>JAKSZU010000003.1:101639746-102911899 GCA_026018925.1 Tupaia tana
TGATAAATCATTTTTGAATTAATGAAAATGCCCACTACCTACTGATTTAGCAACAATTACTATTTCCCAAAGAAGGATTTTAGCAATTTAAGTAAAAGGAAAAAACATTATGTGTTTACTAAAAATTATATTATAGAAATATACTTGAGCTCCAGAAACTATTTTTGTATTAATATGGGGATACGACCCAGGACTCCATGTGAGTTTATCCACAACACCATACAAGTTTATTTTGGCACAAAATAATTTTGAAATCCATAGTTTTTTTAATAATCTACATTTTTCACGAACTTTTTGAAGAGTTCTCATATAATGAAACTTCATGGAAAGCACACATTATAATCCATTATTTTCTGTCCATGATTATTTAGAAAAAATGTATATAATTCATACTTTTTGGGGTACGCTGTTCCAGTAATGGTTCCCCATGACACATCTCCCTGTATCTACGCACTCACATAGAATCTTCTGACAGTAACCTGGGCTTTGCCATTTAACTTGCTTTGGCTAATGAGACATCAGTAAGTTGAAAATTATTTGTCCTCTGACATAAAATATAAATAAATAAATAAATATTATTTTTAAAAAGAGAAAACACACACACACAAAAGAAAGAAAATTATTTGCCCTCTGATGCTTACCTGATACACAGACTCTAGCTAAGAGCCAAAACCAAATATTGGACATGTGAGTAAAAGCTACCTCAAACAAGCCAGCCTCAGTCAGGGTACCAGATGACTAAAGCCTTATTTGTGATCTAGAAAAAATTACTATGGGAACTATATGGCTGAATCCATACTGGATCCACAGAATTACAAATAGAATGGTTGGGGATTTTTGGACCTAGTAAATTTTGCCTGGTTACACAGTAAACACTATCTAATACATCTAACCACACAGAACTCAATGTTTCTAACAAAATTATGTGCAACAAAAAGTCACAAAATCCATGCCAAAAAATATCACATGAACTTCACAACCACTTGTAGAAGTATTGAAAATTACAAAGAATGTAGGTGGACTTCAGTGAGGTTTCCAGTGCTAGTAAAATCCATGTGAATTATAAAAAATAACAGCTTATACATTACTGTTTTAAGTTTTCTCTTTTAATGATGAAAGTCTGCTTTCTTTAAAAAACATAAAGAAGGGAACCAGCAGTTAGCGTAACAGCTATGTTGCTGGACTCCCACGTAGTCAACCGCAGTTCGTGTCCCGGACCCAGTGGCTTAAAACTCACGCCGGGCACGTGTGCGTGCGTGCCCAAGATCCGGAGAGGAGAATGAAGGAGAAGGGATTGCAGCGTGACCATCCCCCCTGGGGAGTGATTTCTCACTTTCTGTCTCTATGTCTCTCTCTGTCTGTCTGGCAAGTGCACGCGCCCTATAGTGAAAACCTCTCAAAAAAAAAAAAAAAAAAAAAAAAAAAACACATAAAGAAGAGTTACTTATAAGAGGGCATCGGGACCAGCAGTTAGCATAATGACTATGTCGCTGGACTCCCACGTAGTTGACCGGTCGACCAGTAGACTGCGGTTCACATTCCGGACCCGTGCCCAGGATGTGAACCGTGCTTGACTATATGGGAGTCACGCCAGGCACGTGTGCCTGTTGCCCAAAATCCCGAGAGGAAAATGGAGGAGAAAGGATTGCGGCATGGCCATCCCCCTGGGGGCTGATTTCTCGCTTTCTGTTTCTCTGTCTCTCTCTGTCTGGCGAGCACATGCGCCCTATAGCGAAAACCTCTCCAGAAAAAAAAAAAAAAAAAAGAGGGCATTGCACTAAATACTTTAATTATATTTTATGAAACTGATTTGGAGCAAAACTGTGATGCAGTCTAATTTTCCCATTTTAAATAATGTAAAACAGGCTTTTATCATTTTATTTAAAAATGTGATTTTCAAGGATTAGTGATAAACATTAAATGGGAAACACTTGTATTAACTCTCTGAAGTCATAATCTGCAGAAAATGTTACTGATAAAAATGGACAAGGATGTCTAAGGCAAGGTATTTTAAAGCAAGGCTTTTGTATATTATAGCAATGATCACAAAAGAGATTTTAAAAAGGGGGGGGGGGGCGCCAGCAATTGGCATAATGGCTATGTCACTATACTCCCATATAGTCGACTACAGTTCAAGTCCCGGACCCTGTGGCTTAAAACTCACACTGGGCACATGCGCATGTGTGCCCGCCCAAGATCCTGAGAGGAGACTGGGGAAGAAGGGATTGTGGCATGGCCATCCCCCCGGGGGATGACTTCTCACTTTCTGTCTCTCTTTCTCTCTCTGACTTTCTGGTGAGTGCACGCGCTCTATAGCAAAAACCTCTCAAAAAAAAAAAAAAACCTTGTTTTTACAAAATCGTGGCAAGACAGGTAATAAGCAAAAAAGCCAGAATATTTAACTTCTATGAATCATGTGATTCTGGGCAAGTCCTATCTACTCAAAACTACTTTTTTTTCCCCATCTTTCTTATAAGGCAAAAATGACCCTGACAAACTCTTCCTGAACTACCAGGATGAACTAGCAACATAAAGATAGCACTAGCATATCTCTAGAGGCCAGATTTGAAGACAGGCTAGGATTGACAGAGCTCAAACTCTGAAAACAATGAGGGGAGAATGAAAAAATTGCAATGGGTTAGAAACACTACATACACCCTCTCAGGTGTGACAGGGCATCCCTCCACTCCAGACCACACTTTCAAGACGGCTCCAATAAGTAACATTTCCCAGGCCCTTGCCTATCATCTCAACCCATCTAACCTGCCTGTTCTGAAAATTTGTCCAACCCTCCCTTACCACCTAGTTGTGAACATCCAGAGGAGAGATACTACACAAACCTTGTTCACTCTAGTCAGGTGAACTAATAATACTCGGGTCATGCAAAAGCAGGATCTTCCCCTTATGAGATCCTTCCACCTCTGTGCTGAAGCAGTAGTGAGAAAGCTCAGGGTAAAGGAGTGTTCTCTAGGGTGGGATTCCTATTCACACGGTGCCCTCCTTGAAACTTTGCAACTCCTATTTCATCCCAAAGAAAACAAGACCATCATCCAGTACTCCAACCTCCCTTGTAGAATGCACTGTCCCTGGAAGCTAGGTCTTCTATAAACATCTGTAAACTAAAACCAGGAGTGCTACACAGGCTACAAGCTGCAAAAAGATTAGAAACTTCACCTGCTAAAGAGACAAGACACCCTACAAATGCAACTGCCACGCAGAAAGCGTTGCCCTAACACAGATCAGTTACTTCTCTTGGGAATCTGGGGCATTTCACTAACACTGTTTATACGCTAGTGTTATAGTCGAGTAAACTGAATGTCATGTAACATAGCAAAAGGATCCTACGGCTGCGAAGCTGGAATGTGAACTCACCTCAGACTCCCCAGGTCCCGTTCATCTGCAGACCTCCACACCCCCACCCGGTCATCATACCCCACCACGTCGCCATATTGGACTGGACCACCCCATTCTCAGAGCTTCTGGAACTATCTCTGTATACCTGGACACACACATCCGCTTTCTGACAAGGCAATCATTGCCCACACATCCCGCCCACTCCTTCTCCGAGCCGAGACCTGCAAATACCCTGAAGCCCTCCCATCGGCCCAGGGCCGGGGCTCCACCTGCCCGTCAGGCCCCGCCCGCCTGAGATAACACTCACGTTCCTGCTCCTACCAACTGGGGAGGATACCCTCCCTTCCTTCACAGAATTCCCAAGGCCCGCAGAACTCCTCTTTCATCCTTGTACGCACCTCCAGGGACACAGAATCCATAGCCAGGGCCTGCTGGGCAGCGTCGGGACAGCGCAGGGTCCACAATTTCCGGGGTAAGATGGCGGTAGTGGGTGTAGCCGCATACGCGCTAAAGGAACTAGGAAGATCCATTCTGGATCTGAGCTGGTGACGTCACTAGAGGGAAGACTACATTTCCCACAAGACCCTGCGGCTGTCAGGAACCAAGGAAGCCTGTGTAGTTTTTTCCAACCGGAGAAGGTTGTTTGCTATAGGGCGCCTGCGCTCGCCAGAAAGAGAAAAACAGAGAGACAGAAAGCTAGAAATCACCCCCCAGGGGAAATGGCCACTCCGCAATCCCTTCTCCTCCGTTCTCCTCTCGGGATCTTGGGCACACACGCACACGTGCCCAGCGTGAGTTTAAGCCACCGGGAACGGGACTCGAACTGGGGTTGATTACATGAGAGTTTAGCGACATAGACATTACACCAACTGCTGGTCCCAAGGGAGTTCTTTTTATGGAAAGGCCATGAAGTTATAGATCAGGGCTGTTCCTACTGACTTAAGAGTGATGTGGAATTTTGCTTTAATGTTAAATCCTAATCTGTCAAATTTAGACACTGTGGGACAAATGGGGGAATTAGAAGTGAGCAGAATATTAATCTCGGTTTTAATTTTTCAGTTCCCACAATATGATTGTGATTATAGAATCCAAGTCTATTTTTGTTTTTACAGATGCTACTAAAACATTCACATATAAATTCACGTATCACAGTGTCTCGATTTATTTTTAAATATTTAATATGGCACATATCTTTGAACTTACTAAGAAGTTGCATGTTCTCATTCACTAAAATAATTGAAAGCCATCATTTAATCATATTCTATTCTATATATATTGAAGCTGGGTCATATGGTGGGTGTACTCCATAATAGTTGTGTATGTTTACATTACCAGGGTTCTTATCCAAAAACTTTATTTTTCTGAAATGATAAGCCTGAACTTGACATTACATCCCTGTTTACTGCCTCAAATTAGGCAAAAAGTTAAGCATACAGAGAGAGGCAGTTGCCAAATTCCTGCTGCCACTGCTGCATCTCTTCTAACAGGGACAGGCCTGGCTTCAGTACTGCATTGATGTGGGTTCGAATGGCAGAGGAGGTTGGAAAGAGTAGAGAAGAGAGTGGCTCTTGACCTGGTTGCTTATTTTCCAGTAGTTGTATCCTGCACATCTATATGAGCTTTGATCCTCCCAGCCCTTTCTTTCCTCATGATCTGGACTCCCTCATTACCCTGACTCAAACCACTGGATTCCAGGCTCCTCTTAAACGTCTATTGGTATGAAATTTGAAGATCCATTAAACCCAGGAAAATTAACAGGACAATCCTTGTTCATTGTGTAGGGCCAATCAATGCCTAATACTCAGCTCTTCAGGATAGGTGTGGAGGGCACTGCATATGGAAGCCATCTTGAGCTAGCCACCATCTTGGAAACTATTAGGCTTCACTTCCTCACTGAGCAAACCTTTCCTCAGAAATCATGTGACCAACTGTTCTCCCCCGAGGGGCGGTTGGGTTTCTAGACAACGGGAGAGATCCACCCACACCAATGATTGGTTCATGCTGTTCTATCTCATTTGCATTTCAAGCAACCAATTGGTGCCCACCAGCCTGTATATAAATCACCATTTTTCCTCAATAAATGGAGGAAGAAGAAGAAGACTTGATCAGCACCTTGTATTGTGTGTGCGTGTGTTTGTCCCAACTCTCACTCCCTCCCCCAGGGAACCTGTTCGACTGTCCTGAGGGTTGGGACAGATAGGGAATGTTACTCTCACTCTGTGGGCCTCAGTTGTCTCTTGTATAAAAATGGATACAATTGGACCAGCAGTTGATGTAATGGTTATGTTGCTGGACTCCCATGTAGTCAACCGCAGTTTGAGTCCTGGACCCAGTGGCTTAAACTCACACCTGGAGTGTGTGCATGTGTGCCCAAGATCCCGAGAGGAGAATAGAGGAGAAGGGATTGCAGCTTGGTCATCCCCCCAGGAGGTGATTTCTCGCTTTCTGTCTCTCTGTCTCTCTCTGTCTTTCTGGCAAGCACAAGCACCTTACAGCAAAAACCTCTCCAAGAAAAGAAAAAGAAAAATGGAGACAGTAATAAGCATTTGAGTGTGTGGACTTAACCTTGAACCTCTCTAATAACATAAATGTCAAAAAGGAAATTCCTGATTTCTGCCTCTGCTGCCCTTTCCTAGGTCTACATTCACTGCTGTGAAGTCCCCAGTCTGAGCCCCCATTCTGGACCCTAGGCATTAGTATGTTAGGCAAAATCTATCTATATCCTATTAGTTTCTATCTTTTCAAACTTTAAAAAAAAAAAAAGTTTTATTACCCCCGTGCCTTTCTCTTGCTAATTTGTCTCTCCTTCCCTCATATAGGACAAAATAATTGCAGGCATCTCCATCTCTGCCTCTGCTGCCCTTTACGTGCAAGCATGCCACTTGGTTTTCATTTTTAACTTAATTTTCTTTTCTGCAACGTATATTCTGCTTTTATCTGTCCTTTTTGTTTGTACTTTCCTTTTTTTTTTTTTTTTTTGCTTTTTCTTCCTATTTCTGTTTTCTACTTTCCTTTTCTTTTACCTTACTTAATCATTTTACTGCTCACCCCTTACCCACTGCCTAGAGAGGTCTAAGTGCATAGTAGCCAAATATCTAAATACTGTGAGACTCAGAGATTTGTTTGCCCTTTACTCAATTGGTTGTAAGAAGAGAGAAACTCCTCTTTATAAATCTGATTTCAAAACTCCTCCTGTGGTTACCACATTGGAAAACACAATAGAAGGGAGAAAATAGCACCAAATTATTTCATATTAAAGGAAAACACACATGCTCACCATTATAGACTCCTTCTCTGAGAAATTAGCCAAAAGTAAATACATTATCAAATGACTAAAAGTCAAAGAAGAGCCTCAAGGATGAGAGAACCAAGTAATACGTCTCCAAAAGGGAACACAGTAACTCATCTTCAAGTAGGGAAAAATTAGAGGATGTTACCAAAATGTCAGAAAAAAAATGTTTTTTTTCTTTTTGGGGGGAGGTTTTTGCTATAGGGCACGTGGTGTACTCGCCAGAGAGACAGAGAGAGACAGAGAGATAGAAAGTGAGAAATCACCCCCCAGAGGAAATGGCCACACCGCAATCCCTTCTCCTCCATCCTCCTCTCAGGATCCTGGGCACGCACGTACACACGCCGGGCGTGAGTTTAAGCCACGAGGTCTGGGACTCAAACCACGGTCAACTACATGGGAGTCCACCGACATAGCCATTACACTAACTGCTGGTCCCCAGAAAAAGAATTTAGAATATTTATGGTGACAAAACTTTATGAGAGGCAAGAGAAAAAAAGACATTGACCTCCAAGAGATGAGGAAGTCCCTCCATGATATGAAAGAATTGGACACTTTTAAAAAAGAAAACAGAGCTGTTAGATATGAAGGCTGTAATACCAATAAATGTCCAAACATCCAAATAGTTGTTATCCCAGAAGGTGAAGAAGCTAATAAAGGCATTGGTAATCTATTCCACCCTTCTGGCGCAAGTCCTAGTGAAGCAAGAATCCATGTGCATGTGAGGTGGCCCAGCTCTGCCCCTTTAACTGGAAAGCCTAAGCCTCTGCCCCAAAACTCCTAGTGAAGTGAGGTAGGCTGGTCTTTGTCTTCTTTCTGTCTCTGTCTCTCGCTATCCCTTTCCCTTTCCTATATGTTTTTAAAAATCTGTAACTACTGTCTCTTGCCTCTGACCTCTACTTTCACTTGTTAATTTCAGAATCCATGTGCATCTGAAGTGGGCTCAGTTCTGCCCCCTTTGCATGGCACTCTGTGCCACATAGTTGGGTTTTGGTTTTGTTTTTTTTTTTTTTTTGCCTTTTTTTTAATAATTTTTTCCTTTTCATTGTTTTTTGTTTGTTTGTTCTGTCTTTTCCCCCATTTTTTTCTTTTCTTTTACTTGACTTTCTCACTTTGCTTCTCAGCTTCCACACTTTGAGTGTCTAGACAGGTTTAGGTACACAGTAGTAAAAAATCTGAATACTTTTAGGATCATAGAAAACTTCAACCCCCATTGAACTGCTACAGAAAGAGAAAACTCATCTTTATAAATCTGAACTTAAATAGTTTTCTGTGGATATCATGTTGCAAAACACAGTAGTAAGAGGCAAAACTGGCATAGAAGTACCTCATAGTTAAGTGAAGCAAGTGAGCTTACAGTAGCAGAAATCACTAACAAATTAGCCAAACATGAATGTACCACCAAATGACTAAAAGTCAGAGAAGAGAGACTGCAAAGTGAGCAGCAGGGAGAAATATGGAGCAGACAGCAGGGTTCATCTCCCACACACCTCCAAACTCTTAACTGAAACCCAGCAGCTCAACCCTGGTGCAACTATTCCCTAGAAACTGAGGCCTTTGTAATATCCAGTTCCACAGACAAAAGTGTAGGTTGCTTGGTGAAAATCAGAGATATGGAACTGCATAAATATTGCACGATATCTCCTCCCACACACCTCTAACACTCAGAATTACTCCAAGAAAGTAAGGTAATGTATAGTCCATCAGGTGACAAGAAATCACTGTAGAGGTATAAGAAATATGGGGAACCAACAAAATATCTCTCTCCCAAAGGGAAAGAACAGCCCTTCATCTTCCACAGACAGTACAATGGAACTCATAGAAATGTCACATAAAAAATTTAGAATATTCATAGTGACAAAGCTAACAGAGATGCAAGAGAAGAGAGACAACAAACTCCAGAAGATGTAGGAGAAGGGACAACAAGTTCCAGGAAGTGAGAAAATTCTTGCACGATCTGGAAAAAAAAAAATACATGCTATAAAAAAAAAATCAAATGGAACAAATGTTAGAGATGAAGACTGTAATACAGGAAATCATAACCTCCCTTGAAAGTATTAAAAGCAGATTAGATCATGCAGAAGATCAAATCTCAGATGTAGAAGTCATCTCTGATCTAGAAAAAGTCACTAAAAAAGACTGAGAAAATACCCCCCCCAAAAAAAGAATAATACACAATACTGGATACCATTAGTCACTCAAACATTCTGATAATTAGTATCACAGAAGGTGAAGAAACTCATCAGGGCATTAATAATCTATTCTATGAAATCCTGGATGAAAACTTTCCAAACCTAGAGAGGCATTCAAAGATCCAGACCCCAAAAATAAAAAGGACCCTGCAGAGATTCAACCAAAGAAGATCTCCAAGGTATATCATAGCCATATTGACCAAAATCACAACAGAGACAAGATACTAAAATTGGCAAGAAAGAAACGGCAAGTTACTTTCAAAGAATATCCCATCAGGCTAACATCAGACCTCTTGTCAGAAACAATGCAAGCAAGGAAAAAATGGGAAAATATATTAAAAGTGTTAAATGAAAAACAATTTCAGCCAAGATTACTGTATCCAGCAAGATTATCCTTCATATAGAAAGAAAAGCCAGAAACATTCTCAGATAAACAAAACCTGAAAGAATTTATCGACACCAGACCAACTATTCAAGAAGTTCTGAAGGGAGTATTATACCAGGAAAACTAAAGACAGACAGAAATAAGAGAACAAAAATTACTAAGAAAAAGGCCAACTTAATGGTAGGGACAAATTTGGAAATATAAAAAAAAAATGTTGAATGTTAACGTACAGGATTTAAAAAGAAAGATCATATCACAGTAGCACTGCAAAGTCAACAAAGGAGAGATTACATGAGACTGAACTGGTGAAATAGAATTCTATGACTTTTGTCTAAACCTTTACTAATTTTCTACTATGCTTTGTTTTCCAGATTTAAGGATTGGTTCTCTTGTGAGTTGTTGATAGGTTCAACAATTTGTTAATTTTTTAAAAAATTGAATAATATTTTTTCCCTTTATGACCCCTTTGCATTTGGAAAATATGTGTGAGCATTCTTATTTTGTGACAGAATGCCTATTTGTATAAGTCATCAGAAATTGAATTCTTATGGTGCTTTGTACAAATAACAGGCCAAGTTGAGATGTTTTTGAAGATAAGTTAGTTTATACCTCTCTTTAGTAAAAGGGGAAACGGAGAGAGAAAAAATGTTTGACAAGAAAATTACAGTGCACTTGTCACTAGATTCCACCTTTGTTCATAATTTTAGTTTAAGATACTTTGTGAATCAATAAAATATGGGGGAAAAAAAAGTTTAGGATAGACTGGAGGGAGGGGAAGGGGGAAAAAAATAAAAAGTATGCTTAATTGACAAAAAATGAGAAGCTATTTGTTGATGATAAGGTACAGAGTAATATCTTTCTCTTGACTTACATGCATGGTATTATTGCTGGAAAAAGAAATGCTGTACCATCTCTAGCCCACTGGCCAGCAAGGGAAACTGAGGCCGGAGCACTACTGTCCCCAACCCACTTCCAGGTTCCCAAGACAAGGACCATACCCCTTTTAAAGACCCGACAGGCCCTTGCCCTACACGAGCCCTCCTGTTCCATCTCTAGCCCACTGGCCAACAAGGAAAACTGAGGTCAGGGCACTGCCCCCAGCCCACTTCCAGGTTCCCAAGACAAGGTCTTCACCCACTTTTAATTTTTTTTTTCTTCTTTTCTCTTTCTTTTTGTTTTGCTAATTCTCTTCTCCCCCTTGTCCCACAGACCAGACAGGCCCTTGCCCTACAGGAGCCCTCCCGTTCCATCTCTAGCCCACTGGTGACTTTTTCTTTAATTTCATCTATACTTTTTTCTTTCCTCTTACATTATCCTCTCTTCCTCATCCTCCACCCTGCCAGAGGGATTAGACAGATCCAGAAAGACATTTGGAGGAGGAATATGGAGACAGAGCATTGACAAGACGGGGAGGTAGTGGTGTTACCTGTTGAAGATATTTTGATCAACTAGATAAGAGAGAAATGTTCACATATTGAAATATTCACTTTGTAAGTTAAATAATGATGGAATGTATAATATATATGTGTGTGTGTGTGTATGTGTATGTGTGTGTGTGTGTATATATATATATGTATGTGTGTATATATATATATATATATATATATATATATATATATAATGTTATAAAATGGGTACACAAAAAAAAAGAATGAAACTATATCCAAGCATCTTTTCTGACCATCATGGAATTAAACTTGATATTAATCTCAGAAAGAAAACCTCAAAAATACACAAATACATGGAAACTAAATAACCAACATTTTTTATTTATTATTTATTTTAAGTACACATTCAATCACATTGTTTAGCTTACAAAGTGAATATTTCAATATGTGAACATTTCTCCCCAGTCCAGTTGATCAAAATATCTTCAACAGATAACATCACACCTCCCCGTCCCATCAATGCTCTGCCTCTGTATTTCTCCTCAAAATTACCTTCCCTAGGCCCCACTCCTCCACACACACTGCATCTGGCATTTACACCCATCTCCTTTGTATGTACATCTTTTTTGTTTTTTTTTTTTTTTTTTTTTTTTTTTTTTAGAGGTTTTTGCTATAGGGCTCACCAGACAGACAGAGAGACAGAAAGCGAGAAATCACCCCCCAGGGGGGATGGCCACGCTGCAATCCCTTCTCCTCCGTTCTCCTCTTGGGATCTTGGGCACGCGTGCACACGCGCCGGCATGAGTTTTAAGCCGCCGGGTGCAGGACGTGAACCACGGTTGACTCGACATAGCCACAAAAAACATCGATGTGCAAGCACTTTTCCAATGAAGAATTCTTCTGTCCTTTGGGTAGATACTGAGGAGTGGGATTGCTGGATCATATGGTAGTTCTATTTGTAGATTTTTGAGGAATCTCCAAATTGTTCTCCACAGTGGCTGGACAAATTTACATTCCCACCAGCAGTGTAAAAGAGTTCCCCTTTCACCACACCCCTGCCAATACTTACCATTTTTTTGTTTTTTTAAACTTAGACATTCTGACAGGGGTTAGGTGGTACCTCATTGTTGTTTTGATCTGCATTTTCCTTACAATGAGGGATGTTGAGCATTTTTTCATACGCCTTTTGGCTATTCGTATGTCATCTTTAGAGAGAGGTTTTTTCAACTCCTTCTTCCATCTTTAAATAGGGTTGATCAACTTTTTTCCAAACAGTGGCTTGAGTTCCTTGTGTATTCCGGTATCAGACCCTAATCTGATGCATAATTTACAAAAATATTTTCCCCTTCTGAGGGCTGTTGATTCACACTAATCACTGTGTCTTTTGCTGTGGGAGGCTGCGCACCGGCGAGTCTGCTGAGGTTTCTCAGAGAGCAAACAATTGCCATGATTGGCCACTAGAATCCCTCAGATTTGCATATCCAGCACCTCATGACTGGTCCAAAAGCAACCAATCATAACCCACCGTTTACAACCAATCACGGCCCACCATTTACAACCAATCATAACCCACCTTTTACGATCCACCAACGTGTATATAACCACCATGCCTGGCCCACAATAGCCAGATGACCAGGAAGACAACGAAGACGACACAGAAGACCAGGAAGACGACAACCCTGGAGAGCCTGAAGAGCTGAAACATCGCACAGTCTCCAGACGACCCTGAAGAGTTCTAACACTACATTGTCTCCAGACGACCCTGAAGAGCTGTGACACCGCGTCATCTCCGTGCTGCTCACAACAGACGACGCGACCCTAAAGAGTTGTAACACTGCGTCATCTCCATGCTGTACTGTGCTGCCCACAATAAACAGACGACACTGTGTCGTCTCCGTGTTGTGACACTGTGCTGCTTCTTCTGGCTCTCACTCCTTCCCTCAGGAAACCTGTTCGACTGTCCCCCCCCGGGTCGGGACACGTAGCACCCGAACCAGGTCGGGACATTTTGCCATGCAGAAACTTAGTATGATATAATCCCTCTTGTCTATTTTAGGAGTTATTGACTGTGCTTTGGGGGTCTTATTTAAGAAGTCTTTTACTACATCAATGTCTCCCAGAGTTTTCCCAGTGTTTTTCAGAAAGAGTTTTATAGTTTGAGGTCTTAGATTTAGATCTTTGATCCACTTTGACTTGATTTTTGTCAAAGGTGAGAGGTGGGGTTCAGATTCATCTTTCTGCAGGTGGAAATCCAGTTTTTCCAGCAGCATTTATGGAAGAGGTTTTCCTTTTCTCACAGGATTGACTGGTACCCCTTGTCAAAAATCTGTTGACTGTATGTTTGGGAATTTATTTCTGTGGACTCTATTCTGTTCCATTGGTCCACATGTCTGTTTCTGTGCCAATACCATGCTGTTTTGATTACCACAAATTGGTAGTATATTTTTGGGTCAGGGAGTGAGATGCCACCCACTCCTCTCTTCTTATGTAGAATTGCTTTGGCAATACGAGGTCTCTTATGATTCCAGAAGAATTTTATGATTGTCTTTTCTAGATCTGTGAAGAATATGTCTGGGACTTTGATTGGCATTGCATTAAATATGTAAATTAAGCTGGGTAGAACTGCTATTTTGATTATATTAATTCTTACAATCCAGGAACATGGGATGTCCTTCCATTTTTTGTGTCATTTTCAATTCTTTTTATTAGCTTCTCAAAGATTTCCTTGTGGAAGTCTTTTACTTCTTTGGTAAGATTTATTCCTAAATATCTTATACTTTTTGTAGCTATGGTAAATGGAATAACTTTTTTCAGTTCTATCTCAGTCTCCCTGTTATTCATATATAGAAATGCTATTGATTTCTGTATATTGATTTTATATCCTGCAATTTTACTGTAATCATGTATTACTTCCAGTAATTTTTCCATGGAGAACATTGGGTCTTCTATGTATACAATCATGACATCTGCGAATAGAGAGAGTTTCAGCTCTTCTTTTCCTATTCAAAAGCCTTTTATTTTTTCCTCTTTTCTGATTGTGTTGGCGAGGACTTCCACTACTATATTAAAAAGGAGTGGAGAGCAGCCAGCAGCCAGACTGCCACTTTGGCTGTAGCAGCCAGCAGCCAGGTACATCTAAAGGCATCTGGGCAGCAAGGGATACAGAGGCAGGGGCAACACTGCTCCCACTGCCTCACCTGCAGACCCCCCAGTCCAGGATCCACCCAGACCCATAGGTAAGTAGACAGTTTCTCCATTTTTTTTTTCTTTACTGTCCTCCATTCTTTTGTAAATTTCCTCCTTTCCCTCTCCCCACAGACTGCCTCTTTGGCTGTAGCAGCCAGCAGCTAGGTACATCTGAAGGCATCTGGGCAGCAAGGGATACAGAGGCAGGGGCAACACTGCCCCCACTGCCTCACCTGCAGACCCCCCAGTCCAGAATCCACCCAGATCCATAGGCAAGTAGACAGTTTCTCTATTTTTTTTACTGTCCTCCATTCTTTTGTAAATTTCCTCCTCTTCCTCTCCCTCTCCCCACAGACTGCCCTTTTGGCTGTAGCAGCCAGCAGCCAGGTACATCTGAAGGCATTATTCCCCTCTCTACTCTTTTCTTTTTTCTTATATTATCTTCTGTTCCTTTTCTTCCATCTTTCCAGAGGGACTAGCTAGGTCTAGAATCAGAGATCTGACATTTTCTAGTCATATAAGGTATTATGGGTTTCTCCCTTGTACGGAACCAGCTGTGAAAAAGGAGATACTGCTCTTCAGACACCAGAATATAGTATCTTTTTTGAGACCACATTACTAAAAAAAACAGAACTGTGGCAGACGTTAATTCCCAACAAAAGGGAAACACACTCCTAGCCAGTGAAACATTCTCCAAAGAGGTACTTAAAAGTTAGTACATCTTCCAATGTCTAGAGGTAGAAGAAGAGCCTCAAGTATGAATAAACAAGGAAATATATCTCTATCAAAGGTACAGAGTAACTCCCCTTCATCGTTCATGCAAATAGAAGACATTACCAAAATGTCAGACAAAGAATTTCAAACATTTACGGTGAATAAATTTTTCGAGTTGGAACAGAAAACAGACAACGAACTACAGGAGATTAGGAAGTCATTCCAAGATATGAAAGAAGAAATGGACACTCTGAGAAAAAAACAGATGGAGATTAACCAAATATGTGATGAAACAGGCAATATTACAACAGACATAGCAGAAATACAAAACATCATTAGAGGATACTTTGAGTGACTATATGCCAACAAACAAGATAACTTGCAGGAGATGGACAAATTCCTGGATGCATATAATCTACCAAGACTGAATCAGAAGGACATAGAAAACCTGAATAGACCCATAACAAGCCAGGAGATTGAATCAGTAATAAATAACCTCCCAACAAAGAAAAGCCCAGGTCCAGATGGCTTCACTTCTGACTTCTACAAAACTTTTTTTTAAAACTATTGCATTTAACTTTATTTATTTACTTTGTATTTTTAATTTGACAGGGTGGGGATGGCAGTGGGGGTAGGGGAGAAAAGCTGCCAGGTCTGGCACTCGAACCTCAGTCAGCTGTGTAGGAGTCCAATACCCTTAACCACCACACCACCTGCCAGTCCTGACTTCTACAAAACTTTTAAGGAAGAATTAACCTCTATTCTACTAAAATTATTTCTAAAGATTCAAAAGGAAGGAAACCTTCAAAATTCATTTTATGAAGCCTCCATCATCCTCATCCCCAAAATAGATAAGGACATGACAAAAAAGGAAAACTACATGGGAACAGCAGTTAGCGTAATGGCTATGTCGCTGGACTCCCACGTAGTCAATTGCGGTTCGTGTCCCGGACCCAGTGGCTTAAAACTCACACCGGGCACGTGTGCGTACATGCCCAAGATCCCAAGAGGAGAATGGAGGAGAAGGGATCGTGGTGTGGCCATCCCCCTGGGGGGTGATTTCTCGCTTTCTGTCTCTCTATCTCTCTCTCTCTGGCTGGTGAGCACACGCACCCTATAGAAAAAAAACAAAAACAAAAACAAACAAACAAAAAAACCTCTCCAAAAAAAAGGGAAAACTACAGACCAATATCACTGATGAATATAGATGCATAAATTCTCAACAAGATACTTGCAAATCGTATCCAACAACATATAACAAAGATTATTCCTCACGACCAGGTAGGCTTTATACCAGGGATGCAAGGGTGGTTCAACATACACAAGACCATAAATGTAATACACCACATTAACAGAAAGAAAGATAAAAACCATATGACCATTTCAATTGATGCGGAGAAAGCATTTGATAAAATACAACATCCTTTTATGATTAAGACCCTCAGTAAGATTGGTATAGAAGGGTCATTTCTCAACACAATAAAAGCCATCTATGAAAAACCTACAGCTAACATTATACTGAATAGGGGAAAACTGAAAGCTTTTCTGCTAAAAACAGGAACTAGGCAAGGCTACCCACTTTCTCCACTGTTCTTTAATATAGTACTGGAAGTCTTAGCTAATGCATTCAGAGAGGAGAACAATATAAAAGGCATTTGAATAGGCAAAGAAGAGTTGAAAATATCTTTATTCGCAGATGACATGATGGTATATTTAGAAGACCCAAAGGTCTCCATGAAAAAACTTATTGAAGTAATAAGTGAATACAGTAAAGTGGCAGGATACGAAATCAATATCCAAAAATCTATAGCATTTCTATTCATGAACAATAAGTTGTATGAAGTAGAGTTGAAGAAAGGAATCCCTTTCACCGTAGCCACAAGATATATAAGATACCTAGGGATAAACCTAACTAAGAAAGTCAAAGACCTTCATAAAGAAAACTATGAGAATCTTAAAAAAGATATTGAAAGTGACATAAAAAACTGGAAGGACATCCCATGCTCCTGGAATGGAAGAATTAATATAATCAAAATGGTAATTCTACCCAAATTAATCTACATGTTTAATGCAATTCCAATCAAAATACCAGAAATATTCTTCACAGATCTAGAAAAGACAATCATAGAATTTGTCTAGAATCATAAAAGACCTCGTATTGCAAAAGGGATCCTACGCAAGAAGAATGGAGTAGGAGGCATATCACTCCCTGATCCCAAGATATACTATAAAGCTGTGGTCATCAAAACAGCATGGTATTGGCATAAAAACAGACATGTGGACCAATGGAAGAGAATAGAGACCCCAGAAATAACCCCCAAAGCTTACAGTTAACTGATCTTTGACAAAGGATATCAGTCAACCCACTGGGAAAAGGAAAACCTTTTTAGTAAATGGTGCTGGAAAAACTGGGTATCCACCTGCAGAAAGATGAAACTGAACCCCCATCTTTCACCATTAACAAAAATCAACTCAAAATGGATCAAAATCTGAACCTAAGACCTCAAACAATAAAACTACTAGTGGAAAATGCTGGGGAAACTCTGGGAGACATTGGAGTAGGCAAAGACTTCTTAAATAAGACTCCTAAAGCACAGGCAATAATCCCTAAAATAGACAAATGGGACTATATCAGACTAAGAAGTTTCTGCACAGCAAAGGACACAGGAACAAGTGTGAACCGACAACCCTCAGAATGGGAAAATATTTGTGTTAAATATTCCTCAGACAAAGGACTGATAACCACAATACACAGGGAACTCAAGTACCTTATGAGAAAAAAAAATGATTAACCCAATTAAAAGATGGGAAAATGAGCTGAACAAAAATCTCTCTAAGGAAGACATACGAACAGCCAAAAAGCATATGAGGAAATGCTCAACATCCCTCATCATAAGGGAGATGCAGATAAAAACTACAATGAGATACCACCTAACCCCTGTCAGAATGGCAAAGATTAAGAATATGAAAAGTGATAAGTGTTGGGAACCAGCAGTTAGCGTAACAGCTATGTCGCTGGACTCCCACATAGTCGACCGCAGTTCGTGTCCCGGACCCAGTGGCTTAAAACACACGCCAGGCGCGTGTGCGTGCGTGCCCAAGATCCCAAGAGGAGAATGGAGGAGAAGGGACTGCGGCGTGACCATCCCCCCTGGGGGGTGATTTCTCGCTTTCTGTCTCTATGTCTCTCTCTGTCTGTCTGGCGAGCGCACATGTCCTATCGCGAAAATCTCTCCAAAAAAATAAGAAGAAGAAGAAGAAGAAAAAAAACAGAGCATTGTCGGGACAGGGTGGTAGAGTTGTATTTTGATCAACTGGACTGGGGAGAAATGTTCATATATTGAAATGTTCACTTTCCAAGCTAAATAATGTGATTAAATGTATTAAAAAAAGTAAATAAATAGATAAAATTTTTTTAAACAATAAATAAATTAAAAAAGAAGAAGATTGAATCAGTAATACAATCTCACAAGGGGGCGGGGGAATCAGTTGACTGTATGCTTGAGAATTTATTTCTGGGGACTCTATTCTGTTCCATTGGTCCACGTGCCTGTTTCTGTGCCAGTACCATGCTCTTTTGATTACCACAGCTTTGTAGCATATTTTTGGGTCAGGGAGTGAGACGCAGCCAACTCCAGTCTTCTTGTACAGAATTGCACCTCTTCTTTTCCTATATTGATGCCTTTAATTTTATTCTCTTTTCTGATTGTGTTGGTGAGAACTTCCAGTACTATATTGAAGAGGAGTGGAGAAAGTGGGCATCCTTGTCTTGTACCCGTTTTTAGTAAAAAAAGATTTCACCTTTTCTCCATTCAGGATGGTGTATGCTATGGGTTTTTTTCATAGATACCTTTTATTGTGTTGAGAAATGACCCTACTATGCTGATTTTGCTAAGAGTCTGAGGTATCTTATCAAATACTTTTTCTGCATCAATCGATATGACCACATGGTTTTTATCCTTCTTCCTGTTAATATGATGTATTACATTTATGGTTTTACATACGTTGAACCAACCTCGCATTCCTGGAATAAAGCCTATCATGATGTATAATCTTTTTTATAAGTTGTTGGATACGGTTTGCTAGTATCTTGTTGGGAATCTTTGTGTCTATATTCATCAGAGATATTGGTCTATAGTTTTTCTTCCTTTTCCTGTCCTTATCTGTTGTAAAGATAAGGGTGATAGAGGCTTCATAGAATGAATTAGGGAGAGATTCACCCTTTTGGATCTTTAGAAATAACTTGAGCAGAATGGGGGTTAACTGTTCTTTGAAAGTTTTGTAGAATTCAGAGGTGAATCCATCAGGGCCAGGGCTTCTTTTTGTTGCGAGGTTATTTATTACTGATTCAATCTCCTGGCTTTTTATAAGCCTATTTCTGTATCCTCCTGGCTGAATCTTGGTAGATTATATTTGTCCAGGAATTAGTCCATCTCATCCAGATTGTCTTGTTTCTTGACATATAGTTGTTCATAATATCGTCTAATTATGTTTTGTATTTCTACTTTGTCGGTTGTTATATTGCCTGCTGCATTTCAGATTTGATTCACCTGATTCCTTTCTCTCTTCTTCTTAATAAGTCTCGCTAGTGGTCTGTCTATCAATTTTGTTTATCTTTACAAAGAACCAGCTTTTACTTTCATTTATTTTCTGTGTAGTTTGCTTATTTTCTATTTCATTCATTTCTGCACATATCTTTATTATTTTCTTTCTCCTGGAGCTTTTTGCTGTTGCTTTTCCAGTTCTCTAGGCATGATGTTAGGGGGTCCATTTGCCTTCTTTCCGTCTTCCTCTTATGTGCACTAATTGCTATGTACTTCCCTCTTATGACTGCTTTAGCAGTGTCCCAAAGATTATGAAAACTCATGTCCTCATTGTCATTGGCTTCCATGAATCCTAATTTCAGTCTTTATTTCATCAGTAGTTGTGGAGTGATTCAGGAGTAGGTTATTTAGTTTCCATGTGTTTGAGTATTTTTCAGGATTTCTCTTGAAATTAAACTCAAGTTTAATTCTTTCATAGTCAGAGAACATGCTGGATATAGTTTCTATGTTTTTGAATCTGTAGAGGCTTGCTTTGTGTCCTCTGATACAGTCGATCTTTGAAAAGGTTCCATGTGGGGGTGAGAAAAAAGTGTATCTCATGGTTTTTGGATGGAGAGTTCTAAAGTTGTCTTTTAAGTCAATTTGATTGATGGTAGTGTTTAGATCCTTTATCTCTTTATCTATTTTTATCTAGATGATCTGTCCAGAGGGGATAGTGCAGTGTTGAGGTCTCCAACAATTAGTGTATTGCAGTCTATCTCCCCTTTTAAATCTAACAGTCTTTCCTTCACATATTTGGGTGCTCCTGTGTTAGGCGCATAGATATTTATAAGTGTTATGTCTTCTTGACTTATCAATCCTTTTACTGCAATATAGTGCCCTTGTTTGTCTTTTTGAACAGTTTTTGTTTTAAAGCCTATTTTTTCAGTAATTAGTATTGTGACTCCAGCTCTTTTTTGATTCCCATTTGCATGGAAGACCTTTTTCCAACCCTTTACTTTCAGTCTATATATGTCTTTCTCCATGAGGTGGATTTCCTGTAGGCAACAGGTAGAGGGTCTCTGTTTTTTTATCCATTCTGCCAATCTGTGTCTCCTGATTGGAGAATTTAATCCATTCCCATTGAACGTTATTATCGATGCTACCGGATCTGTCCCGATCTTTACGTTGGCCATTGTCTTAGCTGCCTTTTATTTCCTTGTTTCTGTTAATTTTTTATTTTTCCTGGAACAGTACTTTCTTCAGGGTTTCTTGAAGAGCTGGTCTGGTGCTGGCAAATTCTTTCAGGTTTTGTTTGTCTGAAAAGATTTTAATCTGTTTTTCCCATATAAAAGATAATCTTGCAGGATATAATCATCCTGGTTGAAATTGTTTCTCTCTTAACACTTTCAATACATCTTTCCATTCTTTCCTTGCTTGCATTGTTTCCAATGAGAGGTCAAGTGTTAGCCTGATGGGATGACCTTTGTAAGTCACTTATGGATTCTCTCTTGCCAGTTTTAGAATCATGTCTTTACCTGTGGTCTTAGACAGTCTGGCTAACATGTGCTTTGAGGAAGATCTTCTGGGGTTGAGTCTATTTGGGGTCCTTTGTATTTCTTTGGTCTAGATTCTTGAGTGCTTCTCTAGACTTGGATAATTTTCTTCTAGGATTTCATGGAATAGATTTTCTATGTCATTATTAGTTTCTTCACTAGAGATGGAACTGGAGGTCTCCTGAAGAGCAAGGAAGGGCCACACTCTCTGTGGGATGGGGTCCTGTCTTGGGAGCCTCCAAGTGGGCTGGGGGCAGTGGAGCTCCTGCCTCAGTTTCCCTTGCTGGCCAAGAGAATAGAGATGGAACTGGAGAGCTCCAGCAGAGCAAGGGCCAGTCTAATCTTTAAAGGGAGTAGGGTCCTGCTCTTGGGAGCCTGGAAATGGGCTTGGCACAGTGGAGCCCCTGCCTCAGTTTCCCTTGCTGGCCAGGAGACTAGAGATGGAACTGGAGAGCCCCTGCAGAGCAAGGGCCAGTCTCTCCTGTCAAACCATATGATCATTTCAATCGATGTGGAAAAAGCATTTGGCAAACTACAACATCGATTTATGATCAAGACTCTCAGTAAAATTGGCATAGAAGGACTGTTTCTTAGCATAATAAATGCCTTTTATCAAAAACCTACAGCTAACATTATACTGAATGGGGAAAACCTGAAAGCTTTTCCACCAAAAATGGGTACAAGACAAGGCTGCCCACTTTTTCCACTCCTATTCAATATAGTTCTGGAAGTTCTAGCTAGTGTGATCAGACAAGAGAAGGAAATAAAAGGCATTCCAATAAGAAAAGAAGCGCTAAAATTATCTCTGTTTGGCCCCTGAGCCTGCACGGAACCGGGGCCAGCGCGCTGGGCCGCCCGCCTCGGGGCCGGAGCGGGACCGGGGCCGCCCGCCTCTGGGCCTGCGCGGAACCAGGGCCAGCGCGCTGGGCCGCCGGCCTCTGGGCCCGCGCGGGACAGGGGCCGCCCGCCTCTAGGCCCGCGTGGAAGCGGGGCCGCCCGCCTCTGGGCCGGAGTGGGACCGGGGCCGCCCGCCTCGGGGACTGCGCGGAACCGGGGCCAGCTCGCTGGGCCGCCCGCCTCTGGGCCCGCGCGGGACCGGGGCCGCCCGCCTCTGGGCGCGCGGGACCGGGGCCAACGCGTGGGGCTGCCCGCCTCTGGGCCTGCGCGGAACCGGGGCCGCCCGCCTCTGGGCCCGCGCGGAACCGGGGCCAGCGCGCTGGGCCACCCGCCTCTGGGCCCGCGTGGGACCGGGGCCGCCCGCCTCTGGGCCTGCGCGGAACCGGGGCCAGCGCGCTGGGCCGCCCGCCTCTGGGCCCGCGCGGGACCGGGCCGCCCGCCTCTGGGCCGGCGCGGGACCGGGGCCGCCCGCCTCTGGGCCTGCGCAGAACCGGGGCCAGCGCGATGGGCCGCCAGCCTCTGGGCCTGCGCGGGACAGGGGCCGCCCGCCTCTAGGCCCGCGCGGAACCGGGGCCGCCCGCCTCTGGGCCGGAGCGGGACCGGGGCCGCCCGCCCCTGGGCCTGCGCGGAACCGGGGCCAGCGCACTGGGCCGCCCGCCTCTGGGCCGGAGCGGGACCGGGGCCGCCCGCCTCTGGACGCACGGCGCCTCTGCTTCGCGTTCCGGAGTCGAGGCCGCCCAGCCCCTGATGCCTCTACAGCGCTGGGTGTGTCCTGCGCTCGACACTGACGCCGCCTGGCAGCGCTCTGACCGGGCAGGCGAACCGGAGGTGGCGCTGGGTCCGCGCGTGGCTGCCGGGCCCGAGCGTTGCCGCTGGGCCTGAGCGTGGTTGCGCGCGCTCGGGCCTGACGTGTGGCCGTCGGGCCAGCACGTGACCGCCGGGTCGGCGCATGGCCGCCGGGCCTGCGAGTGGCCGCTGGGCACACGCGTGGCCCCCGGACTGGCGAGTGGCTGCTGGGTCTGAGTGTGGCTGCCGGGCCCGCTCCTATGCGTGGCCGCCGGGCCTGCGCCTACACATGGCTCCCGGGCCGGAGCGTGGTCGCTGGGCCGGCGTGTGGCCGCTGGGCCTGCGTGTGGCTCCCGGGCCTGCGAGTGGCCACCGGGCCTGGGCCTGTGCGTGGCCGCCAGGCCTGTGCATGGCCCCCAGGTTGGCGAGTGTCCGCCAGGCCTGAGCATGGCCGCCGGTCCTGTGTGTGGCCGCCGGGCCTGCGCCCGTGCGTGGCCGCCGGGCCCGCGCATGGCTGCCGGGCCTGCGCCCGGGCGTGGCCAACAAGCCTGCCCGTGACCGCCGGGCCTGCGCGTGACCGGCGGTTGCGAGCAGCAAACTTAGGCCGAAAACAGGGATTAAGATCTTGCAAATATAAGCAGCAGAGGGAAACCTTGGATGTCTTAAACCAATTGAGAAATGTACTGTATAGGAGGATTTTCGCTGCCTATGGGCAGTGAGAAGGCGATGGTACCAGCCCTGCATTACCTCAGGGAAAAACAAGAACTATTCTACCATTCTTAAGGAAACCAGATACTCGAGGATGACTCACGCTGCAGATCCCCACAACACCATTCTCGGTAATCACAGGATGGATGCTGTGCTGCATCGGCTGATAACCATCTCTGCCTACCAGAACTGCGTTCCTGAAACTATTCCATAGAGACTCACCTACAACTGCGGAGCTGCACGAGACCCACCCTTGACCCAACCCTGAATAGAACCTATGTTTCCTATTGTGGAAAACTTTATGAGCTCATAATTGAAAAAGGAAAGAAAAAAAAGGGGTGAAAGATCTGGAGGGTATGGTCGCAGGGATGGCAGCTGCGGATGCTGGAGACAACACGGGGGAGGTAATGGGAGTGAGTGATGGAGGGCGGCTCAGGGAACGATCATCACGTTTGATGGACACAGGGGTGAAGGGTGGTCTGTTGAAGATGATGTATGTGGGGGTATCATTGTCTTGGCTAGTGTGAACTGTACTCATGCTGGAAGGGACCATGCTGTACACTGTAAAGATGTCCAATGGAAAAAAAAAAATAATGATAACATTATCGGCACTCTGGCAGAGGGAGAGGGATCCGGTGATATGATGGCGGAAAGGATAGATGTGGATGCTGGAGGCTGTAAGGGAGGGGAGTGGGTGGTCAGGAGAGGGTGATAGAGAGTGGGCGTGGGGGGCAAAAGGAGGAATCATTTAACACCAAAAAAAGTAGAGTTCTCTGTTGAAAACTATATACATATATGTATATTGTATACATCATAATGGGAACTTTATGTAAAATGAATTTAATTAATCTGAGAAAAATAAAATAAATAAATTAATTAATTAATTAAAAAAAAATTATCTCTGTTTGCAGATTACATGACTGTAAACATAGAAGACCCAATAGTATCCATAAAAAAAAAAACTTCTCAAAGTAATAAATGCATAAAGTGGCAGGATACAAAATTAACTTACAAAAATCTCTAGCATTTCTTGTACAAACAACAAGCAGACAGAGACAGAACTGAAGAATGTAATTCCATTTACCATTGCCACACAAAGTATAAGATACTTGGGAATAACAATAACCAAAGACCTCTCCAAGGAAAACTATGAAAACCTTAAAAAGGAAACTGAAAAGGACACTAAAAAGTGGAAGGATATCCCATGTTCTAGTATTGGCAGAATCAATATAATTAAAATAGCAATCCTACCCTAAATAATCTTCATGTTTAATGTAATCCCAATAAAATTACAAGAGACATTCTTCACAGGTCTATAAAAGACAATCATAGAATTTGTCTGGAACCATAAAAGACCCGGTTTTGTTAAAGCCATCCTGCGCAAGAAAACTGGAGTAGGTGGCATCTCACTCCCTGACCCCAAAATATATCACAAAATATATTGTGATCATCAAAACAGCGAGGTATTGGCACAAAAACAGAAATGAGGACCAATGGAACAGAGTAGAGACCTCAGAAATAAACACAAAAACATACAGCCAACTCATCTTTGACAAAGGGTTCCAGTCAATCCAGTGGGAAAAGGGAAACTTCTTCAGCAAATAGTGTTGGAAAAACTGAGTATCCACCTGCAGAAAGATGAATCTGAATCCCTATTGTCACTATTAATAAAAATCAACTCAAAGTGGATCAAAGATCTAAACCTAAGATCGCAAACTATAAAACTACTTGTGGAAAACACTGGAGAAACTCTGGGAGACATTGGGGTAGGCAAAGATTTCTTAAGCAAGACCCAAAAAGCACAGGCAACAATTCCCCAAATAGACAGGTAGGGTTACATTAGATTAAGGATTTCCTTCACAGTGAAGGACATTGTAATCAGTGTAAATCGACAACCCTCAGAATGGGAGAGAATATTTGTTAACTCTGCCTCAGTAAGGGACTGGTAACCAGAATACACAGGGAACTCAAGCAGCTTGCCTGGAAGAAAATGATTAATTCAATTCAAAGATGGGAAAAGGAACTGAATAAACAACTCTCTAAGGAAGACATACGAACAGCCAAAAAGCATATGAAAAAATGCTCAACATCCCTCATTGTAAGGGAGATGCAGATCAAAACTACAATGAGATACCACCTAACCCCAGTCAGAATGGTGAAGATTAAAAAACAATAATAATGGTAAGTGCTGGAGGGGATGTGGTGACAGGAAAACACTCCTACACTGTTGGTGGGAATGTAAATTGGTCCAGCCACTGTATAAAATGATATGCAGGTTCCTCAAAGACCTTCTAATAGAGCTACCATATGATCCAGCAATTCTACTCCTGGGTATCCACCCAAAGGACAGGAGAACACTGTCAGAAAAGTGCTTGCATAACCATTTTCATTGTAGCATTATTCACAATTGCTAAGAATTGGAACCAACCCAAATGTCCACAAACTAATGAATGGATTGAAAAATTGTGGCACATATACTCCATGGAATACTATTCACCCACAAAAAAACAAGGCCCTGGGATTTGATAGGAAGTGGACAAATATGGAAGATTTGTTGCTGAGTGAAGCAAGTCAGGCTATTAAAGAGAGACATAGTATGTCTCCATTTAACATATGCCGACTGCACTCTATGGTAGAGACTGAAAGACTGGAGAACATAAAAATATTAAAAACTGTAATGGACACTAGAGACAAAGTGGAAAGAGAGTGAGAGGGGAAGAGCATAGGAAATTTGGGGGCAAAACGGAGAGGTCAGACACTTTGGGGACACAGATAAGGTTTATTATCCGTTGACGAGGATGTGTATGGTGGTCTCAATTGGGCTGGATTGGGGTGTGTATCATGCTGGGTAGTCTCTTCACAATCTAAATGATGTATAGTAATTTAATGTATGACTAATAAAAAATAAATAAATATTTTTAAAATTCTATAATGACTCCTTGTATATAAAACTGTAGGAAAAATAAATCAAAGTACAGAAAATAGATCAGTTGTCGGACTCATCTGAGAAGTATTTCATGTTGGGTAAATTCTCTTTACAATCCAAATAATGTATTGTGATTGAATGTTTAAAAATAATAATAAAGAGAATTTTTAAAATAATAATAATCTGACAAAAATATAAAGCTATTTGCTGCTGCTGATGTGGATAATAATGCCTTTGTCTTGACTGGTATGCATGGTAATTGTTCTGGGAAAAAGAAATGCTATACACTGTAAAGAATCACATGATTAAATGTAATATAAAAATAATAATAAAAGGTTTTAAAAAATACATTAAAAAAAAAAAATTATGCCAGGTACATGTGCATGTATGCCCAGAATCCTGAGAATAGGGGAGAAAGGACTGTGGCATGGCCTTCCCCCATGGGGGATAATTTCTCACTTTCTCTCTCTGGTGAGTGCACATACCCAATAGCAAAAATCTTTATTAAAAAAAAAAAAACTCACGCTGGGCATATGTGCAAGGGGTGATTTCTTTTTATTGTCTCTCTGTCTCTATGGGTTAGTGTGCGTGCCCTATAGCAAAAATGTCTCTTAAAATAAAAGGAAACATAACAAGTGTGTGTGCATGAGTACATGCTCAAAATTCTAACAGAATAGGAAAATAGAGAAGGGATTGCAGTGTGACCGCACCCCACTTAGATTATAAAATATGCCAGGCACATATGTATACATGCCCAAAATCCCAACAGGAGGGAGAAATGGAGAAGAGAATGCGGTGCGACCATGCCCCATAGAGGGGTGCTTTCTCCCTCTCCGGTAAGTAAGCACATGTGCCCTCTGAGCAATTTAAAAACTAAGTATTGGTTTAGCATGTGGTTAAGGCAGGTGGATCCCACATGGCCAACTGTGCTGGCCAACTGCATGATGAGTCCTGGACCTGCAGCTTGAAAAACACTCTGGGCATGTGTATGTGTGCCCAAAATCCTAAGAGGAGAATGGAGAAGGGACTGTGGCATGATCATCCATCCTGAGGGGTCATTTATCACTCCTTCCATCCCTCAACTCCCAACTCTCTGTCAAGTACACACATCCTATAGCAAAGTATTTTTTTAAAAATTAACACTGATTGGGACCAGTAGATGATGTAATGATTATGTTGCCAGTGTCCCACATAGTTGACCATGGTTCGAGCACCAGACCCGGCGACCTAACACTCATGCTAGGCACATGTGCATGCATGCCCAAGATCCTGAGAGGAGAATGGAGAAGGGACTGCGGTGTGGCCATCCCCGCTGGGGGCTGATTTCTCGATTTCTGTCTGTCTCTTTTGTGTGTCTCTGGCAAGCATACATGCCCTAAATCTCTAAAATAAATAAATAAATAAAAATAAACACTGATTATTTTATCATCAAAAACAGATCTTTCCATTTTGAAAGAAAACAAAGAACTTTAAGCCAAATACCTGATGGAGTGATGGACACAAGGTATTCACTGACCCACAACTGCCAGCTAAACCTCAGGCAGATGGTGGCCCTCCTGGGAGTTCTGGAACACCTTCAGAGACTACTCTAGTTCCTGCTCCTAAAGAATGAAGATAAACTGGCAAGAGAGCATAAAAGGTCTTTATTCAAGAGCAGCTTAGAGAGGAAGACTCAGTCCTCTACAGGGAAACACATCCCCTCTCTTTCCACAAGTATCTGCCTTTCCAGACTGCAGTTCAATGCATGCAACGGGATCATCTTAGATGTACTTGTACACAACCTTTGAGGGCACAGTTTGGAGGTGGAGTCGCACAGGACACTTGTAAAAGTGGGATAGCAGAGTCTCACTGTAGCCCACAAGGAAGTAGAGCTTATGCACAGGCAGCTGCCTCAGGACTAACGCACAGATCTCCACATGGTTAGCCCGGCGCTTCAGGACCACCTGGTCAGCCAAGCAGCCAGGGAAGGTGCCCAGCATGAACTTGCGAAGGAAGACATCCTCCACCGTTCGCTCTGCAGCATGGTCCTCCCCATCCAGGTTCCCTGAAGACAAAGGACACAAAAGAGTCAGCCTTGATGCCCTAGGGTCTGCAGATCTCCAAGGTTAGCATCCAACAGCACCAGGCACTTAATTCCACCCCTCACCCTCAGCTTCTTCACTTTCTTTTTACTAATGAGACCAAAATAACACTTTAAAATTTGGAACCAGCAGATAGTGTAATGGTCATGTCGCTGGACTCCCACATAGTCGACCACAGTTCATGTCCCGGACCTGGCGGCTTAAAACTCATGTCAGGCATGCATGCGTGCCTGCCTGAGATCCTAAGAGGAGAATGAAGGTGAAGGGATTGTGGCGTAGCCATCCCCCCTGGGGGGTGATTTCTTGCTTTCTGTCTGTCTCTCTGGCAAGCACACAAATCCTATAGCAAAAATCTCTCTCTTAAAAAAAAAAAAAAATGCACGTTATTTCATCAATTCCCAAAAGAATCTCATGAAGTAGGTACTATTGTTACCCTTGTTTTACAAAAGGAGGGGCTGAGGCCAGAGCAGGTGAGGTCCCCAAACCCAGCCCCATTCCCAGTCATTCTGGGCTGCTTATAGATGTACTGGTCATTCCAGGGCTGGAAGGATAAGGCCAGAAACTATGATTCTTTTTCCTCTTTGTTTTCTTAAAGACAGGGTCTTACCATGTCCCAATACTCCTACCTCAGCTTCCCAGCTGGGACCATATGCATATACCATGTCTTCCAGCTCTTTTTTGGACAGGGTCTCGGTTACCCAGATCAGCCTCGAGCTCACAATCCTTTGCCTCAGCCTTCCAGTCTCTGGGATTACAGCACACCTTTAGGTTGGACCAGGAAATGAACCCAGGACTCCCATTTAGTCCTAGCCTGCAAAGCAGAGTCTTAGTAGCATGTACCACCACAACTGGGCCAATAAGCTATATGTTGAGACTAGGGACTCTCCTGAGCCAGAGCCATGGCCTCCACCAGAAGATTTTCAGTGTGGACCCTGGAACCCCTATAACCCACTTGGGGAAACTATTAGAAAAATCTCTACATCCATACCCAGATCTAGGAACCAGTCAGTGGAAAAGTGGGGGCCAGAATCTGTATTTTCAGTAAGTTTTCTGGATGCATCTCAAATATTCAAGTTGAAAACCCTCATGCTGAACAACACAGTTGACTCCCATCAGTTTATAGAACTTCTGTAAAGTCTCTTCAAACACTGAATTACCAAACACCGGGCCACTGCTCCTAGGGAAAAGCAGGGTTAGGTTTTTGCGAGCCTTTGGTCACAACACTTGGTGAACAAATCAATACATAACCTAGTTTCAGGTGTCTCTGACTATGTTTAAGGACACCTTGTACATAGTACTGGTCCATTAACAGTGAACTCTCAACCAACAGCACAACTCAAGCCTGAACAAAGCTCATCTACGCATCTTCCCCATAGGGAAGTCATTGCCTTCCTGTCCTCAGAACACTAGACAGGACTTCAGAACTGCAGGCCATTTTAATCAGCAAAACCACCAATAAGAAGTACGAAATTGCAAAAAATGTGGCACTGGAGCACAAAAATACACTTTTTAGAGCAAGAGAGATGAAACAGGTAGGGCCTTGTCTGGGAAAATGAGCGTTGGGCTCCTTGCTTTGTGTTGTCTCAGAGTGACTTTGACCGCCCTCATATTGTTAATCTGGGGTTATAATTCTAGACAGAATTTGTGAATACAGAATCCGTGAATAAAGAGGATGAGCTGTACCTAAATGTAGAGAAAACGTGTGCCCTAGTGAGAAACTGCATAATCTAGAGCGCACTCTTGGGGGTTCTGTGGGGGCCTCACCCATGCCACTGCCTCTGAGTCACTCCACATCCCAGTAAGTTCTACGTAATGCGGCCCTGCAGTCATCCTCCTCCGTAGAAGCGCGAGTTCCCGCTCAGCGGGGTCCCCCTCTCCCCTGGTGGAAGGGCCTACCTGGTCTCACCTGTGTGCAGCGACAGCCAGCCCTTGCGGTGAGCAATGTGGTGCGGTGGGTGCGCCTCCTCGTAACTCACCGGTTTGTCCCCCTTGCCCACGCGAACACGGGCCGCCCGGTTCTGGGAGAATGGAACGGAAAGTGAAACCCGCCAGCCGGCCACGTTCTGTTCCAATCCCTGACTCCGACCTCCGATCTAGCCTCGCGCAAAGACTCCCGACCCCGACCCCGACCCCTGGCTCCAACCTCCATCCTCAGCCCCGCGGTGCGCTCCCGAACTACGCGCAGCCCACCTTGGCGCAGACCGCGGAGACGTGCAGGGCGCGCCAGACGCAGGCAGCTCCCGGCTCCAGGACAGCACCTGTGATAGGAGTAGGCGTAAGACGGAAGCTAGAGACCCTTCATGTCTAGCTACCCACTCAACCCCCGCTGTCCTAGCCGCCCTCACCTGCTTCAGGTCCCGGCCCCACACGGGCGCCGCCATCTTGGCCGAGAGGCGAGCGTGGGACGTGCCACAGCCCTGCGCAGCAGGGTTCGCGGACCAGACCAACGAGACCAGGCGGGGTGCAAGCGCGGGAGCGGGTCCAGACAGAGCTGGGGGCTTGGGGGTGGGCCAGGGCCTCAGGGGCGGGGCGAGGCAATAGGATTGCGGAATTGAAGGCCGGGGCGAGACAATCCTGCCCCGAAGCCTTTATGGGTGGATTCGGGTCTCAGAGCCAGGAAAGGGAAGGGGCGGTACCTCTGGTGGGGCGGGGCCGGACCTTAGGGACGGGGCAAGGTAGCGAGGTTGACTCTGGGCCGAGGGGGTCTGGGAGCCGACCGGGGCTCTGCTTGGGTCTCGGCTTGCCTCCGGTCGCGGGTTCGGAGTCTGCCAGGGTGCAGGTCAGTCCGGCCCTAGGGGGCGCTGCTAGCTGGCAGCAGAGCTGGAGGCTCTCTGCATTTCCTTTCCGCCTGTCACGGAAGGCCCGGAAGTGGGCGGCCGAGCGGAGGTCCAGGAAGCCGGTGAGCCTCGGTTTTAGCGTGTAAGTCGGACCCTTGTCCACAGAGGGAATGTATTTCCGGTGAAACTTCACTAGCTCTTGCAGGCGAGTTGAGCAGCAGGGCAGCCTGCCACGTGCGACCAAACCCGGCGGCCGCCCTCCGGAGGGAGAGCGAGACCCAGACCCCAGGAAGCCAGCAGCCTAACCCTGGAGGGGATGTCAGCTCTGCACATCCAGGACTGACTGCATTGGCACAGCAGCTTTGGAGCCAGCTGGCACGGGACAGTCTCGGTACATATAGGCCTCAGCTTAATTATATGTGAAACAGGCTTTCACAGTAACTCTGATCTGGTAGGATCAGAGTATTTAATGAATGACAGGAGGCAGGCAAGACACCACCTACTGTGCTCCTCTTAAGGGCTTCCCCTTAGGTCTGCAGTATCTCCCAGGGACTTCAAACGGACTTGGATTTTTCGAAGTACAGTGCCCATTTGGGTGGTTGAAGTTCCCTGTAGCTACCCAGTGTTTATTATCTTTGGTTATACCGTATGATGCTTCAAAATAAGGTTTCAGCTGGTTCCTTCACTAGAGGAAAGGTCCAGATGGATGATTTTGCATGATTATAGTAATTTAAAATGAGATATTTAATCCATTAGTGTGAGTTATTACATGGTTTTAACTCACCAGTGTAAGCATTTTAAGGGGCTTATTTCCATAACCTCCTTCTGGTAATGTATTTGATGCACTTTGCTTCTCTCATCAATCCGGAGGAGCAGGCAAGATTTCCCAGCTGTGCAGACTGAAAGATGGATGGTCCAAGAGTCACCTGAGTCTACAGGACTAGTCAGTACTCCACCTTCTTATTCCCATGGTGCCAGGGTATTGCTTGGTGGAGGGGAGAGTTCAGACTGTTGGAACTGAGAATGAATGGCCTGGGTGTCTGTGACTTCTAACTGTCCTTCAGGGGCTGATGATGGAGCAAGCTATCAAGACAAGGGCCCCCTCACCCTGGCCAGGTCTGACACGGAGACAGGGATATACACACCACAATTAGGAGGGCCCAGAAGTTGCTTTCACATTCTGAGAACAGTAGTTCCCAACCCTGATCACTGAGTAAAATCCACTGGGCTCCACACCATTCAGGAGCAGGCAGGCCACTATGCTTATTGTAAAACCCCCTTAGAGGACTTGTTTCAGCTGGGCTTGAGAAGCAGTGTCAAATTCAGTTTATTTAGGGGCTCCTACACCTGTAACTACAGAAGTCCTTCAATGGGGCAAGCTGCTGGACCCTCCTTCCACCCTCTCCTACCCAGGGTCTTAGAAGACAATGACAGTTTTCTGGGGGGACTGTAAACACCAAGCCTACCACTCTTGGGCCACAAAGGAGCGGTGGACCCACTGACTCTGGACTTGAGATTGTCTGTCCAGTTGGGTCCACCATAGCCACCACCAGATAGTGCTCCAAGGATATGGCCCATCTGCAGCCCAGCCTACGGTGCATCTCCTGGAAAACATGGCCTCCAGCCTCAGGCTGTAAGTTGCCAAGAAAACTCCACTCCCACCAGCCCTTTACCAAGGACTCATCCTAACTAGTACTGCCTACACTCCCCACTGCAGAACCTGTTTCCCATAAACCACTCCTTCCCTGCTGAGGTACAGGGAGAAGGGGCTGGGTTCATAGAGCAGATCTCAGGCTGGAATTATTCCTTCAGCCTGCTGTCCTGAAAGCATAACCTTGGGAAGCTGGAAATGCTTGCTGCTTGACTGAAAAGTCTGGGCTAAAGCTAAGAACCGAAGGAGCCAAGTGGGGCTTGGAATAGATGGAATCTGCCTTAAGGAAAACAGGATGGAGGAGTGAGCCCAAGAATACCAACCATTCCCCAGTTCTTAGGAACTGCTTAATCTGGAATAGGGGCTCAGAATTGGAGGGCAGAAAAGCAATTACACTGTGGTGACCTAGGACCAGAGTCCTCAAGTGGGCCTTAAGTGGAGGTGGCACCAGCCTCAGAGGTTAGGGTCTGGATGTGTAGCCAGCCTCGGGGGAGGGGTATGCCAGAGTGGGCCAGCACCACAGAAAGGTAGCAAGAGGCCTCCTTGGACTGAAAAGAGCAAGGCTGAGAGGATAGGACCAGGGCCACAGTGACCCAGGCTCTCCCTTCTGTAGCCCTGACTCAACAGTGTTCACAAAGCCACAGTGATGCCATTTTGTTGTCCTAGAAGAACTTGGCATAGGCTTATAGTCAAGTAATGTATTATTGACTCTGGAAGAAATTATTTTCACTTACTGGGCTTATTCTCCATCTAAGGAGCTAGAATAGCTGCCAGAGAAGGCCACATTGATACTGATTGCCCCACACCAGCTCTACCTGGTTTTGTATCTCAGCAAACTGAGCTACTATTGACTAGAAGACAGTTAAATAATGAATTTTTTTAAATGGCTGCAAATGGACTTTAAGATACACTAATTGTGGGACCAGCAGATAGCGTTATGCTTACATCGCTAGACTCCCACGTAGCTGACCATGGTTTGCATCCTGGACCTGGTGGCTTGAAACACATCAGGTACATGTGTGTGCCCAAAATCCCAAAAGGAGACTGGAGAAGGGATTGCAGCATGCCCACCCACCCCCCCTTGCAGGGTGTTCTGACTGTCTCTCTCAGTGAGCACACATGCCCTAATGGCAAAAATCTCTTTAAAAAAAGAAAAGAGATACATGGATTGTTTACAAGATGGATCCTGACTTGACATGTTTAAAATGCTTGGGCCTGGGCAAGCATCATGGAGTGCAGACTGGTGTGTGGACACAGTGCAGTGGCACTGCACATCCTGTGCACACCTAAGAACAAGCAGTGTGTGAATATCTCACTTTCCTGCTCAGGACTAGGAGTGGGATCTGCAGTGCTAACAGTACCTTAGCTCAAGGGTCACCTGACATTGGGAAACAAGGCTAAGTTCTGAATCGGGCGGGCATCCCCAAAGCCAGCCCCAACCCACTTTACAGAAGCGGGGCAGATGCTTCTTTTGTATCTAAAGTGCTCCCAACTTCTTCAGGAATGGGGCTCTGCCTGGTTTGGCCCCTCTCATCCAAGTAAGGGGTACCCTGTGAGCATATGGTCATCCTCTGGGAGTGGCTTGTCACCCTGTCTCTGAGAGGCTGTGACAACCAAGTTGGCGCCAGCTCAGTAACTTCATGGAAAACCCTGAGGCTACTTAGACCCTGCAGATGACTATCTGATGCAGGAGGGGCCACTGGCTGTGGGAACATGGGTAATGAGTAAGGCAGGCCAATGCTGCATTTGAGCCCTGGGCTGTTATGGACACTTAACTTGAAGAGCAGCACTGCCCAGGGAACCAAAGGCAAACCCCTTTCCCTGCCTGTGCACATGACACTTCAGCCCCTCAGAAAGGATGAGGGAAGCACACAATGATCCCTCTTCTGCTATTCCTACATCTGCAAGGGCCATGGCCTTCTATATCACCCAACAGTTCCAGAATTCCTTGGGCTTTCTGCTGAGTCTTCTACAATGGTCCTGCAGCCTCTCCTGGTCCGAGTCTATCAAATACAGTCTTTAGACTGGTCTGCTTTCAAAGTTTAAATATTCTGGGCAAATGTTTAGTATCACAGTGCCCTGGGAAATCATTTTCCTGATTACCAAACAGTTATCATCTATTTGGGGAAACTGTACCCTTTTGAATATCTGATGAAAGTTATGACTATTTCCCCAGAATAAATGCACACAACTTTTCAGGAATCAAACAGACTTATTTTTAGACATAAGACATACTTCATGAAAGAATCCTTGGCTTGGAAGGAGCCACCAGGCCAGCTTTCCTGGGTCAGACTGTATTAGGTCGTCAGAAAAGTCATGACACATTTCTGCACAGAAAAACATGTCTTGACTTTTCCAATGGCTCAATAGGAATCTGTCCTTAAGAGAACTGGTTGATATCCAGTGGTTCTGAGAGGGGTTCCCAGTACCTACACCTTAGGCCCAGGAATACCCTAGGTGAAATGACGACAGTGTTGAAGAAACCCCGGGATGTTTCTGTGTCTCTGGTGAAAAAAAAGGGAGAAGTTGTGGTACTTCTACAAGAACCAACAATTTGTCATTTGTGTGTGAGCACTTTTTTTAACACAGGATCTTGCTATGTCTAATCCCCCTGCCTCAGCCTCCCAAGCAGTTGGAATCACAGATGCCAAACCTGGCCCTAGGGTGGGCTGGGAATCAAACCCACACCTCCCCCATGGCCTCAGCCAGCTAAGCAACAGCAGCATGGACCTACCATGGCAGAGCCGGTTTGTGTTGTGATGAACATTTCTAGAACCTAAGGATTGGGGACCCTTTCTATGTTTTAGAAGAGAAAGATTTTCCTGGGATCAGTAGTTAGCATAATGGCTATGTCACTGGACTCCCACGTAGTCAACTATGGTTCGAGTCCTGGACCCGATGGCTTGGACTCACGCCGGGTGTGTGTGCATACATGCCCAAGATCCCGAGAGGAGAATGGGAGAAGGGACTGCAGCGTGGCCATCCCCCCTGGGGGGTGATTTCTCGCTTTCTGCCTCTATGTCTCTCTCTTTCTGGCGAGCGCACGCACCCTATAGCAAAAATCTCTCCCAAAAAAGGGAAAAATTTTCCTTTGTTTGTATTGGTAAGGGGCCATGTATGCCGAGTTTCAGTCCTGCCTAGAACCAAGCTACAAGATGGAAGGCAATATTCTGAAGGCCAAAGGTGTGGCAGGCAAAGCACCCTGGGCCCCAGAGAGTTGGAGCAGCTACTTGGTGGCTCCAGGCCTATGTTCAAAGGGTTCCATTTTGGCAGGAGATGTGGCCTGCAAGAGAACCCAGCCCAGTCAGGTAGAAGAAGCACAAGAGATGGTAGGAGCCTCATCACAGCGGGAGGGAGGGCCTAGTTCCTCTGAAGAAACACAGAGGATAAGAGGCCTCAAGGTCAAGAAGCAAGGTGCAGAGACCTCAGGAGCTGGTGCCTGCTAGAGAGGGGCTTACACAGGCAACAGTGATTCCTGGGAAGGGCAACATGGGCAAGGGTTCTGGCTTGAGAAGGGACAAGGCAGGACCCACCACTCTCATAGGGTTCCTGTGGTACGAGTGACTGTGGAAGATACCAGGAAGACCATCAGGGAAGGACTGGCACAGATGTGGCTGCCCAGGAGAGCCTGGGACCCTAGCAAGTCTAGGGGATGAAGAAGAGGTACAGGGCTATGTGGGCATGTAGAATAGCCCTAGCCTCTTTTCCTCCATGGATGGTGAGTAGAGGACAGGATGGAGATACCTCACTTACAGAGAAGACATTTGGGACCATTCCCAGCAACAGCCTGAAGCATGCTACAAACTGAAAGGGACAGCCCAGCATCTGTTCAACTGCGTCTGAAGTGTTCCAGCGTGCATCTCTCCTGAGACAGGTGCTGTAGTCCTCAGGCGGACAGGAGAATCAAGGCACATGGAGGCAGAGCCTGCCAGTCTCTACCACTGGTATGCTCATTCACTTCATTTATTCAACATTTATTAGGCACCCACACAGCACCAGGCCCTGGAAACAGAGCTGGGCAATGCACAGTCCCAGCCTCCAGTGCTCTCGGCTAGGGTAAGACACAGAACACATAGTCACAGCGCTGTAGGGTGCTGTGGGCACCGGAGGCCACCCAGGAACCCCTCCCAGTGGGCTCAGGGAAGGCTCCCAGAAAAATAAATAAATATGGCTAGGAGTGCTCACACACCGTAGGCTCTCACCCTGGGGAGGAGGGGGTCAGGATCATCACTGAAAAGTCCCCCTAATGGGGACCTTTCTGTGCACAAGGAGGCCTAGGGGTGGAGTGGAGGCAAGGCCACCTCTGCATTCTCTGACAAACCACCAACCCCCTACCCTGTACTACTCCTGTCTGCCTGGTCTGTGGTGACAAGAGAGGTGCTCCCTACTCCAGGGCTAGTGACAACTACTGCACAGAGAGCCCCATGGGAGCCTGGACAGGACGCCAGAGAGAGGGTACAAATGGCCTTCTGTGTGGCTCCCCACCCAGGGCCTCATCTATTCTCCTTGACATCTCCACGCTGTTTCTGAGGTCACTTCCTTTCTTCCCACCTTTTGGGAGCCTGCACCCTGTCTCGTCTCTGCTTGCCTCTTTCAGCAGTCATGCACCAGCCACTCTCTCTGGCTCTGGGGCACAGACCTCCCCATCAGCAAAGGACCTACCAGCACAGGACCCACCACAGGCTCTGCACCAGACCTCTGCTCTGTTGGGTGTCACAGTCGACTCACCAGCTCAATGAGCTGCTGGATGTTCTTATTCTGGTTACATAGGCCATTCCTGACATTCTCCAGCAGACACCTCTTCAGTTCAAAAATGGCCTCACTGTACCCCAGGCTCACGGCAGCCATGGGGGGCGCCCCGTGCCACAGGCCAGGGATGTGCCAGACATGTTGTTTCTCAAGGTCATAGAAGGCCAGGCCAGCCAGAGTCCGGAGCCCATCCTCCTGTCTCTGCATCTGGGCAGAGGCTCGGCTGCGGTCACCAGGCAGGTCCAGGAGCTGTCTCCTGTCCCTCGGCTTGGTGCTGGTGGTAGATACATCATGCAGATTCTGGTACACGAACTGGTAGTTGGGCATGTGCCCAGTCTTTTCCAGCCTCAGAAATGCATGCAGAATAGCAGGGGGGATGTCCCTTGTGCCAGTCAGGCTGACCACAGCCACACTGCTCAGCCCCATAAGCAGAGTGGCCAAGGAAGCCTCTAGCTCGAACCTGTCCCCGGCAGTGCTCATGGTCCCACCGATCAGGCCCCCAGAGTCAATCACTAGGATGTGGTCACAGCCTAGGTCCTGGCTGAAGCCCTCAGCCACTGTAACCAACTGCATGAAGGCTCCCCGTGGGCCCCAGCCCTTCCCTGTAGCAAACCGCAGCCCAAACATGGTGTTGAGCAGCGTGGATTTCCCAGTGCCTGGCACCCCTAAGGCCGACAGCACCACCAGGCGGGACCGTCTCTCTAGGCGAGCGTGTAGCTCCTTCAGGAGCCCTGTTACCCAGCGGACAGGAATGCTCAGGGTGCTGCCATCCACCAGCTCCAGGGGCAGCCCCGTCAGCAGCAGCTCCAAGGCTAAGCCTGGAAAGTGGGCAAAGCGGCGCTGGCCAGCGGGAAGCCGCCCAGCCTCCAGTAGGCAGCTCTCAGCTTCATAAAATTGACCCATCTCGCGCAGGAAGTGTTCCACCCCCAAGCGCTCAGGCCACGGAGGATCCCCCGAGTCCATAGCCCCACTGGGCTTCTGCCTCAGCGGCAGTAGGGTATCAAACGTCGGCCTAGGTCGGGGCGGCGTCACCCGGGCCAGCCCCCACTCCATCCAGCGAACGAAGTACTGCCTCTCAGCAGGGCAGGAGCTACTGATGCCCGCGATGAACTCCTGCAGGCCCCAGGCAGGCTCCTGGCCGTGCTGCTGCATACGCAGCTCCAGCAGATGGCGCCGCAGATCGGCTCGGAGCTTCTCCGGTTCTGGTGCCCACTGCAACTGGCCGGCCTCTTTCTCAACCTGCGAGGCCCTTCGCCAAGGCTCACCCTGCAACCCCAGCTCGTCTCTCCTGTAGGCGTCGGCATCCTGGATCCTCCGGGTGATCCTCTCCATGCGTTCCTTGGCCCTCTGGCACTCCTCACGGTCCTCATCCACCCTCAGGCCCAGCCTGCGGGCCACCAGTGCCATGTCCTCCACGGACACCCTTCTGCAGGGGGAGCGAGCCACATTACCCACGATTGCCCGGACCCTCCTCACGAAGCCCTCATTGTCTGTGCTGCTGACCTTAACTAGCACATGTGAGTGGTCGATCCGCAACACCGGAATCAGCCTGTTCAGGAAGCGCAGGTTAGCATTGCGCTTCCCACGGTAGGGGCTCAGGATGAAGTAGTACCTGGTGGACGGCTCCCTCACAGAGGCCAGCAGCTCATATTCCTTCCTGCTGATGTTGTCAGTCAGGATGAACACGGCTGCGCAGATCTCCGTTAGGAGCTGGAACTGCAGCCAGTGGGACCCCACGTCGCCACGCAGGTTGAGGAAGGCCACAGGCTCTGGGAAAAGATCCACATCCTCGCTGCCACTGGGGAAAAACCAGGAGATTTCCACTAGCCCATCAGCGATCTCACGGGGATTGGCACCCAGGTTGAGGTCTCGGTGCCAGAAACAGTCCCAGTGCCTGTGGCCTGGGCTGAGTACAGCGTTCAGGAGCTGGGACTTGGAGTTGCTGCTGACGTCCATGCGCACAAAGGCAAAGGCAGGTGTCCTAGACAGGACCACGCTGTCCTCTCGGAACCCCCCCAGCCCCCGAGGGGCCTGAGACCACCATGTCCTCATGAGACCCCGCAGAGCCCACAGCAGGAAGGTGTGGTAATGGTTCTCCGAGTCAGGCAGCACCAGGGGGAGTGCAAACTGGCAAAGGGACATCTTTGACACAATCTCCTGCTGTAGAAAGCTGTCGGAGGACAGCAGAAGGGCACAGAGCAGGTCTAAGGGGTTCACTGGGGTGTCAGGTGTGGGAAGATCAGAGAAGGAATAGATGTCCGCAGCAAGATCCTCTGCTGGGTCCCAGTAGATGATCTCCTCTTCCATCTGGCTCTCCTTTTCAATTGGTCGGATGTCCAGTGGTACATCCAGCACCATGGTGGTATTTCTGGCATCAGTGTTGAGGGCCTGCAGTTTCCGGAGGAAGCTCCAAGGCAGGTCTTTTGGAACTTGTGGGGCCCAGTTCCTCATGCTATCAGAGTTGATCTGCAAACAGTCCTGCAGGCTGAGTTTCTGGACCTGGTATGTTTCCAGCCCCAGCAGTGACAGCATTTCCTGAAGCCTGCTTCGCTCCACTGTGGAAAGAACAAGGATATTAGTATCACCCTGTGCTGCTTGTCAGAGAAAGCCTAGCAAAGGGACAGAGTTACCTCTTCAGAAACCAGGAGGCAGGCTCAGGGGCACTTTGGAGGGCCCAGAGCTGCACTGAGATGAGGCAGGGGCAAATCCCAACCACAGTTCTAATGGAACATTGAAAAAAAAATGAGAGAAGGGCCCGCCCATAGCTCAGTGGTTAAAGCAATTGGATCGCATTTGGCCAACTGTGTGGTTAAGTTCCAGATCCGGCAGCTTGAGAAATACACTGGGTGCAAGTACATGGATACCCAAAATCCCAATAGGAGGAAGAGATGGAGAAAAAACAATTGCAGTGTGACTCTTCCCCACAATGGGATGCTTTTTCTCTCTCTCTCTCTTTCTCCAACAAGTGCACATACCCTCCAGCAAGATCAAAAAAAAATTAGAGGTGCCAGCAGGTGACATGTGGTTAAGGCACTAGATTCCCACATGGCTGACAACAGTTCAAGTCCTAGACCCAGCAGCTTAAAAATAATGCCTGGAATATGTGTGTGCGTGCCCAAAATCTTATAAGGAAAATGGAGAAGGGATTGCAGTGTGGCCATCCCTCCCAGGGAATGATTTCTCACTTTCCCTCTCTCTCTCCAGTAAGTGCATGCACCCTATGGCAAAAACCTAGGAAAAAAGAAAAGGAGAAATGGAAACTGAGCCACACTGAAACACTGGGAGGGTTATGTAAAAGGCGAGGTTATACTTTCCTAAAAACCTGCAGATCTGACCACAATGAGCTCAAGTTCACTGGAGTGAGCAGCATGTGTCCTGAATGCTGAATACACCCACAGCCCCACAACGAGCTGCTTAGAGGACAGCCCTGAGACTCCAGGCCCATATCCAGTTCAGCCCTGAGATCCCTCAATGTCATTAGGAAGTTCCCACAGCAGGGCACAGCCACTGATTCACCCTCTGGTTTTCTAGTTACTATCTTTTCTCTTTGCAAATAAGTTGGAATATACTGATGTTCTGATTCACAACTGGTTTGTGTCCTGACAAGCTCATTAAGTTAGAAATACAGCTACTTGGAAATGCTCTGTAAGTGAGAACTATCATTAAGTCAAAGTCCCTTAACTTATGCTGGGATCACAGCTTCTACGAAGGCACACTGTTTTTCCACCATTGTGAAGTCAAAACATCCTAAATTGGGAAGCATCTGTATTTGACTTGAAAAAAGGATGATATGATTAAGCAGAATGTCAGCTATCACAGCTAAATACCATTTTTCTTATCCAGATGTGGAATAGCTGTTTTTATATTTTAAGTGGTATGGTAGTAAAAGGCAATGTGAAAAACTAGAGCAAACAAACCTATTTACACATGCACACATGCCTGCTGTGTGGCCCTTGCAGGTGGTTTGGCAGCGCTAGTCCCAGTTTCCTAGTCTGCCAGCAGAGCCACTGGACTAGATGAATGGTTTTCAAATCTGACTATGCATTAGAATCACTTCAAAATTTTATTAAAAAAAAAAAAAGACTCAAGACTGGCCTTCGCTCTGCAGCAGGCTCCAGTTCCATCTCCAGGTCCCTGGCCAGCAAAGGATGTTGAGGCAGGGGCACCGCTGCCCCCGTCTTACTTCCAGGCTCCCTAGCTCAAGACCCAGCCCCCTAGACAGACTGGCCTTCGCTCTGCAGCAGGCTCCAGTTCCATCTCCAGGCCCCTGACCAGCAAGCAATGTTGAGGCAGAGGCACCACTGCTCCCCACCTCACTTACAGGCTCCCTAGCCCAAGACCAAGCCCCCTAGACAGATAGGCAGTTTTTTCCTTCTCTTTTTTCTGTGTTCTTCTCCATTCTTTTGTTAATACTCTCATCTTCCTTGTGCCAAAGACTGGCCTTTGCTCTGCATCAGGCTCCAGTTCCATCTCCAGGCCCCTGGCGATATCGCGTGGCGGGCTTTTTCTTTATTCCCCTCTGTACTCTTTTCTTTCTTCATATATTATCCTCTCCTCCCCATCCTCCACCCTGCCAGAGGGACTAGACAGGTCTAGAATCAGAGTTCTGAAATTCCATAGTAATGTAAGGTTCTCTGGGATCCTCCCTTGTACTGAACCACCTGTGAAAAAGGAGATACTGCTCTTCATACACCTGAATAGAGTACCCCTCTTGAGACCACATTGCTAAAAACAACAGAAGAGAGACTTCGGCACACATCAATTCACAGCAAAAGGGAAACACACTTGCTCCTAGTCGAAGAAACTTTCTCCTAAGATGTATTCAAAAGTGATTACATCTTCCATTGGCTAGAAGTAGAAGAAGAGCCTCAGGTCTGAATAAACCTGGAAATATGTCTCCATCAAAGGAACAGTGTAACTCCCCTCCATGTCTGGTAAAACGAACGATGTTACCAAAATGTCAGAGAAAGAATTGAGAACATTCATGGTGACCAAAATTTTTTTTCTTTTTTTGGAGAGGTTTTTGCTATAGGGCGCATGTGCTCGCCAGACAGACAGAGACAGAGAGACAGAAAGCGAGAAATCACCCCCCAGGGGGGATGGCCATGCTGTAATCCCTTCTCCTCCGTTCTCCTCTCGGGATCTTGGGCATGCACGCACATGCGCCTGGTGTGAGTTATAAGCCACCAGGTCTGGGATGCGAACCACAGTCGACTACATGGGAGTCCAGTGATATAGCCATTACGCTAACTGCTGGCATGGTGACCAAATTTTATAAGTTGGAACAGAAAAGAGACAAGAAACTATGAAAGATTAGGAAGTCCTTCCACAATATGAAAGAAGAAATGGACATTCTGAGAAATAATCAGATGAAACTATTAAAGATGAAGTCTGTAATACAGGAAGTCAAAAATTCTCTAGAAAGTATTAAAAGTCGATTAGACCATGCTGAAGATCCAATCTCTGATGTAGAAGATAAAGCCTCTGACCTAGGAAAAAAACACCAAAAAGATAAAGAAAATAACAAAAAAAAAACCCACGAGGATAATATACAAGAAATACTAGATTCCATTAGACGCCCAAACATCCAAATAATTAGCATCCCAGAAGGTGAAGAAACTATTAACAGCATGGAAATCTATTCCATGAAATCCTGGAAGAAAATTTCCCCCAAGTCTAGAGAGGCACTCAACCATCCAGATCCAAGAAATACAAAGGACCCAAATAGAATTAACCCCAGAAGATCCTCCCCAGGGCATATCTTAGCCAGACTGTCCAAGACCACACATAAAGACATGATACTAAAACTGGCAAGAAAGAAACAAGAAGTGACATACAAAGGTCATCCCATCAGGCTAACTCCGGACCTCTCAATGGAAACAATGCAAGCAAGGAAAGAAGGGAAAGACATATTGAAAGTGTTAAGAGAGAAACAATTTCAACCAAGATTACTATATCCTATAAGATAATCCTTCATATGGGAAAAAAAGATTAGAATCTTTTCAGACAAACAAAACCTGAAAGAATTTGCCAACACCAGACCACCTCTTTACAAAAGAGAGTACTGAAGAGAGTACTGTTCCAGGAAAACTAAAGAATGAACAGCCAGAAACAAAGGAATAAAATGCAACCAAGACAATGGCCAACTTAAACATCAGGACAAGTCCAGAAATATCAATAATAATACTGAATGTCAATGGATTAAATTCTCCTATAAAGAGACACAGACAGGCTGAATGGGTAAAAAAAACAGAAACCCTCTCTCTGTTGCCGAGAGGAAATCCATCTCATGGGTAAAGACATACATAGACTAAAAGTGAAGGGTTGGAAAAAGGTCGTCCATGCAAATGGGAACTAAAAAAGAGCTGGAGTCATAATTCTAATTTCTTTTCTTTTCTTTTTTGAGAGGTTTTTACTATAGGGCGCATGCACTCACCAGACAGAGAGAGACAGAGAACAAGAAATCACCATCCCCCAGGGGGTTGGCCACGACACAATCCCTTCTCCTCCATTCTCCTCTCGGGATCTTGGGCACGCACACACACGCGCCCGGCGTGAGTTTTAAGCCACCAGGTCCGGGACTCAAACCGCAGTCGACTACATGGGAGTCCAGCAACATAGCCATTACGCTAACTGCTGGTCCCCGCAATTCTAACTTCTGACAAGATAAGCTTTAAAACAAAAACTGTTCAAAGAGACAAAGAAGAACACTATATTGTGGTAAAAGGGTCAATAAATCAAGAAGATGTAACGCTTATAAATATCTTTGCACCTAACACAGAAGTACCCAAATACATGAAGGAAAGACTGTTAGATCTAAAAGGAGAGATAGGTTACAACACACTAATTGTTGGAGACCTCAACATTCCACTATCCCCTCTGGATAGATCGTTGAGACAAAAAATAGATAAAGAGATAAAGGATCTGAATGATACCATAAATGAAATGGATTTAACAGGATTTAAATGGATTTATAGAACTTTCCATCCAAAAACCACAAGAGATACTTTTCTCACACTCCCACATGTAACTTTTTTGAAGACTGACCACATGATAGTACACAAGGCAAGCCTCTACAGATTCAAAGGCATAATGATTTCTCGCTTTCTGTCTCTCTCTGTATGGAGAACGCACGCGCCCTATAGCAAAAACCTCTCCAAAAAGAAAAAAAAAAAAAAGAAAGAAAAGTTAACTCGCATATTGCTCAAGTTATTTCTAAAGATCCAAAAGGGTGAATCTCTCCCTAATTCATTCGATGAAGCCTCCATCACCCTTATCCTTAAAACAGATAAGGACAGGACAAGGAAGAAAATCTATAGACCAATATCTCTGATGAATATAGACACAAAGATTCTCAACAAAATACTAGTAAGTCATATCCAACCACTTATAAAAAAGATTATACATCACTATCTGGTAGGCTTTATTCCAGGAATGCAAGGTTGGTTTAGCATACGCAAAACCATAAATGTAATAAACCACTTAACAGAAAGAAAGATTAAAAAAAAGATCATATCAATTGATACAGAAAAAGCATTTGATAAGATACAACATCCTTTCATGATCAAGACAGCAAAATCAGCATAGAAGGGTCATTTCTCAATACAATAAAAGCTATCTATGAAAAACCCATGGCGAACACCATCCTTAATGGAGAAAAGCTGAAAGCTTTTCCACTAAAAACGGGTACAAGACAAGGATGCCTACTTTCTCCACTGCTTTTCAATATAGTACTGGAAGTCCTCGCCAACGCAATCAGAAAAGAGAAAAAAATAAAAAGCATTCAAATAGGAAAAGAAGAGGTGAGACTCTATTCGCAGATGACATGATTGTATACATAGAAGACCCAATGGTATCCATGAGAAAACTCCTGGAAGTAATACATGAATACAGTAAAGTTGCAGGATAGAAAATTAATATCCAGAAATCTATAGCATTTCTATATACGAACAACAGGCAGACTGCAATCGAACTGAAAAAAGTTATTCCATTTACCATAGCCACAAAAAGTATAAGACACTTACAAATAAATCTAACCAAAGAAGAAATTGAAAATGACACAAAAAAGTAGAACGACATCCCATGTTCTTGTATTGGAAGAATTAATATAATCAAAATGGCAAATTTTACCCAAAATAATCTACATATTTAATGCAATCCCAATCAAAGTGCCAAACACATTCTTCACAGATCTAGAAAAGACAATCATAAAATTTGTCTGGAATCATAAAAGTTTCCATATTGCCAAAGCAATCCTGCACAAGAGTGGAATGGTGGCATCTCACTGCCAGACCCCAAAATATACTACAAAGCTGTGGTAATCAAAATAACATGGTACTTACACAGAAACAGACAAGTGGACCAATGGAACAGAATAGAGTCCCCTGAAATAAATCCCCAAACATACAGTCAACTGATTTTTGACAAGGGGTACCAGTCAAACCAGTGGGAAAAAGGAAACCTCTTCAACAAAAGGTGCTGCATAAACTAGATTTCCACCTGCAGAAAAATGAATGTGAACCCCTACCTCTCACCTTTGCCAAAAATCAACTCAAGGTTGATCAAAGATCTAACCCTAAGATCTCAAACTATAAAACTGTTCCTGGAAAACACTGGGGAAACTCTGGGAAACATTGGGGTAGGTAAAGACTTCTTAAATAAGAAGCCCAAAGCACAGTAGATAATCCCCAAAATAGACAAGTGGGATTATATTAGACTAAGAAGTTTCTGCATGGCAAAAGACACAGTAATTGTTGTGAATAGACAGCCCTCAGAATGGGTAAATATTTTTGTAAACTATGCATCAGATAAGGGGTTGATAACCATAATACACAAGGAATTCAAGCAGCTGTTCCAAAAAAAGATGATCTACCCTATTAAAAGATGGGCGAATGAGCTGAAAAAAACCACTCTCTAAGGATGACATACAAATAGCCAAAAGCCATATGTAAAAATGCTCAACCTCTCTCATTATAAGGGAAATACGGATCAAAACAACAATTAGATACCACCTAACCCCAGTCAGAATGACCAAGATTAAAAAGACAAAACATGACTAGTGCTGTCAGGGATGTGGTGAAAGGGGAACTCTCTTACACTGTTGGTGGGAATGTAAATTGGTCGAGCTTCTGTGGAGAACAATTTGGAGATTCCTCAAAAAACTACAAATAGAACTATCATATGATCCAGCAATCCCACTCCTTGGTATCTACACAAAGGACAGAAGAATTCTTCATCGCAGAGGTGCTTGCACATCGATGTTTATTGTGGCACTATTCACGATTGCTAAGACATGGAACCAACCCAAATGCCCACAAACAGATGAATGGATTGAAAAACTGTGGAACATATACTCTGTGGAATACTACTCAGCCATAAAAAACAACAAGACACTGGCTTTTGACAGAAAGTGGAAGAATGTGGAAGATTTACTGCTGAGTGAAGCAAGCCAGGCTATGAAAGAGAGACATTGTATGTCCCCACTTTATACTGAGTGTCCGCACTCTATGACAGAAACTGTTTGACTAAAGGATATAGAGACACAGTAAATGGACATGAATACCAGATATAGTGTGTGTGAAAGAATAGAGTCTGAAGAAGGACATTTAGAAGAAAAATAGAGAGGCAAAGCATTAATGGGCCAAAGAAATGTGGTATTATCTGTTGAAGATAATTTTATAGTTTTATCAACTGGACTAGGGAGAAATGTTCACATGTTGGAATATTCACTTTATAAGCTAAATAATGTGATTGAATGTATCAAAGAAAATGAAATTAAAAATATTTAAAAATTTTTAAAAATAAATAAAAGACTCCTGGGCTTCAACTCAGAAGATGCTAACCCACTACAAGTAGCGGGTATGTTTGGGAGGGTTAGGGCAAGGACCTAGCTATTCCATATGGTTGGCAAGTTCCCAAGGGTATGTTTTCTCAGAAATATTATTAATAATGCATAAAAAAGTTAACAAATGAGGCACTCCTAAATCTGAGGCTCTGTGATGATTTGATGTGGTCAAGTGTGGAAGTCATCAGCCTAAATGAAAATCCCCTTTAAGAGAGCAGGAAACTAGAACAGAGAGAGAACAAACAGAAAGAGATGACATGTACCTGTTGGAAAGTCACTGTCCTGAGCTTCATTTGTACCATCTGTGGAAAAAGCAAAGGAAAACTAAGTGTCAATCAAATAACATGCCTTTGATTGTTAAAAGAATAATTTAGCTAAACCCAGAATCCTCTTTCTGTCTTATCAAGACTGTAACTTCTCTCAAGTTTTCAAAATATAAAATTCTAGTTATTTTCTACTTTACCCACTCCCTTTCTCTTTCCCCAACCCTATCTGCTGCCAAATCCTGTAGTTTCTACCTCCATAATGGAGCTCGCAATCATCGCCTTCCATTTCTCTCCATTCCAGATCTAGAAGCAAAAACAAACAAGCATTTTATTTCATCAGCAAATTAGTCCAAGTAAGAGGGCCAGCCCATGATCTGGTGGTTAAGAGAACCAGATCCACATGCCCAACAGAAAAGTTGGAATCCCAGTCCCCGAGGCTCGGAAAAAAAAGCACGCCAGGCATGTGTGTCCAAAATCCCAACAGGATAGAAACGTGGAGGAAGAGGGATTGCAGTATGACTATATCTCATGGAGAGATAGGGTGTGCTTTCTTCCTCTCCCTCTCTCTGTCTCTCTGTCTTTCTCTGGAGAGCACACAAGCCCTCTAGCAACAAAACAAAAAAGTGCAAGTGAGGATTCGATGACTGATTTCATTTCATTTGTAGTGCTATTATTGGCTTCAGTTTTTCCTATGTAAGTTTTATTTTTTTCCAACACAAAATATATCAAAAGTAGCAACAGTTACACAGAAGAGAGAGATTTGCTCTAGGACATAATTCTAGCAGAAAGTTGCTCAACTTTGTGAAAATAAAATATGAATAAGTTCATGAAACATATATAGATTAACCTTTGATTTTTAGAAACTATTTAAAATGTAAGGTGAGGGACTGGCAGATGGCATGGTAGTTAAGGCACTGGACTGCCACATGGCCGATCATGGTTTGTGTCCTGGACCTAGTGGCTTGCTTTCTCACTTTCTCTCTCTCTCTGGTTGAATTTTAAAAACAAAAAGAATAATGATTTTTTAAATTAAGTAAATAATTCTTTAAAAATAAAGAAATAAATAAAATTTAAGGTGAGGCTAGCCTATGGCCTGGTGGTTAAAGGAGCTGGATACCACATAGCCAACCATGTGGTTCAAGTCTTCAACCCAGTGGCTCAAAACATGTCAGCCATGTATGCGCATATGCCCAAAAATCCCAACAAGAGGGAGAAACAGAAAAAGGATTATGGTGTGACCATGCCCTATTCAGAGGTGCTTTCTCCCTCTCCTTCTCAGTCTCTTTGTCTCTCTCTGGCAAGTATATATGCCCTCTGGCAAGTTTTAAAAATATCTAAGGTGATATATATTTCTTGGTTCAATTCCAACAGTCACAACTTCCTATCAACATTATTTTTATTCTATCATAAGGAGTGTTTGTAATCACTTAAACTGATACTTGCATTTACATCAGAGTACAGATATGAAGAGGAGGGGAGCCACAACGGAGGAAAGCTGTAACTTATGAGTAAACTGTTATCTATACAAAGCCTCCAACATTAATATATGTCTTTCAACACTGATATTTTAATTACACAATGTACTTATTAATTTAGTGCTATCCAGAGACTGACAATGGAACAAAAGGCCTTGAAATCCAATAGATGTACTTGGAAGTGAGAAGAGAGCAAGTGGCTTGAGATGATGGGAGCAAATCTTCTCAGTGCATGTTTTTACTGTTTTGACTTTGACCCAAGTAAAGGTATCACCCAAACAAAAGATGGCATAATGATTACATCGCTGGGCTACCATGTAGTCAACCATGGTTCAAGTCCCAGACCCAGACCCAGAAGCACGGGCATATGTGTATGCATGCCTAAAATCTCAAGAGGAGAATGAGGCATGGCCATCCCCCCTTGGGGGAGATTTCTCACTTTCTGTCTCTCTGACTCTCCTGTCTCTCCAGCAAACACATACACCCTACAGCAAAAACTCTCTTTAAAAACAAGAAGAAAAGTTTACAAATCAATAAAATATTCATATTTTCAAATCTGTCAAACTCTCACACTTCCTATGTGACCAAATTGGTAAAAACTAACACTTAAAACTCTTTTCTTCGGTGATGTCTCTCGAAGACAGATAAGTGAAGGCAGAAAAGAGAAAAAAGGGAAGTTCAGTAAGCATGAGAATATCGGGGCCAGCAGGTGGCGTGGTGGTTAAGGCATCTGGACTCCCACATGGCTGACATAGTTCAAGTCCCAGACCTGGCAGCTTGCTTTCTCACTTTCCTTCTCTCTCTCTGGTCAAGTTCAAAAAACATGGAACAAAATAATGACAATGAACCACAATGTTGAGCATTCAAAAGTAAAGAAAACAAAATTATCAAAATTATAACAGGATTATCCCAAAGAATCCAAAATGCCATATGGATAGAGAAGATGGTTAGTAAAGAGAATGTGAAAATCTAGAGATGCCAGAGATGGGGTCAGGGTGGAGTAGTTGTGAACTGAAATCAGGAGCAAGAACCTTCAGATCCAAGAAGAAAGGGCCTTGCCTGATCAGGAATCAGACAGGAGTTTGATCGAATCTGATCTGCAGAGACAAGAGGTGGATGATGCAGAAAGTAGTCAAATGAACTCTAGCCATCAGCTGGCTACAGGAGAAAGAGGAAGCACCAGGGCGCTAGGCAAGGGCTTTAGCAGCAGAGGGGCCAACAAGGGCTTGTTATAACCAAGGTCTCCATTACACTTCCTGTTGGGCAGAAACTGTTCTGAGGATAATTTTAGCTCTGAACCAATGGAACACTGAGCTTAGATGGGACACAGGACAGAGTGTGGTCCAGGCCCTACCATTCAAAGTGAGCCTAAAAGGAACTATGATGAATTTACTAATGGAGATCTCAAAGGGGGGGCCATTAAACAATCTTCAAGGGTAGACAGAGACATAGCAGTAAAATGCAACTCTGTGAGGCAATGCCCCATGAGAAGGTTGCCAGGTTAGGTCTAGAGACTTCCCTGTGTATTCCAGGCACATGCGTGCCCATGATCTGGGGCTTGCTAAAGGAGGGGGGTGGGTCGCAGTGTTGAGACTCCATTGGAGTGCTTTTCTGTCTGTCTCTCAGTCATAGAAGACAGAAAGAAACTTGAAAAACATTTTAAACCCATCAAACCAAATGACTTTTGTCCTTAATTATTATAGTATGCAGTATTCACCCTGTAGAGATTTTCATTAAATTTTGAAGTACTTATTACTGGACATTTAAGACACTACTGTAGGGCCAGCAGGTGGCATGGTAGTTAAGGGTGCTGGGCTGCCACATGGCCAACCATGGTTCGAGTCCTGGACCTGGCGGCTTGCTTTCTTGCTTTCCTTCCCTCTCTCTTTCTCACTCCCACTCTCATTCTCACTCTGTCCCTCTCTGGTCAAATTAAAATAAACAAATGAAGTTAAAATAAAATATTCTTAGGGAAAAAAAAGACACTACTGTATGGATAGTCACATAGAAAAGAATGAAGTTGGATCCCTAACTCAAACCATATAGAAAATTTTAACTCAAAATGGGTCAATGAGCAAAATATAAGAGCTAAAACAATAAAATTATTAGAAGATGACACAGGAAAAATCTTCATAACTTTGAATTTGGCAATGGATTTCTAGATATGACATTAAAAGCACAGGCAACAGAAAAACACAGGTAAACTGAACTTTGTCAAAATAGAAAACCCACGTGCATCAAGTGATATTATCAAGAAAACAAAAGGTAACCAAAAGAATGGGAGAAAATATTTGCAATATATGTATCTCATAAGGCTCTAGGATCCATAATATATAAAGAATTTTTTCAAGTTCACAACAGAAAATGGCAGCTCCATTTAAAAATGGGCAAAAGACTTGAATAGATGTCTCTCTAAAGTAGACAAACAAATGGCCAATAACACATGAAAAGAGGCTCAACACCATTAGTGACTTGGAAAATGCTAGAGAGAGCACAATGAGGTATCACTTTATATACAAGGACAGCTATTCAAAACAACAACAGGTCCAGCAGGTGGCATGGAGGTTGAGGTAGCTGGGCCCACATGGCCATGGCATGGTTAGAGTCCCAGAACACAGAGGCTTGAAAATCACGCTGGGTATATGCGCACGCATGCCCAAAATCTCAGAAGGAAAACGGAGGAAAAGGGACTGCAGCACGGCCATCCCCCCAGGGGGTGATTTCTCACTTCCCCTATCTCTCTTTCTCTGTCTCTCTATGGTGAGCGAACATGCCCTTGAGCAAAATAAAGTCAAAAACAACAAACAGAAAATAACAAGTGTTGGTGAAGATGGGGAAAAATTAGTACTTGTGCATTTCTGCTGGGAACATAAAACAGTTCAGCTGCTATGGGAAATGGTCTTTCGACAGTTCCTCAAAAAGTCAAACATAGCCTTACCATATAACCCAGCAAGTCCACTCCTAGGCATATTTCCGAAAGAACTGAAAACAGGGGCCAGCTGTTTTAGTGATAGCATAGTGGTTACGTTGCTGGACTCCCACAAGGCGGACCACAGTTCAAGCCCCAGACTGCTGGGCACATGTACATGCGGCCCAAGATCAAGGAGAATAAAGGAGAAGGGACTGCAGCATGGCCATCCTCCCTGGGGGGTGATTTCTTACTTTTCTTCTCTTGTCTCTGTCTCCACTGAGCACATGCCCTCATGAAAACAATTCTTTTTTTTTTTAAATAATAAAAAAAGAACTGAAAACAGAGACTCAAACAAGTACTTGTATAAGCATGTTCATAGCAGCATTATTCACAATAACCTTGAGGTTTAAACAACCCAAATGAATAGATAAACCAGATGAACAGATAAACTATGACATAGATGTACCATGACAAACTATTTGGCAAATAGTTTGAAAATAAACAACAGGGATGAACCCCACTCTAAATGAAAGAAGCTAAACACAAAAGGTTACACATTGTTTGGTTCCATTTGTATCAAACAGCTAGAATAAATAAAAAGAGTCATAACAGATTGGGATTACTAGGGGCTGGAAGAAGGGCCAATGAGGAGATACTGTGTAGTGAGTTTAGGGTTTTATTTTTGAATGATGGAAGTTTTGGGACTAAACAGATAAGACATTATGTTTGCACAACATTGCAAATGTTCTAAATACCATGAAATTGTTTGCTTAAATTTTTGTTTTAGTTTTTTGTTGTTGTTGTTAGAGAGTGCATGTGCTCATCAAAGAGAGAAAGAAGGAGAGGGAAAGTGAGAAATCACCCCGCAAGGGGATAGCCGTGCTGCAATCCCTTTTCCTCCATCTTCTCTCAAGATTTTGGAAATGCATGCACACACGCCTGGCGTATTTTTCAAGCCACCAGGTCTGGGACTCAAAACAAGCACTAAGCCATGTGGGATCGAGCTGCCATAATCACCACACCACCTGGCTATTTACTTAAATTTAAAAAAAAAAATCTGAGGTGTTCCCTTTTCTGGGCCCGTGTAACTGCTGAGAAGCACCCTTTCCTTCCAGACCCCAAAAGAAAGGGTTATAGCAGACATATCCATCTAAGGCATGCCTGCCCTTTTCTGGGCCCAGCATCACAGCTGAGAAGCACCTAGCCAGTGTCCTGCTCCTTCTACACCACAAAATCTGAACTCAAAACTCCTCCTTTGGATACCACATTGCAAAACACAGTAGAAGAGAGAAATTAGCATACAATTACCTCACAGGAAACAAACGAGCTCAGAGTTACAGAAACCTTCTCCAACAAATTAGTCAAAAGTTAATAATTACCAAATGACTAAAAATCAGAGAAGAGCCTCAAGGATGAGAGAACCAAGTAATATATCTCCAACAAGGGAACACAGAAACGTGTCTCCAAGTATGGAAAGATTAGATAACGTCACCAAATTGTCAGAAAAAGAATTCAGAATATTTATGGCAGCAAAACTTTTATGAGAGGCAAAAGAAAAGAGACATTGAACTTCAGGAGATGAGGAAGTCCTTCCATTATATGAAAGAAGAATTAAGACACCATAAAAAAAGAATCAAACAAGGGACCAGCAGTTAGCATAATGGCTATGTCACTGGACTCCCACATAGTTGACCGCGGTTCGCGTCCCAGACCCAGTGGCTAAACTCACACTGGGCGCGTGTGCATGCGTGCCCAAGATCCCGAGAGGAGAATGGAGGAGAAGGGATTGTGGCGTGGCCATCCCCTCTGGGGGGGGGGGTGATTTCTCGCTTTCTGTCTCTCTGTCTGGCGAGCACACGCACCCTATAGCAAAAGCCTCTGAAAAAAAAAATAAAAAAGAATCAAACGAAATTATTAGAGATGAAGGTTGTAATATAAGAAATCTAAACCTCCCTCAAAAGTATTAAAAGCAGATTAGATCATACAGAATATCAAACCTCGAAAAAGAAGACGGGACCTCTGACCTAGAAAAAAAAATCATCAAAAAGACAGAAAAAAAATAGCAAAAAAGAAAAAAATGAGTACAGACCAGTAGTTGGCGTAATGGCTATGTCACTGGACTCCCATGTAGCTGACCATGGTTCGAGTCCCGGACCAGGTGGCTTAAACTCACACCGGGCACATGTGCATGCATGCTCAAGATCCCGAGAAGAGAATGGAGGAGAAGGGATTGCGGTGTGGCCATCCCCCACCCCCTGGGGAGATTTCTCGCTTTCTTTCTCTCTCTTTTTGGTGAGCGTATGTGCCCTATAGCAAAAAAAAAAAAAAAAAAAAAAAAAAAAAAAAGTACAATATACAATATACAAGAAATACTAGATACCATAAAATGCTCAAACATCTGAATAACTGGTGTCCTGGAAGGTGAAAAAATTATTAAGGGCATGATAATCTATTCCACAAATTCCTGGAAGAAAACTTTCCAAGTCTAGAGAAGCACTCATTCAGACCCAAGAACTACAAAGGATCATAAAGAGAATCAACATAAGAAAATCTTCTCCACAGCATCATAGCCAAGATTGACCAAAACCACAAGATACTAAAATTGGCAAGAGAGAAACTTAAGTTCCTACAAAGGCCATCCCATAAGGCTAACATTGGACCTTTCACCAGAAACAATGCAAGAAAGGAAAGAACAGGAAGATGTATTCAAAGTGTTAAAAGAGAAACTATTTCAACCAAGATTACCTGGCAAGATTATCCTTCAAATGGGAAGAAAAGATAGAAACATTCTCAAATAAACAAAACCTGAAAGAATTGACAAACACCAGGTCAACTCCAAGTATTTCTAAAGGAAGTGCTATACCCAGAAAACTAAAGAGAAAGAATTAGAGAACAAAAAACAACCAAGAAAATGGCCAACTTATGGTAGGGAAGGATCCAGAAATATTGATAATAACATTGAATGTTAATGGATTAAATTTTCCAATCAAGAGACACAGGTTGAGTGAATGGATTAAAAAACAGAAAAAAAGTTGCCTATAAGAAAGGTACCTCATGGATAAAGACATACATAGCCTAAAAGTAAAGGCCTAGAGAAAGGTATTCCATGCAAATGGAAACTCAAAAGAGCTGGAGTTACGATACTGATTTCAAACAAAATAAGTTACAAGACAAAAACTGTACGAAGAGACAAAGAAGGGCATTATATAGTAGTAAAAGGGCTAATTCATTAAGAAGATATAACATGCGGCCCTTATCGAAGCTGCAGCCGCTTCCGCGTAGACGCTGTGGTCAGAGGAGCCCAGAGTGAGTTTCCCCCAACTGCCGCCATTGGGCTTGCTATAGCCGGTCTACAACATTGTGGGGAAAGAGCCATGGGCGTGTCCTCAGAGGCAGGCAGAAGGCCGGCTGGGGACACCACACGCGGCCTTCGGGACTCGGACCACCTACGGGAGCAGAAAGGTCCTTCGGGACAACCCTGCTGCCTAGGCCGTGAAGGGGGAAGAGCCTGGAGGGCAGCCACGTCTCTGGAGGGAGGACCCCGGACTGCAGTGACCAGTGATGGACAGCAGCAGCCCTGGCCGGCGCAGCTCCCAGCAGTCGAGTGCACTAGCCATTGGGGCCCTTTGCTCTGGGAGTGCTGGGACCAAAGCCTGTGTTGCTGGGAGCAGGCTTTGCAGAGCTGGGAGACACAGAAAGGGAAAGCACTAGGAAAAGCAGAATTTCTGGTGGCAACAGCTAATGTTGTAGCTCTAAGTGGCCAATAAAAAGGACGGGGGGGGGGGAGAAGATACAACGCTTATAAATATTTATGCACACAATTTAGGAGCACCCAAATACCTGAAGGAAAGACTGCTAGATCTAAAAAGAGAGAGAGACTGCAACACACTAATTGTTGGCATGTTGACATTTACTAACGTCAACATGCCACTTATCTCTTTTGGACCAATCATCTATACAAAAAATAAGAGATACAGGATCTAAATGATACCATAAATCAAATGGATTTGACAGACATCTATAGAACCTTTCACCCGAAAACTACAAAATATAAGTTTTTCTCACCCACACATGGAACCTTTCTGAAGATTGACCAAATGATAGGGCACAAAGCAAGCCTTTACAGACTCAAAGTCAATGAAACTATATCCTCTGACCATGATGGAATTAAACTTGATATTCATTTCAGAAAAAAAAAAAAAAACAACACAAAAATACACAAATATATGGAAACCAAATAACCTACTCCTGAATCACTTTGCAACTACTGAAGAGATTAGGGTTGAAATAAAAAGACTCATGGAAACCAATGATAATAAGAGTTTCCATAATCTATGGGACACAGCAAAAGCAGTCATAACAGGGAAGTTCATTGCAATTAGTGAGCATAAGAGAAAGATGGAGGGGATGGCAGTTGGCTTGGTGATTGTGACAATGGACTCCCAACCACGTGACTGACTGCAATTCGTGTCTCAGATCTGGTGGCTTGACTTCTCACTTTCCTTTCTCTATTTCTTTGTCTCTCTCTGGTCAAATTAAAACAAATAAATTAATTAATTTTTAAAAATAAAGTTAAATGAGGGAACCAGCAGTTAGCGTAATGGCTATGTCACTGGACTCCCATGTAGTCGACCGTGGTTCGAGTCCCAGACCCAGTGGCTTAAACTCACACCGGGCGCATGTGCATGCGTGCGCAAGATCTCGAGAGGAGAATGGAGGAGAAGGGATTGCGGTGTGGCCATCCCCCCTGGGGGGTGATTTCCTGCTTTCTATCTCTCTGTCTCTGTCTGTCTGGTGAGCGCACGCGACCTATAGGAAAAACCTCTCCAAAAAAAAATAATAATAAATAAATAAATAAAGTTAAATGGAAAGATGGCAAATGGAAAAATCTAACATCATGCATCAGAGAACTAGAAAAACAACAACAAAATTCAAAAAATTCAAAAAGAAAAGAAATAATAAAGATTAGAGCAGAAATAAATAAAATAGTCTGGTGAAAGGGGAACTCTCTTACACTGCTGGTGGAAATGTAAATTGGTTCAACCACTGTGGAGAACAATTTGGAGATTCTTCAAAAATCTACAAACAGAACTACCATATGATCCAGCAATCCCACTCCTTGGTATCTACCCAAAGGACAGAAGAATACGTAATCGGAAAAGTGCTTGCACATCGATGTTTATTGTGGCACTATTCACAATTGCTAAGTCATGGAAACAACCCAAATGCTCACGAACAGATGAATGGATAGAAAAACTGTGGCACATATACTCAATGGAATACTATTCAGCCTTAAAAAAAAAACAAAAATAAAACAAAACAAAAAAAAACAACAACAACAAAACCCTGGATTTTGACAGGAAGTGGATGAATATGGAAGATTTACTGCTGAGTGAAGCAAGCCAGGCTATGAAGGAAAGACATTGTATGTCCCCATTTAATATATATTGAGTGTCCACACTCTATGACTGAAACTAATTGACTAAAGGATATAGAAACACAGTATGTAGATGTAAATACTAGATATAGTGTGTGTGAAAGAAGAGGGTCTGAGGAAGGACATTTAGAAGAAAAATAGGGAGGCAAAGCATTCATGGCACAAAGAAATGTGGTATTATCTGTTGAAGATATTTTGTAGTTTTATCAACTGTACTAGGGAGAAATGTTCACCTGTTGAAATATCCATTTTGTAAGACAAATAATAATGTGATTGTATAAAAGAAAATGAAATGAAAAAATAATTTAAAAATATAAGGAAAAAAAGAAAAAAAAAGAATTAGAGAAAAAGAAATAAATGAAATAGAAAATAAACCAACTATACAGAAAACACATGAAAGCAAAAGTTGGTTCTTCGAAAAGATAAACAGGATTGACACACCATTAGTTGGACTAATTAAGAAGAGAAAAAGGAACCAGATAAATCAAATTCAATATTAAAACAGATACAATAGAAATACAAAAATATCATTAGAGGATACTATGAGCAACTACATGCCAACAAACAAGAAAACCTAGATGAGACAGACAAATTCCTGGACTCATATAATCTACCAAAATTGACTCAGTAGGACATAGAAAGTCTCAATAGACCCATAACATTAGCAATGAGATTGAATCAGTAACAACTAACCTCCCAACAAAGACGAGCCCTGGTCCTGATGACTTCGCTTCTGAATTCTACAAAACTTTTTTTTTTTTTTGAGAGGTTTTTGCTATAGGGCGCGTGCGCTCACCAGACAGACAGACAGAGACATAGAGACAGAAAGCGAGAAATTACCCCCCAGGGGAGATGGTCACGCCGCAATCCCTTCTCCTCCATTCTCCTCTCGGGATCTTGGGCACACACGCACATGTGCCCGGCGTGAGTTCTAAGCCACTGGGAAAGGAACGCGAACTGCGGTCGACTACGTGGGAGTCCAGCGACATAGCCATTACGCTAACTGCTGGTTCCCTGAATTCTACAAAACTTTTAAAGAAGAGTTAACCTCCATTCTACTCAAGTTATTTTTAAAGATCCAAAAGGAAGGGGACCAGCAGTTAGCATAATGGCTATGTTGCTGGACTGCCACATAGTCGACCGCAGTTCGCTTCCCAGACCTGGTGGCTTAAAACTTATGCCGGGCGCGTGTGCGTGCGTGCCCAAGATCCTGAGAGGAGACTGAAGGAGAAGAGATTGCGGCGTGGCCATCCCCCCTGGGGGGTGATTTCTCGCTTTCTGTCTCTCTGTCTCTCTCTGTCTGTCTGGCAAGTGCACGCGCCCTATAGCAAAAACTTCTACAGAAAAAAATCATAAAAAAAAAAGATCCAAAAGGAAGGAACCCTCCTAAATTCATTTATTGAAGCCTCCATTACCCTCTTCCCCAGCAGCACAGAAAAGGATATGACAAGAAAGAAAACTACAGACAAATATCCGTGATGAGTACAGATGCAAAAATCCTCAATAAGATAATAGCAAATTGTATCCAACAACATATAAAAAAGATTATTCATCACAACCAGGTAGGCTTTATTCCAGGGATGCAAGGGCAGTTCAACATATATAAAATTATAAACATATAATATACCAAGTTAACAGAAAAATATACCAAGTTAACAGAAAAAAAAGCATCTGATCAAGTCAATCGATACAGAAAAAGTATTCAATAAAATACAACATCCCTTCATGATTAAGATTCTCAGCAAAATTGGCATAGAAGGGTCATTCCTAACAAAATAAAAGCTATTTATGAAAAATCCATAGCGAACATCACACTGAAAGAGGAAAAACTGAAAGCTTTTCCAGTAAAAACTAGTACAAGACACAGATGCCCACTTTCTCCACTCCTTTTCAACATAGTAGAGCCAATGCAATCAGAAAGGAGAATAATACCAAAGGCATCCAAATAGGGAAAGAAGAGGTGAAATTTTCTCTATTTGCAAATAACATGATTGTATACATAGAAGACCCAAGGATATCCCCAAAAAGAATCCTGAAAGTAGAAAATAAACACAGTAAAGTAGCAGGATAAAAAAAATTAAACATACAAAAATCTACAGCATTGGGAACCAGCAGTTAGCGTAATGGCTATGTCACTGGACTCCCACGTAGCCGACCGCAGTTCGCGTCCCTTTCCCGGAGGCTTAAAACTCACGCCGGGCACATGTGCGTGCGTGTCTGGCGAGCGCACACGCCCTATAGCGAAAACCTCTCCAAAAAAAAAATCTACAGAATTTCTATATACAAACAAAAAGCAAACTGAGGTAGAACTGAATATAGTACTCTCATTTACCATAGCTCCAAAAAGTATAAGATACCTAGGAAAAAAATTTAACCAAGGAAGTCAAAGACCTCTACAAGGAAAACTAGGAAAATCTAAAAAAAGAAATTGGAAGTGACACAAAAATGTGGAAGGACATCCCATGTCTCTGGATTGGGAGAATTAATATAATCAAAATGGCAATTCTGCCCAAATTAGTCCACATATTTAATGTAATCCCTATAAAATTACAAGAGACATTCTTCACAGAGCTAGAAAATACAACCATAGGATTTGTCTGGAATCATAAAAGACCCTGTATTGCCAAAGTAATCCTGTGCAAGTATAGTGGAGTAGGAGGCAACTCACTCCCTGACCCCAAAATATATTACAAAGCTGTGATAATCAAAACAACTTGGCATTGGCATAAAAACAGGCAGGTGGACCAATGGAACGGAAAAGAGACCCTAGAAATAAACCCCCAAAGCATAATAGCCAGCTGATTTTTGACAAAAGATACCAGTCAATCTACTGAGAAAAAGAAAACTTCTTTAGCAAATTGTTCTGGAAAAAACTGGGTATCTACCTGTAGAAAGATGAACCTGGACCCTTACCTCTCACCATTAACAAAAATCCATGCAAAGTGAATCAAAGACGTAAACCTAAGGCCTCAAACTATAAAACTACTGGTGGAAAACACTGGAGAAACTCTGGGAGACATTGGGGTAGGCAAAAACTTCTTAAATAAGATGCCCAAAGCACAGACAATAATCCCAAAAACAGACAAGTGGGATTACATCAGATTAAGAAATTTCTGTACAGCAAAAGACACAGTAATTAGTATGAATCAAAAACCCTCAGAATGGGGGAATATTTTTGTTAACTATGTTTCAGATAAGGGACTGATAACCAGAATACACAGGGAACTCAAGCAGCTTTCCCAAAAAAAAGATGATCAACCCAATGAAAAGATGGGCAAGTGAGCTGAAAATACAGCTCTCTAAGGAAAAACATATGAACAGTCAAAAGCATATAAAAAAATGCTCACCATCCCTCATCATAAAGGAGATGCAGATCTGGGACCAGCAGTTGGTGTAATGGCTATGTCGCTGGACTCCCACGTAGTCAACCGTGGTTTGTGTCCCGGACCCGGTAGCTTAAAACTCATGCCGGGCGCTTGTGCATGCGTGCCCAAGATCCAAGAGGAGAATAGAGGAGAAGGGATAGCGGCGTGGCCATCTCCCCTGGGGGGTGATTTCTCGCTTTCTATCTCTCTGACTGTCTCTGTCTTTCTGGCAAGCACACACGCCCTATAGCAAAAACCTCTCCAAAAAAAAGAAAAAAAAAAAAGGAGATGCAGATCAAAACAACAATGAGATACCACCTAACGCCTGTCAGAATAGCTAAGATTGAAAAACAAAAAGTGATAAGTGCTGGTGGGGCTGTGGTGAAAGGGGAACTCTCCTACACTGTTGGTGGAAATGTAAATTTGTTTGGCCACTGTGGAGAACGATATGAAGGTTCCTCAAAGATCTACAAATAGAACTATCATATGATCCAGCAATTCCACTCCTGGTTATCTACCCAAAGGATAGGAGAACACTTAGTTAGAAAAGTGCTTGCTTATCTATGTTATTTTGTGGCATTACTCAGAAATGCTAAGACACAGAACCAATCCAAATGTCCATGAACAGATGAATGGACTGAAAAAGTGTGCCACATATATTCTATGGAATACTACTCAGTCATATAAAATAACAAGATCCTTTCTATCGACAAAACATTTGATCGAAAGTGGACAAATATGGAAGATTTGCTGCTGAGTGAAGCAAGCCAGGCTATGAAAGACACATATTATACGTCTCCACTTAATAAATACCTACTATCTACACTCTTACAGCAGAAACTGAAAGATTAGAGAATACAGAAGCATGAAAAATTCTTGTAGATACTGGAACAGTGTGGAAAGAGAGTGGGTGAAGGTGGAGTGTGTGATAAAGGAAATTAAGGAGAAAAATAGAGGCAAGACATTTACGGGACACAGAAATGGACAGATGTCTGTTCATGATAATATCTAGTATCCTCAGCTGGACTGGTGTGAGATGTGTATATTCTGGGTAAATTCACTTTATAAGCCAGGTGATGTATAATGATTGAAGTATAAAATAAATTATTTAAAGAAAAAAGATTAAAAAGATTGTTTCTTTAGAGAGATTTCATAGGGCTACAGGATGAGTGCACTCAGCAGAGCGACAGAGGGAGACAGAAAGAAAAAAATCACCCCCTGGGAGGAGAGCCATGCCACAATCCCCTCTCTTCCAATCAACTCTCAGGATTTGGAGCATGCACGCATATGCGCCTGGAGTGAATTTCAAGCCTTTGGTCCAGGACTCAAACTGCAATCAGCCATGTGGGAGTCCAGTGATGTAACCATTATGCCATTTGCTGGTCCCCTCCAAATTTTTTTTCTAAAATTTTTAAAAATTAATTAATTAATTTACATTCATTCTCTGAGCATCATCACAGCATACAAAATGTGATTTCCCATCCAGAATATACTGCATAGTGGCTTAATCATACATGTTGTCACCAATAATTTTCCATTTCTAGATATATATATATATATATATATATATATATATATGTAAAAATATTATTTTACCCCTATTCCTCACCCTGTCATTTCCCACCCTCCTCCTACACTATCTCAGGTATCTACAGTTGTTTTCCATTCCTTTTTTCCCCCACTTTTTATTGATTCACAAAATTTCTTAAATAATCTAATAGCAAGTTCAGCTGGTATATACGTATCTGTGAATACGTGTCTGACTTTAGGCATGAAACTCTGAGTAGAATATTCTATAAGGTAGTACCTAGCTGATGCTATATAGCTTAATATGGTCATTAAATGGGTATTTTTAATATATTTTTTAATTTCAAAAAAAGCAGTTTTAGCTTTAATCAATCAAAGAAATGCTAAAGAACTTTTCTTAAAACTTAAATCCAGGAAACAGGTTAGAATTCTGTTCAAATAGTAGGTACATAAACCTATTGGCAGCTCAACATGGGACAAAAATCCTTAAAACCGGAAAACAAAACCTAGAAGAAAATCAGCACTGTTTTAGTCAAAAGTCATAAAATTCTATTTCACCAGTTCAGTCTCATGTACTTAATCTATGTTCTGTTGTGATTCAATCTTCCTGATTAAATTCTGGGATATAATAATCACCTGAAGCCTTGCCCCTATGATTAAGTTGGCCCTTTTCTTAGTTTTTGAATTCTTATTTCTGTGTGTCTGTATTTAATTTTCCTGGTATAGCACTCCCTTGAGAACTTCTTGGAGATCTGGTCTAGTGTTGGTAAATTCTTTCAGGTTTTGTTTATCTAAGAATGTTGTCTTTTCTTCCCATATGAAGGATAATCTTGCCAGGTAAAGTATTCTTGGTTGAAACCGCTTTTCCCTTTACACTTTGAATATTTTTTCCCATTCTTTCCTCGCTCACATTGTTTCTGATGAGAGGTCCACTGTTAGCCTGATGGGATAGCCCTGATGGGATAGTAGGTAACGTGACGTTTCTCTCTTGCCAGTCTTAGTATCTTGTCTTTGTCTGTGGTTTTGGTCAATCTGGCTATAAGAAGTCTTGGAAAATATCTTCTTGGGTTGATTCTATTTGGGGTCCTCTGTATTTTTGGGGACTAGATCTTTGAGTGCCTCTCTGGGTTTGGAAAGTTTTCTTCCAGGATTTCATGGAATAGATTATCAATGGCCTGGAGTCTCTTTGCCTTCTAGGATACCAATTATCCAGATGTTTGGACATTTGATGGTATCTAGTATTTCTCGTATATTATTCTCATTTGGGGGGGGGGGCAATTTTCTCAGTCTTTGTGGTGGATTTTTCTAGGCCAGAGGTTCCATCTTCTACATCTGAGATTTGATTTTCTGTATGATCTAGTTTGCTTTTAATACTTTCAAGGGAAAGTATTATAGACTTCATCTCTAACAGGTCAATTTGATTCTTTTTTATACTGTGTATTTCCTCTTTTAGATCTTACAAGAACTTCCTCACCTCTTGGAATTCATTGGCTACTTTCTCCTGCCTCTTCTGCAGTTCATTGTCTCTCTTCTCTCCCATCTCTGTTAGCTCTGTCACTTTGAATATTCTAAATTCTTTATCAGACATTTCCATGAGTTTCATTGTACTGTCTGAGGATGAAGAGAAGTTATTCTTTTCCCTTGAACAAGAGGTATTTTCTTGCTTTCCCATATTTCTTGTGACCCTGCAATGATTTCTAGTCATCTGACGGATGGTTTGTTTCTTCCGAATTCTTGGAGTTCTATCTGAGCGTTCAAAGGCATGCCAAAGGAGGTAATCTGCAATCTCTCTTCTGTTTTGTTTTCACTCTTTGTGCATCAGATTCAGTGGGAATAGAGGAATATTCTGACCCTAATCGTATTCATATGTTTGGATCCTGTTCACTTGGACCTGTCTAGACACTTAGTGGTAGAGGCCACTAGAAATGATTCTGGAGGGGGAAATCTCAACAGAAAATTTTCATTTTTGGTCAAGGAAAGCAGTATTTCACAGCTCAAATTCAGTATCCATCTCAGGATGGGCCTGGCCTGGGTTTGTGCCTTCCCCACTAGAAATGATTCTGCCGTGGGAAGTCTCAGCATAAAATCTTCATTTTTGGACAAGGAAAGCAATATTTCACAGTTCAAGTTCAGTATACAACTCAGGACCCCAATTTTTTCTTTTTTTTTTTTTGAAGAGTGAGAGTTCTCAGAATTGAGATAAATAAATTCTATAGGTGAATATAAAACTTGATATAACTAATCTATGCTTTAAGGAGTCAGGACAGTGGTTACACTTGGCAGACGATACCTGGAAAGTGATTTGAGAGAGAAGTTTCTAGGGTGATGGTTTTGTTTAGCTTCTTGATCTGCATGCTGGCTTGTTTGGAAAATTCTTGTTTGTAAAAACTTATCAAGTTAAAGATTTGTCATAAGAGTGCATATGAGTGGTTTTCTAAATGTGTATTATACTTCAACACAACTTTTTAAAAAATCCAATGGGGGAGGAAGCAGATGGTGTAGTGGTTAAGAAGCTGGACTCCCATGTAGCTAACCACAGTTGTGAGTCCCGGACCTGGCAGCTTAAACTCACACCAAGCATGTGTGAGAATCCCAAGAGGAGAATGGAAGAGAAGAGATTGTGGTGCGGCCATCCCTGGGAGAGAAGGGGTGATTTCTGTCTCTCTGTCACTCTGTCTCCCTCTGTCTCTTCGGTGAGCACATGTGCCCAATAGCAAAAATCTCTCAAAAACAAAAAAAAAAAAAAAAGAAAAATCTTATAGGTTGGGGCCAGGAGGTATCATATTCATTAAGGCACTGAATTCCACATGGCTGACTCCGCAGTTCAAGTCCCATAGCCAGAGGCATAAGAAACATGCCGGGCATGTGTGCATGTGTACCCAAATTCTAAGAGAAGAATAGAGGAGAAAGGATTGAGGTGTGGCCATACCCCTGGGGCAGGGGATGATTTCTCACATTCCATCATTTTCTCAGTTTCTCTCAGGTGAGTGCATGCACCCTGTCACAAAAAATATCTTAAGGAAAAAAAAAATCCTGTGATCAGCAGATGGTACAATGGTTAAGTCATTGGACTGCCACATGGCTGACCACAGTTCAAGTTCTGGACCAGCAGTTTGAAACTCATATTGGGCTCATGTACTTGCATGCTCAAAATCCAGAGAGGGGGAACCAGCAGTTAGTGTAATGGCTATGTCGCTGGACTACCACGTAGTCAACCGTGGTTCGCATCCCGGACCCGGTGGCTTAAAACTCACGCTGGGCGCGTGTGCGTACGTGCCCAAGATCCCAAGAGGAGAATGGAGGGGAAGAGATTGCGGCGTGACCATACCCCCGGGGGTGATTTCTCGCTTTCTATCTCTATGTCTCTCTCTGTCTGTCTGGTGAGCGCACGCACCCTATAGTGAAAACCTCTCCAAAAAAAAAAAAAAAAAAAAAAAAATCCAGAGAAGTGAATGGAGGAGAAGGAATTATGGTATGGCCATCCTCCTTGGAGGGTGATTTCTCACTTTATTTTTCTTTGTCTCTCTGGTGAGTACATGAAAGCATAATCTATAGCAAACTCTCTCTTAAAAAATAAAACAGGGATCAGTAGGTGACATGGTGGTTAAGGCAGTGGATACTCCCACATGTCCAACGGCAGTTTGAATCCTGGACCTGGTGGCTTCTTTTCTCATTTCCCCTCTCTTTCTCTCTCTTTCTGGTCAAATTAAAATAAATTAATAAACAAATTTCTCTGTCTTTCTCTGTCTTTCTGGCAAGCAAACATGCCCTACAGCAAAAACCTCTCAAAAAAGGAAAAATAAAAGCATCCATGACCCCAGCCCAGGGAGGTACTAGAACCAGAATTCCAATAGAACAGAAGGAACATCTACTTCATAAAGCCCACGTTTATCTTTACCTGCAATGGCCACAGCTGTTCTTCTCTCTGACGTTTTTATTTCTGGGGTCACATCTCCCAAATCTGAATGCCTAAAACAATTTCAAAAGAAAATTATAATTAAAATAATGAAACACCAGTTTCACCCACCAAACTGGCTGCACATGAAAATCTCTTTTAAAAACTACCAACCCTGGGTCACATTCCAGATCCATGAACCAAAATCTCTGAGAGCCAGTCACGGGTATCACATTGCTTTTACAAGTGCCCTCAATGATTCCGACGTGCAGCCACAGTTGAGTAATACTGGTCTAGAAAAACCAGCATGCTCAAAAACTGCTGGCTAGAGCACAACGCAGCCATCAAAAAGACATGAAAGTATACATACCCTTTGACCAGTAACTCCACTTCTATCCTAAGGAGATAATTGAAACTCAGTTACAAAGATGCTGATGCAAGCTTTAAATATAAAAGTGAAAAAATGATGCCTTTTAAAATCAAAGTCCAATACCAAGGAGTTATGGTCATATCACATTCTACAGCTGTTACAAAAAAATTCTATGGATTTATTTCTGTGGGCCAAGTGATGCTGGATGACATATTACGGAAAGATGTTAGTATGTTAATAACTGGGGGAAAGACGGTAACAGCAGTATGTATAGAATGCTTACAACTTAATTAAATTATGCAGATTTAGCCACAGGTATACATAGAGAGATCCAGAGACTGTTCATCAAGTCAATAGTGTGGACAGGGAAGGGCAACCCTCCATTTTTATAAGTAGGTTTTACAGCTGTATCCATTTATGAATAAACTATCTCGGGGTATCACAGAAAGGAGCAAAGGAGTCAATCTATTGAGATATCTGGCAGGATTCAAGGTTCTCCCTGCAATAGGAAGACATACTAAGGGAGGGAAGAAGCCACAACAGGACTCGCAGAGACACCTGGACACAGAGATCCCAACATGAACCATGATTCCTCAATGCATGCTCATGTGCACGTGTGGAGGCATGCACAAGCAAATGTGTTCAGAAACATCTGTTTCTGAACTCTGCCTCCCAAAAGGTGCAAGAAGCAGACAATGTGGTGGCAACAAGCTTCAATACTATGGCACGCTGACAGAGGCAAAAGCTCCTGCGAAAGCCATCAAGTCAGGCTGAGGCAGAAAGAAGTGAGTGCTCAGGAGTCAGCATGCCAGGTCCCACTGGACAGATCTGGGGCAACAGGAACACTAACATAATGAAATCTAAACCTACTGAAAATGGGAATTAATGAGTCCATGCAGATAATACATAGATAAGTAAAGGTCGAGCAAGAATAGGCCCCCACTCACAACAGAATGCTGACCATGTGGGTAAGCACTGCAGAAGGGACAGTATCCTTCTCTTTTCTTTTCATTTTTACTATAGGGTGCATGTGCTTGCAGAGAGATAAAGAGAGGAAAAGTAAGAAAGTGCATTCCCCCCGCAGGGGGAACAGTCACATCACAATCCCTACCCTTCTGTTCTCCTTTCAGGACTTTGGGCATGCATACACACATGCCCAGCAAGTTTCTTAAGCCAAAGGATCTGAAACTCAAAGCATAATTAGCCATATGGAATCCAGACTCCTGAACCATAATGCCACAGGCTGGCCCAGAGTATCCTTAACCACCACAATGGAGACTAGCTCAAATGAGAACAGACCTCAACAATGCTACTCAAAAAAAAGTCGATGAGGAGCAAGTCTGTGCCCAGAGTTAAATGGATCCTCTGAGACATATTCAGTGCCAGGGAAAAAAACAAGAGTAAGTCCACTACAAAGCTTGGGCTGTGCTTTGACTGGGTAACTAAGGGTTCCCTTGATGACAGAGACAGATGGCCACATGTGCCCTGCTTTGGCGTCCTGATACAGGGCACACTGTCTGTGCAGTATTCTGGCTGAGAAAGCAACACCCTGAGCTACCCACAAGAGAAACCTGGAGTGATGGATGTGGTATTAGAGAACAGGGTCACTCTAAAGTGTGAGTGTCAGAAAGACACTCAAAGACTGAGAAGACATCCCAGTTGCAAGGGTGCTACAAGCACCTGCAAACCAAACTTAGTGCCTGACCCTAGAAGGTCAAAGAGGGAGACTGGGGCGTCAACTGACAAAACTGAGCACAGGCACCAGCAGAGTTGGCCTGCTGATGCCACTGGGAGGTGACAGAGGAAATCCCTATTCTCAAGAGGCTGACAGTGATGCATGAGGAATGAAGTATAATGATGAGGCACCATCCCTCTGCTACCGACCCAATGTCTGTGTCACCTCAGAAACATGCATGCTGAAAACCAAACCCCCTATGCAATGGTATCAGGAGGTGGGGCTTTGGGTGGCGATGAGGTCATGAGGGTGGAGTCTTCATGGTGGGAGTAAGTGCCCTAATAAAAAGAGGCCAGAGGTGCTTTTTATCTCCTCTGCCAAGTGAGGACAGAAAGAAAGAAAAGGTGTACAAGAAACAAGCCTCACCAGAAGAGGACTTGATCTTGGACTTCCAGTTTTCATAACTGCGGGAAGTGCGTTTCTGTTTTTTCAAAGTTTATTTATTTCCTGAGAGAGACAGCTAAAGACAGAGAGAGAGCATAAGAACCAGAAGATTGGTAAATAATAATGGTAACCAATAAAATGTTACCGATGGGAAAGAATGAAAGAGGCCTTTGAATTTTTTAAGAACTTTTTTTAAATTTAACTTTATTTACTTACTTTAATTTGAATAGAGAGGGACAGAGTAGGGAGAGGAGAGAAAGAGAGAGAGAGAAAGAGAAAGTGAGAAAGCAAGGCGCCAGGTCCAGGACTAGAACCACGGTTGGCCATGTGGGAGTCCAGCGCCCATAACCACCACCACCGGCCGGACCCCAAGGCCTTTGAATCTTTGTAGCTTATTTTTAAGCAGAAATCATTTCCAAACAAAAAATTTAGAAAGGTAATAGTGGTTAGTGATACCTGGATAGTAGACATTAGCTTATTTTTGTCATATTTGAATAATTTTTCATAAAGAAATATGTTAATTTCATAAAAAACTAATGGAGCTATTAAAAGGCAGCATGGGGACCTGCAGGTAGCATGACAGTTAGGGCGCTGGACTCCCACATGGCCAACCACAGTTTGAGTTCCAGACCTGGAAGCTTACTTCCTCATTTTCCCTCTCTCTTTCTGTCTCTCTCTCTCTCTCTCTCTAGTGAGGGCACATGCCCTATAACAAATTTTTAAATAATAATAATAATAAAATAAAATAATTATTAAAAACAAAAGGATGGCATGAGTGGGGTGAGGACCAGAGGAGATGAAGGGGTACCCTGAGATGACTGCTCACCTGGAGCCCTCCAACCCTGTTCTCCCCCAAGGTAGAATCCATGCTGGAGTCTAAAATGTGATGGGCCATGCCCTGAGAGCAACCAGTACAGTTCCTCCCCAAACCCCACCTGGTTTTCCCAAAGACCACAGTTGTATGCTAATCAAACCACCCTCCCACAGGAATGCCAAGACTTCTGCTTTTTGTTCCAGCATGTTTCCAGTCTCTTCTCTGCCCAGAGGTTTTTCTCACTGAGGAATGGTCAGGAACAACAGCATTCACTGCAGTCATACCTTCCTAGTCATTCTACAGAGCTGAGTGCAAAGCAACATTCTGGTCTCATCTGACCCTGATATTAATAAAAATGGAAGGTTTTTTTTTTTGTTTTGTTTTGTTTTATTTTTAAATTTGCTAAAAGGCACATGCACTCATTAGGGACAGAGGAATAATAAGAAGATATCCCCCAGGAAGGATGGCCACACCACAATCGTTTCTTCTCTATTCTCCTCTCAGGATTTTGGGCATGTGCGCGCGCGCGCGCACACACACACACACACACACACACACACAGACACATATACACACCTGACTTGTTTCTCAAGCTACCTGGTCTGCTACTCAAAACAGCGCCGTTAGCCATTTGGAATCCAGCCACTTTAACCATCACACCACTGGCTGGCTCTAAAAACGGGAGTTTTCATTGCTTCTCTTAACTTTTCTACAAAGGATATAGATTGCTCTTATAATAAGAATAAACAAAAGTAGCCTTAAAAAAAGGAGACAGTGAGGCTGGTTAAAACCAGCTCCCCCAAGGCCAAGGACATGGAGCCAAGGCACCCTAGGCAGGAAAGGGCAGTGGACAGCTGCCAATGGCCCAGGAGCAAGGGGGCCTTTCCTGTGCAAACAGCTGAGCTCTCAGACTGCAAGGCTAGTTGGGTCAGCAGCGTCCTGGTGGGAACTTAGCCTCTGTCCTCTGCCCTATGCAGGATAGCAGGACTGAAAGCAACACGGCACAAGGACAGCCTAGAGTGTGTGCTGATTTAGAACAATGTGTGGATGTGCACATTATATATTTCATTCCTGTCTACTAACCACTTGGGCACTTCATGTTGCCTGAGATGTACAAACTATGCATCGTGGGGTCAGCACTGCTCTCAGAGGCAGGGTCACTGGAGGCAGGGTCACACCTCATAGGACTGCATGGCAAGCATCTCACATGTGCCGACACCTCAAATCTTCATTAACAACCTCAGAGCACACACATCTTTTTTTTTTTTTTTTTTCTTTTAGCATCTTTCAATGCTTGTGAAAGACCCAAATTCTCAGGAAAAAGCCTGACCTCAGGAGGTTGAATTTGCAGATGGGCCTTCATTGAGGTTAATGGGGCCTTTAAAGGGCCTAATCTGATGGGACAATGCCCTTATTAGGGGCCTGCTTTTTCCCAGCAGGAACAAGGAGAAAAGGCCAGGTGAGGCCCAGGGCATTTCCTGAACCCAACCTGCAGTACCTTGATCTGGCACCACTAGCCTCAGAACTGTGAGAAAATAAACTTCTGTTGCCCTGGCAGCCCAAAGAGACCATGATGACACCCAAAACACCCTGCAAGGTGGAGAGAGTTTAGAGAGGTCAACTGGAGGGATTTGCCCCATGTCACCAAGTGAGCGAACAGAGCTGGGGCCCTTTCTTGTTCATTATCTTGAGGCTCATAGAGGTTCTAGGTAACTTAAAATTATAGCTAGTATTATGAAAATTGTGAGAACCAAACATCTGCCAGCTCCAACTCCAGTACCCTGGAGCACAGGCCTGCAGCCTGAGGCCTCCTACATCTGTGCCAGTCAGAGCCACAGCAACTCAGGCCCAACAGCACTTCCAAGGGACCCAGACTCAGCAGATGCCACTGCAGGGCAGTTCCTGGAACTACTCACATCGTTATTGTTTTCTGATTCCAAAAATAACATAAACACAAAATACAGAAAAGTATCAAGAAGATGCATTCACTCAGTCCTGTTAGACTTCTGACAGTTACATTTGTATTAACCCACCCTCTCCAGCCTGATCTATGCTGTCATCCCAACCCATTCTCCCAATGCCATAAGTACCTTATTCCACATACCCCAGGTTACTCCCTTATTAGTTGCTGTTAGTTTCATCTCCTGGGGCCCAATTGGCCCTCTGCATATTTCTTTAATTTGCACATTTTCACTCTATACACTCTATCTCTGTATTCACTTAGCTAATCATGAATATTGTTCCATGTACTTAACAAATCTGGAAAACATTCTACTTTTAATATCAGAGATAATGTGAAAAAGTTAAATAGTCTCTTGATGACATTCAAAATATATGTGAAGGTGGCCCTAAAACATGGAGATAAGTGACTCTTTAGCAGCAAAACTAACATGAGACCCTGTGTAAAAGAAGGTTGCCAATATGTGCTTAAAAACAGTAAAATGAACAAACAGCCCCCCGGATGGTGTGGTCATGCCTGGGTTCCTGTATACTATTCTCCAGGACAGGAGTAACCCCACAACCATCTGAGGGCCAGGGTATCCACAGCTCATCCCTGTTTTTTCTGACTGTCCAACACAATCACTGGAACCACCACATCTGTCCTACGGCAGGAAAGGCATTCCTAGCCCACAGGTGGTCTCTTGGACCACACAGCCTACAAGTACGAATCCTTTACAAGGAAGAGTTGCTCAAAGTGCTGTCATCTTCAGACATCTCTTATAAATCTGTGACTGAAGGCGAGGCCCACTCTGTTAAGACACATCATCCTCCTGCGACCACAGGAGCACAGCCTGACTTCAGCTTCATCCAGAGGACATCAAGGGGAGGAAGCCTGTACTGAGATCAGAATCCAACATTTCTGGTTGCACTTCAGCAACTAAATCTCAATCAACTGTAATATCCCTGATTGTAACTCCCCTCCCGCCCAGTCTCCAAAGTGCTGCTGGTTCCAACTTGCTGCAGCTCTGACTGGTGTAGACATAGGAGGTTTCTGCATATCTGCATCAAGTATTACCTTAAAAACTGCTTAGCAGGGCTGCCAGATGGTGTAACAGTTACATCGCTGGACTCCCATATGGCTCACCACAGTTTGAGTCCCAGACCTGGTGGCTTGAAAATCACACCAGCCATGTGTGCATGCATGTCCAAGATCCTGGGAGGAGAACAGAGGAGAAGGGATTGTGGCATGGTCAAACCGGGGGGGATTTTTAAATTTCCCTCTCATTATCTCTGTCTCTCTTTCTGCCCTGTGATCATACACGCCCTAAGGCAATAAAAAAAGTGTTTATGTATATATATGTATATATATATATATATATATATATATATATATATGTATATATATATATTTTTTTAAGGTTTTTTTTTTAACTGTTTAGCAGGACCAGCAGACCCTGTAGCTTGAAAATCACACCAAGTGCATGTACATGCATGACCAAAATCCCAAGAGGAGAATGAGGGACAAGGAATTACAGTGTGACCGTTACCCCTGGTGAGTGATTTCTTACTTCCCCCCCTCCAGCCAACACATGTGCCCTATAGCAAAATAAATAAATAAATAAAAACCGCTTAGCTGGGCCTCAGTTTCCTCATCTGTATAATGGAGATAATAGTAGTTATTTCAGTGTTCCTATTAAGACTAAAGACCAGGACCAGCAGATGGCGTAATGATTATGTCACTGGACTCGTACGTAGTCGACTATGATTGAGTCCTGAACCCAGTGATATAAACACATTAGGCACATGTACGTGTGTGACCAAGATCCTGAGAGGAAGATGGAAAAGAAGGGATCGTGGCATGGCCATCTCCACAGGGGGTGACTTCTCCCTTTCTGTCTCTCTCTCTCTCTCTCTCTCTGTCTCTGTCCCTCTGAAAGTACACACATCTTATAGCAAAAATCTCTTTAAGGAAAAAAAAAAAGACTAAATACTTAATACATACAAAAGCACATAGAATAGGTCCTGACAGCACAATGTTAGAAGTAGGCAAGTCTAAATTTAAAAGAACATTTCCTGGGACTAGGAAGTCTCTGCAACTATGATGTAGATAAGAGGCCTTCCCTGGGCTCTTCCAGTTTTCTCAACCCCTGCCAGTCCTCCCATCATTCCCAGTTCAGGAAACTCATTGGGAAGCTGCTGACTGGTCAAACAGCCCCAGATCCTTACAGGCAGAGCTACCACAAAGTCTCAGGCCACCAGCAAAGCTAGGTCCCTTTTATGGAAGCCATAGCAGGTACTGAGTGATCTGAGGGCTCAGGTGAACTTCTCCCAGGTGTAAAGGTACTTACTGTCCATTTTTTTAAAAAAAGGTTTCTGCCATAGGGTATGTATACTCACTGGAGAGATAGGCAGAGAGGTGAGAGGGAAAGTGAGAAATCACCCCCCAAGGAGATGGTCATGCTGCTATCCCTTCTCCTCTATTGTCTTTCTGGGATTTTGGGCACGCATGAACGCACACACACCCAGCATGATATTCAAGCCACCAGGTCTAGGACTCTAACCACAGTCGGCTATGTGGGAGTACAGCAATGTAACCACTATGCCATCTGAAGGCCCTAGGTCCTACCTATTTGAGTTTGGTAGCTTATCCTCCTCAGCACATGGATTATGGGCACTACTCCTCCTCCTCCCAGCACGGCAGCAGCTTCATCTTTCACTCAGTATGAAGAGTCTGGGGACTTCAGGCTAGGACCTGGCCCATTAGGACAGGACAGACCTACATAAAAATGCCCAGCCCTGCCCTCTCCACAACGTAATGGTGTTGGGAGACAATCTTTCTATACAGGGAAGGGAGAAAGTTAAAACAAAATCTTAGGTATTTTTAAATGCCTAATGGATGTTAATGGGAGTGCTCTTAGCTGCCTCGTGGATGAGTCCTAGAGAAGTTCAAGGGCAGCTGAGGTTGTAAAGGACAAGCAGCTGAGGAAAGAACCTGATCAGGTCAAGAGGGAGGAGGGGAAGAAGAAGAGACACCAACTCTGGGACCATAGAGGAACTACTGTCCTTTGGTCTGAGGTCCAGTGATGGCTTTTCATCAGCCCTCTCCAGCTACAGTCCTGGGAAGAATTTCAAGGCTACTGTTGGGTGAATAAAGTAAGCTACAGGACAGCCTGACAGCACTCATGCGAAAACATAGCAAAGGATCCAGCTGCTGTGGCACAGGGTAACATAAGTAGCCTGCAAGGCTGAAGGTGCACGTGAGCTCTGTGTGTTCAGATCTCCAGGTTAGCCTAAAAGCACACTGGGTGCCCAGAATATCGACAACCTGGAGGGCTGGGGAAAGGTGACCACAGTGTGAAGAGACCTGTCAAGGGTGCTTCACTCTCTCTCTCTACAGATACCACACATGCATACTATCACTAAACACCAAAGCAAAAAATAAACATAATATGAAAATGCAAAGGAATGGGACCAGTAGTTGGCATAATGGCTATGTAGTCAACCATGGTTTGAGTCCTGGACCCGGTGGCTTAAATTCATGCCAGGCACATGTGGGTATGCACCCAAGGTCCCGAGAGGAAAATGGAGGAAAAGGGACTGCGGCGTGGCCATCCCTCCTAGGGAGTGATTTCTCACTTTCTGTCTCTCTGTCTCTCTCTGTCTGGCAAGTGCACACACCCTATAGCAAAAACCTCTCCAAAAAAAAAAAAAAAAAAACCTCTGACTTAGATGATAGCTAACACCACAGAAAGGGACACGGCCATGCAGAGAGTAAGTGCTAGAATAAGCAGAGGTGATCCAATGATCAAAGAGCAGATGGAGGAAGAGCTATAGGTACACGCAGGTTTAGGTGCTCTGAGAAAGCTCTAAGGGTTGAGCTAAGAGATGGTGGCGAGACCGGGTCAGGATGGGCAGATGGTGACAGGGCTGTCTCCTGCTCCCCTTTGTCCCTTTACACTGCTGCCCATGGGTTCCCTGAGAGCACCAATACAACCCCCTGCTGTGGATGGTGGCCAGAGCCCATGAGGAAGGCCAGCTGGCCTCCTCATCAGCTTTTTCCCCCTGGAGCGCCAAGCATGCTGGGCTGCAGGCAACTTCTCAAACACACCTCTCCTTCAATGCTGCAGTCTCACCACTTCCTTTATCCCAATACCTCTCATATTTTTAAGGTCCTCCTCAAAAATGGTCAGGATTTCTTTCCTTCGCAGCTCTCTTATAGAGATGATCACTTTTAAACAACCTAGGATTTGGAGGCTTATCTCTGAACACCCCTCCAAGTCATGGCTCCCATTCCACCCCTGTTCTGTATCTCAAGTTCGCCTAGTACAGTAAGAGAGTGTTTGCTATGGGGTTTATTGAGACAGGCCAGAGGATCTCGGGAAGCACTGTCTCCCCTGCCAGAGTCTGCTCCACCAGGAAGGCAGGATGGACACTTGGGAATCATATCTGCAGATGTGGACTGTCCATACATTTTTACATACCATATTAAGTACACGGTTTCCCACCTACAGTGAAACAAAGTATAGTAAAGGTTTTATGACTTTAGCTTTGCAGTGAATACCCCTTGAAAAACATAAGCCAGCACAGAATGCAGACTTGGGAGGGTGGCACATGAACAGCTAGAACTGCAAATACAAATGCCACCCACTACACGAACATGATTCAGGCTCTACTGGCTCACAGAGTCACCACGTCAAGGAAACGAGAGCTTTATACCAAACACAGCATGGCTTCTAAAAGCCTCCTGCAGCCCCCCACATTCAGGCAGCTTTCTCATGCTGCCTAGAGCCCATCCTGCCTCACCCTTCCTGACAAGCAGGCAGAATGCAATGGGACCTTGAACTGGTGGGTCAGCCAGCCAGCCCTTCCCAGGGATGGGTTATTGCTTACTCTATGAGGTCAAAGTACTGGGCATTCAGCTGACAAGGAAAAGGCCTGGTCTAAGAAGTGACCACTGCCCTAAGACCTAGAAAGTTAACAGGCAGGTGGAAAGTGCCCATGACTGGGCTGGAGGCTGCAAGCCTGCATGCGAATTTACCTTGCTTCATCCAGGCCCATTGTGCTGAGCCCAATCACACCGTGGCAAACTCAGGCCTCACATGTGAGAGACATAATACCCATGATCTCAACCCCACAGGCCAAGCACTTTTGGTAACTGTTTAGGGCAACTTGAACTGCTATCACAGTTACTAGGTCTAAAACCCCCTGAGTGAGAACAAGAATTCTACCAACAAAACGGATGACCTTGAGACTAATTTTCCTGCTCTGTAAAATGAAGGTGTTTTAACTGTCATTCCCAGATTTCATAAGCAGTAAAATTACCAAAACAAAATGGTAATAATGAATGAGGTGTTATTTTGTCCAGTGAGTTGTTTTTATTTTAATTACAGGCTATGGGTGATACTATCATTTCCTAACAGGAAGAACATTTTAAGCCAAAAAACTAGGAGGGCGGTACTATCAGGATAAGAGTAGCCACCTAAGGCAAATGCCTACCGAGGGGATCCCTGCACCGCGTTAGGGGCTAGGGATATTCTGGGTGCGTCCTGACGATGATGAAAACTAAGCCTGGCCTCCAACCCAGGGAGCCCGGAAGCCAGACACAAGGACGCCGGACGGAGTTGCAGCCTCTCCAGGCCTCCGCGGTGGCATGGGCCCACACCCAGGCCTCGCACCCTCCCGCAAACCCCGGACCCTGCACCCCGGGGGCCGCAGTGCCCGCTCAGCGTCCTCGGCGGACCCTACAGCCACAGGCCTGGTCACATCCGCCCAAGGTCGACGGGAGAAGGAGAGGTACAGGCTAAGGAAGAGGGCCACCGGGCCAGGGGCCCGGCGTGGCTGGTGGGGCCTCGGGCCTGGTGGGAAGCGAGAGTCGGCTGGTGGGGCTGGCGAGACCAGCGGAGCTGGCAGGGCGGCTCCCAGGGCGCAGGCCAGATCCCGCTCAGGCCGCTCCCGGCGGTTGCGGTGGCGGCGGGACCGCGAGCGCAGCACTCACCCAGGCGACGCCATGAGCGCGGCGAGATCTCGGCGCTCCCGCCTCCTCTGCTTCCTCCGCGCGGCCGCGACTCGGCGCCGGGGAGGGGCCTCGGCCGCCGGCCCCGCCAGCCGGCTCCGGGCCGCGCTCCAGGCGCCGGGGGCGGCAGCGGCAGCGACGGCAAGGGCGTGCGGGCGAATCCGTGGGGCGGGGCGGCGGGGAGCAGCTCCGAGGGCGCGACCCACCGCAGTCGGGAGCCTGCCGGCCAGCCCACGGCACCGGGCTAACCTGCCCTTAAAAACTCCTGATCCAGGTCCGCGCCTCACTGCAGTTTGAGTGGAGCTTCCGCAAGAAAAGCCCCCACCCCTCTCTTTTAAAACACTGGAGTTGTAAGGCGTTATTAAGCAAACAGTAACTTCCCTACTTCCTAATGGCAGGTACTGTATTGGACGAATTGCTGACCTTTATTAGCCTGTAAAAATCGCACATCGTGAAGCCCTAGGGAATGCGGGGCACTTTTGTTATTTTTCTTATTGCAGTAGTAAAAAGTAACGTGTCTGGAATAACTACAGTGGCATCTCACAGCGTCACCTATGAGCTGTGAGTACTTGGACCTAAACTTTTGAGCCTCAGTTCCTGCTTCTACAAAATGAGGTCTCAGAAAATACTTAATAAAAAGCTTTGGGCAGGGGCCAGCGGGTGGCATGGTGGCCCTAGGCCACTAGATCACACAAGGCGGATTCTGTGGCTTGAGCCCCCAGGGGCGGGGCCTTGAAAAAAATCCTGAGAAGAATAGAGAAGGTTTTGTAGCTTGGCTGTACCACCTGGAGGGTTCTTCATCACTTTCTCTGCTCAGCACTTGCACCCTACAGCACAAGCAAACAAAAAAACCTCTGGACAATGTAACCAATGTTGATAGCATTTTTGTTTTTGTGTGTGTCATGTCATACTAAATATAAGTAATCATTTAATCATTATTTCATTATGTTTACTACCAACAAGAATACAAAAGAGTAAAACAGTGATTCAAACCCTCTGATCCAAAGCCAAGGTACCTGGGTTGGAATCTAGGCTCTGCAGTCCCACTGTGTGAGCTCAGGCAAGACAGAACCTTTCCAAGACCACAGTTCCTATTTGAAAAATAGAGCTAGTAATAAGTCCTTTCCTCTCTGTGAAGATTAAATGAGTTAATATTTGTAAAGTACATAGTCTCTGCCCCTCCTGGGAGGATTGATTTAATACTTCTGAGCCTCCTTGTCCTCTTCATTGAAGTGGAAGCTTGCAACTGAGTTCAGAGGTAATTGATGCTCTGTAAATGGGAGTTGATAAATAGAGCCAGAAGGACTGGTGAGACCCAAAGTATACAAATCCAAGTAGACCAGGGTTAGGAAAACTGGGGAGTGGGCAAACCTAAATGGCCTGACTAAAGGCAGTGATTGCTGCCGTGAGAATGAGAGTTCACATCATTTTTAAGAATAAACTTTGAGGACCAGCAAGTGCTGTGGTGGTTAAGGCACTGGACTTCCACATGGTCAACTGTGGTTCAAGTCCTGGACCTGGTGGCTTGCTTTTTTACTCCCTCTCTTTTTCTCTCCATGTCACTCTCTGGTCAAATTGAATAATGACAATTAATTAATTTAATTTAATAAATAATTATTTTTTTAAAAGAATAAACTTTGGGACCAGCAGGTGGCATAGTGGTTAAGGTACTAGACTCCCACATGGCTGACTATGGTTCTAGTCCCGGCCCTAGAAGCTTAAACTCATGCTTGGTGCATGTGCATGCATGGCCAAATCCCGAGAGGACAATGGAGGAGAAGGGATTGTGGTATGGCCATCCTTCCAAAGGAGTGATTGCTCATGTACTCTCTCTCTGTCTTTCGGGTGCATGCACATGCCCTATAGCAAAAATCTCTCAAAGAAAAGAATAAACTTTGTTTTGGCCAGCAGGTGGCCTGGTTGTTAGGGACTGGACTCTCACATGACTGACTGTGGTCCGAGTCCCAGACCCGATTGTGTTCTTTCTTACTTTCCCTTTTCTTCTCTCTCTTTGGTCAAATTTAATAATAACAATAATAAAGAAAGAAATAATTTTTTTAAAAGAATAAACTTCGTTGTTTATTTTTAGAGGTTTTTGCCTTAGGGCGCATGCGCTGGCCAGAGAGAGACAGAGAGAGAGAGAGAGTGAGAAATCACACCTCCAGGGATGAATGCACTGAAATTTCTTCTCCATTCTTCTCCTGTGATCTTGAACATGCACATACATGCACCCAGCGTGAATTTCAAGCCACCAGCTCCGGGATTCCAACTGCAGTCAGCCGTGTGGGAGTCCAGCTGTATAATCGCTACACCATCTGCTGGCCCTAACCTTTGTTGATTTTTAAAAATAATTATTTATTTATTTATTCATTCATTTTTTATTTTAATATGACCAGATAGAGATGGAGAGAGAGAGAGAGAGAGAGAGAGGGAAAGTGAGAAAGCAAGCCACCAGGTCCGGGACTTGAGCCATGGTCAACTATGTGGGAGTGTCTAGCACCTTAACCACCACGCCACCTGCTGGTCCCCCTTTGTTGATTTTTTTTTTTTTTTTTTTTTTTTTGGAGAGGTTTTTTATTTTGCTATAGGGTGCATGTGCTCGCCAGACAGAGAGAGACAGAGAGATAGAAAGTGAGAAATCACCCCCCAGGGGGGATGGCCACGCCGCAATCCCTTCTCCTCCATTCTCCTCTTGGGATCTTGGGCACGCACGCACACGCGCCTGGCGTGAGTTTAAGCCACTGGGTCCGGGACACAAACCACAGTCGGCTACATGGGAGTCTAGCGACATAGCCATTACGCTAACTGCTGGTCCCCCCCCAATTTGTTGATTTTTAAAATAAGGAATGCAAGTTCACTGAAATTAAATCTCCTGCCTTAAACTGATTTTTAGCATTCCACTGCATAGTGGACATACATACACATACATATACACATATACCATACAAATACATATACATACATATACACATGTATTTGTACATATGTATGTGCACATATATACAGATACACAAGTATACATTACACACCCAAATACATACACATATATGTACAAATTGCCCTCCCAGCACAATCACCAACACTGAATGATAATGTGTTTCCCAAAATGCTCTCTGTATTGTATAATTTTTTAAATCATTGCCAGTTTAATAAGTTATAAACAAAATTCCAAAATTCTGAGAAGAGAATGGAGGGGAGGGCCTCATGGCCCAGCCATGCCCCCAGGGGGTGATTTCCAATTTTCTGTCTCTCCAGTGCACAAGCCCTGTAACAAAAACAAAAACAAAAACAAACAAACAAAAAGAAAAACAAAAACAAAACAAAACAAAAAAAACAACAACAAAAAAAAGAACTTTGGCAAAATAGCAGATCAGAAAGCTTCAAGCTCTCCTTTCCCAGGGAAGCATGAAGAAAACAACTAGAAGCTATCTAAACCAATTTTGTAGGATCTCTGAAAAAGTCAAAGGTTTATAGCAACCAAGCAAACACTCAAGCAAGAAAAAGCCATCTTGAAAAGACAGGAAAGTTTTGTGGCATTTTTATTGGCCATTTCCCACCCTTCTCCAGCGCAGTGGCCAATTTGGTTTAGAGCAAGTTACAGCCCTTTTCCCAGTTTCCCTTTCTATGTCCCCTTGAGCAGACCTTATTGTATAGTACTCATCCTACAACAAATGATAAAAGATGAAATAAAAGGATGCTACATAGAACTTAGAGGCAAAAGAAGATGTAAAGTTCTCTAGTAAAGGGCAAGCAGGTGACAATGAAGTTAAGATGCTAGCCAATTGTGTGTTTCAAGGCCCCACCCAGCAGCTTAACAATCATGCCAAAGTCCCAAGAGGAGAATGGAAGAAAAGGGACTGTAGTGTGGTCACCTGAGGAGCACTTTCTCATTCTCTCTCTTTCTCTCTCTTCCCCTCTCTCTCTCTCTCTCTCTCTCCCTGGCAAACACATGAGCCTTATCATAAACTTAAAAAAAAAAAAAAAAAAAAAAAAAAACCCCTCTCCAATAAAGATAAATACTGGAGATCTGGCAAATACAAAAGCCAGTATTATTTTAAAACTGGTTTATAACTCTTACTTTTTATTTTCAGCAGTACTTAAGAGACAACTGCATAAAAACAATACATTTTAAATGTATATCACTGGGTATACAATGCACAGAGATGTGATTTGTGACATCAAGAGCATGAAGGGAAGACAGACTAAGTAGTTTTTTGTATGAAACTGAAATTAAGGTGGTATTGGGGCCAGCAGATGGCATAATGATTACATCACTAGATTTCCGCATAGTTGACCATAGTTCAGGTCCTGGACCCGGCAGCTTAAAACTCACACCAGGGGTATGTGCATGCATGCCCAAAATCCCAAGAGGAGAATGGAGGAGAAGGGATTGTGGCATGGCCATCCCCACTGCTGGGGGGGGGGGTGATTTCTCACTTTGTCTCTCTGTCTCTCTGGCAAGTGCACTTGCCCTATAGCAAAAATCTCTTTTAAAAAAAACAAAAAAAAAGAAAGGAAGAAATTAAGGTGATATCAATTCAAAATAGATCGTTATAATTTTAGAATGTTGCATAATTCCCATGATAACTGTAAGGAATGGGCCGACCACACGAGAAAATGGAAATGTAGAGCTTTTATTGGGAGCGCTTCTGGTAGAGGTTCGCTGGTCCGACAGAAAGGGAGAAAGACTGAGGGAGACAGGCCAGAGAATTTGTGCACTGGGACGGAGTTTAGCGATTTTTATAAGGGTATGGGGGAGTGTCTTAGAGGTAGCAACAGTCCATATGTAGTAGAGGTTTAAGGGGAGAGCAGACTAGTGTGCCACATAACGTCTGGTGACATATGCAGAGTACAGTCCTGTGTGTAGAGTGCCATGTGCGAACAAAGCTCATGTGCAGAGTAGAGCACATGTGTTACATCCAGGTTAGATCTGAATGTAGAGCAGGTCTGATGACAGACTAGCTCCGGGTTGTGTCACTCGACTGTGGCATGCATCCAACCTCCACATCCAAGCTCTCCAGGCCTCTGGCCTAACAGTATCCGTGAAGGAAATATCTGTAGAATATAGTGAAAACTATGTATAAGAAGGCAATAACTACAAAAAAAACTCAACTGGACACAAAAGAAGGCAGTAATAAAATAAATGAGAAATGAAAAATAAATAGCAAAATGGCAGCTCCAGTTCCTCCTTATCACTAATTACTTTAACGGCATTCTTTAATGGCAGAATGGCTCCCACAAAGAAGGGTGGCAGAAGAAGAAGGTCCGTTCTGCCATCAATGAGGTGCTGACCTGGGAATACACTATCAACATTCAGAAGCGCATCCATGGCGTGGGCTTCAAGAAATGTGCCCTGCAGGCACTCAGAGAAATCCGGAAATTTGCCATGAAAGAGGCAGGGACTCCAGATATGTGCACTGATACCAGGCTCAACAAAGCTGTCTGGGCCAAAGGGATAAGGAACGCCCCATATCGAATCTGTGTGCAGTTGTCCAGAAAACAAAATGAGGATGAAGATTCACCCAACAAGCTTTACACTCTGGTGACCTATGTACCTGTTACCACTTTCAAAAATCTACAAGCAGTGGGACCAGCAGTTAGCATGATGGCTATGTCTCTGGACTCCCATGTAGTTGACCGCGGTTTGCATCCGGGACCCGGTGGCTTAAACTCATGCCGGGCACGTGTGCGTGCCCAAGATCCCGAGAGAAGAATGGAGGAGAAGAGATTGCGGTGTGGCCATCCCCTCTGGGTGGGGGTGATTTCTTGCTTTCTATCTCTCTGTCTCTCTCTCTGTCTTTCTGGTGAGCGCACGCACCCAGTAAGAAAAAACCTTTCAAAAAAAAAAAAAAAAAAGAAAGAAATCTACTAGCAGTCACTGTGGATGAGAACTAACTGCTGATTTTCAAATAAATTTATAAAATAAAACAAAACAAACAAAAAAAAAGTAATTACTTAAATGAAATGGATTCAACTGCCTGAAAAAAAGGCAGAGACTAGTAGAGTCGGTTTAAAACAACACAAAACAAAAACGCTATTTAAATACAGACAGTCCCCAATTTATAATGACTCAACTCATGATTTTTTCTTTTCTTTTTTTGGAGAGGTTTTTTTTGCTATAGGGCGCGTGCGTTCACCAGAAAGATAGAGACAGAGAGACAGAAAGAAATCACCCCGCAGGGGGGATGGCCACGCCGCAATCCCTTCTCCATTCTCCTCTTGGGATCTTAGGCACACACGCGCACGCGCCCGGCATGAGTTTAAGCCACCGGGTCCGGGACTCAAACCGCAGTCGACTACGTGGGAGTCTAGTGACATAGCCATTATGCCTAACTGCTGGTCCCTACTCATGATTTTTTTTAAAGAGGTTTTTGTTATAGGCCATCTGTGCTCACCTGAAAGAGGGAGACAGAGAAACAAAAAGCGAAAAATCACCCCCCATGGGGGATGGCCACTTAGCAATCCCTTCTCCTACATCCTCCTCTCAGGATCTTTGGCATGCATGTATGCGCACCAGGCATGAGTTTAAGTCACAAAGTCCAAGACTTGAACTATGGTCGACTACGTAGGAATCCAGCAGCGTGACCATTACACCATCTGCTGGTCCCTCAACTCACGATTTATTTACATTATGGTGCAGGGGATCTTTGCATGATGTGCATAATAATAATAATAACAATAATAATAGAGTCAACAGATGTCATGGTGGTTAAGGCATTGGATCCCACATGGCTGACTCAGCCATTGGAGTCCTGTACCCAATGGCTTGAAAAACTTGAGTGCATGTGTGCATGCCAAAAATCCCAAAAGGAAAATGGAGGAGAAGGGATTGCAGCATGGCCATGAGACCTGGGAGGTGATTTCTCACTTTCCTTCTCTCTGTCTTTCTCTCTCTCTCTCCAGTGAGCACAAATGCCCTACAGGAAATATCTCCCTAAAGGAAAAAATAAATTGGGGCCAGCAGGTGGTACAGTGGTTGAGGCTCTGGACTCCCCCATGGCAGACCATGGTTCGAGTCCTGGACCTGGATGCTCACTTTCTCACTTTCTCTCTCTCTCTCTCCACTCCATGTCTCTCTCTGGTCAGATTTTTTTAAAATAATAATAATAATAAAACTTAATAAATATTTATTTAAAAAAAAAAGAAATTCTTTTCTGACATTATTGAGGAAAAAAAAGGAGAAAGCATCCAGGCATTTCCATCTCTGCCTCTATTGTCCCTTCTGGGTTCAGCTTCATGGCTGTGAACCAACCCCAGCCAAGACCCCCCCCCCCCCTTCCAACCCCAGTACTAGTCAGGACAGGAACCTCCAGGTATCTCCATCTCTGAATCTGCTGCCACTTCTGGGTTCAGATTCATGGCTGTGAAGCATCCCCCCAGCCAAGGCCCCCTCTCCAATCCTACTGCTAGTCAGGTAGGCAAAGTGTGTCTCTCTCTCTCTCTCTTGTTCTTTTCTGTCCCTTACAGTTTTTTGGTTTTTTTGTTTTGTTTTTTAACTCTTTTTAATAATTTGTCTCTGCTTCCGTCATCTAAGACAGACAGCATCCATGCATTTCCATCTCTGCCTCTACTGCCCTTCATGCAGTGTGCACCACACATTTTTGCATTTATAACCCAATTTTATTTTCTGCAACATGATTTCTGGGTTTTTTTCTCCTCTTTTTGTTCTACTGTTTACCTTCTCTTTTCTTTGCTTTTTCTTTTTTTCTTTTTTTTTTTTTTTTTTTTTTTTTGAGAGGTTTTAGCTATAGGGCATGTGCTCACCAGAAAGACAGAGAGAGACAGAGAGACAGAAAGCAAGAAATCACCTCCCAGGGGGACGGCCACACCTCAATCCCTTCTCCTCCATTCTCCTTTCAGGATCTTGGGCACGCACGCACATGCGCCGGTGTGAGTTTAAGCCACCAGGTCTGGGATTTGAACCACGACTGACTACATGGGAGTCCAGCAACATAGCCATTACACCAACCGCTGGTCCCTTTTTCTTCCTACTTCTTTTTTACCTTACTGTTGTATTTTACTGCTCAGACCTTACTCACTGCCTAGAGCGATCTAGGTGCATAGTAGCTAAACATCAGAACATTGTGAGTTTTAGAGAATTCTTAGACTATCACTATAGTGATTGCAAAAAAAAAAAGTGAAACTCCCCTTCATAAATCCGATTTGAAAACTCTGTGATTCCCACACTGGGGGACAGAGTAGAAGGGGAAAATAGCACTGAATTATTTCACATTAAGGGAAACACACGAGCTCACAGTTATAGAATCCTTCTCCAACAAATTAGCCAAAAGTGAATACATTACCAAATGACTAAACATCAGAAAAGAGCCACAATGATGAGAGAATTAAGTAATACATCTCCAGCAAGGGAATACTGTAACTTGTCTCCAAGTAGAGAAAAATGAGAAGATATTATCAAAATGTCAGAAAAATAATTTAGAATATTTATGGTAACACATCTCTTTGAGATGCAAGGGAAAAGAGACATTGAGCTCTACAAGATGAGGAAGTCCTTCCATGATATGAAAGAAGAATTGGACATCATAAAAAAGAATCAAATGGGGGACCAGCAGATCTCATCATGGCTACATCGCTGGACTCCCATTTAGTCAACTACAGTTCAAGTCCCAGACCCGGTGGCTTAAACTCATACTGGGCGCATGTGCATGCATGCCCAAGATCTCAACAAAGAGAATGGAGGAGAAGGGATTGTGGTGTAGCCATCCCACCTGAGGGGGTGATTTCTCGCTTTCTGTCTTTCTGTCTCTCTATGACTTTCTGGCAATCGCACATGCCCTATAGCAAAAAAACTCTCAAAAAAAAAAAAGTTTTTTGTTTTTTGTTTTTGCTATAGGGCGCATGTGCTCGCCAGAAAGACAGAGAGAGACAGAGAGATAGAAAGCGAGAAATCAACCCTCAGGGGGGATGGCCATGCCACAATCTCTTCTCCTCCATTCTTCTCTCGGGATCTTGGGCATGCAAACACACATGCCTGGCATGAGTTTAAGCCACCGGGTTTGGGACTCAAACCCTGGTTGACTACATGGGAGTTCAGCAACATAGCCATCATGCTTACTGCTGGTCTCCTCTTTATCTTGTTAATAATTCCCTCTCCACCACCCAACCCAGGAGAGGCAAGGCAACAGGCCTTCTGAAGACACCTTCATGGGTCCTGAGAACTAGTGATTTCAGGGGAATAAGAGAAATGAAGGTTTTCCACTGATAATTCAGCCTCCAGCCCACAAACTCGAGTGGTAGAAAGCCTTTCAAGCCTCCTTTCTGTCTGTCTGTCTCTCTCTCTCTTCTCCTGTCTCTATCTTCCTATTTTTTTGTAATTTTTCTGTTTTAAAAAATTTTACGGTAAAGCATTTTCTTGGCTTCCAGCCCCTCCTTTCTCTTTATCTTGTTAATAATACCCTCTCCCTCTCCCAACCAAGGAGAGGCAAGAGAACAGGGCTTCAGAAGATACTTTAATGACCCCTGAAAACTAGTGATTTCACATGGCGTGCTTGCGTACTGTGCGCTTTTATAATTTTTGCTTTTAAAAAAAAATTTTTTTTTTTAGTTTTTTTCTTTTCTTCTTCTCTGTTTCTTCGTTGCTTTTGTTTCTGTTGTTTCTCTCTCTGTGTTTACTTTTCTGCATGCTCCTGGATGGCCAGATTGAACTTCAAATGTGGGAAGAAACACACCATCCATCAGATGACTAGAAATCACCACAGGGCCACAAGAAATATGGGAAATCAAGAAAATACCTCTTCTCCAAGGGAAAAGAATAACTCCTCTTCATCCACAGACAGCTCAATGGAAATCATGGAAATGTCTGATAAAGAATTTAGAACATTCATAATGGCAAAGCTAACAGAGATAGAAGAGGAGACGATGAACTGCAGAAGAGAAAGGAGCTGACAAGTTCCACAAGGTGAGGAAATTCATACAAGATCTAAAAGAGGAAGTACACAGTATGAAAATGAATTAAATGGAACTGTTAGAGATGAAGGCTATAATACAGGAAGTCAAAATCTCCCTTGAAAGTATTAAAAGCAGACAAGATCATACAGAAAATAGAATCTCAGATGTAGAAGAGAACATTTTTGGCCTAGAAAAATCCACCATGAAGACTAAGAAAATTGCCCAAAAATTTCAGAATAATATACGAGAAATACTAGATACCATCAAACGTTCAAACATCCAGATAATTGGCATCCAGAAGGCGAAGAGACTCATAAGGACATTGATAATCTACTCCATGAAATCCTGCAAGAAAACTTTCCAAACCCAGAGAGGGACTCAAAGATCCAGCCCCAAGAAATACAAAGGACCCCAATAGAATCAACCCAAGAACATTTTCTCCAAGACACATTATAGCCAGGTTGACCAAAACCACAGACAAAGATAAGATACTAAGATTGGCAAGACAGAAACATCATGGTACCTACAAAGGCTATCGCACCAGACTAACAGCAGACCCCTCATTGAAAACAATGTGAGTGAGGAAAGAATGGGAAAATATATTCAAAGTGTTAAGGGAAAAGTAATTTTAACCAAGAATACTGTACCTGGCAAGATTATCATTCATGTGGGAAGAAAAGACACGAACATTCTCACATAAACAAAACCTGAAATAATTTACCAGCATCAGACCAGATCTCCAAGAAGTTCTCAAGGGAGTGCTATGTCAGGAAAATTAAATGCAGACATACAGAAATAATAGTTCAAAAATGAAGAAAATGGCCAACTTAATCATAGGGACAAGTCTGGAGTTGAATATTATATCCCAGAATACAATCTGGAAGATCAAACGACAATAGAAGATAGATTGAGTACATGAGACTGAACTGTTGAAATAGTTTTCTATGACTTTCGACTAATATATTGCTGCTTTTCTTCTAGATTTTGTTGTCTGATTTTAAGAGTTTTTGTCTGGTCTTGAGCTGTCAATAGGTTCATGTACCTACTATTTGAACAGAATACTAACCTGTTTCCAGGCTTTAAGTTTTAAGCAAATTTCCTTACCATTTCAAATTACCAGCTGAACTTCCTATTGAAAGTAGTTAGATTATTTAAGAAATTTTGTGATCAATAAAAAGTTGGGGGAGAAGGAATGGAATACAACTGTAGACACCAGAGATAGTGTGAGAAGAGGGTGGGAAAGGGCAGAGGGTCAAACATAGGGGTAAATAACCCAATTAAAAGATGGGAAAAGGAGCTGAATAAACAACTCTCTAAGGAAGACATATAAACAGCCAAAAAGAATATGAAAGAATGCTCAACATCCTTCATTGTAAGGGAGATGCAGATCAAAACCACAATGAGATAACACCTAACCCCAGTCAGAATGGCGAAGATTAAAAAAACAAACAATGATAAGTGCTGGCAGGGATGTGGTGAAAGGGGAACACTCCTACACTGTTGGTGGGTATGTAAATTGGTCCAGCCACTGTGGATAATGATATGGAGGCTCCTCAAAGACCTTCACGTTGAGCTACCATATGATCCAGCAATTCCTTTCCTGGGTATGTTCCCAAAGGACAGGAGAGCACTCAGTCAGAAAAGTACTTGCACATCTATATTCATTGCAGCCTTATTCATGATTGCTAAGACATGGAACCAACCCAAATATCCACAAACAAATGAATGGATTGAAAAATCGTGGCACATATACTCCATGGAATCTATTCAGCCATAAAAAAGCAGCAAGGCCCTGGAATTCAATAGAAATTGGATGAATATGGAAGATTTGTTGCAGAGTGAAACAAGTCAGGCTATGATAGAGAGACATTGCATGTCTCCACTCAACATATACTGAATGTCTGCACACTATGGTAGAAACTGAAAGACTGGAAAACATGAACGTATTAAAAATTGTAATGGACACTAGAGACAAAGTGGAAAGAGAGTGTGAGAGGGGAAGAGCGTAGGAAAGTTGGGGGGAAGTGGAGAGGTAAGACACTTTTGGGACACAGATAAGGTTTATTATCTGTTGACGAGGTTATGTGTGGTGGTCTCAACTGGGCTGGACTGAGGTGTATATCATGCTGGGTGAAGACTCTTCACAATCTAAATGATGTATAGTGATTTAATGTACGAATAATAATAATAAAATGTAAATAATTTTAAAATAAATAAAAAAAGAAAAATGCAGGACCTATTTTGATCCAGTTAACATGCTATAACAAAATAACAAGGGACCAACAGTTAGCGTAATGGCTATGTCACTGGACTCCCATGTAGCCGACCATGGTTTGAGTCCCGGACCCAGTGGCTTAAACTCATGCTGGGTGCGTGTGTGTGCGTGCTCAAGATCACGAGAGGAGAATGGAGGAGAAGGGATTGCGGTGTGGCCATCCCCTCTGTGGGGTGATTTCTCGCTTTCTATCTGTCTGTCTCTCTCTGTCTTTCTGGTGAGCGCATGCGCCCTATGGCAAAAACCTCTCCAATAAATAAATAAATAACAAAATTTTAAAAATAAGGAAAGAGGGTTTATCATTACTTTCTTGCATACTCCTTGCCTTCTGGCATCTTGTAACTCACTATTAGATGTTTGATGCTAAACTGCAGTTCCTCCTGGAAAAATAATCTCCACTCTATGTAGATAATGTATGTGCAGATATCTCTATTACAGATGATACTGTTAGGATATTATGGCTGATAATGTCTTCTGTAACATACAATTCACAATTCATTGACTTATTAAAGCTTATTTAAATGTAGGAGTTGTGAGTTTCAAAAGAGTGACTGTATTAAGCAAGCCAGACAGTGGGACAAGTGTGATATAGAAGTAAAAGAAAGAGCTTTGGCATGATATAGACTTGGATGGAAATTCCTGTTATTAGCTCTGAGACTTTAGCCTATTGTTCTGTTTAACTTTTCTCAGCTTCAATTTATTTTCTGTAAAATGGGGATAATAACACATGAAAGGATCATCATTAGGGTTAAAATGATATAATGTATATTAAGTATAGGCATATGTAATTTTATTAGTGTAAATCATTGATGTTACAGGTAAAAGAACTGAAGATTTTAGAGTACAGTCATTTTCTCAGTCACATGGCAGCAAAACCAGAACAAAAGGACTGATGAGTATTCTCTGTACGATGAATGATTCTCAGAGTAAATTTTGAATAAGCACATTTATTTCAGGTGTTCAGGATTTATAGTATGTTGCTTTTGAAAGAAATAGTTTCGTATGTTATCTCTGTATAAGGTGGTGTGAAATTAAACAGCGCTGAGAATTCTGTGATGTAAGAATATTTAAGCCTCATATGTCATTTAATGTTGACTTTTCTTCTTAGAATTAAAACAGTACATAAAATTTGATAGATTGAGTTAGTACACCTGCTAAGGTAGCCACTGGAAACCATATGGTATTACTTTTCATACGTGTCCTATGATTGTAGCCCACTGCTCATTACTCATCCTTTTGCTGTCTGTGGCTTTCTGTGTTAGCGTTGCCTAAATACTTAGTATAGAATAACTATTGGATAGTAATTCTGAGTTCCTTTTTGCCTCTCCCTGGGCTTACTCTTCTAGAGGGTGTTTCCAATTCAATGTCTCAACTCTACATTTCTGGTTGATTTTTGCTTATGTAATGGTCTCATGCTTCAAAATCTGAATATTCTACTGCTTGATATTTAAAGAACAGTGGCTAAAACGTACTTGTTTATGACTAAAAATTACTTTGGGCTGGGGAACCAGCAGGTGGCTTGATGGTTAAAGTGTTGGACACTCCCACATGGCTGACCGTGGTTTGAGTCCCAGACCTGGTGGCTTGCCTTCCCACTTTTCCTCTTCTCTCTCTCTCTGGTTATATTAAAATAAATGAATTAATAAATAAAAGAAGAGACTTCCATCTCTAGGCACCTGTACAGCAAGGGAAATTGAGGCAGGGGCAACACTGCCCTCAACCTACTCCCAGACTCCCAAGACCAGGATCCAACCCCCTAGACAGGTAGCTAGGCTTTTTTTTTTTTTAATTTGCTCTTCCTTTTTGTTTTGTTAATACCCTCCTCTCCCTTTTCCCACAGAGTGGCCTTTACTCTGTAGGAGAGCTCCAGTTCCATCTCTAGGCCCCTGGTGAAATCGCGCGCTGTGCTAACACACGAGATGTGGCTATTTCTTTATTCTCCTCTGTACTCTTTTTTTTCATCTTATATTATCCTCTCTTCCTCGTCCTCAACGCTAACAGAGGGATTAAACAGGTCTAGAATCACAGTTCTGAAATTCCTAGTATTATAAGTTTCCCTGGTATCCTTCCCTGTGCTGTACCACCTGCGAATCAGGAGATACTACTCTTCAGACACCTGAATAGAGTACATCTCTTGAGACCACATTGCTAAAAACAAATGAAGAGAGACTTCCGCATACATCAATTCACAGCAAAAGGGAAACACACTTACTCCTAGTCAAATAAATGCTCTTCTTACAGGTATTTAAAAGTGAATATATCTTCCAATGGCTATAAGTAGAAGAAGAGCCTCAGGTCTGAATAAGCCAAGAAATATGTCTCCATCAAAGGAACAGAGTTACTCCCCTCCATCTCTCCTAAAAACTGAGGGCATTACAAAATATCAGAGAAAGAATTAGAACATTCATGTAAACAAATTATATCAGTTGGAACAGAAAAGAGACAATGAACTAAAGGAGATTAGGAAGTCCTTCCACAATATGAAAGAAGAAATGGACACTGAGAAAGAATCAGATGGAACTATTAGAGATGAAGTCTATAATATAGTAAATCAAAAACTCTCTTGAAAGTATTAAAAGAGTTCCATCTCTAGGCTCCTGGCCAGCAAGGGAAACTGAGGCAGGGGCACCACTACTCCCGCCCCACTTCCAGGTTCCTAAGACCAGGGCCCCACCCCCTAGAGAGAGTGGTCCTCGCTCTGCAGGAGACCTCCAGTTCCATCTCTAGGCTCCTGGCCAGCAAGGGAAACTGAGGCAGGAGCACCACTGTTTTGTTTTTTGTTTTTTGTTTTGTTTTGTTTTTTTTTAGAGGTTTTTGCTATAGGGCAGGTGCGCTCGCGAGACAGACAGAGAAAGAGACAGATAGACAGAAAGCGAGAAATCACCCCCCAGGGGGGATGGCCACGCCGCAATCCCTTCTCCTCCGCCCTTCTCCTCCGTTCTCCTCTCAGGATCTTGGGTACGCACGCACACGTGCCCGGCGTGAGTTTTAAGCCACTGGGTTCCGGACGCGAACCGTGGTCGACTACGTGGGAGTCCAGCGACATAGCCATTACGCTAACTGCTGGTCCCACCACTGTTTTGTTAATGCCCTCCTCTCCCCTGTATCACAGAGTGGTCCTTGCTCTGCAGGAGACCTCCAGTTCCATCTCTAGGCTCCGGGCCAGCAAGGGAAACTAAAGCAGGGGCAACACTGACCCTGCCACACTTGTAGGCTCCCAAGACCAGAACCCCACCCCCTAGAGAGGTAGGAAGGTGTTTTTTGTTTTTTTTTTTTTCTTTGCTCTTCCTTCTTGTTTTAATACCCTGCTGTCCCCTGTCCCACAGAGTGGCCCTTGCTCTGCAGGAAACCTCCAGTTCCATCTCAAGGCCCCTGACGAAATTATGCACTGCGCTAACATGAGGCATGCGAATTTTTCTTATTCTCCTCTATACTCTTATCTTTCCACTTATATTATCCTCTCTTCCTCATCCTCCACCCTTCCAGAGGGATTAGACAGATCTAGAATCACAGTTCTGAAATTTCTTAGTCTTTTTAAGGTTCCCTGGGGTCCTCTCCTGTACTGATCCATCTTGAAAACACACTTGCTCTTAGTCGAAGAACTGTTCTCCTAAGAGATATTTAAAAGTGAATACATTTGGGGATCAGCAGGTGGCGTGGCGGTTAAGGCGCTGGATACTCCCACATGGCTGACCATGGTTCGAGTCCTGGACCTGATGGCTTGCTTTCTCACTTCAACTCTCTCTCTCTGTGTCTCTCTCTGGTCAAATTAAAATAAATGAATGAATAAAATTAAATACATATTTTTTTAAAAAAATGAATACATTTTCCAATAGCTAGAAGTAGAAAAAGAGCCTCAGGTCTGAATAAACCAGGAAATATGTCTCCATCAAAAGAACAGAATAACTCCACTCCATCTCTCCTAAAATCTGAAGATGTTACCAAAATGTCAGAGAAAGAATTTAGAATATTCACAGTGAACAAATTCTATGAGTTGGAACAGAAAAGAGACAACAAACTACAGGAGATTAGAAAGTCCTTCCACGATATGAAAGAAGAAATGGACACTCTGAGAAACAATCAGATGGCACTATTACAGATGAAGTCTGTGATAAAGGAAATCAAAAACTCTCTCAAAAGCATTGAAAGTCGATTAGACCATGCTGAAGATCAAATCTCTGACATAGAAGATAAACCCTCTGACCTAGAGAAAACCACCAAAAATATAGAGAAAATAACTAAAAAACACAAGGGTAGTATACAAGAAATACAAGATTCCGTAAAATGCCCAAACATCAGAATAATTGACATCCCAAAAGGTGAAAAAACTAATAACGGTGTGCAAAATCTGTTCATGATATCCTGGAAGAAAATTTCCCAAGTCTAGAGAGGCACTCAAGCATCCAGACCCAAGAAATACAAAGGACCCCAAATAGAGTCAATCACAGAAAATCTTCCACAAGGCACATCTTAGCCAGACTGTCCAAGATCACAGATAAAGACATGATACTAAAACTGGCAAGAGAGAAACGAGAAGTAACTTTCAAAGGCCATCCTAACAGGATAACACCGGACCTCTCAATGGAAACAATGCAAGCAAGGAAAGAATGGGAAGATGTATCGAAAATGTTAAGAGAAAAACAATTTCAACCAAGATTACTATATCCTGCAAGATTACTCTTAATATGGGGGAAAAAAGATTAAAATCTTCTCAGACAAACAAAACCAGAAAGAATTTGCCAAGACCAGACCAGCTCCTCAAGAAACCTTGAAGAAAGTACGGTTCCAGGAAAACTAAAGATTTAACAGACAGAAACAAAGGAATAAAAGGCAACTGAGACAATGGCCAAATTCAACATTGGACAGATCTGGAAATATCGATAATAACATTGAATGTGAATGGATTAAATTCTTCAATCAAGAGACACAGACTGGCTGAATAGATTAAAAAACAAAAACCTTCTATCTGTTGCCTACAAAAAACCCACCTGATGGATAAAGACATATATAAACTGAAAGTGAAGGGTTGGAAAAAGCTTTTCCATGCAAATGGGAACCAAAAAAGAGCTGGAGTTGCTATAATAATTTCTGACAAAATGATTTAAAACAAAAACTGTTCGAAGAGACAAAGAAGGGCACTATATTGTAGTAAAATTGTCAATAGATCAAGAAGATATAATGCTAACAAGTATCTATGCACCTACCATAGGAGCACACAAATATGTGAAGGAAAGACTTAGATATAAAAGGGGATATAGACTGCAATACACTAATTGTTGGAGACCTCAACACTGCACTATCCCGCCTAGGACAGATCATCTAGAGAAAAAATAGGTAAAGAGATAAAGGATCTAAACAACACCAGATAAAGGATATAAACGAAACCATAAATCAAATGGACTAAACGGACATCTATAGAACTTTCCATCCAAAAACCACGAGATACAATTTTTTCTCACCCCCACAAGGATCCTTTTTTTTTAATTTATTTAAATTTTTGTCTTTTATTTTTCTTTCTCAGATTAAATTCACATTTTACATAAAGTCCCCATTATGATGTATACAATATACATATATATATATATATATATATATATATATATATATATATACATATATATATATATATATAGTTTTCAACAGAGAACTCTGCATTTTTTTGGTGTTAAATGTTTCTTCCCTTTGCCCCTCCCGCCCACTCTCTACCACCCACCCCCCTCCCTTACAGCCTCTGGTATCTACATTTAACCTTTCCACTATCATATCTTCAGATCTTTCTACTTTTGCCAGAGTGCTGATATGTTTTTTATCATTGCACATCTTTACAGTGTACAACATGGTTTTTCCCAGCATGAGTAGAGTGTACATTAGTCAAGACAATGATATTACCATATACATTATCACCAACAGACAACTTTTCATTTTTGTGTCTATTAAGTGTGTTGTTTGTTCCCTGAATCCCTCCCTTCCGCCCTCTATTACTCATTCCCATTACCTCTTCCATACTGTCTCTAGCATCTGCAGTTGCCACCCCTGCTATTATACCCTCCAGTTCTTTCAGTTTTTTTTTTTTTTTCAATTATCAGCTCATAAAGTTTTCAACAATAGGGAACACAAATTCTATTCAGGGTTGGATTAAGGGTGGGTCTCGTGCAGTTCCGCAATTGTAGGTGAGTCTCCATGGAATACAGTTTCAGGAAAGCAGTTCTGGTAAGCAGAGATCGTTAACAGTTGATGTGGCACAGCATCCACCTTGTGATTACCGGGAATGGTGTTGTGGGGATCTGCAACGTGAGTCATCCTCGGGTATCTGGCTTCCTTAAGAATGGTAGAGCGAGCGCACGCACCCTATAGCAAAAACCTCTCAAAAAAAAAAAAAAAAAAGAAAAAGAAAAGAAAAGAAAAAAAAAAAAAAAAAAAAAAAAGAATGGTAGAGTGGTTCTTGTTTTTCCCTGAGATAATGCAGGGCTGGTAACCATCATCTTCTCACTGTCCATAGGCAGAGAAAATCCTCCTATACAATATATTTCTCAATTGATTTAAGACAGCTAAAGTTTCTTTCTGTTGCTTATAGTTGCAAGTTCTTAATCCTTATTTTCAGCTTCAGTTTGCCGCCCGCGGCCATTGGCCACACAGAGGCACAGGCCCGGCTGCCATGCGTAGGTCCGGGGGCCACGTGGAGGCGCAGGCCCGGCGGCCACGCGCAGGCGCAGGCCCGGCAGCCACACACAAGCCCGGCGGCCACACTCAGGCCCGGCAGCCACTCGCAGGCCCGGGGGCCATGCACAGGCCAGGCAGCCACACGCAGACCCGGCGGCCATGCGCAGGCGCTGGCCCAACGGCCATGCACAGGCCCGGTGGCCACGCGCAGGCGCAGGCCTGGTGGCCACGCACTGGCCCGGTGTCCACATGCAGGCGCAGGCCCGGCGGCCACGCTCAGGCCTGGTGACCGCGCGCAAGTACAAGTCCGGCGGCCACGCGCAGGCCCAGCAGCCACGCGCAGGCCCGGAGGCCACACGCCAACCCCGAGCACACGAATGCACGCGGGTCCCAGTGCCACCTCCCGCCCACCCACCCGGCCAAAGAAAGGAAGGACGGTGACCTCGGCCGATCCGCGCCGCTGGGCCGCGTTGGCGCCAAGCACAGGGCACACCCAGCACTGGAGAGGCAGCGGGGGCCGGGCAGTCCAGACCGCGGCACGCGGAGCAGAGCCCCGGCCGGGCCGGCCCTCCGGCCAGGGCACGCGGAGCAGAGCCCCGCACCCTAGGCCAGCGCACGCAGGTGCCCTGGGCCGGCACACCAAGGATCCTTTTTGAAGACTGACCACATCATAGGGCGCAGAGCAAGCCTCTACAGATTCAAAGGCATAGAAACTATATCCACCATCTTCACTGACCATGATGGAATGAAACTTGAGTTTAATTTCAAAAGAAATCCTGGGGAACCAGCAGTTAGCGTAATGGCTATGTCGCTGGACTCCCACATAGTCGACCGCGGTTCGCGTCCCGGACCCAGTGGCTTTAAACTCACGCCAGGTGCGTGTGCGTGCGTGCCCAAGATCCCAAGAGGAGAATGTAGGAGAAGGGATTGCGGCGTGACTATCCCCCCTGGGGGATGATTTCTCGCTTTCTGTCTCTATGTCTCTCTCTGTCTGTCTGGCGAGCGCACACACCCCATAGTGAAAAACCTCTCAAAAAAAAAAAAAAAAAGAAATCCTGAAAAATACTCAAATACATGGAAACTAAATAACCTACTTCTGAATGACTCCGCAACTACTGAAGAAATAAAGACTGAAATCAAAAGATTCATGGAGAGAATTAGCCATTTTGGGGGGAAACAGAAATGAAGATTGTCCACTGATAATTTGGCCTCCAGCACACAAATTCATGTGAAGCAAGGGAACAAGGCCTTCTTGAAGAAACACCTTCATGGCTCCTGAGAACTAGCCATTTTGGGGGAAAAAGAAATGAAGATTTTTCCACTGATAATTCGGCTCCAGCACACAAACTCGCGTGGTAGGAAGACCCCTTTGAGACCTCCTGTCTCTGTACCTGTCTTTGTCTCTCTATACCTCTGTCTCTGTCTCTGTCTTCTCTCTTTTTTTAAATTTTTCCTTTTTTAGAATTTTTTTAAAGTGAGGCATTTTCTGGGCTTTCTGGCCCCTCCTATCCCTTTATCTTGTTAATAATTCCCTCTCCTGCTCCCAACCCAGGAGAGTCAAGGGAACAAGGCCTTCTTGAAGAGACACCTTCATGGCTCCTGAGAACTAGCCATTGTATGCAGCATGCTTGTGCACCATGTGGTTTTCTAATTTTTGGGGTTTTTTTGAAATTTTTTTAAATATTAATTTTTTTAGTTTTATTTAAAAGTTTTTCTCTTTGTTTTTCTTCTCTTTTTCTCTGTTTCTTGTTTGTTTGTTTGTTTGTTTTTGATGTTGCTGCTGTTGTTTCTCTCTCTCTGTTTCATTTTCTGCATGCTCCTGGATGCTCAGATTGAACTTCCAAGTTTGGGAAGAAACCGACCATCCACCAGATGACTAGAAATTGCTGCAGGTCCACAAGAAATATGGGAAAGCAGGAAAATACCCCTCCTTCAAGGGAAAAGGATAACTCCTCTTCACACACAGTTCAATGGAAATCATGAAAATGTCTGATAAAGAATTTAGAACCTTCATAATGACAAAGCTAACAGAGATGGAAGAGAAGAGAGACAATGAACTGCAAAAGAGGAAGAAGAAAGGAGTTGACGAGTTCCAGGAGGTGAGGAAATTCATGCAAGATCTAAGAGAAGAATTTCACACTTTACAAAAGAATCAGATGGAACTGTTAGAGATGAAGGCTATAATACAGGAAGTCAAAATCTCCCTTGAAAGTATTAAAAGCAGACTAGATCAAACAGAAAATAGAATATCAGATGTAGAAGAGAAAATTGCTAGCCTAGAAAAATCCACCACAAAGACTGAGAAAATTGCCCCAAAATTTCAGAATAATATACGAGAAATACTAGATACCATCAAACTTCCAAACATCCAGATAATAGGCATCCCAGAAGGTGAAGAGACTCATAAGGGCATTGATAATCTATTCCATGAAATCCTGCAAGAAAACTTTCCAAACCTAGAGAGGCACTCAAAGATTCAGTCCCAAGAAATACAAAGGACCCCAATACAATCAACCCAAGAAGATCTTCTCCAAGACACATTATAGCCAAGTTGACTAAAACCACAGACAAAGACAAGATACTAAGATTGGCAAGAGAAAAATGGCAAGTTACCTACAAAGGGAATCCCATCAGACTAACAGCAGACCTCTCATTGGAAACAACGCAAGCGAGGAAAGAATGGAAAAATATATTCAATGTGTTAAGGGAAAAGCAATTTCAGCCGAGAATACTGTACCCAGCAAGATTATCATTCATTTGGGAAGAAAAGACACGAACATTCTCAGATAAACAAAACCTAAAAGAATTTACCAGCACCAGACCAGATCTCCAAGAAGTTCTCAAGGGAGTGCTATGTCAGTAAAATTAAATGCAGACACACAGAAATAAGAGTTTAAAAACTAAGAAAATGGGCAACTTAATTGCAGGGACAAAGTCTGGAGTTGAATATTATATCCCAGAATTCAATCTGGAAGATCGAACCACAACAGAAGAAAGATCATGTACATGAGACTGAACTGATGAAACAGCATTCTATAACTTGATTAAAATATTGCTGCTTTTCTTCTAAGCTTTCTTGTCTGGTTTTAAGAATTTTTGTCCTGTCTTGAGCTGTCAATAGGTTCATGTACGTACTATTTGAACAGAATACTAACCTGTTTCTAGGCTTTAAGTTTCAAGGAAATATCCTTACCAGTTCAAAACAGCTTTTCTTGAAATTACCAGCTGAACTTGCTATTGAAGGTAGTTAGATTACTTATGATATTGTGTGATCAACAAAATGTTGGGGGAAAAGGAATTGAAGACAACTGTAGATAGCAGAGATAGTGTAATAAAAGGATGGGAAAGTGCAGAGGGTCAGACATCAGGTTAAAAAAAAATATATATATATATATATATGAAACTAGAAATGGAATATTATTGATGACAACATGCATGATTAAGCCGTTGTGCAGTTTATTCTAGATGGGAAACCACATTTAGTATGTTGTGATGATGTTCAGGGAATGAATGTAAATTAATTAAAAAAAAAGTTTTAGGAGGAAAAAAAATCACTAAAATGTTCTTGCCGAAATTTTTTTTTAAAATGCGTATTTGATGACTGCAGTAAGCTATATAGCCCTAGCTAGGTACTACTTTGTAGTATGTTAATTCAACTCACTGAGGTTTATGCCTAAAATCAGACTTGGGTTCATCTATATGTATATATCAGCTTTACTTGCTATTGGAAATATTTAGAATAATTAATATCATTAGGAAATCAATTAAATGGGGGGGAAAGGCATAGAAAGCAATCATGGACACCAGAGACAATGTGGGAGGAGGGTGGGACACGGCAGAGCGTGAGGGATATGGAATCAAAAATGGTAAAAAAAAAAAATATGCAGGACATAAGAAATGGAAAATTATTTGTTGATAACACATATGTTGATATGCTTGATTGAGCCAATATACAGTGTATTCTGGATGGAAAATTTATTTTGTATGCTGTAATGATGTATAGTGAATTAATGTAAAAAAAGAAATTTAAAGAAAAAAAATTTTAATGATTTTTTTCAGAAAAAAGGATTCATGGAATTCAATGACAACAAGGACACGAGTTTCTATAATCTTTGGGACACTGCTAAAGCTGTCATTAGACGGGAGTTCAAATCAATCAGTGCACATAAGAGGAAGACGAAAAGAAGGCAAATGGATCAGCTAACATCATGCCTTAGAGAATTGGGAAAGCAACAGCAAAAAAATCCATAAAAACTCCAGGAGAAAGGAAATAATAAAGGTATGAGCAGAAATAGATGAAATAGAAAATAAACAAACTATACAGAAAATAAATAAAAGTAAAAACTGGCTCTTTAAAAAGATAAACAAAATTGATACACCACTAGCAAGACTTATTAAGAAGAAGCGAGAAAGGAACCAGGTGAATCAAATCTGCAATGAAGCAGGCAATATAACAACAAAGTAGAAATACAAAACATCATTAGAGGATACTATGAACAACTATATGCCAGGAAACAAGACAATCTGGATGAGATGGACAAATTCCTAGACACATATAATCTACCAAGGTTCAGTCAAGAGGATATAGAAAGTCTCAATAGGCCCATAACAAGCCAGAAGATTGAATCAGTAATAAACAACCTTCCAACAAAGAAAAGCCCTGGCCCTGATGGAATCACCTCTGAACTCTACAAAACTTTCAAAAAAAGTTACATCCCATTCTGCTCAAGCCATTTCTAAAGATCCAAAAGGGTAAATCTCTCCCTAATTCATTCTATGAAGCCTCTATCACCCTTATCCTTAAAACAGATAAGGACAGGACAAGGAAGGAAAACTATAGACCAAAGTCTGTGTTGAATATAGACACAAAGATTTTTAATAAGATACTAGCATATTGTATCCAACAACTTATAAATAAAATTATACATCATAATCAGGTATGCTTTATTGAAGGAATGCATGGTTGGTTAAACTTATGCAAAACCATAAGATACCATATTAAAAGGAAGAGAGACAAAAACCATATGATCATATCAATTGATGCAGAAGAAGCATTTGATAAAACATAACATCCCTTCATGATCAAGACTCTCAACAAAATCTGCATAGAAGGGTCATTTCTCAACACTATAAAAGCTATCTATGAAAAACTCATAGCGAACATCATCCTGAATGTAGAAAAGCTGAAAGCTTTCCCACTAAAAATGGGTAGAAGACAAGGATGCGCACTTTCTCCACTCCTTTTCAATATAGTCCTGGAAGTCCTCACCAACGCAATCAGAAAAGAGAATTAAATAAAAGGCATTCAAATAGGAAAAGAAGAGGTGAAACTCTCTCTATTCACAGATGACATGATTGTACACGTAGAAGACCCAATGTTTTCCATGAAAAGATTTCTGGAAGTAACACACAAATATTGTAATGTTGCAGGATATAAAATCAATATACAGAGACAGACAGCTCCATGGCTCCTGCGATCTAGCCATTTTGGGAGAACAGAAGATGTCCCACTGATCACTGGGCCTCCAGCATACAAAACCCAAGTGGTAGGAAGACCCCCTTCAAGTCTCCTGTCTCTGTATCAGTCTTTGTCTCTCTCTACCTCTGTCTCTGTCCTCTCTTTCTTTTTTTAAATTTTTGCTTTTTAGAATTATTTAAGGTGAGGCATTTTACAGGGCCCTTTGGCCCCTCCTAGGCCTTTATCTTGTGTACACATTTTGTAATTACTTTTTTTGTTACGTAGCAATGATTTGTAAAACATTCCAAATAATCCTACAGCTCTGAAGCAGCAGTCTAATCCTTTTCTCACTTTTGGAAGGTAACTTTTCAGTTTAATGCATATTGCCTCCATAAAGGAGGAAAAGAGATATTGGCCTGCCTTACTGGGAGCCAAACAGAGCCCAGGGCAAGACTCTGCTGCAGGAAACCTCCTTGCTCTGTACAAAGTGCCAGCTAAACCAGAAGGATGATTCCAGGAGGAGTTAGCCAAAAACAAAAAATGTGCAGTTCAAGTTTCAGCTTTACAACTTTATTATTTTTGTTGTTGTTAATGTTTGCAATCAGAAGTGACCAAATTAAGATGGTGAGACCCCAGAGACCAAATTTTTATCCCATCTCTACCCCCTTCCCAACCCAAGCCAACCTCTCACAGGATGGATCATGTGCCCCTTAAGATGATGTCTTAATTGCTCTCCTGCCTCCTTGAAAGAAAGAAGAAAAGAAATAAATTATGTTTTTGCCACAGATGAAATTCATCTCATTGCCCTCTTCTGGGTCTGAAGCTGCTGCCTCTACAAGTGCCATCTCATTGTGCTTTGTATCAGTCAGTGCTGGAGAAATCTTGAATAGCTTATGTACAAAACTTTTTAAATTTTATATTATTTTGAAACTTAGCTTCTCCGGGGTTGGGATTTCCTGGCTACCCCATCTGGCTGTGAGAGCTCTGCAGTCTGTGGGCTGGCAGCGTGCTGATCTAAAGTTTCTTTTTCCACCCAACCCCCACTTTTTGGTGAGGTTTCCATAAGGTCTGTTAGGTGTACATCCTGCAGCTTACAGGCTTAAATTGTACTTTCCTTTGGTGTGGTCTCTTTGGGGCCAATTGGGAGAAAACCAATAGTGCAACTGTTTTGATACTGAATATTGACAAGTGTCTTTTTGGAATAAAGAACCAGTCCCTCAAAAAAATCAATATATAGATATCAATAGCATTTCTGTATACGAACAACAGGCAGATGGAGATAGAACTGAACAAAGTTATTCCATATACCATAGTCATCAAAAGTATAAGATACTTAGGAATAAATCTAACCAATGAACTGAAAGACCTCCACAAGGAAACTATGAGAAGCTAAAAAAGGAAATTGAGAATGTCACAAAAAAGTGGAACATCCCATGTTCCTGGATTGGAAGAATTAATATAGTCAAAATGACAATTCTACCCAAATTAATCTACATATTTAACGCAATGCCAATCAAAGTACTAGACGCATTCTTCACAGATCTAGAAAGGACAATCATAAAATTTGTCTGAAATCATAAAAGACCCCATACTGCCGAAGCAATTCTATGCAAGAAGAGTGGAGTAAGCAGCATCTCACTCCCTGACCCAAAAATATACTACAAAGCTGTGGTAATCAAAACAGCATAGTACCAGCACAGAAACAGACATGCAGACCAAAGGAACAGAATAGAGTCCCGAAATAAATTCTCAAACATACAGTCAACTGATTTTTGACAAAGTGTACCAGTTAATCCAGTGAGAAAAGGAAAACCTCTTGAGCAAATGGCACTGAAAAAACTGGATTTCTACCTGCAGAAAGATGAATCTGAACCCCTACCTCTCACCTTTGACAAAAATCAAGTCAAGGTGGATCAAAGATCTAAATGTAAAACCTCAAACTATAAAACTGCTCCTAGAAAACACGGGAAACTCTGGGAGACATTGGAGTAGGGAAAGACTTCTTAAATAAGACCCCCAAAGCACAGTTGATAATCCCCAAAATAGACAAGTGGGATTACATCAGACTAAGAAGTTTCTGCATGGCAAAAGACACAGTAATTAGTGTGAATCGACAGCGCTCAGAATGGGAAAATATTTTTGTAAATTAGGATCAGATAAGGGACTGATAATGAGAATACACAAGGAACTCAAGCAGCTGTTTGGAAAAAAGATGATCAACCCTATTAAAAAATGGGAAAATGAGTTGAAAAAAACCACTCTCTAAAGATGACATATGAATAGCCAAAAGGCATATGAAAAAATACTCAGCATCCCTCATCATAAGGGAAATGCAGATCAAAACAACAATTAATACCACCTAACCCTAGTCACAATGACTAAGATTAAAAAAAAAATAAAATAATAACTACAACTGCTGGCGGGGATATGGTGAAATGGGAATTCTCTTACACTGCTGGTGGGAATATAAATTGGTCCAGCCACTGTAGAGAACAATTTGGAGATTCCTCAAATATTTACAAATAGAAATACCATATGATCCACCAATCCCACTCCTTGGTATCTACAAAGGATAGAAGAATTCTTCATTAGAAAAGTGCTTGCACATCAATGTTTATTGCAGCACTATTCACAATTGCTAAGACATGGAACCAACCCAAATGCCCTGTACAGATGAATGGATTGAAAAACTGTGGCACATATATTTTATGGAATACTACTCAGTCATTAAAAAGAAAAAGAAAAAAAAAAAAAAAAAACACAAGACAACACTGGCTTTTCACAGAAAGTGGAAGGATATGGAAGATTTACTACTGAGTGAAGCAAGCCAGGCAATGAAGGAAAGACATTGTATGTCCCCACTTAATATATACTGAGTGTCCACACTCTATGACAGAAACTGATTGACTAAAGAATATAGAAACACAGTAAATGGATGTGAATACCATATATAGTGTGTGTGAAAGAGTAGAGTCTGAGGGAGGACATTTAAAAGAAAATTAGAGAGGTAAAGAATTAATGGACAAAGTAATTTGGTATTATTTGTTTAACATAATTTTATAGTTTATCATCTGACTAGGGAGAAATGTTCACATGTAACAACATTTAGCTTTGTAAGCTAAATAATGTGATTGAATGTATAAGAGAAAATGAAATATAAAAATTATAGAAATAAAAATAAACGTTTCACCTCTTTTAAAATGTAAAAAAAAAAAAAAAAAAAAAAAAAAAAAAAAAAAAAAACAAGGACCTCACAACGCAGCTTGACACTCTCCCATCCATTGAGAGTGGCAGGATACATAGTTAATTTACAAAAATCTATAGCATTTCTATATGCAACCAATAAGCAGACAGAGATAGAACTGAAGAAAGTAATCCCATTTACCATAGCCACAAAAAGTAAAAGATACCTAGGAATAAATCTAACCAAGGAAGTCATAGACCTCTATAAGGAAAACTGTGAAAACCTTAAACAGGAAATGAAAAAGGACACAAAAATGTGGAAGGACAGCCTATGTGCCTGGAATGAGAGAATTAATACAATCAAAATGGCAATCCTACCCGAATAATCTACATATTTAATGCAATCTCTATAAAATTGCAAGAGACATTTTTCACAGATCTAGAACAACAATCATAGTTTTTGTCTAGAATTATAAAAGACCCCATATTGCCAAAGCCCTTCTGTGCAAGAAGAATGGAGTGGGTGGCATCTAACTTCCTGACCCCAAAATATATTACAAAGCTGTGATAATCAAAACAATATGTTATTGGCACAAAAAAAAAAATACACAAGGACCAATGGAATAGAGACATCAGAAACAAACTCCAAAATATACAGTCAAGTGATCTTTGACAAATTCAGTGGTAAAAGAAAACCTCTTTAGCAAATGGTGCTGGAAAAACTGGGTATCCACCTGCACAAAAATTAATCTGAACTCCTATCACCATTAACAAAAATCAACTCAAAATGGATCAAAGATCTAAATCTAAATATATCTAAAATATAAAACTACTGTGGAAAACAAGTGGAGAAACTCTGGGAGACACTGGGGTAGGCAAAGACTTCTTTTTTTTTTTGAGAGGTTTTCGCTATAGGGCGCGTGCACTCGCCAGACAGAGACATAGAGACAGAAAGCAAGAAATCACCCCCCAGGGGGGATGGCCACGCAGCAATCCCTTCTCCTCCATTCTCCTCTCAGGATCTTGGGCACGCACTCAGACGCACCCGGCGTGAGTTTTAAGCCACCGGGTCCGGGACGCGAACCGCGGTCAACTACATGGGAGTCCAGCAACATAGCCATTACGCTAACTGCTGGTTCCCGGCAAAGACTTCTTAAGCAAGACCTCTAAAGCACAGACAATAATCCCCCAAATAGACAGGTGGGATTACATCAGATTAAGAAATTTCTGCACAGCAAAGAACACAGTAATTGTTGTGAATCAACAACTCTCAAAAACAGGAAAGAATTTTTGTTAACTGTGCCTCAGATAAGGGACTGATAATCCGAATACACAGAGAACTCAAACAGCTTACCCAGAAGAAAATGATTAACCCAATTAAAAGATGAGAAAATGACCTGAATATACACCTCTCAAAGAAATACATATGAACAGTCAAAAGGCATATGAAAAAATGCTCAACATCCCTCATTGTAAGGTAGATGCAGATCAAATCTACAATGAGATACTACCTAACCCTTGTAAGAATGGTGAAAATTAAAAAAAAAAAAATTATAAGTGCTGGCAGGGATGTGGTGAAAGGGGAACACTCCTACATTGTTAGTGGGAATATAAATTGGTCCAGTCACTGTGGAGAACAATATGAGGTTCCTCAAAAACCTACAAATAGCATTACTATATGATCCAGCAATTCTTCTGCTCGTTTTCTACCCAAAGGACAGGAGAATGCTCAGTCAGAAAAGTGCTTGCACAACTATATTTATTGTGGCATTATTCACAATTGCTAAGACATGGAACCAACTCAAATATTCACAGATTAATGGATTGAAAAATTGTGGCACATATGCTCCATGGAATACTATTCAACCAAAAAAAAAAAAAAAAAAAGAAAAGCAAGACCCTGGAATTTGATAGAAAGTGGACAAATATGGAAGATCTGTTGCTGAGTGAAGCAAGTCAGGATATGAAAGAGAGACATTGTATGTCTACATTTAACATATACCTACTGTCTGTACTCTATGGTAGACACTGAAAAACTGGACGACATAAAAGCATTAAAAATTGTTGGGACCAGCAGGTGGCATGGTGGTTAAGGTGCTGGACACTCCCACATGACTGACCACGGTTCAAGTTCCGGACCTGGCGGCTTGCTTTCTCACTTTCTCTCTCTCTCTCCCTCTCTGTGTCACTCTCTCTGGTCAAATTAAAATAAATGAATAAGTAAAATTAAATTAAAATAATTCTTTAAAAAAAATGTTTTGGACACTAGGAGCAAAGTGGAAGGAGAGTATGAGAGGGGAAGAGTATAGAAATTTGGGGAATATAAGAGAGGTAAGACATTTGTGAGACAGAGATATGGTTTATTATCTATTGATGATGATGTGTATAGTATTCTCAACTGATCTGTTCTGATGTGTATATCATGCTGGGTAAAGTCTCTTCACAATCTAAATGATGTATAGCAATTGAATGTATAAATAATAATAAAAATAATAATAGTAATTTTTTTTAAATAACAGTTAAATAATTCTGAAAGAAACAAACAAAAAATAGAATAGCAGGACCGGCAGATGGCGTAATGGCTATGTCACTGGACTCCCATGTAGTCAAACATGGTTCAAGTCCCAGACCTGGTGGCTTAAACTCACACCGGGTGTGTGTGCGTGTGTGCCCAAGACCCTGAGAGGAGACTGGAGGAGAAGGAATTGTGGGATTGTGGCATGGCCATTCCCCCCGTGGGGTGACTTCTCACTTTCTGTCTCTCTGTCTCTCTCTGTCTTTCTGGCGAGCGCATGCACCCTAGAGCAAAAACCTCTCCAAAAAAAAAAAAAAAGAATGGCCATTATCAAAAAGATGAATGATAACAAATTGTAGGTAAGGTTGTGGAGAAAAGGGAACACTTGCTCACTGTTGGTAGGAATGTAAGTTTCCAGGCATTATGAAAATAGTATGGAAATTCCTCAAAAAGTTAAAAATAAAACTCCTATATTATCCATAAATCCCACTATGGGGTATAAAGGGAATGAAATAACTATGTAGAAAAGATATCTACATTCTCATATTAATTGCAGCAATATTCACAATAGCCCACATAGGGAATCAACTTAAGTGTCTATCAGTAGATGAGTAGATAAAAATGTGGTATAGACACACACTGGAATAGTATTCAGCTGTAAAAAAAGAAAATCCTGTTATTTGCAACAATAGAATGAACCTAGAGAATATTAAGTAATATAAGTCAGGCACAGAAAGAGAAATACCTCATGGGGGCCAGTAGGTGGCACGGTGGTTTAGGTGCTGGATTCCCATATGGCTAACCACTGTGCAAGTCCCAGACCTAGTGACTTGGTTTCTCACCTTCTCTTTCTCTTTCTCTTTCTCTTTCTCTTTCTCTTTCTCTTTCTCTCTTTTCTCTTTCTCTCACTCTCTCTAGCTCTCTCCCTCACTCCCTCTCTTGGAGTATATGTGCCCTATAGCAAATTTACATAATAATAATAATTAATAAAATCAAATAAATTTTTTTTAGGTTTTTGCCTTAGGGCATATGTGCTTGCCAGAGACAGTGACAGATAGACAGTGTGAGGGAAAATGAGAAATCACCCCCTGAGGGGGATAGCCACGCCACAAGCCCTTCACCTCCATTCTCCTCCCTGGATCTTGGGCATGCACAGACATGCACCCAGAATGATTTTCAAGCCACTGAGTCCAGGACTGGAACCAGGATAAGTTACATGGGAGTCCAGCGATGTAACCACTACACCCTCTGCGGGCCCACATGATCTTATTATTTATGAAACAGAAACAACTAAACTCTGGAGTGAGGGGGTGGTGTTGTGGTTAAGGCAGCTGAATTCCACATGGCCAATTGCAAAGTTTGAGTCCTGGACTCATTGCTTGACAAACACCCTCGGCATGTGTGCATTCATGGTCACAACCCCGAAAGGAGAATGGAGGAGATGGGATTGCAGCCTGGCCATCCCCATGGGGAATGTGTGTTTTCTCTCTCTCTCTCTCTCTCTCTCTCTCTCTCTCTCTCTCTCTCTCGTGAGCACACATACCCTATAGCAAAACTGAAAAAAAAAAAAAAAGAAAAGAAAAAACAAAAAATGCTGAACTCGTGGTTTCGTTTCTTTATTTTATTTTTTTGGAGAGGTTTTTGCTATAGGGTGCATGGACTCACCAGAAAGACAGAGAGAGACAGAGAGACAGAGAGACAGAAAGAGAGAAATCACCCCCCAGGGGGGTGGCCATGCCGCGATTCCTTCTCCTCCATTCACCTCTCGGGATCTTGGGCATGCATACACGCACACACACTCGGCATAAGTTTAAGCCACTGGGTCCAGGACTCAAATCAGGGTCAACTACATGGGAGTCCAGCAACATAGCCATTAGGCCATCTGCTGTTCTCCTGAACTCATAGAATTGGACAGAAGATGGTGGTTATCAGGGGCTGGTGGGTGGAATGGAGAAATGGTAGTGGAGCATACAAAATTTTGGTTAGATAGAATGAATAAGTTCATGAGCTCTATTGTATAAAATGGTAACTATAGTTACTGAATTATATTTTGAAAACCACTGAGTAGATTTTAAGTGTTTTCACTACAAAAAATATGGGTATGTTAGATAATGTGTATGTTAATTAGCCCTATTGAGCTACTTTATAATGTACACATATTTCTTTTTTTTAATGTACACATATTTCAAAACATCTTTTTTTTTTCTTTGCTATAGGGTGCATGTGCTTACTGGAGAGAGACAGAGAGAGATTGTAAAAGGGAAAGAGAAATCACCCACCAAGGAGAATGGCCATGCCGCAATCCCTTCTACTCCATTTTCCTCCTAGGATTTAAGGCACACATGCACATGTGCCCAGAGTGATTTTCAGTTCACCAAGTCCAACACTTGAACCGTAGTCAGCCATGTGGACGCTCAGCACCTTAACCACCACATCACCTGTTGGCCTCCACAAAACATCATATTTTAAAAGGACAAATATACACAATTTTTATCTGTCAATTAAAACACAAAGTTTAACTTAGAAAAATAAAATGAAATTTGCTACTCTGTATTTGGAATCTAAAAATACATATATAAAAGAATCTAAAGAGTCAGTCCCACAGCCTTGTGGAAGAGGGAGTTGGATCTCTCATAGGCAACTGCCGGGGACCAGCCTCGGCGGGGGTGGGTTGACTCGACGGAGGCGGCGAAGGAAAGGAAGACTGAGGTCTCGGTGCCTTTTCATGCACGTCCTCTCAGCCGGACACTTCCCAGAGATCGCTCTCTGAGGAGTGACAACTGCTAGGAATCATCGTGCCTTTTTATTGAAAATGTGATACATGCAAGTGAATGGGAGAGGGGCTACATGTTCTAATTATCAATTCATAAAGTTTTAACAATAGAGATCAAAGGTTCTATTCAGGGTTTGATAAAGGGCAGGACTATTAATCATCGATACAATTCAACAATTATTTGATTGATGTAAGCAAGCTTTTGGGAACTTCTGTTCTGGGAGTGTAGTTTCGGAGAACAGCTCCAGCAGGCAGAGTTAATTATCAGCCAGTACTTGGCGGCAGCAATCTTGCAGTTACTGGTTGTGATTCTAAAAAGGAAAATCTCAAGTACAGATATTAGTTCTTATAAATCTCAATAAAGAATGATATTTATATAATTTTATAGAGATCTAAAGTTTATTTAAAGGAATCCTAATATATTTACCTATCCTGAAAGGGTGAAGTTAGTGTTCACTTGATGAGGGCGGGGACACAGGCTTTTCAACTGGTGGTGAAGTAACTAATGAGTTAACGAAAAACTTTGTGGCACACCTAGGCATTGTATTGTGCTTGTGTTGCCACCATCATGTACTTTGTCAGAACATAAACTACAGTGAGGCGGGGGTGTCCTGGGTGTTTCTGCGTAAGAGATGATTTTTAAGTTTAAATGTGTTTTGAAAGGAAGGCCTTCCGGAGATCAAGAAGAACTTTAGCACACCCTTTGTTGTGTCCAATGAAGCGCTGTAATTAACAGTAAGTGATTAGAGTAAAGGGAGCGGTCGGGGGATTTTGGGGAAATCTTACTACAAAGATGTATGAAAAAATTATATTAATTCTTTTATAGTAATATATCGGGGAGTCAGAGGGGGGTCACTTCCCAGCAAGGCTACTACATTTCCCGGAGCGGATAGCAAACGGCCTTGCCAATATGCTAATTGATCCAAGCTTGTTCCAGGGTCGGGGGGCGTACAGTAGTGGCCTTGCCAGCATACTGAACCAACCGGAAGCGATGCTCAAAGATCAAAGGGCTCAGACGGGTCCTGGAGCCCCACTGGGTTGGACTCCTCCAGGCAACAGCAAGGCTTAAATTCCAGGCCTGACAGCTTGAAAATCCTGCTGGGTGTCTGTATATGTTTGCCCAAAATTCTAACAGGGTGGAGAAATGGAGAAGCGACTATGGCATGACCATGCCCCATAGTGGGGTGCTTTCTCACTCTCTCTTGGTCTCTCTCTGATGAGCACACATGCTTTATGACAATTTTTAAAAAATCAAAACAAAAACTAAGAACACTATTATAATATCAACAAAGTAGGATAGCCTAAATAAAATGGCCAAATGACTGAAAAACATATGTTCACAGATTGAAATTTTTCATTTTTTAAGGGAGATTTTTGCTATAGAGCATGAGTGCTCACCAGAGAGACAGAGAGACAGAAAGGGAGAGATCACCCTTGAAGAGGGATGGCCATACCACAATCCTTTCTCCTCCATTCTCTTCTTGGGATTTTGGGCACACACGCACACACACCTGGCATGAATTTTAAGCCATCAGATCTGGGACTCAAACCACAGTTGACTACATGGGAGTCTAGCAACTTAATTATTATGCCATCTGCTGTTCCAAAAAATTGAAATATTTTGGGGCTGACATGGCGTTATGGTTCAGGGCTTTGAACTCCCACATGGCCTATCATGTTTTGAATCCCAGACCAGGCAGCTTGCTTTCTCATTTTCTCTTTTTCTCTCTCTCTCTCAGTCTGTCCCTCTCTGGTCAAATTAAAGTAAATAAACAAACAAAGTTAAATAAAATAATTCTTTTTAAAAAAATTGAATATTTTTGGGACCAGCAGTTAGCATAATGGCTATGTCGCTGGACTCCCACGTAGTAGACCGCGGTTCGAGTCCCAGACCCGGTGGCTTAAACTCACGCCGGGTGCGTGTGCGTGCATGCCCAAGATCCTGAGAGGAGAATGGAGAAGAAGAGATTGTGGCGTGGCCATCCCCCCTGAGGGGTGATTTCTCGCCTTCTGTCTCTCTGTCTCTCTCTGTCTGTCTGGCAAGCACATGCGCCCTATAGCAAAAACCTCTCAAAAAAAAAAAAAAAGGAAAAAAAATAGAATATTTTTCAGATGTCACTAGCACAAAAATAATCTACAGATTTCATGAAATTCATAACAAAATCCCAATATGCTTTTTTTTCTTTCTGCCAGAGGGCATGTCACATGCCAGAAAAAAAAGAGAAAGAACCACCCCCAATGGAGCATGACTACACCACAGTCCTCCTTCCTCCATTATTTCCTCCCATTAGGATTTGTCACGCTGTATATGCCTCTGGAGTGTTCCTCAGGCTTCTAGACTGGAACTCAAACCCTAGTCTGCCAGGTGAAATCCAATTTCCCTAACCAACGTGCAATGTGGTCACGTTACAAAATGTTTTTTAAAGAAACAGAAGAACCCATCCTAAAATTCATATGGAATTCAGGGAATGCTGAACAGTGTAAATGGAAATAACCAACTGTAAAAATAATAATGAATGTGGTTTATTTCTCTTTTTTATATACATTCAATCACATTATTTAACTTACAAAGTGAACATTTTAATATGTGAATATTTCTCCCCAATCTAGTTGATCAAAATATCTTCAACAGATAACCCCACTACCTCCCCATCCTGTCAATGCTTTGTCTCTGTATCCCTCCTTCAAATATCCTTCCCCAGGCCCCACTCTTCCACACACACCACATCTGGCAATCACACCGATCTCTTGTGTTTGTACATCCTTTAGTCAGTCGGTTTCAGTCATAGAGTGCGGACACTCAGTATATATTAAGTGGGGACATACAATGTCTCTCCTTCATAGCCTGGCTTGCTTCACTCAGTAGTAAATCTTCCATATTCTTTTACTTTCTGTCAAAAGCCAGGGTTTTGGTTTTTTTATGGCTGAATAGTATTCCATATAGTATATGTGCCACAGTTTTTCAACCCATTCATCTGTATGAGGGCATTTGAGTTGGTTCCATGTCTTAGCAATCATTAATAGTACCGCAATAAACCGATGTGCAAGCACTTTTCCAATGAAAAATTCTGTCCTTTGGGTAGATACCAAGAAGTGGGATTGCTGGATCATATGGTAGTTCTACTTGTAGATTTTTGAGGAATTTCCAAATAGTTCTCCACAGTGGCTGGACTAACTTACATTCCCACCAGCAGTATAAGAGAGTTCCCTTTTCACCACACCCCTGCCAACACTTATCTTTTTTTTTTTTTTAATCTTAGACATTTTGACTGGGGTTAGGTGGGATCTCATTGCTGTTTTCATCTGCATTTCCCTTACGATGAAGGATGTTGAGCATTTTTTCATATGCCTTTTGGCTATTCCTATGTCATCTTTAGAGAGTGGTTTTTTTCAACTCATTTTCCCATTTTTTAATAGGGTTGATCATCTTTTCTCCAAACAGCTGCTTGAGTTCCTTGTGTATTCTCATTATCAGTCCCTTATCTGATGCATAATTTATAAAAATATTTTCCCATTCTGAGGGCTGTCGATTCACACTAATTACTGTGTCTTTTGCCATGCAGAAACTTCTTAGTCTGATGTAATCCACTTGTCTATTTTGGGGATTATCAACTGAGCTTTGGGGGTCTTATTTAAGAAGTCTTTCCCAACCTCAATGTCTCCCAGACTTTCCCCAGTGTGTTCCAGGAGCAATTTTATAGACAGAGGTCTTAGATTTAGACCTTTGCTCCACCGTGACTTGATTTTTGACAGAGGTGAGAGGTAGGGGTTCAGATTCATCTTTCTGCAAGTAGAAATCCAGTTTTTCCAGCACCATTTGCTAAAGGGGTTTTCTTTTTCCCACTGGATTGACTGGTACCCCTTGTCAAAGATCAGTTGACTGAATGATTGGGAATTTATTTCTGGGGACTCTATTCTGTTCCATTGGTCCATGTGTCTGTTTCTGTGTCAGTACCATGCTGTTTTGATTATCACGGCTTTGTAGTATATTTTTGGGTCAGGGAGTGAGATGCTGCCCACTCCACTCTGCTTGTGTAGAATTGCTTTGGCAATAGGGGGTCTTTCGAGAATTCAGACAAACTTTATGATTGTCTTTCCTACATTTGTGTAGAATCTGTCTGGTACTTTGATTGGCATTGAATTAAATATGTAGGTTAATTTGGGTATGACGGGACCATGCAGACAACACAAGCTGGTAAGGATGCTCCCTCCCATTCTAAGGCAAGGCCTGGACTGGGAAGAAACTGAGGCAGGGCCCAGTTTACGAGCCCTCCCTTGTGTCCTTGTACTGGCCGGTATTCAGTTTCTCTGCCGTGAGTTTTACTGTTATTACGGTACCCTGTAAGGATAAAACATCACTCCCAACCATTACAATAAAGCCAATTAGTGATCTTGTAGGAATGTGATTCCCTAAGACTGACACAAGGACCAGGAAGTTTAAGACTCCCCCACCTGTCTGTTTTTAAGCCAAAATTAACATATAGATTAAGTTAGTATAAACCAAATTAGTATTAGAAGCATATGTAGACTAAGTTAGTTTAAGGCTAGTTTTATGTAAATACCCCTTGTTAAGGCTACAGGCCGAAGTTAACTCATGCTAGGCAAAGTCAGCTCATTCACCATATAACAGAGACTCAGAGATAAAACAAAAGAACTCACTAATTGACAGACTCAGCAAATAAAATGCAGAAACCCACAGGTTTATAAAAGGAAAAAGCCTGGCTGGGACAACAGGATAAACAAACCTGAGGGCTCCAGAGAAAGATTACCTTAGCTGGGAGCTCTTATCTAAAACAAAAGGTAGTTTTCAACTACAAAGAGTTTTTCATCTATGTGCTGTTGACTATAAAAAACTGCTAATAAAACATCCTGTGTTGTCTCCTGAGCTACAAGATCATCTTCCTTTCCCATATAAGATCATAGACTCACCTTCTATTGTTGTAACATATGAATAGTCCATATATTAACTGTGTCTTTACTTAACAAGACAAGATTTCTATCTAGGTCTTTGCAACCAGCAATGTTACCGCCCTGGCCTGGGACTGAAACTATCAAACATCCTGCAAGCCCCCTCTTCAAAAGACCCTTCCCAGTAATCAAGATCTAAGAAGAAGATACAACAGACAAACGGACTTTCTCATCCTAAAAACTGTGATTGGTTTTTAACTAATCTGACAAGACAAACAGCATGTTTTATAATTATTGTTTCCATGCTTTGTATACCCTGTTCCTTAGAGTGGATTTTTTACTACCCCTCACCCCCCTTACTTCCTAAACCTCCCTCAATAAATACGCATGTCTTATTAGCCACGGCATGGCAGCCGGAAGCTGGCTCTGGCTGTGGCCAGTTGAGAACATGCTAAGGAGCAATGAGGTCTCAGTCTAATTTTTTTGTTCCTGATCACCCGTGTCGCCTTCCTGTGTACAAGCCACCCACCACTGCCAAGGCCGGACTCCGGCATGGGTAGAATTGGCATTTTGATTATATTAATCCTTCTAATCCAGGTACATGGGATGTCCTTCCACTTCATTGTGTCATTTTCAATTTCTTTTTTTTAACTTCTCATAGTTTTCCTAGTCAAGTTCTTTAACTTATTTCATTAGATTTATCCCTAAGTATCTTATACTTTTTGTGGCTCTGGTAAATGGCACAATTTTGTTCCGTTCTATCTCAGTCTTTGTATATAGAAATGCTATGGATTTCTGGATATTAATTTTGTATCCTGCAACTTTACTGTATTCAAGTATTACTTCCAGAAATTTTTTCATGGAAATCATTGGGTCTTCTATGTATACAATCATGTCATCAGCAAATAGAGAGAGTTTCACCTCTTCTTTTCCTATTTGAATGCCTTTTATTTTCTCCTCTTTTCTGATTGCGTTGACGAGGAATTCCAGTACTATACTGAAAAGGAGTGGAGAAAGTGGGCATTTTTGTCTTGTACCCATTTTTAGTGGAAAAGCTTTCAGCATTTCTCCATTGAGGATGATGTTCGCTATGGGTTTTTCATAGATAGCTTTTATTGTGTTGAGAAATGACCCTTCTATGCCAATTTTGCTGAGAGTCTTGATCATGAAGGGATGCTGTATCTTATCAAATGCTTCTTCTGCATCAATTGATATGACCATATGGTTTTTATCTTTCCTCCCATTAATATGGTGTATTACATTTATGGTTTTGCATATGTTGATCCAATCTTGCATTCCTAGAATAAAACCTACCTGATCAAGATGTATAATCTTTTTTATAAGTTGTTGGATACAATTTGCTACTATCTTGTTGAGAATCTTTGCGTCTGTATTCATCAGGGATATTGGTCTATAGTTTTTCTTCCTTGTCCTGTCCTTATCTGTTTTAAGGATAAGGGTGATAAAGGCTTCATAGAATGAATTAGGGAGAGATTCACCCTTTTGGATCTTTAGAAATAACTTGAGCAGAATGGGGGTTGCCTCTTCTTTGAAAGTTTTATAGAATTCAGAGGTGAGGCCATCAGGGCCAGGGCTTTTCTTTGTTGGAAGATTGTTTATTACTGATTCAATCTCCTGGCTTGTTATGGGCCTATTCAGACTTTCTATATCCTCCTGGCTCAATCTTGGTAGATTTTATGTGTCCAGCAATTTGTCCATCTCATCCAGATTGTCTTGTTTCTTGGCATATAGTTGTTCAAAGTATCCTCTAATGATGTTTTGTATTTCTACTCTGTCTGTTGTTATACTGCCTGCTTCATTGCAGATCTGATTCACCAGGTTCCTTTCTCTCTTCTTCTCCGTAAGTCTTGCTAGTGGTGTATCAATTTTGTTTATCTTTTCAAAGAATCAGCTTTTACTTTCATTTATTTTCTGTATAGTTCACTTGTTTTATATTTCATTTATTTCTGCTCGTATCTTTATTATTTCCTTTCTCCTGGATTTTTTTGGATTTTTTTGCTGTTGCTTTCCCAATTCTCTAAGTCATGATGTTAGGTGATCCATTTGCCTTCTTTCTGTCTTCCTCTTATGTGCACTAATTGCTGTGAACTTCCCTCTTGTGACTGCATTAGCAGTGCCCCAAAGATTATGGAAACTCATGTCTGCATTGACTTCCATGAATGTTTTGATTTCAGTCTTTATTTCATCAGTAGTTGTGGAGTGATTCAGGAGTAGGTTATTTAGTTTCCATGTATTTGAGTATTTTTTAGGATTTCTCTTGCAATTAAACTCAAGTGTAATTCCATCATGGTTGGAGAAGATGCTTTTTTTTTTTTTTTTTTTTTTCTTTTTTTGGAGAGGTTTTTGCTATAGGGCGCGTGCGCTCGCCAGACAGACAGAGAGAGACAGAGAGATAGAAAGCAGGAAATCACCCCCCAGGGGGGATGGCCACGCCGCAATCCCTTCTCCTCCATTCTCCTCTCGGGATCTTGGGCACGCACGCACACGCGCCCGGCGTGAGTTTAAGCCGCCGGGTCCGGGACTCGAACCGCGGTCGACTACGTGGGAGTCCAGCGACATAGCCATTACACTAACTGCTGGTCCCGAGAAGATGCTTGATATAGATTGTATGCCTTTGAATCTGTAGAGGCTTGCTTTGTGCCCTATGATGTGGTCAGTCTTCGAAAAGGTTCCATGTGGGGGTGAGAAAAAAGCGTATCTCATGGTTTTGGGATGGAAAGTTTTATAGATGTCTGTTAAGTCCATTTGATTTATGATACCATTTCGATCCTATATCTCTTTACCTATTTTTTGTCTGGATGATCTGTCCAGAGGGGATAGTGCAGTGTTGAGGTCCCCAACAATTAGTGTATTGCACTCTATCTACACTTTTAGATCTAACAGTCTTTTCTTCACGTATTTGGGTGCTCCTGTGTTAGGCGCATAAATATTAATAAGTGTTGTATCTTTGTGATCAATTGACCCTTTTACTACAATAGAGTTCCCTTCTTTGTCTCTTCGAACAGTTTTTGTTTTATAGCCTATTTTGTCAGAAATTAGTATCGCAACTCCAGCTCTTTTTTGGTTTCCATTTACATGGGAAACCTTTTTCCAACCCTTCACTTTCAGTCTATGTATGTCTTTATTTATGAAGTGTGTTTCGTGTAGGCAACAGTTTCTGTTTTTTAACCCATTCAGGCAGTTGGTGTCTCTTGATTGGAGAATTTAACCCATTCACATTCAATGTTATTATCAATGTTACTGGACCTGTCATGATGTTTAAGTTGGCTATTGTCTTAGTTGCCTTTTATTTCTTTGATTCTGGCTGTTACTTCTTTAGTTTTCCTGGAACAGTACTTTCTTCAGGGTTTATTGAAGAGCTGGCCTGATGTTGGCAAATTCTTTCAGGTTTTGTTCGTCTGAGAAGATTTTAATCTTTTCTTCCCATATGAAGGATAATCTTGCAGGATATAATAATCTTGGTTGAAATTGTTTCTCTCGGGACCAGCAGTTAGCATAATGGCTATGTTGCTGGACTCCCACATAGTCGACCGCGGTTTGCGTACCGGACCCGGTGGCTTAAAACTCACGCCGGGCGCGTGTGCGTGCGTGCCCAAGATCCCAAGAGGAGAATGGAGGAGAAGGGATTGCGGCATGGCCATCCCCCCTGGGGGGTGATTTCTCACTTTCTGTCTCTCTGTCTCTCTTTGTCTGTCTGGTGAGCGCACACGCCCTATAGCGAAAACCTCTCCAAAAAAAAAGGAAATTGTTTCTCTTTTTACACTTTCAAAACATCTTCCCATTTCTTCTTGCTTGCATTGCTTCCATTGAGAAGTCTGGTGTTAGCCTGATGGGGTGACCTTTGTAAGTCACTTCTCGTTTCTCTCTTGCTAGTTTTAGTATCTTATTTTTATCTGTGGTCTTTGCCAATCTGGCTAAGATGTACCTTGGAGAAGATCTTCTAGGGTTGATTCTGTTTGGGCTTCTTTGTATTTATTGGGTTTGGATGTTTGAGTGCTTCTCTAGACTTGGGAAATTTTCTTTCAAGATTTTATGGAGTAAATTTTCCATGCCCTTATTAGATTCTTCATCTTCTGGGATATCAATTATTCGGATGTTAGGGCATTTGATGGAATCGAGTATTTCTCGTATGTTATCCCCGTGTTTTTTGCTTGTTGTTGTTGTTTTTTCCTATATATTTTTGGTGGTTTTCTCTAGGTCAGAGGTTTTATCTTCTACATCAGAGATTTGATCTTCAGCATGGTCTAATCAACTTTTAATACTTTCTAGAGAGTGTTTTTTTCCTGTATTACAGACTTCACCTGTAATAGTTCCATCTGATTCTTTCTTAGCTTGTCCATTTCATCTTTCATATCATGGAAGGACTTTCTAGTCACCTGTAGTTCATTGTCTCTTTTCTGTTCCAACTTATAGAATTTGGTCACTATGAATGTTCTAAATTCTTTCTTGGACATTTTGGTAACAGCCTCTATTTCTTCAAGAAATGGAAGGGAGTCACTGTGTTCTCTTGATGAGACATATTTCCTGCTTTATTCAGACCTGAGGCTCTTCTTCTACTTCTAGCCTTTGGGAGAAGTGTTCCCTTTGGAATACCTTTTAAGAGGACGTTTCCTCGTGTAGGAGCAAGTGTGTTTCCCTTTGCTGTGGACTGAAGACTGCTGAAGTCTCTCTTCTGTTGTGTTTAACAATATGATCTGAGGAGGTGTATTCCATTCAGGTATGTGAAGAAAAGTATCTCCTTTTTTGCAGGTGGTTCAGTAAAAGGGAGGATCCCAGAGAGCCTTAAAATACTAGAATATTTCAGAACTGTAATTATATACCTAACTAGACCATCTGGGAGGGCAGAAATAAGGGAAGAAAGGACCAAATAAGTGGAAAGAAAGTAATAAGGAGAATAAAGAAAAAGTCACGTGCTGCGCACTAGTGCGCCACACAATTTTGCCAGAGTCTGAAGATGGAAGTGGTGTGGCAGCAGAGCTGAGGGCATTTCTGAGTGGTAAAGAGAAGTGAGAAATTTACAAATGAAAAAAGAGGAGAAGGAAAAATAAAAGCCTACTTGGCTGACAGAGATAGAAGTCTCTGGCTTGGGGGGTCCCTGGGCGGGAGCTGGGGCATGGGGCCCTGCCTCAATGTCCCTGAGGCCAGGGTTCTGAAGATGGAAGTGGGCTGGCTGTAGAGCTGAGTGCTTTCCTGGCTAACAGAGATAGGGATCTCTGACTTGGGGGTCCCAGTACTGGAACTGGTGCAGGTGGCCCTACTTCAGTGTATCTTAGGTCAGGGATCTGAAGATGGAAGTAGGGTGGCTGTAGAGCTGAGGGTGTTCCTGGCTGACAAAGATAGGGGTCTCTGACTTGGGGGTCCCAGTGCTGGAGCTGGCACTGGAGCGGGGGGCCCTGCCTCAGTGTCCCTTAGGCAGGGGTTTGAAAATGGAATTCTAATACCCATTTTTAGTGGAAAATATTTTAGCTTTTCCCCTTTCAGTATAATGTTAGCTATAGAGATTTTTTTATTATTAATTTATTTTTATTTTTTAACATTAATATGCTATACATCATTACAGTATACAAAATGAATTTTTCATCCAAAATATACTGTCTGTTGGCTCAACCAAGCACATCAACATACGTGTTATCAACAAACAATTTTTCATTTCTTATGTCTTGTATATTTTGCGTCTTTTTCTTTTTTTTCCATCCTTGATTCCCTATCCCTAACCCTCTGCCCTGTCCAACACTCCTCCCATTATCTCTGGTATCCATGATTGCTTTCTATGCCCTTCCCCCCCATTTAATTGATTTGCTAATGAACTTAATTTGTCTAAATATTTGCAATAGCAAGCACAGCTGATATATACATACACAAGAACCCATGTCTGACTTTAGGCATAAACCTCAGTGAGTAGAATGAACATACTATAAAATAGTACCTAGCTGGGGCTATATAGCTTACTGTGGTCATCAAATACACAGTTTTTTCTTTAAATTTTGGTAACAGTTTTAGTATTTTTTTCTCTGAATTTTTTTTAAATTTACATTCATTCCCTGAGCATCATCACAACATACTAAATGTGGTTTCCCCTCTAGAGTAAACTGCATAGTGGCTTAGTCATGCATGTTATCATCCATAAAATTCCATTACTACTTTCATATATATGTGTGTTTTACCCCATGTCTGACCCTCTGCCCTATTCCACTCTCTTGTTGCACTATTTCTGCTGTCTACAGTTGTCTTCAATTCCTTTTCCCCCAACATTTTGTTTACCACACTATATCATAAGTAATCTAACTACTTTCAATAGCAAGCTCAGCTGGTGGATTCAAGAAAGGCAGTTTTGAACTGGTAAGGTTATTTCCTTGAAATTTGAAGCCTAGAAACAGGTTGGTATTTTGTTCAAATAGTAGGTACATGAATCTATTGACAGCTCAAGACAGGATAAAAATCCTTAAAACCGGACAGCAAAGCTTAGAAGAAAAGCAGCAATATCTTAGTCAAGTCACAGAATGCTGTTTCATCAGTTCAGACTCATGTACTTAATTTTCTTTTGTTTCTGTTGAGGTACGATCTTCCACCTTGAACTCTGGGATATAATACTCAACTCCAGACTTTGTCCCTACAGTTAAATTGCCCATTTTCTTAGTTTTTGAACTCTTATTTCTGTGTGTCTGCATTTAATTTTACTGACATAGCACTCCCTTAAGAACTTCTTGGAGATCTGGTCTGGTGCTGGTAAATTCTTTCAGGTTTTGTTTACCTGGGAAAGTTCGGGTCTTTTCTTCCCAAATGAACCATAACCTTACTGGGTACAGAATTCTTGGTTGAAATTGTTTTTCCCTTAATACTTTGAATATATTTTCCCATTCTTTCCTTGCTCACATTGTTTCTGATGAGAGGTCTGCCGTTAGTCTGATGGGATACCCTTTGTAAGTAACTTGCCTTTTTTCTCTTGCCAGTCTTAGTATCTTGTCTTTGTCTGTGGTTTTGGTCCATCTGGCTATAATGTGTCTTGGAGAAGATCTTCTTGGGTTGATTCTATTTGGGGTCCTCTGTATTTCTTGGGACTGAATCTTTGAGTGCCTCTCCAGGTTTGGAAAGTTTTCTTGCAGGATTTCATGGAATAGATTATCAATGCCCTTATGAGTCTCTTCACCCTCTGGGATGCCTATTATCCAGATGTTTGGACGTTTAATTGTATCTACTACTTCTCGCATATTATTCTCAAATTTTGGGGGCCATTTTCTCAGTCTTCATGGAGGATTTTTCTAGGCCAGCCATTTTCTCTTCTACATTAGAGATTCTATTTTCTGTATGATCTAGTCTGCTTTTAATACTTTCAAGGGAGATTTTGACTTCTTGTATTATAGCCTTCATCTCTAACAGTTCCATCTGATTCTTTTGTAAAATGTGAAATTCCTCTTTTAGATCTTGCATGAATTTCCTCACCTCCTGGAACTCTTCAACTCCTTTCTCCTTCCTCTTCAGCAGTTCCTTGTCTCTCTTCTCTTCCATCTCTGTTAGCTTTGCCATTATGAATGTTCTGAATTCTTTATCAGACATTTCCATGATTTCCATTGAACTGTGTGTGGATGAAGAGGAGCTATCCGTTTCCCTTGTGGGAGAGGTATTTCCCTGCTTCCCCATATTTCTTGTGGTCCTGCAGCGATTTCTAGTCATCTGGTGGATGGTCGGTTTCTTCCCAAACTTGGAAGTTCAATCTGAGGGTTGAAGAGTGTGCAGAAAAGGAAGCAGAGAGAGGGAAACAATACCAACAACAGCAAAAAACAGGACAAGAAACGGAGAAAAAGAAGAGAAAAACTTTTAAATAGATCTAAAGAAAAAGTTAATATTCAAAAAATTTCAATAAAACTCAAAAATTAGAAAATGGCTAGATTGTAGGAGCCATGGAGCTGTCTGTCTCTTGAAGAAGGGCTGTTCTTTGAGGAGGAGAGGGGATTATTAACAAGATAAAGGCCTAGGAGGGGCCAAAGGGCCCTGTAAAATGCCTCACATTAAAAAATTCTAAAAAGCAAAAATTAAAACAGAGAGAGAAAGAGGGAGGACAGAGACAGAGGTAGAGAGAGACAAAGACTGATACAGAGACAGGAGACTTGAAAGTGGTCTTCCTACCACGTGAGTTTTGTATGCTGGAGGCCCAGTGATCAGTGGGACATCTTCCGTTCTCCCAAAATGGCTAGATCGCAGGAGCCATGGAGCTGTCTGTCTCTTGAAGAAGGGCTGTTCATGCGAGTTTTGTATGCTGGAGGCCCAGTTATCAGTGGGACATCTTCCTTTCTCCCAAAATGGCTAGATTGCAGGAGCCATGGAGCTGTCTGTCTCTTGAAGAAGGGCTGTTCTCTTCCCTTCTGCCTCTCCACACGAGTTTTCTATACTGGAGGCTGAATTATCAGTGGGACCTCTTCATTCCTCCATTTCCCCCAAAATGGCTAGATCTCAGGAGCCATGGAGCTGGTTCTTAAAGAAGGGCTGTTCTGTTCCCTTCCGCCTCTCCTGGGTGGCAAATGGGAGAGCAATGTTAGCAATAGGTTTTTCATAGATGGCTTTTATTGTGTTGAGAAATGACCCTTCTACACCAATCTTACTGAGAGTCTTAATCATGAAAGGATGTTGTATTTTATCAAATGCTTTCTCTGCATCAATTGAAATGATCATATGCTTTTTATCTTTCTTTCTGTTAATATGGTGGATTTTATTTATGGTCTTGCGTATGTTGACCACCCTTGCATTCCTGGAATAAAGCCTAACTTGTTGTAATAAATATTCTTTGTTATATGTTGTTGGATATGATTTGCAAGTATCTTGTTGAGAATTTTCTATATTCATCAGCGATATTGTTCTGTAGTTTTCCTTTTTTGTCATGTTCTTATCTATTTTGGGAATTAGGATGATGGAGGCTTCATAGAATTAATTTGGAAGATTTCCTTCCTTTTTAATCTTTAGAAATAATTTGAGTAGGATAGGGATTAACTCTTCCTTAAAGGTTTTGTATAATTCAGAAGTGAAGACACCTGGACCTGGGCTTTTCTTTGTCAGAGGGTATTCATTACTGATTCAGTCTCATGGCAGGTTATGGGTCTATTCAGGTTTTCTATGTCCTCCTGATTCAATCTTGGTAGATTACATGCATGCAGTAATTTGTTCATCTCCTCCATATTCTCTTGTTTGTTGGCATATAGTTACTCATAGTATCCTCTAATGATAGTTTCTATTTCTGTTATGTCTGTTGTAATGTTGCCTGTTTCATCACATATTTGATTTATCTGGTTTCTTTCTTTCTTCTTCTTGATCAGCCTATGCAATTGTGTGTTGATCTTGTTACTCTTCAAAGAACAAGCTTTTGCTTTTATTTTCTGTATGGTTTATTTATTTTCTATTCCATTTATTTCTGCTCAAGTCTTTATTTTTCTTTTGACCTGACATTTTTTAAATTGTTCTTTTTCCAATTCCTTGAGGCATGATGTTTGTCACCTTTCCATCTTTTTCTTATGTGCACTAATTGCTATCAATTTCTGTCTTATGACTGCTTTTGCCATGTTCCATAGATTACGAAATACATTATCATTTGTTTCCATAAATTTTTTTATTTCAGACTTAATTTCTTCAGTAGTGAATAAGTCATTTAGAAGTAGGTTGTTCAGATTCCATGTGTTTCTTGAAATTAATATCAAGTTTAATTTCATAATGGTCAGAGAAGATGCTGGATATAGTTTCTGTGCCTTTGAATCTGTAAAGACTTGATTTGTGTCCTAACATATGGTCAATCTTTGAAAAGGTTCCATGCTGGGGTGAGAAAAATGTATATATTGTGGACTTAGGGTGGAAAGTTCTATAGATATCTATCAAGCCCATTCAATCATCTAGGTCCTATATCTCTCTATTTATTTATTGTCTAGAAGATCTGTATAAAGGAGATAATGGGGTGTTGAAATCGCCAACAATTATAATGTTGCTCCCTATCTCTCCTTTTAGCTCCAGCAGTCTTTTCTTCACATATTGAGGTGCTCCTGTATTCGGTGCATATATACTAATAAGTGTTATGTTTTCTTGCTGAATTAACCCATTTACTATTATGTAATGCCCTTCTTTGTCTCTTCTTACAGTCTTTGTCTTGAAGTCTATTTTGTCTGAAATCAATATCACAACTCCAGCCTTTTTTTTATTTCCATTTGCATGAAATATCTTTTTCCAGCCCTTCACTTTTAGTCTATGTATGTCTTTATCCATAAGGTGTGTTTCTTGTAGGCAACAGATAGAGGGATTCTGTTTTTTTGTTTTGTTTTGTTTTTGTTTTGTTTTGTTTTTGTTTGTTTGTTTGTTTTATCCATTTGGCCAGTCTGTGTCTCTTAATTGGAGAATTTAATCTATTAATATTCAACGTTATTATTGATATTTCTGGACCTGTTCCTATTAAGTGAGCCATTTTCTTCATTTTCTTTTTAATATATATACACATTTAATCACATTGTTTAGCTTACAAAGTGAACATTTCAATATGTGAACATTTCTCCCCAGTCCAGGTGATCAAAATATCTTCAACAGATAAAACCACACCTCCTCATCCCATCAATGCTCTGCCTCTGTATCCCTCCTTCAAATGACATTTTCTAGGTCCCACTCCTCCACACACTCTGCATCTGGCATTTACACCCATCTCTTGTGCTTGTATATCTTTTAGTCAAGTAGTTTCAGTCGTGGCATGCAGACACTCGGTATATATTTAGTGGGGACATACGATGTCTCTCCTTCATAGCCTGGCTTGCTTCACTCAGCAGTAAATCTTCCATATTCTTCCACTTTCTGTCAAAAGCCAGGATTTTGTTGGTTTTTATGGCTGAATAGTATTCCGTATAATATATGAGCCACAGTTTTTCAATCGATTCATACATATGGGGGCATTTGAGTTGGTTCCATGTCTTGGTCATCATGAATAGTGCCGCAATAAATATCAATGTGCAAGCACTTTTTCAATCAAAAATTCTTCTGTCTTTGGGTAGATACTGAGGAGTGGGATTGCTGGATCATATAGTAGTTCTATTTGTAGATATTTGAGAAATCTCCAAATTGTTCTCCACAGTGGCTGGACCAATTTACATCCCCACCAGCAGTGTAAGAGTTCCCCTTTCACCACACCCCTGCCAACACTTATCATTTTTTGTTTTTTAATCTTAGACATTCTGACTGGGGTTAGGTGGTACCTTGTAGTTTTGATCTGTATTTCCCTTACAATGAGGGGTGTTGAGCATTTTTTCATATGCCTTTTGGCTATTCATATGTCATCTTTAGAGAGTGTTTTTTTCAACTCCTTCTCCCATCTTTTTTTTTTTTTGGAGAGGTTTTTTGCTATAGGGAGCGTGCGCTCACCACACCGCAATCCCTTCTCCTCCATTCTCCTCTCGGGATCTTGGGCATGCACACACACGCGCCCGGCGTGAATTTAAGCCACCGGGTCCAGGACGCGAACCGTGGTCGACTACATGGGAGTCCAGTGACATAGCCATTACACTAACTGCTGGTCCCTCCCATCTTTTAATAGGGTTCATCGTCTTTTTTCCAAACAGCTGCTTGAGTTCCTTGTGTATTCTGGTTATCAGTCCCTTATCTGATGCATAATTTACATAAATATTTTCCCATTCTGAGGGCTGTCAATTCACACTAATTACTGTGTCTTTTGCCATGCAGAAACTTCTTAGTCTGATGTAATCCCACTTGTCTATTTTAGGGATTATCGACTGCTTTGGGGATCTTATTTAAGAAATCTTTCCCAAAACCAATGTCTCCCAGAGTTACCCCAGTGTTTTCCAGGAGCAGTTTTATAGTTTGAGGTCTGAGATTTAGATCCTTGATCCACCTGGACTTGATTTTTGTCACAGGTGAGAGGTAGGGGTTTAGATTCATCTTTCTGCAAGTAGAAATCCAGTTTTTCCAGCACCATTTGCTGAAGAGGTTTTCCTTTTCCCACTGAATTGACTGGTACCCCTTGTCAAAAATCAGTTGACTGTATGTTTGGGAATTTATTTCTGGGGATTCTATTCTGTTTCATTGGTCCACATGTCTGTTTCTGTGCCAATACCATGCTGTTTTGAATGCCACAGTTTTGTAGTATATTTGGCAATATGGGGTCTTTTATGATTCCAGACGAATTTTATGATTGTCTTTTCTAGATCTGTAAACAATATGTCTGGTGCTTTGATTGGCATTGCATTAAATATGTAAATTAATTTGGGTAGAATTGCCATTTTGATTATATTAATTCTTCCAATCCATGAACATGGGATGTCCTTCCACTTTTTTGTGTCATTTTCAATTTCTTTTTTTACCTTCTCATAGTTTTCCTTGTGGAGGTTTTTAACTTCTTTGGTTAGATTTACTCCTAAATATCTTACACTTTTGGTGGCTATGGTAAATGGAATAACTATTTTCAGTTCTATCTCAGTCTGCTTGTTATTCATACATAGAAATGCTATCAATTTATGTATATTGATTTTATATCCTGCAACTTTACTGTTATCATTATTACTTCCAGTGATTTTCCATGGAGACCATTGGTCTTCTATGTATACAATCATGTCATCTATGAATAGAGAGAGTTTCACTTCTTCTTTTCCTATTCTGATGCCTTTCATTTTTTCCTCTTTTCTGATTGCATTGGTGAGGACTTCCAGTACTATATTAAAAAGGAGTGGAGAAAGCGGACATCCTTGTCTTGTTCCCATATTTAGTGGGAAAGCTTTCAGCTTTTCTCCATTCAGGATGATGTTCGCTATGGTTTTTTCATAGATGGCTTTTATTGTGTTGAGAAATGACCCTTCTATGCCAATTTTGCTGAGAGTCTTGACCATGAAGGGATGTTGTTTCTTATCACATGCTTTTTCCACATCAATTGATATAACCATGTGGTTTTTATCTTTATCCTGTTAATATGATGTGTTACATTTATGGTTTTGCGTATGTTGAACCAACCTTGCATTCCTGGAATAAAGCCTACCTGATCATAGTGTATGATCTTTTTTATAAGTTGTTGGATACAATTTGCTAGTAACTTGTTGAGAATCTTTGCCTCTATATTCATCAGAGATATTGGTCTATAGTTTTCCTTTCTTGTCCTGTCCTTATCTGTTTTAAAGATAAGGGTGATAGAGGCTTCATAGAATGAATTAGGGAGAGATTCACCCTTTTGGATCTTTATAAATAACTTGAGCAGAATGGGGGTTACCTCTTCTTTGAAAGTTTTGTAGAATTCAGAGGTGAATCCATCTGAGCCAAAGCTTTTCTTTGATGGGAGGTTATTTATTACTGATTCAATCTCCTGGCTCGTTATGGGCCTATTCAGACTTTTTATATCCTCCTTGATCATTCTTGGTAGATTATATGTGTCCAGGAATTTGTCCAACTCATCCAGATTGTCTTGTTTTTTAGCATATAGATGTTCAAAATATCCCCTAATGATGTTTTGAATTTCTACTTTGTCTGTTGTTATATTACCAGCTTCATTGCAGATTTGATTCACCTGGTTCTTTTCTCTCTTCTCAATAATTCTCACTAGTGGTGTATCGATTTTGTTTATCCTTTCAAAGAACCAGCTTTTACTTTCATTTGTTTTCTGTATAGTATGTTTATTTCCTATTTCATTTATTTCTGCTCATATCTTTATTATTTCCTTTCTCCTGGAATTTTTTTGGATTTTTTGCTGTTGCTATTCTAATTCTCTGAGGCATGATGTTAGGTGATCCACTAGCCTTTCTGTCTTCCTCTTATGTGCACTAATTGCTTGAACTTCCCTCTTGTTACTGCTTTAGCAGTGTCCCAAAGATTATGGAAACTCATGCCCTCATTGTCATTGGCTTCCATGAATCTTTTGATTTCAGTCTTTATTCTTCAGTAGTAGTGGAGTCATTCAGGAGTAGGTTATTTAGTTTCCATTTATTTGGATATTTTTGAGGATTTCTTTTGAAATTAAAATGAAGTTTAATTCCATCATGGCCGGAAATGATGCTGGATATAGTTTCTATGCCTCTGAATCTGTAGAGGCTTGCTTTATGTCCTATGATGTGGTCAATCTTTGAAAAGGTTCCATGTCAGGGTGAGAAAACAGTGTATCTCATGGTTTTTGGATGGAAATTTTTATTGATGTCTGTTAAGTCCATTTGATTTATGGTATCATTTAGATCCTTGATCTCTTTACCTATTTTTTGCTTAGATGATCTGTCCAGAGGGGATAGTGCAGTTTTGAGATCTCCAACAATTAGTGTGTTGCAGTCTATTTCCCCTTTTAGATCTAACAGTCTCTCCTTCACATATTTGGGTGCTCCTTTGTTATGTGCATAGATATTTATAAGTGTTATATCTTCTTGATCTATAGAGTCTTTTACTATGATATAACGCCCTTCTTTGTCTCTTCTAACAGTTTTTGTTTTAAAGCCTATTTTGTCAGAAATTAGTATCACAACTCCAGCTCTTTTTTGGTTCCCATTTGCATGGCAAACCTTTTTCCAACCCTTCACTTTCAGTCTATGTATGTCTTTCTCCATGAGGTAGGTTTCCTGTAGTCATCAGATAGAGGGTTTCTGTTGTTTTATCCATTCAGCCAGTCTGTGTCTCTTGATTGGAGAATTTAATCCATTAACATTCAATGTTATTATCGATGTTACAGGACATGTACCGAAGTTTAAGTTGACCATTGTCTTAATCTCCTTTTATTTCTTTGTTTCTGGCTGTTAATTCTTTAGTTTTCTTGGAACAGAACTTTCTTCAGGGTTTCTTGAAGAGCTGGTCTGGTGTTGGCAAATTCTTTCAGGTTTTGTTTGTCTGAGGAGATTTTATTCTTTTTTCCCATATGAAGGATAATCTTGCAGGATATAATAATCTTGGTTGAAATTGTTTCTCTCTTAAAACTTTCAATACGTCTTTCCATTCTTTCCTTGCTTGCATTGTTCCCGTTGAGAGGTCCAGTATTAGCCTGATGGGGTGACCTTTGTAAGTCACTTCTTGTTTCTCTCTGCCAGTTTTAGTATCATGTCTTTATCTGTTGTTTTGGACAGCCTGGCTAAGATGTGCCTTGAGGAAAATCTTCTGGGGTTGATTCTATTTGGGGTCCTTTGTATTCCTTCAGTCTGGATGGTTGAGTGCCTCTCTAGACTTGGGAAATTTTCTTCCAGGATTTCATGGAATAGATTTTCCATGCCATTATTAGTTTCTTCACCTTCTGGGATGCCAGTTATTCTGATGTTTGGGCATCTAATGGAGTCTAGTATTTCTCATATATTATCCTTGTTTTTTTTTGTTATTTTCTCAATCTTTTTGATGTTTTTTTCCTAGGTCAGAGGTGTTATATTCTACATCAGAGATTCCATCTTCAGCATGGTCTAATCGACTTTTAATACTTTCAAGAGAGTTTTTTATTTCCTGTACTACAGACTTTATCTCTAATGGCTCTACCTGATTCTTTCTCTCAGTTTGTCCATTTCTTCTTTCATGTCCTGGAAGTACTTCCTAATCTCCTGTATTTCATTGTCTCTTTTCTGTTCCAACTCATAGAATTTAGTAACCATGAATGTATGAAATTTTTTGTCTGACATTTTGATAACGTCCTCCATATTTATGAGAGATGAAGGGAAGTTACCATTTTCCTTTGGTGGAGGCATATTTCCTTGTTTGTTCAGACCTGAGGCTCTTCTATAGAACTTCTAGCCGTTGGAAGATATATTTACTTTTGAATACCTCTTACGGGAACGTTTCTCTGACTAGGAGTAAATGCGTTTCCCTTTTGCTGAAAATTGGTGTTTACCAAAGCCTCTCTTCTGTTGTTTTTACCAATGTCATCTCAAGAGGGGTACTCTACTGGGGTGCCCGAAAAGCAGTATCTCCTTTTTCACAGGTGGATAAGTACAAGGGAGAATTTAGAGAAACTTACATTACTAGGGAATTTCAGATATCTGATTATGGACCTGTCTAGTGCCTCTGGCAGGGTGGAAGATGAAGAAGAAAGAATAATAGCTGAAAGAAAAGACAACACAGAGAAATAAAGAAAAAGTCACACACTGCACCATAAGCATGGTTCACAATTTCGCCAGAGGCCTGGAGCGGGTTCTGTCACTTGCTGCTGGGGAAAGGACACTCTGTAGGAGGAGGAAGACCAGGGAATTAACAAGAGAATGGAGAAACACAAAAATCAAAAGTAGTACATACTAGCTACCTACCTAGGGGGTGGGGTCTTGGTCTGGGGGGCCTGGAAGTGAGGTGAGGGTGCAGAACTGTCCCTGCCTCAGTGTCCCTGGCTGATCAGAGGCCTGGAGCTGGTTCTGTCACCTGCTGCTGGGGAAAGGACACTCTGTAGGAGAAGGAAGACCAGGGAATTAACAAGAGAATGGAGAAGCACAAAAATCAAAAGCAGAAAACACTAGCTACCTACCTAGGGGGTGGGGTCTTGGTCTGGGGGCCTGGGAGCGAGGCGAGGGGGCAGAGCTGTCCCTGCCTCAGTGTCCCTGGCTGACCAGAGGCCTGGAGCTGGTTCTGTCCTCTTCATTGTTTTTTGTTCTCTTATAACAGTACATTTGACTTTTTAGTTTTCCTGGTACAGCAGTTCCTTCAGAACCTCTTGCAGAGCTGGTCTGAAGTTGGTAAATTCTTTCAGGTTTTGTTTATCTGAGAATGTTTTTATCTTTTTTTTCCATATGAAAGATAATCTTGCTGGGTATAGTATTCTTGGTTGAAATTGTTTTTCATTTAACCTTTTGACTATATTTCCCCATTCTTTCCTTGCCTGCATTGCTTCCAATGAGAGGTTCAATGTTAGCCTGATGGGGTGATCTTTGTAAGTAACTTGACATTTCCCTCTTGCCAGTTTTAGCATCTTGTCTTTGTCTGTTGTTTTTGCCAATCTGGCAATGATGTGCCTTCAAAAGGATCTTCCTGCATTGGGAACCAGCAGTTAGCGTAATGGCTATGTCGCTGGACTCCTACGTAGTTGACTGTGGTTCGCGTCCCGGACCCGGTGGCTTAAAACTCATGCCGGGCGCGTGTGTGCGCGTGCCCAAGATCCCAAGAGGAGAATGGAGGAGAAGGGATTGCGGCATGACTATCCCCCCTGGGGGGTGATTTCTCGCTTTCTGTCTCTATGTCTCTCTCTGGTGAGCACACACGCCCTATAGCGAAAATCTCTCTCTCAAAAAAAAAGGATCTTCCTGCATTGATTCCATTTGGAGTCCTACATACTTCTTGGGTCTGGATATTTGAATGCCTTTCTAGGTTTGGAAAGTTTTCTCCCAGGATTTCATCAAATAAATTATCAATGCCCTTATTATTTTCTTCCTTTCTGGGATAGCAATTATCCGGATCTTGGGATGCTTGCTGGTATCCAGTATTCCTCGTATATTATCCTCATTTTTCTTGTTTCTTTTCTTAATCAGAGAACAGATCAGGGAATGACATACAACAGAGGGTCCTAGCAAGACTCCTATTTTTGCCTTCTCCCTGTAGAATTTAATCAAGATGTGCTTGAGACAAAACCCTCCAGAAGAACTGGGAGCTGGCTTAGTAACTCAACTAAAAAACACCCTGGAGGGGTACAGCTCCCTCCTTAGAAATCAGGGTCTGTAACTAAAGATAAGGATAGAGAGATAAGACATGGTAATGAAAAAGACAGTCTTTTGAAGTTAGGCAGACTAAGATTGCAGATGCAAAGCAGCTACAGGGCAGGAGGAGAAGGAGCCACTGGCCTTTACCCTAGTGTGCTCCCCAGCCACTGCCCCCTGCTTCCCAGTCAAAATTTACTTGCATATCAAATAGTGCTAGGACAGAAAGAACAGCTCCCACTTTAACCCCTCTCCAGAGAGCTTTTCATTACACAGCAGATAGATGAGAGGATATTTTGGGATTTAAATTTTGCCTGGTTATAGAGATTCCTGATCTTGATAATCCAGGACAAAATCAGTGTCAGCATGAATCAATATCCTTTAAAACTCTAAAAGAATTAAAAACGGTTTGTATGCAATATGGTCCCACTGCACCGTATATAATTGTGGTATTAGAGATGGCTACTCAATCTGCGTTTACGCCTAATGATTGGCAAGTGTTAGACAAGGCATGCTTGTCAGGAGGAGATTACCTTTTGTGGAAATCGGATTGGTCTAAGGAAGTCCAAGAACTGGCAAATAAGAATTTACAACATAAAGTACCTATCATATTTTAAATATTGACTAAAACAGGGGAACATGCCAATGCTGGTGCAAAATTCGGACATACGCTACAGACATATCATCAGGTTAACATTATATGTTTGAGGTGCTGGAAAAGGCTTCCCAGTCAGGATTGAAGAACAGGTAGTTTGATCAGTGTACAACAGGAACTTGTTGAGTTATATCAAGATCTTATTTCCCATTGATACAAGCCATATCGTGACTGTTATATAATCAGGAGGCAAGATAAATTTTATTGAAACAATTGGGCTTTGAAAATGCTAATGCCAGGGCCAGCAGGTGGCGTGGTGATTAAGGGCTCTGGACTTCCACGTGGCTGACTTGAGTCCTGGACCTGGTGGCTTGCTCACGCTCTCTCTCTCTCTCTCTCTCTCTCCCCCTCTCTGGTCAAGTTAAAATAAATTAATAAATAAACAAAACAAACAAGCAAAAGTTAAATAAAATAATTATTGAAAAAAAAATGCTAATGCCTCTTGCAAAACAGCTATTACTCCATACAAAAAAATGGAGGGGGGCACAGTGGCTGATTATATTAGACTTTGCCAGGACATTGAAAAAATTTATTAATTTTTATTTGTCTATTAACCACATATTCATAAGCTGCTGATGTATACTGAAAGCTAAATTGCTAAGAATTTGAGTATTCTGATAAAACTAAAGTCCTACATACAAAGTTACAACCTTAATGGCCTTTTCTGAGGTGACCTATTCCCCAGGCTATAAAAATAATAATAATAAAATAATAATAAATAAAATTAATTGTACTAATGCAAAGCCATCAGTCACAAGTTAGATAATTCTTTAAGTGCTATATACAGTTAAAACAACTAGTTGTCTATTTGTCTAATTCATCTGTTATCTCTCTTTTCAGTTTTGTCATTCACAGTTTCAAGGTTGCTTCCCATGAAAAAGATTCTAACAAGTACCTAGGCTTTTAGAACCCATGAAGAACACTGTAAAGAAGCTAATTATTGTTTTGAGAGACTTCTGGAGTCCCACCTATCTGCTTTACATGAAATAATTATGCCCCTAATTGTTTGTCTCTCTTCACCCAGCTATTGATACCCTCTGAACTCCTTCCATAACATGTTAATGTTATTCTTAAATTTATTAAATTAGAAAATTTTCAACATACTCATTTTACTACAAGTTTCTTTTGCCTTCCATAGTCCCCATCTATGGCTTTCCCTTGGAATATTCTGTGGATCCTTGGAGCTTCCACTAGCTACTGTTTGGTACTAACATTTTATTGTATAAAAATTGACCAACCCAGGATCAGCAGTTGGCATAATGGTTATGCCACTGGACTCCTATGTAGTTGACTGTGGTTCAACTCCCAGACCTGGTGGCTTAAACTCACGCCAGGGGTCTGTGCGTACGTGTCCAAGATCCTGTGAGGAGAATGAAGGAGAAGGGATTGTGGCATGGCCATCCCCCCCTATGGGTGATTTCTCGCTTTCTGTCTCTCTGTTTCTCTCTGTTTTTCTGGCAAGCACACACGCCCTGTAGCAAAAACCTATCCAAAAAAAAAAAAAAAAATTTTTTTTTGACTAACCACTACTGAAAAAAATTTTTTAAGGGAGAATAATTATTGGGAAAATAACAAAAAAGCTATTACTTATGTAACTCCATAGATAAATAATTCCTAATATATCACTTTTAGAACTTTGGTTTTATGAGGGAAAAAAACGTGTCCAGGATTGGTATTATGTAAAAACCAGGCATAAATGCTAATGAACAAATGTTACTTTCACTTACTATGTACAAACAGCAGGCCTCCAATAAATGTAATCTCTTTCCCAGGAGTCACATATTCCCACCTACACAATTGGATTTATGGCTTGTCTTTCAAAGCCTTATGCCATGATCATGGGAGCCCTAAATTTTGCATACTGGGATAACAAAATAAAAATAGGTTACACTAACTGTAATATTATGAATTGTGTAACCAGTTACAATTTGGGTCAGGATTATATTAGCGTTATGCCATCCTTCATATGTGGCAGTGCCAGTAACAATTTCTGGATCCTGGTATAATGAGGCTGGACTAGAAGTTTTACATGAAATTCAGTCAATTATGTAGCCCCATAAATTTTTTTTTTTTTGACAGGTTTTTCGCTATAGGGCGCGTGCGCTCGCCAGACAGACAGAGAGAGACATAGAGACAGAAAGCGAGAAATCACCCCCCCAGGGGGGATGGCCATGCAGCAATCCCTTCTCCTCCATTCTCCTCTCGGGATCTTGGGCACGCACGCACACGCGCCCGGCGTGAGTTTTAAGCCACCGGGTCCGGGACGCAAACCGCGGTCGACTACGTGGGAGTCCAGCGACACAGCCATTACGCTAACTGCTGGTTCCCAGAGCAATCATTTTTGAAGTTCTCACCATAATCACTTTGATTGCCTCCCTGGCAACGCTGGTGGTCACTTTAAGTCAACAAACTCACATGCCACTTTGGTCAATGATCTTACCTGTAATACTTCTCATATGATAGGTACCCAATTAGATATTGATGAATGTATTGCTGTCCATTTGTGAGAGCTAGAAACTCCTGTAGACTTCTTAGGAGAAGAGGTGATTAAAGTGCCGCTACATGTGAGAGGTGATTAAAGTGCAAATGTCATGCATTATTTCTACATATCTGTGTAACTCTTTTGCCATATAATGACACACATTGGAACTAGATTTCTATACAAAACCATCTCCATGTGGTATGGTCTTCTAACAATATTTCTACAGATATGAAACATCTTCATAAACAGATCATAGCTTCGCAAAATAGTTTTCTACCTTTGTTCGATCCTTCTGATTTAGCCTCTAACATTTTAAATCAACATGAAACCAAGCTGTGACCCTCTAAAAGGAGTGAACCTTTAGTTTCTTTTTTATTTTTTTTAGAAGAAAGTGTAAGTTCCCAAAATGAAAACTGATTAGAACTAAAAGTATCTATCCAGATTGACTGACAAGAGAGGTCCATTTAAATGTAGAAATTAAATTCAAGTCTCTTGACCCAGGACTACACCCACTCCCTCCCTGAGATAATTATTTGAATGTATACCCTAGCTTACAGTAAACCACACCTTCCTGTAGTAATAGATGATGTTTATCTAAAAACTGTCACTTTAATGTACTAAAAAGAAGCTTGTAACTTTCCTCTTTGTTAAAGAAATCAGTTTCTTAACTGTAGGAATTAAGATGAAGATGTTTTGTAGGACAATGATCATTGACCACATCACTTCCAGGCTGAAATGCACCAAAGACTCCCAGAACAGAACATTGATCATCTAAGGCCTCACCAATCAAGAATGTGTAAGAGATGATCACACCCTCTTAAACTAATCACTGAACTAATCATGTACCTGGAACCTCTACCCCTAATTTTGCCCTTAAAAACGCATGTGGGGAACATCTCTGGGAGATCGGGTCTTTTCAACATGAGCTGCCTGCTCTCCTTGCTTTGAGCTTTGCAATAAAGCTATACTTTCTCCTTCATCACACCATGTGCCTATGGCTTGGTTTTATAGCGCTTGGGCGAGCAAACCTGATTTGAGTTCGGTAACAAACATAAAGGCACTAATCCTTTTAACATTCTTCACCATTCCTTACTGTATTTCTTGGGAATCGTGTCAATAATCTTGATTATGTTTATTTTCCTACTAGTCTGCAGAATCACCCAATGAGAGCACTGTGCAGCAGCAATCCAACTCCACAGACTCAAATTAGAAAAAGAAAAACAGCGATATATGGAAGCAGCCATTCTGAACAAACATGGTGACCTTCAGACACACGTATAAATGTGGTTCAGTGAGGTTCGTTTGCATAGCAATGAGAATATTAACATATGAATACATTAGTTACCTGCAGTATCTGTCTAAGGAAGCCACACGTGTTATTCAGGTTTCATCCCAAAAGTTCAGAAAAAAACAAAAGGTGAGAGTCATTTTTGCATCATCAGACAACACCTGAAAACAACTGGCTTTGCATTCTATTTCCTCTTCCTCCATTTTCTGCCCTATAAAATAAACCAGAGGCTGGTTCGAGGTAATGGCTTTCTCCATCAGAGAAGTCTGGCTCTCCCAGTCCTTGCTTTTTTATACTTATATGTCTTTGTGTGTTTGTTTTTATGTTTATTTCTAATCCACAGCCGCCCGCCCCCCCACTCAGAAAAATGTGTTCTGCCAAGTGAGTCTCCGCAGGAATCCAGTTTCGTCTTTCTGCAGGTGGATACCCAGTTTTTCAGCACCATTTGCTAAAGAGGTTTTCCTTTTCCCACTGGATTGACTGGTATCTTTTGTCAAAAATCAGTTGGCTTGGGGGATGGCAGGTAGCATGGTGGTTAAGAGCACTTGAATCCCACATGGCCTACCGTGTTTTGAGTCCCAAACCTGGCAGCGTGCTTTCTTGGTCTCTCTCTCTCTGTCCCTCTCTGGTTAAATTAAAATAAATGAATAAAGCAGTTCGAGTCCCAGACCTGGTGGCTTAAACTCATGCCAGGTGCGTGTGCATGCGTGCCCAGGATCGCAAGAGGAGAATGGAGGAGAAGGGATTGCAGTGTGGCCATCCCCCTGTTGACGAAAAAATAAAATAAAATAACCAACTGTAAAATTAATAATTAATAATTAATGCGGTTTATTTCTAAGCCAACTGTGAGTGACCTAGGCCTGGAAAAGAGGCATACATGCCTTTTCTCAGGGTGATCATGTACAGGGGTTCCGGTTATTTGTTTTTGAGATTGACAGACAACATTTAGTGAAAAGATTTTCCATTGGTCTGGCCCAAAAGGCGGGACATATAGAAGGGGGGCGGGGGGAAGGGGCTTGTAGGTTATAGGTGGGTTCCACAATTCTTAGGTTGATGATTGGAAGGAAAGATCTTGTGTCTTAGTTAAAGAAAGGCTTAATCTACATCTCAAGGAAAAGGGAAGTTCTGTGTCTTGGGAAGAGATAAGCAAAAGAATATACTGAAATATACATCTCAAAGATACTATGCCAGGAACAGGAGGTAGGAAGAATTCTGTTAATAGAAAATAAATGGTCTGTTAATGTTTGTGGCATGACTTCCCCAGTCCTGTTTGAAAAGATTTTGGAAAAATAGGAAAAGTAGTCAGACTTCTGTCCAAACCCCCTGGGGGGTGGGGGTGTGATTTCTCACTTTCTGTCTTCTGGAGAGCACACACACCCTATAGCAAAAACCTCTCAAAAAAAAGAATAAATAAAGTTAAATAAGATCATTCATTTTTAAAAATCAGTTTGCTAATAAATAATATATATTTTTTAAATCAGTTGACTGAGAACAGCAGGTGGCGTGGTGATTAGAGGTGATGGACTCCCATACAGCTGACCATGATTCAAGTCCCAGACCTGGTGACTTCCTTTCTTGCTTTCTCTCTCTTTCTCTCACTTTCTCTCTGTCTTGCTCTGGTCAAATTAAAGATAACAATAATGATAAATAAAATAAGTGAAATAATTCTTTTTAAAAAATCAGTTGAACATATATTTTGCAGTTTATTTCTGGGGTTTCTATTTTATTTCATTGGTCCATCTGTCTTTATTTGTGCCAGTACCGTGCTGTTTTGATTATCACAGCTTTATAGTATAATTTGGGATCAAGGAGTGAGATGCCACCCACTCTACCTTCTTTCAAGGATTGATTTGGCAATACAGGGTCTTTTATGATTCTATAATTGTCTTTTCTAGATCTGTGAAGAATGTACTTGGTAATTTGATTGGAATTGTGTTAAATATGTAGATTAATTTCAGTAGAATTGCCATTTTGATTACATTAATTCTTCTATAAGAATAAATTTAAATTGTGCCTTTTTGCTCTGTAGAGATAAAATTTAACCTTTGCTTTTGCAGAACGCCCTTGTGATAAACTGCCCCTACAGACTTAATTATGCAAACCTCCAGGAGCTGAGCAAATGGAATGTGGACAAGGAACTAGAAAGACAACCCATGCACCTGTGTAGCAAGAGCTGCCGCTCTTCCCCCTAAAAATAAACTACCCGTTAAACTTCCGCATACCTTCTCCTGCTTATAAAAAGACCTATAACCCTAAAAACGGGGTCTTCGCTTGGGCCTGTTGCGTCAGGTGTTTGCTTGGACCCCAGCCGGCTGGAAAAATAAAACCTCTTGCATTTTGCATCAAGAACCGACTCTTGTGGTTGATTGGGGGTCACGTATCCTCTGAACAGAAAGGGCGCCGAGCCAGGTGGCCGGCGCCCTTACACTTCCAATCCAGGATCATGGGATGTCCTTCCACATTTTTGTGTCTTTTTCAATATGTTTTTTAATATTTTCATAGTTTTCTTTGTAAAGGGTCTTTGACTTTCTTAGTTAGGTATCCCTAGGTATCTTATGCAATTTGTGTTTATGGTAAAAAGGATTCTTTCTTCAGTTCTACCTCAGTCATCTTGTTGCTCATATATACAAATGCTATGGATTTTTTGATGTTTATTTTGTATGCTGACACATTACTGTATTCATTTATTGCTTTGAGAAGTTTTCCATGGAAATCTTTGGGCCTTCTAAGTGTAACATAATGTCATCTGCAAATAAAGATATTTTCAACTCTTCTTTGCCTATTTGAATACCTTTTATATTATTCTCTTTTCTGATTGCTTTGGCTACAACTTCTAGCACTATATTGAAAAGGAGTAAAGAAACTGGGCAGTATGTCTAGTATCAGTTTTTAGTGGAAAAGTTTTCAGCTTTTCCCCATTCAGTATAATGTTAGCTATAGGTTTTTCATAGATGGCTTTTATTATGCTGAGAAATTATCCTTCTATGCTGATTTTACTGAGAGTCTTAATCATGAAGCAATGTTGTAATTTGTCAAATGCTTTTTCTGCATTGATCGAAATGATCATATGGTTTTTATCCATTTATGGTTTTGCATATGTTGAACCACTCTTACATCCCTGATATAAAGCCTAGCTGGTCATAATGAATCATCTTTTTTATATGCTGTTGAATATGGTTTCAAGTATCTTTTTTTTTTTTTTTTTTTGAGAGGTTTTTGCTATAGGGCGCGTGCGCTCTCCAGACAGAGAGAGACAGAGACACAGAAAGCGAGAAATCACCCCCCGGGGGGGATGGCCATGCCGCAATCCCTTCTCCTCCGTTCTCCTCTAGGGATCTTGGGCATGCACGCACACGCGCCTGGCGTGAGTTTTAAGCCACTGGGTCCAGGACGTGAATCATGTCGACTACATGGGAGTCCAGTGACATAGCCCTTACGCTAATTGCTGGTCCCACAAGTATCTTTTTGATAATTTTTTTATCTATATTCATCAGAGATAAAGGTCTATAGTTTTCCTTGTCATATCCTTATCCATTTTATAATGAGGGTGATGGAGGCTTCATAGAATGGATTTAGAAGGGTTCCTTCCTTTTGGATCTCTAGAAATAGTTTGAGTAGAATGGGGGTTACTTCTTTTTTTTAAAGTTTTGTAAAATTCAGAAGTGAAGCCACCAGGACCAGAACCTTTCTTTGTTGGGAGGTTAATTATTACTGATTCAATCTTATTGTTTGTTACAGTCTAGTCAGGCTTTCTATGTCCTCCTGAGTCAATCTTGGTAGATTATATATGTCCAGGAATTTGTCCATCTCATCCAAATTTTCTTGTTTGTTGGCGTATAGTCACTCATAGTATCCTCTAATGATGTTTTCTATTTCTATTATGTCTGTTGTAACATTGTCTGTTTCATTGTGATTTTTATTTATCTGGGTCTATTCTCTCTTCTTAATTAGTCTAGCTAATGGTGTGTCAATCTTGTTTATCTTTTCAAATAACCACTTTTCGTTTTTATTTTCTGTATATTTTATTTTCTATTTCATTTATTTCTGCTCAAGTCGTTATTATATTTTTTTTCCTCCTGGCATTTTTTTTTTTCATTTTGTTGTTGTTTTTCCAATTTCCTGAGGCATGATGTTAGATTTTCCTTTTAACACCTTTTCATCTTTTTATTATGTGCACTAATTGCTATGCATTTCCCTCTTATGATTGCTTTTGTGGTGTCCCATAGATTATGGAAACTCATGTACTCATTGTCATTTGTTTCCGTAAATCTTCTGATTTCAGACTTAATTTCTTCAGTAATTGAGAAGTCATTTAGAAGTGTGTTGTTTAGGGACTAGCAGCTGGCATAATGGCTATTTTGCTGGACTCCCAAGTAGTTGACCACGTTTCGAGTCCTAGACCTTAAACTCACGCCAGGTGCATATGCATGCATGCCCAAGATCCCAAGAGGAGAATAGAGGAGAAGAGATTGTGGTGCTATCTCCCTTGGGGAGTGATTTCTTGCTTTCTGTCTCTCTGTTTCTCTCTCTCTCTTTCTGGCAAGTGCACGTGCCCTATAGCAAAAATCTCTCCAAAAAAAAAAAAAAAATAAGTATGTTATTTAGTTTCCATATGTTTGTATATTTTTGAGGATTTTTTATGAAATTAATATCAAGTTTAATTCTATCATGGTCAGAGAAGATGCTGGATATAGTTTCTATGCCTTTGAATCTGTAAAGGCTTGATTTGTGCCCTATCATATGGTCAATATTTGAAAAGGTTCCATGCAGGAGTGAAAAAAAAATGTATATTGGGCTGACGTGGAGGGCCGGAGGCGGCGGCTGCAGCTGTCCGCTTCTGAGGTTTACAGGCTGCAGGCCCCGGGTATGCAATATAAAGATTATATCCAAAGTGAGAAAAATTTAGAATTTGACATCTGCAGTATATGGTGTAGTAAACCAGTTTCTGTCCTGCAAGATTACTGTGATGCCATTAAAATATACATCTTCTGGCCACTTATTTTTCAATGTCAACCTAGTTCTTTAATATCACGATTACATCCCTGTGTGGAGGCCAACAATTCTGGTGCTTCTGAGATAAGTTTGAAGAAATTACAGTATCTTGAGTTGATGGAAGATATTGTAGATTTGGCAAAGAAAGTTGCGAATGATTCATTTCTTATTGGAGGCTTATTGAGAATTGGTTATAAAATAGAAAATAAAATCTTGGCAATGGAAGAAGCTTTGAACTGGGTGAAATACACAGGCGATGTAACAATTCTACCTAAATTAGGATCACTTGACAATTGTTGGCCTATGTTAAGTATTTTCTTTACTGAATACAAGTATCACATAACTAAAGTTGTAACAGAAAACTGCAATTTGCTTGAAGAATTTAAAACCCAAAGTTGTGCAGAGTATATAGAGCAAGGAGAACTAATGAAAATGAAAGGAAATGAAGAGTTTGCCAAAGAAAGATATGATATAGCTATTATCTATTACACTAGAGCCATTGAATATAGACCTGAAAACCACCTTCTTTATGGTAACCGAGCTCTTCGTTTTCTCCGTACTGGACAATTCAGAACACATTCTCATGGTAGAAAATTTGGAAAATACAAGAGTTTAAAAAGAAGAAAATAAAAATCACCAGTACTCCATCTACCTTGGAGAATACTGCTGTATTAACAATATGCAGCTTTTAGATGGCTTAGGCCGTGGATAAACCGAGACCATCTAGACTAGAGGAATGGATGGGTTTGACACAGTCTTCCATCAATACCACTGTCCTCAACTGGTTCTGACAAGTAATGAGCTGCAAATGTCTTTAGTTTATTGCCTCTGGCTAGGTCCAGAATTGCAGATACTCTATGCTATTTGAAGGTGAATTGTATGTTTTCAAAACCAGATGAGTAGATTGGCAACTTGGCAGCCTCCTAGGAAAATCAGAGGCACCTATCTGAAACCTTGCCTGGTAAAAGGTCATCCATGCTCCAGCTCTAAGAGCTGGGAGGCAAACCAGAGTGTTTCTCCTCTCTTCATGAGCATTGTATACCAGATACACAAGGAGGAGCCTCCTGAACCTTGTTGCAGCAGAAGGTAAATCATAGTAGAAATTCAGAAGCCAGGTGGCTTGCTTGGTGGGGTAAAGGATAGAAGCAGGGATCCATTCGTCCTTGTGCCTCATTCCTGAAGGTCTAGCTTATGGTATCACACCATCTGTGCTTTTACTAGAGGCAGGTCAGCAGCATTGAGAATCTTTCATTCCTTATTAGGCAATCAACAGTATGCTTTGAATGACTACTTTACTGTACAAAGTGTTGTGCCATATTGGTTTTACTGATGTTTCCTGCCTTCTAACACATTGTTCACTTAATTTGCTCAGTAATGGAAGAATAATTTCCATAGTATATGTAACTCCTGATCAGTGACTAGATGATATGACTTAAAAACATGTTGCCAGTAATTCATATAAGCCACTGATACAGAAGGACCCATGTCCGAGCAGTGCTTTAAGCCATTACCAAGGTTAAGGTGTTTTGAAACTCTCACATCAGAGGGATCTGCCATGAGAACCTGGCTGAGTTCCTGCAGGGACAACTGTGGGTAAAGCATTCAGCATCCTCCAGTTTGGGCAAGGATGCTTTTCTTAGCTGCTCCATAAGGCCTGGCGTCCTACCTGCTGTTGAAAAGTGAGGACTGAGTTGTCCAAAGAAAATAGAAATGGAACATTTCCAATTAATACTGTAAAAAAAAAAAAAGGAATAAAAAGATCAAAGTTATGAATGCCAACACTTTTGCAATAATGTAATCATAAGAGATTCAAAAATATATATTGAAACATTAAAAGAAACACAGATTTAATTTAAAAAGATAACTTTGGCAGGATTACTAGCTAAAGGGTAAAACTAATACTATTGTATCTTACCACATGCCTGGCACTGTTCTAGACACTTTACATGTATTAAGTAAGAATGTCCTCACAACTACATGAGGTGGGTGGTACTGCCTTTTCACACACAATGAAACTGAGCAACTGGAGCCAAGCAAAGTGTCCAAGGGTACTAAGTGGATATGATAGAGCCAGAATTCGAACCCATGCAAGCTGGATGCAAAGTATTATTTATCACTATGGTGAAGTGATGCTAGAATAAAAGGAGAATGTGAAAAAATTAAAAAACAAATGGTCCAAATAGTCAATAAACATTTATAAGGGAGTGATTATCCTTACAGGTCATGCAGATTTAAAACTATGAGTTTCTCTTTCATGTCCATCCAACTAGCAAAAGTTTAAAAGCCTCATAATGTCAAGTGTTTGAGAGGATGTGGAACACAGGAAACTTCCACACTCGACTGGAGAAAGTATAATTTGATTCAGTCACTTTGGAGAGCAATTCGACAAGGTGAAGATGTGCACATTCTGCAGCACATGACTAGGCTTATGCCTTCTAAATTCTCAGATGTACCCAAGAAGATGTGTGCAAGCCTTCATAATAGCATTGTTTGTGAGAGTAAACAAATGGAAGCAACCTAAATGTCCATCAGTAGGGGAATGGATAAATAAATGATGGTATATTCATACAATGGAATTCTACATGGTAGATAAAATGCAATGTTGAATGAAAAAGCAAGTTGCAGAATGATTTGTATACTATGATGCCATTTATATATTTTAAAACATGCAAAACAATATGCAAACCCATACTTAATACAGGATATGTATTTAAAATATTTTTAAATGCATAGGTGTGTTAAAAATGTATATTTCGTGGTCATACAGTAGAAAGTTCTATACAAGTCTGTCAAGTCCACTTGACTTATAGTATCATTTAGGTCTGTATCTCTTTGCTTTATTTTTTTCTAGAAGATATGTATAAAGGAGATAAGGGGATTTTGAGATCCCCAACAATTACAGGTTACAACCTCTCTCTCCTTTTAGCTCTAGCAATCTTTCCTTGACATATTTGGGTGCTCCTTAGTTGAGTGCATAGATATTTATAAGTGTTATACATTCATAAAATTAGTCATTTTACTACTATATAATACCCTTCTTTGTCTCTTCTTACAGATTTTGACATAAAGCCTATATTGTCTGAAATCAATGTTATGACTCCAGCCCTTTTTTAATTTCCACTTCCATGGGATACCTTTTTTCAGCCCTTCCCTTTTTTTAGTCTACATATGTCTTTATCCATAAGATGTGTTTCTCGTAGACAACAGATAGAGGGTTTCAGTTTTTATAACATTCAGCCAGTCTGTGCCTATTTTTCTTTTTCTATTTCCTTCTTTCTTTTTCTCTCTCTTTCTTTTTCTTTCTTTTTTATCTTAGAGGGTGAATATGCTTACCAGAGCGACAAAATGACAGCAAAAAAAGTACCCTTCCAAAATAGCGTGGTCATGACACAATCTCTCTTCCTCCATTTATCCATCCTGTCAAGATTTTGGACATGCACATACCGATACCCACTGTGTTTTTCAAGTTCAAGATTTGAACTGTAGTAATCTATGTGGGATCAGGTTCCCTTAACCACCATGCTATGGGATTGACCCTGGAGCTAGTTTCATAGTTCCCTGTATTCCAGGTAAAATCTTGGCCTTGAAATGATTAACTGAAAGGGAGAGAAAGTCTTTGTCACTACTAATATTCCATTATTTAAATTTTATCTTATTTAAATTTTTTTGGTTAATTAATTAATTAATATACATTCAATCACATTGTTTAGCTTACAAAGTGAACATTTCAACATGTGAACATTTCTCCCCAGTCCAGTTGATCAAAATATCTTCCACAGATAACACCACACCTCCACATCCCATCAATGCTCTGCCTCTGTATCCCTCCTCCAAATGTCCTTCCCTAGGTCCCACTCCTCCACACACACCACATCTGGCATTCACAACCATCTCTTTTGTTTGTTTATCTTTTTAGTCAATCAGTTTCAGTCATAAAGTGCAGAAACTCGGTGTATATTAAGTGGGAACATACAATGTCTCTCCTTCATAGCCTGGCTTGCTTCACTCAGCAGTAAATCTTCCATATTCTTCCACTTTCTGTCAAAAGCCAGGGTTTGTTGGTTTTTGTTGGATACTTGCTCTATACTGAGCCACCTGCAGAAAAGGGGAAACTACTCTTCAGAAACCTAAATAGAAACCCACCCCCACACACACACCCCCCCCCCCCCCCACCCCGGGGCAACCACATTGATAAACACAGAAGAGAGACTTCAGCATAGTAACAATGATAGCGAACTCAAGTCTGGATAAACACAGAAGAGAGACTTCAGCATAGTAACAATGTTAGCGAACTCAAGTCTGGTTCCTCACCCAAGTGCTATAAAACAAAACCATAGGCACATGGTGTGATGAAGTAAAGTACAGCTTTATTGCAAAGCACAAAGCAAGGAGAGCAGGCAGCTCATGCTGAAAAGACCTGGTCTCCCCAAAATGTTCCCCCACATATGTTTTTAAGGACAACATTAGGGGCAGAGGTCCCAGGCACATGATCAATGGTGTAATCATCTCATAGATATTCTTGACTGGTGAAGCCTTAGATAATCAAATTTCTCTTCAGGTGTCTGGAGCCATTGAGCCTGAAGTCTTTGAGCTCATAACTACCAGTTTCCAGTCTATAAAACATCTTACATACTAAAATGAAAACTTATCTTTCCTTTAAGTGAGAGACATTATATGTCCCACTTAATATATACCAAGTGTCTGCACTCCGTTACTGAAACTGACTGACTAAAGGTACAAACACAAGAGATGGGTGTGAATGCGAGATGAGGTGTGTGTGGAGGAGTGGGGCCTAAGGAAGGACATTTGGAGAAGGGATACAAAGGTAGAGCATTGATAGGATAGGGAGGTGTGGTGTTATTGGTTGAAGATATTTTGATCAATGGGACTGGGGAGAAATGGTCACATATTGAAATGTTCACATTGTAAGCTAAACAATGTGATTGAATGTATATAAAAAAATTTCATTTAGAGCACATGATCAATTTGTCACAAATGGAGGATATATTTACACTGTCTGCATAAAGTGATGATCTTCTTATCTGTTAATGTAATATATTGTGTTGTTAGATTTTATACACACACATAAACACATACATCTATTTAACACTTTTTTTTGAGAGATTTTTGCCATAGGGCGCGTGCGCTCGCCAGACAGAGACATAGAGACAGAAAGCAAGAAATCATCCCCCAGGGGGGATGGTCACGCCGCAATCCCTTCTCCTCCATTCTCCTCGGATCTTGGGCACGCACGCACACGCGCCCAGCATGAGTTTTAAGCCACCGGGTCTGGGACGCGAACTGCGGTCAACTATGTGGGAGTCCAGCGACATAGCCATGACGCTAACTGCTGGTTCCCTATTTAACACTTTTTTTGAGAGGTTTTTGCTATAGGGCGCGTGCACTCGCCAGACAGAGACAGAGAGACAGAAAGCGAGAAATCACCCCCCAGGGGGGATGGCCACGCAGCAATCCCTTCTCCTCCATTCTCCTCTCGGGATCTTGGGCACGCACACACACGCGCCCAGCGTAAGTTTTAAGCCACTGGGTCTGGGACGCGAACCGCGGTCGACTATGTGGGAGTCCAGCAACATAGCCATTACCCTAACTGCTGGTCCCTATTTAACACTTTTTATTGGCAAAAGACACGTGTACTTGCACAGGAGAGAGAAGGAGTGAGAGATGTCCTTGAATGGTGAGATTAAATTGTATTAGATCACCCGGAAAGTCATGATGTGTTTTTCTATGCAAAAATGTATCATGTCTTCCCCGACTGCCCAATGTGTCTTGTTTAGGATTCTCATGTTACCCCATAAATTTTACAACTGTCAATTGTACTCCCAGTATTTTTATTTTCAAAATGTGGCAAATGTGTTGTTTTCTTTTAAAGTTTATCTGGCAAAATAATCTCTCAAAAAAAGTCAAGAAAAGTGAAAAAAAAGAAGAAAAATAAAAATGAAGCTTCAAAAACTAAACAATGAAATATGTCTCCATCAAAGGAACAGAGTAACTCCCCCCCCATCTTTCATGAAAATGGAGGATGTTACCAAAATGTCAGAGAAAGAATTTTGAACATTCATGGTGACCAAATTCTATGAGTTCGAACAGAAAAGGCACAAGGAACTTCAGGAGACTAGGAAGTCTTTCCACGATATGAAAGAAGAAATGGACACTCTGAGAAAGAATCAAATGGAACTATTAGAGATCAAGTCTGTAATAGAGGAAATAAAAAACTCTCTTGAAAGTATTAAAAGTCTATTAGACCATGCTGAAGATCGAATCTCCGAGGTAGAAGATAAAACCTCTGACCTAAAAAAAAAACACCAAAAAGATAGAGAAAATAACAAAAAAACATGAGGATAATATACAAGAAATACAAGACTCCATAAGACACCCAAACATTAGAATAATGGGCATCCCAGAAGGTGAAGAAACTAATATGGCATAGAAAATCTATTCCATGAAATCCTGGAAGAAAATTTCCCAAATCTAGAGAGGCAATCAACCATTCAGACCCAAGAAATACAAAGGACCACAAATAGAATCAACCCCAGATCTTCCCCAAGAGACATCTTAGCCAGACTGTCCAAGACCACAGATAAAGACATGATACTAAAACTGGCAAGAGAGAAAGGAGAAGTGACTTATAAAGGTCATCCCATCAGGCTAACACCGGACCTCTCAATGGAAATAATGCAAGCAAGGAAAGAATGGAAAGACACATTGAAAGTTTTAAGAGAGAAACAATTTCAACCAAGATTATTATATCCTGCAAGATTATCCTTCATATGGGAAAAAAAAAAAAAGATTAAAATCTTCTCAGACAAACAAAACCTGGAAGAATTTGCCAACACCAGACCAGCTCTTCAAGAAATCCTGAAGAAAGTACTGTTCCAGAAAAACTAAAGAATAGAAACAAAGGAATAAAAGGCAGCTAAGTCAATGGCCAACTTAAATGCCAGGACAGATCTGGTAACATCAATAATAATATTGAATGTGAATGGATTAAATTCTTTAATCAAGAGACACAGACTGGCTGAATGGACAAAAAAAAAAAAAAAAAAAAAAAAAAATACACCCTCTATCTGTCACCTACAGGAAACCCACCTCATGGAGAAAGACATACATAGACTGAAAGTGAAGGGTTGGAAAAAGGTTTTCCATGCAAATGGGAACAAAAAAAGAGCTCGAGTTGTGATACTAATTTCTGACAAAATAGGCTTTAAAACAAAAACTGTTCAAAGAGACAAATAAGGGCACTATATTGTAGTAAAACGATCAATAGTTCAAGAAGATATAAAAGCTATAAATATCTATGTGCCTAAAACAGGAGCACCCAAATATGTGAAGGAAAGATTGTTAGATCTAAAAGGGGAGATAGACTGCAATACATTAATTGTTGGAGATCTCAACACTGCGCTATCCCCTCGGGACAGATCATCTATCAAGTGGACTTAACAGACATCTATAACTTTCCATCCAAAAACCACGAGATACACTTTTTTCTCACCTCGACATGAAACCTTTTTGAAGATTGATCACATCATAGGGCACAAAGCAAGCCTCTACAGATTCAAAGGCATAGAAACTATATCCAGCATCTTCTCTGACCATGATGGAATTAAACTTGAGTTTAATTGCAAGAGAAATCCTCAAAAATACTCAAATACATGAAAACTGAATAACCTACTCCTGAATGACTCCACAACTACTGATGAAATAAACACTGAAATCAAAAGATTTATGGAAGCCAATGACAATGAGGACACGAGTTTCAGAATCTTTGGGATACTGCTAAAGCAGTCATAAGAGGGAAGTTAATAGCAAATAGTGCACATAAGAGGAAGACAGAAAGAAGGTAAATGGATCCCCTAACATCAAGCCTTAGAGAACTGGAAAAGCAACAGCAAAAAAAAAAAATCCAAAAAAACTCCAGGAAAAAGGAAATAATAAAGATATGAGCAGAAATAAATGAAATAGAAAATAAGCGAACTATAAATGAAAATAAATGAAAGAAATAGAAAATAGAAACTATAGAACTATAATAGAAAATAAATGAAAGTAAATGCTGGTTCTTTGAAAAGGTAAACAAAATCGATACACCACTAGCAAGACTTATTGAGAATAAGAAAGAAAGAAACAAGGTGAATCAGATCTGCAATAAAGCAGGCAATATAACAGACAAAGTAAAATGTAAACATCATTAGAAGATACTATGAACAACTATATGCCAGGAAACAAGACAATCTGGATGAGATAGACAAATTCCTGTACACATATAATCTACAAAGATTGAACCAGGAGTTTATAGAAAGTCTGAACAGGCCAAAACAAGCCAGGACATTGAATCAGTAATAAATAACCTTCAACAAAGAAAAGCCCTGGCCCTGATGGCTTCACCTCTGAATTCTATAAAACTTTCAAAGAAGAGCTAACTCCCATTCTGCTCAAGTTATTTCTAAAGATCCAAAAGGGTGAATCTCTCCCTAATACATTCTATGAAGCCTCTATCACCCTTATCTTTAAAAGAGACAAGGACAGGACAAGAAAGGAAAACCATAGACCAATATCCCTGATGAATATAGACGTAATGATTGTCAACAAGATACTAGCAAATCGTATCCAACAACTTACAAAAAAGATTATACATCATGATCAGGAAGGCTTTATTCTAGGAATGAAAAGTTGGTTCAACACACGCAAAACCATAAATGTAATACACAATATTAACAGGAATAAAGATAAAAGCCATATGGTCATATCAATTGAGGCACAAAAAGCATTCGATAAGATACAACAGCCCTTCATGATCCAGACCTGGCAGCTCGCTCGCTCGCTCTCTCTCTCTCTCTCTATCCCTCTTTGGTAAAATTAAAATAAATAAACAAACAAACAAATAAATAAATAAATAAATTGATAAAGTTAAATTAACTATTGAAAAAAAAATAAAAGTGTCGTACAGCTCCCACTCAAGAAAAGGAAATTACACAGGAGTGTCAATACCTGGAGGTAGTGATCATTAGGGGCCATCTTAGAGGCTGCCTATAAGCTTTCAAATGTAGGACAATTTGAGCAACTGAATACATGATGATACTAATGGATTAAAATCCACAGGATACCAAAAAAAAAAAAAAAATCCAAAGGATACAATATCTGAGTTCATACTGATATAAACCAGATAATAAACAAACAAATAAATAAGAAAGATAGGGCTCTTCCTTACAGTAGTATTCCATTTAGTAAATGCAGTAAATAGAAATTTAGAAATTAGAAATTAGAAATTTAATTTTCTATTTAGTAAATAGAAAATTACTAGGACCAGTAGATGGCATAATGGTTATGTTGCTGGACTCCCACGTAGCTGACTGCAGTTTGAACCCCAGACCCAGTGGCTTAAAACTCAGTGGCTGTGTGTGCATACATGCTCGAGATCCCAAGAGGAGAATGGAGAAGAAGGGATTACAGTGTGGCCACCCCCAAGGGGGTGATTTCACTTTCTCTCTCTCTCTCTCTCTCTCTCTCTCTCTCTGGTGAGTGTACACACCCCATAGCAAAAAAAGATCTCTCTCTAAAAAATAAAAATAAAAAAAAGAAATAGAAAATTACCCTTTGGCTGGGTTGGTCCCATAGCAAGTGGCTAAGCAGTGTGTAAAGAGCAGGATCCTACATGGCCAACTGTGGTTTGCATCCTGGTCCCAGCTACTTGAAAAATATGCTGATTGGGTATGCATGTGTATCCAAAGTTGTTATGGAGTTGTAGTGGGGTGGTAAAATGGAGGAAAGGAATTTCAGCATAATCATGCCCCACTGGGGAGGGAGAGTCCTCTCTCTTTCTCTCTCTGGCATGTTCAAGTGCTGTCTGGCAATAAAAAGAAGAAAAAAAATAACCGTTTGGCCAATTTTATAGTTATAACTGCAAGAATGGTAGCTAAATAGCCAATGAACCTATGATAAGGAATAGTTTTCGCATAGTCTCAAAGCATCTCCCCACAAATTACTTAGTAATTTTAAAAGAAAAAACTTTGGGACCAGCAGATTATGTAATGGTTATGTTGCTGGGCACCCATGCAGTTGACCGCAGTTCGAGTCCCAGACCCAGCAACGTGAAACACACTGGGCACGTGTGTGTGCACACCCAAAATCACAAGGAGACTGGGGGAGGACTGCAATGTGGCCATCCTCCTTGGGTGGGGAGGGGTGATTTCTCGCTTTCTGTCTCTCTGTCTCTCCCATGAGCATGTACACCCTATAGCAAAAATCGCTCTTATAAAAGAAAAGAAAAAAATTAACTTTACAGTGGAGAAAGCTTGCAGATACCAACCTAACAAAGAGATTAGACCTAACAAGTCATAAAGTTTATCAATGTCTCTGATATGAGGCACTGAGAAAGACACAGGATCACTTCTGTAGTATTTTTACCAAAATGCATAACCTTAATCTCATTTACTGGAAAACACCAGAAAACCCAAGTTAAGGCACATTCTTAAAAATTATTTTACAGTACTCTTCCAAACTTTCAAGGTCACAAAAAATACTAAAGAACCATATGAGATGGCAGGATGCTATGGTAACAAGATAAACAAATCCAATGTGGGATGTTAAACTTGATTCTGCACTAGAAAAAATGTCATTAGTTAGACGATTCATGAAATTTAAATAAAGTCTATAATAAGTCAATAGCATATATAGATACTAATTTTCTGGATTGCTGTTATGGTTATATAAGATGGTAACATCAGAGTAAACTAAGCAAAGGGTATATAAGAATTCTATAGAATTGTTCTTGTTCTCAGTATATTTAAACAGTCTTACAGATTTATAAATTACCCACCAGCAATCACTCTCTATTCCTTCCTTTCCTCAGCCCCAGACAATTATTAATCTACATCCAGTTCCTAAAGAGTAGCCTATTCTGGACATTTCACAAAAATGGAGTCATATAAGGGCCAACAGGTGTTGTGGTGATTAAGGTGCCGCATTCTACATGGCTAACTCCCTGGTGTGAGTCCCAAACCCAGCAGCATGAAAATCACATTGGGCATGGACTCACATGTGCCCTGCATTTTTAAAGTTATTTTATTGAACTTTATTTATTTTATTTATTTGTTTGTTCATTTTAATTTGACCAAAGAGAGACAGAGTGAGAGAGAGCGAGAGGGAAAATGAGAAAGCAAACTGCCAGGTCCAGGACTCAAACCGCAGTTGGCCATGTGGAAGTCCAGGGCCCTAGGGCATGTGCGCTCACCAGGAAGAGAGAGAGAGACAGTGAGGGGGGGAGTGAGAAATCACCCCCTGAGGGTATGGCCACACTGCCATCCCTTCTCTTCCATTCTCCTTCCTGGATCTTGGGCACACATGCACACACTCCTGGTATGAATATCAAGCCACTGGGTCAGAAACTTGAACCACAGGCCATGTGGGAGTCTAGTGATATAACCGCTATGCCATCTGCTACTACAAATATATTTTAAAGAATAAAAATAAGCAGTAGATGAAGTGATATATAGAGTGAGATCAGAAGGGAACCAAGGGCAAGAGCATCTGTCTCCAAGGAGCTGCGTTCCCAGCACATTGAAGTTTCTTGCCACCTCCTAGAACCCTCCACCATTCAAGCATCATAATTCAGAAGCTCTCTTAAATATCTTTAGGGTTTTTATGGAGACTTCATGGAATCTAATAGTCTAAAATTCTAATAGTCTAATGCTAATAGGGGAAATCCAGCAAGACATCTGCTCAGTCTTGGCCTCTCTGAGTGGCATTCCTTCCTCCTGGGCATGAGACCATTCTTCTTTGTAAGGAAGGTCTTAACTTCTTTTTTTAAAATAATTATTTATTTTTTTTATTATTATCATTATTTAATTTGACCAGAGTGAAACAGAGAGAGGGAAAATGAAAAGCAAGTTCCTAGGTCTGGGACTCCAACCATGTTCAGTCATGTGGGAGTCCAGCACTTTAAAAACCACCTGCTGGCCTCAAGGGCCTTAATTTGTTTTGGCCAGTTCTGTGGCATGCCTTGAGAAATTTCAAGAACCAAGGACAAAGACCAAATATACATAAGCCAGGAAGTGTGAATGAAAACCAAAATATACATATCGCAGTTACATAAATATTTATTTGGTCTTTGCCGGGGCTCCTGGCACAGAGCGTCTCGGTGTCTTACATTATTCATTGCAAGGCCTTTGGACCATATCTGAGGCATGCTAATGAGATGATCTTTGGTAGACCCCTGGGTAGCTTTAAAAAAAAATTTTTTTTTTTTTGAATTTGCTATAGGGACACATGAACTCACCAGAGTCAGGGTGGTGGGGGCTGGGGGGGTGGGGGGGCGGAGAGAAAGTGAGAAAGCAAAACACCAAGTCCAGGGCTTGAACCATGGTTGGCCATGTGGAAGTTCAGCACCCCAACCATCACACCACCTGCTGGCCCCAACCCTCTAGGTAGCTGTCAAATGAGAGCTGGGTGCAAACCCTTCTCCTCCAGTTTCCACTTGGGATTTTGGGCACACACACACACACACACACACACACACACACACACACACATGCCAGCTGTGATTTTTCAAGCTGCTGTATCTGCAATCATACCATGATTGACCATATGGGAACCCAGCACCTTAACCATCACACCATCTGCTGGTCCCCTGTGTGGACATTTTTTAAAAAATAATTATTTATTTAATTTTATTTATTATTATTATTTAATTTGCTGTATAACATATGTGCTCACCAGAGAGAGACAAAGAAAGAAAGAGGAAAAGTGAGAAAACAAGCTGCCAGGTTCAGAACTCAAACCTCAATTGGCCATGTGGGAATCCACTGCCTTAACCACTATGCTATCTGCTGGCCCCACGTAGACATACTTTAATCTATCTTGTTATATACTTAAGACTGTAACTTGCAGACCAGCAGGCAGCATGGTGGTTAAAGGCGCTGGACTCCCATATGGCCGACCATGGTTCAGGTCCTGGCCCTGGTGGCTTGCATTCTCACACTCCTCTCTCTGTATCTCTGTTCTTCTCTGGTCAAATTAGAAACAAATAATAATGATGATAATGAAAGAAATGAAATAAAATTTTTTAAAAAACTGTAACTGCTGAGTCTGAGTCTTGGTATATACTTAAGACTGTAACTGTTCAACTGTTTTCCAAAACTGACTAAACCATTTTACATTCTTACCAAAATATGTGAGGGCTTCAGTATATCACACCCTAAACTATATTTTTCTTTTTTATTACAGTCATAAGAATGGGTGGGTAGTGGTATCTTGTGGCTTTGATTTTCATTTCCCTGAGTAGTAATTTTTTTTTTTTAATTTGCTATAGGGCATGTGTGTTCACTGAAAACTAAGTAAGAAAGCATCCTCCTGAAATTCCTTCTCCTCCATCCTCTCAGAATTTTTTTCTCCTCAGAGGTTTTTGCCTTAGGGTGATTGCACTTGCTGGAGAGAGAGAGACAGAGACAGTGAGAGGGAAAGTGAGAAATCACTCCCTGGGGAGTGGGGGTGGCCATGCTGCATTCCCTTCTCCTGGGATCTTAGACACATATGCATATATGCCTGGAGTGAGCTTCAAGCCACTAGGTCTGGGACTGAAACTGTGGTCAGCCATGTCGGAGTCCAGTGAGGTAACTGCTACGCTATGTACTGGTCCCTTTTCTCTCAGGATTTTGGGTATTAATGCCCCTAACATGTTTTTCAGGCCATCAGGGAAAGGACTTGAACAATGCAGTCAGTGTGTGGGATCCAGCTGCCTTAACCACCATGCCACCAGTTGGCCCATGAGTTTTTTTTTTTTTTTTAGAATAACAAAAAATATTTTACTAAAACATAAGATTTACAGAAGTTTCCAGACAAGCCATACAAAATGGTCACAAGCTTCTTTCGAAGGGGTCTACACTTGACAGCAAAGTCACAATGTTATTAGTGAGGGCTGTGATGTTTGTTTAATGTTCCCATTTTGGTTCAAACAATCAAGCTTGTCCATCTACAGCATCTAAATAAAGTTAGACTTGGCTAGAGTGTATATTCTAAAGAAGTGGTTAGCTGCTTTTAACCAATGCGATTAGATCACCATAAAAAGGGGGAAAGGAGCCCATAAAATTGAAATAAAACCACCTCCCCCCCTCAAAAAAAATAAAATAAAATAGAGGAAACACCCACACCCCTGCAGCTAACCCTGACAACTACCTTCATTCACAGTGCTTTATACTTAAACCATGATGGGGGAAATGAATAAAAGCAGCAAGGGGGCACTGCTTTTAAACATTTCACAACAATCCAGATGATACTTCTAGCCTCTGCTCATGCTTTACAACAGTGAATCAGGACAAGACATAGATTTGCTAATGTGCATTTAATCACCAAAGGACTGAAGATGCCTGGGCTTTTATTCTGTAATGTTTCTAAGACTGTGTCCATTAAATGCAAACAAAAAAGGAAGAAGTCTTGGCAGAACAGGAGAAATGATACACACTTGATGATCAGATTGATTTAAATATTATTCATGACATATAGCCTAGTCCATGCTCTAGCTGTTTCTATGGCTTGGGCTTCGTTGGTCTTCCACTGCTCCGCTACATCATTTGCTAATGGATCATCTGGATTGGGAGCACTTAACAAAGCCTGGATTGATAGCAGAACTGTGCGGATCTGCAGTGCTGGGGACCACTTATCTTTCAAAATATCTAAACATATTCTTCCCAACTTGTCTACATTAGGATGATAAATTTTGGTCATGAAACGTACTTTAGGGGCTGCCATTGGGTATTCTTCTGGAAGGAATAGTTCAAGTTTAAAAGTCCCTCCCTCAAAAGGGGAATCCTGGGGGCCAGCAATGACCACATGAAAATAACGGGCGTTGCTCTCATCTGGTTCTGCTTTGATGCCAGGAACCGGTTCTGCCAGCAAACGCTGGGTTTCCTTGATGATCCTGCGGGGCAGCCCGGCCATCTTGTCAGATTCCGAGTTCGGCCTCTGGTCTCGTCTCCGGCTCCGCTCGACTCACGCACGAGTGGAAGTCCACGGCCCATGAGTTTTTTAAAATAATTATTTTATTTAACTTTATTTACTTATTTATTTATTTTAATTTGACCAGAGAAGGACAAAGTAAGAGAGAGAGAGAAAGAGCAAGCTGCCAGGCCCAGGACTCAAACCACAGTCAACTATATGGGAGTCCAGCACCCTTAACCACCAAGCCACCTGCCAGTCCCCCATGATGTATTTTTTAAATCGTGGTTATGGGCCAGTTGTATACCTTTGAAGAAATGTCTATTCAAATCTTTTTCCCTTGGCCCAATCACAGTGGCACATAGATAATAACACTGCATGGGAGACTGGAAGCCACATGGGAGGCCCAGGTTTGGTTCCAGACCAACCCAAACACACTAGGCATGGTTGCACATACTTGTGATCCTACCTAATTGGAAGGCTGGGGCAGGACATGACAAGACTCTGTCAAGAATACCTATTGTGGGACCAGCAGTTAGCATAATGGCCATGTCGCTGGACTCCCATGTAGTTGACTGTGGTTCGAGTCCTGGACCCGGTGGCTTAAACTCACGCTGGGCGCGTGTGCGTGAATGCCCAAGATCCCAAGAGGAGAATAGAGGAGAGGGGATTGTGGTGTGGCCATCCCCCCGGGGGGTGATTTCTCACTTTCTGTCTCTCTGTCTCTGTCTGTCTGTCTGGCGAGCGCATGCGCCCTATAACAAAAACCTCTCCAAAAAAAGAAAAAAATAATAATACCTATTGTGGAGAACAGTTGCAGGAATCTCCATCTCAGCCTGTTCTGCCCTTTCCTGGGTTCACCTTCACTGCTGTAAAGCACCCAGCCTGTCCCCCTGCCCCACTTCCAGACACTAGGCATTAGTCAGGACAAAACAGTTATAGGCATCTTCATCTCTGCCTCTCCCACCCTTTCCTGGGTCCACATTCACAGTTGTGAAGCCCCCAGCATAGACACCCCCCTTCCAGACCCAAAGCATTAGTAAAGTATCCTGTTATTTTCTACCTTGTCTAACTTAAAAATTTTTTTTTCTTCCCCCCTGTTCCTTTCTCTTGCTAATTTGTCTCTCCTTCCTTCATATAGGACAGAATAGTTGCAGGCATCTCCATCTCTGCCTCTGCTGCCATTTTGCACAGCACATTCACACCATGTGGTTTTTGTTTTTAAATTTATTTTCTGTGATGTGTTTTCTGCTTTTATTCTGTTCTTTTTGTTTTGTTCTTTCCTTTTTTCCTTTGCCTTTCTTTTAAATAAAAAAATGTATTTATTTAGAAGTATTTAGAATGTCAACAAAAGAGCTGCAACTTTTTTTTGCAATTGTAGAGCGGTATTCTGTTAACAGAACAATTATTTCGTATAAGCTGCATCAGAGACAACTGAAGATGAAAAAACTACCATCCCTATATATAATTAATTTGTGCTGTGCACCAACAAGAACCTGCTTTAAATTTCCATTTTAAATTTATAACCCCTATACTGTACCAGGTAAGGTTAGTAGCTACTGAATACACCAGCAGGACAGGGCTATCTAAAGACACATTCAGTAGTGTGTTAACTATATAAAAAAAGACACTGTACAGTTTAAAAACGAATCTTACACAGCTTTACATTTCCATTTTTTTTCTCTAAAAGGAGTGAGTTGTGTACAGAGAGGTTAAATGCTTTATAGACAAGGGAAAAAAAACTGCACTAGAACCAACTTATTCATCATCAGCATCTTCTTCATCTTCATCTTCGTCTTCTTCTTCCTCCTCCTTTTTCTTGCTCTTTTAAACCCTGACAACGCCCTTTTTGCTACATCAGGCTTTGCTTTAGCTTGGTATGCAGCAATATCCTTTTTGTATTTTGCCTTCAGCTTAGCAGTCTTCTTTTCATGAGGTTGTTTACCATCTGCAGCAGTGTTATTTCACATCTCTCCCAGTTTCTTTGCAATATCACCAATGGATAGGCCAGGATGTTCTCCTTTGATTTTTTGGGCAATATTCAAAACAGAACAAGAAAAAGCCTGAAGGAATCTTTTCAGATGCTGCCGCCTGGGTCTCTCGCCCTCAACCATGGTCAACCCCACCAGTTTCTTCAACATCACTGTTGACAGCGAGCCCTTGGGCTATGTCTCCTTCGAGCTGTTTGCAGACAAAATTCCAAAGACAGCAGAAAACTCTGATGCTTTGAGCAGTGGAGAGAAAGGATTTGGTTATAAGGGTTCCTGCTTTCACAGAATTATTCCAGGGTTTATGTGCCAGGGTGGCGACTTCACATGCCATAATGGTACTGGCGGCAAGTCCATCTATGGTGAGAAATTCGAAGATGAGAACTTCATCCTGGCATCTTGTCCATGAAAAATGTTGGACCCAAAACAAACGGTTTTCAGTTTTTCATCTGCACTGCCAAGACTGAATGGTTGGATGGCAAGCATGTGGTCTTTGGCAAGGTGAAAGAGGGCATGAATATTGTGGAAGCCGTGGAGCATTCTGGGTCCAAGAATGGCAAGACCAGCAGTAAGATCACCATTGCTGACTATGGACAACTCTATCGAATTTAACTTGTTTTCTCTTAACCACCAGACCATTCCTTCTGTAGCTCAGGAGAGTACTTCTCTACCCCATCTGCTCTCTATGTCCTATAACCTTTGCTCTCACTGCAGTTCTTTGAGTTCCATATTTTCCTTATTCCCCTTCAAATCTAGCTGAATTGCAAAGTTGAGTTTATGATTACGAAATAAAAACTAAGTAACAAACAAACAAACAAAGGCCAAAGGAGGCCTCTTGGGTGCATTGGGATCTTTGAACTTCTTTTTTGTTTCCCCTTTAGGAGGGATATAGGTTTTCATTTCTCTTTTATAACGGGCCTTGTCCACCTTTGCCATATCTTAAAACTTTCCTTTTTCTTTAGCAGACATGGTCTTTCACCTCTCTGAGCACTTCTTAGAAAACTCTGAGAAGGTGACTGAAGTACCTGGGTATTTGTTCTTGTGCTCCTCCCGGCAAGTTTGCACAAAGAATGCATATGATGATATTTGCCTCTCAGATTCTTAGGGTCTCCTTTGCCCATGTTTAGTTATCTTTCCTCTGTGAGGCACAGAGTCACCCAGTGCCCATCTGGCTCTCACTTGCCCTGGTGCTGTCTCTATGGATCTCAATGTACTGCAATGGCTCTTTTCTTTGCCTTTTCTTCCTATTTCTGTTTTCTACTTTCCTTTTCTTTTACCTTACAATGTCATTTTACTGCTTGGCCTTTACCCACTGCCTAGAGAGGTTTAGGTACATAGAAGCCAAATCCCTGAATACTGTGAAACACAGAGAATTCTTCACTCCTCTCTGAACTGGTTGTAAAAACAGAGAAACTCCTCTTCATAAATCTGATTTCAAAACTCCTCCTGTGGTTACCAAATTGGAAAACATAGTACAAGGGAGAAAACAGCACCGAATTATTTCACAGTAAAGGGAAATACAAGAGCTCACAGTTACAAAATCCTTCTCTGAGAAGTTAGCCAAAAGTAAATACATTATCAAATGACTAAAAATCAGAGAAGAGACTCAAGAATGAGAGAATACATCTCTAGCAAGGGAACACAGTATCTCATCTCCCAGTCAGGAAAAGTTAGAGGATATTACCAAAATGTCAGAAAAAGAATTTAGAATATTTATGATGACAAAATTAAATGAGATGCAAGAGAAAAGAGACATTGAGCACCAAGAGATGAGAAAGTCCTTCCACGATATGAAAGAAGAACTGGACTCCATAATAGGAATCAAACAAAACTGTTCAATATGAAGGCTGTACTACAGGAAATCAAAACCTCCCTCAAAAGTATTAAAAGCAGGTTAGATCACGCAGATCAAATCTGGAATGTAGAAGACAAAACCTCTAACCAAGAAAAAAATTATCAAAAAGACTGAGAAAATAACCAAGAAAAATGAAGAAAATATACAAGAAATATTAGATACCATTAAATGCCCAAACATCCAAATAATTGGTACCCCAGAAGGTGATGAAACTAATAAAGTAATTGAAAATCTACTCCATGAAATCCTGGAAGAAAAATTTCCAAGTCTAGAGAAGCACTCAAACATTCAGACCCAAGAAATACAAAGAACCCCAAATAGAATCAATCCAAGATCTTCTTCACAGCACATCATAGCCAGATTGGCCAAAACCACAAAGACAAGATACTGAAATTGGCAAAAGAGAAACATCAAATCACTTACAAAGGCAATCCCATCACAATAACACTGGACCTCTCACTGGATACAATATAAGCAAGGAAAGAATGGGGAAATATATTTGAAGTGTTGAATGAAAAACAATTTCAACCAAAAATACTATACCCAGCAAGATTATCCTTCATATGAGAATAAAAAGACAAAAACATTCTCAGATAAACAAAACCTAAAAAAATTTACCAACTCCAGACCAGCTCTTCAAGAAATTCTGAAAGGAGTACAATACTCCTAAAGACAAACAGTCAGCAGTAAGAGAACAAAAACAACCAAGAATATGGCCAACTTAATAGTAGAGACAAGTCTAGAAATAGTGATAATAATGCTGAATGTTAATGGATTAAATTCTCTGATCAAGAGACACAGACTGGTTGGGGCCAGCAGGTGGCATGGTGGTTAAAGGCGCTGGATTCCCACATGGCCGACTGTGGTTCAAGTCCTGGACCTGGCGGCTTGCTTTCTCTCTCTCTCTCTCTCTGTCCCTCTCTGGTCAAAATTCAAATGAGTAAATAATAAATAAAATTAAAATAAAATAATTAAAAAAAAGTTAAAAAAAAAAAAAAGACTGGCTGAATGGATTAAAAATCAGAAACTTTCCATCTGCTGCCTACAAGAAACCCATCTCATAGATAAAGACATATAGATTAAAAATGAAGGGCTGGAAAAAGGTATTCAATACAAATGGAAACCAAAACTAAGCAGGAGTAAGCGGGAGTTGCTATATTGGCTTTGGACAAAACAGGCTTTAAGAAAAAAACTGTAAGAAGAGGCAAAGAAGGCTGTTATATAGTAGTAAAAGGGCTAATTCGTCAAAAAGATATAATGTAATTTAAACCACCAAAGACCTGCTACCCAGACTTCACCCTCCTGTTCCCCAGGTCTAGCCAGGAGCCAGGTTAGAGCACCCTACTTATTCTCTTTCCACCTCTCTCTCGTTTTAATTTTAAAAAAATTTTTAATATTAGCTCTCTGCTGCCATCATAGGATAAGCCAATCCCCTGCCACCATATGATAAGCCAATCAGCAGCCATCTGTATTTGAGATCTGAGCAGCCCCATTCACACAGTATGCTGTGCAGTTTTTGTATTTTGAAAAAGAAATTTTTTCTTCTCCTGTTCTTATTGTTTTCAGCTTGTTTTTTGTCTTCTTCTTCTTCTTCTTTTTTTTTTTTTTTTTTCCTATTCTTTTTCCTTTTCTTTTTGCCTTTCTCACTTTGCTATTCGGCCTCCACACAGTGATTTTCAAGACAGGTCTAGGTGCTCAGTAGCTAGATGTCTGAATACTTTTAGGGTTAGATTAATCCTCAATTTTCATTGAATCAGCTGTGCAAAGGGTGTTTACAGACTGAAGGTCACCTCCTTCTGCATTCCTCTGAATGCTCAGATTTAACTCCAAAAAATAGAAAAAAATATATAATCCAATAAATGACCAGAAACCACTGGAGAGGTACAAGAAATATGAGAAACCAAGAAAATCTCTCTCCTGTAATGCAAAAGACTAACTCCTCTTCTTCCACAAAGAATACAATGAAACTCATGGAAATGTCAGATAAAGAATTTAAAATACTCATAGTGACAAAAAATAGCAGAGATGCAAGAGAATAGAGACAATGAACTCCAGAAGATGTAGGAGAAAAGAGACACCAAGTTCCAGGATCTGAGAAAATTCTGACAATCTGAAAGAGGAGATACACATCATAAAAAAGAATCAAATAAAATTGCTAGAGAGGAAAGCTATAATGCAGAAAATCAAAACTTCCACTGAAAATATCAAAAGCAGATTAAATAATGCAGAAGACTGAATCTCAGATGCAGGAGACAGAATCTCTGACCTAGAAAAATTCACCAAAAAGACTGATAAAATATCCCCCCAAAATGAGAATAACATATAAGTAACACTAGATACAATTAAACACCCAAACATGCAGATCATTGGTATCCCAGAAGGTGAAGAAACTAATAAGGGCATTGATAATCTATTCCATGAAATCCTGGTAGAAAACATTTCAAAACTAGAGAGGCACTCAAATATCCAGACCCAAGAAATACAAAGTTCCCCACATAGAATCAACCCAAGAAGATCTTTCCCAAGGAACATTATAGCCAGATTGACCAAAACCAGAGACAAGATACTAAAATTGGCAAGAGAGAAACATCAAGTTACTTTCAAAGCATATTCCATAAGGCTAACATCGGACCTCTCATTGGAAACAATGCAAGCAAGGAAAGAATGGGAAAATAAATTTAAAGTGTTAAGTGAAAAACAATTTCAACCAAGAATACTATACCCAGCAAGATTTCTTTCATATGGGGAAAAAAACCCAAAAGCATTCTCATATAAACAAAACCTGAAAGAATTTACCAACACCATACCAACTCTCCAAGAAGTGCTGAAGGGAGTGTTATACCAGGAAAACTAAAGTCGAACACACAGCAGTAAGAGTACAAGAAAACAACCAAGAAAATGGCCAGACTAATGGTAGGGAAAAGTTTGGAGTTGAATGTTAACTTCCAAAGTTTAAATGGAAAGATCAGACAACAGTAACAATGTAAAGTCAATTGAAGAGAGATTAATTATGAGTCTGAACTAGTGAAATAGAATTTTTTTACTTTAGACTAAAATATTACTGATTTTCTTCAATGCTTTGATTTCCATATTTTAGGATTTTTGTCTTCTCTTGAACTGTTGATAGGTTCATCTACCCACTATTTGAACTGAATCCTAACCTTTTTCTGGCTTTAAGTTTTAAGCAAATTTCTCTTAACATTTTTTTATTTTGACCTATTAAAAATAAAGCCTTTTTCTGAAATTAAAGAATACATCAAAACATACCTATTAATATCTATCTAATGACCACAGTAAGCTATATAGCCCCAGTGACGTACTACATTATATTATGTTCACTTTACTCACTGAGGTTTATGCCTAACGTCAGACATGTGCTCATAAATAAGTATATATTAGTGGTGCTTGCTATTGAAATTCTTTAATTAACATCTTTAGGGAATCAATAAAATGTGAAAAGAAAATGGCATGGAAAACAACTGTACATACCAGAGACAAGTGGGAGAAGGGCGGAGGGAATTGGCAGAGGGTGAGAGGTAGGGAATAAAGGGGGGGAAGTAAAATATTTAAGACACAAGAAATAGAAAATTATTTGTTGATAATATGTATGGTTATATCCTTGATTGAGCCAATATACAATGTATACTGGATGGAAAATTTCATTCTGTATACTGATTGAAGTACAGTGAAAAACTGTAAATAAATAAATAAATCATTTTCTTTAAAAAAAAAAAAAGAAGATATAATGCTTATAAATATCTACATACCCAATTCAGGAGCACTCAAATATGTAAAGAAAAGACTGTTAGAGCTAAAAGGAGAGATAGAGGTAACAATCTGATTATTGGAGATCTCAACACCCCATTTTCTCTTTTAGACAGATCAATGAGACAAAAAATAAGCAAAGAAATACAAGATCTAAGTGATACCATAAATAAGATGGATTTGACAGACATCTATAGAACTGTCTACCCCAAAACCACAAAATACACCTTTCTCAGCCCCACAGGGTGCCTTCTCAAAGGTTAATCACATGAAAGGGCACAAAACCAGCCTCTATAGATTCAAAGGCGTAGAATCTATATCCAGCATCTTTTCTGACCATGATGGAATTAAACTTGATATTAATTTCAGGAAAAACCTTTGAAAGTACACAGACAGAAACTAAATAACCTACTTCTGAATGGTTTCATGACTACCAAAGAGATTAAGATTGAAATGAAAAGATTCATGAAAATAAATGATAAGTCCATGGGTATCCATAATGTATAGGAAACTGCAAAAGCAGTCATAAGAGGGAAGTTCATTGCAATTGGTGCACATAAGAAAAAGATGGAAAGGTGGCAAAAGGACAACCTAACATCATGCCTCAGAGAATTGGAAAAACAACAACAAAAAATTTCAAAAAAAAAAATGCCAGGAGAAAAAAATAATAAAGACTTGAGCAGAAATAAATGAAATAGAAAATAAACTATACAGAAAATAAAAAGCAAAAGCTGGTTCTTTGAAAAGATAAACAAGATTTACCCATTATCTAGACTAATAGCTAGACTAATTAAGAAGAGAGAAAGGAACCAGATAAATCAAATTCACAGTGAAACAGGCAATATTACAACAGACATAATAGAAATAGAACACATTGGGACCAGCAGTTGGCATAATGGCTATGTCGCTGGACTCCCATGTAGCTGACTGCAGTTCGAGTCCTGGACCTGGCGGCTTATACTCATGCAGGGTACATGTGCGTGTGTGCCCAAGATCCTGAGAGGAGAATGGAGGAGAAGAGATTGCAGCGTGGCCATCCCCCCTGGGGGGTGATTTCTAGCTTTCTGTCTCTCTGTCTCTCTCTGTCATTCTGGCGAGTGCATACGCCCTACAGCAAAAGTGATGAAAAAAAAAAAAGAAGTAGAAAACATCATTAGAGGATAATATGAATGAATATAAGCCAACAAACAAGAAAACCTGGATGAGATGGACAAATTCCTGGACACATATAATCTACCCAGATTGACTCAGGAGGACATAGAAAGCCTGAATAGACCTATAACAAGCAATGTGATTGAATCAGTAATAAATAACCTCCCAACAAAGAAAAGTCCAGGTCCTGATGGCATCACTTCTGAATTTTAGAAAACTTTTAAAGAAGAGGTAACCTCCATTCTACCCAAACTATTTCTAGAGATCCAAAAGGAACGAACCCTTCCAAATCCACTTTATGAAGCCTTCATCACCCTCATTCCCAAAATGGATAAGGATATGACAAAAAAGGGAAAACTACAGACCTTTACCTCTGATGAATATAGATGAAAAAATTCTCAACAAGATACTTGCAAAATGCATCTGACAGCATATAAAAAAGTTTATTCATCATGACCAGGTAGGCTTTGTATCAGGGATGCAAGAGTCTTTCAACATATGCAAAACCATAAATGTAATACACCATATTAGCAGAAAGATAAAACCTATACGATCATTTCAATGGATGCAGAAAAAGCATTTGACAAAAGACAACATCCCTTCATGATTAAAATTCTGTAAAATTAGCATAGAAGGATCTTTTTCAGCATAATAAAAGCAATCTATGAAAAATGTATAGCTAATATTATAATGAATGAGGAAAAAATGAAAGCTTTTCCACTAAAAACTGGTACAAAACAAGGCTGCCCACTCTCTCCACTCCTATTCAGTACAGTAGGCAATGCAATCAGACAAGAGAGTGAAATAAAGGCATTCTAATAGGGAAAGAAGAGTCTAAATTATCTCTGTTTGCAGATCACATGATAGTCTACATAGAAGACCCAACAGTATCCACAAAAAAATTTCTTGAAGTAATAAATTCATACAGTAAATAGGCAGGATACAAAATTAATTTACAAAAATCTATAGCATTTCTATATACAAACAAGCAGATAGAGACAGAACTGAAGAAAGTAACTGCATTTACCATAACCATAAGGTACCTAAGAATAAAACTAACCAAGGAAGTCAAAGACCTCTATAAGGAAAACTATACAAATCTTTAAAAAAGAAATTGAAAATCACACAAAAAAGTGGAAGGATATCCCGTGTTCCTGGATTGGGAGAATTAATATAATCAAAATGGCAATTCTACCCAAGTTAATCTACATATTTAATGCAATCCCTATAAAATTACAAGAGACATCTTTCACAGATCTAGAAAAGACTATCATAGAATTTGTCTGGAACCATAAAAGACCCCATATTGCCAAAGTATCCTATGCAAAAAGAGTGGAGTGGGTGGCATCTCACTTCCTGACTCCAAAATATATTACAAAACTGTGATAATCAATAGGGCATGGACTTGGCAGAAAAACAGACGGGAAGACCAATGGAACAGAGACCCCAGAATAAAAACCCAAAACATATATACAACTGGGTTCTAGGCAACCCAGTGGGAAAAGGAAAACATCTTTAGCAAATAATGTTGGAAAAACTGGGTATCCACCTGCAGAAAGATGAATCTGAACCCCCAGCTGTCACTATTAACCAAAATCAACTCAAAGTAGATCAAAGGTCTAAATCTAAGACCACAAACTATAAAACTACTGGTGGAAAACACTGGGGAAACTGGGAGACATTGAGGTAGGCAAAAAACCCCAAAGCATGAGCGATAATCCCCAAAATAGACAAGTGGGATTACATCAGATTAAGAGTTTCCACACAGCAAAGGACACAGTAATTAGTTTGAGTCAACAACCCCCGGTATGGGAGAGAATTATTGTAAACTATGACTGTTTAAGGGACTGGTAACCAGAATACACAGGGAACTCAAGCAGCTTACCTGGAAGAAAATGATAAACCCAATTAAAAGATGGGAAAATGGACTGAATAAACAACTCTCTAAAGAGATAGAAATAGACAAAAAGCATATGAAAAAATGCTCACCATCCCTCATCATAAGGGAGATGTAGATCAAAACTACAATGAGATATCATCTAACCCAGTCAGAAAGGTGAAGATTAGAAAAAAAAAAAAAAAGAAAGAAAAGAAAAAGGTTAAGTACTGGCGAGGATGTAGTGAAAGGGGAACTCTCCTACATTGTTGGTGGGAATGTAAATTGGTCCAGCCACCGTGGAAAACAATATGGAGGTTCCCCAAAGACCTTCAAATAGAACTACCATATGATCCAGCAATTGGGTATCTGCCCAAAGGTCAGGAGAATGCTCAGTTGGAAAAGTGCTTGCACATCCATATTTATTGTGGCATTATTCACAATTGCTAAGAAATGGAACCAACCCAAATGTCCATCAACAGATGAATAGATTGAAAAAGTGTGGCACATATACTCCATGGGATACTATTCAGGCAAAAAAAAAAAAAAAAAAAAGAGAGAGACCCTGGCATTTGATAGAAAGTGGATGAATATGGAAGATTTACTGCTGTGTGAAGCAAGCCAGGCTATGGAGAGACATTGTATGTCTTTACTTAACATGTACCATATACCATTGTATGTCTCTACTTAACATAGTCTGTCTATGATAGACACTGAAAGACTGGAGGACATTGAAAATTTTTATGGACACGAGGGACAAAGTAGAAATAGAGTGGGAGAGCGGAAGAATATAGGAAAGGAAATTTGGGGGAGAAAAAATAAAGAGGTAAGACATTTAGGGGACACAGATATGGTTTATTATCTGTTGATGATGACATATACTATTTTCAACTGGGTTATTCTGAGGTGTATATCATGCTGGGTAAAGTATCTTTACAATCTAAATGACATATAGCAATTGAATGTATAAATAATTTTTAAAACTTTTTAAAAACTTATTTGGGCCAGCAGATGACATGAAGATTAAAAGTGGGTGGACTGAGCAAGTGGTTAGTCCCACACCCACTGGCTTCAGAAATTGTGGTTAGCACATGTGCATGCCTGTCAAAAATCCCAAAAGAATGAAGAAGGAATTGTAGTGTGGCCATTTTCCCAAGGAGATTTCTCACTTTCCCTTGCTCTCCGTTAAAGATGAGCACACATACCCTACTGCAAAATTAAAAAAAAACAAAAACAAAAAACTGGGGCCAGCAGGTAGCATGGTGGTTAAGGTGTTGTACTTCTATATGGCTGACTGAGGTTCAAGTTCCAGACTTGCTTTCTCACTTTCCCTCTCTGTCGCTTTCTGCTGAGAGCACATACCCTGTAGCAAATTTAAAAATTGTAATAGAGCTGACAGGTGGTGTGGTAATTAAGGTACTTGAGTCCCACACAGCCAATCACAATTCAAGTCCAGGGCCTGGTGGCTTATTTTTTCACTTTCCTTCTTTCTCTCTCTCTCTCTCTCTGCTCAAATTAAAAATAATAATAATACATAAAATTAAATAAAATTTAAAAATAATGATTAATAAAATGAAATAATTCTTTTTAAAAAAATCCTGTCTTTCCTAGGAGGGAAAAAAAACTTGCCCAGTTTTTGTTGTATTTTATTTTAATAAACTGGATATCAGAAGTGATTTAGTTTTTGTTGTTTTTTTAAACTTTTTTTTTGGAGAGGTTTTTGCTATAGGGCGCATGCGATCATCAGAAAGACAGAAAGTGAGAAATCACCCCCCAAGGGGGATGGCTGCACCGCAATCCCTTCTCCGTTCTCCTCAGTATCTTGGGCTCGCACATACACACACCCAGCATAAGTTTAAGCCACTGGGTCCAGGACTCGAACTGCAGTCGGCTACATGGGGGTCCAGCAACATAGCTATTACACCAAATGCTGGTCTTTGTTTTTTAAATTTTTACTAGAGGGTGCATGTGCTTGTTAGAAACACTGGAGAAAGAAGGAAAGTAAGAAATCACCCCTCCCATAAAGTTGGTCATGACACAATTCCTTTTCTTTGCCTCTATTCCTTCAGGATCCTGGGCAGTACACATACACACATGGAATGTTTTTCAAGCTGTAGGGCCTGGGACTCAAACTGTGTAGTTCATATGGGATCCAGTTGCCCTAACCACCATACAACTGGATGGCCCATATATATGTAAAAACCTAGGATCACTTATTCTTTGGAGAGGGAGACTAATGTACACAAAGTGAGGCTGGTTGACTAATGGAATAACAAACTTATCTTGTAAAGATGTGACATCAAATGGAGGCACCTAACCTGGGCCACTCGGGGTGATTCTAGAGCTGTTTATGGAATGAGTGATGGCCTTGCACTGGGGTGAAAAAAAAAACAACTTTCCAAACCCCAGGCAGTCAAGAGTGAATCAACACAGAAGGATGCACTAACACAAACCATTGATGGTCTAATAGTGGCTAGGCTGGAAGCTAAGGAGAATGGGGAGTAAAGCTGGAAGATAGTGGAATGCAAAGGGCCTTGGATGACAGTTGAATGCAAATCTACAGGCTCTGAGGTTTCCTTGAAGAATAGTGGACAAGCAGTACGGTAAGGTTAACATCTCAGTGAGTTCATGAAGTTGTGTGGAGGGCAGATTCAAAGAGTGGGGGAAGGGAAGCAGGAGATTTATCAGGAGACCACAGAAATGTCTGCAATACATCTTGAGCACACATATATGGCTGATCATATGTCCTGGCTGGCCAGACAAGCCAGAACACATCTTGGGTCCCAGCTCCCTTTCATGTTCAAGTGTCTCTACACCGAAAGTATTATCTACACACACACACACACACCACAGAACTTTTTAAATTCTTGTTTTTGCTGATATTTCCTATTTTATTCTATTTCACTTTTTTAAAAGAATTACTTTTATTAATTTTATTTATTTATTTATTTATTTATTTATTTATTTTTCAATTTGATGAGAGAGGGAAAGTGAGAAAGCAAGCTGCCAGGTCTGGGACTTGAACCATGGTCAGCCAAAATGTTGGGGGACCAGCAGATGGCGTAATGGCTACATCACTGGAAACCAATGTAGGCACCCACAGTTCGAGTCCAGGACATGGTGGCTTAAACTTACACCAGGATCGTGTGCATGTGTGCCCAAGATCCTGAGAGGAGACTGGAGAAGGGATTGAGGTGTGGCCATCTCCCTTGGGGGGGTGACTTCTTGCTTTCTGTCTCTCAGTCTTTCTGGCGAGCGCACACAACCCATAGCAAAAATCTCTCAAAAAAAAAAAAAAACCGTTCGTTGTAACGTACTAAGCTGACCTCCTGACCCACTATTTAGTTCAGGGCCCGCAGTTTGAAAAATTCATCTAGAAGGTTGCTAGGTTTGGAAGGAAGAGGTTAGTAGACTGAGAACTAAGAAATGGGCAGACAGCTAAGGCTGTGATCTGTACCACAGTAATAGTCACCAGACATTCTGAGGCAGGAAAAAGCTAGAAAATGGAAGCCGGTAAGGGAGCTGGAGCATTTGCCTATGTGGCTAGACAGAAACGATGAGGGCAGAAAATTCCCCGCCCAAGGTAATACTGGCAGATTTCCAGTAGGGAGTTAAGCCACATATATGATATAGCCAATTAACTGAATCAGTAGGCCCAGGCACATTTGACAGAGCTAAGGAAATGAGAACAACTGGTGGGCCTAGCCAATGATCAACCGACACTATCAACAGATTGAAAAACTGTAAACGTCACAGATCATAATGTCCAGGGCCTTTGAGCCGCTCTTTCAGCTTAGGCTTACTCTTACCTCTCAAAAATGTACTTTCACTTCTACTTATTAAACTACCTTTTTCCTTTCCCCTATTGGCATGTTTCATTCATTTCTTTGTCAGAAAAGAAACAACAGTCACAGAACCCATCTGGCAATAGTTTTGTAAATACCAAATGGGTCCACTTGCCTAGAGTCAGGCCCGGAGACCACACCAAGTAGATTCCCCCAAAGGATGCCTCAGTACAAGCCGATAGGCAGGACAGGCAGCTGCCTCGAAGCAGTATCCCCTAGCAAAACAGGCACAGGGCTGTCCTACATCTCCACACTGCATGTGAATGGAGCGGCGGGTCCTCCTGGTTCCAGCGTCCAAGAAAACCGATCCTGAGTTTGCTGGGCCGTGCCCTAGGCGTCCGACAGTCCAGGGAAGGATCAGGACTCACTGTAAAGTCACCCCAGACGCCGGCAAGGCAAGACATGTGAGGCCGGCCGCAGGATCACGCAGAGGCCCACAAAGGAAGCAAGGGAGGGCGGCCCAGCAGAGGCCTGGGAACCCGAACCTTACTCACAGCGCCCTGTGGATCCGTACTCCACCCCTCCGCCCCCAAACCTCTGCATCCTGTGGAAGCACCGGGCCCTCCCCACAGTGCCCCGCGATATTGAGCGGCGCAGGCGCAGTGTTCTCCCGGCGTGCATCGCGGCGCAGCCGAGCCCCACCGGGCTGCCTTAGGCAGCCAGGCCGCCCAGCCGCCGGGCAGGATGGCCCTGAAACGGATTCAGAAGGTAGGTGGAGGCAGCCCCGCCGAGCCGGGGCGAAGGGGCTAAGGGTCGTCGGGACGCAGACGGAGCGCGACTGCGAACACGCTGCGGGACTCCGGCCCCGAGGGATGAGGACACTGAACTGGAGAGGCGCTGTCTTAAAAAGGAACGGCTCGACAGGGGGCGGGGCGAGCCTTGCGGTCACGTGAGCGGTCTCGCCGCAGGTCGCGTAGGCGGGGGGTGGGAGGGTCGGAGGGCGGAGCCTGGGCAGGGGGCTTCCCAGAAACTACTTGCAGGTAGACGACGCAGTTTCGGTTAGGCAAAGCCAGATTGGCGTGGCATATAGTGACTGGAAAGTACCCAGCCTAGAGAGGGCGTTTGCAGGTCTGTCGCTTTGCCGTTGTCACGTGTCATCACCTGTTTTTAGTCTTTTTCCCTTGTACTTTTTAAAAATATTCTTTTAGAATTACTTATTTAAGGGGCCGGCAGGTGGCATGGTGGTTAAGGGCGCTCTGGACTCCCACATGGTAGACAGCAGTTCGAGACCCAGACCTGGCAGTTTACTCTTGCACTTTCCCTGTCTCTCTCTGGTCAAATTAAAATAAATAAGAAAGTTAAATGAAATAATTCTTCACCAAAAAAGAATCATTTCATTTTATTTATCATCATTATTATTTTTAAATCTGCTACAGGGAATTGCATGCTCACGGGAGATGCAGAGAGAGAGAGAATGAGAAAGCAACTTGCCAGGGACTTGAACCATATTCAAATGTGTAGGAATCCATTCCTTTAACCACCATGCCACGTGCTGGCCCCTTTTGCTTGTACTTTTTTAAAAAAAGTGATTCTACTGCATTTTTAAGATATCATTACAGTATGTCTTTTTAAAAAAATAATTATTTTATTTATTTATTTGCTTGTTTATTTTTAGCTTGACCAGAGAGGGACAGAGCAGGAGAAAGTGAGAAAGCAAACTGCCAGATCCAGGACTCCAACCATGATCAGCCATGTGGGAGTCCAGCACCCTTAGCCACCACACCACCTGCCAGCCCCAGTATCTCTTTTTTTAAGGTTTATTTATTTAACCTCCTCCATGATGGAGAGAGGGTGGAGGGGAAATCCCAACAGGGTCTTCATGCACATTGGTCCCTACCGCAACCAGTCCCTGCACAGGCACAAGGTCAGAGAATTCCTGGAAAACCCAAGATTCCCACTATGGTTTTTTATCCCAGTTTGCTTTAAATGTAAACCTTTTCCATATTATAAAATAGTAGGTTAGTAACCTTAACATTCTACTAGGACATGACTAATGACTGACTAACTGATCCCCTGCAGTGGGTGAGAGCATGAAAGCAGGGTTACTTGCAGTGGGATCTCAGGCAAGGCATTTAATCATTCCTACAAGCCTTGTGCTGTTCACAAAGTTGTTTTGATAATTAATTGTGATGTGTTTAACACAAGTGCTCAATATGAGTTAACTGCCATTGTTACTAAAAATATTTCATTAAATCAATGATGCTGTGATGAGCATCATTGTAAAACCAATTCCATAATTCACATGATAAGGTGTGACTGCTAGGTGTGGAATTACAGGGTCTCTTCTGTAATTAATTAAAAAGAAATTATTGTTGTGGAATTATTTTCTAAAAGGTGTCATGTGTCATCCTAGGATTTCAAAGCAGTTGAATGACAGGCTGATATCTGGGTTATAAAAAGATCCCCGTGGTGCCAGCCAGGTGGCATCATGGTTAAGGCTGCTGTATCCCACATGACTGACTTCAAGGTCAGAGTTCCAGACCTGGCAGCTTGCAAGACATGCCAGATACCTGTGCATGCATACCCAAAATCCCAAGAGGAGAATGAGGGAGAAGGGACTGTGCTGTGGCCATCTCCCCAGGGGGTGACTTTTCACTTTCCTTCTCTATTTCTCTCCAGTGAGTGCACACACTCTATAGCAAAAACAACAACTCTCTATAGCTACAGTGGGCCTGGAGTGGGGCAGTGGTGGTTATGAGATTCTAGCAAAGGCTTTACCCATCTTAATGACTATGGACTAGACCCCCCCACACCCCCCAGAAGGAGTAGAGCTATATGACATGGCATTGGTAGACCTGACAGGACTTGAGGAGAGGACATGAGAGGTAGACAGGATGGGATCAGACAGGTCACTGGGTAGATGATGATTTTGCTGCCTAGGGGAGGGAATTAGATTTGAATCTATATGTTTGAACATGTATGCTAAGATTTATAAAAGGAGGACTTAAAGACACAAGTTTGGACCTTAAAGATGAGATGCAGCTATAGATGCAAGGTGGTTGAAGTCATGGGCCAGGGAGGGCTTTCATTCATAGGAATCAGGATAGGAAGAAACCAGGTTGGCCTCATGGGCCTGTGACTCATTCAATCCCACAAGGCCTCTGTCCCCTCCCTCTTTGGTTACCTCCCCTCACCCACCTCCTTTCGTTTAATGTTCTGCTATCACCATGAAGAAATTCACTGAACAAGAGCCACCATACTTTTATTGTGCATGGTACCCCGCAAACTATGTGGCAAATCCTGGAAAAAACAACAGGACACTGGGAATACTAACTATAAGAATGTGTCAAAGAGCACATTTTGTGTATGTACAGTGGGTGGGGGCAGCTTATGATATGTTTGCAGCCAACTGTCTCACCTGATCATTGTTACCCAAGAAAGAGATCTGTCTGCCTACAAAGGCAACCTGGCCCATGTAGTTCCTCATCACTTAAAAAAAAAGAGAGAGAGAAAAATGTATCAAAGCCTGGACCAGTAGTTAAGCCCTGTGCATAGGGAGCTGGATCCCACGTGGGTAACTACAATTCCATTCCTGGCCCTGGTAGCTTGAAAAACATGTTAAATGCACGTGCATGCATACACTGATGGAAAGAAGAAATAGAATATAAGCTGAGTTTAAATGTGTTAAAAATACCTTTAAACAAATCCTGTGATATAGTATAGTATAGAAAAAGTTTGTGAACACAGGCTGAGCAACAGACATAGGGGAGTATATTTTATTTTTTATTTTTATTTTTTAGAATTTTGCTGTAGGGTGCATGTGCTTATCAAACAGACAGAGAAAGTGAGAGATCACCTCCCTCTGAGGGGGATGGCCATGCCACAATCCCTTCTTCATTATCCTCTCGGGATTTTGGACATGCACACACATGCACCCAGCATGAGTTTCAAGCCACCAGGGCCGGGACTTGAACCTCAGTCAGCCATGTAAGAGTTCGGTGCCTTTAACAAATATTTGTTGTCGGAGGAGGGCCTGCAATTTTACTTTTTAAGTCAGGTAACCAGATGTTTTACAGACCCAGAAAAGAAGGTACCACCTGTCCGCAGGTTAATGAGACTGGTTTACTTTTCCTTGTTGTGATGTGTGCAAAGAGACTGTACAGCCTGGGCCTTTCAGAATGAGTAGCAGTGGCCTTGAAAAAACTCTAGAAACAATGGTGGAACACAGAGCAGGATACTATGGGTGAGGGTGACTTGCTTTTGGAATCTTGAGTGGGGAGGAATCTCAGAAATACCTAGACAAATCACTTTCCTTCTTTCTTTTTTTTTTTTTTTTTTGCTATAGGATGCATACACTCACCAGAAAGACAGCAAGAAATCACCCTCCTGGGGGATGACCACACCATAATCCCTTCTCCTCTAGGGGTTTTGGGCATGCATGCACACACACCCAGCATGAGTTTCAAATTTCCAGTCCAGGACTCAAACTGCAATGGGCCATGTGGGAGTCCAGCAACATAACCATTATGTCATCTGCTGGTTTCTCATTTTATTTTTTGACTTGTTTTGTTTGTCCTTATTTTTTTTTAATGCATGAGTGATATTTGATTATATGTATATGAAAAAACCTATGTCTAAGACTGAATGACTTCTTTCAAAAGATACACACACACACACACACACATATATATATACAGACACACACACACACACACACACACATATATATATATTTAGATTTTTGCCATAGAATGCATGTGTTCACCAAAGAGTCAGAGACAGAGAGAGGGAAAGTGAATCACCCTCCAGGAGGGATGATCACACCACAGTTCCTTTTCCTACATTCTCTTCTCGGGATTTTGGGTGCCCACGCACATGTTCCCGATATGATTCTCAAGCCGCCAAATTCCGGACTTGAACTGCTATTAACCATGTGGGAGCCCAGCACCTTAACCACCATACCACTTGTTGGCCCCTAATAATTTTTAAGTAAAACTGAAGTTTTGTTGTTAAAGCATTTGGTATTTAATTGCTAGCATGTTTTTTTCTTAGTATATAACATTTTGTCTTAACAGTGACTGCATCATGGATTTGATGAAGCAGTAAAAGAATTGAGTGTGTATCATGGTTTACTTACCTCATTATCTGTGGTAATACCCAATTCCTTAACTTTCATTCCCTTTTTCAGGACTCTTATCATCAGTGCTGTCCATAACAATGATTAGTATACAACTTTAATCTATATAGTCTTTTATAGTTAATTTAAAAATTATATATTTATTGGTTGGGAATTTCCATGGTTTAGACTTCAAAAGGTATGAAAAGGCATACAGGAAAGTAACTCCCCCCACCACTCTTTTTTTTTTTTAAGAGTTATTTTATTTTATTCATCATTATTAATATTGTTTTTTGTTTTGCTTTGTTTTTTTGGGGGGGTTTTTTTTAGAGATTTTTGCTATAGGATGCATGCGCTCGCCAGAAAGACAGAGAGACAGAGATAGAAAGTGAGAAATCACCCCCCGGGGGGATGGCCATGCTGCAATCCCTTTTCCTCCATTCTCCTCTCAGGATCTTGGGCGCGCACGCACAGGCACCCGGCATAAGTTTAAGCCACTGGGTCCAGGACTCGAACCACAGTCGACTACATGGGAGTCCAGCGACATAGCCATTATACTAACTGCTGGTCCCATCATTTTTAATATTTTTTAAATTTGACCAGAGAGATAAAGACAGAGAGAGAGGGAAAGTGAGAAAGTAAGCTACCAGGTCTGGAACTCGGATCATGGTCGTCCATGTAGGAGTCCAGCACCCTAACCACTATGTTACCTGCCAGCCCCTGACCCCACTCTTGACCCCATATGTTCAATTCTCCTCCTTGGGGCAACCAATATTACCAGGGGGTTTTGGTTTTATTTCTGTTTTATTTGTTTGTTTGTTTTTGTTTTTGCCAGAGGGAATGTGTGCTTGCCAGAGATATAACAGGAAAACAAAACAAAAAAAAACAGGTGTAATGGTTAAGGTGCTAGACTCCCACATGACTGACTGTAGTTCAAGTCCTGGACCTGGTAGCTTACTTTCTCACTTTCCTTTTCTTTCTGTCTCTCTCTGGTCAAATTTAAAAATAATAATAAATTAAATAATTCTTTTAACAAAAATTTAACCCTTTTTTTCTTTATTTCTCTTTCTTATATTTTAAAGGGTAACTGGCGTTTATAGCTTCTGTAACTAATGTAATCTGTAACCATTGTAACAAATAAGCCTGTTTCCTTGGAAAGAGGACACTTAAGACACTTGTTTAGACAGTCGTCACAAGAATGCAGCCAGGACTGGGATCTCAGGCAAGAAATCTTAAGAGATGGGAATGTTTGCTTAAGGGACCCAGAGTAACAGGTTAGATGAGGAAGATTGTAATAATGTAATGTAATAACATAATAATTCTTCACAGATGTTTAGATAGTTTTGTTAAAACAGTATAGCTTAAAGAAAATATGTTATAGCTTCTCACAAGTCTGAGTTAATGGATTCAGCATTGCCATAAGAACAAAAACATGGTCATAAATGTCATGTGAAAGGAAAAAGTTGTACAGGGACAATTTTAGGAAAATAATGAGGGAAGGGGTAATATTGAACTAGTTAAATTTTCTTTATAGCTAACAATGAATAAATAAGAAGTATAATGGTATATAACATGCTGGAAATTTCTGTTCTGGAAGTTGGTTGTAAGCTTGTTAGCTCTTGGCCAACCCATGCTCAAACACAGCTCAATAAACTAATTTTCTTCCTTTTTGCTCCACCTCTCGATTATTCACACAAATGGCCGGATTTTAGCTGGCAACAGGGGGAAGGGGAAAATGGGAGAGAAATAGGAAGAAAGACACCTCCCTGTAGGGTGTGGTCACATCCAATCCCTTTTCCATTTCTCCATCCTGTTAGGATTTGAGTAACACACAAATGCCTGACATGTTTTCCAAGCAGCCAGGGCCAGGATCAGACAGCTGGGTAGTCCATGTGTGATCTGGCTCCCCTAACTACTAGGTCCCAGAGCCAGTTCATTATTTTCTTAAGTAGTCTTAAGTAATACATACATTTTTCTCTACCCATTTCTCCTCCCCCTTTTTATAATACTAGTGGTATGCCTTCACATGCTGTTGGCGTTGGGTTTTTTGAGGTGCTCTTGTGCTTATTATATACATTAAAATTTTCTAGCCACACAATAGTGCTGGCAAGTTGTCAGGCATTGTTAATTATAAACCAGAAGAAAATTATATTGAGTCCCAAAGAAGGCAAATGATTTTCCAAGTGATGGTGCTGGGGCCTTGTCAGGCGCCATACACAAGTGGGTTTGTTTTTCCCAAGTCACACTGCTCCTCCTCAAAAGGCTATTTCACATTTGAAATTTGATGGGGTTGGTTGGTCTTTGTCAATAAGGACCCACTTATAAGCTTTCAAGAATCATTAAGTACTAATAACTATCTGTGAGAAACATGCTCACTCGTCCAGTGCCAAAGAATGGACACAAAGACACAGGACACAGCAAAGTGAGACTTTAATGGCAGTCTTGCAAGATCAGGTGTCTGATGGGCAGACACACTTGAAATGCTTAGAATGAGAAATTTATTCCCCTGGGGCCAGCAGATGGCCTGGTGGTTAAGGCACTCTGGGCTTCCACATGGCTGACCATGGTTCACGTCCTAGATATGAAGGCTTGCTTTCTCACTTTTCTCCTCTCTCTCTGTCTCAGTCTCTCTGGTCAAATTAAAAATAATAACAGTAACAGACACGTGTGCGTGTATGCCCAAGATCCCAAGAGGAGAATGGAGGAGAAGGGATTGCGGCATGACCATGCCCCCTGGGGGGTGATTGTGATTTCTTACTTTCTGTCTCTCTGTCTGTTGTTGTCTTTCTGGCAAGTGTACACGCCCTATAGCAAAAACCTCTCCGCCCCCCCCCCCCCAAATAATAATAAATAAAATAATTTTAAAAAACTAAATTTATCCCCTAGTGCATAAGTCTCTCCCTGGTTACTCATTGACTGATTACTATGAGGTATACAATATTTCTGGACATCCCTCTCCCTCCCTTGTCTGGTGGAAAGGCATAGGCTCAGGACAAGCTCACAGAAAGGCCTGACAAATGTCCTGAGGAGCGAGAAGAACCAAGAAGTGAAAAGGAACAAAGGAGGCCAGCAGGTGGCATAGTGGTGAAGGCACTGGACTCCACATGCTGACTGGGGTTCAAGTCTTGGATCTGGTGACTTGAAACTCAAGCCAGGCATGTATATATGAGAGCCAAAAGTCAGGAGGAAAATGAAGGAGAATGGATTGAGGTGTGTTCATCCCCTCCAGGAGATGATTTCTCACTTTCCCTCTCACTGCCTCTCTCCAGTGAGCACACATGCCCTATGGCAAAAACCTTAAAAAAAAAAGAACAAAGGACTGGTGACCAACCCCTCTCTTGAAAAGTAGTTTCTCAAGGGTGATGTGTAGCTTCTGGGTTTTGTTTGTTCAGGGACTTTTGGGGAATGTGTGCTTTTTTGGAGTTGTTACTTCTGCAAGCTCATCAGGCAGCTTTTGTTAAACTGTTCTTGAAAATGAATCACTTAGGCTTTTTTTTTTTTTTTTGGAGAGGTTTTTGCTATAGGGCACGTGTGCTCACCAGACAGACAGAGAGACAGACAGACAGAAAGCGAGAAATTGCCCCCCAGGGAGGATGGCCACGCCACAATCCCTTCTTCTCCATTCTCCTCTCAGGATCTTGGGCACGCACGCACACATGCCCGGTGTGAGTTTTAAGCCACTGGGTCCAGGACGCAAACCACGGTCAACTACATGGAGTCCAGCGACATAGCCGTTATGCTAACTGCTGGTCCCCGGCTTTTTTTTTTTAAAGAATTATTTACTTAATTAATTCCATTTGTTATTATTTTTACCTTGAGCAGAGAGAGAAAGAGAGAAAGGGAAAGTGAGAAGACAAGCCACCAGGTCTGGGACTCAAACTGAGGTCAGTCATGTGGTAATACAGCGCCTTTAACCACCATACGACCTGCCAACCCCAGGCTACTTTCTTACATGACCATTTCATCCCTGAAGAAGGGACATGGATTCTGGGCACTTCGCATGCAAAGATGTAAAGACGTGGAAAGATCTCTCAAGCTGTGAGGAACTGGCTTCTGCTGACTTCGCCAGCCTTGCCTGGTTATATGGCTCTGCAGGATCTGTCCTCACAGTACTCTGGGGTTCCACTGAGCATAGGCTAGCCAGAAAGGTGGTGTTACTAGAATGATCTTCATACCCATTGACAGGTGGGTCAGGAGGGTCTTCATGGTGAAACGGTGCTGGGCTTCGTCCAAGCAGGTCTGAGAGTCATCAACCAGCTCTGAACTCAGTATGTGTGTAGGGCCCCAGTTTGCCCCCCCCACCCCCCCACCAAGGAGTTCCCCACCCACACAGTATACCATCCTTCCCCTTCCTTCCGTCCGTCCTTTTAGAGTTTGCTAAGGTCTGGAACCTGAACTATCAGCAAACACTCTCACACATGCAAAGTAAAACCTAAAAGCTTGATCTGGAGGCTCATCATGGGCAGGGTCACATTTAGGGATCACCCACACAAAGTGATTGCACTGTTGCTAACCCTTATGGCATATCTGTTAGCAATGCTAGACTTTGGCTTGTGAGCTCTAGGACTTGCCACTCAGTGATGGGTGAGGAATTTGGGGGTGGGGTTGGAGGAGAGAGGGAGATACCAAAGCCTCATCCTAAACTCACCACTGCTCACTTTAACCCACTAACCCAGAGCTAGCAGCTCCCTGCCCTTGCCCAGAGTGCTCTCCTTTGTCCTGTCCTGAGGACTTGGGATGAGGCAACTCCTTTTAGGTTGGTGGAAGGATAGGCTTGAGGGTAAGACCTACAAGTGACTGGCTCCTTACCCTGCCCTCTTCCAGCTCTGTAACCCCGGAAAGTAACTTCACCTCTTAGTTCCCACTTATAAAATAGAAAAAGATTTTTCTCTAGTATTTTCTCAGCTGGGATAGGACCTATGACCTACCAGTTGCCAGCCCTCTCCCTGCAGAATTCATTCTGGATGCAATGACTGGCAGAACCACAGGAACACACCAGCCCTGACTCTCTGTCTCATGTTCTAGGAATTAGCCGACCTACAGAGGGACCCACCTGCCCAGTGTTCTGCGGGACCTGTGGGTGATGATCGTAAGTATCCTCTGTGACTTCCAGCCACAGGAGCTCTACAGTTAAGATCCCACATTTACCGACTGAGCAGTTTGTAAGGAAGCCAGCTGGTTCTTTTCCTTTGGTAGTGCATTGGTTTTTCCTTCATTGGAGTAATGAATTGCTTTTTTATTCCTTGGAACAGTGAATTCCCAGCAGGTGACTCCTCAGGTTACACCCGCAGTGGAACCTCTGCCTCCCTCCTCTGTGGCATGAGGCCAGCCTGTCCTGAGGCACAGTGGCTTCCAGAAAGTGCCTCTGACCAAGTCATACTATGGGTATCCGTGTAGATACTGTCTCTTTTCTTAGAGGTTTTTGCTATAGGGCATGTGCGCTTGCCAGAAAGCTAGAGAGAGACAGAGAGACAAAAAGTGAGAAATCATCACCCCCCAGGGGAGATGGCCATGCCGCAATCCCTTCTCCTCCATTTTCCTCTCAGGATCTTGGGTACGCACACATACACATGTGCCTGGCCTAAGTTTAAGCCACCAGGTCCGGCACTCAAACCACGGTCGACTACATGGGAGTCCAGCAACGTAGCCATTACACCAACTGCTGGCCCCCCCATGTAGATACTATCTTGACACTGGTGGTAGGGAACCTGATAGAGCTGCCCTCAGGAGCAGAGTTGGAGGCTGATGGGGTAGATGGTGGACTACTTGCCTCTTGGGAGACTGAAGGCATAGCTCCAAGCCAGGCAGCTGCTGGGTAGGGTGTCCAGAAGTGACACAGCTAGCCCTCTGGGTCCTGCATGGCCAGCACCAGGGTTTCCAGCCTCACCCATCTTGCCTCCTGTCTGTAGGCTTTTTGGGGTCTGTGACATTATCTTTTACTGTGAGGCTGCAATAGCCACAGCTGTGAGAAAAATAGGTAGGGAGAGAAGACACTTTATGTCAAAGGAAGGTGGTGTTGCAGAAACAGACCCCAGATAATTAAACTGGTCTCAAACAGAGCTTTGTGCCTGTGTTCACAGCACTTTTGTTTACAGTGGTCACAAGATGGTGACAGCCCAAGTAAGTGCACATTAGTTGGCAAGTGGATAAACATGATATGGTTCTAACTCATCCTACAACACGATGAACCCTGGAAATCTGCCCAGGGAAATAAGCCAGACAGAAAGTGACGCATACTGTGGGATTCCATTCACACAGAATACCCAAGCCAGATAGACTGATGGGACAGAAAGAGGTGATGGGGTTGGCAGAGCAGGAAGGCAGCCTGAAACACTGCGGGCTCAGGTGTGATGTACAGCCACAGGGGATCCACCCTAGGAAAGGACGAGGCTCCAGAGTGAATCGAGGGGACAAAGAATAGGAAGGTTTGGAAGATCAATATGAAAAGTGGCTTAAGTCTTGCAAAGAGAGGCTAGAATTGTAGTTATTGGCACCTGTATGGTAAAGGATTTAATCTTGCCCTGGAAAAGATCTAGCCTTTGTCCTCAACCCCTGGTTGGTGATCACTAAGATATTGTACCAGATAGAACTGTCTTTGTTTGCCTGGAGGCTTTGGTTCACACCAACAGTATGATTTTTGGCATAACTGGCCATGCCAGGTAGACTGAGCATGTCATCTATGCAGAGATTTTGGACATACCTGGGACTGGAGACTGAGATCAGCCCAGTGGGCACTCAGTCATGGAGCCCAAAGTACATGAATACTGGGTTCAAGGGAACTTCCCTAGCTGGCCGTACTCTTCTGTTACATCCTACTCCACAGGGACAGTCGGTGCTGGTATTAGGACCTATTAGTATTGTATTAGTCTGTTTTGTTTCTTGTAATAAACCTGACCTGGAAGCACAGCCACCTGCTAAGAGATCTTGGAGTCTCAGCACATAGTCAAACCTGAAGGTGGTTTTGGGAAGCCTGACTACACATTTGATGTCACAGAGAGGGCAATCTGGGTAGACAGCCCCCTCTAGGTCCAGTAGGGCCTCTTCAGCAGTGATTACTATTCTCTCACATGCCATCTTTCCTTGCCTTGCAGTGTTCCACTGGCAGGCCACCATCATGGGCCCGGTAGGTACCCCTGCGGGCGCCACTCCTCCTTACTTCCTGCACTTCATATTTAGCGCATGCATCGACCTCTTTCTGTTTCTCGGCTTTCCAGAATGACAGTCCTTACCAAGGAGGCGTGTTCTTCCTGACCATCCACTTCCCTACAGATTACCCTTTCAAGCCCCCAAAGGTAAGGCTCCCCAGCTCCCTGACATCCAGATGGAGGACAGCAAATGATGAAAGCCCTTCTCAAGTCCCTAGTGAAAGGAACCACAAATGGGCCTCTCACAAGGGCCTGTCGCTCCTCCCTGAAAGCTCTCACTTTTGGAGCAGTCTCTATTGTAAGCAAGGGTCAGGTGGTGAGCTGGTCTCCTCGTGCAGTTATGGTTTCCTGCTGCTCCTTGCAGTCCTGGCAAAGTCTGGTTCTGTTTCAGGGCCCATTTCCATTCTTTGCAGGCCCTTACTTGCAATCTTGGACAGGGCGTCTCAACTGGGGTGCTTTTGCCACCTGCTCTTGGGAAAAATCTTGGGATATTTTAGGTTAAGAAAACTGGCAGGGGTGGGGGGGGGAAGCTTGTTAGTAATATCTTGTGGGTGAAGGCTGGAAATGCTGCTCAACCCTGTGTAGCACACAGAACACCCCACCTTCCACAACAGAATGACCTAGCCCAAGTGTCACCATTGCTAAGGTGGGACACCCTGGTCTCGGGTCCTGGCTGATCATCTCTTCTTACAACTGCAGTTTTCTTTATGCAGTTAGAAGTCTAGCAGGCCTTCCTATACCCTCCAAACCCACACTATTCCCCTCAGTGGAGCCTCCAAGGACCATGGGGGAGAGGCTATGGAGCTGCCTGGCCACACTGCCCTGCACATCTTAGGGTGTAGCTGGAGTGTCCTGCCTGCAGTTGCCTTGCCCCAGCACTGCCTGCGTTCACTCCCTGGGGCTTCACTTGTCAGGAAAGAACCTACCCTGTCTTCCCCCAAGCTCTGTGCCATTGAGGAGACAGAAAACACTCAAGTGAGCTGGTTAGCACCGCGGAGAAGCAAGCTGGGTCAGCAACAGGAGCTAGGGTACAGGGAGATCATCCTGAGGTGGGAGCACAATGAAGGCTGAAACAAAGGAGAGATCCACAGGGAGTGCATCTGTGTGCACGAGGAATCTTAGGGGTATGAGGAAGGCCAGGGGGCCCAGCCCTTGGGGTGGGGTCCCCAAAGCTAACATATGAGCATCTACTGGGGCTGACAGAGGAGTGATTCAATGGGACCTACCTGCCCAAAGGATCATGCTGTCATGAGTGGGATAGGAACAGTGGTGAGGCTTGGCAAGACTCCACAATCACAGTACAGCTGGTTGTGTGGGGGCAGGAGAAGAGGGAGGTACAGATGTTAGAAAGTGACACCCACAGGACAGGCTGTAGCTCACATGTGGGCCCTCGGTATACATGGTACTTTTAAAAATACTTTTATTTATCATTATTATTACCTTTTTGTTTTGTTTTGTATTGTGATTTATTTTTAAATTTTTAATTAATTAATTAATTTATTTTTATATTATTACCTTTTAATTTGCTATAGGGCACATGTGCTCACCAGAGAGAGTCAGGGAGAAAAGGAGAGTGAGAAAGCAAGCTGCCACATCTGGAACTCGAATCACAGTTGCTTATGTGGGAGTCCAGCACCATAACCACCGCCCTACCTCCTGGCCCCCACGGTACTTCTTTTTCTTTTTTAAAGAATTATTTATTTCATTTACTATTTTTTTTAATTTGACCAGAAAGAGACAGAAAAAGAGAGAAAGGGAAAGTGAGAAAGGAAGCCACCAGGTCAAGGACTCAAACCACAGTCTGCCATGTGAAAATCCAGCACGTTAACCACCATGCCACCTGCCGGGTCCAATACTTTTTAAAAAATTATTTATTTATTATTTTATTTTATTATTATTATTATTCATTTTTATCAGAGAGAGATGCACAGAGAGGGAGAGGGAAAGGGAGAAAGCAAGCTGCCAGGTCCAGGAATTGAACCACAGTCAGCCATGTGGGAGTCCAGCGCTCTAATCACCACGTCACCTGCCAGTCCCACAATACTTTTTTTTTTTGGAGAGGTTTTTGCTATAGGGCGCGTGCACTCACCAGAAAGACAGAGAGAGAGAGACACACACACAGAAAGCGAGAAATCACTTCCCTGGGGGAATGGCCACGCCGCAATCCCTTCTCCTCCACTCTCCTCTCAGGATTTGGGCACGCTCGCACACACGCCCGGCGTGAGTTTTAAGCCACTGGGTCCGGGACGCGAATCTCGGTCAACTACATGGGAGTCCAGCAACATAGCCATTACGCTAACTGCTGGTCCCCCACAATACTATTTTTTAAGAAGAGAGATTTTTGCTATAGGGTGCATGTGCTTGCTGGAGAGATAGAAAGCGAGAAATCATCCCCCAGGAGAGTTGGCCACACTGCAGTCCCTTCTCCTCTATTCTCCTTTTGAGATTTTGGGGACACATGCACATGTGCCCAGCATGAGTTTCAAGCCTCCAGGTTCAGGACTTGAACCACGGTTGGCCATGTGGGGAGACCAGCGATGTAACCATTGCACCATCCGCTGGTATCCCCATAGTACATTTTTTTACTGAGAGAAAGAAAGAGGAAGAGGACATCCTTGACAGGATTTCATTACACTACAATCCTTTTCCCCTGCCCTCTAGCTCATCAGGATCTTGCGCATGTGGGCACCTGTTGTGTTTCAGGTCGACTCAGTATCTAAACTCATGGTTGGCCACATTAATTCCAGCACTACAGAGCTGTACATTGCTACCTATGCCACTGCAGCTGGGCTAATTTATGTCACCTTTTTTTTATTCCTACGATTTTTGCCACAGGGCATATGTACTCACGAGAGAGAAATGTTAGAAAGAAAGTGAGAAATCACCTTCTAGAGGGGGTGGTCACACTGCAATCCCTTCTCCATTCTCCTCCTGGGATTTTGGGCGCACACACACACATACACACACCCAGGATGATTTTCAAGCTGCCAGGTCTAGGGCCCAAACCATAGGCAGCCATGTGGGAGTCCAGTACCTTAATCACCACACCACTTGATGGCCCCAAAACACTTTAATTTTTAAAACTTTTATTTTCAATTAACTTTAGACTCAGAAAAAAGTTGAAAATAATACAGAGGGCTTCCCTGTGTTGTCATATGTGGTCCTAGATGACAGCAACAAGACCAGGGACTTGGGAACCAGCAGTTAGTGTAATGGCTATGCCGCTGGACTCCCACGTAGTCGACCGAGGTTCGCGTCCCGGACCCGATGGCTTAGAACTCATGCCGGGCGCGTGTGCGTGCGTGCCCAAGATCCCGAGAGGAGGATGGAGGAGAAGGGATTGCGGCGTGACCATCCCCCCTGGGGGGTGATTTCTCGCTTTCTGTCTCTATGTCTGTCTCTGTCTGGCGAGCGCACGCGCCCTATAGCGAAAACCTCTCCAAAAAAAAAAAGAAAGACCAGGGACCAACATGATCTCGGGGCTTTAAAATATGCTAAAGACATAGTTCAGAACGTGCCAATTCCCACTAACACCTTGGATTCCAGGACCCATTTATTGTCAGATTGTCTCCTTGTGGCAGTCTGTAGCAGTACCTCGATATCCCTGGTCTTTCATAATCAATGCTATTGTCAAATGTCCCTCTTTGGGGCCTAGAACATCTTTCCAGGAATAAAGTTACACGTCTCAATATGACCCACTCAGGAGCCTAAGTTGGTTCCGGCCCACAGCCCCTGTACTGTGTCTCACAACTCTAGGTGGGCCCTGATCACTCAGTGGCTCATCCACAGCTCTGTTCATTTTGGCCACCAGAGGCCACTTGTGCCTGAGTATTTTAAGTCGTGGTTAAACTCATTCCAGATTCTGGAGGCCTTCTCACCATTGGGCAAGGCAATGGGGTGTGCTGGGCAGGGCAGATAGATGCTAAAATAGTTCTGTGAGCTGGTACATGTGGGCTCTTTCATGAGGTTCCTCTGATCCTGGCCCCTCTTTTTTCCCTGTAGAGAGTCCATAGCCAAGTCTTACAAGATGGTGCTGTTCCAGCTTCTGTCTCCATTTGCATGTCAACAGCTCATAAGCTGTGGTCTTGCAGTGCTCTTGTGCATTTTCAGGAGCTCTCTCTGCCCAAGGACAAAATGTAAACAGTGGCTAAATAAGTTTCTTTCTTTCTTCCATGAGAGAGAGGGAGACAGAAAGAAAGACAGGCAACCCCAACAGGGTGTTCACACTGCAATCCATACCCAGTCTTAGCGGGCCCAGATCACAGGTGCTTAGGGAGGTCCCAGGTCATGAACTCCAGACCTTTCTTAGTCCAGTTGTTACCACAGCACCACCACCTGGCCCTGAATGAGCTGGTGAGTCAGAAGGTGGAGTTGATACTGTGCAAGAGAAAAGGTTGCTTCTGTCTTTTTAAAATTGTAAGGGGAAAAAAAACTGAGGGAAATCACCAGGTTTACATTTTGGCAAGGAAGGTTTTTTTTTTTGGAGAGGTTTTTGCTATAGGGCGCGTGCGCTCACCAGACAGACAGAGACAGACAGAGAGACAGAAAGCGAGAAATCACCCCCCAGGGGGGATGGTCACGCCACAATCCCTTCTCCTCCATTCTCCTCTCGGGATCTTGGGCATGCACGCACACGCGCCCGGCGTGAGTTTTAAGCCACCGGGTCCAGGACGCGAACCATGGTCAACTACGTGGGAGTCCAGCGACATAGCCATTACACTAACTGCTGGTTCCCCAGAATATTTTGTTGTGCGAGACCAACAAATGGCATAGTGGCTACATCACTGGACTCTCACATGGCTAACCACACTTTGAGTCGTGGATTCAACGGCTTGAAACTCACACTTGGCACATGTGTGTCTGCCCAAATCCCTAGAGGGGAATGGAGGAGAAGGTATTGCAGCTTGGCCATCACCCCCGGGGGTGATCTCTTGCTTTATGTCTCTTGGTCTTCGTCTGTCTGTCCAGCAAGCACACGAGCCGTATAACAAAAGTCTCTCTTAAAAAAAAAAAATGTTCTGTTGTATACATGTAACTTGAATTCATCAGGAACCACCTTGGGGACACTGAGGCTTATTATGTCTTCTGCCACAGTGATATCCCTGCTCATTCAAAATGTGCAAGGGTTGGGACCAGCAGTTAGCGTAATGGCTATGTCGCTGGACTCCCACGTAGTTGACCGTGGTTCGAGTCCCGGACCCGGTGGCTTAAACTCATGCCAGGCACGTGTGCGTGCGTGCCCAAGATCCCGAGAGGAGACTGGAGGAGAAGGGATTGTGGAGTGGCCATCCCCCCTGGGGGGGTCATTTCTTGCTTTCTATCTCTCTATCTCTGTCTGTCTGGTGAGTGCACGTGCCCTGTAGCAAAAACCTCTCAAAAAAAAAAAAAAAAATGTGCAAGGGTATTTGAAGGCTGAATTCTGAGAAGGGTGCTTCTGCCAAAAGTGAGATAGAGATGGGGGAGGACTCGCAGCCTGGGCTTACCTCTGACCATCTATCTGATACCACCCATGCATCTGAGTGAAATACCAATGTCATCCAAGCTAGCTAGACTAAATCTACAGCTAAGCAGGGGATTAGAGTCAGTTCTGTCTGGTGTTCCCACAGTGGCTCTGTGTCCTCCTCTTCCTCGTAGTCAAAGCCATTCTGAAACTTCCCACCACCCACCCTTTTGCTTCTTAGAGGACCTACTCTAGGGGAGATGGTGTCGACATCCTATGTTAGAATGAGAATCTAGCAGAGAGCATGTTGGGGGCTTCTCTAAGGTCACCCCCTCCTGCTTCCTGTCAGGGCTCAGGTGAGGTCCGGCTCCCCAAGGACTGTGCAGCAAGCACACCCTCTGCGGGCTCAGTACCGGCTGCTCCTGCTGTGCTTGATTCATGCTCCTGACATCTCTTGGGGTGTCTGACTTGGATCTCTCCTCTCTGCAGGTTGCGTTCACGACCAAAATTTACCACCCCAACATCAACACCAATGGCAGTATCTGCCTTGACATCCTGCGGTCCCAGTGGTCGCCAGCGCTGACTGTGTCAAAAGGTAGAGATGCTGAGAGCAGGCTCTGCTGGCCTGTCTCAGCTCATTTACTCCATGCTAACTGGAGCTCAGTGAGAATAGGCAGCTTTCCCAATCACACAGCACCCCTAGCACTGTGCCTCAGGGAAGTCCTTGTACCACAGAAAGGTAGCATGCGGGAACCCAGCATACACACCCTGGTGGTTCTCAGCAGTTGTTCATTGGATGCTCAGAACTGTCCCATGGGAGCAAGAGACACGGACTTGATAGAGTGTATCAAGATGGTGGCCCCCGTGGATCTGGCGTTAAAGAAGGCTTTCACAGAGCTTCAAGCCAAAGTTATTCACACTCAACAGAAGGTGAAGCTTACAGACATACAGACTGAACAGAACGAAAAAAACACGCACATCTTACAGAGGTTATGACTTTGGTAAATGAGACTAATATGTATGAAGGTGTAGGAAGAATGTTTATTCTTCAATCAAAGGAGGTAATTCTCAATCAGCTGCTAGAAAAACAGAAAATAGCAGAAGGAAAAATTAAAGAACTGGAACAGAAAAAATCCTACCTGGAATGGTGTGTTAGGAAGCCAAAGACAGTATCTGGGAGATGCTGATGGCCCGAAGGGCACAAAAGGGAATCTCTAGGGGAATCTTTCCTCCTGAGCCCTCCCATTCCTGGCAAGTATAGAAGGACCTGCTGGTCAAACAGCTCCCCTTTGCCTCAAAGGACGCTTTATGTGGATGGCCTAGCAACCCCACGTTTCCTTTGTCACCTTGAGCCCCTTTTGGGTCCCAGCCCTGTATGTTTTATCCTGGCTCTGCCTGCCACCCTTGCCCGGACACTTCTCTCTCCTGGGCTGAGTCCTGAACTCCTAGGAGAGGCAAATGGGAGCCAGCACAAAGGCATGTTCCACCTAAGCTACTAGACACCCTGGTCTGACCAATAAAGGCCCATGTCACACACACACAAAAAAGAGACTTGTTCCAAGGGCCTCACAGCCAATGGAGAAATGTCCTCTCCCCTAGATAGGGCTGAGTGGGCTGTGGGTGCATGTGAGAGTTGATTGTAGCCTCGGGCAATGGTGGGGTGTGAAGAAACCAATCCAAAAAACAGCCATACAGAACTTCAGGCAATAGAGGCACTGCAGACATGGGCCTGGCAGGTCCAGAGCCCTAGGCCAGCTGCTTGGGGTGTGAATCCCTGTGGAGGCAGTACTGCAAGGGGCTTAGAGCTGTGTTTCCATCACCTTCCTGAGACAGGGAAGTACATGAGGAGGGCTAGGAGGCAGAACCAGGCCGTGTAACTGAAGCACAAGGTCAGGAAGGGTGGAGGGAAGCTGTGTAGCAGGGAGCGTGCTTTGGGTGGAGGACAGGAGGCAGGCACCTGGGGGAACTGTGCCCAGTCTCCAACCCATGGTTTGGGTTTGGAGTCATGTGCTGGGTCTGGAGCCAGGCCAGGAGTGACTGGATACTTCCATCTGGGACCCCAGAATCTTCAGAATACTGCACTGGATACTGAGCTCAGGGCTTTGAAGAGTTTAGAGGGCAGGAAAAATGGTATATGCACTTGCTTGGTGGCCACAGACCTGGTTCAGAGCCTTGGTATACCCTTTGACCACATGATCCAAGTCTGTGACCTTGGACAAGTCACCCAATTCCTTATTTGGAAACAGCTGGGCCCTCTTTTCTGGCTAGAACCATGGAGGGCATTTAAGAGAAGAAAAAGAAGGTTCCTGCTGCAACAGAAACCAAGAAAAATGTTCCTGCTGTGCCAGGAACCCTTAAGAAAAAGCGAAGGAATTTTGCAAGCCGAAGATCAAGCACCAGAGGAAAAAATTTGCTCAAAAGATGCTTCAAAAGGCAAGGAGGAAGCTTATCTATGAAAAAGCTAAGCACTGTCCTAAGGAATATAGACGATGTACAGAACTGAGATTTGCATGGCCAGGGTGGCAAGAAAAGCTGGCAACTTCTATGTACCTGCAGAACCCAAATTGGCATTTGTCACCAGAATCAGAGTGGACTGAGCCCAAAGATTTGAAAGGTGTTACAGCTTCTTCATCTTCGCCAGATCTTCAATGGCACCTTTGTTAAGCTCAACAAACCCTCAAGTAGCATGCTGAGAATTGTGGAACCATATATTCCATGGGGGTACCCGAACCTGAAATCAGTAAATGAACTGATCCACAAGTGTGGTTATGGCAAAATCAATAAGAAGCAAATTGCTTTGACAGATAACTCTTTGACTGCTCGATCTCTTGGTAAATTTGGCGTCATCTGCATGGAGGTTCTGATTCATGAAATCTATACTGTTTGAAAATGTTTCAAAGAAGCAAATAACTTCCTGTGGCCCTTAAAAATATCTTCTCCGCAAGGTGGAATGAAGAAAAAGACCACCCATTTTGTAGAAGGTGGAGGTGCTGGCAACAGGGAAGACCAGATCAACAGACTTATTGGAAGGATGAACTAAGGTATCCACCATGATTATTTTTGTAATCTGGTCAGTAAATAAACAGTAGCTGTTTTCAGACTGCCAAAAAAAAAAAAAAAAAGGAGACAGCTGGTATGGGCATGGTCGGCACTTCAGGGGGAGGACCGAGGTTGGGGCTCACCACAAAGCTTACTGACCATGGGACATAGAACCGATGTTTAGGTGAGATGTCCAGGAAGGTGGCTGCTTGGCCAGTAGTGCAGTTTAGGGAGGCTCCCCGTCCCACCTGGTGGCTGTAGTCAACCTACCTTTTCTTTTCTCTGCAGTTCTCCTGTCCGTCTGTTCCCTGCTCTGCGACCCCAACCCTGAAGACCCTCTGGTGCCAGAGATAGCCCATACCTACAAGGCTGACAGAGAGAAGTATGTTTCACTTTGGGTTGCCTTTGTACATGACTGCCCTGAAGCTTCTGGTGGTACCTTCACCCTGAGCCAGTGCTTCCACAGGTTCCCATGACATCCTCTCACCCTGCAAGACCCCATGCACAGCATGTGTGCCTGGGACTTGGACACCCAGCTTGTTCACTAACATGTTCTTCAACTCTGAAGAGGGAGCAGCGATCAAAGCAGTTCTCTCCCTTGGATAGCTTGTCTGCTGCTGCTACTGAACCCTAAAATAGTATTGCCAACCCCTGCCCTGAAGGCCAGCAAAGTCAGTGGTCAGCCAAAAATGGGCTTAGAAAAATCCAACAAGAGAATTCTGTATTGAATTCCAAGGTTATAGCTAACACAAGGGAATATCTACCTGGATATACTCAAAGTGAGGTTGAAACAAGTTAAGGCAGACACATTGCTGTGGTTGGTCTGCTGGTTGAGCCTCCAAGTCCAGAGTGTGTAGGTGTTTTACTGAAGGACCCTCACTGCCAGTTTTAGACACTGACTGCCAGCCCCAGACTGCATAGTTCTGGCCTCATGGTCAGGCACAGCCATGTGTGCTGCAGTATGGGGTGTCTGAGCAGGCACAAGGAATTGTCCCACATGTTACTCTGAGTGTTGACAGTATAGGGAGAAAGGGAAGCTATGGTGGGGGCCTATACAGTGGGAGCAGCAGCCCTGTGAGTGGCATGTGGGGAAAGGTATCATTGGCTCTCCAGTGAGTCTTTCAGTTCATTACTTCTGTCTCAAGACTTGAATGTTTGTTTTTTAACTTTTATTTTTCTTAAGACCTTTATAGGTCTTATTTCCCTCATTTAGGTTTCCTAACAGTCACATTTATTTCAATTGACTAGATTTTAAATTGTGTTTATTTATTTTAATGGTTATTATGAGACATTTTGTTTTATTTTATTTATTTATTTATTTTATAGGTTTTTGCCTTAGGGCACATGCACTTACCAGAGAGAGAAATAAAGACAGGGGGAAAGTGAGAAGTCACCCCCAAGAGGGGATGACCATGCCACAGTCCTTCTCCTCCATTCTCTTCCTGGGATCTTGGGCATGCATACACACATGCCCAGCATGATTTCGAAGCCACTGTGTCCGAGACTTGAACCACAGTCAACCATGTGTGAATCCAGTGATGTAACCGCTATGCCATCTGCTGGTCTCAAAGACATTTTAGACTTACCAAAAAATGATTTTTCTCTGTGCTTTTTCTCTCTCTTTTTTTTTTTTTTTTTTTTTTTTTTTTGAGAGAGAACGATTTTTGCTATGCGGCACATGTGCATGCCAGAGAGACAGAAAGCAAGAAATCACTCCCCCAAGGGGGATGGATACCCTGAAGTCCTTTCTCCTCCATTCTCCACTTGGGATCTTGGGTATACACACACACACACCCAGTGTGAGTTTTAAGCTGCAGAGTCCAGGACTCAAACCATGGTTGACCACTTGGAAGTCCAGCAATGTAACCATTGTGCCATTTGCTGGCCCCTCTCTGTGCTTTTTCTAAGTACAAATCTAATTTACAGTCTGATGACATCAGATCTCATTATAATAATGTGGATAAATGTATTCACCTACTGCATGAGCATTACATACAAATGCATCCTGTTCCTATGACCACACAAGGCAGATAGTCCCCCCAAGTAAATGGTCACAGAGCCCAGGGCACAGACCTGCCTGGTTGCTAAGGGTAGCGATGATTCACAGCATAGTGGCCAAGTTCGCAGGCCCGTGCTCTGGAGTTAAGGTGTTGGGTTTGGAAGTCTTCCAAGCTGGCTTTTGTGTGTCTTCACTGTCCTCCCTGCCTCTGAATTGGAAAACAGATGAGAGAGAAAGTGAAAGTTTGTTGCATTATTAAATCTTCTACAAGTAGTCACAGAGAATCAACAGAATTAACTGAGCTGGGGGTTTGCAGCCACAGTCAGGGAACATCTGTTTTTCACTCACCCATCAGTCCCAGGTACCTGACAATCAGCTGTAGCGTTTCCCCAGGTCAGCCCTGTTCTGTCTCCACATTGAAAGGAAGTGGCCATTTCAAGTGGAGTGTTACCCCTCTGCTCTTTTCTTCCAGGTACAACAGGCTAGCGAGAGAGTGGACACAGAGATACGCCATGTGAGTGCCTCAGGGGCTTCCCGGGAGATGCTGTCCACAGAGCTGGCCGGGCAGAGGTCTTCCATTAGGCTCTGAGCTGTGGCCAGCCACTTACAGACTGTCATCTGTTCTCCACATGAATGCTGGCTGCCTGCTCTCTTGAGCTGCATCGTGTCGGCATCACACTCAGCCACTGTGGCTTTGACGACACCACGCCACTGGTGCCCAGTCAGCCTTGAGTTGTCATGCTCTGCAGTCTCCCTGATTACACTGGAATCTGTCCCTTTCCAGCAGCTCATCTGCTTGTCTTTTAGGCACTGGGCCATGCATGTGTCCCTGCCTGGCCTCAAGCAGTGCCACTGCCCACCATGGCACCATATGGGGCCTCAGCCCGCCCCCTCGCCACATGCCCTTTGGCTGTTAAACTCAGGGCTGCCCTGGATGCCCAGGGCAGAATGGGCTCTCCTCATACCCCGTCTGCCACAGAAGCACATCCCCAGCAGTCTCAGCTCATCCTGGAGGCTCTGGGAGCTGGGAACAGTATCCCCATAGATCCTCCTTGGCAGGGCAATATGCTGGCCTTTATCCCTCATGCCAAGAAGGAGCAGCAAGTGGTAATGTTGGAATATGAAGCATGTCATGCCCCAAAAGAGACAACTGTCTCTAGGAGCAAGAGCACAATTAAGAGAACCAGATAGACTTGGGTTACATGTTTCTCTGTGATGAGGTTTTTACCATCCTGCCTCCTCCCACCAGGATCCTGCACCAAGTGCAAGTGTAAGCCATTCATAGAACAGAACACAAGGCGGGAGAGACTCTTAACGTGAATAAAAATGCAATTCACTCATAACTCTAAATAGTAGTGGACATGTAAGTCTCCTTGTTTCTTCTAGGCAGAACAGAGGGTGTAGGAATTCAAGTTTTATCAATCTTAAGTTAGAATAGTCTGTTGGGTGACTGGAGTCACCTCCTGGCTTTCTGATACAACACTCTCTAAGGTTTGCCCTTAGAGATGAGAGCTTTGAGATTAGGCTAGCTAGTGAAAGGGATTGTTCTAAGAAAACCTCCAAATGGAGGAAAATTGAGGGGCTTCATATTTACAGACAAATGTGACCTGATCTTTTCTAAGTTAGTTATAAAGCTAGTCTACTCCCAGGAAGTAATGCTGTGGAGAAGCAATTAAACTCTGACCAAATGAGCAGATGGGCCTTTGCAGCCTGGTTGGAAAGAAGTATATGAACCTAGCACCTGGGATAGCCAAAGAAGACCATAGAGATTGACTAGCTCCAGAAACTTCTAATAACCATGGCTTTATCACCATCTGCTTTCCCAGTGAGCCTGTCGAGCACGTTCATACCATCACTTCCCTGGCCAAGGATACACCACTTTTGAGGCTGGGTTGTGTCCTGTTTGAGATCCTTCTGGTACCATAAGGTTACTCTTTAGGTCCTGGTCCCCTGTTCCTAGCTTTGGCCATTGCTTAAATAATACATCTTAACAGATGTCACTGCCAAGGTGTCCACTAGGAAGGCTGTCAGCCTGTGGCTCTGCTGAGCATCTCTGGCATGTGGTCCTGGGATCTTGTTCACTAACAGTTGTTAAAGTGCACCTTGCAGAGAGTGACCCTGTAGTTATGGTGGGTGAGATTGATTCATATGTGAGAGGGAAAACCAGATCCAGGAGCTATAATCCAAGCATAACAGCATATCTCCCAAGACACTGATGAGTTTTCCAAGTCCTGTCAAAGTTTCCCCCAAGCCTGCCCTCTCTGTTGGAGATACATAGTAGAGAAAATACAGCCAGCCCTTTGGAGTCCCCAAATGATCACTTAGCTAACTGCAAGCGTGATAGGTTTGTACCTGCCTCAACCCTTGGACAGGTCTGTCACAGTGGGAAAGTCACCCACTTGTAGCACCTTCTAGGACTCAGAGTGGCCCAGGAACAGGCTCCTTAGGTCAGAAACCTTGTTTCAATATGTGTTATGTTGTCGCAGCTTCCAGATGACCCATGTGGGCATATGCAAGGCTTCCAAAGTAGATCCCAGGTCAGCTAGTGAACAGCAGGCCTGAAAAGTCAGCTAAGGGCAGTATTTTCTCTGTGGAGTTATCAGGGTGATGCATGACCTTAAGCACTTGATCCACAATGAACAAATTACTGCTCTCTCCAAAGGCCTCTGAGTTGGTGAATGAAACTGGGATTTTGATCCTCTGTCCAGCTCTAGGAAAGCCCAGGAGTTCCAAGAACATGGCAGAGGCAAAATCTGATGGAGTCAAAATACCAAACTGCAGGGGGACTGGTAAGTCACAGCTGGACACTTAGAATTTCACCTCAGAAGACCAGCAGATAGCATAATGGTTACATTGCTGGACTCCCACATAGTTAACTGTGGTTCAAGTCCCAGACCTGGCAGCTTGAAAGTCCGGCCCGGCACGCCATGCGTGCTTGCTCAAAATCCTGAGAGGAAAATAGAAGAAAAGGGATTATGGTGTGGCCATCTCCCCTGGGGTGATTTCTTACTCTCTGTCTCTGGTGAACACACATGCCCTGTAGCAAAACTCTCTAAAAAAATAATTAAAAAATTCCACCTCAGACTTCCACAGCGTTGGCCCAGCCTGACAGTACAGTCGTGTGTAGGACTGCAGTGCTGGAAGCCATGTGGCTAATAACTGCGGCTTTATCACCATCTGCTTTCCCAGTGAGCCTGTCAAGCATATTCCTACCATCACTTCCCCGACCAAGGATACAGCACTTTGAGGCTGGGCTGTGTCCTGTTTGAGATCCTCCTGGTACCATAAGGCTACTCTTTGGGTCTTGGCCCCCATTCCTAGCTTCTCATCATGGTAAGGATTGCTTTTTTCATTTTCATCTTTGCTGGAAGCCATGTGGCTAATAACTAGTTGGACTCCAGTCTGATGGATCTTAAATGCACTAAGCGTGCACTCACCCAGGAGAGGGTGTGACTCAACCCTCCCCCTTCTCTAAAATTCACTTGTGCTCAAATTCTACAGTACTTCACTGCAGTTGCTCAAGAAGGGGCAGATTCCTGTCTCCGAAATTCAGGAGAGAGTCTCCTTAACTCCAGAAATGGTGCTGGGGCTTCCAGAACTAGACTGCAAAACTCCTGACCTGGGATCTGTCCTTGGTACCCAAAGGGGCAGAAGAGGAGTCCTAAGCTCAGCATGAAGTTTGTTTCAGCTGGCTTTTCTCACTGTAATATGGGTGAGCCTGGGACCAGCACCCCTTTCACTTGCTGCCCTGTGGGCAAGGAGGAATGACTTCTTGCACTACCCGGCCAGTGTTCTGCATTCAGTATACCACCACTCTGTTCTTTCTGTTGAAAGAAACCACCAACTCTACAGAAATAATTTACATGGCTTACTTTTTAGAGGGAGATTTTTTTGATACAGGGTGAGTGAATGTGGCTTATGTGAGGCCAGCTCAGAGAAAGGTAAACATTCTTTTCTTGGAGTGATCAGATACAGGGGTTCCTTTTGATTTTGAGTGAGAGACAAGGTTTGGAATTTAGTGAAAGGAGTTATTTTATTGATCCAACCCAAAAAGGTGGGACGCCTGGAAGCGAGAGCTTGTAGGCTGTAAGTGTCTTTTTTTTTCTTTTGAGAGGGTGTTGTAGGGTACATGGCTTGCTGGAGAACGAGAGGGAAAGTGAGAATCACCCCCCCACACACCTCCCAGGAATGGCCATGCAGCTACTCCTTTGCTGACCCCAGCAAAGAGTATACTTTAACAGAGATAAGGGGGCTTATATATGTCACAAGCCACTGTCCCAAGCGCAAGATGTAGGAAGAGTCATGTTATCAACGAGTCAAAATCTTCTATTAATGTTTGTGGGTATGACTCACCCATTGTGAAGATACTATGCCAGGGACAGGATGTAGGAAGAGTCCTGTTATCAAATGGGCCAAAATGGTTTGTTAATGTCTGTGGGCATGACTCACCTCAGGCCCTCTGAAAAGGATTTTGAAAATAGGAAAAAACAGTCAGACTTATGTCCCCATTTCCTTGTTGACAGATTTTATTAAAAACGAAACCAAAAAGCTGCAGAGAATCTGCAAAACTCCCTGTCAGCCCAGACAGTGGCTTCCTTGGTTCTCCTAGCATAGGTGTCTCCTTCCTACCAGCCCTCCTCTCTCTCCAAGTTGCCCCATGGCTCCAGCTGCCTGCAGGAGAATTCCCCCTTGAGGGCAGCAGCTGGGCCTGCCTCCCAGTCAGAGGGCCCCAGTGGAGCTACCCCTCAGAGCAGCCATTGTGTCCATTGCACAAGGAAGAACTGCAGCTCGCCATAAGCACAGCACTGCTTGCAAGGTGTGAGGGAGGTGGGTAGTGTGACACAGCCCCAGGAAGTCTGATCAGTACAATTCAGGGCAAACTGTGAAAGCACCAAATAAGGGCCTCAGAGGAAGAGAGAAGGAACAGAGGTTGAGGAGCGTGTGAGTGCAGACCTCAGGATGGTGGAGGGAGGGAGCACTTCATTCAGCCAAGGCTGTTTCCTTCCCGAGGGCCTAAGTTTCAGGCTGGTCAGCTGACATGCACTCCCACATCTTGACATTGACTGCTCACCTTCTCTGTTCAAATCATAGCAGAAACTCAACTAGAAAGACTGTTTGTGTGTATATGTGTATTCTATTTATTTTAGTTTTTTAAATTTCCAAGGCACATTTTCTCACCAGAGGGAGAGGGAGAAAATACTTCCCCTATGGGGTGTGAGGATGCTGCAGTATCTTCTCCATTTCTCTTTTTATGTTGGTTTTGTTGTAGGGCATGTGCACTCTCTGAAAAGAGAGGGAAGGTGAGAAATCACCCGAGATGGCCACACTGAAATCCCTTTTCCTTCATTTTCCTCTCTGGATTCTGAGTATGCACACACACACACACACACCCAGCATGATTTTCAATCCACCAGGTCTGGGACATGGCCTTAGGTATAGGAAGCCTGGGTTCTGAGGGCTTTCTCCTCAGGAGCTTGGAAGTTAAGTTTTTTTAGGTTGATTAAAATGTTGAAGTGATCCCAGACCTTCTAGAGGGCCACAGAGTACAGGCTGAGGACTGGTGGCCACATGGAACTGGCAAATACACAGTATTCAAGTAAGATTCTCAGAGAAAGAAGAGAAAAAAGGCATGTGGCACCAAGAGAACACAGAACCTAAGACTGAGGGCTGAACTCCTTAGGTTATGGGGATTGAGGACAAAGGCATTGGGGTTTAGCAGTCACCTGAAGGTTTGGTCTGAGGGAAAAAGAGGCAGCAGAGTAGATGTTGGAGGTTAAAGACAAAAGACCGGAAATTGGGAGGGCAGGGCAGTCGCTATTTATGCAAATAAACACAGTAGTGAAGTCAGGGTGGAGATGTGGGGAGGAAGAGAAGTCACAGAATGGTTTGGAGGGAAGGGTGAGGGCTACAGCCTGGAGTTGAAGAGATGGAGCTTTGCCAGGACCCAAGACTTCTCCAGGCTGGGATGATGTAACTGCACTGCCATCAGAGATGTCACTTTATGCCTGTAAAAAACATGCTGGGGTTTGGGGTCAGCAGATGGTATAGTGGTTACACCACTGGTCTCCCACACGACCAACCACAGTTCGAATCCCAGACCCGGTGGCTTGAAACTCTGGGCATGGGCATGGGCGCGTGTGTGTGTGTGTGTGTGCCCCAGATCGCAGAGGAGAATGGAAGTGCTGAAGCATGCCCATTCCCCTGGAGGGTGATTTCTCACTTTCATAGTCTGTCTCACTCTCCTGCAAAAAAAAAAAAAAAAAAAAAAAAAACTCTAAAAGAAGAAAGAAACTCACACCAGGCATGTCTGTATGCATGCCCAAGGTTCCAGGAGGACAATGGCGGACAAGGGATTGCAGCTGTGGCCATCCTTCCTCAGGGATCATTTCTCACTTTCCCTCTCACTGTCTCTCTTCCCCCTCCCCACCAGTGATGTCTTAAGACAAAAACTTCTCAAACAACAACAATGAAACATGTTGGGGATTGTGTCTCCCAATTGTTCTGGGGACTTGTCTGCTCAATGGAATGGTGTTGAGAAGTGGAACTTTTGAGAGATTATTAGGCCACAAGAGCTCTACCTTTGTGATAGGACTAATGGATTTATCATTTATTATCACTAAGGTGGGTTCCTTATAAAAAGACAGTTTTTACACCCCTCTTTCTCTGTTTTCATCATACTATGATGCACCAAGAAAATCCTCACTAGATACCAGTAACTTAATCTTAGATTTCCTGGCCTCTGTGGTAGTCTGTTTTAGCAGCACAAAATGGACCAGGACCACGAGCAACAGTGATGGGGACAGAAATGAACAGTTTGTTCCGGATCAGGTCCTAATCTGCATCTTCCAAACCCCAACACCTTAAAAGAATTTGGTAACTTGCTTGGCGGCAAAAGTTGACCTGAACAGCCAGGAGGCTATTGGGAGGCTGCTTACATCCCTCTGAGCTGATTATTCATATACATCACCACAGGATCCCCGTGTCTGACCACCAGCTGCCAGTAGGATCCTGTAATAAAGCTTACGGATACATGTGATAGAGCTTTTCTGAAATCTCAGACTCAATTCTAAAGCATACTTGGCCCTAAGGAGCTGTGGAGCTGTATTTAAGTACATGGGGGCGGCAAGAGGCAGGGAGGAGGCTGTGTGCGGCCTTGGGCCTTGGCACGTTTCCCTTAAGCCAGGTTTCGTTTGTGGGTGCAGGAACACCCGTGGCTAGAAAAAACTGGAGATAGGGTCACCTCGTCTCTTCTCGTGATGAGATCAAGGTGATAAGAAAACATATAAGGGTTCCTGGCATGTATCTGAAGGAAGTCACATGGGAGCCAAGAAAGAGCGGCTGCGGCACTGTGGGCTCCTTCCTTCCAAGCGAGGTTACCACCCCGCAGCGGAGATGAAGAGTAGGAGGGTTTCTCTCCATTCCTCCGTTTATCCTGGCATCCACCAACAGAGGGGAAGCGCGAAAGCAGAGTCGGTTTGTAGCGCTGTGGTCACCACCTGCCGTGTCTTCACTAAGGCAGGCTTCGTTCACAAACATCCGCAGGGACCGTGGCGAGTCCAGCACCCTCGTGGAACGCCAGGTCGTGTAAGAGTCGGAAGGGGGCGCGCGTGCTCAAGAAGGGGGACGCTGGGCCTTGGTCAGGCCTCGAAGGGAGTCGCAAGCTGCGCGGAGCAAGACCGAGGAGAATTGAGGGCCAGGTCCACCCGTGTCCCTCTCCTCTACCGGCGCCCACCAACCTGCCAGTGATCAACCGGCCATACAAGCTCCAGCCACAGACACGCAGCGCCGCGACAGCCAGCCACGGCCCCTTCCTGCGGCTAGGGCGAGGCTTCCGGCTGTCGGGGCGGAGATTCCGGCTGTCGGGTTGAGTTTCCGGCCGTCAGGGGCTGCCGGGTCCGGAAGCCGCGGCAGAGGCGGAGGCAGCGCGGGGACACTTTAGGGGCCATGGCGGCGAACCTGAGTCGGAATGGGCCAGCGCTGCAGGAGGCCTACGTACGGGTGGTCACCGAGAAGTCGCCAACCGACTGGTGGGCATGGGGCGGGGGTGGGGCCGGGATGGGCCAGGCGGTCAGGGGTCTGGGCCCTGGTTCCCTGATGTGGGTTCGGGTGCCGGGAGAGATCCTCTAGCTGGCGGCGCGGGGCGAGCGGGCAGGGGAGATACCATGATCACTAGCGGGGAAGGCAGTACCGGCCCCGGCGGGAGGGCCGTCTTCCCTTCCTGGGGCGCGGGACAGGACTTCCCTACCCCGACGCCGGGCGTGAAGCCCGAGCGGCCCGGCGATGAGCTCTGGCGGGGCACTCGGCGCTGTGCGCGGCTGTTCGTGCCGGCCTGTTGCGGAAGCTGTTCACCGACCCCTGAGCAGTGCGCGGATCCAAGATGCGCGAGGACGATGCGCTAGGGTGGCTGGTCCTAGAGAGAAGAGCCGAGCCCTGGGGGCTCAGCGACGCTGCCCGGCATGCCCCGCCCTTGCCCGGTGCCCAGCGCCGAGTGGCTTTGGTTCAGTCTTTAATGACCTATCATCCTGGCAGTGGGGGACGCGGGGCCCGACTCGGCTGCATGGAGTCCATAGACGCCCGTCTACTCGGAGCTCGTTGCCTAGTTTCCAGGCGAGCTCTTGAGTCGAACAGCGGTCCTCCACTCGGAAGGCACGTAGTCGGGCAATTGCGTCTGTAGCCACCTTGGTGTGATTCACCCAGGGTAGCCTCTGTCTCAGGAGAGCGTCTAGATGTCCGCCCCTGCCCCACCTCTCTCCTTCCGTGTGTTTTTCAGAGGCTGTCAGACCTCTCCTGTTACAGCAAGTCCCGGACCCTTTTCACACAGGCCACTTGGCTTTGCCACCCAGAAAGAGCTTTGTCACCATCCTGCCTGGTCTCTTAAGGGCCCAGCACAGCTCTCCTGCTTCACCTATGAGACTCCCAGGCCCTCTCAGCCCCCTGAAAACCGCCCTGGCCTTGGGTGATGCCCCACAGCCCATCCTGCAGTTCAGCACTTCACCCTCCGCATTTCTAGCCTCTTCTGGAACTTCTGCCCAGAGCCATCTGCCCTGGTCTCCTGCCTGATATTCCTCCCACCCAACTCCCTGTTTATGTCTATATAACCATGCCCCTCACCCCCTCTAGACCCTATCTGTGGGACCCATTCAGCAGCACATCCTGCATGTCCACCCTCATTGTTATGGCCCTTAAGGTAGTCCCCCAGCAGGTAGTGTGTGCCAAGTCTCCATTCCCTGGCTCACAAAAGACCCGGACCATGTCTGTTTCCTGCCTGCCATTGCCATGTAGAGTCCTCATGACTGCTCCTGCACCATCCCCCACACCACTTTGCTCCACCCCCACTTATCCTACTCAGGCATGTACAGTGGTTCCTCTTCTGAGTGCCTGTTCTTGCTGCTCTTCTACCTAGAACACACCTCCCACTGGACTTCCTGGAGGGCCTTCCTCATTCTTGGCTCCCATGTGACTTTCTTCAGATACATGCCAGGAACCCTTGTATGTTTTCTTGTCACCTTGATCTCATCACAAGAAGAGACGAGGTGACCCCATCTCTGACCCTGGTGCCTGGGCCAGCATGTTATGCGTAGTAGATGCTCAGATGACATGGACTGAGGGCATGCAGAAAAAGCCATGGAGAGGGTGTTAGAGGAGGAGGTAGCAACAGTTTCATGGGCTATGAAGGTTTAGCACACACCAGGCTGGGGCACACACCGGGTGTGAAGTCACTAGAGCAGCAGCAGCAGCCACAGTGCAGCACAGCCCCCTCCCACATATGTCTCCCACCCCTTCCCTCAGATCTGGGCGTGGTCTGTTCTCACCTGGTTCAGCTGTCACCCTACACGTCCATCACTCCATTAGAGCCAGGTGTGGGCTCCTCCCATGGTTCCCATGGAGGGCTTTAAGGGCTGCATTTCCAGCAGCAGCAGCAGCCAGTTCCAGTACATACTTTCATAGCAGTGGCTGGGTTATGCGGTGCTTGGCATGCGTCCTTGCTGTGCACAGGCCAGCACACCCTGTTTTCTCATGTTGATTTGAAAACAGAGTGAGACTCATTTGAGTATGAACCTCTGCCCTAGGAACATTTCCAAAGATGGGTTTTACTGGAGCCCAAGGTAAAGAGATGAAGTTGCAGTATAGATGAAGGGTGCCAATTGTAGCGCTCATTACCTGCCATACCCCTTCGTGGGTCAGGTATTTGTCAGTTCCTGTCTCCTGGTAGCCCTTGCAGGGATATGTGCCATGGTTCCTCAGGGCAATAAGAGGAACAGGCTCCTTCCCCCAGAGAACACATCTGTGTGGTCCTTCTCTAGACACCTCTCCCTATGTGCTTTGTCTTCTCTTGTGGTGAGCAGGGGCTCTTTCCTGGTGGCCTGTCTTCTGTACCAAGTAGATCTGGTGGGCATGTATCTGATTTCTTCTTTCTTTCTTTTTTGTTTGTTTTAATGTAGATTATTATTTCTTTAACATTAATTTTTTTGTGAAAAATACAAGTACCTTGAAGGGGCTCACACCTCAGTCCTCACAGCCTCCTCAACCAACCAGGAACATGGACATGCACCTACTGTGTACAGTTCTGCTAGGAAGCTAAACCCATAGTCTTCCACACAGATCCAGCACCCCTTAAGCACAGTGTTACTGCTATGCCACCAAGCCAGCCCTTTCCTACTATTCTCAGGTGTCAGCACCTCTGCCATTGGCATTGATTGGCAGGCCCTGGGAAACTAAACCATAGCAGGCTCATTCCTATCCTGGAGCTGCTGTCCTACTCTGGCCAGCCTCTACTGCCCTGTGCTCTGGGCTGGGAAACCCCAGTCTCTGGACAGAGCTCTGCTCCTAGCTTGCAGTCCATGGGCCCATGCTTAGCTCATCATGTCTAGCAGCACTGCTAGGCTCTGAGCTGCTGCAGGATGGGTGCTAAAGGCCAGGTTACATGCACACTGTGGAAGCTCACCACAGCTTGCCTCTTGGAGACCACCTCTTTTACAGTGTTTTTGTTGTTGTTGTTTGTTTTTTTGAGAAGTTTATGCCTTAGGGCACGTGCACTTGCCAGAGAGTCAGTGAGAGGGAAAGTGAGAAATCACCCCTAGGAGATGGCCACACTGCAGTCCCTTCTCCATTCTCTTCCTGAGATCTTGGGCACAGACACACACATGCCTAGTGTGATTTTCAAGCTACTGGGTCTGAGACTCGAACCATGGTTGGCCATGTGGGTATCCAGCGACGAAACCTCTATGCCATCTAATGGTCTCTTTCACAGTGTTTTTGTTTTGTTTTGTTTTGTTTTTTTAAGAATTATTTTCTTATTTAACTTTATTTATTTTACTTTGACTAGAAAGGGACAGAGTGAGAGAGAGAGAGAGACAGAAAGTGAGAAAGCAAGCCTCCAGGTCTGGGACTCGAACTGCAGTCACCCATGTGGGAGTCCAGTGCCCTTAACCACCACGCCACCTACTGGCCCCTCTTTTCACAGTGTTCTTAAGTAACATTTGTTTTGGTTGGGGATCTTCCAGGGCCTTGATTTAATAAAATTTATTGTATTACTATAATGTTTCTGGGGCACAGCTCCAGAAAGTATTTATTTATTTTATTTTATTTATTCATTTATTTATTTTTAAAATTTTGATCAGGAAGAGACACAGAGAGAGAGAGAGGGAGAGAGAGAGAGCCATCCACCAGGTCCCGGGGTGGGGAGAGAGAGAGAGGGAAAGCAAGCCATCAGGTCTGGAACTCAATCGCAAGTTGGTCACGTGGGAGTGTCTAGTGCCTTAACCACCACACTACCTGCTGGTCCTGGCAATAATTGGTCTTACAGGAGAAAGTATAGCCCCAGTATCACCCCAATAGAGTTAAGGCTCCGTTAGGTAGAAACATCCCACAGGCACCTGTCTGTGAGGACCCAGACCTGGTTGGTTGGTTGTTGTTTTTTTGTTTGCTTGTTTTTTATTTTTTAATTTTAGGTTTTTATGATAGGGCATGTGTGCTCACCAGAGAGAGAATGTGAGAGGAAAAGTGAGAAACCAGCTCCCTAGGAGGGATGACCACACCGCAACCCCTTCTCCTCCATTCTCTTGGGATTTGGGGCATGCATATACACATGCCCAGTGTAATTTTTAAGTCACCAGGTCTGGGGCTTTAACTGCAGTCAGCCACGTGGGAGTCCAGTGCCTTAACCACCATGCTACCTACTGGTCCCACCTGATTGGTGATTTGAACCAAGTCTCTGTTTTGTGCACTGCCCCTGTGGTTTCTACTGCCATACACCACTATAAATCTGTTTGCTGGAAGATTCCTAAACTCAGAAGGGCCTGCTCACCCACCCTTTCGGCTTTGTGGAAGGCAAGGCTGACACATTCCAGAGAGTAGCAGCCATCCAAGGTGCCCACAGTGTGCATTTTTTCTTGCTTCTCTTTTTGGGTACTTCAGGTTCAGAACTATGTAGGCATGTTGTCTTATCAAGTTCACATATCCAGTAGTCAGATGAGCATTTCACAAGGTTCCAGGTAGGAAGTCATTGTAGAGCTACACTGCATGTTTGCCTGCCCCCATCCCTAGGGCTTTGTCCCTCACAACAAGCCTAGGGTCATCTGAGTTAAGAGCTTACTGGGCATGCCCTGTGTTGCCCACAGTTGCTGTTTGGCTGAGCTCTTGGGGGGCAGTGGGAGTTGTGGTAGGCACATGAGGACAGATGGAACCTAGGGTACTGGCTACAGGGCCTGCTCATGTTTGTTCCAGGGCGCTCTTTACCTATGAAGGCAACAGCAATGACATCCGTGTGGCTGGCACAGGCGGTGAGTATGACCCAAGGTGGGCTCTTGGGCAGCAGGAAGTCGGGAGAGGATGGGGCTATGGCAGTAGTGGCCTATCTTCGCTGCATCTCGACACAGTGGGAGGACAGGTCCTCAGGCACAGGCATTCCCTGTATATGGTTTGGCTGTAGTAACACCTCCGTAGCCTCGTGCAGCCCTGGCCATGTCAGCTCCCTGTAGGTCTCCTGGTCCCCAGATCTGGTGTAACCAGCAGCAGGCAGGACCAGGCAGGGCCCTCAGCTGTCCTGGTCCCTTGACCAGCTCATTGGCTAGAGACTGGCTCTGGTTCCAGGTACTTGAATGAAAACACCCCTCTTGGGATTCCTCCCCATGTCTGGGTGGGAAGAGGTGGGGGCACAGACTGCCTTCTGGGTCTGAGGCAACTGTTGTGGTCGCAGTGCTGGTGATGGCCCCTTGGCCTCTGTTCTGTCCTGGCCTGGCCAAGTGTACACAGGGAACCCACCTCCCTAGGGAGAATAGTGTTGCTACAGAGCATCAGAGGGCTTGCTGTTGGGGGGAGGGGCTGGTTTCTGCAGGAGGGACAGGTTCTCAGTTGACACCAGGCAAGCTGGTGCAGTAGACTGGGCTGGATCCCGTGTGGTGTGGATATGGCCCCAGCATTCCCCCTCACGCCTTCCCATGCTCAAGGCCTGCTCATCTCTCCTTCGAGGCTCACCTATCCCCTCCCTCTGTCCATGAGGCTTGGGGTATGATCTCTGCTTGGACAAACAAGAATGGCCTCAGTTATCATTATTGATATTTCTATCAATTCCTTCCTTTCATGAGTGCTTCTTCCTGGTAAGTCCTCTTTCTGGAAGGATAGTGGTCTCATGTTGGTGTGGTAATACCTGGGGAGTGCAAACATCAGCCACCTGAACTTCTGCCTGCCACCCTGGCAGGGCTCTGTGGAAGTGCAACAAGTGGGACTTGTGGCTGCTTTCGATGCTGGGTGCCTAGTCCTGAACTTAGGTGTCAGGTAGAATGGATTGGGCACCCTCGTGGACCCTGTGACCCTCCTCAGTGCATGCGTCTGAGGGCTGGGCCCACTGTGTGACTGCTAGAACTCTACCCAGCCTGATTCTTTGGGTGGGCCTGCAGTTCTCTGTGGGGTTCACTATCAGGAAGTCTAGTTTCTAGTTCGTAGTGGAAATGACATTTATTTTTGTTTCCAGAATCACCTGTGTGTTTAGAGAAGTGGTTTTTCTTTTTTTTTCTTTTTTTCTCAATTTGCTATAGGGTGAGTAGACTCACTGGAGGGAGACAGAGAGAAGCAGGGAAGTGAGAAACCATCCCCCAAGGGGGATAGCCAGATTGCAGTCTCTTCTCCTTCATTCTCCTCTTGGGATTTTGGGAACAAGTATACATGTACCTGCTTGTTTTCAAGCCATGGAGTCTGGGACTCAAACTGTGCAGTCACCCATGTGGGATCCAGCCACCACTGTGCCACCAGCTGGCCTTAGAAGAGTGTTTCTTAAGCTGTAGTGTGAGTCATACTCCCCCAACTCTCATAGATCACTTTGTGGGGTGGGCCTGGTGCCTGGTTTTAGATATGGCCCTGTACTCCTCTGTGCTGGTGGGGTGAGAAGCCTGGTGGAGAGATGGCAGGCTCTTGGCCTGGAAAATGGTGGCCCTTACACCCACTCCCTACCCCTAAACCTGTGACTGCTACAGAGGGTGGCCTGGAGGAACTGGTGGAAGAGCTCAGCAGCGGGAAGGTGATGTATGCATTCTGCAGAGTGAAGGACCCCAACTCCGGCCTGCCCAAGTTCGTCCTTATCAACTGGGTATGTGGCACACGGTCGAGGCAGGCGTGACCAGCACCCAGTCTTTCTCCTGCCTTGACCCAACTCTAGGAGCAGGGCATTTGGCACAACTTTGTGGGTCAGCAAAACCACTCAGTTCTGGTGAATGGGCAGAATAGTCAATTAATAGAATAAATGTAGTCTTGCCACACGGAATTTCCTCCAAATCCAGTTATTTCTGCAAAACGGAAGACAGACCCAGGAATTCTCACCCCGTCCCCTCAGGGTGGTTGTCCTTGCATTGCAGAGGCCCAGGAAGAGTCTAGAGATGGGCAGGGGCTACAGCAGAGCAACACCCCACCATGGGACAGGGAATACCCTTGACAGTGGGAGCAGCCGCCAGCTTGCCCAGAGGGTATCCTCAGGCCCCTCTGTCATGAGGGAACTTGTTTGTCTGTGTGACACACCCTTGGGAGAGTGGCTTCTGCTTAAGTGGTTCTGTTTCCCTCCTCTGGGACTTAGGGATGCTGCTGGATCCCTGGGTGGGAAGTGGCTTAGGGGTCCTGGGTCACTCTGGGATCCTTGTGTTGCAGACAGGTGAGGGTGTGAACGACGTGCGGAAGGGAGTATGTGCCAACCACGTCAGCACCATGGCCAACTTCCTGAAGGTGAGACTTACAACACAGGGCTTTCTTGGTTCCCGGGCTGGGGTCAGTGTGTGCTGCTCACTTGTTGGGTGACCTCAGTGTTTCTTCAGTTGCTGGCAAGGAGACTTGGGACTGTGATTCTGGTCCTGCCACAACTTCTTGGGGCACACCTCCATTTCTCCACCCAGGAGCCAAGAGGGAAAATTCCAAATTTGTTGGCATTTAGCAGCAGTGCTTGAGCTCAGGGGTCTGGATTCTCAAGAAGGGACTAGTGACTTACTTTTTAGTATAAGTGGTTGTTTGCAGATGGCATTTGGCTTCGGTTCCCACTACTAAGCAGGGAGGCCTTGGGTGCAGGTCACATGACTGCTTTCTGAGCTGCAGCCAGCAGATACAGAGGGAACCTGGGCCTCACGTAAGCAGGACAAGTACAGGGAGCATTGGAACCTAGCAAGCATGTACCTTGGTCTGCCACCCCCCTCTGTCCTGTATGCAGGGGGTCTGTGCTAAGGGGACTGATGGGAGCATGGCTATCTTCCTGTGTCCACGGAGCCCACCCTTCAAGTGCTGCTCCTGCCATAGGGAGCCCATGTGACCATAAATGCACGGGCCGAGGAGGACGTGGAGCCTGAGTCCATCATGCAGAAGGTAGCCAAGGCCTCTGGTGCTAACTACAGCTTCCACAAGGAGGGAAGCCGCTTCCAGGACACGGGGCCCCAGGCCCCTGTGGTGAGTGCTTCCCGACCATTGCTGACCCTCCCTGCCTGGGGTAGGTGGGGGCTGGGAGTGTGCATTCCCCAGCATCCAGGCTGTCTGACCCCGATGTTGACCCCGAGGCTTGGCCATAGGTCAGAGTGTAAGCCCCACATGGAGAATGCTGTGACAGGGTGGCTGTCCTGAGATCGTGGCACCAGCTGTCTTGGCAGCCCTGTCAGTAGCCACATGGAGGAACTTAAGGCACATGAAGACAGCCTGACCCCAGAACAGGCCTTGAGTCATGGGAGCCACCTGCAGGACTCAGGCCATAGAGTCAGCTGGAGATGCATCCTCAGATGTGTAGTTGGGTCCACACTGATAGCTGAGGAGCAGTGCTTGGCTGAAGGCCACCTTGGACCCATAGTTACAAGACCCAGGTGCCCTGAGGGCTCCCTGCCCCAAGGGCTCTGGGTTGAGCTTCCCTAAGGGGCTGTTTCCCGGGACTCATTCAGGCCTTCTTGGTGCCTGTCTTCTTGTTGGTCACTGGGCAAGGATTCACTGCTCCCTACAGGTCCAGCTTGTCCATGCCCAGCTGTTCTTATGAACACAGTGAGTCCCCTACTGGGCTGGGTCTGGGTTCTGGAGTGAGTGCTCTGCCCCACAGGGCTCTGTGTATCAGAAGACTAATGCTGTCTCAGAGATCAAGAGAGTCGGCAAAGACAGCTTCTGGGCCAAAGCGGAGGTGAGCCAGAGATGGGGGACCTGGTACCTGCTGGGTGCGGTGGATATTCAGGGTTGCACCCTGGAGGTGGAGCTGCCTCTCCACACCATGGGCGGAGGGGTGGGCTGAGTGGTACTGTTCATACAGAAGGAGGAAGAGAACCGCCGGCTGGAGGAGAGGCGGCGTGCAGAAGAGGAGCAGAGGCGGCTGGAACAAGAGCGCCAGGAGCGGGAGCTGCGAGAGGCTGCACAGCGAGAGCAACGCTATCGGGAGCAGAGTGCCCGCAGGTGAGCACTGCCCTGTGTCATGGGCTGGCGCAGGGTCTAGGGTGGCCTGGGGTGAGCAGAAGACTCAGTTCTCCCTCCTGCTTTCCCACAGGCCAGAGCAGCAGCAGCAGCAGGATGTGATTCCAGGGGGCCGCACAGAACAGGTGAGCCTAGACACCCAGCAGGTGTCAGCCTGTTCATAGTGGTCACCTCACGTAGGTGCTCTGGATCTCAGGAGGGTCCTGCCCTGTGTGAGACTGCCCCACTGCTGCTGAAGGCTGCATAACGGGGCTAGTTGGTCCCTACATCTGAGCACAAGGGGCATCAGTGGAGAGAAACCCTGGGTAACGAAGAAGACCCCTTACCTTCTCCACCTAGCTTGCCTTTTTTTTTCTTTTTTTAAGTTTATCTCTTTCATGAGAGAGAGAGAGAGACAGGCAGGCAATGGGCCTTATATGCAATTCAGCCCCAGCCATCTGAGATTGGGCAAACACACACCTGGTGTGCAGAGGAAGCTCTTGGGACTCGAATCCAGGACCTTCCCATGGGCCTCAGTATTGCAGGTTGTCACGTTACTGCCACGCAGCTGGCCCACATGTAGCACTGAGAGCCCGCGTGGCTGGTGGCTGGAGGGCCTGGGTCTGGGAGGCTGGGGAGGAGAGGGTTCCACTCACTGCTGGGCCTGTGTGTCCCTAGGAGCCTGCTGGCCAGCGGGCTGTGCACCCAAGAGAAGTTTTCCAGCAGAAGGAGAGGGCCATGTCTACCACCTCTGTCCCCAGCCCACAACCAGGTAAGACTTCCCCTGGCCTGGCTACAAGGCAGGAGTGAACAGGGGAGAGCCCAGGATCCTGTGCAGGGCCCCAAGAGGCTAATGACAGGTATATGAGAGCATGACATGTGAGAGGAGGAGGGACACCTGGGGGAGGCCCAGGTCCCACTGTCCCCTCCTGCCCTTGCCCTTGTTGGTGACCACACTGGCTGCTACCCTGGCCCCCAAAAGGACATAGGACTGCACTTCCGCCCCTCCCCTATAGCTCATGGCCCTGGGGTCCTGCGTGTTGTGTGTGTCTATGTGTATGCACCAGGTGGCGTTCCTGACATACTGTCCTGTGGGTTGCACTGGGATTTGCAGGCAAGCTGAGGAGTCCCTTCCTGCAGAAGCAACTCACACAGCCAGAGACACCCAGCACCAGAGAGCCGGCTCTAACTCCCATCATCTCAGGGCCTAGAGCAGGCAAGGCTTGTACCCCAGGACCTGGCAGGTTGGTGGTTGGGGGTCAGAGTGGGAAGGAGCAGAGGCCGACCCTGTTACATCCTCCTGCAGATCTCTGTGAGGGGCCAGCATCCAGCACCACTCCATATCTGCCCCAGGCAGAAGAAGAGACCGTGTACGAGGAGTCCCCAGAGCAGGAGGCTCTCTATGAGGAGCCCCCAGAGCAGGAGACCCTTTACGAGGAGGCTCCTCAGGTGGGTCTCCACAGTGGGAGGGCAGAACTGCGAAGGCTCAAGTTGTTCATGGCCCTTGCTCACCTGGGAACTGGTTGGTCGGAGGAGCCTGTGCTACAGTCATCTGAGCAAATGCCACTATATGGTTGGCCCCAGGCAGGAGAGCACCCTGCATCTGTCCTGGGGTCTTGCATGCTGGCCTTTGGCATGTATACCTAGAGGATTGCAGTAGGTAGGGCGAGCATCTTCTTTCTTGTCCCTGGACAGGTGCAGCAGCCAGGGACCGGCTCTGAGCAGGTCAACCCCCACACAGAGGGCCGGGTGTTCGGTGGGCAGGGACTCTGTGCCCGGGCCCTGTACGACTACCAGGCAGGTAAGGTGCCCTAGACTAGTTGCCAGGCCAGGGTTCTGAGGTAGGAGACATGAGGATTGGGAGTTTGGGGGGACCTCCGGTTTTCAGGAGAGGATAGGACAATAGGAGGCTAGTCTGGGGTGAACCCCTAGTAGAGTGGGCCGATGAGGCACTGAAGCTCTTGTCCCTGTGCTCTGGCAGCTGCTCGCTGCCTGCTGGTACGAATCCCACTTGCCATCCTTAAGAGCCTGAAGGCAGAGTTCACATGGGTGTGGGGCCAGGCCTGCACACTGGTGCTTGGAAGGTGTGGGTGGGGCTGGGGGGATTGCTCTGCTCAGTGAGCCTGGGGAGGGCAGGGCCCCTGATTCAGTGCCTGCACTCACCCTTCTGCAGCTGACGACACAGAGATCTCCTTTGACCCCGAGAACCTCATCACAGGCATCGAGGTGATCGACGAGGGCTGGTGGCGTGGCTACGGGCCAGATGGCCACTTTGGCATGTTCCCTGCCAACTATGTGGAGCTCCTTGAGTGAGGCCAAGGCCCACCTTCCAACCCACTCAGACGGCCCCTGGCTGCTGGGTTAGGGGGCCCATCGAGAGCCCATACGCTGTGAAGTTCCAGGAAGGGCACCCATGAGGACAAGTCCCTGGGACTCCCCAGGCTTGGGTGGCTCAGCCTCTGACACCCAAATGCAGCAATAACCTGGTGATTCCCCAACATGTTCCCTGTAGCCACCCAGATCCCCCCTCCAGCCTGGGCCTGACCCCATGGCCACATCAGCAGGGGGCATGGAGCTGAGTGAGGGCATCTGGAGGCTGCTTCTGAATTTGCCTTTCTTTTCCTGCTCTTGCTTCTATGGAATGGTGTCTACAGCTGTTCAGAAACAACCCTTGGGCACAGGGAGCCCCCGAGGGTGGTTTTGGGTAGAGCTTATGACCAAGCCTGAGTGGACACAGACAGTGTGGGCAACAGGGGTCATCTCATTGGCCCCTGCTCCCTGCTCATGGTTGTCCACCTTCTTAGGCTATGGGAAGTGCTTGGGCTGTGGGAAGTGGATTCAGTGACCCAGCCCCCCACCTTTGCGTGTGTGAAAACATCTGCAGACATGATGTGCCTTCGTGTGGCTCACTCAGTGCTTGCCAGCTGTCCCACAGAGTGGTCCTGGCTTCCATCTCCCATTCTTTGTCCCAGCCCATTGTGTCCTGAGGAATAGGTCTTCTTTTATGCTGGGATTCCCCATGGTCTACTTGGGCCCTTGGCCCAGCCCTGCCCTACCCAGTGGTCCCAGGTGGAAACAAACCCCCTGCCTGGGATAAGCACATGTGTGCCTATGTGTGTGCACACCCACATGCATCCTCAAGCCTTAGCGCCAATGATCAGCCACGTGGGAAAGGCATGGATATTGGGTGTGGCTACGGCCAGAACCTTCCTGTGTTTCCGTTCTGGAAGAGGTCAGGAGTTGCTGTGTTCCCTATCTTAAGGAGCTTCTGCCCATGTGCACAGTGTGTGTGTGGAGTGAGGTTCCTGGTACCCTCCAAATCTGGGAACTAGGTCCCTCTGGTGCCCCAGGAGTTAGATAGATAAATGTGACTCCTATCCTCCCCTGATGGTAGTGGCCCAAAGCAAAGCTGCACCGAGGGCAGCGCACCCTCCTCTCATGAAGATTGCAGGCTTGCCTAGCTTTGAGGCCCCCTGAGACTTGTCTATCCCCAGTCAGGAAGTGGGACTTGGTTCCCTCTAAAGACAGCTGGGTGGGAAGTGATGGTGTCCAGGCTATGGTCTTTCCCCCATGGGGATGGCCAGGTCACTGGACTCTGCCCTAAGTGGCCCCACACACTGGTTCTAGAGCCTGGTATCAAGTGGCCCTGAGCTTCAGGCTCAGTCCCTGGCCCCTGGAGTCTCCACAGCTAATGGTACCCACACTGGACTTGAGAATGGTGGGAGGAGGTGCCTTTATTGCCCTGAGGGCCATCCCTCTCACTTGGCCTTGCCTTGGGCAGCCACAGCCTCCATGGCCTTCCGTACTGTCTCCTCGTCACCCAGGAAGCGCATTGGCTTGGTGGGCTTCAGTGCCTGGTCCAGCTCGTACACGATGGGAATCCCCGTGGGCAGATTCAACTCCATGATGGCCTGGTCTGACATCCCTGAACCAGAAGAACAGTCATTCTTAGTCCCTTCACCCCCAGCCCATCCAGGCAGATGCTGACCTTTATAGGCCAGAGTCAGTACCCCAGACACCAGCTCTCCTGGCTGAGAACAAGGCTACAAAGTAAACCTAAAGGTCAGAGTAAAACCACTCTGGACTAAGCAGCCTCCAGAAATAGCCCCGCGGTGAGCAAGGGCCTTGTGTGGCCAAGCCACTATCCATGTCTGCAGGTGCTGCCCATGATCTTGGCCCAATATAACGTCTGGTCAGGCTGAAGTAGGGAATCAGGAAGCACGTTCATGGTTTCTAGAGGGTTCTAGATACCCCAGGCAAGAGGAGGTAAGACAGCTAGGTGGTGGGGAGTAGTGCCTGCTGGAAACCCGAGCCCCGTGCCTGCTGTGCTGGGAATAGCAGTTCGACCTTTGGGATGTGCCTGCCTGGCCTCCGTGTAGGGGTTTGAGAGCCAGGGACACCCAAACTCCCACTGAAATGCCGTACAGGGCCACCCCCGGTTTGGGTCACACCCAATGGTACCCAAGGGTTTCTCTAGTCCATGTAACAGGCCTGACCCCAGAGGCCTATTTGTTACCCCTCCTTGCCTAGTGGGAACCTACTCTCAACTGTGAAAGTCTGGCTGCTCCCAGCCTCATTACCTCATTACCCCTCTGGACTGGTCTTGCCTCTGCCTGGGAAGGGCAGTGATGGGGCAGGAGCTGAGCCCTACTGGGGGTTGGGAAGGAAGCAAGTTCAATCCACACCCAGGGGCAGCCAGGCCAGAGGCATTTATAGCTGTGTGCATGTGTGCATAGTCTGGCCTTTTAACTGGCCAGGTGCCCATGGGCAGCATGCCAGCCTCAGCCTGCCTGCCGGTGGTCAGGGGGTGTTCCCTGGGTGGCTTGGTCTCTGGTTGTGCAGGCTTAGCCCCTATTGCCTTTGAAGGAAGCCCATTTTGCTTAGAGTCTAGTGCATCCATAAAACAAAGTTTTCACACAATTGCTTAAAATGTTTTCTCAACCCTCCTGGTTTAACCCACAGCTTGGAAGTCCAGGGGTCTGCAAAGCTACCCAGCCCAGAACTGAAACAAGAACCCTGGGTGGTCTGCTCTGACTCCCCAACCCCTGGCCTGCTTCCATCCACACCCTCCTGAATGTGGGTCTCACCTTCCAGGTGCTTGACGATGCCCCGCAGGCTGTTCCCATGGGCTGCAATCAGCACCCGCTTGCCAGCCTTGATCTGGGGTGCAATCTCATCGTTCCAGAAAGGCAGGGCCCGGGCAATGGTGTCCTTGAGGCTCTCACAGGTGGGCAGCTCCCCGGGCTTCAGGCCTGCATACCGGCGTTCCTGGGGGATGTAGGCATGTGACTGTGCCCTCCAGAAACTGCTGCACTTGCTTCCCAGCCAGGCCCTAACCTCATAGTGTTGCCCCCCACACCCCAGAGGTCTTCCCTACTGTACCCACCTTGCTGATGGTGCTGTAATAGGGGTGCTTTTCATCCATGGGGGGTGGCGGGATGTCAAAGGACCGCCTCCAGATCTTCACCTGCTCCTCCCCGTGCTTAGCAGCTGTCTCTGCCTTGTTGAGGCCTGTGAGACCCCCGTAGTGTCGCTCATTGAGACGCCAGGTCCGCACCACAGGCAGCCACATCTGGTCTGTTCCATCCAGAATGGTCCAGAGGGTGCGGATAGCGCGCTTCAGCACTGATGTGTAGCATATGTCAAACTCCATCTTGGCGTCCTTTATGGCCACAGCCCCCCTCTTGGCCTCTTCAGCTCCCTTCTCACTCAGCTCTGCGTCAAACCAGCCACAGAAGCGGTTCTCCTGGTTCCATGTGCTCTCACCATGTCGGACCATCACAAGGCGGTGGGTGGCCATGGCAGCAGTTGGGACCAGGGGGCTGTGTGGACAGGGACAGCTGCCTCGCCCGCACCTCAGCTTTATAGCATTCTGTCCCAGCCCCCGCTCAGCCAACTGCCAATCGGCATTCCAGGAGCGACAGGCGGCGTCAGGTGGCCAGTAGCAGATCTGGGGGAGGGAGGTGAGGGCCAGGAGCTGGACTTAAAATAGCCCCTCGCCACTTCAGGCCGGGCTTGGGCCCGGACTCCATGACCAGCTGGCACCCAGCAAGGGAAGATGGGGGCTATTAGGAACCCTCCCAAGGAGGGTGGCTCCTCAAGGTCAGGGATTCTGGCCCATCAGGCCTTCCCCAGCTTGGCAGAAGCCCAGAAAAAAGTCTTGAGCCTTACTCCTACTCAGCACAACTGGGGACCAGTCTGTTTCAGTGAGGAAACACCCTGTGCTCAGGGGTACATATGGGTGTGTACACACATGTATACCTTTTGTCCTGTGTGCATGTAAGGGCAAACATGCCGGCAATGCACATGTGCATGCATGCGTACATATGTGCAATGTGTGCCCACGCGTGCACATGTAACTGGTGTGCACTGAATGCAGTATATGTACACATATACCTGCAAGTTGCCAGGAGCTCCCTGTCCCTTTGTTCTGCTTGACCTAGGTGCAGATCTGGGATAGAGCCTCCCTTGATGTCCTGACGTTGGCCCCAGGCAGGCTTCCTCTGCTACACATGGGATGACCACTATAGCAATTTGTCCCTGGTGGCCAGGCTGGGAGGCCTTGAGGATAGGGAGAGGCCACAGAAGGCTCTAGGCAGCAGTATGAGTAAGGGCTTGGCCAAGTTTCCAGCACAACAGAGGGAGTGGAGACCCTGTTTACCCCTGGAGTTCCTCTGTTGGTCCTGTCCACATGTGCCACATGCTCCGACCACCTGTTCTAACCTGTCCAGGCTGTCCCTCCCACCTGAACCCACCTTGGAAAAGCAGCCAGGGATGCAGTGCCCTCTGAGGACCTCTTGGGGGTCAGACTAAGAACCACAGTGGTGGTCACTGGGTGTGTGCTCATTTTGGCAGAAGTGTCTGGGGTTAGCCAAGGTGGGCAAGGGGGTGGCTTGGGGTGGAATAGTCCACCCCAGGACTTCTGCACCTGAGTTTGGTTTACAAAGGCCACTGGGGCAGAGGTGGTGAGGGAACCATGAGGAGTCACAGGCCTCAGCCCTGTCTAGGGCCTCCTAACCAATGGCCATGCTCTTCCCTGCCAGGCTTCTGGTAGCAGGAAAGAGTCAGGTGGGGAGAGGCCAGCCGAGGGGTCAATTCCCCAGGTCAGCAAATACCTTGAGACAGGTCTGAGCAAATGAGAGGTCCTTGCCACACCTTCTTCCATCCTAGCTGCCCACACCCCCAACTCTAGATCAGCATCCATAAGGCCCAGGAGTCCTAGCCACAGATTGGAGAGCATTTTCCATGGACAGGGAAAACCTCCAAAGTGGATCCCACTCCTCATGTTAGTGTCATACACAGATGCTGCTGCTGCTCCAAGCCTGTCCAACTGTTGTCTACTTATTCCCCTTACTCCCTAGCCCACCTAAACCATATGAGAGCCAGGCCGTAGGAGTCCAGCAGGGTCAGGTGTGAAGCAGGAAAGGGGTGGCACCAGCTGGGAACAAGCCAACTATAGGTAGTACCAGGAGCTAGCAAAGAATGAGGGGTCGGGGGAGGAAGGGGGAGGCAGGACAGCCCTCCGAGGTACCTTTTGGGTGGAGACAGCAAAACAAAACTCAGTTATGAGGAGTTTTATGGGTAACAGGCTGGTGTGGCCCTGAGGGGCAGGCTGGAGAGAAGGGCCTGGTGTCCCCACAATGGGGAGTCTAAAACACTGTCAGGTGTTAAGTCATAATGCAGCTGTGTGGGGTCGGTGGGAGGCAAGATGACCTGAAGGAGTAGTCACTGGGCCAGGTGAAAACAAGCTCGCTGGCCTGGGCCAAGTGCAGAAGGGTAGTGGGAAGTCAGCTGCAGGGCTGCTGCCTCTGGATCCACTTGACAGGCCCACACTGGGCCTGCACCGGCAGAGGGGCAATCTTGCCTGCCCACTTCTCATTGACTATCACATCAGCCCTGGACAGAGAGATGATAATGGAGGGCTCTCAGCTGTGGAACTGAGGAAAGAAGCCCAGATTCAAGTTCCATGGGGTGCTTTCTCTGCTATTATTGCTCAGTTTGGACACAAAGGCAGCTTAAAGTCTCAACAGAGGGCCCTGGGAGAATCTGTTTGAGGAGTAGGGTGTGAAGCCCCTACAAGCCAGAACTGGGGAATCCCCCACTGGGAGCCAGCCTCAGAGTGGAGCAGCCAGGCTCCAGGCTGTGGACAATGACCCGCCTCCCACAGGGTCCTGAACTTAGATGCATGTGCAAGGTGGGCAACAAAAGCTTTCTGGTGGGAGGTCTTGGGAGGTAGGTCCCTCAGGGAGCACAGAGATGGGAGAGGGGAGAATCTAGTAATCCAATACAGCCGCACATGAACTCTGGTCCCCAGAGGCTCTGCAGACTCAGACTGACTGGTGCAGACATGGGATTCAGCTGACTAGCAGTACAAATGCTTTAAACAACCAGTGTTCTGCTTTGGGTTTAAACAAAGGCCATGGGCTCCACATAGTATTCAAGGTACCCAACACAGAATCCAAAATGATCCTGGGCATGAAAGTCAGGGAAATCTCCACCTAGAAGAAAAGCACTCAGCAGGTACCCAGTATGATTCACATAGTGAAAGAACCAGGTAGAACTTAATGAATGGAAAAATAGGAATGATCAGGTACAAGGCAGAATATTTAAAGGCAGACAAAATGGAAATTTTAGAGCTGATATATACAGGGACCAGCAGTTAGCGTAATGGCTATGTCACTGGACTTCCCACGTAGTTGACCGCGGTTTGCGTCCCGGACCCGGAGGCTTAAACTCACGCCGGGCACGTGTGCGTGCATGCCCAAGATCCCGAGTGGAGAATGGAGGAGAAGGGATTGTGGCATGGCCATCCCCACTGGGGGGTGATTTCTCGCTTTCTGTCTCTCTGTCTCTCTCTGTCTGTCTGGCGAGTGCATGCACCTTATAGCAAAAAAAAAAAAAAAAAACAAACCTCTCCTTAAAAAAAAAAAAAAAAGAACTGATATATACAATAACCAAAATTTAAAATCCATGCATGAGCTCAATAACAAAATGGAAACAAGAGGTAAACTAGATGACGGTTTAGAAAAAGATACAAACTTACAAACCAAGAAACTCACTGAGCCACAAACAGGACCAATTAACAATGAGAATCCATGCCTAGAAACATCATAATGAAACTTCTGAAAACTAAAGACCAAGAAAAATCCTATAATCATCCAAAAAAAAGATGATGTATTTTACATAGGGAACAACACTGCAAAACTATGACTTTCTTGCCAGAAATCATAGAGGCCCAAAGTGAAACAACATTTTTGAAGTGTTAAAATATAAGGATTGGGATCAGCAGTTAGCGTAACGGCTATGTCGCTGGACTCCCACGTAGCTGACTGCAGTTCGAGTCCTGGACCCGGTGGCTTAAACTCACACCGGGCGCGTATGCATGTGTGCCCAAGATCCCAAGAGGAGAATGGAGGAGAAGGGATTGCAGCATGGCCATCCCCCCTGGGGACTGATTTCTTGCTTTCTGTCTGTCTGTCTCTGGTGAGCGCATGCGCCCTATAGCAAAAACGTCTCCAAAAAAAAATTATATATATATATATATATATATATATATATATATATATATATATTATATATAAGGATTGTCACCTACAGATTCTATATTCAGCAAAAATAATCTTTGGGGATGAAGGTGAAATAAAGATATTCTCAAATCAAGGCAAACTAGAAGTTAAATTCATAACCTAAGCACCTGCTCTAAAAGAAACATTAAAGCAGATTCAGATAGGAGAAGTGACCCCAGAGAAAAACTCAGAACACAGGAGATGCCAGAGTGACACAAATAGAAATAAATAAATAAATAAGCAAGCAGGCAAGCAAAAGTGAGATCATGCTCCATTGAAAGTATGCATCATGGTGGAATTAAAATGACACTGATGGGGCTTCAACATATGTGGGACAATTCCAGAATAACTAGGGTTTGAGTGTGTGTATACATATGGAAGTAGGGAGGAGAGAAAAAGAGATGGAGAGTTGAGGGAAAGAAGAAACAGAGAAGTGAAAAACAAGAAGCAAACAGAAAACAAAGTATCAATACATAATGGAAGATCCTAAACCCAAACATTCTAGTAGTTCCATTAAATGTAAATGGCTCACTGCACCAATAAAAGACAGATTAAAAACGAGTAACCTAATTTATATGCTCTCTTTAAGAAACACACTTAGGGAAACAGCAGATGGTGTAATGGTCACATTGATGGACTCCCACGTAGTTGACTGTGGTTTGAGTCTTGGACCCCACTGCCAGGCGCCTGTGCATACGTGCCCAAAATCCCAAGAGGAGAGTGAAGGAGAAGTGATTGTGGTATGGTCATCCCCCTGAGGGGGGAGGGGTGTGATTTCTCATTTTCTGGCTCTCTGGTGAGCACATGCACCATATAGCAAAAATCTATTAAAAAAAGAAAAAGAAAAACACACTTTAGGGCCAGCCAGTGGCATGGTGGTTAAGACAGCTGAATCCCACATGGATCCGGCTGACTGCATGGTTTGAACCCCAGATGCAACAGCCTGAGAATACACACCAGGTATATGTGCTTGTGTGCTTCCAGGATCCCAAAGGGATGAAGAGTTGAAGACAGGATTATGGTGTGGCCATCCCCCTGGGGGGTGCTATCTTACTTTGTCTATCTGACAAGCACATATACCCTCTATTAAATAATTTTAAAAAGAGTGGGAGAGAGAAAGAAACACTTTAGATAGAATGCTGTAAACATAGGTTACAAGGCAGTATTACCCTGATACCAAACCTATATCTCAAGAAAACTACAACTGGGACCATCAGATGGTGTAATGGCTAGGTCACTGGACTGCCATGTAGTCGACCACAGTTCAAGTCCTGTACCCAGGGCTTAAACTCACGCCAGGGGCATATGTGTGTGTGCCCAAGATCCCGAGAGGAGAATGGAGGAGAAGGGATTGTGCTGTGGCCATCCTCCCTGGGGGGTGATTTCTCACTTTCTGTCTCTGTGTGTGTGTCTCTCTGGCAAGTGCACGTGCCCTATAGCAAAAACTTCTCAAAAAAAAAAAGAAAACTACAACCAACATCTCATGTACATTCATGAAAAATCTTCAACAAAATACTAGAAGACATAACCCAGCAATGAATAATATGGAAAATACACCATGACCAAGCATAAGTTATATCAGGAACACGATGTTGTTTTAATGTTTGAAAGTTAATTAATACACCCATCAAAAGAATATTTTGTCTTTTTACAAAAAATGACAGGGACCAGCAGTTAGCGTAATGGCTATGTCGCTGGACTCCCACGTAGTCGACCGCGGTTCGCATCCCAGACCCGGTGGCTTAAACTCACACCAGGCGTGTGTGTGTGCGTGCCCAAGATCCCTAGAGGAGAATGGAGGAGAAGGGATTGCGGCATGGCCATCCCCCCTGCGGGGGTGATTTCTCGCTTTCTATCTCTCTGTCAGGCGAGCGCACGCGCCCTATAGCAAAAAACTCTCCAAAAAAAAAAAAATCAAAAAATAACAGACACATGGTTGTCTCAACAGATATAGATATATTTTACAAAATCCAAGACCCTTTCATGATAAAAGCACTCAATAAAGTAGGACTAGAAGGAGGCCTCCTCAACCTAAGAAAGGATATCTACAAAACACAGCTAACATACTCAATAGTTGCAAACTGAGATGAACAAAGCAAGGACATCTGTCCTCCCACTGCTACTAAACATTGTTCTGAGGTTCTAGCCAGGGCAGTTAGGCAAGGAAAGTCATGCAGATTCAGAAGGAAGAAGTAAATCTCTCTTTTTTGCAGACTGCACAACCTTGTTACATAAAAAAGTACCAAAGAGTGACCAGCAGGTGGCAAGTGGTTAAGGTACTGAACTTCCACATGGCTGACCAAGGTCTGAGTCCCAGAACTGACAGCCTGCTTTCTTCTCCCTTTCCCTCTCTCTCTCTTTCTCTCTCTGGTGAGCACGCATCCCCTGCAGCAAATTGAAAAATAATAATAACAAATAAATAATTCTTTTAAAAATAAGTCCTAAAGAATCCTCCAAAAGATTCTCAGAACTAATAAATGAGTTCAGCAAGGATGCAGGAACACAAAAATGTATTTCTTTCTTTATTAAAAAAGAATAATAAAAGTTTGCCAGAGAGCTTGTGTGCTTTCCAGACATGTACACACACACACACACACACACACACACACACACACACACAGAGAGAGAGAGAGAGAGAGAGAGAGAGAGAGAGAAGGAAAGCACCCCCTGTGAGAAATAGTTACACTACAACTCCTTCTCCTCCATCTCTCCCACTTTTTAAGATTTTGGGCATGTTGGGGCCGGCAGGTCGTGTGGTGGTTAAAGGCGCTGGACTCCCACATGGCCGAATGTGGTTCAAGTCCTGAATCTGGTGGCTTGCTTTCTCACTTTCCCTCTCTCTGTCTGTCTGATCAAACTGGAAAGTAACAATAATAATAAATAAAGTTAAAATAAAATAATTCTTTAAAAAAAAAAAAGATTTTGGGCATGCATGCAAATGTGTCCAGCATGTTTTTAAAACCTCTGGGTCCCAGACTTAAACTGCACAGTTGGCAATATGGGATCCAGCTACTTTAACCACACACCATGGGCTGGCCCTGATTGTATATCTTTTTCTTTTTTCTTTCTTAAAAATTTTCTATAGGGCACATGCACTTGCACAGAAAGACAGAGAAAGTAAGATAGCACCCTCCAGGGAGATGGTCACACTGCAATCCCTTCTCCTTCACTCTCAAGATTTTGGGCATGCACAACATGCACCCAGTGCTTTTCAAGTTCATGTCCAGTACTTGAACCTCACAGTCAGCCATTGTGGAATCCAGCCACCTTAGCCACCATGCCACCTGGTCAGCCTCTGATTGTATTTCTTTTTTTTTTTTTCTTTTGGAGAGGTTTTTGCTATAGGGCATGTGCACTTGCCAGAAAGAGAGACAGAAAGTGAGAAATCACCCCCTAGCGGGGAGGGCCACACCACAATCCCCTCTCCTCCATTCTTCTCCTGGGATCCTGGGCACACATACACACATGCCAGGCTTGAGTTTAAGCCACCAGGTCCAGGACTCAAACTGCAGTCAACTACATGGGAGTCCAGCGACATAGCCATTACACCAACTGTTGGTCCTATCCCCAATTGTATTTCTATACACTAGCAATGAATAATCTGAAAATGAAATTAACAAAACAATTCCATTTAATAATGCATCAGAAGAATAAATATTCTGGAATAAATGTAAGAAGTATAAAAACCCCTATGAGAAAAAACTTATACTCTGAAAACTATAAAATATTATTGAAAGAAACTAAAGGATAGTTAATCAAATGGAAAGATATCCATGTTTTTAGATAAGAAGATTTTTTTAAAGGTTTTTGTCATAGGGCACTCACCAGAGAGACACTGTGAGAGAACGTGAGAAATCACCCTCTAGAAGAGATGGTCACACCACAATCCCTTCTCCTCCATTCTTCTCCTGGGATTTTGGGCATGCAGGCAAATGTGCCTGGCATAATTTTCAAGCTGCCAGATCTGGGACTTGAACCACAGTTGGCCATGTGGGAGTCCAGCCCCTTAACTACCATTGCACCTGCTGACCCCATAAAACAATATTAAGTAAAATTGATAACATCCCCCAAATTTATCTAGATTCAATGCAATTTCTATCAGAGTCCCATTTGGCTTCTTTGCATACATTGGCAAACTGAACTTGAAGTTTATATGGAAAATGAAGGGATTCAGAATAACTAAAAAGTTTTGAAAAAGATAAAGTTGGAAGAGTCACATTTCCCAAGTTTCAAAGCTCTGTAATGAAATTATAGTAAGACAGCATGATACTTACATAAAACAGACATTTATTAGACATTTTTTCTATGCAAAAATGTGTCATGACTTTCCCGACAACCCAATAGAGCAATAGAAAAGAACTGAGTCCAGAAAAAAACCCTCTTGCTATGGGTGATTTCCAGCAAAGGTGCCAAAAGAATCCAAGTAGGGAAATAGTTTCTTTAACAAATGATGCTGGGATAACTGGATATCCACATATAAAACAGTGAAGTTGGACCTCTACCTTACACTTGGATAAAATGTACCAATAACATATAGTTTTGTTCTATAGTAATGGCTATATTAATATCAGAAAACTAGATTTCATGGCAAAAGAAATGATTGGGAATAAAGAGATATCACATAACAATGATATGAAGAAGGCACTTCAAAACACATGAAATATAACTTGCTATAAGGGAAAGGAGAAATGGATGAGTCAACAATTACAGTTTGAGACTTGAAGACTTCTTAGTCATTAATAGGACAAGTAGACAGAAAACAAATAAGGTTATAAAACTAAACAACAAGGTCAACCAACTATCTAATCAATTTTTTAATACAACAATCCACCCAACAACAGAATATACATTCTTCTCAAGTGCACATGGAACACTGACCAGGATGCAATAAAACATACCTTGGAGCCCGCCCACTGCACAGTAGCTGAATCCCACATGGCCGACTATGGTTAAGTTCCTGACCCAATAGCCTGAGAAACACACTTGGCACAAATGTGTGTATGCCCAAAGTCACAAAGGAGGGAAAGATGGACAAGAACGGATTGTAGTGTGACTATGCCCCATAGTGGGTACTTTCTCACTTTCCTTCTCTCTTTCTCTCTCCAGCAAGCACACACACACACACACACACACACACACACACACACTGTGGCAAAATTGAAATAAATTAAAAAATGAATGAATGAATAAATGAGACCTTGACAGGTTAACCCATGACCTAGTGGTTAAGGGAGCCAAATCTCATATGGTTGACCACAAGTTTGAATCCTAGTTCCAGGGGCTTAAAAAGACATGCTGGGCATATGTGTGTTCATGTCCAAAATTCTGACAGAAGGGACTAGGGCATGACCATGCCCCATTAGGGGATGCTTTTCCCCACTCTGTCTCTCAACTGTTATGTTGCTAGACTCCCACAGAGTCACACGCAGTTTAAGTTTCAGACAGGGTGGTTTAAACTCATGCCAGGTGCATGTGTATGCACCCAAAATCCAGAAAGGAGAATAGAGAAGAGATTGCAGCATGGCCATCCCCCCATCTGTCTCTCTGTCTCTCCAGTGAGCACATGCACCCTATAGCAAAAAAATCTCTCTCAAAAAACAAAGAAAGAAATGAAGACAGATCTCAAATCAACTATCTTAAGCTTCCCTTGCAAGCAGAAGGAAAGAAATGACAGAGGTTAAGAACAGAAATTGACGAAATTAACACGTGCACATTCACGTTTATTGCAGCATTAGTCACAAATGCTAAGACCTGGAATCAACTTAAGTATGCAAGATCTAATAACTAGGTTGAAAAACTGTAGCACATAAATACTATGGAATATTATTCACCCATAAGAAACAATGAGAAGGCTGGCAGGTGGTGTGGTGGTTAAGGGCACTGGACTCCCACATGGCCGATCATGGCTCAAGTTCCGGACCTAGAGGCTTACTTTCTCACTTTTTCTCTCTCTCTGTCCCTCTCTGGTCAAATTAAAAATAAGTAAATAAATAAATTAATTTAATTAAATAATTTTTGTTTTGTTTGCCACGCCACAATCCCTTTTCCTCCTTTCTCCTCTTGGGATCTTGGGCACACACGCACACGCGCCCGGCGTGAGTTTAAGTCACTGGGTCTAGGACTTGAACCACAGTTGACTACATGGGAGTCCAGCGACATAGCCATTACACTAACTGCTGGTCCCAATAAAATAATTCTTTAAGAATTATTTATTCAATTTTATCTATTCATTCATTCTAAATTTGACCAGAGAGAGACAGAGACAGAGAGAGAGAAGAGGAAAGTGGGAAAGCAAGCCTCCAGATCCAGGACTCGAACCGTGGCCAGCCATGTGTGAGTGTCCAGCACCTTAACCACCATGCCACCTTCTAGTCCCAATAAAATAATTCCTTAAAAAATAAAAAAGGAACAATGAGACCCTATCATTTGATTCAAAGTGGATGAATATATAAGACTTAATGTTAAGCAAAGTGAGCCAAACTTTGAAAGATTCATGCTGTATATCCCTGCTCAATATGTACCAAATATTGGTACTCTATGGCAGAAATAGAAAGATCTGAAGATATGATAGTAGAGAGGACAAGTGTAGATACCAGACTATAAGGGAGGGGAGTGTAGAGAGTGCATGTGAGGTGCAAAAGGAAGAAAACTTATGAGACAAAAAAAAAGTAACGTTCTCTGTTGAAAAAAAATATTTTATATACATCATAAATGGTAACTTTACATAAAATGTGAAATTAATCTGAAAACAGTTGTGAAGTAATTAAGGTGACAGCATTAAAAAAATAATAAAATAAAAAATGTCAAGTGTAGAACCAGCAGATGGTGTGGTGAAGGGACTAAACTCCCACATGACTGACTGCGGTTCAAGTCCCAGACCTGGAGGCTGGCTTTCTCTCTCTTTCTCTGTTTCTCTCTGGTCAAGTTGAGGAAGAATAATATAATAAATAAAATTAAATAAATAATTCTTTCAAAAAATGTCACATTGGGAGGACCTGTTTGTAATTTTAAAAAAAAATCAATGAAATTAACAATGAGATGAAAAATGTTTTTGAGAAGATCAATATAATTGTTACACCTCTGGCCAGACTATAGAGAGAGAGATTGAGAGAGACATTACCAATATCAGGGAAAAAATTAGTAACATCATCATGGACAACATAGACATTTAAAGGACAATAAGGGAATGGGACCAGTAGGTATCATGGTTGTTGGGGGCACTGGACACCAAAATGGCTGACAGTTCAGGTCCTGGACCTGGTGGCTTGCTTTCTCACTCTCTCTCTCTGTCTGTCTCACTAAGGTCAAATTAAAATTAATGATGATAACATAAAGAAAATAATTATTTTTTTAAAAAGGGTAATAAATAAATATTATGAATAAAAATTTGACAATTTAGATAAAAGTTTTTTTTGAGAGAGATTTTTGCAAAAGGGAGCATGTGCTTGCCAGAGAGACAGACACAGAAAGCAAGAAATCACCCCCCTGGGGGGATGGCCACACTACAATCCCTCCTCCTCCATTCTCCCTTCAGGACATTGGATGCGCACACACACACGCGCGTGCGCACACATGCCCAGCTTAATTTTTAAGCCACTGGGTCCGGGACTCAAACTGCAGTCGACTATATGAGTCCAACAACATAACCATTATGCCATCTGGTGGTCCCATCTTTTTTTTTTTTTTTTTAAGAGAGTATTTTGCTGTAGGGCACATGAGCTTTCTGCAGAGACAGAGAGACAGGAAGCAAGAAATCACCCCTCTCCCTCCAGGAAGGATGGCCACAATGCAATCCCTTCTCCATTTTCCTCTCTGGATTTTAGACATGCACACGCCCACACACACCCTGCATGAGTTTCAAACTTCCATGTCAGGGACTTGAGCTAGTTGGTCATGTAGAGTCCAGAGACATAACCATTACGCTATCTGCTGGGCCCTTAATTTTTTTTTTAATTTATTAATTATTTTGAGAGATTTTTGTTTTAGGGAGTATGCGCTCGCCAGAGAAACAAAAAGTGAGAAATCATCCCCTAAGGGGATGGCCATATTGCAATCCCTTCTCCTCCATTCTCCTCTCACAATTTTAGGCATGCATACACATGCACCCAGTGTGAGTTTCAACCTGCAGGGTCTAGGACTCAGCCTGCAGTTGGCCACGTGGGAGTATAGTGCCTTAACCACTATGCCACCTGCTGACCCTCCAATAAAACGACCTATTTCTTTAAAAAACCACAAAACATCAAAACTTACCCAAGAGACAGCTAATCTGAATAGTCCTACACCTATTAGAGAAATTGAACTCATAGATTAAAGCCTTTTGAAAAAAAACTCTCTGGGTCCTGATGGTTTCACAGATAAATTCTAAATATTTAAAGTAGTAACAATTCTACACAACCTCTTCCCAGAAAATGAGAGGAAACACAACCTGATACCAAAACCAAAGACAGTACAAGAAAACTACAGACTAATATCTTTCATGAATAGACACAAACCTTCATAAAATACATGCAAATCAATCCCAGCAACATATAAGAATAATAATAAACCAAGACCAAGTGGGACTTATTCTAGGAATTCAAAGCCGGTTCAGTATTCCAAAATCAACCATAAGCGAAATTCATGTGATCATATCACTTGATACAGAAATAGCATCTGACAAAACATATCACTCATCTTTATAAAAACTTTCAGAAAACTTGGACTGAAAGGGTTCTTAGCCTGATAAAGCCATCTACAAAAAAAAGTACCTGTAACATCTTACTGGCAAGACACCGACTCCTTTCTACCTAAGATCAGAAACAAAGCAAAGATGTCTCCTCTTACTTCTCCTCTGCAACACCACACTGGAAGTTGTAGCCAGTGCCATAGTGCAAGAAAAGAGGAATAAATGGAAAATAAATGGCATCAAGATTGAAAAGGGAGAAAAATAAAAATAAAATTTTTCCTAATTACTTTTTTTAAAAGTTTTTGCTCTAGAGTGTGTGTGCTTGCTAGAGAAAGACACAGAGAGAAAGGGAGAAAGCACCCCTCATTGGGGCATGGTCATGTCACAATCTCTTCTCTATTTCTACACCCTGTTGAGATTTTGAGTATGTGCACATGTGTGCACACACATTTTTCAAACTGCCGTGGCTGGGACTCAAACCTCAGTCAGAGATGTATGATCTGGCTCTTCGAACCACTAGGTTATGGGGCAGGCCCAATAAGCTGATTGTAAAATTTATTTGGAAAGTCAAAGCAAATAGAATACTCAAAACAGGAGTTGACAAGTGGCATGGTGGTTAAAGGCAATGGACTCACACATGACTGAGCATGGCTCAAGTTCCGAACCTGGCAGTTTGCTTTCTCACTTTCCCTCTTTCTCTGTCTCTCTCTGACCAAATTAAATAATAATAATAAAGTTAAATAATTCTTAAAATTAAAAAGTCAGTGGGACCAGCAGTTGGCATAATGGCTATGTCACTGGACTTCCATATAGTCAACCGTGGTTCAAGTCCCGGACCCAGTGGCTTAAACTAACGCCAGGCGCATGTGCATGTGCGTGCGTGCCCCAGATCCCAAGAGGAGAGTGGAGGAGAAGGGATTGCGGCATGGTCATCCCCCCTGGGAGGTGATTTCTCACTTTCTGTCTGTCTCTGTCTTTTTGGCAAGTGCACATGCCCTGTAGCAAAAATCACTCCCCCCTAAAAAAAGGCCAAAACAATTTTTAAAGAACAAAGTTAGGGACCAGCAGTTGGTGTAATGGCTATGTTGCTGGACTCCCATGTAGTTGACCACAGTTCGAGTCCCGGACCTGGTGGCTTAAACTCACGCCAGGCGCGTGTGCATGCGTGCTCAAGATCCCAAGAGGAGAATAGAGAAGGGATTGCGGCATGGCCATCCCCCCTGGGAGGTGATTTCTTGCTTTCTGTCTCTGTCTCTTAGCCGAGCGCGCACATCCTATACAAAAACCTCTCCAAGAAAAATGAAGAACAAAGTTGGAAGACTCACTACCTGATATAAGCATTACCCTAAAAATCTAAGTTAATCAAATGGAAACTTGGAGCCAGACATGTGACCCCCCCAAAACAGGAAAAAAACTGGTAAACAGAAAAACTAGTCAACTGTACTTCATCAAAATTATAAATATTCATGGGGACAAAATGGTGGCATAACAGTAATGCAACACTACAAGACTGACCACATGAGAAGGTTCCAGGTTCATGTCCAGAGACCTCCCTGAGCATGCCAGGCATGTGTGCTCATGATCTGGGAATGGCTGGAGTTGGAGGGTGGATGGTGGTGTGAAGATTCTACTGAGGTGCTCGCTCGCTCTCTCTCTCTGTGGCAAGTGCATGTACCCTCTGACCAAAAAAAAAAAAAAATCCTTCAACATAATACTTACAGTACAACCCAAGAACCCTGATGTCTTGCTATTGACCTGAGAAAAATTTAAGTTTACACAAACCTGCCCATACATGTGTACAGATCTGTGCACATTCATGGAGGCCTGGAAACAACCCATTCTTCAGCAGTTGGCTGGACCAACCTTGGGACACACGGCATAGAATATGTGCAGCAACCAGGGGGAGCAAATGGTTAGCACACACACAGCCTGCATGAATCTCGAAGGTCTTCTGCTGAGGAGAAAAGTCAGTCAAAAGTCAGGTGTTGCTGACAGGAATGTTTCTGGGGAATATGGTGTTGGGCAACGTTATCATGGTGCAAACATTACAGTTTAAGGCCAGGCCTTCATGGCATGGCACAACTAGCCCATGTGGTGGAGTCTACCATAACTTTACAGGACCATCCAATGTGCTGTCATTACACAGCACAGAACTGCATATAGTTGGCTCCATTTGTGTGACGTTTTTGATAAAACAAAACTCTTTTAAGGGACCAAGACCCAAGAACCAGGGGGAGAGGGGTAGGGAGGGGGCCGTGGTGGCACATGATGCAGTTCTGGGTGGCAGAGATGAACCAACCTATGTGTTAAAACTCACACAACTGGGGGGCCGGCAAGTGGCGTGGTGGTTAAAGGCGCTGGACTCCCACATGGCTGACCACAGTTCAAGTCTCGGACCTGGTGGCTTGCTTTCTCTCTTCCTCTCTCTCTCTCTGTCTCTCTCTGATCAAACTGAAAAATAATAATGATATAATAATAAAGTTAAATAAAAAAAAAAAAAAAACCTCACACAACTGGGGGACCAGCAGTTAGCGTAATGGCTATGTCACTGGACTCCCATGTAGTCGACCGCGGTTCAATCCCAGATCCGGTGGCTCAAACTCACGCCAGGCGTGTGTGCATGCATGACCAAGATCCCAAGAGGAGATTGGAGGAGAAGGGATCGCCGCGTGGCCATCCCCCCCGGGGGGTGATTTCTCACTTTCTGTTTCTCTGTCTCTGTCTTTCTGGCGAGTGCACGTGCCCTATAGCAAAAAACCTCTTCAAAAAAATAAATAAAAGATTAAAAAAAAAAAACCTCACACAACTGGGGCTAGCAGGTGGCATGTGGTTAAAGACACTAGACTCCTACATGGCCAACTGTGGTTCAAATCTCGGACCTGGCAGCTTGCTCTCACACTTTCCCAATCTCTCTCTCTCTCACTCTCGCTCTTACTCTCTGTCCCTCTCTGGTCAAAATTATAAATAAGTAAACAAAGTTAAATAAAATAATTCTTAAAAAAAAATACTCGCACAACTGTACCAACGATTAGTGTTTTAGAGATATTTTTTAATATGGTGCATGGTCTAGGGACTCTCCACTGATAGGGTGAATGTGGTTCCAGGTGAATGGTTTGGTGAAAGGTGGGAGCAAAGGCCCTAAGGTGAGAGAAGGCTTGGAGATTTGAGACCCACAGGAGATGGGTGTGTGAGGTCCACCTCGATGTTTCTACTTTGGTGCAGGTGGGCCATTTGGGGGCCAGGCCATGGAACAGAAAACCAGTAAGCCAAGCTGCATGGGGCCATAGGCTTGGGAGGCAGCAACACTGGACAATGCTGGGTGGAGCAATGAGGGGAGGGTGGCTGTGCCTCAGACCTGCTGGCCAGGCCTACAGGCATAAGCAGGAACCTAGAGGGGCTGCACGCTGTCTTCCTTCCAACTCCCTGACTGGGGCCATCTTCCTCTCTGGATACCTCTGGTGTACCCCCAGAAGACTCCTCCGGGTAGGGACAGATGCTTCTATGGGAACACTTCTGAGGGTACCTTGCAAGACTCACAGGAACTGCCCTTGGACTGGCTCTTAGGACAGCACTTGCTTCTTATGCCCACAGGCTCCGGAGCACATCAGCTCAGATCCCCTATGGGGCAGGGCCCAGGGTACAGGGAGGCTCTGAGCTGACCACCTCACCAAGCCCCACAGTACCCTGTGAGAATGGGGTGCCTCATTGCGGGGCATTCTCAGCCAAGGATCCAGGGAGGAGGTGGGGTGGCAGGCAGGTCAGGCATTCCTCTGCTCTGGAGGAAGGTACTTGAGCCCCAGGTGCCTGAAGATGTCCTCCTCTGAAGTCGCATGGAAAACTCTCTTCTGCAACAGAGTAGAGCTCAGTGGTCAGGTGGCAGGAAGTCTGAAAGGGGGGCAGGGCCTGTGCAGGTGGGGTGTGACCCCCATAGCTAGCGTCTATGGATGTCAAGGCCCAGATATGGCCTGCAGGTTCTAAGGACAATTAAACTTTGGTTGTGTCCTACTTCCCACTGGGTGCCCCATACCTGCTCTGGGTCAAACAGCCCTTGGCTGGTCAGCCGCAGACCCCTCTCCTGGTGGCTGAAGCGGCGCAGCTCCCTCTCGAACAGCTGTGGGAAGGGCACCTGAGCAGGCTGGTCAATCCTGGCCCCACCATACCAGGCAGCGCCACCCCACCTGGGAGCCAGTCCAGCCAAGCAGAGCAAAGGGGAACTGGCTGATGGGGACAACCACTAAGTCCACCCTCACGGCCTTCCAGGCCCCCGGGGGCTGTGGCAGACGGAAGATGCAGAAACTCCTCTCGAAGGCATCCATGGTGTGACCCTGGCGAACTATGTGGCTGGGCTCCCCACCACGCTGGTACTGCTGGTACAGAAGCAGGCCCTGCAGGAGACCGGGCAGACATGGTACCACGGGCTGGGCAGGGCAAGGTGGGCACCAGGGAGTGGGTGCTCACCTGGTCCTGCAGGCGGAGCAGCAGCTGGGGCAGCAGGCCCACCTCCTGGCCTTCCTCAGGGTGGCTGATGAGTAAGTCCACGTCGTGGCCCTGCAACTTTCCCCTGAGGGGCTGCTTCATCCCCTAGCCATGCAGGACATGGCCCCTTGGCTCCAGCCCCACCCCCACATCCCTAACCCAGAGCAAGCAAGGAAGGGCATATGGGGCCCCTTACCTCCGGAAGCCACCAGTGAGCGTAACAGTGGCCCCAGGCAGGGTCTGTCTCACAGCCACCTCCACCACCTGCTGCAGGGCCTCTGCATCAGGCCGTTGAACTGGGGTGCTCAGGTCCTGGTAGTACTGGAGCCCTAGGACAGCATGGGGTCCTAGTCAGCTATCCTACTCATGACATGGAACCCAGCCCCACCAGACAAGGCAGCTACCTTGGGGTCTGGCTACATGGCAGGGAGAGGCCTCTAAGGGCGAGGCTGGGGTAAGGAGCAATTGCTATCACAACTGACGCATGTTCATTTACAGGTTACTGCAGGTTCCCATGCAGTTGAAAGAAACACTGTAGGCCCCAGTCACTGGGTGGAGCCACAGGTCCTTGCACAGCTGGCAGCTGTGCCTAGGTCCAAGCCACCCAGGTCCCAGGTCAAAGTCTAGCTAGGGATGACTACACACCCTTAAATGCTGCAGCAGGGCTGTGCATGTCACAGTTCCCAGGAACCTGCTAAGCAAGGATGCCCTCATGCTGGCACCACCAGGGCCTGGGCACACTCGTGTGCCAATGAGCAGGCTCCAGGCAGCTCACCTGCCCTTTGCTGCCGAGTCAATCTCTGGGACTGCTTTCGGAGGTCATCCAGGGTTCGCAATCCCTCCCGGTACCACCGGTTAGCAGTCTTCACCCCAACCCCAAAGACTTGGGTGAAGAGCTGTGCAGAGGAAGGAAAGCACACTGAGGTGAGAGCAGAACTCTTAGTAAGATGTGGATGCAGGTGAGGCAGACAGACAAGGGCTGGTGCATGTCCTGCAGAGTCATGACACCTGGCAGGTACCACACATTCCCACTTGCATGTTGCCTGCCCTAGCCCTCCTGGTGAGGACCCAAACCAGGGAAATAGCCTGCCTAGCCCCTCCCACAGGGAAGTGACCCCTCATACTGCAGCAGCCCCAGAAGAAAGCATGTTGGGGCTAGACTTGGCCACTGCCTAACTGCCCCCTCTTCTCTACAAAAGGGCCCCTAGAACCTGCAGAGCTCTAGCCTATGGCTCCACAGTAATCAGGTCCTCTGACTAGTCAGCATGGTGGGCTCGCCATTTGCTGGAGCCATGTGGCCCCCCAGCCAGCATCAGCTGAGCTCAGTGCTGTGTCTCTCCTCCTCAGCAAATGGTGCAATGATGGTGGCTGATGTGAGGCCAGTGTTGGCCACAGTCAGAGGGGCTAACTAGGCTGCTCTCACACGAGCCTCCCACACAGGGTTGGCTGGGAATTGGCCTGAGCAGGTACACAATGCTGTCTGTAATGGGTGGCATGGCCCACTGTCAGGGCCTGCTCTGTGTGCAGCAAGAGGGGCACAGCCATGAGTGCAGGGGCAGAGGGCGGTGAGAGCACCCAGTGACATACATGTGGCCAAACCTGCTCCCGGCAAGCCAACACGACCCTGCCCTTCCTGGGTTCTGCTGACCTGTCCTTGCCTTGATTATCTTAACTAAGGATATGAGCTGGTAACAGTCACTGCAGCCACCAGCATCTTAACAGAAGTGATGTTAAGATTAACTCAACTGCATTATGAAAACAAGCTTCTAAATACTAATGCAATTTTCTGCTGACCTGGATCCTTTTGGGACCTTATATATCTAAGAGAGGGCGGGGGAAGGGGAAGTGGGAGGAAGGGCAGTGGAAGGCAGCTCTCAGCAACCCTCCCACCTCACCCAGACACTCTTGCTGGGGCTGGGCTGTTTCATCCCAATCCCATGTCTGCACACTGGCGTGTTGCCCACATCTGCACACCGGCATGTTGTCCAGCCTAGATCACTCACCACGGTGGTCCAGTTCTTCTGGCTTTGCACCCACCCCATCCACTTTGCTTGGTTAACAAAAGGCTTGTGTCCTTCTTCAAAGCCCTCCCGTCCTGACCAGTCCTGCCTGTGACCTTCTCCGCACAGAGTACCATAGCCACATCCTCCTAGGGAGCCACACAGCACCAGCACCCAAATGGCTGCTGCTCCTACCATTTCCAGAACAAGCCAGTGGCAGGTATCAGAGAAGACATGGCCAAGGCACCTACAGAGCTGCGATGAGCAGGAGAAGAGGGCAGGTGTGTCACAAGACAGGCCCCAGGTAGCACCATGAAACGAACACGTCAGTTCTCGAAGTCAGCCCCTGGCAACAGCCACTGTAGGGAAGTGACCCTCAATGGTTCAGGGCGCTCTGCTAAGAGGTCACTGCACAAATGTGCTTGAGGACAGGGCATCAGTGTAAGGGCAATAAAACAGGTGGTGCTGAGTGATCAAGAAGATTCTTTGTAATCAGAATGAGCATCTTTCCTGACTGTTGGCATATCAGGTGTCAGCTTAGCTGTTGCTGCCTCAGCCAGACCCGCTTTGACTCCTGGGCTGGGGCAGCTGCCCAGAGCCTCTGCAAACAGCCTGGACTATGCAGTCATTCCCACAGAAAACTGAGGGGCACCACGGGCTGGGGTCCCTGGCCCATCACGCACCTTCATAGTCTGGTACCTGTCGGAGCTCTGGATTCTTTCTACCTCCTCACAGACACCGTGCTCCAGCAGCTCCTGAGGAGACAAAGCAAGACTCCAGGCAGGGCCAGGGCAATCCCTCCAACACTCCACAGACAGGGGCTTGTGGGGTCAGGATCTGGGCCCACCTTTGCAACAGCTAAGGTACCAGGTCAGATGAGATGAATAAGAGTCCCAGAGTACAGACACATTTACTTCATCAAAACACGTGTGAATTCCACACGCTTCACTGAACAGCACTTCTGCCACTCTAGACTCTGGCAATGAAAGTGCACAGAAGGACAACTTGGCATGGTGGGTCCTTAGACACCTTGTGCTTTAAAAGGAGAGGCTCACTCAGGCTGCTCTCTTTCCATCCTGGGCAGTTTGGGGTTGATGATAATGACAGCACCAGCCTCCCGCCCTGCCAGGCTCTTCAGCTCCCTTGAGTCCTCTCAGCTTCCCTGGGGCAGGTGGAAGGTTCATAAGGAATCTTAATGCAGAGGGTGGCTTGCTCCAACCTCAGGGCACCATGTGTATCCATCCACGTCTGTCTGTCCCTCCACCTGGGTTCAGGGCCACTGAGCCCCTGCAGTCTCACCATGCCCCAAGGCCTCCTCTGCCACCCATTACCCTGCTCCTACCTGGACAACCCTGAAGGAGTGTCCTCCCAAGTACGGCAGCCCCTGAAGCTGGCTCAGAGCAGTGACAGGGCCAGGGAGGGCCCTGAGCACGGAGGCCGCTCTGCGGAAGGTGAGGAGGCGACCCTCGCTGCCTTCAAAGCCTGCTGCCTCCGCCAGTGTCTCCATGGCCTCCTGCAAGGAGGGGACCTTGGTAAGGGGTTAGGCGGGCAGGGCCACTCAACTCAATCCTCAAGCAGCATCTAGCTATACCCATATCCCGATCCCTGGGCAGAAGCAGCTCACCGAAAGATGGGTGTTGTGGTGCAAGAGGGGTGTGGGCCGTTGGCAGGCATAGACTGGCATCTGACTTGGGCCTGGAGGACTATCCCTGGATGCTGTCACCTGGGGTGGGCAGCATGCAGGTCACCATAAGGCCGCAGGGCTGTCAGAGGAATGGCAGCACCCAGAACCTGGCCTCTCCTGGGTGCCAGCTCAGGCCCCAAGCCTCATAGGACAGAAGCCATCAACTCCGAGGGGCAAGGTCATCATCTAGGGGGACCCTGGGGACAGGCTGAGGGTGGGCTCTCAGGCCAAAGCAGTGGCAGGGACTCCCGCAGCCTGCATGGGGCACCATTCCTGATATTGCACGGGGTAGCTGTGCTCCATCTTCCCAAAGCCTCACAACCAACTGGGTGTGGACATCGCAGCCTCTAGGCAAGTCCCATAGCACACAGGCAGAGGTAGGATTTGAGTGATGGCAGTTTGGCCTGGAGCCCACCTGGTGGAGCAGTGGCAGGAACACACAGACTCTTGAGAACCACCGTGCTGGCCCTCTGCTCTCTCCTGACGAGGAAGAAAGGTCTAAAGCCAGAAGTGGACCCTGAGTATATACCAGTACGAGCAGCCCCTTGGGTAGCCTGGCCCCATCCCCCAGCCTTCCACTGGCTTCCCAGGGCCCTGGAGGTCTAGGCAGAGCCCTCCCAGCTGTCTCTTATGGAGGACACCTATCTGCACTGCCACATCACTGTGTCCCTGCCCCCAGGCCTCACCCCCAATCCAGCTCACCTCCAGGCGGTGCCGGCGCTCCACCGAAACTGGTTGGCCAGCTGCCATGCTCTCCGTGAACCAGCTTATATCTAGCAGGACTGGTGGGGCAGGACCAGAGGCGGTCCTGGCCTCCTGCCAGCGCTGGGCCTCCTCCGCTGAGGTCTGCTCCATTACCACGTGCGTCACCTCGGGGCTGTGGGAACAGCATGAAGCCCAAGGTCCCCTTCATGCTCCCAGGGCACCTTCCCCGGAAATCTCACCAGCTAGCGGGCACGCCCGTTGCCTGCAGGCCTGACGGCCGGCCCTGCATTGGCTCCGCTGCGCCTTGGTCCGGATGCCAGCATCTCCCTCTCCACCTGGGAGAGAGGACCCTGGGACTGGGGCAGATTCTACCTCAGAGGAGGCGGAGGCAGACCCTTACGGACACCCAACGCCCCAGGCGTCTGCGTGAGTCCTCCTAGCGCTAGGAAAGCCAACCCTGCCCGGCCCAGGCCAGCCGAGCTGGGGGCACTCGGATGGCCAGCCCCAGCTCGCCGCCCAGCAGTGCACCTGCAGGTGTCCAGGACGCGGAAGCCTTTAGAACGCGCCAGGCGTGAGAGGAAGGCCCGGCGGCTGCGGCCCATGCGCGGCTCAGCCAGGTAGATAGCGACGTCGGGGAAGCGCACCGAGGGCACCGCGGAAGCAGCGAACGCACCGACTGGGGACCCGACCCGCTCGCGCCTCCGTTTTGGAAGCATCGCGGCCACTGCAGCCGGGCGGAAGACAGGAGGAAGATGGGCGGAAGTCGAGCGGAAGAGGAAATACGGCCGCTCCACACCAGGCTCTGCCCTATGCAAATAAGGTCTCTCGGTGGCCTCGCCTCAGGGCCTGCGTGAGCGCTGGGAAGGCGGGGCTCCTGTGGAAGTGGGTGTGTTTGCCGTCCCTATGCAAATATACGCAGAGGGTACGCCTATATGCAAATATACGCAGAGGGCACGCCTTGTATACAAATTGCCTTCGAGCACTGCGGGGCACTTTCAGTCTGGGACGTTGGAAGGACTCGGGGTTGGTCCTGGGCCGGGGGTAGTAAAGAGAGGGACAGGACGTGGAAGGGGCCAGTCCTGGGCCTGGTGTCTGGGGGAGTCAGTGATGGGGTCCAGTACTTGTTCGGGTGTGGCCATGGGCTTCATGCTCAACCCAGGCATCATCGGTCCTGAGCCCGGGGCTGGAGAACACTCTGGCGCCCCCTCTGCTGGAAGTGGGGCAGAAATGCGAGTTTCGAGCGGAGCTTCAAACACTAGAGATTTTTAACCGAATGGCGTTGGGACAGCTGGCCGAAGTTTTGGAAAAACAGAAGTTGGCGCCCTCCCTTCCTCCTTAACTCCAAAATAAATTCCAGATGGATCAGACATTCCTGTCTAAGAAACCAAAAACATACCGGAAAAAAGTCGATGAATGTTCTTATGATCTAAATATCACAATAAATTTGGAAACACTAAAGGAAAAGAGTGATAAATTGGATTTCATACAAATTAAAATGTGCCTAAAAATTAAAATCAAAAGACGAACTGGAAAAAGTGTAACATATGTTGAAATTAAGGCCGATTCACATAATTATGAAATTGTAGCTTTCCGGTGGCATAGTGGTTAAGGCATCTGGATCCCACATGGCTCACAACTCACTTTGGGTCCCAGACCGGACAAAAAAAAATAGTCCAGCTTGTGTGCATGAGTACCCCAAATCCTGAAAGTAGAAATGGAGGCGAAGGGATTGTGGCATGGCCAACCACCCCCTGAAGCATGCTTCCTCCTGGAGGGTCTCAGATGTTTTTTCTAAGTGGGAAAAACAACATATACTATGATCCTATTTAATTGGATCCCTAAAAATGGTCTGCAAAGGGCTTTGAAGAAATGAAGTGTTCTCTGTCTTTTTGTTGTTAGTCCATGGGAGCACCCCCAATAGGGTTGCGATCTGTTGCCATCTCCTTTCCCTGGCCATTCAGCTCTATCGTGCACTAGTGTGACCTGCACTTGATCATGTGGTCTCCAGCCTTGCAGACCTCTGCATTACTGTTGTGCCATCCTGGGCCCATGTCTTCTGTCTTGGCTAGACTGGGGGTGACAGGATCATGTGTGTCCAACTCACTAGCAACGGTGAATTTCAGTGTGGCCACTAGACTTCTATGGCCTGATTCTAAACCTGGTGTTCACTGCCACCTTCTCTGGCATGAAAAGGTGCCCCAAAGATACCGCACAGTCCTGTTATCTCATGCAGCAGAGAGCTGTGTGTATAACCTAAAGCCTTTTTTTTTGGGGGGGGGGGGTAAATGTTTTTGCCTTAGGGCACATGCACTGATGGGAAAGACAGAGACAGTGAGAGGGAAAGTGAAAAATAACCCTCAAGGGGATGGCCATACTGCAATCCCTTCTCCTCCATTCACCTCCTGGGTTCTTAAGCACATATGCACGTGTGTCTGGCATGGGTTTGAAGCCACCAGGTCTGAGACTTGAGCTGTAGTGGACCATGTGGGAATCCAGCAATGTAACCTCTATGCCACCTGCTGGCCCTCACCTGAACCCATTTTTCCAAAATGCACTTATTGTGTGAGATTTGTGAAAAATACGGTGGCAAGATGACTAAGAAAATATTTCCAATGGTTGACAGGATCATCAGTGATTTTAACATTTTATTTTGTTCAGCTGGCCCTGTGGTCTAGTGGTTAAGGGAATCGGAACCCACACAACAGAGAGTGGTTTGAAAAACACGCTGGGCACATGTGTGCATACCCAAAATCCCAACAGGATGGAGAAATGGAGAAGGGATTGTGGTGCGACCACGCCGCACTAGAGGGTGCTTTCTCTCTCTGTCTCTCTCTTTCTCTCTAGCAAGGAAAAAAAAGTAAAATTTTATTTGGTTCGTACTTTCTAAAATTTCCTCCAAGGGTGTGGATGTCTTGGAAGAAAGGCAGGGCCAGAGGAAGTACAAACAAATTTCCACCCTCATTTGTGGACAAGGCCCCCCAGAATTTACCTGTGATCTGTGGTCTCCTCTGGAGGCATCCCAGATGCTAGCTCTGCCTGCTACATGGTCCCCAGGAATTCAGCCCCAGGAGGTTTTGTGAAAGCCAGGAGAATTAACCTCAGCCCAGGTCAGGTTGGGAAGGCAGGCCTGGGCAGCAAGGCTGCACCTCATTACCCCTCTGCCCCCCAACCCTCACCCTCACCCCCCACCCCCCACCGGCTGCTGCTGGCCTCCTGGGGAGGAGCAGTAAACCCTCTGTTCTGGGCAAACCACTTTAGGACCTGTAGCTCAGGGGTCCAAAAGGGCAAGGATCCAGTCTCCTGTGCCCTCTCAGGACTCAGATACCGCCAGGCAGCCTCCCAGGCTCCTTCCTGCCTGGCTGCATCTGTCAGTCTAGGAACCATGGCACTTCCTGCCCACCTCACATTTGTGTTTCCGACTACCTGTGCTTAGATGTAAGGTCTGCATTGTTCTGAGGTGAATCTCATCTAGCTAGTTTCTGGTCTCCCTGCCAGCTCACAGAGGTCCCTGGGGTGATTCTTTAGAGCTTGTAGTCTTGCCCAAGCTTCCTCATGGAGCAAGCACCTCCCTGAGGTGCCTTTGGGTACTCTTCACATCTGTATTCCCTGTCACAAACCTGTGGGGTGCAGCCCTCCTGCCTCAGTCATCTCCCTCCTCTGGCCGCTAGCCAGCAGCCATCAGGAGCAATGGCCAAATCACCAATATCTTTAAACCTGGTCTCACAATCATCCTCCTGCCTAGCTGTGGATCAGAGCAACCTGAAGCATTTGTGTCTGTGCTGCGGGAACAGATGAACACTTGTAGCCCAGGGGCCCAAATTCATGTGTCAGCATAGGGTTCAGGAGAACCTGGGTCCTGGGTTATAGGACCTGGGACCTGGGTCCCTTGGTTATAGTCCCATTGTCTATCCCAGCCATCACTGGCCACCCTCCCTTGGATGCCCTCAGGATCCACCTTCCTCTCTTATAAAGACACTAGCCATTGGGTTTAGCTTTACCCTGATTCAGGATGATTCTTTTTTTTTTTTTGAGAGGTTTTTGCCATAGAGCGTGTGCTCTCTCCAAAAGACAGAGACAGAGAGAGAGAAAGCAAGAAATCACACCCCGGGGGGATGGCCACGCCGCAATCCCTTCTCCTCCATTCTCCGCTGGGATCTTGGGCACGCACGCACACATGCCCAGAATGAGTGTAAGTCACCGGGTCTGGGACTCAAATTGCAGTTGACTACATGCCAGTCCAGAGACAGCCATTAAGTCAAATGCTGGTCCCCATCTTTTTGTTTTGTTTTGTTTGCTTGTTTGTTTGTTTTTGAGAGGTTTTTGCTATAGGAGCATGCACTCACCAGAAAGACATAGAAAGACAGAGAGACAGAAAGTGAGAAATCATCCCCCCAAGGGGGGATGGCCACGCTGCAATCCCTACTCCTCCATTCTCCTCTGGGATCTTGGGCATACACGCACTCTCACCTGGTGTGAATTTTAAGCCACCGGGTCCAGGACTCGAACCACAGTCGACTACGTGGGAGTCCAGTGACATAGCCATATGCCAACTGCTGGTCTGATCTTTTTTTTTTTTTTAAGAGAGATTTTTGCTATAGGGCACATGTGCTCACCATAGAGACAGAGAGAGAGAAAGAAATAGATAGAAAGCAAGAAATCACCATCCAGTGGGGATGACCGCACCTCAATTCCTTCTCTTCCATTCTCTTCTCAGGATTCTTGGCACGCATGCACATGTGCCCGGTAAGAGTTTGAAGTCACCGGGTCCGGGACTTGAAACTACAGTTGACTAAGTTGGAGTCTTGCAATGTAATCATCATGCTGCCTGCTGGTCCCTTGGAATGATTTTTACCTGAACTCATCTGCACAGATATTTATCCCAAATAAGGTCACATTCTTAGGTTCAGTGTGGACATGAATTTGGAGAGTCACCACTCAACCCACTACTCAGGTCCAAGTTTGCTTGGGCTTAACTCTGGATTCCATGACCAGTGGCCAGTCTTCCCTTTCCCATGTAGACCCATAAGAGTTAGAGGACCAGGCGCGGATAGCAGATGTGCTGGTGTGTGCCAGACTTGGCTGGTACAGAACAAAAACATACTCAATTTTTGAGAAGCTATTACTGCCTTTTGAGGAGGTACATCGTTTTGCAAGCTGGGGAACTCTGTATGGCCTAGACCCGGAGTAGGAAGTCTGGGTTTCAGGGGCAGAAGAGTGCCCTGACTTCCCCCCACCATAGGAATCTGGCCACAGAACTGTGGGGGTGTGACATGGCCTTAAAATGAAAGCTTTATGGGAAAAACCTGCCACTGTGCTGACCATGCTCTGCCAGACAAGGTGTCCACTAAGGCTGGCCACTTATTGGATGAAAATATGTGCTCCAAGTTTAATAAAATGGGCATAAGTACTATGGCTAAGAAAGACAATGCAAGTAAATTCAGTTATTTCTATTAAAGTTTTGAATTGGCCTCTCTCTAGTGGGCACACATGTTCTGTCACAGGTTGAGAAACAATAATAATAATAAATAAATAAAACTTAATTAAATCATTACTTTAAGACTGTGTATATAAAAATCATGTGGAGGCCTTCAGAAGATCCCTCAATGGCTCCTGAGAACTATTGATTTCAGGGAAAAAAGAGATGAAGATTTCCTACTGATATTCAACTTCCAGCCCACAAACTTGAGTGGCAGGAGAGGCAAGAGCCAGGCCTTCAGAAGATTCCTCATGGCTCCTGAGAACTAGTGATTTCAGGGAAAAAAGACATGAAGATTTCCTACTGATAATTCAGCTTCCAGCCCACAAACTTGAGTGGTAGGTAGGTAGTCTTCTCTCTATTTCTGTTTCTGTGTCTCTGTCTCTGTCTCTGCTTCTGTCTTCTCTTTTTTTTTTTTTTTTGTAATTTTTCCTTTTTAAAAATTTTTAAGGTAGGGACCTCATGGCTTCCTGAGAAGTAGTGATTTCCACGCCACGTGGTTTTGTATTTTGTGCTTTTTCAAAATATATTTTTTTAAACTTTTTTCCTTTTTTCCCCTCTGTTTCTTTGTTATTGTTGTTTTTGCTCTCTCTGTGTTTCCTTTTCCGTTTCTTTTATCTCATCTCTCCGCTCCTCAATCTTGATTTACTGTGCTTCTAGACAGATTTAAGGGAACTATGGCCAAACATCCAAATACTATTTGGGTTAACATATTCCTCAATGTCTACTGAATCTGCTGCACAAAAGGATCACAATGGAACGACAAAGAGATTCCAGATCACCTCTTTTTGCATGCTCCTGAATGTTCAGATTGAACTTCATGAATTAGGAAGAAACACACAATCCATCAGATGACTAGAAACCACCTCAGGACCACAAGAAATATGGGAAAGCAAGAAAATACCTCTCCTCCCACGGAAAAGAATAACTCTTCTTCATCCACAGGCAGTTTAATGGAAATGATGGAAATGCCTGATAAAGAATTTAGAATATTCATAGTGGCGAAGCTAACAGGTAGAAGAGAAGAGACCATGAACTGCAGAAGAGAATGGAGAAAGGAGCTGACAAGTTCTAGGAGGTGAGGAAATTCTTGCAAGATCTAAAAGAGGAATTACACACTTTAAAAAAGAATCAAAGGGACCTGTTAGAGATGAAGGTTATAATACAGGAAGTCAAAATATCCCTTGAAAGTATTAAAGGCAGATTAGATCATACAGGAAGTAGAATCTCAGACATAGAAGAGAAAATTGCTGGCATAGAAAAATCCACCATGAAGACTGAGAAAATGCCCCCCAAAATGAGAATAATATATGAGAAATACTATATAACATCAAACATCCAAACATCCGGATAATTGGTATCCCAGAAGGTGAAGAGACTCATAAGGGCATTGATAATCTATTCCATAGGATCCTGGAAGAAAACTTTCCAAACCTAGAGAGGCACTCAAAGATCCAGTCCCAAGAAATACAAAGGACCCCAAATAGAATCAACCAAAGAAGGTCTTCTCCAAGCCAGATTGACCAAAACCACAGACGAAGACAAGATACTAAGACTGGCAAGAGAAAAACATCAAGTTACCTACAAAGGATATCCCATCAGGATAACAGCAGATCTCTCATTGGAAACAATGCGAGCAAGGAAAGAATGGGAAAATATTTTCAAAGCGTTAAGGGAAAAGCAATTTCAACCAAGACTACTGTACCCAGCAAGATTATCCTTCATGTGGGAAGAAAAGACAAGAATATTCTTAGATAAACAAAACTTAAAAGAATTTAACCAGCACCAGACCAGATCTCCAAGAAGTTCTCAGGGGAGTGCTATATCAGGAAAATTAAATACAGACACACAGAAATGAGTTCAAAAACCAAGAAAATGGTCATCTTAATCACAGGAACAAGTCTGGAGTGGAATATTATATACCAGAATTTAATCGGGAAAATCGAACCACAGCAGAAGATAAAGTACATGAGACTGGATTGGTGAAATAGAATTTTATAACTTTTGTCTGAAACATTGCTGATTTTTTTCAAGGCTTTGTTGTCTGGTTTTAAGGATTTGTGTTCTGTCTTGAGATGTCAATAGGTTCATGTACCTACCATTTGAACAGAATCCTAATGTGTTTCCTGGCTTTAAGTTTTAAGCAAAATTCCTTAGGATTTCTTTGATTTAAGTTAAAACTGAAATTTTCTTGAAATTACCTGCTGAACTTGCTATTGGAAATTATTAGATTATTTGAGAAATTGTGTGATCAATACAATGTGGAGGGAAAAGAAATGGAAGACAACTGTAGACACCAGAGATAGTGTGAGAAGAGGGTGGGAAAGGACAGAGGGTCAGAAATAGGGGTAATAATATATATATATATACACTAGAATTGGAACATTTTTGATGATAACATGCATGATTAAGCCACTATGCGGTATATTCTGGATGGGAAATCACATTTTGTATGCTGTGAAGATGCTTAGAGAATGAATGTAAATTATTTAAGTTTAAAAAAAAGTTTCAGGAAAAAGAAAACCTAAAACTGTTTTTCTTGAAATTAAAAAAAAAATGTATTAAAATACCTATTTGATGACTGCATTAAGCTATATAGCCCCAGCTAGGTGCTACTTTATAGTATGTACATTCTACTCACTGAGGTTTATGCCTAAAGTCAGACTTGTGTTCATGGATATGTATATATCAGCTGTGCTTGCTATTCAAAATATTTATATTAATTAATATCTTCAGTGAATCAATAAAATGTGTGTGTGGGAGGGAAGGCATAGAAAGCAACCATTGATACCAGAGACAGGGTGGGAGGAGGGTGGGAGGAGGGTGGGAGATGGTAGAGGGTGAGAGATAGGGAATCAAGGATGAGGAAATAAAGAAAAATATATAGGGCGGCTGGTCTCGGCGCTGAAGATCCTGGGCACATGAGCCAGTACCTAATGGACACGTAAAGGACCAGGACTCAGACATCAGTTGGCACTGTGGGATCCAGCTTCCTCTACGTAGTTCCTATCCAGTACACTAAAGAGCTGGCCTGTAAACCTGAGTGACCAACTCCTGCTTCTACCAAGGAAGCCCAGGGCAGGGGTGAAAGCAGCCTTACTCCAGCCCCAGGCTGAGGTGACTTTTGAGGATGTGGCTGTGCTCCTCTCCTGGGAGGAGTGGGGCCACCTGGGCCCTGCTCAGAGGGGCCTCTAAAGGGATGTGATGCTGGAGAACTACAGGAACCTGATCTCACTGGGCGCAGGACCTGCAAGTCCCAAGCCTGGAGTGATCTCTCAGCTGGAGCGAGGGGATGAACCATGGGTCCTGGATGAGCAGGGGACCAAGGAGAGAAAGCAACTAAGAGTCACCAGCCCAGGGGACCAGGAGAAATGAAGATTTTCCACTGATAATTCAGCCTCCAGCCCTCAAACTCGTGTGATTGAACTTCAAGTTTGGGAAGAAACACACTTTCCATCAGATGACTAGAAATCACCGCAGGACCACAATATGGGAAAGCAAGAAAATACCTCTCCCCCAAGGGAAAAGAATGGCTCCTCTTCATCCACAGTTCAACAGAAATCATGGAAATGTCTGTTAAAGAACTTAGAACATTCATAATGGGTGAAGCTAACAGAGATGGAAGTAAAGAGAGACAACTGCAGAAGAGAAAGGAAAAAGGAGCTGACAAGTGCCGGGAGGTGAGGAAATTCTTGCAAGATCTAAAAGAGGAATTATACACTTTACAAAAGAATCAAATGGAATTGTTAGAGGTAAAGACTATAATACAGGAAGTCAAAATCTCTCTTGAAAGTATTAAAAGCAGACAAGATCATACAGAAAATAGAATCTCAGATGTAGAAGAGAAGATTGCTGGCCTAGAAAAATCCACCATGAAGACTGAGAAAATTGGGAACCAGCAGTTTGCGTAACGGCTATGTTGCCGGACTCCCACGTAGTCGACCACGGTTCGCGTCCCGGACCTGGTGGCTTAAAACTCATGCCGGGTGCGTGTGTGTGCATGTCCTAGATCCGGGGAGGAGAATGGAGGAGAAGGGATTGCGGCGTGACCATCCCCCCTTGGGTGATTTCTCGCTTTCTGTCTCTATGTCTCTCTCTGTCTGGTGAGCGCACGTGCCCTATAGCGAAAACCTCTCCAAAAAAAGACTGAGAAAATTGCTCCCCAAAATGAGGATAATATATGAGAAATACTAGATACCATCAAACATCCAAACATCTGGATAATAGGCATCCCAGAAGGCGAAGAGACACATAACGGCATTGATAATCTATTCCATGAAATCCTGCAAGAAAACTTTCCAAACCTAGGGAAGCACTCAAAGATCCAGGTCCAAGAAATACAAAGGATCCCAAATAGAATCAACCCAAGAAAATCTAATCCAAGTCACATTATAGCCAGACTGACCAAAACCACAGATAAAGACAAGATACTAAGATCGGCAAGAGAGAAATGGCAAGTTACCTACAAAGGATATTGCATCAGACTAACAGCGGACCTCTCATCGGAAACAATGAGAGCGAGGAAAGAATGGGAAAATATATTCAAAGTGTTAAGGGAAAAGCAATTATAACTGAGAATACTCTACCTGGCAAGATTATCCTTCATATGGGAAGAAAAGACAAGAACATTCTCAGATAAACAAAACCTGAAAGAATTTACCAGCACCAGACCAGATCTCCAAAAAGTTCTCAAGGGAGTGCTATGTCAGGAAAGTTAAATGTAGGGAACCAGCAGTTAGCGTAATGGCTATGTCGCTGGACTCCCACATAGTCGACCGCGGTTCGCGTCCCAGACCCAGTGGGTTAAAACTCACGCCGGGTGCATGTGCGTGTGTGCCCAAGATCCCGAGAGGAGAATGGAGGAGAAGGGATTGCAGCATAACCATCCCCCCTGGCTTTCTGTCTCTATGTCTCTCTCTGTCTGGCGAGCACACGCGCCCTATAGCGAAAATCTCTCAAAAAAAAAAAAAAAAAAAAAAAAGGAAAGTTAAATGTAGTCACACAGAAATAAAAGTTCAAAAACTAAGAAAATGGCCAACTTAATTGTAGGGACAAGTGTGGAGTTGAATATTATATCCCAGAATTCAATCGGGAAGATCGAACCACAACACAAGATTGATTTAGTACAGGAAACTGAACTGGTGAAATAGCATTCTGTGACTTTTGACTCGAATATTGCTGCTTTTCTTCTAGGCTTTGTTGTCTGGTTTTTAGAGTTTTTGTCCTGTCTTGAGCTGTCAATAGTTTCATGTACCTACTATTTGACCAGGATACTAACCTGTTTCCAGGCTTTAAGTTTTAAGCAAATTTCCTTACCAATTCAAAATTGCTTTTCTTGAAATTACCAGCTGAACTTGCTATTGAAAGTAGTTAGATTATTTAAGAAATTGTATGATCAATAAAATGTGGGGGAGAGGGGCCAGCAGTTAGCATAATGGCTAAAAGAAAATAAAGAAAAATATATAGGAAACGAGAAATGGAAAATTATTTGTTGATGATAACACATATGTTGATGTGCTTGATTGAGCCAATATACAGTGAATTCTGGATGGGAAATCTCATTTTGTATGCTGTAATGATATACAGTGAATGAATGTAAATAAATAAATGAAAAAAAATGAAAGCTTTTTGAGTTCATTTGTCTATTCAGCTCTGGTCTAGCCAACAGCTCAGGCCTGGGACCAGCAGTCACATGAGCAGAGGATGTTCACTGACCTCAACACCATCATGAGTAGATGGGATGGTCCACTGTGCCCATCACAGACAACTTTATTATACCAGAGCAGGATGGAATGCTGTGCCTTCTAGAATGAACAGACCCAAAGTTGTTCTCTTGGGCATTTTTCCACTGACTGCTGCTGTTGTTGAAATAAACACAGATGTGGGATCAGCAGTTAGCGTAATGGCTATGTCATTGGACTCCCATGTAGTCGACCGCGGTTTGCGTCCCGGACCCGGTGGCTTAAAACTCACACCAGGCGCGTGTGCATGCGTGCCCAAGATCCCGAGAGGAGAATGGAGAAGGGATTGCGGCGTGGCCATCCCCCCTGGGGGGTGATTTCTCGTTTTCTGTCTCTCTGTCTCTCTCTGGCGAATGCACGTGCCCTATGGCAAAAACCTCTCCAAAAAGAAAAAAAAAAAAAGAAAATAAACAGAGATGCAAACATAGGGACTCAAGGAGAAAAGCTCTGAGCTGGAAGGTGTATAAGCTCTGCTGATGTGTTGTGTTGCTGGTCCATTAAGAACTGAGAAGCTGAACAGGGAGAAAGCAGTCACACCTGCAGTGGGATAGACCACAGTCAAGGAGGAAGGGACAGCCGCTGGAGTGTCCATGGAGGGAGTCCCTGACAGCCTACCTCAGAGTATGGGCCTTACATAGATAGAAAGAGACAGAGGTGACAACTGCCAATGTTTGGGGACTTGGGGCATGCCAAGTACTCTGTTATTATTACTTTATATGTTTTTAAATATGTTTATTCATTCCATAATTAAATGGAGTATGAGAGAGACAGCACTCCCAATAGGGTCTTCTTGCCACAATTCTCCTACACACATGTGCCTGGTGTACCAGATCCTTCCACGTGGGTCAGCTCACAGAGGGTCCCATTTCACACTGTACATTCTTCCAGTCCACTAATTATTTATGTTGTATTTTCATACTTTTTCCAGTTGTATGGAATTGGCACCACTGTCAATTTTTCTGTCTCATAGACAGGAAAACTGAAGTTTAGAGCTACAATAATGTTTTCAAGGTCACTGCACTCCCCGGATGGGCACCATGATGTAAACACTCAGCCCTGTCCTCCCAACCATTTGTTCCACAGAGCTGTTGTGTACCAGGCTCTGTTCTCAGTGTTGGGCAACAGAATCCCTGCCCGCATGTTCTAGTGGGGCAGGGCAGACAGACACCAGTTCTGGGGAGCCCATGGCGGGTTGTACAGCTGGTTTTGGAGCCTGTGGCCCATGCAGCCTCCCACCTGCTCCCCTGTTGCAGAGTGACTCCCATGTTTCTCCCAGCAACTCATAGAATCCAAGAAACACAGTATTGCAAATAGCTGCTGCAAGCCAGCCATTGGGCACTTTGTTGGTCAATGACAGTAGGTGAACTGGTGGTGAGATGTACCACAGTGGGCACTTCTAGGCAAGACTGGTCATCGTGCCCAGGAGAGCAACAGCCAAGCAGTGACCTTACCAGGGCAGAAGCATCCTCCTCAAGGGAATGGTGAGTCCCGGGGGTGCCAGTGCCAATGCCAGCATTCTAGGGGCTTGTGCATGGCACTACAGCAGAGTGAGCAGGGGACAGGGGCAGAAAGTGGCAAGGCCTGTGGTTTTCTGCAGACAGATGGGGAGGCTTCAAGCAGAGGCATGGTGAGAGTGGTGTGCTGAGCAGGGAGACCTCCTGAGAGGCTACTGTTCTACCCCAGAAGTGGGATGGTGACTGAACTGGGTGGGGAAAACTGGCTTTTGCCTTCTTGTGCTTTGTGATGGGTTGGATATGCTATGAGAGAGAAAAAGGCAAAGATATGCTCCAGCAGTGCAAAGGTAGAGCGGCCTCAGCCTGCGATGGGTAAGAAAGCTCCAGCTCCCAATAGGAGAGTGTCTCTCAACTCAAAACCTGAGACATCAGTAGCAATCAAGGGGATATGTCCAGTTCCAACGTGACAGAGAGGCCAGCAGCACTCAGGAATGGTAAGGTCTACAACCGTAAATGAAGGGATCCTCTAGGACAGGAGATCACAGAGACGGGTTAGGACAGAAGATATGCCCCCCCACACACAATTTAGGGGCTGGAGGCTGAGAAGGGGGACAGGAAAGTGAGCAAGGACGGTGTCCTAGAAACCACGTGGAAAAGAGGAAGGTGTGAGTGTCAGGTCAGATGTTTACTGGTTTCTGAAGACGAAGACTGAAAAGCTGCTATCCCTGGAGGCTTAGCCAAAAGAGTTCCACTGGAGGATGGGGTGGGGAGAGCCTCCTGCCTTCCTGGACCCACCCTCACAGGTGCTGCTTGACTTCTGTTGTCAGTTATTCAAAGCACTTAACTGACCTAAACCCAGTTTCCTCATTTTTAAAACAAAAATAACAAGGCTCCTGCAAAGGGCTGATGTGAAAATTCAGATGTCAAACCATGACCTTCTCATCACCTGGACAGAGTGGACAGCTGAGAGGTTACTGAGGACACAGGTGACTTCTAGGACCACATGCTCTAGCTACAGCCATGCCTTCTGGTAGACCTGGGAGAGAGAAGAAAAGTAGACGTGATGGTGCATGTCAGCTCTTCAGGGGCTGAGGTATGGGGATCTCAAGTTCAAGGCCAGTGCAGGCAACATAGGGGGACTCTGTTTTGAACAAATGAAACAAAACAAAACGAAGATCACACGATCTATCGTGGTAGCTCAAGATGAAATAAAAACACACAAGAAAAACTTAACTTGCATTTCTGGCATGCTAAGCTTTGGGACTAAATTCACGCCCACAACAAATACACCAATTTTACTTAAGTCTAAAATATTTACCACACTGCTAACATAATGATTATGTCGCTGGACTCCCATGTGGTCGACTGTGGTTTGAGTCCCGGACCCAGCAGCTTCAAACTCATGCCAGGAGTGTGTGTGTGCATGCCCAAAATCCCTAGAGGAGAATGGAGGTGAAGGGGATTGCAGGTGGCTATGCTCCCTGGGGGGTGATTTCTTGCTTTCTCTCTGTCTCTCCAGTGAACAATCATGCCCCATAGTGAAAAATCTCTCTTAAAAAAATAAATAAAATATTGGAGAAGATTCCACATGGATACTGGGAAGTAGATATTTCAGGGCACAGGCGAAATGAAGATTTTCTACTCATAATTCAGCCTCCAGCAAGCAAAGCTAGTGTGCGATCACTACAGAACAGCAATCCGATTCTAGAACACCTCTGTCTGCTTGCTCCTGAACATTGAGGCTTAACTTCAAGAATTTGAAAGAAACACGCCATTCATCAGATGACAAGAAACCACCGTCGGATCACGAGAAATATCGAGAAAATACCTCTCCTCAATGGAAAAGAGTAACTCTCCTTCATCCACAAACAGTTCGGTGAGTCATGGAAATGTCTGATAAGGAATTTAGAGCATTCGTAATGTCGAAGCTAACAGAGATGGAAGAAAAGAGAGATAATGAACTGCTAAAGAGAAAGGAGAAAGAAGTTGCCGAGTTCCAGGAGATGAGGAAATTCTTGCAAGATCTAAAAGAGGAATTACACACTTTACAAAAGACTCAAACGGTGAAGGGGATTGCATGTGGCCATGCTCCCTGGGGGGTGATTTCTTGCTTTCTCTCTGTCTCTCCAGTGAACACTCATGCCCCATAGTGAAAAATCTCTCTTAAAAAAAATAAATAAAATATTGGGGCTGGCAGGTGGCATGGTGGTTAAGGGTGTTGTACTCTCACATGGCCAACTGCAGTTTGAGTCCCAGACCTGGCAGCTTGCTTTCTCACTTTCTTTCTCTCTCTAGGCAGTGTTTTTTCTCTCTTTCTCTCGTCAAATTAAAATAAAGTTAAAGAAAAATAATTATTTTTAAAATAAAATAAAATATTTACAAGGCCATATGTGGAAGTGGTACAAAGTGTGGGATGAGGCTGTGTGATTCCCGGGCCATGTGGGAGCTTTCTCACTTTCTTTCTCTCTCTTTCTCTCCCAGATTTGGATTCTAGGCCAGACTGTGCACACTGGTTATGTCAGCCTCTGGTCCCAGCTGGTTGGAGGGCTAAGGGAGGGCTTGCAGTGTGATGGGACCCCATCTCTTTCTCTCTCACTTTTTTTCTAGAAATAAACTTCCAAAAAATTAGTGGAGGATTCAATCAGGGAAGCGCTAAAGGACAATCTGATTTCAGCAAGTAAATTGCAAGAATAGAAGAGAGAGAGAGGGCCAGGTGGTGGGCAGCAGCAAGGCAACTGGACCCACATGGAACAGGTGCTGGGTTCTTGTTCTGAGAACTGCTGGAGCACACCGGGCTTGGATGGATCATGACACAGAGACCCTTTTGGAGGTGTTGTCTCTTTCTCTCTGTCTCTCTCATGGAAGAAATTAACTTTTGAAAAAAATATATGGTTCTGAAATTTTTTGGTAGGTGTCACACATGTGTGCTTTTTTCTTTAAAAAAGAAAAAGAGCATGAGATTAAAACAAATGTCGGTGAAGAAGTCAATGATGACATACGTGCATTAGAGTACTGTCTTATAGCAACTTCTTCCGAAGGCCCCGTGATTATGTGTGAAAGCAAGGTTTACCTAGAGATTGGCAAGAAGATAAAGTGGAAGCCTCACAAGAAGTCTGTTCGCCAAGCCCTGTGCTGGCATGTCAGAATGAAGACTGAGCTGGAGGTGATCAAGCACAAGAATCTGGAGATGGAATATCCCTATCTGCTCCTGGAAAATTCCTTGGATTGAGCCCACCTGTGAAGGAGACAATTAGCTGAACTGAGTTCTACGGCAGCAGATGCACGTGTCCCAGTGGGAAGATCTTTCTACACTGGAAATAACACTCCTGTAAAGTAACAAGATAAAATATAACACGAGAAGACTTTTTGAACTAGATGTTGTAAGACAGTAAATAAATAAAACTAAAAAAAAAAAAAAAAAGATGTCGGAGATAGATCAGTCACAGTATATGGGCCTTATCTGTATCCTGATTCAAGTAAACAGCTGTAAACAATGAAATGTGTGAAGCAGTTGGGAAGTGCATCTTCTGAGTGGATGTTGGATCTTAAGGAATCACGACTGAGACTTCTAAGAGTGATGACAGGTTGTGTTTGAGAGAGGAAAAAAAGGAAGAAAGAGTTCTTCTTCCTTATTTGGAAATGCATAATACAATACTTTCTGGTGAAAGCATATAATTCTTGGGATTTGCTTCAAAATTATCGTAGGGTGAAGGACAAAGTGGGACACCAGAAAAACAAGATGAGCCATGGATTGAACTATGGGAGCAAGCAAAAAGAAGCCACTTCACCTGTTGTCTCTCTGATGTTGCATGTGTTTGAAGCTGTCTACAGTGCAAGGTTTGGTAAGTGTGTGCACATAGGCACCATGAGATCCAGCTTTGCCCACAGCTACTTGTCAGACCATTCTGAGCCCTTTACATGTCACCTTGTTAATGCCCAGAACATCCCTGTTGGGTGACAAAGATGTGTTCTGATGTCCAGTTTTGCTGGGGGGGGGGGGGGGTGTGTGAAATCAGAGCGTGTAAGCACCTGCCACGCTTGCACAGCAGGTGAACAGCAGCAGTATTGGGTACCTGACTCCTCCTCAGGTCTCTGAACTTCCTGAAAAGCCTATGAGAGACTGTGCAACAAACTGTCAGCTTTTCTCTGGGAGGTGAGGCCACCTGGGATTCAGTAAAGTATCATGATAGTTTATAATTTTTCCTGTATGTTTTCTATATATGTATTTTTTAAGTTTTTGTTTGTTTGTTTGCTATAGGGAGTGTACTCTCACAGGATAGAAGAGAGAGAGAGAGAGAGAGAGAGAAAGTAAGAAATCACTTCCCAGGGACATGGCCTCTTGCAATCCCTTCTCCTCCATTCTCCTCTCAGGATTTTGGACACCACACACACATGCCTGGCATGTTTTTCAAGCCTCCAGATCCAGGACTCCAGCCGCTCAGTCAGCCATGTGGGATCCAGCCACCTTAACCACCATGCCACCTGCTGACCCAGGTTTTCTGTTTTTTACAGTGACCATATACAACTCACCTAACGACAAACTTTTTTTGCTTTTTTAAAAGGAATTATTTAATTTTATTTATCATTATTATCATTTTTTAAATTCGCTGTCAGAACTTTATTTTTTTTGGTAGAGGTTTTTGTTATAGGGCACATACGCTCGCTAGAAAGACAGAAAGAGACAGAGAGACAGAAAGATAGAAAGTGAGAAATCACCTCCCGGGGGGATGGCCACGCCGCAATCCCTTCTCCTCCATTCTCCTCTTAGGATCTTGGGCACAAATGCACATGCACCCGGCATGAGTTTAAACTACCAGGTTCGGGACTCGAACGGTGGTCGACTACATGGGAGTCCAGTGACAAAGCCATTATGACAACTGCTGATCCCACTATAGGAGCTTTTTTTTTTTTTTTTTGGAGAGGTTTTTGCTATAGGGCGCGTGCGCTCGCCAGATAGAGACAAAGAGACAGAAAACGAGAAATCACCCCCCAGGGGGATGGCCACACCACAATCCCTTCTCCTCCATTCTCCTCCCGGGATCTTGGGCACGCACGCACACACGCCCAGTCTGAGTTTAAGCCACCAGGTCCGAGACTCGAACTGTGGTCGACTACGTGGGAGTCCAGCAACATAGCCATTACACTAACTGCTGGTCCCTATAGGAACTTTTTAAAAGGAGGAGTATTCGTAAAGACTCTCAGTCCTCTGCCAAGACCAATGTCTGCCATAAGGGACTCCTGCTAGATAGGGGCACCCAGGTGAGGCTCCTGCCTGAACTCACCTGGGGTGGTGCCAGCCACTCTGAGGTTCCAGGTGTCTCCATTCCTATCAGGGACATGATACTGCTCACACCAGAGCCCTTCTCTGATGGGGACAGCCAGCATAATTCCAGACCCTGCCAGTCAGGGGGCACCAGGCTGCAATTCCCAGGAGTGCAAGCTCATAGTGGAAATGGTGTCTTGGGGGATGGGCCTCGCAGAGATTCCCCCACCTAACCTAGACAGCGGGCTGGCCTGCCCCTCCTACTCCACCCCTTCCACCTGTGGCTTGGACCTCCCTCCCTCCACTTCTCTCCCTGTGGCTGTCCAGCACCAACCCCCTGCATCTCAGATTGGCCTGGCATCTAATCCAGTCCACTGCAAGAGCCCCACTGCCCCCTGACTCTCCTGCCATCCCTGCCAGTGTTCCAAAGACCTTTCCTCACTCCGCCCCTCTCCCAGTACCTGGTTGTCGTTCATCCACCCTTCCTCACCCCAACCTCCAGGTTTGGCAAGAGGCTCCTCCCAGCCCTCTGCTAGAGGCTAGAGGGCCACTCAGCCAGTGGAAGGTATCTGCGATACTTTCCAACAGGCAGGTAAGCAGGTTGTCCTGTGCGGCCCGAAGTCACTGACTGTTGACTATCGCTGCCCTCTCCCTTGGGCAGGAGCTCCAGAGCACTGGGTCCCTTAAAGTCCGAATGGTGGCTCCCAGCCAGTGAACAGTGACCCAGGCTGCCTTCCTCCTGGAGCTGGTCAGAAGGACTGAGTGGATGATTTACAAGGGGGGCAGAAGAGGGGAAAACACAGATCTGTAGTCCTGGACAACACATGGTCTACTGTGGGATGGATCTGAGTGGAATTCAAACATGCCAAGTGCTCACATCAGAGGGGGGTGGCAGCGTGAAGAGATACCTGTGGAGGGTGCATGTCTGTCTTTTTCTCCCATGAAAGAAATAAAATAAATACCATGTGACTGCCTGCCAGTTTTAAACTCCAGATCTAAAAGCTTGTAAACATGTCTTAACCACCACACCACCAGCTGGCCCTAGACAGGAACTATTTCTTGCTCCCATAGACAGAATGGTGTGGCAGCCTAATGGTCATGAGGGATTCTGCCTCCTCTGTTGTTGCTTCTACACGTGGTATCTATGCTTCTACATATGGTGTCTGTCTCATGGTAATAACTTGAGATCCAGCTATCATTGTGTCATCATCAGAAACAAGGAAAGGGAATAGTAGAGCACAATCTCTTCCTTTAAGAACATTTTCTTGGGACAGCCCTGTGACCTGGTGGTTAAGGAAGCCAAATCCTGAATGACTGACCCCATGGTTCAAGTTACAGCCCCTGTGGCTTGAAATATACCAGGTGCACATGTGTGCATGTGCCAAATGCCATGGGGTAGATAAATGGAGGAGAAGGGATTGCAGTGTGTCCATGCTCCATTCGGAATGTTTTTTCCCTCTCTCTCTCTCCCCCTCTGGAAAGCACATACCCTTAGACAAATTAAAATAAAAAAGAAAACTTTCTAGAAGAAGCTCATCCAAAGCTTCATCTTTATCCATTGGCTTGAATTCAGTCTGAGGCTGAATTTTTTTCTTTTTCTTTTTTTTTTTTTTTTTTTTTGGTTGGCCTGTGTCAGCTCTGTGTCACTTCTACTAATAAAGAAGATGATAGATACTGAGGGACAATGAGCAGTCTTTGCTATGGATAAGATTATCTTTTGTGTCCGGTAAGATTACTAAAATCTTAGGAAGGTATTTAAAAAGTCAGTGTCCGGGAGAGATTGGGACCAGCTGGGCTACAAAAGGATCAACATGCCTTTGGCTAGAGATTTACAAGCCTATCCTTGGGAGAGGAAAAGAAAAAAGAAAAGGAAATGATTAGTTCAAAGTCCAAATTCTTACTTTATGAATGTAAAGTGTCCAGGCTGCTACAAGTTCACCACAGTCTTCAGCCATGCTCAGACAGTGGTTCTGTGTGTTGGACATTCAACAATGCTGTGCTAGCTTGGACTCACAGAAGGTTGTTCATTTAGAAGAAAGCAACACTCATGATCGACACAATTTGCTGAACTTGTTTTCTCACAGAAAGCCTTATCATAAGTTATCATATGTTCAATGATTCTAGTTAATCTATGAAGATAATGTAATTATGTTTGATTTTGTAAGGCTACAAAAACAATGATCGCCTTTTTTGATGTCAGCTTTTCAATAAAGTTTTGATTTTTGGGAAGGGGCCGGGGCGGGGGTGGAGCTAGTGTCTGGGAGAGGAAGGTAGGAAGTCTGAAACCCAGGACAGTATGGTAAGAAATGAAGGCCACTAATGTGGCCTTCCCATGTTGCAGCCAGTCTGTGTATGGGGCACCCCACTCTCACCTCCTTGTACACTGACCCAGGCCAAACCCAAGGAAAGCAGGATGCAGTGAGTGCCCCAGCAGCCCTGTCCCCAGCCCCAACTCCTGCCATATAGAGGGGATGAGTGCACTCCAATCCCATCATTGCAGTGTTGAGCTTGCTGAGCCCTGTAGCTGCCTGGTTTCTATCTCTGGCCTCCAGGTTAACAGCCAAGCTTCTCCAAGGAGTTGCCTGCACTTGAAGCTCTCCTTCCTCAGTCCAGGCAGCTGTCCCTCAGGCACCTGGCACTCTGTCCAGGCCCTAGAAATGGTGTAGGCCCACGAGCCCTGCCCAGACCCTGCAGCTCCTTCACGACCTCCACTTGGGCAGGAGTAAGACTGCCCAGACTTCAGGTGGCTCCCCTCCCCTTGCTGCTGTGGAGAGGCCCCAGGGCTGCCATTGACCCTTCTCTTCTGCCCTGCCTCCTGCCCCTCCTGCAGAGTTGTGTGCATATGACTACTGAGCCTCCATCTTCAGCCTGGACTGTCTCTGACTCCCCCAGGCCCAGTTACCCCTCTTGTGAACATCTCTTGGGGCCACCAATGCCTGAAATCTATGGTTGCCTGGCCTGGGGGTTTGGTCTCCCTTCTACCTGCTTCCCTGCCCCATCTACCTCCTTATTCCAGGCCTCCTTACACAACATCCACACCACTGCCCATCCCAGAGGACTGGGGGCTCCTGAGCACCTTGGGAGGAAGCCCTAAGACCCTATGCCAACCCTTCCTCCATGGTTCTTGGGTGAGCTCCTCACTTCTGTGCTTCAGCAACCCTCCTTCCTTCCTTACCCACATCTCAGCTGACCCTTACTCACTGCAGGCCTGGTCCCCTGCCCTCCTCAGAGCTTTTTAAGTGTATTTATTTTATTTTGTACATGACTGAGAAAGAGAAGGATAGACACGCCCCCTCCCTCCAGGCCACCTGCTGGAATTGCTTATTTATGTCTCAGATCACTTTTTTTTTTTTTTTTGAGAGGTTTTTGCCATAGGGCGCATGCGCTCGCTAGACAGACAGAGAGAGACAGAGAGACAGAAAGTGAGAAATCACCCCCCAGGGGGTATGGCCACGCCACAATCCCTTCTCCTCCATTCTCCTCTCGGGATCTTGGGCACGCACGCACACGCGCCCAGCGTGAGTTTTAAGCCACCGGGTCTGGGACATGAACCACGATCGACTACGTGGGAGTCCAGCGACATAGCCATTACGCTAACTGCTGGTCCCACTCAGATCACTTTTGAAAGTGGAAACAAAGTCAAAAGAGCTTTAAAAACGTTTGTAACTTTATTTAGCAGCTTTCCTTTATCAAAAATTTACTGTTTTCAGGCAAGACTTCTCAGATTTATATGGATGAATCCTTGTGTCTTTTTTTTTTTTTCTTTCAGTTTGCTATAGGGCACTCGTGCTTGGTGGAGAGAGAGAGACAGAGACAGGGAAAGTGAGAAATCATCCCCTAGAGGTGATGGCTTTGCTGCAATCCCTTCTCCTCCATTATCCTCTTGGGATTTTGGCTATGCATCACATGTTCCTGGTGTGATTCTCAAGCCACCAGACCTAAGATGCAAACCATACAGCCATGTGGGATCTGGCCACCTTAACCTCCAAGCCATCTGCTGACCCTCCTGCACCATTTTTTCGAGCCATGGTAGAGTCATTGTCATCCTATGGTACAAAAGAGAGAAACTGAGGCCCAGAGAGAGAGAGAGAGAGAGAGAGAGAGAGAGAGAGAATGCACACAGCAAGAGGGGCCACAGTAGGTGGTCTGACCTGAAACTACTGAAGGCAGGAATGTGCACTCTGACCTGGGCTGCACATTCCTCCCATGACAGTATTTGGTTTGCTTTTCAATTTCATTTTCAGCACTCTTTGACACAGAAAAGACATAACTTTTCTAAGATCCTCTATCCCGCCTTATAAGGGTATCCTCTGTCCTCCTCTGAGAATGTAAATGCAGGCCCTGGTATTTTCTTCAGAATGTAACCTCACCCCTTTGATCTGCTGGAAGTAATTTTGGTGGCGGCTGCGTGAGAAAGGGTCAAACATGGAGCCCTACTACCTTCTGACTTCACCCTGGGCTGAATGTCATGTGCCCTTCCTAGATCCTTAGGCTAGAGATGACTCATCGGTGCTAGAAGCCTGCCCCCCCACCTCACTGCGGTGACCCCCAGCCCAGCCAGTCTCTCCACTGCTCTGCTGTCTGACATGCGGTGAGTGGAAGGAATTCGGCATGAATTGCATGCTCAGCAGCAGCCAGGCCTGCTGAGCAGCCAGGATGGTGGAAAATCACATGTGGTTTTCAAGTTGCTGGAAACCACGGAAATTGTTCTGCCAGTTGTGTGAACGGATGAGACACTGTCTGAGAGACCCCAGGTCCCCACAGCACCGGAACCACCCCTCCTGTGGGCTGAGCAACAGGGAATGAACCAAGCAGGGATTGCTTCCCAGGGCCTTGGTGAGAGGGAATAGAGCCATACCTCTGATCCCACAGCCTAGGACTCTGGCCTCTCCTAAGTCTGACTTCCTGGGCCCCCAACATGCAGGGACAACTGGTACTATATTGCCCCATGTGGGGTTGCAGGGCCATTGCTTGGTACACAGACCCCAGGAAGCCATGGGCTCTGTGGTGTGTTGGGGGATCTGCTCCTGGCCTCCTATACCCTGTGAACTCTTGTCTCCACGTCCTGTTGCTGCCCCAGGAGAACTCAGGTGTACTGGGCCCTGTAGGCTGGTGAGTTTAGGTCTCTGGCCAGGCTGAGGCTCCGGGGGCCCACATGGAGCTTGGAGCTGGGGCTCCAGCAGGAGGAGGCTGGCCTGTTCCCACCCATTTCCATTCCTCTGTGTGGTTCAACCTCAGAGATAGTAGCCTGAACAAATTGTGACCTGAACAAATTGCTTCTCCCTGACCTCAGTTTCCTCATTAGACGTGGGGAAATACATGTTTATTCAGTAAGCATCAACTGGTGCCCATTGTGCTGGGCCCAAGGGACTCAAGGGGCTGCAGGAGTGCTGGTTCACTGGGACCCTCCTTCCCTTTCTCTTGGAAGTCAGGGCCCTCGTCTGTGTCCTTCTTGGGCCTCCAGCTGCTGTTACCCTACCCTCAGCTTTTTCAGAGCGAGGTTCCATCTCAGATTGTGCATCTTTGGGCTTTGCTCAGGCCAGGTCCTTGGCAAAAGCTCCACAAATGCTATTGAACCAATTGAAGACCCATAGATAGGGACACACACCCCTCAGGATGAGGAGGTTAATCTGCCCTGGAGCCCTGAAGTGGTGGGGTAGGCACCAGTGTTGGGCTGGGGTGGGGTGCCCAAGGGGTAGTGCTCTGTCCTGCTCATCACAAAGGCCTGTGGTGTAGGGCATTTAAGATGATGACTGCTGAGACAAAGCAACTCTGGGTGTGACCTTCACTCCTATCCTGCTGACATGGCCTTGCTGGTAGGGCAAGGTGGTGGGGGTTTGGATGGGGTGGGAGCTGAGATGTGATGTGACTCAGCACAACTTGTGTCAATGGGTTCCTGCTGAGAAGCAGACCAGTCAGTTCTCTGAGAGAAAGGCTGAGGGTGGCTCTCCCTAAAGGGCTCAAAGAACATCTTCAGAGATGCTAGAACCCTGGACCTACAAGAATGAGAGTAAGAGGGAGCCATGTGGTCACCATGGGGAGGAGGCAGGGACCCCAATGTGGGGAGGTAGGGACAAGGTCACCCATCAGCAGATGCCTCCAAGGCCAGGCTAGTATTGCCTCAAGGATCAAATCATCCCTACCACCAAGATAGGTGCAAACTGGAACCTTGCAGGGTGAGAAAAGGAAAAGACCCTGCCATCAGTGGCCACTATCAAGCCCATGGCCTGGGGAAACTGAGACCGGATTCAAGCCCACAGTCTGTGGACTGGCTATAAGAGTGGGAGACTGCAGGAAGGAAGCCTTGTTTCTTGAGTCCCTCTCTGATCCCCTCCTACCTAGCAACTATCTGAACTTAATCAGTCCAGCTCAGTCCCAGCCAAGCTTCAGCTTTTCTCTCTGTTGCCACCTTCTCCACTCTCCATCCTGGGGACTGATTCTGTGGAATGAGAGAGGATGACCTTCTGTCCACTGGCTGGGGTGCCCCTATTAAAGCTATATCCACAGTAGTCTCACCACTGGCCTCTGCATTCCTGATTCCACCTCAGCCTCTCTCTCCTGGAGTCTTTCTCTTGATGTCTCTCCTTGTGACCCCCCCACCAGGCAGTCAGGGTTCTTTCTACAACCGTGAGCCACAGGACTGACTGGCCTCCCCTGCCCTTCCACTGTCATCGCCAGCAGCCTCGACCTTCAGCAGCTCCTGCCCTGGAATCTTCCCAGCTCTGGTCTCCTCTTCCCTGTACCAGGCCAGCTGGGTCTTCAGGCAGTTCCTGCTCATCCTGAGAAGGATGAGGTGGGGGTGGCTGGGTTTCCAGATGTCCAGCAACCCTAGGATAACTTGAAGACACTTGGATGTGACACAGATGTCCTGCCGAGTGGCAGGGGCAAGGCACTCTGGAGGCTGCTGAGGGCTGTTGGCCACTGGGGTCTTGGTTGCTGCATTTGGGGAGTTTGGTTTCAATGCCGTGCTTCTAGTGGAGGGGAAGGATATCCAGGCAAGGCTCCAGCCCAGTACTAAGGCCTTCTGAGTGCAGGTCTCCAGGTGAATGGGGACTGGCCTCACCACCCGGCATGGAGAGCTGCTGCCCCTCCATCTGCTAGGACGCTGGGGTGAGGGCCCCCATTCCCGACCCAGTCCGACAGAGGCGGTGGGGTGTGGGAGGGTCCTGCTCACGGTCCTGCAGTGACTCACTGCGGCTGAGGAACAGGCTCTTTCTGTTCCTTCCTCATTTCTTACTGGCCCTATTTTCCCTGGCAGAGGATGTCGGCCCAAATCCAACGTAGTCCCAGGGAGAGGCCAGAACCCCTCCCCCAGCCTCAGGCCTCTGCAGAGTGAGTTCCCAGAAAAGGTTTGAAGAATGATTCAGAGGTTTGTAGAGGACAGCGGTGGTAAGAGTTGCTTCATCCCCAGGACTGCCTGGAGACACAGAGTGAAGAGGCTGGCTTGTGGCATATGGAGATTTGGCCGTTGGGGCTGCTTGGAGCACCCAGCTGAGTGGCAAGAGCTGAAGATGGTACCAGGCACAGCGCAGCAGGGGTGGGGACACACAGAGGGTTGCATTGAGGCCACATATAGGGCCAGACAGCCCTAGGGACCACTTTTGAACACAACCTTTAGAAAGCAAAGGCAGGGCCTCAGAAAGACCAGAGGGGAGGTCAGAGAGGCCTCCTGTCCCCAGCAGCCTCCACCCCACCCTGCAGTCCCTCCACTGCTGCCTGCTCAGGCTGGTCTGGGTGGGCCAGGGCCCAGGTGCTCCCTGACCTGTCTTTCCCCTTTGCCTTTGACCTGAGATCTAGACTCAACTCTGCTGATCATCCCTGGGGCTCCAGGGTTCCCTGCTGTGCTGCTCTACCAGGCAGCAGAAGGGCTGACTGCTGAACACCACACGCAGTGTGTGCACTTTCAGTCGTTTCTTCCTTTTCAAGGGAGAGTGTTCTGGGAGCTCTGGCCTTAGCTGTGATGGCCATTTGGGGCCAGCCAATAACTACCCTTCAAGAAACATTATGGTAAACACCAGCACTCACGTGAACCCCGACGCTGGCACCATGACACATGTCACTAGTGGGTCCTGGGGTCCTCTGACCTGACACAGTGATGTATGTCATGGATCAATCCCGGGGCCCCCCTCACCCCATCTATGTTCTCTCTGGGCCTGTGGGTATCTAGAGCTATTGTGAACAGTTTTCCATTGGGTCCTGATTAGGAAAAGGAAAGAAATGACTCTCTGTAGGCCCCTGGGGGTGAGGGCATGCCCTCACAAGGACCCCATTAGGGAAGAGTGGTTGGCTCCTCTGCAGGCAGTTCTGCACCAGCCTCCCAGCCAGAAAGTCCCCACCGTGCTGTCCCTTCTGAATCCCATCCACCTAAGACAGCTATTGGATAACTGAATAAGGCTGACACAGGGTGTGTGGCAACTAGAAAGCCCACTGGCCACTACACCAGAGAGACAGGGTGGACCTGTGCCTACACAGTACTTCTGAGATCCCCCGAGTTGGGGACAGTCTCCCATCAGGACTCCCAGAGCTCCCCGCTTGGCGTGTACCCCTTAGTCCCATAGCCCCTCTATCTATCTCCCGCACCCCCTCCCAGGTCGCCCTGCTTCCCAGGACCCCTGTGCTAGAGCAGGCTTCCAGCTGACACCGCCTGCAGTTCATGCTTCGGGAAGTGCTCAGCGTGGCCACCCCAGCCCCTCGTTCGTTCTGCGCGGCTCCTCCTCCTCCCCCCCAACGGGGGTGGGGAGCCGGCTCCGGAAGCCCCGGCACCCCCGCCCCCGGGCTGCCAGCCGCTCCACTTTGGAGAGAAGGCGGTGTGAGGGCGCCGCCGCCAGCACCTCGTAGCCCGGAGTCCGGAGTCCTCGCGCCCTCGGCTGATCCCCTCGCCCACCCCGTCCCTCTCACGGCTTTTCTCGTTCTCCCTGCTCTCCTGCCCACCACGCCCCTACTCAGACCCATCCGCCCCTCGCGCCCCTGCCCTCCCCCTCCCACGCCCCTGTCCTCCCCCCACCCCACCCCTCGCATCCCTGCTCTTCCTCGCTCTCTTGTTCCCCTACCCACTGCCCCCAGCCCCACCCCCATGGCGCCCCTGCTCGGCTGCCTGCTGGCGCTGCTGGCACTGTGCCCTGCGGGACGCGCACAGACGGTGCTGACCGACGACGAGATCGAGGAGTTCCTCGAGGGCTTCCTGTCCGAGCTGGACCCTCGGGAGGACGACGTGGAAGCCCCGCCGCCTCCTGAGCCCACCCAACGCGGCCGCAAAGCCCAGTCTGGGGGCAAGCAGGGGGCGCGACCCGGGCCAGTGGCAGAAGGTGAGAGCCCGGCGGGAATGGCTCGGGGACCTCCGTGGGGCTGAAGGTGCAGCTTGGGTTCTGGTCACTGAGGGGGCCTGCGTGTCTGGCGAGTGACGTGTGGGTACTCTAGCTTTGCCCGCACCAGTGTTTCGGGGGTTGCAGCTCCCCTCTTCCTCCACTATCCGCCAGACCCCCAGGCATCCAGAGGGACCAGACTGAACTCCAGGGCCCTGTTCCTGTCCCTTCCTGCCCTGCCACTCTGAGGGCCACACAGCCTGGGGCATGCCTTCCTTCGGTCCTTCCCTGGCCTTCTTACTTGCAAGAGAAGACCCCTCCCCACTAAGCTTCTGGGTGCAGCAGGCAGCCCAGAGCTGTCCCCAGAAGTGAGATGTCAGGAGACACGTCACCAAAGAGTTCAGGTCTCTTAACACAATCAACTGTCAATAAATCTCGGGTTCACTGGGGTGCTCTGGAGGGGGGCGAAGGGTCTTGTGATCTGGCTCCCTGGAGTCTTGGGCGCTCTGTCCCTGAAGCCAGAGGCAGCCTCCACAGTCCAGCTCTGAAAATTTCCTGGCTGCCTTTGGCTCTCATTCCATTCTTGCTGCCCTGTGCCCTGCTGCTCCTGGCTATCTGCATTCCTAACATTTTGTATGTTTAAGCCAAACTCCCTCCACCTCTTATAAATGCTCAACAGCATCTGCAGTACCTGCTTAGGAAGATTTCCACAGGCAGTCCACACCTGCTCCTGAGATGAGGGAACAGCCTCAGCTCCCTGCCATCCCTTCTGTCCTGTCTGTCATTTAATCCCCCAGAGTCCCTACTGGTCCCAATGAGACCCCTACTTCTCAACAGGGCATCCCTTCCTCCTATTTGGGATCCAAAACCCGTGTGTCCTGTTCTTGAAGGCCTTCGTTGGCCCAGCAGGGATGCTCAATGAGGGCCCCTATTTTGAATGGCAATTGGCAGGGATGACTCCTCTGGGCCTGGATGGCTGTCACCTCTCTGACCCGTCTGTGCCCAGCACTTAATAGTGGACATCTAGAGAAGGATTTGATTGTGAGGGGACTTGTGAGGCTTTTTTTTGGTAAAAGAATTATTTATTTATTTATTTACTTGTACTTATTTTTTAATTTAACCAGAGAGGGACAGAGTGAGAGAATGCCAGAGAGGGTAAGTGAGAAAGCAAGCTGCCAGGTCTAGGACTTGAAATGTGGTTGACCATGTGGGAGTTCGGCTGCCCCAACCACCGCACCACCTGCCAGCCCCCTGAGGCTTATTTTTTAAATATTTTTTTCATTTTTTTCTTTTATAAGCAAGAGAGACAGAGAAACAGCAACCCCTACAGGGTCTTCAGGCTGAGAGCCACCCCTACCTAGCCTCAGCCAGTTCCAGGTCATGGGTATATGTGTGCCTGGTATGCTCAAGGAGATCTTTAGACTTGAACAGAGAACCTTCCATGTGGGTCTGTCTCATAGAGCATCTCATTTTTTATTTGGAGAGATTTTTGCTATAGGGCATGTGTGCTTGCCAGACAGATAGAAAGCAAGAAATCACCCCCCAGGGAGGTGGTCACACCACAATCCCTTCTTCTCCATTCTTCTTTTGGGATCTTGGGCATGCACGCACAGGTGTCCAGTGTGAGTTTTAAGCCACTGAGTCTGGGACTTGAACTGTGGTCAACTATGTAGGAGTCCCTGTTTTTATTTTTTAGGAGAGATTTTTGTAATAGGGCACGTCTGCTGCAGAGACAGGCAGAAAGCGAGAAATCACCCCCTGGGGGGATGTCCACACAGCAGTCCCTTCTCCTCCATCCTCCTCTTGGGATCTTAGACACCCACACACATGCACCCATTGTGAGTTTTAAGCTGCTGGGTCCAGGACTTGAATCATGGTTGACTATGTGGAAGTCCAGCCACGTAAACATTATGCCATCTGTTGGTCCTGGAGCATCTTGTTTTTAACTGCTGTTGTACTATCATCTGCCTCCACCCCAGCTGGTTGAGATTTGGGCAGATGGGGACATGAGGGCCTCTCTTGGGGCACTGAGAACCACACTCAGTCTTTCGAGGGGGTGGGAGGTGGGGGGACGACAGCCCCTTACTTGCAGATATAAAGCCAGGCCCAGATCCTAGTTCTGCTACTCAGACAAGCAGCTGAACCTCATGGCCTCCTGATTTGCACTAGGGACTGCTCAAGGCCCCACTGTTTGGGTTGTGGGCACCCTTAGGGGGGCTATTGAGTGGGCTGTTCATCTTACCTAAATCTACATTTTGGACAGCACCCCCAGAAAAGGCCAAAGACAAAGGGAAGAAAGGGAAGAAAGACAAAGTCCCTAAGGCCACAAAGCAGCCCCTGGAGGGATCCCCCAGGCCACCCAAGAAGCCCAAGGAGAAGCCACCCAAGGCTACCAAGAAGCCCAAGGAGAAGCCACCCAAAGCCACCAAGAAGCCCAAGGAAAGGCCTCCCAAGGCTACCAAGAAGCCCAAGGAGAAGCCACCGAAGGCCACCAAGAAGCCCCTGGCAGGGAAGAAACCCTCCACTTCAGCTCCTTCAGAAACCCTGGAAAGGCCACTGTCCCCACCCCACAGCTTTGTCCCTGAGGAGCCACCCCAGGAGGGAGGTTCGTGCTAATCCACTCCAGGGCTGTGGGCTCTGACCTTCCACTGCGGTGGGGACAGAGAGGCATGAGAGCAGGTCCCTAAAACCCTGCTACATATAGATAGGGTGGGCTCTGGGGCCTCATTCTTGTCATAAACATGGCAATTTGATCAGGGTTTCCTCAGAGCTGCAGCCTCTTCTAGGTAGCGGCAGGCCTTGGTGGCCTTGTGAGTGAGAATCTCTCTTTCTGAGCTTTGAGCTTGCAGGAGCCTCTCCTGCCTGCCTCTGCCAGGGCAGATTGCAGCAGGGCCTCCAGACAATGAGGCAGAGCTCCCCAGAAGGCAGCTCAGTTCTGAGGGGGCCAGCAGGGTGCTGAGGCCAGAGTAGCCCCAGCCTCCTGGAGTGAGCCATGGCTTTGGGAGGGTGTCTGCAGGGTTTATGGAGGCCCCTGAGTAGCTAGTGGCTTTAGGCTCTCAAGATAGTCAGGGCAGGCACCCATCCACTTGCTTCTGTTTCATGTTGCAGTGGAAGCCCTCCCTAATAATCAGGGGGGCCCAAGAGAGGAAACCCATGTGGAGCCACAGGAGCCCCAGCCAGGTGAGTGGTCCTCCTCCGACCTCCTCTGCCTGGCTTGAGGTGATCTGTGATCTGTGCTCTGGCTGGCAGGCTGTGAGGTTTCCTGGGTTGGGCCTGGGTGGGGTTGCAGATGGCCGGCCACCAGCGTTTTCTTCCTAGGGCTGGAAGAGGAGACTGAGGTACCCACACTGGACTACAATGACCAGATTGAGCGGGAGGACTACGAGGACTGTGAGTAGGGCCCACGCCCAGGTGTTCGAATGTCCCTGCTGCACCCGCTCACAGCCCACCTCCCCTCAGTTGAGTACATCCGGCGCCAGAGGCAGCCTAGGCCCCCATCCAGCAGAAGGAAGCCCGAGAGAGTCTGGCCGGAAGTCCCAAAGGAGAAGGCCGAGGTCCCTGAGGAGAAGATCGGTAAGATGGGGGTGGAGGAAGAGGGTGCAGGCCAGTGCCCTTTGCCCATCCACCCACCTCCTCACCCACATCCTCACCCACCTCTCCAGAACCACCTCCGAAGTCCCTACTGCCTCCACCGCTCCCTGACTATGGGGATGGCTATGTGATCCCCAACTATGATGACAGTGAGTATCCTGGGTCTGAGGGACCTGAGCAGGGGCCGACCCATTCAGCCATCCCTCACTGCCTTTGCCTGGCTCCCTGCCTACCACGCTCCTAGCCTTGTGTGCTTCCTTCTTCAGTGAGGCTGGTCATTCTGGCAACTCCCCTGGAGTCCCAGCCTCTCCCTCAGCTTCATCTCCCATGCCGTACAGTCCACACTTTGTCTCTAGTAGCTTCTGCTTCCCCTCTGGGCCCCAGTGGCTATCTCCTCCCTTTCTTTATCAGATTCCCTCCCTTCTTGGCCTGCACCCTCAGGTCCCCCTGCATTTCTCAGGGCACACCCTCCCTTACTGGCCCAAGGCCCCAACCCTAGGCTGGCCTTCCTCCTGGCTGGGCTAGACTGGTGACTTACACAGCATCTGGCTGATCCCACCTGGCCTGAGGCTGCCCTGTCCTGCCTCAGCCCCCAACCTTCTCCCCATAGTGGACTATTACTTCCGGCCGCCCCCACCCCCGAAGCCTGATGCAGAGTGGGAGACGGATGAGGAGAAGGAGGAGCTGAGTGAGTGGGGCAAGATCATCCCTACTAGGCCTGCCCCCCACCTGTCCCCAAAGCCCAGGCGGGCTAATTGGTCTCTTGCCTGCACCCTCCAGAGAAACCCAAAAAGGAGAGCAGCAGCCCGAAGGGGGAGACGGAAGACAAGTGGGCCGGGGAGAAGGGCAAGGACCACAAAGGTGCGTGGCTGGGGCAGGGCGCTGGTCTTGGCCTGGGCCCTGCCAGGAGCACTGCAATCCCAATGGCCTAAGGGACACCTCTGTTCTTTGTTGTCCCCAGGACCCCAGAAGGGCAAGGAGCCAGAGGAGGAATGGCCCCCAACAGAGAGAGTCAGTGAGTGGGGCCCAGGTGTGGGTGTGGAGATTTTGGAACAAATGACAGCCAAGGCCACACCTAGGACTGAATACTGATTTCCTGATGGGGCTCAGGCCTCTAGAACCTTTTCTTGCTTTTAGATTGTTGGGGCCCAGAAGGGAGGGTCCATGGGAGCCAAGAAAAGCCTTGGTGGGCTGCACTTCTGCCCTGGGCCCAGGCAGGTCCACTTCAGAGGTGATGGCTCTCTGGGGCCTCCAGCAGCTAGGGGGTGGTGGGAGTCAGGCTTCCCTGCAAGGCTAGTGTGCAAATGGCCCCATACCCAGGTGACTACTGTGTTTGGCAGGGCTTGGGAATGGCCCATCTGGAATTTCATGTGAGCCCTGTGTTTCCTGAGTACAGGTGGGCAGTAGAGGCCAGGAGGGGTGGCCAGTTGGGAAGCAGTACCTGCAGGGCCTGAGTTAGTTGGAGGTGGACATTGACCACTACCCTTAGACTGCCCTATGATGTGAGCTCTAGGCTCTTGTCTCTGGGTTTGCGGGGCTCTAAACCTTGGGTGCGTGTTCCCAGAGTGCCCCCCCATCGGGATGGAGTCACACCGCATTGAAGACAACCAGATCCGTGCCTCTTCCATGTTGCGCCATGGCTTGGGGGCACAGCGTGGCCGGCTCAACATGCAGGTGGGTGTGGGTGGCCAGCTGTGGGCAGTGGGCTCCTCCACCCGTACTCAGCCTCTCCTCCCCGACCAGGCGGGTGCCAACGAGGACGACTACTATGATGGGGCATGGTGTGCTGAGGATGACTCAAGGACCCAGTGGATTGAGGTGGACACTAGAAGGACCACCCGGTTCACAGGCGTCATCACTCAGGGCCGGGATTCCAACATTCAGTATGTGGCTGGGCTCATGGGCAATGGTGGGGTGGCAGCTCTGGTCCCATTTGAGACATTTCAGGGGCCCTTCTTGTCCAGCCAAAGTCAGAGCCTCCAGTCCAGGTGCCGACAGCTCTATAGGGGCACAGACTGGCCCTGCTTGCTCTTCAGTTCCTGGGGCCGAGAGAGTGCTTAGCTGCCTACAAGCCTGGCCAGGGCAGGAGCCTGGTCCTGACCACTCTCTGCCCACAGTGATGACTTCGTGACCACCTTCTTTGTGGGCTTCAGCAATGACAGCCAGACATGGATGATGTACACCAATGGCTATGAGGAAATGGTAGGCGTCCCGGTCTGTAGCTCTGCTCCCCTCATCTGGGCTGAGGGCAGGCTCTAGGGGTAGGGGGAAGGCACTGGTAGCAATGCTCTGAGGCCTGCCTCTGCCCAGACCTTCCATGGGAATGTGGACAAAGACACACCCGTGCTGAGTGAACTCCCAGAGCCTGTGGTGGCTCGCTTCATCCGTGTCTACCCACTCACCTGGAATGGCAGCCTGTGCATGCGCCTGGAAGTGCTAGGCTGCCCCGTGTCATGTGAGTGTGGGCGGCAGGGGCTCAGAGGGTGGCAGGGGGGTGTACCAAGGGGTGGGCAGGCAGAAGCCAGTTCAGGGTCTGCCCACTACCTCTGCAGCTGTCTACAGCTACTACACCCAGAATGAGGTGGTAGCCACTGATGACCTGGACTTCCGGCACCACAGCTACAAGGATATGCGCCAGGTCAGAACCCTTATCTGAGGCAGTGGGAGGCTGTGTAGGGCTGCCTGGGAGGGGTTGGGGTCCCAGGCTGTGGGAATGGGCTGTGATCCAGCCCTCTCCCTGCCCAGCTGATGAAGGTGGTGAATGAGGAGTGCCCCACCATCACACGCACGTATAGCCTGGGCAAGAGCTCCCGGGGGCTCAAGATATACGCCATGGAGATCTCCGACAACCCTGGGGAGCATGAGCTGGGTGAGGCCTGTCATGCACACACCCTGGGCTCTGCCTTCCCCACCTCCCCCACTGGCTAGAAGCCCTGGCACTGCAGCTGGACCTGGGCTGTCAAGGGCTCTGTCCAAGTACGCCACCTCATAGGGTCAACCCAACCTTCTTGCTGGGCCCTACAAGCCTCAGCCGCCTCCAGTCCCCAGCCTGTGAAAGAGGTGGCTGGGGTTGCTCCTCAGACATCGGCCTTGGGCTGAGTGCCTCTGGCTCCTGCCCTCACAGGGGAACCTGAGTTCAGATACACTGCGGGGATCCATGGCAACGAGGTGCTGGGCCGAGAGCTGCTGCTCCTGCTAATGCAGTATCTGTGTCGCGAGTACCGTGATGGCAACCCCCGAGTGCGCAGCCTAGTGCAGGACACGCGCATCCACCTGGTGCCCTCACTCAACCCTGACGGCTATGAGGTGGCAGCACAAATGGTAGGCAGGCTGGCTGGGGCCGCAGGCTGGCTGGGGCAGAGATGGGGCTGGCTAAGCCTACCTGTCTGCTTCTTGCAGGGCTCTGAGTTTGGGAACTGGGCCCTGGGCCTGTGGACTGAAGAGGGGTTTGATATCTTCGAGGACTTCCCAGATCTCAACTCTGTGCTCTGGGGAGCCGAGGAGAGGAAGTGGGTCCCCCACCAGGTCCCCAACAACAATCTGCCTATTCCTGAACGCTACCTCTCCCCGGAAGCCACGGTGAGCTCCAACCCTGGGTTCCTGGCCAGGCCACTGGGGTCAGGCTGGGGGCAGCAGAGTTCAGGCACTGGGAGATGGGGAAGAGCAGTGCCCATGGACCTGGGGCTCCCTGGAGGCCTGGGACAGGTGTCCCAGACTCCAGTCTGGCTTTATCCCATGCCCCAGGTATCTACTGAGGTTCGGGCCATCATTGCCTGGATGGAGAAGAACCCCTTTGTACTGGGGGCGAATCTGAACGGTGGGGAACGGCTGGTGTCCTACCCCTATGACATGGCACGCACGCCAAGCCAGGAGCAGCTTCTGGCTGCAGCCATGGCAGCTGCCCGGGGAGAGGACGAGGACGAGGCATCTGAGGCCCAGGAGACCCCAGACCATGCCATCTTCCGCTGGCTGGCCATCTCCTTTGCCTCGGCCCACCTCACCATGACAGAACCCTACCGGGGAGGTTGCCAGGCTCAAGATTACACCAGCGGCATGGGCATCGTCAATGGTGCCAAGTGGAACCCACGATCCGGCAGTGAGTTGGCAGAGAGGGTTGGGGTGGAGGGGCTCGTGGGCAAGGGTGACAGGCCTGCTTGTCTGTGCCTTCTCAGCCATCAATGACTTCAGCTACCTGCACACCAACTGTCTGGAGCTGTCTATCTACCTGGGCTGCGACAAGTTCCCACATGAAAGCGAGTTGCCTGGCGAGTGGGAGAACAACAAAGAGGCACTGCTCACCTTCATGGAGCAGGTGGGGTGGGGCCACAACTGCACGCAGAGGCAGGGCTGGGGCCAGGGCCTCCACACAGGGGCGGGGTCGAGCTGGGGGTCTCTGCAAAGGACTGCCACAGAGCCCCTCTCTGCAGGTACACCGAGGCATCAAGGGGGTGGTGACGGACGAGCAGGGCATTCCCATCGCCAACGCCACCATTTCTGTGAGTGGCATCAACCACGGTGTGAAGACAGGTATCCTCTACACATCTTGCCCCACCTTACCCAGTAGCCACACATAAGCCGACCAAATCTGTGTGGGCACCCCGCGGCCTGCCCAGTGGGTCCTTGTTACTGTAAACTCCACCAGAGGGTGGGCATGAAGAGAATTGGGGGTAGAGGGCAGCAGGGTCTGTTCTCCTCCGTAGCGAGTGGTGGTGACTACTGGCGCATCCTGAACCCGGGCGAGTACCGTGTGACAGCCCACGCAGAGGGCTACACGCCGAGTGCAAAGACCTGCAACGTGGACTATGACATTGGGGCCACCCAGTGCAACTTCATCCTAGCACGGTCCAACTGGAAGCGTATCCGGGAGATCCTGGCCATGAACGGGAATAGGCCCATCCTTCGCGTCGACCCATCACGCCCTATGAGCCCCCAGCAGCGGCGTCTGCAGCAACGGCGCCTGCAGCACCGGCTGCGGCTGCGGGAGCAGATGAGGCTGCGGCGTCTCAACGCCACTGCAAGCCCGGCTCCTGCCCCCACCCTACCCCCCAGCCCCTCCCCTACCCTGGGTACTACCCTGGATCCCTGGGGCCTTCTACCCGTCAGCACAGCCAGCTGGGAGGAGTCGGAGACAGAGACCTACACAGAGGTGGTGACCGAGTTTGGGACGGAGCTGGAGCCTGAGTTTGTGATGGAGCTAGAGCCGGAGGAGGAGGAGGAGGAGGAAGAGCAGCCAGTCATGGGTCCCACGTTCCCCTTCAGCACGGTTGAGACCTACACAGTAAACTTTGGGGACTTCTGAGCTCAGGGCCCTACCAGCCCTAGCCCCAGCAGCCTCCCAAGCCCACTGCCCAGTCACCTTACCCAGCAGCACCTGAGGCCCAAGAGGCACAACAGGACTCAGAGGCAGAGTGTGTGAAAGCTTCTGCTCTACCTGCTGCCTCCTACAGCAGACTGGAGCGGATCGAGGGAGCCAAGGTCACCAATAAAATAGCTCCTGCCACTGTCTGCTCTGTTCCAGCCAGCTTGGGATCAGCTCAAGGGGAGGTAGTGTCGGCTGAGAGCCCCAGCGTCCAGTACCACCCGCTTCCATCAGTGAACACGCAACCTTTATTTTATTTTTTTTTTTTTGAGGTTTTCGCTATAGGGCGCGTGCGCTCGCCAGACAGAGAGAGACATAGAGACAGAAAGCGAGAAATCACCCCCCAGGGGGGATGGTCACGCTGCAATCCCTTCTCCTCCATTCTCCTCTCGGGATCTTGGGCACGCACGCACACGCGCCTGGTGTGTTTCAAGCCACCGGGTCCGGGACTTGAACCGCGGTCTACTATGTGGGAGTCCAGCAACATAGCCATTACACTAACTGCTGGTTCCCGACACGCAACCTTTATTTACAAAGCTGACACCACAGACCTCAGTGGCCCAACCCCAGGCCTCCCAGGTCGTCATCCTCTGCCCCAAAGCCTGAGAAGCTGATGGGCTGGCAGGCCAGGCTGCGCAGGTTCACAAGGCAGGCCGTCTGCGTGGCACTGAAGTCAGGGACAGCCACCAATAGCACTGTCTGGTCCTCGGGGCCTGTAGAAAGCCATGCAGGACCCACCTCACTGCTCAGGCAGCATATGGTTCATTCCAGTTCAGTATGCAACGGCTGTGCAGCAGGTCGGGGCTGCCCATCCGCACCCCCCCCCCCCCCAAGGCCAGGAACTCCACAAATAAGTTCTCTGAGCCCAGTCCCAGGGGATAGCATGTTCCTCAGAACAGCCCCAGCCTGGAATCCCAGGACACATGACTCACCATGGATGGTTTTAGAGCCAAAACTGGGGGTGTTGCCACAAAAGTAGACATGTGGGCACTCCACAAAGATGAAGGGGTCAGTTTTGTAGAAGGGGTAGCAGCCTAGGGGAGAGGTCTCTGCTGAGTGGCATCCCATCCCCTCCTACTAAATGCAGTAACAATCTCCCTCCAACCTGGTTGTGACAACAAAACCACCTCCAGATGCTGCCATGTGACCTGAGGGGCAGGTCAGCATGCCCCTGCTGCCTTCCCCACCCCCCACTGGGCACTGGGTCCAGGAAGCTATGTCCTGCCTGCCCGAGCTCTAATATGTCCCCATGAACTTCAGACCTGAGTAGGCCAAGCTGTAGAGAGAATTAGGATTCCAGAGTTGCTTCCAGAACAAGTATCAAGCTTCTGAGCATTTCCTTAGCATTTAGCAAGTACAGGGGTGCAAACCTGGGTGGGCACCCCATGTGGCTATGCCTGTTACCTAGGGTGTCAGGAGCTGTGGGGCTGATGTGACGCACACGCAAAGTCCACTCCAGGATCTCCAGGTGATCCTCCATGCTGCTATACCGGAAAATGTCACTCACATTCTGTCCTGACGTTCCCAGGAATCTGCAAGGCAGGCTCAGTTGACTCCAACCGGGGAGGCCACCTCCATCACTCTCCACAGGGCAGCCAGCTTAGCGTATACCTGGTGCTGTCATGGGGGGGCACCCCAGGCCAACCTCAGGCCCTCCGCCCTGACCCGCCTGCTCTGGTCAGCCCCCAGCTTGGTCGCACCATCTACCTGACCCCATCAATGGTGGCCTGGTACGGGTTGGTGACAAGTTGGAGAGTGGAGTAGGCAGTAGCCAGCGGGAACATGCAGGGGTGGAGGGGCTGCTGGGGAAGTGTGTAGTTGGTTGGGTCAAATTCGCCTGGCATCACGTCCACGGGCACCGAGGCCTGGGGGGAGAGGGCAGAGGAGCTGCAGAGTCTGTATCTCTCACTGGCAACCCCCTGCTGTCCAGTGGCAGCTCCAAAGGCCAGCATCACAACCGCACAGCCCCAACTTGCTCACACTCAGCTGCAGGAGGACCTCATCCAGCATCTTGACAGCTTCCACGCTGGCTGCCTGGGCCTTCTTGGTGAGGTACTTGGCCTGCAGGAGAATGGGGGTCTGGCCAGGGGTGGGCTGCAGGGGTACCTGCACTGCCTGGTCCTGGACTCAGCGGGCAGTGGGAAGTGCCCCTGGTGAGAGGCCTGGGTACCACGATGAGCAACGCCAGTGCAGTGGCTCCATACCTTGTTGATGGAGTCTCTGTTCTGGGTGCTGGGGCTGAGGAGGTTGCCGGCCAAGATGACTCGGGACACATGGGCGGCACTGCACTGCTCTCCTTCATCCCCGAGCTGCCCTGTCACCACGTCCACCAGCAGCTGTGTACTCAGCAGGCTTTCGCCTCCACCTCCACCCAGGCCCAGGCCAGACACCAGCAGCACGAACCTGTAGGACAAGCTGGTTTCTCAGGAGCCAAGAGGCCCCTGCCCACTATGACCAGGTCCCGGGCGAGTGTGGCGCCTTACCTGTCCATGTCAAGGGAGGGCACAGGCTCCTGTGGAGCAAGGTCAGCAAGGCAGTGGTCCTCCACTAGGAACCTCCCGTCATCCCCCACAGAGCCCAGCACGGCCAGAACCGTCCCTGGGGAACAGAGGTGACAGGCCTTGAGTAGGGCCGGCTAAACAGGCAAAACCAGCCTGCCCTCCCTAGCCCCAGCCACACCATGAGCTCTTGCCTAGGACCCTAGGACCCTAGGACCCATGCTGACTTCCTGGGCTTAGTCTCCCAGATGGGCCTCACCCACTCTCATAGCCCCCCTGCACAAGCCCATACCTGCCTCCCCTCAGCAGGGCAGTGCTAGCCTGGAGCTGGTTCTGCCTGCCCCAGTGGGCTCCCCACCTGTGACCAGCAAGGACACATTAATGGTGCCATTCAGCTTGATTCGCTGCAGCTCGTCTTCCAAGACTAGCTCATCATCTGGGTGGATGTACTTGCTCCGGGGAGGCTGAGGGAGCAGGCTGTGCTGGAATGCAGAGTGGGAGTGGTCTTGGGGCATGAAGAAGTGACATTATAGTACCCCAAGGGTAGAGGCATGTCAGTGTCCCGGGGAGGTGCTTAGTGGGGCCAAGTGGTGGCTTACCTCCTCGCTGATCTCACGCAGGATGGAGGGCTGCAGCGGCATGGCCTTGAACAGCGTCCCCACCACACAGCACCTCTCCCCAGGCTGCAGCTCACACAGCTTCTTCACACCAATGGCATTGCCTTGGAGTGGGGGGAGGGGTGGGGGGCACAGACTCAGAGCCTAGACAGCCACCGCCTACTCTGGGGAGCATGTCATGACAGGGGTAGGGGTTCAAGCGAGGGTGCCTCAGCCACAGGGGACAAGGGGTCCTGGACACCAAGTGTCCTCATGAGAGTAGAGACAGACACAGAAGAGGGTGCTAAGAAGTGTAGACAGGCAGAAACTGCTGTAAGATGGCCACAGCCAGGATCACCAGGGCAGCTACCAAAAGCTGGAGGAAGCCAGAAGGGTCCCTGCTTGGGCCTCTAGGAGGAACCAGCTTGCCCACACCTTGACTTGCGACTGTTACTTCAAGTCAACCAGTTTGTGGCACTTTGTTTCAGTGGCCACAGGAAACAGTCTTTGTTGTAGCTTCACTCACGCCTAAATCGTCACACTGACTCCCATAAAGCTATGCCATCCTGCCCTCAAAGTATTACAGCTTCCTTGGAGAGTCTGGCCCCTACCCCATCCAATCCTTATCTCTGAAAATAGACAAGGCAAGTTCAGACACTATAGACTCCCTTCCTCTTCCCTGTGGAGCCTGGCACCCTTATTGGCCCAGAGCGCCTTCCCCAGATCCTAGGGCGACCAAGAACTTGTGGGAAGGGTCATCCTTGGGAAGGGAAGGGTGGCAGGTCAGCACAGGCAGGAGGGAAGCCTATGACTGTTAGTGCAGCTCCAAGCCTGAAGGAAGCACCAAGAGGAGCTGACAAGATGATGTGGCCCCAGCGTGGCCAAGCCCCTTCTGCCCGGAATAGCAGAGAACATTCCTCACATCCACACCCTGGGAGCAGACCAGGAGAGTAATTTAAAACAAGATAAGGAGGCGCCAACATCAGCCAGGCGCCAGACACCATAGAAACACCAGACCCCACATCTCTACATACTGTGCTCAGGGTGCCTTGGGAACCACACACATAACTCATCCAACCCTGACAGTGTGCCGAGACACACGGCGAAGCTTAAGCGACTGTTCAAGGTCACACAGCTGGGATCCACATGTGTGCAATGAGCACTGGGTGGAACGACACGTTCTCTGTCCCTGTGATGCGCTGGCACTGATATTGCCAGGACACAAAGGCCAGTCCTTGGTCCCACTAAGCCTATTCTCTCCATTAGAAAAAGAGACAACAGACAATAAACAAGTAATTAGCCACTGCGACAAGTGCCAAAAAGGGACCTGAGTAGAAAATACGGAGAAGACCCAATGACTTAAGGACTTTCCAAGGACTTGACACGTCAGCTGATTTTATAAGGCTGCGAAAGACCCTGGGAAGACTAGGAAAAGGATGTACAGAGAAAAGCCCAGCAAGAAGGGTTTGGCATGTTCAGGAACAAGTGAGTGAGGAGAGACCAGGTTGAGCTAGCAGGGAAAGCCAGGTATAGGTGTTCTGGGCAGCAGCCAGCAGCTGTCTATAGCTGTTGGCTACCCTAGTGAGCCATCTGGAAAAGAAAAGGCAGAGCCAAAGGAGGGCACTGTCATAAGGAATCCAAAAGGGGTTCAAAGGCAAGTAGGAGCAAGAGGAAGTGGCCCCCTGTGTAGAGGAGAGGTGAACAGCACTTTCACTTAAGGTAGAGAAAGAAAACCTCTGATGAGTCTGATGACCTGGCCTGGAGATTTTTGAGTCCAGTGTTCTGGCTGCAGAGGCCCAACACCAGCATTTCCCAAAGCTTCCAGGTGGTTCTAATGTGCAACCAGGGCTGAGAGCCACTAGCTTGGTGCCAGGGACAATAAAAATCAGTAAGACATGGTCTGGCCTACAAAAATCTCACCTTACAAATATAATAGGAGATGAATTTGTAAAGTGCATAAAAAAATAAAGGCACATGGAAAACCATTCTTAAACAAAGGGTAAGACTGAGGTAACACAGTCCCAGGTGAAATTTCTGCTTTACCACCACAAATAACCTAAATACAGGAGAGATCACCAAGGGAGTAACAGGGAAAAAGTAAAAGGTTAGTATTGCCCAGGCTACATTATTATGAAAGATAGAACCCAAGAAATAGATTCATAGTCAACAAATACAGAGGCCAGGAGAAGCAAACAAGGGTCCCCCATTCTTGGCTCTTAGTACAAGGGTCAGGCCTGCCATACTCAGGGGTTCTCCAGCTACAGTGTGGGCAAACTGGATGAATAATAAGTATGGCAGAGAGGAAAAAATATTTGTCACCACCAATGAAATAGTACAGAAACAGAATTAAGCCCTTACCAGGGCCAGCAGGTGGCAAGGTGGTTAAGGGTGCTGGACTCCCACATGGCCAACCATGGTTCGAGTCTCGGACCTGGCAGCTTGCGTTCTCACTCTCTCTCTCTGACCTCTTTGGTCAAATTAAAATAAATAAATAAATATTTTTTTAAAAAGAACTAAGCCCTTACCTTGAACTAGCCTCTGAACCAAATGTAACTTTATAAATTCATTAATTTAATCTTCATTACTACCTTAAGAGATTGAGAGATAGAGGTTGATTTCCCCAAGGTAACTGGGAAGTGAGACAAATGAGAGAAGCTCCAGTTCTTTTTTTTTTTTTCTTGAGAGGGCGCCTGAGCTCGCCAGACAGAGACATAGATAGAGTCAGAAAGTGAGAAATCACTCCCCGGAGGGGATGGCCATGCCGCAATCCCTTTTCCTCCATTCTCCTCTCAGGATCTTGGGCACGCACACACACGCGCCCAGCGTGAGATTTAAGCCACCGGGTTTGGGACGCGAACCGCGGTCGACTACGTGGGAGTCCAGCGACATAGCTATTACGCTAACTGCTGGTTCCCAAAGCTCCAGTTCTTATATACACCTCCAGGTTCTGGGCTGCTGGGTGAAGCACCTTCCCAGCTTCTCACTCACCCCAGTGCTGCTGGGCCCGGTGCACCAGGAAGGGTCTCATTTGGATGAGGCGAGTGGCATAAATGTGAGCATACTGCCTGTTAAAGCTGCGCTCCCCCAGCCGGAAGGGTTGTGAAGAGTTGGTATAAGTGGTCACAGGCACTCGGGCAAAGGTGGCATTGTTGACTGACGGTGGGGACAGCAGAGTGTGGGCCTTCTGGGCAGCCTGGTCAGAAAACATGGCCACGCCCTCTGCTTGCTGGGTCCAGATGGCTGCACCAGGCCAAGGAGGATCACTCTGAGGATATAAAGGCATTCCTATCACTTCTGTCAGTCCCCAACACATCAGCTGTTCGGGAGTCTCAATCGAACTGATCACACTGCACCCAAAGGGCACCAGGAAAAATGGGGGACAATTGTAGTCAACATCATACAGTTTCTACCTGGAAATCTATCCTGTCTGGAAATCCACATCTGTCCCGCCCCATAACCTTCATCCTGAGAGGGACAACAGACTAACTAGGTGCATTTCTCCCTCCTAGAGTTCCCTTTGAACCCCAGTACATCCCAAAGAGTCTCTGGATTTTGCACTCCCCAAATGGAATTCCTGCCTCACTGGTTCCCAGCACCTGTCCCATTTCCAGGCATGAAGCCAGCTTGATTAAACCTATACTCCATTACTAAATAACAAAAACAAGACTAGCTTAATAAGACCTAAATCACTCACTGCTCTGCTCAAAGCTCTCTAAAGGCTGCCAGTGTCACTGAGCAAGGCTGAGGTCTTTGGACCTGCCCGCTGTGCTCCCATCCGCGGCCCTGCCCCGGGTGTCCGCTGCCTGCTGCCTCTGACACCCAAAGGTTGGTCTCTGGGGGACCAAGAGCCGCGAGGTCGTAATGTGTGCTTGTCCTGGGGCATAGCCAGCACCCAAGGCCACCCGCCAGGTTCAGAAAATACATAGGAGCCTGGCGCGTGTCCGCGGACCGCGGGACAACAGGGCGCGGGCGGCCGAGGAGGTTGCAACGCACAGTCCGGGCTTGGCAGCCTGCGCGCCGCGGCATCCACAGGCCTTGCGGCCCCAAAGGCTGCCCTGCAACAGCCTCAACCCAAGCTGGGCATTTCTGTATCCACGCGGATCTATTTCACCAGACCCCACTCACCTCGCCGCGCGCCACTTCCCGCCAGTCCTCGCGCGCTTGCCCCACCCATCGTCGCGTCCTACCAATCGTTGTGCAGTCTCTACCGCCTATCACCACATCCCACCAATCGTTGGCTGCTCGTCACCAGGCGTCGCATCCCGCCTATTCCCGCGAGCCCCGCTCACCGCCTCATTCCGCCAATCGCCGCCCGCCCCTCACCTGTCCATCACTGCCTTTCCGCCGCCGCGCGTTTCCCTGACGCTGCGCGAGCCCGAAATCGCTCCTCGGTCTCCCGGACAACGCGGGACGGGGTGGGGCCACAGGCTAGTGCGCCTGTGGCAGGGAGGTTGGGAGGTTCGGTCCCCACACTCTCCGCGGAGGCGCCTTTCCTGGGCCGGGATGCGATCATGGGCAGGGGATGAGGAGGGTTGTGATGGGTCCGCGTACTGCAATCTCCTCCAGGGCAAGCTCCCGCGCACGTCCCGCTAGCCGGCGGGGATCTGCCTTAAGCAACTCAGCCTTCTTCGTGGTCCCCTTTCACAGATGAGGACGTGGTGGAAGGCACCAAGTGTTCTGGCAGGGAGCTGCGCTTCTCCAGGTTCGGGGCACTGTCCGATTCTTGCCTAGCTCCCAGGTGTCGCTTTTGTGACTACCTCGGCTTGTCCCAAGGAACGTAGCATCTAACTGCTGGAAAAAAAAAAAAAGTGCGATGCAAGTGTGGGGTGTTTGTTTTATTTTAATTATAGTTTGTTGTTTGTTTATTTCTTCCATGAGCTCAAGAGGCCGGACCCCTCTGGGTCTTGGCGACCAGCCTCCGCCAACTCTGCTATGGCCTATGAGCCTCGCTTTCAAGGATGTCTCTTGGACTCCAACCAGGGACCTTTCCAGTGGGGCTGCCTTGCAGAGCCTCCCGTTTTGCCTTGGACATTGGCCAGAACTATGGATTCTTTATATACAGACTATTATTAAAAGGGCCTAGTTTCCTTCTGTTTTTAGTTTGCTGAGGTTAGTTTTCTTATCATGAGTTAGTGCTGACTCTTGTCAATCTTCTTTTTATATTCTTGCCATAGGATGTGCCAGCTGGTCAGACAGAGGGAAAGTGAGAAATCATGCCTCATGGCCATGGGCTTTGGCCATGCCACAATCCCTTCTCTGTTCTCTGGGATTTTAGGCACATTTGCACATGTACATGGAGTGAGTTTCAAACTGATGGTCCGGGATGCTAACCATGGCCCATGGGAGCCAGTGCCACCACACCACTTGCTGGCCCCTTGTCAAACATTTTTTCTGCATCTGTGTATAAAATCATGTGGGTTTTCCCCTTATTAATATGTTAAATTGATTTTATGTCCAACTATTCTTCCATTTCAGGAACAAATCCCACTTGTGGATTTACAAACCAGTTCTTGGAATTACAAACCAAAGGAACAAGTACTAGCTTTTTTTTTAGAGGTTTTTGCTACAGGGCGGGTGCACTTGCCAGAGAGACATAGAGACAGAAAGCGAGAAATCACCCCCTTGGGGGATGGCCACGCCACAATCCCTTCTCCTCCATTCTCCTCTCGGGATCTTGGGCACGCACGCACACACACCTGGCGTGAGTTTAAGCCACCAGGTTCGGGACTTGAACCGCGGTCGACTACATGGGAATTCAGCAACATAGCCATTAGGCTAACTGCTGGTCCCCCAATAGTACTAGCTTCTATAATAAGTTACAGTTATACTAACTTTTATAATCATCCTTGTATTTATGTTTGCCAGATGTCTTTATTTCTTTATTCAGCTTGGAGTTACTGTCTAGTGTCCTTTCATTTCAACCTGAAAGACTCCCTTTAGCGTTTCTTGGAGAGTAGATCTAGTGGTAGGGATGCTCTTAGCTTTTGTTTATCTGGAAATGTCTTCATGTTCTGTTTTTTGTAGTTTGGGTTTTTGTTTTGTTTTGTTTTTGTTCTTAGCTATAGGGCACCGGAGAGAGACAAAAGAGGGAAAGTGAGAAAGCATCCCTAGTAGGAATAGCCATGCGATCCATTCTCCTCCATTCTCTCAGGATTTGAGTGCACACACACATATTCAGTGTGTTTTCCAAGCCCCTGGGTTTGGGACTTCAACTGCGGAGCCGAAAATCCAGAAAAGAGAAATGAAGGAGAAGGAATTGCAGTGTGACCATCCCCCATGAGGGGATGCTTTCTTACTTTCCTCTCTTTCTTTATTGAATACACTTACTTTGTAGCAAGTTAAACAAAGTTTTCCCCTGAGTATTATATTCTTTTGATACTATCATGAATGGTATTTTTAAAAATAATTTTAAAAATAATTATTTATTTTATTTATTTGTTCATTTTTTTTTTTTTTGAGAGGTTTTCGCTATAGGGCGCGTGCGCTCGCCAGACAGACCGAGAGAGACACAGAGACAGAAAGCGAGAAATCACCCCCCAGGGGGGATGGTCACGCCACAATCCCTTCTTCTCCATTCTCCTCTCGGGATCTTGGGCACGCACGCACACGCGCCCGGCGTGAGTTTTAAGCCACCGGGTCCAGGACGCGAACCGCAGTCGACTACGTGGGAGTCCAGCGACATAGCCATTACGCTAACTGCTGGTTCCTCATTATTTATTTTTTAATTTGACCAAAGAGAGACAGAGGGTGAGAGTGAGAGAGAGAGGAAGTGAGAAAGCAAGCCACCAGATTCAGGACTTGAACCCTGGTCAGCCATGTGGGAGTGTCCAGCGCCTTAACCAGCATGCCACCTGCTGGTCCCAATGGTATTTTTTTAAAACTTTATTTTTGGGGCCAGCAGATGGCATGGCGGTTAAGGGTGCTGAACTCCCACATGAGTGACCACGGTTCGAGTCCTGGACCTGGCAGCTTGCTTTTTCACTTTGTCTCTCTCTCATTCTGTCCCACTCTGGTCAAATATAATAAATAAATAAAGTTAAGTAAAATAATACTTAAAAAAACCTTTATTCTCAGATTGTTCATCGCAAGTAGAAATACAAGTAATATTTGTATATGATCTTTGTCCTGTAACTTTGCTAAACTCATTTATTAACTTTAAGGATTTTTTAGTAGGTTCCTTTTTATTTTATGTACCTGATCATGTTGTCTGAAAATAGAAATAGTTTTACTTTCCAATCTGGTACATTTTATTTTTATCAATCTAAAATAAAGAAGTCTGACTTGAAGTTATTAAAAAAGGTTTATTCAAGCAAAACATTTGAGGATGGCTAGCTGAAGGGAAAAAGGCTTTAGTTTTCTGTAGCCAGTACTCTCCTAAATGGCAAAATCTGGGGTCTATTTTATAAAGAAAGAAGGGAATGAAGGAAGAGAGAGTTATAGGTGTGTAATAAAGAGTTTACATTGGTTGACATTTTAACATAGGCTTTTCATTGGCTATAGACCTCTTTATAAATTAAGTCTCTTAGGGCTGCCCCCTTAAGCCTGGTGATTTAAAGGAGCCAGATCCCACACGGTTAACTGTGTGTTAGAAATCCTGGACCCAGCGGTGAAAAACACTCTGGATGGTGATGCGAGGTGGTGGAGTGGATGGGTTAAATGTATTTGTGGAAAAAGAAAAAACAAATGGTAAGATAATTGAATCCTGTGGAAGTACAACGGATTCCTTAGTGGTAAACAACATATGTGTAAACAATGTGTGGGTTCAATGTGAATAACGGAAAGTTGTTTGAAATGGAGATTGTTGTCAAGTGAGGATACCACCAAAGTTGATCATAGCGAACCATGATACTACTTTATGAACACTGATTCAAGATACAATAAGTGCTCTATTTCTGAAGAAGACTTTCCTGAAGAGTCTCAGCTTCATCAAAGTGGATTTAAAATAGTCTATTCACAACACCCTCTTAGAAGCCTGGTTTTGGTAAAATTGTAGAACTGGCCAAGCTAGCCAGGGATACTTTGTTCTTATCTTTTTAAAAGGGACATATGTGATCTACGATCTGGGTGGAAACGTTGAATAGTATCACATAGAATTCGTGGGTGATCCTCACTCAGGGTCGTGGATTAATGCAACATTTGTTGCGCATTATAGTATCACATTGGGGCCAGCATGTGGCGTGGTGGTGAAGGTGCTGGATTCCCACATGGTCGACCACAGTTCGAGCCCCAGACCTGGTGGCTTGCTTTCTCACTTTCCCTTTCTCTCTCTCTCTGTCTCTGTCTCTGTCTCTTTGCTCAAATTAAAAAATAAATAGTAACAACAATTAAAATCAAATAAAGAAATAATTTTAAAAAATCAAATTAAAGCCAGGAGAATGTAAGGACAAAAAGAAGTGGTAAAAAAGTGCACTACAAGGGAACCAGCAGGTGGCATGGTGGTTGAGGCGCTAGACACTCCCACATGGCTGATCATGGTTTGAATCCTGGACCTGGTGGCTTGCTTTCTCACTTTCTCTCTCTTTCTCTTTCTGTGTCTCTCTCTGATCAAATTAAGATAAATGAATAAATAAATGAAATTAAATAAATAATTCTTTTAAAAAAAAGTACACTACAAGAAGCATACCTGCTCTATGGATGTTCTTATTAGCAAAGACTGCAAATGCGCTGCCTGTCGAAACAGTATAAATCCAAAGCAGATACTAAAGTTGCCATGGTGGCCAAGAAAAGCATGCAAGTTTCCAAAAGTAAAACTAAGAAGAAAAAACCCTAAATTTAGAAAAAAGAAAATGCTTTTTGGAAAATGTTTGCTCAGGGACTGGCAGGTGGCATGGTGGTTAAGAGCGCTGGACTCCCACATGGTTGACCGCAGTTTGAGTCTGGGACCTGGCAGCTTGCTTTCTCACTCCTCTCTCTCTCTCTCCCTCTGTCCTTCTCTGGTCAAATTAAAACAAAGAAAGTTCAATTAAAAAAATTTTCAGGGAACCAGCAGTTAGCCTAATGGCTATGTTGCTGGACTCCCACGTAGTCGACCGCGGTTCGTGTCCCAGACCTGGTGGCTTAAAACTCACGCCGGGCATGTGTGCGTGCGTGCCCAAGATCCTGAGAGGAGAATGGAGGAGAAGGGATTGCGGTGTGACCATCCCCCCGGGGGGTGATTTCTCGCTTTCTGTCTCTATGTTTCTCTCTGTCTGTCTGGCGAGCACACGCGCCCTATAGCGAAAACCTCTCCAAAAAAGAAAAAAAAAAATTTCAAAAAAAAGGGAAACTGTTTGCTCAGATGATGCCTTATCAAAGAAAAATATAGTTGTCTCTGAAACAGAAGTTTTACTAAAAAAACTGGAGCAAATGTTACAGCAAACAGAATTCACAGCAACACCTGAAGAGTCTGAAGAAGAATGTGGAGAGGAAATAAATACAGAAGAAAAGTTATCTAAATGCAGCCCTGAAGCTTCTGCAGATGGTCCATTTGAAAACTGCTATGAATAGGGCTATCTTGTAATTAATGGGATAAAATTAAAAGCTGAAGACTACACTGAGAATATAGTTACAAGCTTAAAGAAACAGATGCTTTGATGTCCTAATTTTAGAGCATTATATATATTTTCAAAAGTTAATTATGAAGGGACCAGCATTTAGCGTAATGGCTATGTCGCTGAACTCCCATGTTGTCGACCGCAGTTCGAGTCCCAGACCCAGTGGCTTAAACTCACGCCAGGCGTGTGTGCGTGCATGCCCAAGATCCCAAAAGGAGAATGGAGGAGAAGGTATTGCAGTGTGGCCATCTCCCCTGGGGGGTGATTTCTCACTTTCTATCTCTCTGTCTCTCTCTGTCTTTCTGGCGAGTGCATGCACCCTATAGCAAAAACTTCTCAAAAAAAAAAGTTAACTATGAAAATACTGGGACCAGCAGTTGGCGTAATGGCTATGTCCCTGGGCTCCCATGTAGCCACGGTTCAAGTCCCGGACCCAGTGGCTTAAACTCACGCCGAACACGTGTGCGTGCATGCCCAAGATTCTGAGAGGAGAATGGAGGAGAAGGGATTGTGGTGTGGCCATCCCCCCGGGGGCGTGATTTCTCGTTTTCAGTCTCTCTGTCACTGCCTTTCTGGTGAGTGCACGCGCCCTATAGCAAAAAGTTCTCCAAAAAAAAAAAAAAAGTTAATTATGAAAATATTGACATATTTTTATTTTCCTGCATTCAAAACTTAAAAATGTTCAGTGAAGGGGTCAGCAGGTGGGAGGCGCTGGTTAAGGTGCTGGACTCCCACATGGCCAACCACAGTTTGAGTCCTGGACCTGGCGGTTTGCTTTCTCACTTTTCTTCTTTGTCTCTCTCTCTGTCTCTCTGGTCAAATAATAATAATAATAATTAATACAATTAAATAAATAATTATTTTAAAAATATTTAGTGAAGTAGATACATGTCATACTAAAACTGATATTTAAAATAACTTTCTACTTTATATATTGTGAATGTCCATTTTTTTTTTCTTCTTTACTCTAATTTTAAATATTTTATGAAACTTACCTCACAAGCACATGCTTTACAGTGATCATTTTCGTCCTGGCTGTTAAAATGACTGCCTAAGCTATTAAAATTCTTAGAGATAATTCAAATCTAGTATACTTAAAGAATGTATATTTGTAGTGAAATTAAACTATTATAAAATAAAGGAATTTTTTTAAGGAAAAAGAGTAAAAATGCGCCGAGTACACGTGCATATGTGCTCTAAATCCCAGCAGGATGGGGACATGGAGAAGGCATTGTAGCATGACCACATCCGATTGATGGGTTCTTTCTCCCTCTCTGTCTCACTCAAGTGAAAGCATATGATGTTCTCTGGCAAATTTTTTTTTGCTCTTTTAAGTGATTCTGCTATAGGATACCTGTTCTCACCCGAGAGAGAGAGAGAGAGAAGGAAAGTGAAAACTCACTTCCCAGGGTGTTGGCCATGCTATAATCTCCTCTCCTCCAGTCTCCTCTTGGGATTTTGAGCATGCATGGACATACACCCAGAATGTTTTTCAAATCACAGGGTCTGGGATTCAAACCAACACATGAGATCCACCCACCTTAACCACCACACCACCAGTTGTCCCTCCTCTGGCAAAATTTTAAAAAATAAAATAAGTCTTCTAGACAACTAGAAGTTTCCCAGACAACTAGAACTCATTTCCTGAATGACTAAAGCTTGTACCACAGGAACCAGGCATGTGAATCAATTTGTACTTTTAGCTGTGTTTGTTGATTTGGGAAAGTTTGTTGTACATTGTTCCAGGAAGTTGCAGGGTTACAATGAGCATGGCTAAATGCCATGTCTACATACCTCTTAGGGCCTTGTCAGTTTGCAGTGCCTTACAATTTCACTTTCTTTCTCAATTTCATTTTCTTGTCTAATTGAACAGAGGTGGCCACAGTAAAATCCTTGTCTTGTTCCTTTTTGGAGGCAGAGCATCCAGTCTTTCACTAGTAAGTATGGGGTTTTTAATAGTTGTCCTTTACCAGGTTGAGGGAGTTTCTCTCTTTTCCCAATTTTCTCTATTCCCTCTCAGTTGAGGTTTTCTTTTCTTCTTTTTATGATGAAAGGGTATTGATTTTTTTCAAATGTGTTTCCTGCATCTTTTGAGGTGATTATGTATTATGTTGATAAAGTGTGTAAACTTGCATCCCTGGGATATATCCCACTTGGTCATGGTGTTTAATTGTTTTAGTACATGCTGGACTCAGGGTGCGCCTATCTTTTTTTCTTTTTTTTGGAGAGGTTTTTGCTATAGGGCACATGTGCTCGCCAGAAAGACAGAGACATAGAGACAGAAAGCGAGAAATCACCCCCCAGGGGGGATGGCCACGCTGCAATCCCTTCTTCTCCATTCTCCTCTCGGGATCTTGGGCACGCACGCACACGCGCCCGGCGTGAGTTTAAGCCACTGGATCCGGGACTCGAACCGCAGTCGACTACGTGGGAGTCCAGGGACATAGCCATTACACTAACTGCTGGTCCCAGGGTGCTCCTATCTTGAGGACATTTGCACTCATCTTCATAAAAGATATTTGTCAACAGTTTCATTTCTTTATTTTTCTTTCTTTCTTTTTTCAATTTGCCAGACGGTATATGTACTTGCTGGCGAGAAAGAGAGAAAGACAAAGAGAGAGAGAGGCAGAGAGAAAGTGAAAAAGCACTCCTCTCCCCATGGGGAATCCCTTCTCTTCCATCTCTCTCTCCCTTCAGGATTTTGGGTAAACAGACACACTTGTACCTGGCATGTTTCTCAGCCACCGGGTCTAGGTCTCAAACTATGGATTTGACCATGTGGGATCTGTCCACCTTAACCACCACACCATAGGCTGGCCCAGTGGTTTTCTTTTCTTGTGATATCTTTGTCTGGTTTTGGTATCAAACTAATATTGGTGACTTAGAAGTTTTTCTAATGTTCTCTCCTAAGGTATTTTCTGGAAGAGTCTGCGAGGAATTGGTATTCATTTTCCCTGGATGTTGGGTGGTCTTCAGTGGGGAACCCATCTGCACTGGGGCTTCTATTTGCAGTTCCTTTTTTGACACTGATTCTCTGGAAAAGACGTGTAGGAGTCCTAGAGTCTAAGCATGGCCCGGAGTGCAGCAGGCAGAGGTGTGGGCAGAGGACTTCCAAGGTGTTTCTTCCGTCTATATTGTCCTTGCCTCATAGACACTAACCCCATTTCTCCAGAATCCTAGAGGTTTGAAGAATTGTCTGATACTCTCATCAGAGAGAGGAAGAGAGAGAGGGAAAGGAAAGTGAGAAAGCAAGTTGCCAGATCTGGAACTTGAACCATAGTCAGTCATGTGGGAGTCCAGTGGCTTAACCACGATGCCACTTGCTGGCCCTGCCTGATACTCTTTTTTTTTCTGAAGAGGTTTTTGCTATAGGGCGCATGCGCTCGCCAGACAGAGAGAAACAAAGAGATAGAAAGCGAGAAATCACCACCCAGGGGGAATGGCCACGCTGCAATCCCTTCTCCTCCATTCTCCTCTCAGGATCTTGGGCACGCACACACACGCGCCCAGCGTGAGTTTTAAGCCACCAGGTCCAGAACGCGAACTGTGATCGACTACGTGGGAGTCCAGCGACATAGCCAATACGCTAACTGCTGGTCCCCCTGCCTGATATTCCTTAATAAACTTCTGTTTGCCTCAAGTAACTAGTTGGTCTCCTTTTTTTTCCCTCTTACATTCTCTGCTTGTGACTTCAGGACTCAGCAGACATTGCAGAAATCAAACAAAAACCACAAGTATTTGTTTGTTTTTGTTATTTTAAAAAAACAAACACAAATATTTGAACACTGTGTGAACATTTTGAATTTCCTATAAGGTGTAAGGGAAAGATATAATTTTTAAAAATTATTTATTTTATTTATTCATTCATTTATTTTTTAGTTTGACCAGAGAGAGACAGAGGGTGAGAGTGAGAGAGAGAGGAAGTGAGAAAGCAAGCCACCAGATTCAGGACTTGAACCCTGGTCAGCCATGTGGGAGTGTGCAGCGCCTTAACCACCACGCCACCCGCTGGTCCCATAATTTTTTTTAAAGAAAAGAAAGACTTTTATTTTAAAATGTCATACTTCAAATTTGTATTATGTATACTAAGTACTATACAAAAGTCTTCAAGATATCAATATTTGACTTGGGCAGTATTAATTCATCTGAATTTATCTGAAGAAATGCAAGGTAGCTATTCTGCTTATAAACATAAAAAGGTGCCAAGGTAGAAAACAGCATTAACAATCATAAGTTTTAAACTGACCCACAGTTTTTTCTTTTGCTATTTGTTGGGTTACCTGTAGGATTTACCCTTAAGGTTGGTAAAACATGTTATCAAAGTATTATGCAAGAGATTGTATCTTTTATGTAAGTGGTCCGTGGGTTACATTTACTCCCAGCAAAACCTACTGGCACTGTACACAGCTGTAATTGTATCACGGGTTACAAGAACTGGTGGAAGCCAAAATGATTCTCTTAAGGTTGGAGGGACCCTTCAGTAGTTAATCTTTGGGCTTAAGGAAGACAGATAGTCCCACACTGCATTTCACATCTCTTTAAAATAGGAAGTGCTTAAACCTTTTGTTGTAATATAAAACTTAGTACACTTGAGATTTACCTTGAGATATAGTTACAACCAGATCAATTACAACTTCGCCAGACAGACAGAGAGAGACATATCACTGGCACTTTAGCACAGGCAAACGTGAACCGCAGTTACGTGGGAAAATAGCCATTAAACTGCTGTCTTAGACCTTTAAAATTAGGCCATAGTGTAAAAAACAGTCCATGGTCTTACATTCAGCGAGTTCACACTGAAATACTCTGTTTGTGTATGATAAAGGCCAAGAAAACTTTACATATGCTATAAGTTTATTACATGTTATTTACACAGCTCTTTTTTCCCTAGGTACTTAAAACTTTTACACTATACAACCCCTTACCTTAAACAAGTTTTGCAGAGATGACAGTGAAGCCAGATCACTGTCAAACTAGCTTGTGCAATGCTGTGATACAAACATTATTTCGAAAGCTACTGACTACCAAACACTATAAAACAGGGTTTTGATGCAATTGTTGGCAGACACAGGAGCCACTGGGGTATACTGGCCTTATTCTAAAGCCCCAAGTGCTGTGTCCACATTCACCATTGTACAGTTTACGAAAAAGATACTATTCATTAAAAGAAATTCACATTTTCTTTTAGTAGTGCATCGATTGTTGGCTTATTACTGGTTTGGGTGTTTCTAGGCCATTAAACTTAAACATTCAATTATTCTCAATCCTTAGCTAGATGCTTATAATCTGATTCACTGATTTTCAACCAGTAAATTTGATCCATGATTGATCATCTTAAATTACTATTTTTTTTTTTTCACAAGGAACGGGAAAAGCTGATTCTTTTACCATTCTCCAAATCTAAACTAAAGTAGATTCACTTAAAATCTACTCAATTGAGAACACTTACTATTAAGTACAATTAGGTTATTTTAACTTGCACTGATATTACTATTACATCACAGTGCACAGACACATGAGATAAAGATGAAATCTGTTTACAGATTACTAGTTTTACACAGATAAAACTAACTAGTGAATCTGTTTCAGACCAACTGACAACTCTCAGTAAACATAAATTTAAACATTAGGACTCAGTCTTCATACCTGTGCTTTAAGTAAGGTTTTTAAGTTGAAATGTCATTATTTCCTTATCTGAAGGATTAAAGGAAACAGGAACCCAGTGGCTTGGTGGTTTGGGGAGAACGCTTGGTGATGGTGGCTCAAATAAATTTGACTCCTGCACAGCTTAAGGTTAAAATAGTAAACTGGGACTGGATAAGCCAGAGTTCCAATTTTGATTATTTGACAAGTTTCTGTTCTGCCCCCCATTTCACATGGCCTGCCATGCAGCTGCAGATGAATTGTAACTATGTCCTCTTTCTTTTTTCTTAAGAACAATCTTCATCTGGGAATTCTGATCCTTGGTCTTCTGTCTATTAAGCTGTTGTTGGTTCTTACTAACATTTCTAGACTGAGGGGCTGGAATGTCATACCTCTCTCCACCACCCATCTTCAGCTTCTTTGTCACCTTTCAGTCTGCTTTTCAGATTGCAGGATTGCCACCACCTGTCCTCTTCCTGGCTGCCAAGCCCAGGGTAACAGGAGCTGCTTTCTGACGGATCCCTTCCTTTGTCTCAATGCATAAGTTTTCATGGGCAGATCTGCTGAGTTCAGCCTAGGAGCTGAGGCCAACGTCAGAGTATCCTCAGCACACAAGTTTGAGAGAAGTCCTGGCTACTTCAAGCTGGGAACTATGGTGATGGTTCTCTCTTGATTTCGAAGCCTTCCTCCCTCTCCAGGAAGAGACGAGGCATGGGTTGAACAAAGCCCATGAGCATGGAGCAGCTAGCTACCAACCACCCCAGTGCCTACAACTCCACCTCCTCCTCTGCCTCTCAGGCAACAAAATTTCTTGACAGTGGCACTTGAGTTTCTGAACGTCACTACTTCTGAGGCCTAATGATAAATTTGTACGTTACTATGAAATGGAAAGTTATCACCGTCACCTCAGAAACTCTAGTGTCTGTTTACAATATAAAGTAGGAGCCTACTGAACATGCACAGGCAGGCTAGACAACCTTGGCTTCCTAAAGAGTTGGGCATATCACTTGAATGGCAGGACAGGCCAAGATAGAGACAGATGAGCTCAAACTGGCTGAGCCAAAGAAAGAGCGTGTGCTCCGGAACTGGTCACCCGGGGTGGAGGGGTCACCCAGGAGGCACGGGGACAGAACCAGCAGGGATGGTCAGAGCAGGGGTGCATGGGAAGGATTGGCCAGGCTTGAGGGGTGTGGGGGCTCAGGAGGGAAATCCTGGGAAGAGGTACAGAGGGCTCTAAAAATCAGGGCATTTGGAGTTCACTCTCTGATGATGAGGAATGTGACTCAGCATGCACAAGGGCATAGGGCTGAGATGGCACCACCTACATACCGTGGGGCATGCACACTGCTCAGGAGGGAAGCCAAGGTGACCGGCCCTGGGGGCTGGTGCCTATTGCCCTGTGGAGCTGGGTCCCCATTCCTCAGCAGGGCTGCTTACCTGGGACTCTGCTCCCACCAAATCTGCACAAAGTCTGTGAGAAGTGGCTCCTAGATGCCAGGGCTCCTGGGCAAGGGAGAGATGCTGGCTAGTCAGATGACCCATCCATCTCAAGCCACCATCAAGAAGGATGGAAGTAGAGAGCTGTGGGCCTGGGCTCAGACAGAAGCAGCAACTGGAGTCTGGCTATAGCCAGAACCTAAAGGGGCTCTGAGGAGAGCTGAGTGGGCTGACTGTGGGCTGAAAGTGGGCAGGCCAGGTGGTAGAAGGGTCTGCCCCAGCTGAGCCTTGAGAACAAGTCACAGAAGCAGCTGGCTCTACTTGAGCAAAGGTGGGTTTCATTTCAGGTATTAGAGACAGGAAAGGGTGCCCTTGCCTTCTCTCCGACAGCCTGGGCCCAGCCTCTGCTCCTCATCCCTGTGCTTTTTGCACAGACCTGCTATCTCTGCTCCGGTGCAGCCTGGCTCTTCCCTGGAGAGTCCAGTGGGCCATTAGGTCATGTGTCCACCCCCCCAGTCACCTGTGGGGGGTTGTGGGCAGAGCCTGGCAGGGAGCTGGGAAGGTCAGATCAGGTGGCCCTTGCCTGGGTAGGGCAGCACTGGGAGGGTTGAGATGCAGGAGGAAGCAGAGGGCCTACACTCTGCCCAGGAGAAGGCTGGATAGGAGTTGCTGACTGACTCCCCCGGCAGCAGCAGTGGGGTAGATAAGGTTCTATTCCGGGGCTGTGTGGCTCCTCCTGGGCTGAGGCGACTTGGCAGCTGGGAGATCAGAGGCTGCTCCAGACAACTGGGGTGGCTGAAACTGAACAATGTGTTTCAGAGGAAAGGCAGTGACAGGCAGTGCAGTGTAGGCAGCTGGAAGGGATGGGCCAGCAGCAAGGCCCCTTCATACACGCACTGTGCAGGATGAGTACACACATGCATGCACACGTATACACACCAACACATGCACATACTATACATATATACCACCCATTTCACATGAATGCACACATGTTCACATATACACACACATTGATACATGAATACTTGCACGCACTGCCCCATACCACACATATGCACACACATGGTGGCAGGCAGGAGGGGGTTCCAACCCACCACACTGGCCTCCTCTGTCCCACACTGAAAGCATGGGTGGGAGACACACTTTGCTATCCATAGAGAGACCTCAGACATGAACAAACTCTAAGGACCCACCCTATCTGTAAATACTCCTCGTCTTAGGCCTCCACAAAACTGGGATGTCAGCCATACTTCACTCTGAGCACCTGTTCTGGGCCAAGCTAGAGGCAGCATGTGTTCCCTGCCCTCTGTTGCTCATGGGAGGAACATCTCCCAGACTTGGGTCAGGGGTGGTATCCTGGAGGAAGTGGCACTGTGCAGAGGCCTGAAGCCTATGAAGCAGGGGTAGAGCTGGGAGCAAAGGGGCCAGGAGGTTAAGATGGAGGACTCCTGTTTTGAGGGGCTGCCTGGGGCAGGGAGGCTCTTGGGAGGGTTGTTCTGTTCAGATGGAAGTGCAGTGACATGGGGTAGAGGGTAGGAAGAGCTCTGTTTTTTGTAACCAAAAGTCATAATGAAAACTCAATTTTTGCTTGATCTTTCATAAAATTCTATCAGTACTGCTGTCATCTTCCCCAGGATGCAGGCCTAGAGGGTGGACTGTGTGAACCCGGCTTCACTGCTGCAAAGCAAACATGCTGAGTCCCTCTGGCTAGAAAACACTTCCCTAGATCTCTAGGTGCTGTGGGCTGACCAAGCAGCTTGCTCTCTCCTCTGCCTGAGTCAGACACAGCCACCTGACTGGGGCCAGAGCCCCATTGGCGTCTCATTGCTAAGTGTCCAGCCTCCGGTGGTGGAGTCGACAAGCCAGGCCAGCCCAGATCAGCAGGTGGAGAATCAACCTCTCGATGGAGTAGCTTCACAATGACTAATAGACAGCGCTCTCAGCAGTCAAGTGATAACTCTGGTTGTGCAGGCCTAGGTGTTCTTCCAGGCAGAGGGGGAGATATTGGGCCCCATGCCCACCTACCTCTCTACCTCCTGCACTTGCAGAGCTCATCTAGTGCTACATGTGCGGCCCTGCCCTGTGGGTGTGCCAGCACTTCTGAACTCTCCTCAGTGTTGCCTAGGGCTTACTCTGGGCCACCTGTGGAGGGGAGGCACCCAGGGTTAGGGAGGTGCTATCAGTGCAGATATCTACATTCCAACCTAGGCTATGCAGGGAATATGGAAAACTCTGGCACCGGGCCATGTAGGCATTCGCTCTCCTGGGAGGGAGCCCCAGGCCCATGCCCTGCTGCCTTGTGTGCTGCCCTGGAACCTATCTGCACAGGGCTCCGTGGCTGCAGGCCTGCTTTGCCACCTCCAGGCTACGTGTGTCTCAGCTCCTTGAATGGAAGTGGGATATTAGTGGCACTGTGTTGGTTAGGGTTGTGTTCTGCTGTGACTGTAGAAGACCACAAAAAGTGCTTTCCACCAGACAGGCCTTGTGCACTTCCCATAAGATGCAGATGGAGGTCAAGAGGATGTAGCATGATCCTTGTGTTATGGATCAATTCTTCTACACAGCCCAAGCCGTTGTGTGCCAGCCATGTGCCAGGCAGCAGGTCAAAGGGAGGTGAAAAATTGGCTCCTTACAGAGAATAGTGCCACCACCCTGGTCATGGCTGTCAGCAAGGAAAGCCAAAAGTGGTCTTTACTGGGGGGCCAGAGCACAGCTGCCAGCTCAGTTACTGTGGAGCGGGAGTGGGCAGCTGTCAAGCCAGGCAGAAGTGCATGGGGTAGGGGGCCACACCTGCTGGGCCATGTGCAGCCAGCCCAGCCTTCCTTTGCCAATGAGTCCCAGATGGGTTAAGGTCATGTGTAGGCACTGTGGGGGATAGTACCCACCCCTCTACCTCAGCCAGAGCCTCCCTGTTGTGCTTCCCCTGCACCCTCACACCCCCAGCCTTTTCATCTAGAAGAGTAGAAGGATTGCTGCAGAGGAAGAGGGAAGTGTGTGCCGACCCTCATTTATTCCTGCTGGCTGCAGTGAAAGCAGTCCGTGGGGAGTTAGGTGCCAGGCCCAGGAGGGGACATTTATCCTGTGAAGGAGGGAGGCTGGAACTGGATGTGAGTGGGGTGGGCTACAGGGGCAGCTGGCGCCCATAAGGCCTGACAGCTAAGCGTGTGGGGGTCACATATTTCTCATGCCCTGGCAGGAATTTAAGAGCCTGTCTTTCATCTTATCAGTGGTGTTAATGCAGCTAAAGAAAGAATGTGCAAGGACAGGGTCCAGGCTGGGGGCTAGAGGAGCTTCAGGGTGAGAACAGAAAATATAGCAGACAGGGCCAAACCCACTAGCCATGTACCTGGGCCAGTTTGTCTGGTGCAGTCCCCACCCTGCCTCTTGCCTCTATCTTCCCTGGCAGGGCCAGGGACACGTGTCTGATAGCCGATGAGATAAATCAGTGGGCCCAGCCTATGATCAACTGGTTAAGGAATTATAAGCCCCATGGAAGACTGTTGGGGGTGGGGGGCTTATAATCAACTCAGTAGCTCCTATCTCTTTTCTTTTTTTTTTTTTTTTTGAGAGGTTTTCACTATAGGGTGCGTGCGCTCGCCAGACAGACAGACAGAGACATAGAGACAGAAAGCGAGAAGTCACCCCCCCCCCCCCCCCCGAGAGGATGGTCACAACGCAATCCCTTCTCCTCCATTCTCCTCTCAGGATCTTGGGCACGCACACACACGCGCCCGGCGTGAGTTTTAAGCCACCGGGTCCGGGACGCGAACCACGGTTGACTACGTGGGAGTCTAGCGACATAGCCATTACACTAACTGCTGGTTCCCTAGTAGCTCCTATCTCTTGGGAGGGTACTTTCACTTTTACTTAGTAAACTATACTTTCACTATTAGCATGTTTTGTTCAATACTTTGTAACTCCAAGCACCTGGATATCACTATAGTCATCCCATAATACTCTCAGAAAAAAAAGTCAAGTGAGGACACTGGGGCAGCCCAGCAGGAGGCCTTAAGTAACAGTAGGCTTCCTCAGGCCTTGTCCCCCTGTGTGGGCAAGGATGTTGTGATGGGAAGGAGGAGACAAGGTGGGCTGGTGGGCTGTTGCTTCTCGTCTCAGACAGAGATGGGGGGCTCTGGACAGCCCTAGTGAAAATGCGACTGTGCCCAAAGAGGCACAGTCAGGGGCTGGAACCTGAGCAGGGCTCTCTGAGGGGCCATGGGGAGGGGACCAGGAGCTCTGGGTCATCTGGAGCTAGGGGAGGTGTCCTCAGAGCAGCCAGGCCACTGGGGCTTCCAGAAAAATAAATTGGGATGGGAGTGGGTAGGTTTGCATGCAGTCCCTGTTGAAGCTCTTCACAGGGACCCCAAGGACTACCTGGGGCACAGGATGGCAAGAGTGCAGGAGGCCAGGCTCGTAGACCCTTGGGTCCTGTTGCATTTCTGTCTGTTTTCTGTTAGGGAGCTGCTGTCTGGTAATGATAGGGGGAGGCCCAGGCCTCCACCATGAGGGCCTCACGGTGGACCTGTGGGCCTGGCCAGGGGTATTTGTGCCCAGGAGCTGCCTCTCAGCCAGTGGGTGACGTGGAGCCAGATGGTCCCTTTTCCAGGGCTCTCAGCCATGCCCACTGCATGCTGCCTTCCCTGGTCTGTTCACCTTTTCTGGTCTGTACTGTTAGACTATCTATATAACAGAGCCTGGGCTCTCTGAGTGTGAACCACAGCTGCTCTCTGGACTCTGCCTTCTCCCCCTCTGCCTGTGCTGCCAGGTTACTCAGATGCAGCTCCATCTGACAAAATCGATTCCTTCCAAGCCCTGAAAACCAGTGCTCCCTGCCCAGGGCTCAGTCTGAATCCCATGACTGCCTGGAAGCCTCCCAGGAACTATTGCTTAAACAACCACTTTGAAGTCTGACTTAGGGCTGTCCGCTAGAAATGCAAGCTGGAAATGCAAGCCACATATGGAATTCAGTTTTCTAGGTGCCATGGTTAAACAGTAAAAAGTAATGGAGACAGAGTTGGCAGGTGGTGTGGTGGTGGGGCCACTGGACTCCCACATGGTTGAACTGCAGTTCGAGTCCTGGACCTGGCAGCTTGCTTTCTCACTTTCCCTCTCTCTGTCCCTCCCTGGTCAAATAATAAAAAAAAATGATGGTTATAAAGTTGAATAAAATAATTATTTTAAAAACGTTACTAGTAAGATAACTTGCATTCTTTTTTGTACTAACTCTTCAAACCATGATCCACACTGGCCACTTTTCAAGTGTCCAGTAGCCATGGGTAGCCAATGGCTCCCTGAATAGCACAGGCTAAACTCATTTTCATTCCTTTCTGTTCCTCTTTCTCTCACATGAGACACACTCTGTTCTCAGCTTACTCTAAGCCAACACTAATATAGGCAGCTTTGGAGCAGTAAGTACTAACTTCGCCAGATAACTACATTAAGGTGGGAAAAATAATTTTTTTAAAGAATTGTTTTATTTAACTTTATTTCTTTCTTTTCTTTTCTTTTCTCTCTCTCTCTTTTTTTTTTTTTTTTTTTTTTTTTAATTTGACCAGAGAGGGACAGAAGGAGAAAGAGCGATAGAGAGAGAGAAAAGGGGGAGAGCAAGCCGCCAGGTCTGGGACTTGAACCTCAGTTGGCCATGTGGGAATCCAGCGCCCTTAACCGCCCTTAGCCACCTTCCAGCCTCCCAAAAAGATCTTTTTTTTTTTTTTTAAAGCAAAATCATGATTTACCCACAAAATAAAATGAACACCTGCCAAAGTTTTATTTATTTGATAATTCATGAGGGGACCTGTAAGATATTTCAACTGGTTTATAGGGGAACTCAGAGTGGACACTCCTATAGACAGCCGGAAGTGCTGAGCTGAATTGTAATAACACAAAGTTGGCTTTCTCTGTGGAGGAGCAGGGAAATGGCAATCGTGTTTCCATCAGAAAAGTTATTTGCATTTCTGTGGACAGGAATCATTGTCTCTCTGTCAGTCACAACAGCTTGCAGAGCTGCAAACTCCTCTACCCCTCAGGGGCCCAGCTGCCTCAGCTACATGCCAACAGGTGCAGACGCCCACTGGCTGGTAGCTGGGCCCTTCTCATATTTTTAGTCCATTTCACACTTTCTTGTTTTCCCAGAGAGGCTGGATTCTAACACCACTCCTTCCTTCATGAATCCTTCTAAGGCTGCCTATGTGCTCTCTGGGTGTGTATATGCACACACACCCAGGATCGTGATGGCATGGGGAGTTGGAAGAGAAGGAATGGCAGTGTGCCAGGCCCGGGTTGGGGAGTGCTCTCTTTCTCTTATTGGGTCCCTCACGCACACACGTGTGCACATGCATGCCGTCATTCAATAAAAGGGATAGTGGCTCACTTGGATTCCCAAGTAGGAAGTGTGATTGTGTTTTTGAATGGGTGTCTCTGTGCTTTTGGCATAGGGCTTAGCAACCCATGTGCAGTTGTGCAGGAGGCCCACCTGAGCCGGCGGCGGCAGAACAGGGGAGGCATGTGGGTGGGGATACCAGGGCCTACCATTGTGCTGGTGGGCAGAGCTGGCTGAGTACCAACAAGCAGCCTCTTCCATGCACTGCCTCAAGCAGCTTGTAGTGACTGGGCCTGGTGGAGCAAGTGTGAATCCTACCATTTCCTCTCCTATAGGAGTGGCCTTGGACAAGATGCCCTCCTTCTTGGGCCTCAGTGTCCTGTCAAGGGGGCATGATCTCTACTCAGACTTCAGCATGGGGTAGGTCAGTTGCCTAGCTCCTGAACCGGGCCATCCCCTGGCCAGTTCCACCTGCCTGTCACAAACAAGCTCCCACTGCAGATCTAATCAACACAGAGTTTATTGAGGTCCCTATGGGCCCGCCCCTCACTCCTCTTTCTCGTCCCCATGGGTGATGATGTAGCACAGGGACTTGTAGTCGATATTTCCCGCCAGGTCCACAGGTGTCAGGGCAAACATCTGTTCCACCTGGGGTGGGAGACACTGGTGAGTAGCATGGCCTACTAGAGGCAGGGGAGGGGGGAGCCCTGGGGGACCTGTGACTCTACCCTACCCTGGCTATGCTTTGATCCATAGCCTTGTCAACCCCAGACCCGAAGTGCCAGCTTCTATTATGATTTTTCTGACTGACTCTGGGCAGATGAGACACGCCCATAGGCACAGACCCACCTCCAAATGCTCCTGCTTGGAACTCCACACACAGCCTCCTGCCTGACACCCTCTGCTCTTTTCTGACTCCTTGTTTTCACCTCCCAGGTCTCAACAGAGAAAGCCCTCCCACCCCCGGTCACCCACTCCACACCACCCAGGTTGGTACTGGGCTCTGAGTCCTGGAGGGAAGTGAGTCACTGAGGCCTCTCAGTTCCCCGCTGGATGAGGATCAGAGAAGGGCCAGGATAGGTGCCAAGGATTCCAGGAAGTCTCACCTCTGCTAGAGAGAACTTGTCTGCCTGTGTCAGGAGCAGCTGCTTGAACCTGGGGGTGAGGAGGGCCTGAGTGGAGACACAGGGCAAGCGGGCACCAGGGGAAGAGGCAGGGGGATCCCACTGCCCAGGTAAGGGCTGGCCACCCCCAAAGAACCAAATCCCCGAAGTATAGGTGTACTCCCACCTCCCAAATCCCCAAAGTACAGGTGTACCTCCCCCCACCCCTCAGGGGCCCTGCTGCCTCTGCTCTTGGCTGGCCTTGTAGCCAGATGTACTCACTCGTCCTTATTCACCACCCCAGTGCCGCTGGGGTCGAACATGCGGAAGGCGCTCAGGATGGCATCCTCAGGGTCTGTCCCTGGGAGGCCACGGCAACAGGTTAGTACCCATGTCCCCAGCCTCTGGGCCCCACCCAGGAGGAACCAGGGTGTACATCTACATCTGGGGGTGTAGCCTCTACATCTGGGGGTACTTGGGGGCTGGACCCAGCAATCCTGGCGAATGAACCTGGCTGGCAGACTGGAGTTGAGACATGGTTAGAGACTGAGGGCATACCTGTCCATGGGATGGGGGGGCAGAGGATGTATGGGCAGCCTACACTCTCTGATGGGGTCAGGTGGGATCAGCTGGGATCTAGGGGGAGTTCAGATGGAGTTCAGGTGGGCCAGGTGGGGTCGGATGGGGTCAGATGGGGTTCATGGGTGCAAGCTTGCTGCCTGGTCAGGAGAGCCCAGCCCTGCCCTGGGCTCACCATTGAGCTTCTCGCCAAAGAGTGTGAGGAACACAGTGAAGTTGATGGGGCCCTTGCCCTCCTGCAGCATGGCATCCAGCTCCTCCTCCGGAACACTCACCTTCCCTAGTGAGCATGTGGCGTGAGAGGGACAGAGAGTCCCAGGTGTCCCAGGGAAGGAGCAGCTGCCCTGCCCTCCTCCCTGGCCATAGTAGGTGGAGAAGCAGAGGCAGCTCTGGGTGCGAAGAGGGGGGAGAGGCCTGACAAGGGGGCACGGGCTGAAGATATGGGGCAAGCAGGGCTGGGGCTGGCGGGGCAGGGTGCTCTCACCCAGCTGGCAGTAGGTCTCTCGCAGGTCTGACTTGCAGATGATGCCATCACGGTTCTGGTCGATGCAGCTGAAGGCCTGTGGGTGCAAGGCCTTCAGGAGGGAGCAATGATTCCCTGAGAAGGCAGCAAGTGAGGGACAACCTAACTAGTGTGGGGAGCAAGGCCAGGGGCTGACTGCATGGGGCCCCACTAGACTCTACCTCTGGGCTAGGTACTCACCTCCTTGAACTCCTGGATCTGGGCTTGCTCAAACATGGAGAACACGTTGGATGAGGCACGCTGGGCCTGCTTGGAGGCTGCAGCCTTGCCCCGAGTACTTGCCTTTCGACTAGCCTGCAACACCATGGACAGTGACTGTCCTCTCCCCGGTTCTCCAAAGCCTCCCCCAGCCCAGTCCCAGCCCCAGCCCCAGCCAGAAAACCCCCAGTAGAGCTAGGTCAGGGCCTGTCCTGAGCCCAAGGAAGGGACAGGCATCCTGGATCTGCTCCCTGAGCCCAAAGACTGGCCTCTCATCAGCCGCACTCACCATCCTCTCTGCAGTAGTCTGGCTGTGTGGAAGAGCCCAGCCCCTTTATGTCTCAGCCTTATCACCTGCAGGTCCAAATAAGGAGGGGGCTCAGGACAGGCCCAAACTTGGCAGCCCCTGTTGGGGCCAGGGGAGGCCCAGGCCCAGGCAGATTCCAGTCATGTTCCTGTGACCTTCACATGTCCTCCGTGGACATCCTAGTGCCTGTGAATCATGGTAGGACCGGGTGCACTGCCCCCAAGCAGAGCGAGCCCCATGTTCTCACTGTTGTATGTGCTGAACAAATGCCCATTTTCCCCACCTGCCCATCCATCATGCAGGCCCAGACATAGACCTAATCCAGTCCAAGAGAACTATTGCAGAGGGCTGGCCCAGGGCCTCACAGGTGTGGGAGGGCAGCAGGTTCTGAGGTGCTCTCTGGTCTGAGGTCCTAGGGATTCCCAGAGGTTGTGGTGTTGACCTCAGCCCTGGCTCTGGCCTCTGACAGAGGGACATAAAGCAGCCCTGAGCTGGCTGTGACCCCTCACAGAACCATTTGCTTTTGAACAACCTGAGAGATCTCTGACTGCTTTCCCCCTCCTGGGCACCTGCCGGGTAGGAGCCATGTTCTCAAAGGACCCTGACCTGTGTAATGCTGTTTTGCATAAGCCTAGACTCCTTGCACCCCCTTGGATCTCCCACAGAGGCTGGGAACAGGGCCCTCACGAGGTACTGAGCATAGACTGAAGAGCCCAGTGCCCTCTGCTGTTCCGCGAAGGCACAGCAGGGGGCTGCACAGCAGGCGTGGCCCTGCTGACTGGGCTTGCTGCCTAGGTTCGCTGCCTCCCAGAACACGGCTGTGCAAGGCTGCCCCAATCCCTCCAAGGGGGACAGACCCGTCTCTACCGGCGCCAGCATGGACAGTGCAGGACCATCAGTGCCCCTTTTGTGTAACAAGTACATAGCTCTTTATTATCTGGAAATGAAGCTCTGTTCCTTGATCTCAACTCATTCATTTCCATTCAGGTACCTAACCTACCTACATGAAGAGTTAAAAACAACACAGCATCCTAAACTGTAATACGAAGGAGCAGTTTCCATTAGAATGTGTTCCAGTATGTGGGTGCTCAACCGCCAGTCCATCAGAGCTGACAATGGAGCAGGTGGTGCTTACGCTAACTGGAGGAGCAACTCAGACAGAACTAGGAAGAGCAGAGCAATCACAGGAGACCAGAGGAGGAGCAGCATGACTCCCTCAAACCATAACCTTGGGGGGAGTTCTGAATGAAATACAACACAGTTTCAGATTTGCTATATAGTTTGTGTGTGCGTGTGGCAGAGGGCACATGTGCTCACCAGAGAGAGACAGAGAGAGAGAGAAGAGGAAGCACCCTCCATGGGGCATGGTCACATGGCAATCTCTTCTCCATTTCTTCTTCCTTTTGAAATTGTGGGCACACACACACACACACACACACACACACCTGATGTGTTTCTCAAGCTGATGGGTCTAGGACCCAAACCACACAGTCAGGCACATGGGACCTGGCTGTCTTAACCACCCAGTCATGAAGTCAGCCCTAGGTAGTTTCTCTCACTAAAAAATGAGTGTGGGGTGGCCCAGGAACCTAGTAGTTAAGGGAGCTGTATCCCACAGGGCTGACCGAAATTCAAGTTCCAGCTGTGAAGGTTTAAAAATATGTTGAGTGCATGTAAATGTCCAAAATCCTGACAAGATGGAGAAACAGAGAAGAGACTGTGTGAGACCATACCCTATCGGGAGTGTTTCTCTCTCTAGCTCTCCAGTGAGCACACAAGCCCTTTGGTTATATAAAAACAAATGAATATGCATTAAAATTATATAAATACATCAGGTCTTCAAAAAGTTCTTGGAAAATGGAATTAAAATACCAGTTTAGGGGACCAGCAGGTGGTGTGGTGGTTAAGGTGCTGGACACTCCCATATGGCTGACCATGGTTTGAGTCCCAGACCTGGTGGCTTGCTGTCTTGCTTTCCCTCTCTCTCTCTCTCTCTCTGGTCAAAAAAAAAAAAAAAAAAAAAAAAAAAAAAAAAAAAAATGAATAGAATGAATAAATAATAAAATAAAATAAAATACTTTTTAAAAAATACCAGTTTAGGGGACCAGCAGTTAGCGCAATGGCTATGTCGCTGGACTCCCACGTAGTCGACCGTGGTTCGTGTCCCGCACCCGGTGGCTTAAAACTCACGCCGGGCGCGTGTGTGTGTGTGTGTGCCCAAGATCCTGAGAGGAGAATGGAGGAGAAGGGATTGCAGCGTGACCATCCCCCCTGGGGGGTGATTTCTCGCTTTCTGTCTCTATGTCTCTCTCTGTCTGTCTGGTGAGCGCACGCGCCCTATAGCAAAAAAAACCTCTCCAAAAAAAAAAAAAAAATACCAGTTTAGGCCAGTCTGTTGCATGATGGTTGGGGCAGCTGGATCCACATGGCCAATCCTACAGTTTGAGTCCTGGACCCAGCAGTTGAAGAAACATGCTGGGGTTTTGTTTGTTTGTCTGTTGGAGAGATTTTTGCTATAGGGTGCATGTGCTCGCCAGAGACAGAGAGACAGAAAATTAGAAATCACCCCCCAGCAGGGGATGGCCACACCATAATCCCTTCTCCTCCATTCTCCTCTCAGGATCTTGGGCATGCATGCACATACACCCAGAGTAAGTTTAAGCCACCGGGGCCGGGACCCAAACCACAGTCGACTACATGGGAGTCCAGCAACATAGCCATTACACCAACTGCTGGTCCCGAAACATGCGGGGTTTGTGTGCACACACATGCCAAAATCCCTGAGAGGAGAGATGGAAGAGAAGGGATTACAGAATGACCATTCCCTGTGGTGGGAGATTTTTAACCTCCACCCCCTCTCCACCTCTCTCTGGCAAAATTTTTTAAAACTATAAATTTATCTTGGAACAGAAAATGAAATTTGAAATCTTTGTACAGCTTTTTCACATGAATCTTCTACAACTGTTTGAAGACCCCTCGTGTGTGTTTATCTGTAACTGTGTTTATGTCGCATAAAGACAGCATTAGGCCCTGTGTTTGGCTAACCCTAAATAGTCATTTCATCCATGGAACATGTGGGGGGACCCTAGAAATAGTGTAGCCTCTTTATCTTTGGTCATTAGACACTGTCACAACCTAAGTGGCTCTGAGATCAGCCTGCAGCAGGACTGCAGCAGGGCTGAAGTAGGACTTATCCCCCTTCGCATGCAGGGTCAGGCCTGGCTCTCTCTTCTGTACGCATTCGTGGGCAAGCAGTGTGTTGTCAGTACTATGCCCGCCCCCTGTCAAGCCTTGTCGCCTGTTCCAGCTGGTCTGTCACTCTTCACACTCCTGTGTGCTGGTAGAGAGGATGGCTGACTCCAAAATGCATCGAGGCCTCCATAGTTTCTGTTCCCATGTGATGAAGCTCCTTCATGCACTGTCCCCACAGTCCTTATGCACAGAGTTCAGAACAGTGTTTGAATCTCTTAAATTCTTTAATTAAAAAACCCTGGAGTCCCAGGTTGACATGGAAACAGGGGCATGGCCTCTGGTGAGGATAACAGGGTAGATCTGGGGATCCCCTGAATGCTGCTCTGGGTTTCTTCCTGGGCTGTTCATGGGGTGCTCCCAGTCTGCCTATAAGGCAAGGGGCGCCTTCTCCCCTTTGCAGGCCTGTTGGGGCAGAGACTTGGGGCTCTGTCTCCTGTAGCTCCTGGTGGTCCACCCAGAAGCACAACCCACTCAGGGGTGCGGTGTGGGAGGGACAAGGCCTGGGGTACCTGGAAGTCTGGGAAGTCCATCCCATTGCCCCCGGCCCGCCACCCCTAGGTCTCTGGAGCCACAGGCTAGAAAATAGCCAGACTAGGGTGATCAGCAGCCCAAGGGGCCCAGGTCTGGGTTTGCCTCCCTAGGAAGGGTGAATACCCAGAGAAGCCAAGCCACAGCAGCCTTGGGGCACCCCTCCCCCATCAGAGGCCTAGGCCCTAGCTCTGAAAGGCAGGAAGCGCTGGACACAACCAAGTCCTTGTGAGCAACTCCCTTGGTTACTGAGTCCAGTGGGAAGGAATCCTGTTCCAATCCTCCTCACCCCCACCCCTTGTGCCCTGGGGGAGGGAAGAGGCCTGCTTGGTTCTGGTCCACCCCATCTTCCAGGGGTGGTGGTGAGACTGAAGCGTTGGGGTCCTTCCAGGCGAGGCCTCCTGCCCTCAGCAGACTGGGATCACCTGTGGGAGCGCCCTGCCCTTGCAGAGCGGGGTTCCAGTGGTGGCTGAGCTCTCTGCCTTCCTTCATCCTCTGCCCTCACTGACCCAGCATGCAGGCCTTTTTGCAGGCCACAGCTGAGACCAGGGCCGCACCCCGGCCGCTGCCTTCCTCCGACTCGATGAAGGTGATCTCGCAGCTGGGCGTCAGCCTGCGCACGCTGGCGTGGAACCGCTCCTTGAAGCTGGACAGGGGGAGCAGGCTGCTGTTGTCCCTCCCTGTGCGCACAGACCGCGCCGGCCTCGCCCTGCCCATCCTCCTGGACCAGTCCCCCTAGACGAGGATGCGGCCGCCCTTCCCCCTGCATGTGGGCCTGGGAGACAGAGGGTGGTCATGAATTCCCGGGCCAGGGCGCCCCACGAGGGCTCACCTGGGGTGCAGCTTGTACACTGAGCCGTCCACGCCCACTGTGATGCGCATCACATCCTCGCTGCGGCTCTCGCGCATGCGGTTGATGACACCTGCCAGCCCCGCTGAGCACATGTGCGCGGCGCGCGTGGACACACTCTCGCAGGCGCGGCGCACGATGTCGCAGTCGGCAGCGGAGGGCCGCAGCCCCAGCGTGCTCAGTATATTGTGGATCTGCTTGCGGTCGCCAGAGTCGCTGCGGGGCGAATGATTGAGGGTGGCTCCGCGTCCTAGCCAGCTGACCCCCTAGCAGCAGCCCCTTTCCCTCCCTGGAGAAGTGGGGGCGACCCTGCGCACCTGAACCTTAGAGTGTTTGGGATTGGGATGTGGGGCGGGGACGAGTCCCGGCTTTGCCAGGGAACAGCAGCAACCTGGCCTGGACAATACTGAGCCAAGGTCTGCGCTCCATCGTGGAGGCGACAATGCCGTGCATCGGCAGGTATGTGAAGTGAGATGGTGTCCACTGCGGGTGGTGAGCCACGAGAGGGAGAGGGATGCATGGGCTGGACCCCGTCCCCGGTGCCACGTTCTTACACCAGCCTGGGCCTCGGCATCTCGACACCGCCCCGGCCCCAGCCCCGGCCCCCTGCACCACAGCCTACGGACTCGACCCCGCCTCGTGACCCTCCCACACCCGCAACCCCGCCCCAGACCTTCATTTCCTGCTCCTGCACCTCCCAACCACGTCCCCCACCCGACACTCCTAACCTGGGACCTCCTCCCACCCCTGCTCCTAGCGTGCCCTTTGCCCCTCCCCTCCGCGCACCTCTCCACCTGCGACACGAAGCGCGTCTCGAATGCGCCGCGTGTGCGCAGCTGGTCCGAGGCCTCCCCGTGGAAGAGCAGGTTCTCGTCCACGAGCTTGAGCAGCACCAGCCGTACCAGCTCGCCCATGTATTTGCCGCCGATGAGCTTCTCGTACCTGCACACAAAGCTCTGATTATCCCTGTTGGCCGCAGAAACCGGCCCCGCCCCTCTCTCGGTTGCAGGGTCACGTGAGGTGCGCACACCCTTCTCTCACCCTGGCTGCCCAAAGACTTGGCTTCCTCCCTCTTCTCTCATTGCTAAACTGGGGATTGGGAAGGTGCACCCTGAACTGAGGACCCGGCCTATAACCACAGCTCTACCACACCCTGGTGAAGAGCTGCAGTTGTCACTGGCCAGTGCTGAGGTTGGCGCCAGCCTGCCCTGTGCATCACAGCTTATGTACCACTACTGACCTAGTGGAGGCCTGTGAGGGTCTGGGATGAGGCTGATGAAACAACTAGCAGGCCTGGCATATAGTAGGTGGTTAACAAGTGGCAGCAATGATTAACAACCAGCGCAGATGGTTGGTTCCCAAGCGGTGTTCTGCCAACCCACAGCATGGCATGCGACACTAACACTCGTTCTGTAAACGCAGACAAGTGTGTGCTTTGGGAACTCTGGTTAAGCCCAGCACACCTTGCCAGGGGCGACTGGGAGCCGTCACTATGCCAGAGGGTGATCTAACCACAATCTCGCTCCTTTCCTGCCGGTTTACGGGAGGGGGCAGGTCATGACTGAGCTGAGGGACAGAGGAGCCAGTGTACATGGCACCGAAAGTTTGCTTTTGCCCAGAATGGTTTAAAAACAAGCCCATTATCTGCGTGGCTGGGCTCCCATCTGCTGCAGCAGCGAGAGCAGCCCAGGGTGCGTCCTTACAGCTGCTGACCGGGGTTCGCGGAGTTCTCATCCACCACGCGGTCGTACTCCAGCAGGAACTCGTCCAGCTCGCCCGAGTCCCCAAAGGCGCCCCACTCCGTGTTGACACACATGCGGCCCTCGTCGCCCTCCACCAGCTCCACGTTCTGCATCTCCTCCATGTAGCAGGCGTTGCAGCCAGTGCCTGTGGGTGATGTCAGGCCCCACCTGGGGCAGCTGCACTTCACACGGACCCCCAGGATGCCCCCTTGGCCCTGTGTCCTCAGCTTCCTTGACCTGCACTCCATCTCCTGCTCCCATGCTTATGAGGTCTCTCTGTCCTGGAGCCCTGCAGCAAGGGCAGATGCTCTTCCAGGAGAGTGTGACCTGGATGGGGTAGGTGGACTAGCTCTCTGGGCTGTCCTATTCCCTAAGGTGACATTATCTGGGTTGCTGGGAGGGAAACAGCATGTGTCAAAGTGCCTGCCAACCAGAGATGGGTGTAGCAGGTACAGTTGTATCCTGCCTGTATATCACCTTGGTTTTCTTGCACTGTCTGCACATGTCCTGAGCCATATTTTGGGGGGCACCCAGAAAATGAGGATGGCAGTGTAGCCCTGGGAGCAGTCAGAGATACTACAGGCAGGACCTCAAGGTGAGGAGTGGAGACCTTCCTTCTGGAGTCATTAAACTAAAAGTGGTGCTAGCATGCATTAGGAGCCTGAGGCAGGGTTGCTCTCCAATGCTGGGCAATGGGCCTTTTGTGTAGGGATCAGGTACGAGTGGTGCTTGGCCTTCCTGTTTTGTATTTGTGGAAAACAAATTGAGATTTTTGTGTGAACTCTCTCAAATGTTAGACCCTGGAAGTTATTATGGGCATGTTTCAGGCACTGAGCACAGCTACCAAACATGTGTGCAGGCAGGCTCTTTGCCAGGGGCTCCTCTGCTGCCTCTGCTCCAGGATGGGGTACCACCAGGTAGCAGTAGCTCAGCCTGGTGAGAAATCACATGGAAGTGTCTAGGGGAGTCCCAAGTGGCTCTGCAGGAGAGGGTGGGGAACACTCAGGGTTAGATGTAGGACTTAAAGACAAGTGTAAAGACCTCTAAAAGCTGACAGTGGGCATGAAAGCAGAAGGAACAGCATGCTAGTAGAGTTAGGTTGAAGCTTCAGCCAGACCTGTGCATGCATAGTCCTGCATGGCACCGGCATTCAGCTCGGGCTGCGTGTACAAGATCACTGCCTGGCCTGGGTGTGCACTAGCTGTGCCTTCTAGGTTTGGGTGACTACACCCTGTGACTTGCACACAATTACACAGTCACCTAACGTCCTTTCTCAGAACACAGTCATTGTTAAGTAACACATGACTGTGTGTGTATGTACAATGTTTGTGTGCATATGTGTACATGTGTCTAATATGTAAGAAGCACTTGTCGATTACTGGGGGGTTTAATTGTAGATAGGTACCTAACCACACAAAAGTGTAACCTTCCAGGGTTGGCCCTGAAGTCCATGAAGATCACAGCACTGGTTTCTGGTAACCAGGCTTGAGGAACCCATAAATTCCCCTCACCCACCAACATGCATAGGAGGTGACTGATTTGGTTGGATTGTTCCCCAATACATGCTCATGATAATCACCTCATGATCTCTGAGAGGGCCCATAGCTTGAGTGGAAACCCTTCCTTGATGCTGCTCCTGTCCTGACACCTGCCTTCTCTCTGGGCAGGTCCCCAGTAAGACATCCAGAAAGAGGTGATGCCTCTTGCATGTGGACACATCTGCCCAGTCTGGCCAATTCACTGGGTAAGGTGTCTTACTGAGATCGTAGTGGTTGGTGTACATGCTACTGACCTACCATCTAGTGGGGAGGCAGGCACACAGCACCTATGCTACATCAAGGCCACTGGGCTTCCTGAGGGGCCCTACACAACCACCCAGAAGGGGCAGGGGGCAAGAAAGCTGTGATGGTTTGGATCATTTTTTGTCCCCCAAAGATTATGTTTTCCGTTTGGTCTTGGTGGGTGATGAACCCCCAAAGGGTTCATGTGTTGGGACTTGGTTGTGTTGTAAAGGCTTTATGTAAAAACTTCACCCCTTTGTGTTGTCCCAGGGTGGGACCTTTAGGAGTGATAATATCATTGGGGTGGGGCTCCTAGGATTCAGATCTGGTGGGGTCTCCAAGAAGAGGAAGTGAGGCAGGCAAGAGGTACATGAATATGGTCACACTTCTACTCAAAGTTCTGCCATTTTGCAATGTCCTTGGACTTCCCAGCCACCAGAATGTGGATTTTGCACATAAACTCTTTTCTTTAGAAAGCACCCAGTTTCAGGTATCCTGTTATGACACCTGGCACCCTTACCCACAAGTGACACGATAGTGGGCTAGGGTGGCACCCTTACCCACAATCATGCCGACCTCACACTTGTGGTCTTCGTAGTAGCAGGAGATCATCGTGGCTACTGTGTCGTTCACCATTGCCACCACGTCCATCTCAAAGTCCTGCCGAGAAGAACAGAGGCCAATGGTAACCAGGCCCAAGAGAGGAGCTGGTGGCACTGGGCTGGGGTCCCCGGGCAGGCACAGTGCCCCTCACCCCTCTCCTTTTGATGGCATCTCGTAGAAGCCCCACAATGTTGTTCCCTTCAGCTCCTGAGGCCTTGAAGCCCTTGGTCCAGTTGAGAAGAATGCCCTGTGGGGAGAGAGGGCCTTGTGGCTACTCTGCACACCAGGGACAGGCCTATGGCTGCACTGTTCCCACAAGGTCCACAAGGACATGTGCCCTGCTCTACAGTGGGGCAGACAGGCTTGAAGTAGCTGTGCAATGGTGATTGGTGCTGGGACAGCCCTCTAGGACATCTAATCTGTAGGTCTTGACCACCTTAAAGATGCCTGTACAGTGAAGTTTTGCAACATCATCCCAGAGTAAGGCTTGGTCCAGAGGGGAGCAGCATTTGAGGAGGGGTGGAGCAGGGGGTTGCTGTCATGTTGTACACCCTGCTACATACGGAGTTCCCCTAGCCCTCGCTGCATCTCTGCAGTCTGGGACTTGGAATGTTGCTCCAGAGCAAGCTCATGTTTTGTGACTGATTCACGTGTGTGCATGTGTGTGAGCACATGCATGCATGCAGACACGGCTGGCAGGCTAACTTGCTAGCTTGCTGGTGGGGATAGTATCTCAGTACCTTCACAGCTGACCAAGAGGATATGGATGTGATGGTCTAAGGGAGAGCTGCTACTTCCCTCTACAGTGGCTGTGGTGTGCCTCAGGGTCATAGGGCGACTTGGGGACATGTAGTGGGAATTGGCTGTTTCCCAAGCCTCATGTATAGTAAGTGGCAGGGCACAGCTTGAATGCAGCTCCTTCCACCTGGTGGCGGGGCTGCAGGGTCCCTCTGGGGCACACGCATCCTTCAGCCACCCTCCACCCCTCCACAACCCCCTTGCCCACCTTGTCGATGTCCTCATGCCTCACGGGGAAGGAAAAGGTAAAGCCCAGGGGCAGTTTCTTGTGCTTCATCTGATGCTTGTCCAAGAAGTCGGAGATGCACTCAGAGATGTAGTCGAAGAGCTGGAGGATGCACCCAGGGCAGTGGCTGCTGAAGGAGGCCGGCCGGCACCTCCCGGGCTGTGGGCTAGGTGTTGCCAGGGGTGTGTGCCGCTGATGCCAAGCCTGCTGCCATTCCCTCCCCTCCATGACCCAGGTCATGAACCTTCCCCAGTGTCAGAGCCTGCTGATGGCAGCCCTGGGATGATGTGACCCAGGGTGAGCTGGGCCCCACCTGCTGGACCAGAGAGAGCTAAACTGAGGCTCATCTCCGGCCACAGCCAGGCTTTCCAGCTCTAGGATTCAGAGTCTTATCAGCCACTTCCAGGTGCCCTGGCTGCCTATCTCTGGCATGGAACTGACCATGCTGCCTGCTGTGTGCTGGGCCAAGAAGGTGCCCACCTGACCCGCTGCCTTTGCTCTTGCCCAGTCTGCACTCAGAACCATGCCTGCAGGGGAGGGTCGTCCTCCTGGATGCCAGGGCACCTCTCTGTGCTCACACAGTGACTCTGCATCTGAGAACCTGGATGGCATGTGACTGGTGGGAGCTCCTGTCACCAGTTTGTCCTGAACCAATCCCTGACCTTGAACAGATAGTGTTTGGCCATATAGGCAGTGCCAGTTGCTGTCCACCTTGGCCTCTGTGCTGCCTGGCCACCCTCTGAGGCACTGGTCCCCTGCCTGGCTCCCTGCCTCCCAAGAGGCCACTAACCATCTCAGCGGTGCCCGTCATGGCGTCCTCAGGGATGGAGTACATCTGGTGTGTGGTCTTCACGCTCCACTGGCCTGCCTCGCCCTCCCCCACCTTCACCAGCATCACCCTGAAGTTGGTGCCGCCCAGGTCCAGGGAGAGAAAGTCGCCGACTTCTGCAGGCACAAGGGGGAGCCTATCAGCCTGGGATCCACGACAGAGAGGAGGAGGGGACGGCACGGGGCATCGTGGGGCTGGACAAGAGGCTACTGAGGCCTGCCCGGCTGCAGACAGGTCAAGGTGAGCTGGGGAGTCTCAGGAAGCCCCTGCCCTTGGCTGGCCAGTGGCGCCCAGGGACCACTGGACCTACTCCAGACTGACTGTGGGGGGATCCCCTCATTGTGAGGTGCAAAAAGCCAGTTGTCTTGAGGCATGATGGCTCCCCATGGGGCCCCAGGGCACAGCAGCCCAGCAGGCTGGAGTCCAGACTCAGGGCACTGCCCTGCAGTCGAGCCGGGTGCTTCCAGCTGGTCAGGTGCCATACCTGAGCCTTCCGGGGTGGAACGCACATAGGTGGGCAGCATCTTCACACTGGCCTCCTCGTGGGTCTCTAGCCTCAGGCCACGGGCCATCTCCTTCTGCATCCGCCTCATCACTTTCTTCAGGTCCTCCTCTTGCAGCTGGAACTCCGCCAGGATCTGCTCCACCTGCACAAAGAAGCGGGTGGACCATTATGCTGGTCAGGCTGCCCCAGGCCCCACTCAGAGTGACCTCTCTGTTCTTTGTCTTCACATTTCAAACCATCCACCATAGTTCAAAATGAGAAGAGCCAAGTCTCGAAACCAGCTCACACATCAGTCGGGTATGTTGGAGGTGTGAGCAACACAGGGAGGGGAGGCTCTTGTTCCTGACATATCTGGTGCCAAGATGTCTTATAGCACCTCCTGAGGTTCCACAGGTCTGGGCTTGGCAAGGAGGAAGCTCTGGCTGGGAGGGGACAGGCAGGTCAGGGGAGATACTGTCATCTACCTCTTGGGCTCTGTGCAAGGGGAGAAGGGCCATCTGCACAGCACAGCTGTGCATGAGGGGGCCCAGGCACTGCTAGTTAGTCAGGAGGTGACTGCTTGACGGGAGGCTCCCACAGAGGAGTGGCCGGGAGGTGGCAGAGGGAGGAGGGCTGTTTGTGTCGATGTGAGAGGGGCCATACATATGAAGCTGGCTCCACAGCACCAATCCTTTGAGTGTGGATGGCCTACAGATGGCCCTGGCTGCCACGTGGTGCTGTGAGGACAGCCTGTGAGAGCAGCCAGGCTCTGCCTAGCAGGTGGACAGCATGTGTCTGTCCCTTTTGCATAGTAGTGCATATTCATGGCTATCTCTGGGCAGCAGTAAAAGAATCATAAATATGTTTTCATTTTGAACCAAAACGGAAATCAAGGGAACCAGCAGTTAGCGTAATGGCTATGTCGCTGGACTCCCATGTAGTTGACCACAGTTCACGTCCCGGACCAGGTGGCTTAAAACTCATGCCGAGCACGTGTGCGTGCGTGCCTGAGATCCCGAGAGGAGAATGGAGGAGAAGGGATTGCAGCATGGCCATCCCCCCTGGGGGGGGTGATTTCTCGCTTTCTGTCTCTATGTCTCTCTCTGTCTGTCTGGCAAGCGCACGCACCCTATGGCGAAAACCTCTCCAAAAAAAAAAAAAAAAAAAGGAAATCAAAAGATGCTCTGATAAAAGCCATGGACCTACCCTTCATGAAAACACATTCATTTGCACACAGTCTTATGCATAAACTCGGGGTAAGAATGTTCGAATTCCAGCCAGGAGGCAATGCAGCCATTTGTCCCTTCTTCCTCAGTTTTTAGAGCCTTAGAGTCCAGGTTTTATTTCCCTGGGGCAGAATGAGGGTGGGTGAGCAGTAACATGGTAAGCCATGTTTAGGTTAAGTCAAGCACAGCGAGCCTCTCCCCTTGTGTCAGTGATTGGCTTAGATTGGGCATATGATTCAGCTCTTGTCAATGACAGGTAAAGGGAAGCCTGATTTTTAATATTTAATTTTTATTTATGTGTGTATATATATATATATATATATATATATATATACACACACATATACATTTTTGGGGGAGAGTTTTTTGCCATAGGGTGCAAGCGTTTGCCAGACAGACAGAGAGAGATAGAGAGACAGAAAGCAAGAAATCACTACCCGGGGGGGATGGCCGTGCCACAATCCCTTCTCCTTCATTCTCCTCTCGGGATCTTGGGCATACATGCACACGCACCGGCATGAGTTTAAGCCACTGGGTTCGGGACTCGAACCACGGTCGACTACACAGGAGTCCAGCGACATAGCCATTACGCTAACTGCTGGTCCCTATACATATATTTTTAAGTCCCCCCCCCCCCATAGGACGTATGCATTTCCCAGAAAGAGACAGTGAGAAGGAAAGTGAGAAATCAATCCCCCAAAGGGGATGAACACACTACAATCCCTTCTCCTCTATTCTCTTCTTGGGATTTTGGGCACACATGCACATGTGCCTGGTGTAATTTTCAAGCCACCAGGTCCGGGACTTAAACTGCAATCAGCCATGTGGGAGTCCAGCGCCTTAACCACTATGTTACCCGCTGGCCCCAGGAAGCCTGATTTTAGCAGAAGGGGAAACATAGCTGTACCCAGATGTGGTGGCCAGTGCTTGTGACAGCCATCTTGCAAACATAAGACAAGGCTGGTGAGAACATCTATTAGCACACTCCTGATGGCAGAGAAGGGAGGCTTGTGCCGGATCCACCACCTCTATGTGCTAGCTATGGAAGTAAATACTAACTACTTAAGCTACACAGAGTCAGGTGTTTGATTTCTGTAGTTCCCAAGAATTCCTAGCAGCTACAGATCCTTAGCTAGGCACCACTTCTCTTAATAAGGCCACACACTTAAAATTTAAACCCAGCTGAAATCAGAAAGACATGAGGCTAACGAAATCTATGACAGCACACACAGAATCACATACTTGACTGGGGCTGGAGGGAGGCAGCGTGTCGGGGAGCCAGGCTCCAGCAAGCCAGGTGCTGTGGAAACCACAGGGCTTTGGAGACCCTTATGAACTGGCCCCCATGAACAGGTACAGGTGGGAACAGGTACTGGGAAGTTCTGACTTGCAGCCTGGGGCTGACCTGGGGTTCACCTCTCGCCATAGAACAACCTCCAAAAGTGAGCCATATTCTTGGCAGTACCCTCCTTGGGTACCTAGAGGCCTGCGGATGCCCATATTCCTGGCACCTGGTCGGAGTGTGACCCAGGGGAGAGAGACCACCCCACTGTCTCACATGCTGAGATATTCCCAGCAGCAGAGACTGAGAACACACTGCTGTCCTCTATCTCCCCACCACTCCTACAATCACCCCAGGACTTGGGCACTTTGATCAGCTCCATCTCTCACAAGTGAGGAAACTGGTCACAGAGTAAAGCCCTTTTCCCAAGCCCATAGGGCCCAGGAACCTGCTCTAAGCCTGACCACACCCCACCAGGCTGCCTCCTGCTGGACTACAAAGTCCAGCCATCCCTTCCCGCAGCCAGGTCCCAGCCATAGGCATCCTTCTGATGGGTCTCAGTAAACTTACAGAACTCTCCTGAGCAGCTGAGGGCCTGGGGTACAGCCTGGGAACCCCGAAAAGCCATGTGGCCTCCAGGCAGAGCCTCAGGGAAATGAGTGCAGAACCCTACTCTGCAGGCCCACAGAAGCAGCTCCAGCTGCAGAGGTTTCTCTTGTGACCTTGCCTGAGAGGCCACAGGACAGTCACAGGGCTCTCTCTGCCCAGAACCCCCATACTCCCTGCTGGGCTGCTGACCTGGCTGGTCAGCAGGTGCCCATTGTGGGCCAGGTGCTGAGGGGGCATAGGAGAGGAGCCAGGAGTAGGGTGGGTCCCTTGCAGAGTGCAACAGGAAGGACACACAACCCACTGGGGTTGGCTGGGTGGACAGGAAACAGGGACCAGGGGTGAGGGCAGTGGGCAGAAGGAAGAAGGGAGTGAGACCAGATTGGTTGCCAGTGCCCCAGTTCATGATGTACGTTTGAGGAGGGAGAGAGGGTGGAGAGGTAGGGGCCAGTGGGGCATCTGGTACGAGTGGCCGGTGGGCTGGACCCATAACCCAGGTGAGGATAGAGGGTGCTGGGCAGTAAGAGGCAGCAAAAGTCTGGACTCAGTCTGAAGGCAGAGCTACAGACAGGATGCAGGTGAAAGGAAGAGAGGAGTCTGGGAAGGTGAAGTTCCACACTCTGGGAGGGTGGCTTGGTGGGGGGAATGGTCAGGAACTTGATCTAGGCCTGTGAATGTGTCTACCAGAGAGAGGTTGGTCCCAGGTAGCAACTGGCTGTTTGAGGTCAAAGTTTGGGGGAAGTGGCCAGACTATAAGTTTAAAAGCCATTGCAATGGAGACCATTCTCAATGCTGCAGACCAGGATAAAGTCACTGGGTGAACAAGGGACAGCAAAGGGCAGAAGGTGAAGGGAAGCCAGGGGGATGCAGCAAGCAGTGCCTTGGGACCCTACCTGCAAACCGCAAAAAGACAGGACACCTCCTAGTTCTGTATTTGGTGGACCAAGGCTGAGGACAGCCTAAAGGGATCTCCCATCCCAGCCAAAGGACCCAGAGGGTATGACCCAGGCCAGTGCAGCCCCAGTGGACCCTGTGGGCTCCAGGGCCAGATGGTGCCACCTGTCCAGGGCAGCCTAGCCCTGCACTGCCTGCTGACCCGAGGGTGGCTGTGTACACAGCAGCAAGTATCCAGGCCAGTAGCCCACATGACCAGAGGAAGAGAATCCTGATCCAACCTCCAGGACTACACAAGGACCCCTTAGAGCTAGAGGGCACAGGTGACCCAATTCTCCCCCTGCAAGGCCCCCATCCAGGCACCAGACACACTCATCCTAGGTCACCATTGGTTAGCCCCAAGAGTAAGCTCCCAGAACTCAGACAAGCTGGCAGTGGGTGTCCCCAGTGAGGATGGGGTGTTGGGGAAAGGAGCCAGGAGTAGGCACAGCTGCCTGTCAGGGCACCGCAACCCCTCCAAGGCCTGGGTGCCTCCTCCCCAGGGCCCCAGCGCCTGCTCACTACCTCACTACCCTGGCCCTAACTTGTGACCTGCAGAGCTGAGTGCAGTGCTTTGGGGCTGCTCTCCAGCCCATATCCCCTGGCTTTGAAGTGAGCCTTACCAGAGTCAAGGCTGTCTGGGGCTGGTTCTTTGCTGTGCCATCTGACGCCATCAGGAGGTGGGGATGTTCCTGCCGGCTGAGGCCCACGTGTGGCAGGTGAGGGCTGCCTGGCTAGAGGAGAGTCCCAGGGGCAGGCAGCCCGGGACTTCTGCACTGATCAGGCTCAGTTGCCACTGCTGAAATACTCAGCCAGCCACCACACGTCAGGGGCAGGCCGGAAGGGCAGAAGAGGCTTGCCAGGGTCAGGGTTGATAAAAGCAAGGGGACAGCACCGGGGTCAGGGTTGATAAAAGCAAGGGGACAGCACCGTGGGGCATGTTGCCATACCCTCTGGACACCACGTGGGGACTGCTGCCTAGCTGGTGGGGAGGGGCGCCCAGCTGGCCTATCCACTCTGCCCTCCCCTCCCAGGTCTACTGCGGGCAGAGGTCCCCAGGCCACCCCGAGGAGCAGGAGGCCCACAGACAGGTAGGAAAGGGGGCGTATAGTGAGGGGCCTGGCCTGTGCCAGCGAGAGCTGGACTTGCTCTTGCAGGTGAGAGAATCGAGGAGCTCAGGAGGAGTTGCTGGTAAGGGCACGGGGTAGTGTAGCAGGCTCCGCTCAGGGCCCCACTGGGGTTGGGCAAATCCCTCCCGCCGGCCGTGGGCGTGGAGCCGCCCCAGCCGCGCGATTGGTCAGCGGCACGCACACGATCCCATTTAAGCCAATGAAAACCAGAGGCTGCGGCAACACCGCGGGCAGGTGCAGGGCCCTGGGGCTGCCCCTGAGCACCCCTCCACCCCACTCACGCTGGGCAAAAATACACTTTTTATTAGGACTCTTCTATTTCAAGGCAGACCAGCCTCAGAATGCCTTGAACCAGAAAACAGAAAAAGTGTGTATGTGGGAGGCCGTTCTTAGGTTTGGGGGCTGCTGAGTCCAGGCCTTGGGCTCGTTTTGGGCGCATCTCCCTGGCCCTCCTTAGGCTCGCCCACGAGTGACCCTAAGGTTACTCAGACCTGCTAAAATTAGCTGGAGCTCACACGTGGGTCAGGGTATGCCCGGAGGGTGCCCTGTTAGAATGCCAGGCTCTCCAGCCAATGGCTCTTCCTCAGGTTATCCCTGAGAAAGCCCTTGACACGATCGATCCCCTTCCCAAAATAGAGTGAGATGGCCTCGAGGGCCCATGTGGCAGGTCACAGACCCGACCAGTCCTGGCTCTTGGCCACTGTTCGCTGGGGGCAGGGCTCAGACCCTGTTCCGTGAGGCAGGTCTTCTGGATCAACCACTAAGTGGATGCCTAAGGGCTGGCTTCTGGGACCAGCCCTCAGCACTACTAATCCTCAGTTCTGCTCCAGGGAGGTGGCGAAGGCTTGGCGAGGCTGGGCAGAGTGTCAGGTGGCCCTTTTCAGCCTGGTAGACCTCCAGGCACCCGCCTCCCCAAGCTAGCACTCTGAGCACTGAAGACCCTTCCCAGAGCCCTTTCCTGGGAGCCACTCCTTGGTTCACTGTCACCTGCAAGGGCAGAAAGGGGTCTGACACTCCAGTTCCCCTTAGGTTAATCCTCCAGAACCACACTCTCCCCTGGTGGGGCCCTCCTATGCGCTACCCTGTCCTCTCGTGGCTTCTTCTTTAGGTGACTGAGCATCAGCAGTGGGTCAGTATACAGGGGACAGTCCCCACCCTGAAGGCACTTGATGGGGTGGATCAAGTGCCACCTGTCCAGACCTGGTTTGAAGAGGAGGGGCCAGGAAGGAGAGGGCCTCAGAGACAATTCCTGGGCATACTCAGAGCCTTCAGTATATCAAGGGCTGTCCGGATGATGTGGATGAACATGATTTCTGCTTAGAATTTTCTAAGAAACAGAGCTGTGCAGAGTTCAGGTGGGATGTCGCAGTATCTACCGAGTTTACCGTTTAATGGGAAGAGAAAGGCTGGTCAGAAGGGGCCTTGCTCCAGTCCCAGTTCACATCCTCACCCACCCATTGCTCAAGGGGTGACTGATAGGTGTTTCATTATCTCAAGGAAATAATAGTACAAGGTCAGTGATGGATATTCAAGATAATTAATTATATCAAAGATGGACACAATCCACATATTCAACAGCAGAGGATTGGTTAAATAAGTTATGCTACACTTATATGTAGTCATTAAAGATGGCAAGACTGATCTGCCACTACTGGCATGAAAAGGTGTTCACAATATCATGTTTAAAGGAAGAGGTGGCCACCCTCCGAGAAGGCTTCCAGTCTGCCCTGCCTCTGGTATTCACCGCATAGTATTGTCGCTTCCCGTGCTGAACAGCTCTCGCCTGTGTGTCTGATAGGACATTCAGAAGTGATGGTTCATGACTTTGGAGGCTGTCCCATAAACGACAACACGGCTTTTGCTTTGCTCACTCTGAGATCATTCCCTCTGGTCTAGTAACGAGAAGTGAGGCCTCCTGCCAGTGGCAGCTCTCACTTTCCAGGCATGTGAGCAAACCACAGTGGAAGCAAAGCTGAGAGCCCCAGTTGAGCCTTTGGACAAGGCAGCCCCAGCTGACGCTTTGCACCCTTAAGAGAGACACCATGCCAGACTACTCAGAGAAGCTGCTTCTGGATTCCTGATCCACAGAAACAAATTAAAAAGGTTTGTTGTTTTCAGCCTCTGAGTTTTGAGGTAATTTGTTACACCGCAATATATGACTAGTACCGGGGGAAAAAGACAAGGGTACTTCAAAAAAGTTCATGAATTTAAAATATGGATTTCTTTGGATCAGCAAATGGTGTAATGGTTACATCACTGGACTCCCACGTAGTTGACCATGGTTTGAGTCCTGGACCCGGTAGCTTAAAACACACTGGGTATGTGTGCGTATGTGCCCAGAATCCTGAGAGGAGACTAGAGCAGAAGGGATTGTGGTGTGGCCATCCCCCTGGGGGTGGTGATTTCTCACTTTTTGTCTCTGTCTCTCCAGCAAGCACACAAGCCCCATAGCAAAAATCTCTCTCTAAAATAAACAAATAAGTAAAGTATGAGTTTATTTTGGTGCAAAAACAGTTTTAAATACATGCATAGCTTTCTGATAATAACCATTTTTATGGACTTTTTGAACACCCCATGCAGTATATATACACTCATTGTCATATATATAAACACATACATATATATGATATAGATAATATACATATGAGAAAAATATAGCAAAATGGTAACAGGAACATTTTTTCTTGAGAGATTTTTGCTATAGGGTATGTGTGCTTGCCAGAGAGACAGAGAGACAGAAAGCAAAAAATTTAAACCCCCCCCACCCCGGGTGCAGCTGGACACAACTCAGTCCCTTCTCCTCTATTCTCCCCTCAGGATTTTGGGCACACATGCACATGCACTCAGCATGAGTTTTAAGCCACCTTTCCAGGACTCGAACTGTGGTCAACTGCATGAGAGTCCAGGACGTATCCATTACGTCATCTACTGGTCCTAACAGGAATTTTCTTTTTTTTTTTTAAAGAATTATTTATTTATTTAATCCCATTTGTTATTATATTTATTATTATCAATTTGACTAGACAGAGAGAAAGAGAGAAAGGGAAAATGAGAAAGCAAGCCACCAGGTCCGAGACTCAAACCATGGTCAGCCATGTGGGAGTCCAGCACCTTTAACCACCACGCCACCTGCTGGCCCCAACAGGAATTTTCTTGATAGTGGAAATATGAGTGATTTTAATTGATTTTACTCTTTGGTTATCTGTATTTCCAATTTTTTGGCAGTAAATGCATTAATAGAATAATACTTTTTTAAAAGAAAACAGAAAGATTTGGCTCTATTTTCTATTTTTGCATAGAAGATCTGAGACCCAGAATCTAAAGAACAGAAGTTCACAGTTAAATGGACCAAAGTGCCAGATCCCCTATGCCAGTTGGAGAGAAAGTGGGGCCAGGGAGACCAAAATGCCAGCCCCTCTCTCATGGGCCTGTTCCCTGGCTGCCCTTAGCACCAGCTGGGCACCAGCTCAGCACATGATGCAACAGGGCCTGGAGGTCAGCATGGTGTTGCAAGTGTTTGCTTACAGCAGGGTAGACTTGAAACTGGCTGTGCCCTTGTGCGGCAGGGCAGGCTGGGGCCTGGGTAGTGGGTGGTGAAGTCAAGAGGAGAGGAGCCAAAAGATGGCAGAGCATGCTAGGGCAAACAGCACAGCTGGCAGTGCTATGGCTCACACAGGCCAGGGACTATGCCAGGTTCTCTGTGTGGAGTCCACCCGGCTTGCAGACTGTAGGCTGTCACTTTATGTGTGGAAAAACTGAGGCCAGTGAGAGTTAAGGGACTTACTAGGAGGGAACACCAGGATTCACTCCCAGGTCAGTACAACTCCAGGATTGTTAAGGGCTTACATTTCTTGACTACATGGGAAGCTCTTTGGGGCTAAGTGCTCACTGGAGGCCAGGGAGTGGCCATTTTGGAGATGTCCCATGGCTTCAGCTCAGCTAGTGGGGGTGGGACAGCAGTAGCCACAAGGTCCAGTCTACTGTAGAGTTTGCTGCTGACAACAGAGGGCCTAGTGGCCTGGGTTCAAGTGTCAGGAATCAGGCCCGAGGGCCAGAACTGCTGGGGGAGGGGATGAGGACACAGCATGAGTGAGGGAGCAGGGAGTGGTCCTGTGCATGGCCGGGGGTGGTGGTAGGGGCAGCTGTTTGGCGGGTCACCCAGACCCCTGTAGCAAGAGGCAGAATAATACCATGTAACACAGGAGCTTGGGGTTCCCAGCCTGAATCTGAAGACTGACTCTAGGGCCCTTAGTGTCTCTATGTCTCAGTTTCCTCATCAACAAAAAGAGGCAACAAGGGACCAGCAGTTAGCGTAATGGCTATGTTGCTGGACTCCCACGTAGTCGACCATGGTTCGAGTCTCGGACTCGGTGGCTTAAACTCACACCGGGCACGTGTGCATGCCCAAGATCCCGAGAGGAGAATGGAGGAGAATTGTGGTGTGACTATCCCCCCTGGGGGGGTGATTTCTCAGTTTCTGTCTGTCTGTCTCTCTCTGTCTGTCTGGAGAGTGCACACGCCCTATTGCAAAAACCTCTCCAAAAAAAAAAAGAGGCAACAATCCATCTATCCTACAGGGCTGTTGACAAAATGCAATGAGATAATACAGATAAGGCTCTTGCCACATACAAGTTGTTCAAAAGCTTGTAGATATTGTTGCTACCAAAGGATGTTTCAACTCCTAGGTTAGAGTTAAGGACATATGCTCTTGATCTATGGCAGGTCCAATGCCAAGCTCTCACCACAGTGTCTACCAGTTATTTCATTGATCTAAGGAGAGGGCCTCTGTGATGTTAGTCCCAAGCTAAACCAATGAAACTTTTTGTCTAAAAGAGAATGGCTACATGGGACCAGCAGTTAGTGTAATGGCTATGTTGCTGGACTCTCATGAAGTCGACCGCGGTTTGCGTCCTGGACCCGGTGGCTTAAAACTCACGCAGGGCGCATGTGCATGCATGCCCAAGATCCTGAGAGGAGAAGGGATTGTGGCGTGGCCATCCTCCCGGGGGATGATTTCTCGCTGTCTGTCTCTCTCTCTCTCTCTGTCTGTCTGGCAAGCACACGCGCCCTATGGCAAAAACCTCTCAAAAAAAAAAAAAAAATAGAGAGAGAGAATGGCTACAGGCTAATGTCATGGCCGATGGTAGGAAGGGAAGTTTCAGGGGTTGGTTGCTCTACCTAAACAACCATTAAGTTAGAAAAAAAATGAACTATATAAATAAACTATTTTAGAACTCTGGAATCTGACCTGATACTTGCAGCAACTGCAGGAGTCCTTAATGAAAGGAGAAGCTGCTGACAGTTTCGAAGTGAGTGGCATGGGAAACCAGCTACTGTCCCCCATCCCTCAGCCTTCTGTGGTCACAGGGAAAGTGCCAAGGTCCTGAAGGAGGGGCTGGAGCAAGGGTGGGCAGAAAGCACTTTATCTCCAGAAATCTGGGGTTGTACACTTTGGTTGATCTGATGGTTCCCTGAGAGCTGAGTGTAGAACTTGTCTACACCCCCTCAGGCTGTAGTAGGTGATCTCATGGTATCTATCACAAGATATAGCATACATGATAGGTCTTTGGGGGTTTTGTTTGTTTGTTTGCTTTTTATCAGTACATTTAACGAATTCTCTTTTATGTCACTGCAAAGACCACAGAACAGAAACTTCAGCAACCACACACAACAAAGACTACAGACTTTACAAAAATAGTTTGGAAAAGTCACTATACAAATGAATAACTGCAGCCCCTCAACAAGCAACAAAAACAATCCTAAGAAGGAGAGGATCTGACTCCCAAGTTACTACATTATACTACTCAAAACGTCCAGTTCTCAACACAGTATTACAAAATATACAAAGAAACAGGAAAATATGGTTTGATCGCATTAAAAAAAAGCTTTAAAAGAAACTATCCCTAAGGAAGCCCAGACATTGGAATTACTAGTCCAAAATATTACACCAACTTCTTAAATATGTTTAATAAGCTAAGGAATTAGTGAATTTGAAGATAAGGTCATTGATATTAACAAGTCTGTAGAGAACAAAGAAAAAAAGAAAATGTGTACAGAACTTGAGAAACAAATAGGATGCCATCAAATACACCAAATAAGTATAATGGTAATTCCAGAAGAGAAAGACAGAAGGATAGCAGAAGAATAAATGTTTAAAGGAATAGTAGTAAAACAATTTCCTATATTTGATGACAAACACAAAAATACATATCTAGGAAGCTCAATAAACTCAAAGTGGGATAAACTCTAAGAGATCCACACTGAGACACATTATAGTTAGATTGTAAGGGAAAAAAAGAACAAGAAGAGAACCTTGAAAGCATGGAAGTGACACTCAGTGTATAAAAGAGCCTTTTAAAAATAATTATTTATTTAATTTTATTTATTCATTCATTTATTTTTTTTTATTTTTTGGAGAGGTTTTTTTCGCTATAGGGCGCGTGCGCTCGCCAGACAGACAGAGAGAGACATAGAGACAGAAAGCGAGAAATCACCCCCCAGGGGGGATGGTCACGCCGCAATCCCTTCTCCTCCATTCTCCTCTTGGGATCTTGGGCACGCACGCACACGCGCCCGGCGTGAGTTGTAAGCCACCGGGTCCGAGACGCGAACCGCGGTCGACTACGTGGGAGTCCAGCGACATAGCCATTACGCTAACTGCTGGTTCCCTCATTCATTTATTTTTAATTTGACCAGAGAGAGACACAGAGAAAGAGAGAGCGAAAATGAGAAAGCAAGCTGCCAGGTCTGGGGACTTGAACCGTGGTCAGCCATGTGGGAGTGTCCAGCGCCTTAACCACCACGCCACCTGCTGGTTCCCACAAAAGAGCCTTTTTAAGGTTAATAGTTGATTTCTCATTAGCAACTGTGGAGGCCAGAGGGTAGTGGAATGATATACCATCATGTGCCACACAATGGCATTTTAGTTAATGATGGACTGATATCCAACAGTGATCCCACAAGATTATAATGGAGCTGAAAGATTCTTGTCACCTAATGACATTGTAGCCATAGTACTACCCTACATTATTCATGTTTGTGATGTTAATGTAAACAAACCTATGTATAGCACATACAGTTACATACAGTATACAATACTTAATAATGATCATGAACAACCATATTACTAGCTTATAAATTTACTACCTTTTGTCATTATTTTAGAGTTTATAATTTCTATTTGTTAAAAATTTTGCTGTCATCTTGTGTTTACTGTGTTTCATGATTACATCACTTTCTCTTGTGCTTGATTTAATCTCATGCTGTTTTTTTTTTTTTTGTTTTTTTTTTTTTTTTTTTTTTTTTTATTATAGTCCTTGCAGGGGTACAAGGTTTTGAAATGGAAGACAATGATACTGATGTACCTGAACCTGCATAGGCCTACACTGATGTGTGTGTTTCTGTCTTCGTTTTCCCTCCTTTGTTCATGGTAGAGCATGTGCATGTGCACATTAGAGTGAGAGAGAGAGAGAGAAAGAGAGATCAGCACCCTTCACAGAGTGAGGCTCTTCCTCTAGTCCTCCAGTCTATTAGCTCCTAGATACTCACATGTGTGCCCAGCACATTTCAGGCTGACTAATCTGGGGATTCAAATTCCAGTCACCATGAAGAATATAGCTTCTTTTAGAGCCACTCTGTGTCTTCACTTTTAACAAAAATAAAATAAAAATTTTAAAATAATTAAAAGTTTAAAAACAGAAAAAAACTTAAAGAGTAAGAGTATGAAGAAAGAAAAACAAACACAAAATAAAAAATAAAATGTATTTCTGTTTTAAGCTACCTGTTAAACCTTAAAAAAGTTAAAAATGTGTATAAACTAAAAAAAAGTTACGGAAAGCTAAAGTTAATTAATTTTTTTTCTTTTTTTGGAGAGGTTTTTACTATAGGGTGTGTGTGTTCGCCAGAAAGACAGAGAGAGACAGAGAGACAGAACGTGAGAAATCAACCCCCAGTGGGGGATGGCCACGCCGCAATCCCTTCTCCTCCATTCTCCTCTCAGGATCTTGGGCATGCACACACACGTGCCCAGCGTGAGTTTAAGCCACCAAGTCCGGGATTTGAACCATAGTTGACTACATGGGAGTCCAGCGACAGCCATTACACCAACTGCTGGTCCCAGTTAATTACTGAAGAAAAATTATCCTAATAAATTTAGTACAGCCTAGTGTTCAGTGATTTTGAAGTCCACAGTAGTGTATAATAAGGTCCTAGGCCTTTATGTCCACTTGTTACTCACTCACTGACTCAACTAGAGCAACTTCTAGTAATGAAAGTGCCATTTATTTCAAATGCCATATACAGCTGTACCATTTTTCTCTTCTCTACTATACTTTTACTGTACCTTTTCTATGTTTAGATACACAACCTCTTACCATGGTGTTACAATTACCTACAGTACTCAGTTCATGAGTACATGCTGTACAGGTTTGCCGCCTAGGAGTGACAAGTTATACCACGTAGCCTAGACGTGTAGTTGCTATACCATCCAGGTTTGTGTAAGTACACTCTATGATGTTTGCACAATGATGAAACTGGCTAACGATGCATTTCTCAGAGTGTATCCTCATCATTAAGTGATGTATGGGTACATTTAAAGTGCTGAAAGAAAAAAAAAGTCAATCTATGATTCTACAGCGAGGAAAACTATTATTGAAGAACAAAGGAGAAATTAAGACATTTCTGATAAACAAAATCAATGAAAATTTATTACCAGTAGTCTTACCCTACAAGGAATGAGGGAATCAGGTTGGGGTGGAGGGGAAGCAAAACATTTAACAGACACAAAAACAGAAAATTATCTGTTGATGATGTGTATGTTAATATCTTTGACAGGACTAAGCATAATGTATTCATGCAGGGAACATTTGTGTGTTGTAAAGATGTAAAGTGATTTCCTGTAAAAAAAATACAATTTTTAAAAAGAAAGAAATGCTAAAGGAGACTTTTAGGCTGAAATGAAAAGATAGTAAGTGGTAGCTCAAAGTCATACGAAGAAATAAAGGACACTGGGAGAGGCCATTACACAAGTAAATACAGCAGCCAACGTTCACATACTTTTTGTTTGTAATGCCTCTTGTTTAAAAGGGAAATGCGGGAAACCAGATTTATAAATCTATGTTGGGGGCACACAAGGTATACAAACTTAATCTGTGAGAATAATTATATAAAGAAATGGGGATGGAGAATAGTATTTGTATACTACTGGAACTAGGGATTATTTGAACTAGGTTCTTATAAATTTAATATGTACATTGCAATCCCCAAGGCAACCATTAAGAAAGTATTTTCTATACAAAAATCCATCATGACTTTTCTGTTAACCCGATAACAAGGCTAGCCAGTGATATGGTGGTGAAGGTGGCTGGATCCTACATGGCTGAATGTGTGGATTGAATCCTGGAACCAGTGGCTTGAAAAACACACCAGGCATGTGTATACATGTGTGTGATCAAAATTCCCAAAAGAGAGAAAAATGGAGGAGAAAGGATTGCAGTGTGATCACCTCACATAAACGGTGCTTTCTCATTCCCCCTCCCTTTCTCTTTCTCTGTGTCCAGTGGATGCACATGCCTCTGGCAAAATTAAACAAACAAAAAAAAAATGTACAGGAAAAAATCAAATCGATGGGATCGCTGGACTCCCATGTGGTCGACCGTGGTTCCGGTTTGAGTTGGCTTAAATTCATGCCGGGCGCGTGTGCGTGCATGCCCAAGATCCCAAGAGAAGAATGGAGAAGGGATTGTGGTGTGGTCATCTCCCGGGGGGGGGGGGGGGGGTGTGATTTCTCACTTTCTCTCTGTCTCTCTCCGTCTTCCTGGCAAGTACACACGCCCTGTAGCAAAAACCTCTCAAAAAAATAAAATAAAAAAGAAGTAATAATGTAGAAAATAAATTAAATTACAAAATCCAGTAATAGAGCAATTAAGGTACAAAAAAGTATAAGACACAAAGAAAAAAATAGTCAAGTGGCTGAAGTAAGTTCTTCTGTGTCAGTAATTTTCAACAGAGATCCAGCTGTTGTGGCATAGCAGTAATGCAAGTACCCTGCAAGGCTGGAAACCATATGGCTGACTATGGGTTTGGCTTCCCAGGTTGACTTGGGACTATGCTGGGTGTGTGTGCAGGTGTCCAGGATTCTGAGGAAGTGAAGGGCTATGGACAGGAGATCTTGTCAAGGATGTGCCCATTCTATCTGTATACCATAAGAATTTAGAAAAAGAAGGGCAAACTAAATCCATGCACACATGTATGCTCTATCATAAGAAAATGAAAGTATAGGCCAGCAGGTGACATGGGAGTTAAGATGCTGGATCACACGTACTGACTGTGTGATTCAAGTCCTGAACCTGGTGTCTTGAAAATCATGCCAGGCACGTGTATGTGCATCCCCATAATTCTGACAAGACTGGAGGAGAAGGGATTGAGGTGTGGCCATTCTACCTGGGGGGGTGATTTCACTTTCTCTCTCTCTCACTCTCTGTCTCTCTCTGGTGAGTACACATACCCTATAGCAAAAATAAATAAATAAATAAATAAATAAATAAATAAATAAATAAATAGATGAAAGTGGATAAACCCTCCAATTAAAAGGTAGAAATTGGCAGAATGGAAAGAATATGATTCACCAATATGCTGTCTATGAGGGACTCACTTTACATATAAAGACATAGTCTGAAAGTAAAAGGTTGGAAAAAGATATTCCATGAAAAATAACCAAAAGAGAGCTATGGTGGCTGTATTAGTAACAGATAAAATATATTTTAAGTTAAAAAAGGTCTCAAGGGACAAAGAACATTATATATTGAAAAAGATTTGCTCTATCAAGAAAATATAAAAATTATAAACAATAGAGCCCCCAGACTCATAAAGCAAAATGTACAGAATTGAAGGAAGAAATAGACAGTTCTGTTATAATACTCAGAGACGTCAACAAGTCACATTCAATAAGGATAGAACCAGAAGATTAGTAAGAGCAGGGAGGACTTGAACAAATATAATCTAAACAGATTTAACAGACATTCATAGAACACTCCAACTAACAATAGTAGACTATACATTCTTAAGGGTACACCAAAATTCTCAAGGATAGACCATATTTTAGGTCATAAAACAAGTCTTAGTAAATTCAGAAAGATTTAATTTTGCCAGAGGGAGAGCACACTTGCTAGAGAGAGACAGAGAGAAAGTGAGAAAGCATCCCTATGGGGAATGGTCTTGTCTCAATTCCTTTGCCCCCATTCCTCCCTCCTTTTTGAGATTTTGGGCACACATGCATGGAGCATTTCTCAAGCTGCTAGGTCCAGGACTTGAACTGCAAAGTTGGACAGATGGGATCCAGGCACTTTAACCATCATGCCACAAGCTGGTCCAAGGAAGATTTAAACAAACTATTCATAAACAACCAGTGAGTGAAAGAAAAAAAATCACCATATAAATCAGAAAAGATGAATGAAAATTAAAACACAAAATACCAAAATGTACGGGATACAGTGAGAGTAGTGTTCATAGGGAAATTTACAGTTGTAAACATCTCTATTAAAGAACAAGAAAAGGGATTAGGGCTACTGAAGACTTTCTGCCAGACTTCACCTTCCTGCCCCCCCCCCCCCCCCCAGATTGGGCCAGACAATACAAGGGAACTTGTGGAAATGTCAGATAAATAATTTAAAATATTCATAGTGACAAATCTAACAGAGACGCAAGAGAAGAGAGACAACAAAGTTCAGAAGATGCTGGAGAAAAGAGACAATGACTTCCAGGAAGTGAAGAATTTCTTGCATGATCTGAAGAGGAAATACACACCATAAAGAAGAATCAAATGAAATTGTGAGAGATGAAGGCTGTAATACAGGAAATCAAATTCTCCCTTAAAAATATACTAAAAGCAGATTAGATCATCCAGAATATGGAATCTCAGATGTAGAGGATAGAACCCCTGACCTAGAAAAATTCACCAAAAAATAACCCCCCCAAATGCGAATAACACATGTATAACACTAGATACCATTAAACACCCAAACATCTGGATCATCAATATCTCAGAAGGTGAAGAAACTAATAAGGGCATTAATAATCTATTCCATGAAATCCTGGGAAAAAACTTTCTAAACCTAGAGAGGCACTCAGATATCCAGACTCTAGAAATACAAAGGACCCCACATAGAATCAACCCAAGAAGATCTTCAAAACGCATTATAGCCGGACCACAGATAGAGACAAGATACTAAAACTGGCAAGAGAGAAATGTCAAGTTACTTTCAAAGGATATCCCATCAGGCTAACATCGGATCTCTCATCATAAACAATGCGAGCAGGGAAAGAATGTGAAAATATATTCACAGTGTTAAGTGAAAAACAATTTCAACCAAGAATATTATACCCAGGAAGATTATCCTTCATGTGGGGCAAAAAAGACAAAAAACATTCTCAGATAAACAAAACATGAAAGAATTTACCAACACCAGACCAGGTCTCCAAGAAGTGCTGAAGGGAGTGCTATACCAGGAAAAGTAAAGTCAAACACACATTAATAAGAGTACAAGAAACAACCAAGAAAATGGCCAGCCTAATGGTAGGGACAAGTCTAGAGCTGAATGTTAACTTCCAGAGTTTAAATGGAAAGGTCAGACCACAGTAGCACTGAATATTCAATAGAAGAGAGATTAATTACATGAGACTAAACTGGTGAAATAGAATTCTAGGACTTTAGACTAAAACATTACTGGTTTTCTTCTTTTTTTTTTTTTTCTTCTTTTTTTTTTTTTTTTTTTTTTTTGAGAGGTTTTTGCTATAGGGCGTGTGCGCTCGCCAGACAGACAGAGAGAGACAGAGAGACAGAAAGTGAGAAATCACCCCCAGGGGGGATGGCCACACCACAATCCCTTCTCCTCCATTCTCCACTTGGGATCTTGGGCACGCATGCACACGTGCCCGGCGTGAGTTTTCAGCCACCGGGTTCGGGACACGAACCGCGGTCAACTACGTGGGAGTCCAGCGACATAGCCATTCAGCTAACTGCTGGTCCCACTGGTTTTCTTCTATGCTTTGTTTTCCAGATTTAAGGACTTTCGTCTTCTCTTGAACTGTTGATAGTTTAATCTACATACTATTTGAACTGAATCCTAACCTTTTTCGTTGCTTTAAGTCTTAACATTTTTTGAGTTTGATCTATTAAAACTAAATTGTTTTTCTTGAAATTAAAAAATGCATTAAAAATACCTAGTTAATGATTGCAATAAGCTATATAGCCCCAGCTAGGTGCTACTTTATAGTATGTTCGCTTTGCTCCCTGAGGTTATGCCTAAAGTCAGACATGTGTTCATAGATATGTATATATCAGCTGTGCTTGCTATTGAAAGTTTTTAGATTAATTGCTATTTTTAGTGAATTGATACAATATGAAAAAAGACATGGAAAACAACTGTAGACACCAGAGACAGTATGGGAGGAGGGTGGGAAATGGCAGAGGAGGACAGGTAGGGAATCAAGGAAAAGAAAAGAAAAAATAAAAATATATACGAAACAAGAAATGGAAAAATATTTGTTGACGATAACATGTATGATAATATCCTTGATTACGCCAACATACAGTGTATTCTGGATGGAAAATATCATTTTGTATACTGTATTGGTGTACAGTGAATTAATATAAATAAGTACAAAATAATGAATAAGAAATGTGTTAAATCTATACCTTAAGAATTCAGAAAAAGAAGAGCAAACTAAAACCAAAGCTAGCAGGAGGGAGGAAATAAAGATCAGAGTGGATATAAACAAAGTAGAGAATAGAAAAACAGCAGAGGAGCCAGATGGTGGTATAGTGGTTAAGGCAGCTGTATCTCACATGGCCAACTGCATGGTTCGAGTCCTGGGCCTGGCAGCTTGAAAAACATGCTGGGCATGTGTGGTGCATGCCCAAAATCTTGAGAGGAGAATGAAGGAGAAGAGATTGTGATATGGCCATTGACCCTGGAATGTAATTTCTAACTTTCCCTCTCTCTATGGCAAGTGTATATGCCTATAGCAAACTAAAAGGAAAAGAAAAAAACAAAATATAAAAATAAAATCAATGAAGCTACAATTCGGTTCTCTGAAAATACCAATAAAATGGCTAAACCCTGGGTCCAGTGGTGGTTAAGGCACTGAACTCACACATGGCTTACCACCATTTAAGTTCTGGACCCGGTGGCTTGTAAATTGTGCCGAGTATATGTGCTGCATGCGTGTGTGTGTGTGCCCAAAATTCTGAGTGGAGAACGGAGTAGAAAGGATTGCTGTGTGGCCATCCCCCAGGGGGTGATTTTCACTTTCCCTCTCTCTGTCTCTCTCTGATGAGCACATGCACTCTATGGCCAAAAACAAACAAACAAACAAAAACCCAAACAACAACAACAACAACAAAAAGGACAAATCTTTAGCTAGATTACAAGAGGGTGGAAGGTAGAAAGAGAAAAAAGATATGGCTCTAATTACTAATATCAGAAATGAAGGAATGGACATTACCAACTTTACAGAAATAAATAGGATTTTAAGGGGATACTATTAACCGTGAGTTAATTAATTAGATAACTTAGATGAAATGGAAAAATTCCTAGAATATATGAGCTATTAAGACTAACTCAGGAAACAATAGAAATATGATTAAATTAATAACAAGTAGGAAGGAAACTACCTTAATTAAAAACTTAGCAGTGCTTAGCAGTGGGGGCTGGCAGGCGGCATGATGGTTAAGGACTCTGGGCTCCCACATGGCTGGCTGACTATGGTTTGCATCCCGGACCTGGTGGCTTCCTTTTTTTTTTTTTTTTTTTTTTTTTTTGGAGAAGTTTTTGCTATAGGGCGTGTGTGCTCGCCAGACAGAGACAGAGAGACAGAGAGACAGAAAGCGAGAAATCACCCCCCCAGGGGGGATGGCCACGCTGCAATCCCTTCTCCTCTATTCTCCTCTCGGGATCTTGGGCACTCACGCACACACGCCCGGTGTGAGTTTAACCCACCGGGTCCGGGATTCAAACTGTAGTTGACTACATGGGAGTCCAGCAACATAACCATTACGCTAACTGCTGGTCCCGTGGCTTCCTTTAAAAACAAAAACAAAAACAAAAACTTACCAATGAAGAAAACCCCAGGATAAGATGGCTGCACTGGTGAATTCTACCAAACATTTAAGGAAAAATTAAAATTAATCCTCTCAAACTCTTCCACAAAACTGAAGAGGAAGGAATACTTCCTGACTCATTCTATCAGGGCAGCATTGCTTTCATACAGAAGCTAGACAAAGACACCACAATGGGCCAGCCCCATAGTTCAGCATTTAAGTGCTGTACATTGGGAGCTGGATCCCACATAGCCAAAAGTAATTAGAATGCTTGCCCTGAAAGGCTGTGACACACTGGGTGTGCATTGTGTGTGTATATCCCCCAAATTCTTATGAGATGGAGAATAAAGGATTGTGGGGTGACCACGCTCTATTGGGGAATTCTCGCTCTCTCTCTATCTGGTGTGAGCAGGAGGTGCCCTCTGGCAATTAAAAAAAGACACCACAAGAAAAGAAAATTACAGACCATTATCACTTATCAATATTGATGCAAAACTCATTAATAAGACACTAGCAAACAAAATTCTGCAGCAAATGAAAAGGATTACACACCTTGATTATTCACCATGACCAAAGTGGGTTTTATCCCAGGAATGCAAGCATAATTCAACATACATAAGTCAATCAATGTGGGCCAGCACATGGAGTGAAGGTTAAGGTGGCTGGATCCCATATGGCTGACTGTTGTTCAAGTCCTGGACCTGGAGGCTTGAAAAATATGCTGGGTATGTGTGTGTGCATGTCCCAAAACCCTAGAAAAGAATGGAGGAGAAGGGACTGTGGTGTGCCCATCCCCCCTGGGGGGGTGCTTTCTTACTAACCCTCCCCTCTCTTCCTTTCAGTCTCTCTCTAATGTCCTACAGCAAAATTTTTTAAAAAAAGCAATCAATGTAATACACCACATTAACAGAATGAAAGAAATAAACTACACAGTTATATCAATTGATGCAGCAAAAATATCCAATAAAATCCATCATCCTGTCACAACTGAAACACTCTAGCCATGATAACGATCTTATATGAAAATCTCCCATAACTCATATATCATATGTTAATTCATATTAGGAGTTTTGCTTTTCTGAGGTTAGAAGTTTGCTTTTATGAGATTAAGAGGTTTGCTTTTATGAGGTTAGGAGGTTTGATTTTATGAAGTTAGGAGGTTTTGTCTTATGAGATTATGTTATAAGGTTTTGTTTTATAAGATTATGTGGCACAGTCATGAGAGGGATTAGTGCCCTTATAAAAGAGGTCCCAGGTATCTGCCTTGCTCCATCTGTGAGGCCATACTAAAAGATGCCACCTCTGAATCAGAGAGCAGGCCTTTACCAGGCACTGTATTGGTCAATACCTTGATCTTGGACTTCTCAGCCTACAGAACTGTAAGTTACAAATTTCTGTTGTTTATAAACCACTCAGTGTTTGGTATTCTGTTATAGCAGTCTGAATAGCCTGAGACAGAAATGAAGAGGTAAAACTATCTCTGTTTTGGGGAACCAGCAGTTAGCGTAATGGCTATGTCGCTGGACTCCCACGTAGTCGACTGCGGTTCGCATCTCGGACCCGGTGGCTTACAACTCACGCCGGGCGCGTGTGCGTGCGTGCCCAGGATCCCGAGAGGAGAATGGAGGAGAAGGGATTGTGGCGTGACCATCCCCCCTGGGGGGTGATTTCTCGCTTTCTGTCTCTATGTCTCTCTCTGTCTGTCTGGCGAGCGCACGCGCCCTATAGCGAAAAACCTCTCCAAAAAAAAAAAAAAAAAAAAACTATCTCTGTTTTGGATGACGTGGTCATATATGTAGAGAATGATAAACAATCCACAAAAATGTTTGCACTAACAAGCTAATTCAGCAAAGTTACAGAATACAAAAGCAACACACAAAAATCAGTGATATTTTTAGATACTAGCAATAAGCGATCCAAAAAAAAGAAATTAAACAATTCCATTTAAAATAGCATTGAAAAGGATAAAATTCTTAGGAATAAACTTAATCAGGGAGGTCAAAGATTTGTACACTGAAAACTACAAAACATTGCTGAAAGGAATTAAATGAGATCTAAAAAGCGATCCCGTGTTTTGTGAACTGAAAGACTTAATGTTATTGAGATGACAATATTACTCCAATAGAGTATATAGAATAAAGGTAATCCCTGCTAAAATCCCAATGGAAATTTTTTAAAGAGATTTTTGCTATAGGATGTGTGTGCTTGCTGGAGAGGCGAAGAGACAGAAAGTGAGAAATCACGCACGCCCCACCCCACTTCCCCTACCCCCACCAGGGGGAGATAGCCATACCACAATCCCTTCTCCTCCACTCTCCTTTTGAAATTTTGGGCACACACATGCAGTAAGAGTTTCTAGCTGCTGGGTCTAGGACTCGAACTGTGGTTGGCCATGCAGGAGTCCAGCGACATAGCCATTCTGCCATCTGCTGGTCCCTCCAACGGAACTTTTTGCAAAAGTAGAAAGATGAATCTTAAATTGCATATTGAACTTCAACAGATCCTGAATAGCCAAAACTATCTTGAAAAAAAAAAAGTTTACCCTTCTCAATTTCAACTTACTGCAGAGTTACAGTAGTCAAATGAGTGTTATCTTGGCATAACAATAGACATATGAACCAATGAAACATACTAGGATCCCAAAAAGAAATCTACCTATATAAAAGGGGTCAACAAAAAGCTCATGGAAAATGTGTATTATGAAAAAAACTATGTACGAGTTTCAAGGTATTTTTGCACCAAAACAACTTGTACTTTAATTTCATTTTTCCATTAACTTTTTGAAATTGCATACAGCTCATGCAACTTTTTTTTTAAGAATTATTTTATTTAACTTTATTTTTATATCATTATTATTTTTCAGTTTGATCAGAGAGAGACAGAGAGAGAGAGAGGAAGTGAGAAAGCAAGCCACCAGGTCTGAGACTTGAACCATGGTCGGCCATGTGGGAGTCCAGCGCCTTTAACCACCACGCCACTTGCCAGCCCCAAGCTCATGCAACTTTTGACAAGAGTGCCAAGACCATCCAACAGAGAAAAACAATCTCTTCAGCAAATGGTACTGGGAAAATTGGATACCCACATGCAAAAGAACGAAGTTGGACCTTTTTCTTAATACCATATACACAAATTAACTCAACATGAATCAAACATAAATAAATTTTTAAAATTATTTATTTAATTTTATTATTCATTCATTCATTTTAATTTGACTAGAGAGAGAGAGAGAGAGAGAGAGAGAGAGAAAGTGAGAAAGCAAGCCACCAGGTCTGGGACTCAAACCATAGTTGGCCATGTGGGAGTGTCCAGTGCCTTAACCACAATGCCACCTGCTGGTCCCTCAAAAACCTAAATTTAAAAGCAAAAACTGTAAGACTCTTAGAAGAAAACACAGGGACAAATCTTCATAATCTTGGATTTGGGAATGATTTAAATACAACACCTAGAACACAGGAAGCACAAGGAAGAATCGATATTTTCAACTTCATCTAAATTTTTTTGGGGGGGAAGAGGTTTTTTGCTATAGGGCACGTGTGCTTGCCAGAAAGACAGAGAGAGACAGAAAGACAAAAAGCAAGAAATCACCCCCCAGGAGGAATGACCACGCTGCAATCCCCTCTTCTCCATTCTCCTCTCAGGACCTGGGGCACACACGCACATGCGCCCGACGTGAGTTTAAGCCACCAGGTCTGGGACTTGAACCACAGTCAACTACATGGGAGTCCAACGACATAGCCATTACACCAACTGCTGGTCCCATACATCATCTAAATTTTAACCTTGTGCATAAAAAGACACCATTAGGAGCGAAAAGACAACCTGCAGAATGAGAGAGAATGCTTACAAAGATAACATCTGATGAGTTTTTAGTATCCATGGTTCATTTAATGTAAAAACTTTCTATAACTCAACAACAAAAAGACAACTCAATTTTAAAAGGGGCAAAGGATGGAGCCAGCAGGTGGCATGGTGGTTGAGGCGCTGAATTCTCACATGGCTGAGACTGCAGTTCAAGTCCTGAGTCCAGCAGCTTGAAAACCACAACAAATAAATAGATATAGAAATAAATTAATAGATGTAAAGAAATAATGGGCAAAAGATTTAAATAGAGATTTCTCCAAAGAATAAAGTAGGAAAACTGAGCATTAAGCACCTGGAATGATGCTTGATGCCACCAGTCATCAAGAAATACAAAAGAAAAGCAGTGAGATTTCACTTCACATCCACTGTGTGGTTGTTCAAAACAAAACAAAACAGTATTGACAAAAATGTAGAAACATTGAAACCCTTACATCTTGCTGGTGAGAATCTAAAATAGTTGGAAAACCATTTGGCAGTTCATTGAGTTAAACACAGAATTACAACATAACTCAGTAATTGAGTTTCTAAGTATATTCCCTTAAAGAATAAAAAATAGGTGCTTATATAAATACATGTGTGCCAGTGTTCATAGTGGCATTATTCACAATAGCCAAAAAGCAGAAAAAATGTCTACCAACAGATGAATGGGTAAATATATATATATATATATATATATACATATATATATATATATATATATAATATATGGTATATATATATGTATGTATATTATGTAATATATATATACACACACAGTGGAATATAATTTAGCCACAAAAAGGAAGGAAGTGTTGGTTAATGCTACAACATGGTTGAGGTTTGAAAACAGTATGTGAGACCAGCAGTTAGCGTAATGGCTATGTCTCTGGACTCCCATGTAGTCGACTATGGTTCGCGTCCCGGACCCGGTGGCTTAAAACTCACATTGGGCGCGTGTGCGTGTGTGCCCAAGATCCCGAGAGGAGAATGGAGGAGAAGGAATTGCGGCGTGGCCATCCCCCCTGGGGGGTGATTTCTTGCTTTCTATCTCTTTGTCTCTCTCTATCTGTCTGGCGAGCGCATGCGCCCCATAGCAAAAACCTCTCCAAAACAAACAAACAAAAAACAGTATGGTGTGTGAAATAAGCCAGACACAAAAGGCCAAATGTTGCATAATTCCACTTACATATAAAATATCAAGTAGGCAAATTCACAGAGGCAGAAAGTAGAACTCGTATTGGGGATATGTGTGGAATGGGGAGTTACTGGGTTTCTGAATGAAATGACAAAACAACTTTGGAAACAGTCATGATGGCAGCACAATATTGGGACTGTAATTGATGCCACTGAATTGTATAGTTAAAGATTAAAATGCCAAATTGTGTATCATGCATGTTACCACAATACAAAAAAAAAAAAAAAAAAAAAAAAAAGAATGATTAACGAGCTGGTATATTTTTGTGATAAGGGCAAGTTTTTTTTCTCCAAATGGAGTCTCACTTGTATTTGTTTACTCTGCTCTCTATTCATCAGCAGGTGCCGTGCACATTTGTGGGTGTCCAGTGGTTTATGAACTGAGCAACATACTTATTTACTTCCAGATTCGTCCAGAATAGAAGACAAGTCTGAGGGGAATTTTGGTGATGGCCATTCAGGTATCTCAGCAAACAAGGACTTGGTCCTGTGGCCCAGTTTGATGAATTCTACAGGCCCTCTTACCTCAATCTGTTATTTCAGTTTTTCAAGGTCCTGCCATTATGTTAGGGCGATTAGAGACTAAGAAGAAAGAAATAAGAGTGGACATATAAACCCTGTCTAGAAGAGGACTTTAGTTGCAGATCTTGGCATATTCTGCTGCCTTTATGCAAACAGATGAGATGCTGCCTTAATTTTTGAGGAAAAACCTATGAGCTCAGCTTGAACAAAACTTTGATTGCTCAAGCTAAAAAATAACCCTTGAACCCCCAAATGCTGTCATGAGGAGGTGGGCTATAGAAGGGCATTGCCCACTTTGGATGGGCCATAAAAGCAACCAAAATATTCTGCTTGGAAAGAGAAAAGTATTGCTACAAATGGCATTTGGGCCAAAGAGGACTCTGTATTGGACTGCGGACTCTCCATAAGTGAATGAACCAGAGGACATAAGAAGTACAGACAAAGCAGCATGGTGGTGCCCCCTTGTCCACAAGGGATATGTTCCAAGACCCCTATGGGTGCCTGAAACTGAATAGGACAGAGTACTATATGTACAGTCACTCCTTAGTATACCAAAATCCATGGATACTTGAGTCTCTTATGTAAAATGGTATAGTATTTATATATAATCTATGCACATCCTTATGTATAGTTTATAAAATTTCTAAAAGCTTATTTATGGGGCCAGCAGGTGGTATGGTGGTTAGGGGTGCTGGACTCCCACATGGCCAACTGCAGTTTGAGTCTCAGACCAGGAGGCTTGCTTTCTCACTTTCTCTCTCTCTCTCTCTTTCCCTCTCTGGTCAAATTAAAATAAATAAACAAATAAATAAAGTTAAATAAAAACAATTCTTTAAAGAAAAACTTATTTACATATTTACTCCATGAGAGAGAAAGAGAGAAACTTGGGCAGAGACACAGAGCCACAAAACCAATAAAATAACTAGAAATAAAAGTAACCAAAGAGGTAAAAGACCTCTATAAACAAAACTATGAATAACTGAAAAAAGAAATTAAGCATGATACCAAAAAAAGGAAGAACATTCCACTTTCTAGGATTGGAAGAATCAATACAACCAAAATGTCAGTTCTACCCAAATTTACATATTCAATGTGATTCCTATCCGATTGCCTGGGATATTCTTCACAGAAATAGGGAAAAAAATTATAAAATTTGTCTGGAATCATAAAAGACCCCTATATCGCCAAGGCAATACTGTGCAAAAAGAATAAAATAGGAGGCATCTCACTAACCAACTTTGAAATATATTCGAAAGCAGTGATAATCAAAACAGCATGGCACTGGCACAAAAATAGACACCCAGACCAATGGAACAGAATAGAGATTTCAGAAATAACTCCCAAATCATACAGCCAATTTACCTTTGGCAAGGGGTACAAGACTATGCAGTGGAGAAAAGTCAGTCTTTTCAGCAAATGGTGCTGTTAGAATTGGATATCAACCTGTAGAAAACTGAACCTGGACGCTTATCTCTCACCATTAACAAGAATAAACTCAAAACAGATCAAAGATTTAAATATAAAGTCTCAAACTATAAAACTACTAGTCAAAAATGTAAGGGAAACTCTTAAAAGACATGGAAGTAGAAAAAGACTTCTTAAGTAAGATCCCTTCAGCATAAGCAATAATCCCCAGAATAGACAAGTGGTATTACATCAAACTAAAAAGCTTCCCCACAGCAAAGGAAACCATAATCAGAGTGAAAAGACAACCCTCAGAATGGGAGAAAATAACTGCAAATTATTCCTAAGACAAGGGGTTAATGTTCAGAATGTACAGCAAACTCAAGCAACTCTCCCATAAAAAAATTAATCCAATTTAAAAATAGGCAAATTAATTGAATAGATAACTCTTCAAAGAAGACCTGCAAATACCCAAAAGGCATATGGAAAACTGTTGAGGGACCAGCAGATGGTGTAACAGATGGTTGCTGGACTTCCACATGACCAACTACAGTTTGAGTCCCGGACTTGGCAGCTTAAAACTCAGGCCAGGCTTGCGTGCATGCGTGCCCAAAATCCCGAGAGGAGAATGAAGGAGAAGGGATTGTGGTGTGGCTATCCCCTGTGGGGGATCATTTCTTGCTTTCTGTCTCTCTCTGTCTTTCTGGCAAGCACATGCACCCTATAGTAAGAAATCTTTATTTAAAAAAAAAAGTTCAAAGTCTCTTATAAGGGAAATGCAAATTAAACTGCAATGAGATACCATTTAACCCCAGGATCAAAAAAAAAAGAAGAAGAACAAGTGCTGGTGAGGCTGTGGTGAAAAGGGAACCTTCTTATACTGTTGGTGGGAATGTAGATTACTACAGCTTTTGTGGAAAACATTATGGAGGTTCCTCAAAAACCTACAAATAGAACTACTACATCACCCAGGAATCCTTGGTATTTACCCAAAAAATAAGAAAACACTCAATCAGAAAGACAGTTGGACATCCATGTTTATTGTAGCATTATTCACAATTGTTATAACATGGAATGAACCTAAGTGTCCAAAAACCAATGACTGGGTTGAAAAACTGTAGCACATGTATACAATGAAATATTTCTCAGCTATAAGAAACAAGGGACCAGCAGTTAGCGTAATGGCTATGTTGCTGGACTCCCACATAGTTGACCGTGGTTCAAGTCCCGGACCCGGTGGCTTAAACTCACGCTGGGCACATGTGCGTGCATGCCCAAGATCCCGAGAGGAGAATGGAGGAGAAGGGATTGCGGCATGGCCATCCCCTCTGGGGGGTGATTTCTCTCTTTCTATCTCTCTGTCTCTCTCTGTCTGTCTGGCGAGCGCACGTGCCCTATAGCAAAAACCTCTCCAAAAAAAAAAAAAAAAGAGGAAACAATTAGATCCTAATGTTTGATTCAAATTGTATGAATATAGAAGACTTAAGGTTGAGTGAAGAGAATCAGACTTTGAGAGATACATAATTTATATATCCACTCAATGTGTACTAAATACCTGCACTATGGCAGAAATGGAGAGATCTGAAGATATGATAGTAGAGAGGATAAGTGTAGATACTAGCAACTGTTAGGGAGGAGAGTGGATGGTAGAGAGTTGGTGGTAGAGAGTGGGTGTGAAGTGCAAAGGGAAGAAACATTTAACAGACAAAAAATGTGAAGTTCTTTGTTGAATAAAATATATATTGTACATGTCATGATGGAGACTTTAGGTAAAATTAATCTGAAACTTTAAAAAATGTTTTCTTTTTAAAAAGTGGATTTATTGGAGCCAGCAAATGGCATAACGGTTACATTGCTGAACTCTGACATAGTTGACCATGGTTTGAGTCCCAGACCCAGTGGCTAAAAACTCACATTGGGTGCGTGTGTGTACCTTGTGCACCCAAGGTCCAGAGAGGAGAATGGAGGAGAAGGGATTGTGGCATGGCCATCCCCCCGGGGGTGATTTCTTTGTTTCTGTCTGTGTCTCTATGTCTCTCTGGTGAGGCATGCACCCTATAGCAAAAATGTCTCTAAAACAAAAGTTTATCGGGACCAGCAGGTGGATGGTGGTTAAGGAACTGGACACTCCCACATGTCTGACCACAGTTCAAATCTCAGACCTGGTGGCTTGCTTTCTCTTTTTCTCTCTCTCTCTTTCTCTCTGGTCAAATTAAAATAAATGAATGAATAAATAAAATTAAATAATTCTTTAAAAAAAGTTTATTTACATATTTACTCCATCGGAGACAGAGAGAAACATAGAGAGACAGAAAGACAGACACCTCCAGTAGGGTCTTCACACCAAGATCCACTAGTCCAGATCACAGACACACCCATGCCCATGGAGGTCCAAGGACACAAACCCAGAATGTTTCTTTGTGGATCTACTTGCATTACCAGTATGCTACCACCTAGTCCCTATAGATTTTTTTCTTTTCTTTTTTTTTTTCTAGGTTTTTGCCAGAGGATGCTTATACTCACTGAGAGAAACAAAGAGAAGGAAAGTGAGAAATCACTTCTCAGTGGGGATGCCATACCCTAATTCCTTCTTTTCTTGGGAAAGAAGAGTCTCCTCTTGGGATTCTGTCCACTCAAGCACACAAGCCTGGCATGATTTTCAAGTTACCATGTTCAGGACCATGGTTGGCCATGTAAGAGTCTAACACCTTCACCACACCACACCACCACACCAAAATGCTGGCCCCATTTTTTTCTTTTAATTTTGCCAGAGGGTGTGTGTGCTCACCATTGAGAGACAGAGAGACACAGAGAGAGGGAGAAGGAGAAAGCACCCCTCCCCCAACAGAGTTTGGTCATGCCACAATCTCTTCTCTATCCTGTTGGCACTTTGTGGCATGCACATACATGCACCTGAAGTGTTTTTCCATCCACCAGTTCGAGGATTCAAACTGAGCAGTTGGCCATGTGGGATCTGGCTCCCATAAACCCTAGGCCACAGGGTTGGCTTTATAATTTTTTTGCTTAAGTTTCTTTCTTTCTTTCATGAGAAAGAAAAAGAAGGAAGCACTCTCAACAAGGTCTCACACTGCACACTCCCAATCACCTACATCCTTTCACAGTGAGCCAGAATCACAGGTATACATTCGAGTCTGGTGTATACCTGGGAACTGAACCCTGATCTTCCATGTGGCTTCCTACATTGCAGAGTATGGACTACATTGTGCCACTAAGGCTGGGCCTCTTCAGACACCTTAAATCATCTCTGGATTACTTACAATACCTAATGCTGCATAGGTATTTGTTATACTATTTTTTTATTTATTTTTTTTTTTTCACATATTTTCAGTCTGTGGCTGGTTGAAATCATGGGTGTGGAACCAGGTGATATGGAAGGATGACTGTATTATGCTTTTCCTTATAGACACCTGTGATAAAGCTTAATTTATTATTTTATTATTATTATTATAGGTTTTTGCTATAGGGCACGGGCGCTCGCCAGAAAGACCGAGAGAGACAGAGACACAGAGAGACAGAAAGTGAGAAACAACCCCCAGGGATGATGGCCACGCCACAATCCCTTCTCTTCCACTCTCCTCTCAGGATCGTGGGCACGCATGTACATGCACCCGGCGTGAGTTTAAGCCACCAGGTCCAGGATTCCAACCGTAATTGACTACATGGGAGTCCAGCAACATAACCAGTACACCAACTGCTGGTCATGATAAAGTTTAATTTATAAATTAGGCACAGTAAGAGATTACCCACAATAACTAATCATAGAGTAATTACAACAACATACTATAATAAAAGATATGTGGATGTTGTTTCTTTCAAAATATCTTCTTGTACTATAAAGTTCAGCAACCTGAGGATAGAAGTCTGACTGCTTTTTCCTATTTTTTTCCAAAGGGCCTAGAGGGAGTCATGCCCACAAACATTAATAGACCATTTTGACCCATTAGTAACAGGATTCTTCCTACTCCTACCTGGCATAGTATTAGAGTATTTTTGTGATGTATGTTAAGCCTCCTATCTCTGTTTAAGTACATTCCTTTCTGATCTCAGCAATCTTCCTTTTCCAATCACCACCCTAAAACTGTAAAACCCACCTATAACCTACAAGCTGCCTCCACCCTCTACCCCCCCACCCCCCACATTTCCTGTTTTTGGGCCAGACCAATGGAAAAACTCTTCACTAAATCCCAAACTGTAACTCGAACTCAAAATCAGATAAAAAGAATCCCTGTACTTGTTCACCCAGAGAGAAAGGCATGTTTTGCCTCCTCTCCAGGCTTAGGTCACTCATGTTCTGTGTAAAAATAAACCGAATAGTTATTTTTACAGAGTTGGTTATCTCCATTGACAAATCTCAGTATACAATTTTTTTTTTTTTTTTTTTTTTGGTTGAGAACTTGCACTTTTTCACTTAAAGGAAGTACTTTCTGGTTTCTTTGGCAGATCTGAATTGTCAGTCTCACTGTCCTTGTGCTTTGGGGTTGTTATTAAGTAAAATAATGGTAATTTGAAAATAGTAGTTGGGATGTCCGCTAAAGGTAGGAGCACCTGCAGCACGGACTTACCTAACAAAGGCCCCAGGCAGGACAGAGGACAGCACAAGGTGTCACCACACTAATCAGATTGTTACCAATTTAAAGTCACAGATTGTTTCTGGAATTTTCCATTTATTTTCAGACTGTAGTTGTCTGTAGGTAACTAGAACTGTAGACCTCTGGAAGAGAGACTGCTGTACTGAAAGAAACATTTAAACTCTTAAATGCACTTACTGAAAAATAAATGGAAACTCAATGAGCAAAGCATTCCTCTCGAGTTATTAAAAATTCCCAGCACACATAAGATAAATGAAAAGAAAACTAGAATAAAGGAACTGATTATGACATGAGCAGACATGAATTATACAGAAAATAAACAAACAAAAATAAACTTGATTAACAAATTCCAAACCCAGTAATTTAAAAAGACCAGTAAAACTGTCAGTCTGATCAAGGATAGCAGAGACACTAATAAAAAATTACAGGAATAACAAAAGACAAAGGTACAGGTACAGGGGAGCCTGAAATATCAGGTTTGAGTTATATATGACTTCACTCAATGAATTTTAAAAATCTAGAGGAAATTAATGGTTTTAAAAACAATATAGATGATCAAAGTTGGCTTGAGAAGATATAGAAAAACCTGAACAGATTGATAACAATAGAAGAAATGTTAATGGATATGGAAGAATCTTCCCTGAACAAGAATTTGAATACCAGAAAGTGGTTTTTGTTTTTTTAATATGGATATGGAAATGCCAAGTACAGAGCTTGGGTGACGACAAGGCATATTCATGAGTTATTGAATGAGGTGATAACAGATAAGACCTATTGGCTGTCAGGGGCTATATATGTGGGACACTGAGGAAGACCAAGCTGCTTATGACGACAGGGCTGGATGGGCAGGAATGGAAGATGACCATCCACAGCAACAGCTCATGTGTTCACTGTACCAGATGGTGTCCTAGGCTCTTTATGTGGAATAATTGATTTAATCCTCATGGTAGCCCAACAAGGTGTCTTCACTTTACTCAATAGGACGTGGAGCCAGAGAGGTGAAGTCACTTTCCCTTATCACTGTCACTGAGATGAGGTTGCAACCAAGCACTCCATCTTCAGGACCCATTCAGAGTCACCAGTTTCTCGCCTCTAGAGGAGCCACATGGAGGGACATCATTATAGGAGGGCAGGCTGCTGCTGGGTGTAGGCTGTGGGAGCCCAGGGCTGGACCCACCTCAGAGTAACAAACATGGCCCAGGGCTCAATCCACTCAGTGAGTCACATAGAGTAACTTATCTCCTACAGACACATGCCCAGATGCCTACATCCAGAACATACAAAGGACTCTTCCAACTCAGGAGGGAGATGACACTCAAGTAAAAAAAAATCTCACCAACATGGGGACCAGCAGATGGCATAATGATTATGTTGCTGGACTCCCATGTAATCGATTGTGGTTTGAGTCCCGGACCAGTGGCTTCAAATGCACACCAAGCATGTGTGCGTGCATGTCCAAGATCCCAAGAGGAGAATGGAGGAGAAGGGATTGTGACATGGTCATCCCCCTGGGGGTGGGGGGTGATTTCTCACTTTCTGTCTCTCTGTCTCTCTCTGTCTCTCTGATGAGTGCATGTGCCCTATATCAAAAAAAAAAAAAAAAAAACCAAACAACTCTTAGAAAATATCTCACCACAAAATGCTCAATAAGCACATGAAAATATGTATACTATTACTAGGCAACCAGAGAAATGTAAGCCAAACCCACACACTTGTACCTATATACACCCTCTAGAATGGCTAACATTTAAAGATGGGTAAAACCAGGTGTGAAACAAGCTGGCTCAGTGGAACAGTGGTAACCTGCTGCTCAAGTGATGCTGGGTTCATATGGAAGGTTCCAGGTTCAGTTCCTGAGTTGATCTGTACATGCTGGGTGGCAGATGCCCATGATTCTAGTTGGCTGGGAATACTGAGGGGCGGGAACTGCAGTCTGAGACCTTGTTGCAAGTGCTTCTCTCTCTCTCTCTCTCTCTTACACACACACACACACACACACACACACACACATTCATGAGATAAATAAATAAATACCCATCACTGGTGGAAAGCAAGATGGTACAGTCCATTTTTTTTTTAAAGCTTGGAAGTTTCTCCTGAAGTTAAACATACTCTTATCACCAATACTACTCTTAGGTATTTATCTTCCCAAATGGAAACCTATGTCTACACAGTGACCTGATACGTGTTTTCATGTTCACAGCAGTTACACTCATGACAGCCAGAGCCCTGTGCTCAGCTGATGATGAGTCAGTGGATGGACAGACCATGGTCCTCCACCCAGCTGAGTGCTCACTGCTCAGCAGAGGAAAAAAGGGAAGGGCTGGCACATGGCTAGCATCATGCTGAGCAAGAAAAGCCTGACACAGGAGACTATTCTCAGTGATCTCATTCGTAGAACATTCTAGAAATGGCAAATTGTGATGGATAACTAAGTGGCAAGTCTGAGAATTTTCAATTTTTTATTTTATTATTATTATTATTTTAAACTTTCAATTGCTGTACATCATTTGGCTTACAAAGAGAATTTACCCAACATGAAACACATCTCAGACCAGTCCAATTGAGAATACTATACATCTTATCATCAACAGGTAATAAACCATTTCTGTGTCCCACAAATGTCTTGTCTCCCTGATTTCCTTCCCTATACTCTTTCCCTCTCCCACCCTCCTTCCACACTGCCTCCAGTGTCCATAACTATTTTCACTGCTTTTATGTCCTCCAATCTTTCACTTTTTTGTTTAGAGAGATTTTTGCTACAGGGCGCGTGTGGTCACTAGACAGAGACAGACAAAGAGACAAAGAGAGAAAAATCACCAACCCAGGGGATGGCCACGCCACAGTCCCTTCTCCTCCATTTTCCTCTTGGGATATTGGGCACACACGCACACACACACCCAGCATGAGTTTTAAGCCACTGGGTCTAGAACTCGAACAGCGGTTGACTACGTGGGAATCCAGCAACATAACCATTATACAATCTACTGGTCCCCGGTCTGAGAATCCTTTGGGTGATGGAAAGATTGTCTTGATGGTAATAGTAGCTATTTAACCTATCCATACGTGGCAAAACTTGTCAAAGTGTACACTTAAAAAGGTGAATTTTAGCGACCAGCAGATGGCTTAATGGTTACGTCACTGGACTCACATGTAGTCAACCACGATTCGAATCCTGGACCCAGAAGCTTAAAAACTCATACCATGTATGTGTGTGTGCCCAAGATCCTAAGAGGGGAATGAAGGAGAGAGGATTGTGGCATAGCCATCTCCCTCGGGGGGGGGGGGGGTGATTTCTCACTTTCTATCTCTCTGCCCCTGTCTCTCTGGCGAGCACATGCATCCTAGAGCAAAAAAAAAAATCTCTCTTAAAAAACAAAGAGGTGAATTTTATTGTACATGTATTATACTTTGATTTAAAGACGAGCAGAAGATGGGGTTGAAAGAGCTAGGGGTCTGAAAGAGGGTAGAAAGATAAGGCAGCTTGGGTGGGGAGACTGCAGCAGTCTCTTCCTGAAGATTCAGGCCAGGGAAGATCTGTCCCAGCAGCCTGGCTGGGCATTGGGGCAGGAGCTGGGAATTCCAGGGGATGGGTGGGATTCTTAGCAGCTACCTGACCTTGGATGAGCAGTTTATCCTTCCACAACTTCTGTCTGCGCCCCTATACAACCAGGACAAGACACCACCCCATCCCACAGAACTCAGATGAGAAAACCTGTAATTCAAACAGGGTTTTCTCTTGTTATAGTGCCAAAAAGATCTGCACCAGAGAAGGGAAGAACCAGACTTCTCAACTCAGGCATTCTGACCCCAGACTGCTCCCAGTGTGAGAGCAGACCCTGTGAAAGTGGGCCCTGTGAGAGCAAGGTCATCCAGCATGGGCCCTGGTTCCTCCTTCTTTAGGTCTCAGTCAGATGTCGCCTGGTCAGCGTCCCTGCTGGACACCACCTCATGCCCTGTTGGTTCACTGAACTGCCTCTGTGCTTTAAGAGGCAGAAGCCTCATGTGTTCAGTCAGGTCTAAGAGCTCTGTGCCTAGCCCACATGCATCTCGCTGCTCTTGCTGCTCAGAGGTCTCTCTCTAGCCTGGAGTCCTTCCCCATGACGATTCTGATCTTACTTGCCCAGTGGGACTTGATGCTTACAGGTCACTGGTTAGCCACTGGGCTTTGCCAGGGGAAATGTGGCTATGGGTGGTCTTTGTGTACTTCCGGTGGTAAGGGGAGACATTTTCTTTTCTTTCTCTCTCTCTCTCTATCTCTTTTTTTTTTTTTTTTTTTTTTTTTTTTTTGAGAGGTTTTTGTTATAGGGTGCGTGCACTCGCCAGAAAAAAACAGAGAAAAATAGAGAGGTAGAAAGTGAGAAATCACCCCCTGGGGCGGATGGCCAAGCTGCAATCCCTTCCCCTCCATTCTCTTCTCGGGATCTTGGGAATGCACGCACACACGCCTGGTGTGAGTTTAAGCCACTGGGTCCAGGACTCGAACCACGGTCAACTACATGGGAGACAGCGACATAGCCATTACACCAAATGCTGGTCCCAAAGGGAGACATTTCCTTGACCCCAGCAGCCAGCCCCACTCGTTCTTGCTCACAGTCTCTGTTTTGCTCAGGGCTCAAGTGTGAGAGAGAAAACGGTTTACAATAGTCTCAGAATAAGGAGGTCTGTAAGTAACTTTGGCCTGAAATATAAGGTACAGATCTCAGCCATGTCCCCTACACACCTGTCTAAGTAACTGCCAGTTGACACGTCTTAACCAAGAATTCCCTAACTAGCTAACACCAGAACAAAACTACCCCAGTTACCACAGTGCACTGCATACTGCAGCCTCCTCCGGCCAGTGCTGTTACTAGAACCAGTAGCATGGGCCACATCAAAGCCAACTGAAGCTTGTGCTGTCCTGCAAACTGAGGTATTTTCTTAGGAGAAGTAAATGTTCATAACCCTCCTTCTTTCCTTTTGTCCTGTAAATCTTACCCTCTTTGGAGGCCATATTGGTGAACATGGGATCTATGCTCAACGAGGCGACATCCACAGACCTGGCTTGAGTATACTCATTGGTTTTGTTTTGCCTCAGCTTCTTTTCTTTGATTTCTATAAGGTGTGTGCACTAGCCAGAGAGACACAGAAAGGGAGAGATGGAAAGTGAGAAATCATCCCCTCCCCCCCCAGGGGAATGGCCACACCACTATCCCATCTCTTCTATTTTCCTCTTGGACACATACACACACATGCCCAGTATGATTTTCAAGCTGCCAGGTCTGGGACTTAAACTATGCAGTTGGCCATGTGGGATCCAGCACCCTAACCACATCACCTGGATGGCCTGACTCAGCTTCTTTTCTAGGTTGACAAATGGTGATGTCCCCAGCACTGAGGGACATCCTTCCTGGCTTGATACCTACCCTCTTCTGCTGGATGGAGAGATGCCCAAAGGGAGGCCTGGGGAGAGGCTGTGGCAGAACCCTCACCTCTCTGGTTTCTGGAACACTGTTGAGTTTGTCTGTATCTCTTAAGCCTGTGGCAGTAGCTGGCAGCCATGAGGAAAGAACAGGAGATAGGAAAAGCCACTGAGCCTGACATGAAGTTGTGAAGTATCTGCTTCTGGCCTACTTATTGTGTGAGATAATGGGTCAGTTCATAGGTGTGGCTTTAGCTGGGAATCCAGCACGGCCTGCATGACCCAAACAGACAACAGCTTAAAGGGAAGAGGTGCTCTAAAAAGGTAGAAGCAAGGCCAGGCAGGCACAAACACTACTGAAGACAAGGGGGCTGAGAAAAGTGAGGTCAGAATTGGGGAAAGGTGAGCTCCCCACAAGATGACCCAATCCCCGAGCTGTGCTGGAAAAAAACTCACGACCAGTTCCCAGGAAAAATATCTGAATGATACCTCATTGCTTCTTGTGTTGTAAACACCCTAGACCAATCCTGACCTGAACTGTAGTTTGGCCAGGGTCTGTGCAGAGTTGCCCTGAACCCTCTGCCTCCCAAGCCTGGGACTTCCCTGCTCCAGCCCAAGAGCTTTCTCGACTTCTGATCCTGCCAACCTCAACAGAAGTTGGCCCTACCACCTCAAACCTCCAAACTGCGGGCTGAATAAACCTCTATTTCTTATAAATCACTCATCTCAAGTATTTCTGTTAGAAATGTTGTAGCAGACTAAGACAAAGTCTAAACACAACATTCATTTACATTTTATACCCATCTCACACACATAGCCTGAAGGTCATTTTATACAATATTTTGTATTGCAGCACTTTGACCATAACCCTTCACATGAAGTCAGGTGTGGAATTGCCACCTTGGCATCATTTTGGCTCAAATAGTTTCAGATTTGGGAGCTTTTGAATTTTAGATTTTTGAATTAGGGATGCTCAGCCCATATAAAGCATTTAAAACACCGACGACCTAATTATTTACCCCTTAAAGAACCTCAATGGTAGGCATGTCTGTTCATAGTACGTACTAATCCTATTCACTGCAAATACTGAAATCAATGCTGTGCTGCCTACTGCACTGGCTATTAACCACCCACAGATGGACTCTTCCACTGGGACTTGCCCTGACCTACAAAGGTACTTTATTGAGAAATGTCTAAGAGGTTGTGCCCTCCCCATGGTCAGCAAAGAAAATACAGGGAGCCATGCAGTATTTCGGACGTATACTAAAGCGTATACTTGTTGTTTGCCTGCAATTAACCTTTAACTAGGTATCGTGAATTTGGTATCCTCCCAGCCCTGGTCTCCCTCCAAGGCCCAGGCTAGTGCTGCATTTACAGGGCTGGTTCTGCCTCGGAGGAGCAGCCTGTGATTTCACCCATGCTCTAGACCTCCTGTGGCTAAGGCTGAGGCTCGACTTTGCTGAATGATCCCTTTGCCACCTCTGCCTCTGCCTCAACCCAACAGCACTCTCTAAATTGCAGGAGCCAGGATCCTCATCTTAGGATCTGCCTCAGGACATCAGGATGATCGTTGCTGAAGCAGTCCTGGAAATGAGCCTCTGGGGGGTTGGACTCCAGTTGTGCCACTTTCCAGCTGGAGGACACTACAGCCCTTTTCTTTTTGGTGGGAGGTGACCTGATCGCCTCCGGCACATGGCAGCTGCAGATAGCCAAGACACTGCTGTGGTGGGCTGGGGTGGGTGGTGGATGGGAAAGCAGGTGTCCACACAGTGCCTCTGGCACAGAGGGGACTGGGGGAGACACTCACCTCAGGACTGTAACCAAGCAGCTGTTGGTAACAGCCATGATGCATTGAAAAGAGAAAGTGGAAGGCTCTGATCTACTGATTTTAGGCCAAGTCTTCAGAGCCAGAAGATCTTCCTGGCAATCTTTGGAGACACCCCTCCCCTGCTCCAAACTCCCCTGGCCATGAGAGATGGTAATATCTTGGCATGGCTCAGGGACCAGCAGTTGGTGTAATGGCTATGTTGCTGGACTCCCATGTAGTCGACCGCAGAGTCCTGGACTGAGTCCTGGACCCAGTGGCTTAAACTCACGCTGGGCACGTGTGCATGCGTACCCAAGATCCCGAGAGGAGAATGGAGGAGAAGGGATTGCGGTGTGGCCTTCTCCCTGGGGGGGGGGGGGGGTGATTTCTCGCTTTCTGTCTCTCTGTCTTTCTGGCGAGTGCACGCACCCTATAGCAACCCCCCCCCCCCCCCCAAGAAAAAAAAAAAAAATCTTGGCATGGCTCAACTAGGAAGGAAAGAAAAGAATTATAGTCTTCTGCTCTGAGGCAGAACAGCTGCAGGACAGGCTCAGGGCTCAGCTGTGAGAGTAGCACAGGGCCCCATGTTTCAGCAGATGGTTAACGACTGGCTCCCTGGTGATTCAGGATGTCCTGGTTCATAGCACTTTCTGTTTTTTCTTTTTCTTTTCTCTTTTTTCTTTTCCTCCCCTCTCCTCTTCTTTTCCCTCCTTCCTTTCCTTCCTTCCTTTCTTTCTTTTTCTTTGACAGAGGGTATGTGCTGTCACCAAAGAGAAAGAGAGACAGAGGAGAAAGTACGCTCCCTGGGGCATAGTCACATCACAGTCTCTTCTCAATTTATCCCTCCTATCAGGATTTTGGGGATGCACCCACACAAGTCCAGTGTGTTTCTCAAGCTGCTGAGTCCAAGATTTGAACCATGTGAGATTCAGCTGCCTTAACTACCAGACCACAAAGCTAGCCTGCACTTACTGATTTGCATGGTATAAATCCTACCATAGCCAGTTTCCAGCTAGAAACATGGTGTCACTGAGCAAACAGTTGGGAAGAGATGTGCACTATCAGCATTCTGACATGTGTACATGTGGGTAGATGTGCTCAGTATGCTGAACAATCAGATTCCCATGAACTCTCCAAGCCTATAGAAGTTATCTTGTCATAAGAAGGAGGCCTCCTCTCACTTGGAGACTACACAGATGTCTCAAAGAGGCAAGAGTCCATGAGACAACAGATACCCTTCTTGGGATCTGCCTCCACCTCCCCTGACTATGTGGGATGGTCAAATCATGGCATGACCCAACTGGGAAGGAAAGAAAAGAATTATAGTCATTCCTCAGTATCAAGGGGATTGGTTCCAGGATACCTCCATGGACATCAAATACATGGATGCTCAAGTCCCTTGTATATAATAGCATGCAATTTACAAAGGACCTACACACACCCTCCAATATTTTTTTTTAAGAGAGAGGTTTTTTGCTATAGGGCATGTGCACTTACCAGAGAGACAGAGAGATAGAAAGTGAGAAGTCATCCCCCGGGGGGATGGCCATGCTGCAATCCCTTCTCCTGCAATCTCCTTTTGGAATTTTGGCCAAGCACATATATATGGCCATCGTGAGTTTTAAACTGCCAGGTCTTGGACTTGAACTACGGTTGCCTATGCAGGAGTCCAGCAATGTAAACATTGGGCCATCCACTGGTCCCAACTCTCCAATGCTTTTAATCATCTCTGGATTGCTGATAAATACTATGAGTATCAGATACAAGAGGAAAGGCAATCAGATAAACTGGGGAGCCACCTCACCCCATTTCATAATGGCTGGTATGGCCTGGTAATATCATGGTTAGTTGAATCTGTGGGTGCAGAACCTACGAATGAGGAGGGCTGCCTGTATATACCAGAGGAAACAGCAGATCTGGCTAACAGTGCCAGCAAGGGTGCCAGGTAAGGTGGCAGCTCTGTGAGAGGGCAAGCAAGACCTTGTGGCTGAGGGCATTCTGCCGCAAAGGTCCCAGAGGATGGTTCTGATACACTGCTGAGTGGCTCTCAGGAGCTTGAAAAGTGACAGCCCACATTAAATGATATAGACATTTTTAAGGAAGTGATCAAAGAATCAAAAGAAATGGGCGTGATGACACTGCTGTACTACATTAGCTGGAAAATCATGCATGCTGGCTGTCTTCTTGGCAAGGCAGGGGACACTTTATCTGCATTGAGGAAAATGCTGAGGCTCAGTGGGGCTGCCCTCTGCTGACCAGGGCAGGTGGGAGGCAATGCTGGCTCAGAACTGCTCTCCTGGTGGTAAGTGGGTGACAGACCCCTCCAGTGTAGATAGAGACAGGGTATGTGTGGGAGGTGCACTTAGAAGCAAAGTAGGCCAGCCATCATACAGGGCAGCAAGGTCAGACCAACGAGAGGTGGTTTAGCCCTCAGGGACCACAGAAGCCTAACAGATGTTGACTTCTCAGGGCAGGAAAGGATGAGTGGAGAGCTGAGGTCAGCCATCTCCTGGAAGGTTATGAGTAGGGCCATCTCTAGAACCCATCAGCTGAAAGAGGGACTGGGTTCCCCTGAGAGAGGATATGCCCCACACAGCATGGGTGCCGAACAGGAACTATGCTTGGCTCCAAGAGGCAGTGTGACACTGCAATCCTTTTCCTCCAATTCTCCATCCTGCCAGGATAGTGGGCACATGCACATGTGCCAGAGTGTTTTCCACGCCACTGGGGCTGAGACTTGAACTCTGGTCAGCCTGGGATATGGCTTCCTCTGCGCAGTGCTTTACCACTGTGCCACAGGGATGGCCCAAGAGATCTCACTGTTGAAAGAACCTTCATGGTTGTCCCTCAACCTTTAACCAAGAACATTTGTAATAGGAAATGCCAAGTGTAAGCCCCTGACACTGCCATCCCCCACCCCTCTCCCCTGCTAAACTAGAAAACATCTGATCTAGGGATGGTGGGAATTATCGCTGTCTTCAAAGACTTAAAGGGTGCAATTGTAGGACACATCTTAGCAATGTGTAATTCTTCAGCCTGACCCCTAAAAAACAGACTGGATCAGGACAGATGACAGCAGATGACTGCAGATTTGTCCAGATGGTAGGCCCCACTGCAGCTGATGAGTTGGACATGGTGTCTTTTCTAGAGCAGATCAATGCAGTTTAAGGTAGGTAGCAGGTGAGAGGCACTGATTTGGAAATCCAGGTTTTCCAACACTTCTCAGAAAGGAAGGAGGATGCAGGTTGCATTCTCACAAGACGACAACGCACACACTCACAAAATCTTACACAGAAGTGCCTTCTGCTTTCTGTATAACACAGTCCTTCCCAGGGGACCTGGGCCATTCCACAGAAGGCTATAACAGCCCACTATATGACAGCCCACTATATGACATCATGCTGTTGGCCAACTGAATGAGAAAGGGCAAGTCCTATGATGTCCTGGTCAGATGCACATCCTCCAGAAGAGGCAGGGCCTACTGCAGCAGGGAGGGGCTGGTCTGCCACACACGGGACAATCTCTTCAAAATAAGGAACAATTATTGCACTTCTGATCACTGAGAAAGGCACACAGTGTTTGGCAGGCTTACTCAGGTGCTAGAGGCTGCATACTCCACACTTGGCCATACTGCTCCAGCCTACATGTTGAAAGAGACAGAGAGAGACAGAGAAATAGAGACACATGAAGACATTGGTACAGAGAGACAGAGACAGAAAAACAGAGAGGGAGAGCGATAAAGAAACAGAGGAAAAGAGACTGAGAGAGAGAGTGTTCTATCCTCCAGAGAGGGATTGTAGAAAAGACCACCCCCCTGTGGTGATAAGGAATGGAAATAGAAAGGAAGAAAGGAGGGGCCACAGGCCACCCTGCCATGGGGCAAGAACACAGGAATGCAGCTGTCAGCAGGAAGATGTCCTCACAGTGGGTCCATGTCAGGTGGGCCAGAACACACCTGGAAACCCTGAATACAAGCTCTCACCTCTCTTGCCACAGGTGGCCTCAAGGCAGAGGCTAGGAACACTGTGTCCTCCTCTGTCTGCTCCCTTTCCTTCCCCTCAGGGTCCCACTGTGGGTAGGCAAGTGTGAGGCTGGTTCTGTCTGGGGCTCATGGCTCATGGTGTATCTCATGCCGACAGCCCCTTCACCTGCTCCTGCCCTTGGGCTTCTCAGGAGGGTTTTTCTGTGGGTCAGTCCTGGCCTTGTTGCCTCTTGGCATGAATTCCTGTCCCAGCTCCAACAGGGAGCTGTAAACATGGCTTCTAATGAGGAGGGTCCAGTTCCTCCCAGGCTGCATACCCATGGAAGGTTACCTCTGGCCTCTTTCTGGGTGCATCATGCCTGCTGTGGCTTCTTATCCCACCCCACCACACACTCTGTGCAGAGTATGACCATCCCACTGTTTTCCACCCAGCAGAAGGGTCACAATGAGGAGAGAAGAACGTGGATGCCAGAAGGTCCCCAAGAGGGTGCCCAGAGTCCTACTGGAGGGGACCCAGAAGCAGTGGCCCATCCAATTGGGTATGGAGTGTACAGACAGCCACAGCTAGTGGGAGGGCTGAGGGATGTGGGCAGCATCAGGATTGCCCCAAGGAGCTGGCATGCACATGGTACTAAGGCTATGTGCTCCTGCAGATGATAAAGCAATGACCACATAAAGATCTTGGAGGCAAGCATAACAAGATGGTTCTCACAGTAAAGAAACAGAGACAGCAAGATTATCAGCACCCCAGCATCTCCAAAGCAACCGAAAATGGAAAGAAGACATTTCCTGTCTTAAGTTGTACAGAGACAGTAATAGGTGACATCAACTCTGAGGTGCAAGGGGGGTGCCACTCTGAGGTCAGACCTGACTTTGGGGTCAGCAGTACCCAGGGGACACAGGCTAGGCAGCGGTTCACATGGAGAACATCAACTCTTTAGGATCACCCCAAGCCAGGCTGGGCTTCCCCAGCACAAAGGGCAAGACCTCCCAAACCAGAGCTAGCAGGAGGGGGTGATGATGGCTGTGCCACTGCCCTTGCTGAACGCTGGACCTGCTTCCCAGTCCAGGAGATGGCCAGATGGGCAGAGGAAGCAGGGAGTCAAGTACTCTTCCTGTCTCCATTTGGAATTCGCACTTTGATCATCAGAATCTGCTGCCTTGGGGACCAGCAAGTGGTGTGGTGGTTAAGGACGCTGGACTCCCACATAGCTGAGCCAAGGTTCGAGTCTCAGACCTGGCAGCTTGCTTTCTCACTTTCCCTCTCTCTCTTTCTCTCTGGTCAAATTAAAAATAAATAAATAAATAAAGTTAAATAAAATAATTCTTTTAAAAAAAAGAATCTGCTTCTTTGATTTTGATTATTTAAAATAACACACTAAAAATAGCATTTATTCTGATGACTGACATTGTCAGTGTCCCCTTTGTGCCTGAGGCACTGCCTTGCTCTACCCTGGACCCTGACAGGTGTCTGTGAGCTCCTGGAGCTCTGGGGTCCATGGCTGACCCTGGCCAGGGCCAGTTCCCGTACCTGTGGAGCAGAAACAAGAGGGACAAGACAGCCCCAGAGTCTGAGAATGGATGCCCAGCTCCAAAGGAACTCAGCCCACACACCACCGCAGATGCAGGGGCCTGGACAGCTCTGCTATGACATTTACTAAAGTAATTTGTGTGCGTATGCTCATGTACACATGCACAAATGTGCACACACAGCACACTCACAGAAATGCACATGCACACAAGCACATTGTGCTTCCTCACCCAGGGTTAAGTACCAGTCTCTGCATTCCACACATGAACATGTGCACACATGTGTACACACACATGTAGCTTCCTCTCCCCATGTGGGGAGGGTGCCAGATCTCCATAGCCCACGTGTCTGCCAGTCACTTTCTCTGAGCCACCTTTCTGCTCCTGCCAATCAAAGATCCTTCTCAGGGCCCTGAGGCAGGATTTCCAATCTGAATTCACCATCACTCCAGGAACAGGCAGATACATAACCTGCTCTGGCACCCTCTTTCTTGGGCTAGTTGTTTTCTCCTAACACCATTAGCTCTGCTGGAAGCAGAATCAGCCACCGTTAGTGCTGACCTTGTCGTTTCACACCAAGAAGGGGAGAAGCCCAAGGAAAACATGCCCCAAGGAACAAGTCCTGTCATCAATCCATTCTCCTCCACCCCCGGCCCCCAGCATGGGTGATGTGAGTACCTCCACTCAGTGGTCCAGAGCATGTCCCTGTTCCCACATCTCCCCTTGTTCAGTGCTGGGCCCAAGCTGGCTCAAGAGGATGCCTGAATCACTGGGTTTTGGACACCCTCACTAGGAACAGCAGCCTTGGGCTCAGGTGAGGTGGCTCACCTGAGGAAGTATAACAGGAAGTATAACACCTCCAACCTGTCCTGTCTGTCCACTGAGATCTCAGAGCCTAAGCCCAAAGCTGGGACTCTAAACTCTTCAGCTTCTCCCCAGAGAATGAAATGGACTCCCTGGCAGCCTGACCAACAGGGCACAGGGCAAGGTCCCTGCAGCTGTGGGCCCGCTAACACAGGGTCCTTTCTGCCCCCACGAAGCTGGCTAGACCTTCCCCATGCAGCCTGTGCACAAAACTGGGCTCCGAGGGTCAAACCCTCATCAAGGCCAGATCAGCTGCTGAGTGCAGGGCCAGCGAGCTGACTCCTCCAAGATGCCTAACGACCGCAAGCTACCTTCTCCTTCTTGGCAGCCTCCATTCTGGCTCTGTCATCCAGCATTCGCACAGCAGCCAGCCCGGGCGAGCTGGGGGTCGAAGCAGAGATATCTGAGGCCTCTCCCCCCAGGGTTGGTCAGCCTGGGCCTCAGGAGGAATGCGGTCCACCGGGGCTGGCTTTGGGCTTGAGGTCAGTCACAGTTTCCTCCTTTTCATTGTTTGCCAGGAAGCCAGTCAGTGTTCCCCTCTGGGCCCTGGTGTCAGGCTGGCTGCTCTTGGGGCAGGGCCATAGCTGGCTCTGTGGCTGTGTCCTCAGCACTGGCCAGCCTTCTTCCTGGGCTTACCCTGAGGGCTCGGTGTCTTCTGGACAGACTCAGCAGAAAACGCCTTCTACCTTTCTGTGGCTTGGGGATGGCTTTGAGTAATTAGGCTTCGGGTGACTGTCTCTGCTTCCGGGGCTCAGTGCGATTCAACACTTCCTGCCTGGCCAGGTGCAGAGTAAGGACTTCCCTGCCCAGGCTTCTGGGCTCCCCACAGAGGGCCATGGTTGCCGTGGTGATGAGGATGGCCTCAGCAGGGCTGGCCATCCTGTAATTAGGGCTGCCAAGCAGAAAAGTGGGGTTGATGGCAGAGGCCTCCATATCCATTGCCATGGTGACAGCTCAGCCAGCCTGCGGAGATGGTGCCACCTGTGCAATCCTAGGGTGTGTCCGGGCACTCCCACATCCCAGCCTAAGGAGCAGAGTCCAGGCCCAGAGGACAGGGAGCAGGGAGCATGGCTGCTGCACAGCCTGGTGTGCCTGGGACCACCAGATGCTCTTGCCACTGTCTTGAAACCCAAACTGGAGCCCAGCTCAGGCCCACCTTGCTAAAGAGGAGGCTACAGGGACTGGCTCCTGTCTTGTCCTGCTTGGGAACCCTCAGCCTTCAGCCAGCCTGGGCTGCATGCCTGCTCTCACCCTTGCAACCCAGATATCCTGAAGAGGTTGGTTCTGTGGACAGGGTAAAATGCCAGAAGCTGGGACCAACCAGTTTAGCAGCCCAGAGCAAAGGCCTGAGACTGTGTTCCAGGTTGCATCTCACATGTATGGCACTTCTCAGCTGCCCCATAGCAATATATAAAAATGTATAATAATAGGGACCAGCAGATGGTGTAATGGTTATGTTGCTGACTCCCAAGTGGTAAATTGTGGTTTGAGTCCCAGACCTGGCAGCTTATAACTCAAGCTGGGTGCGTGTGCGTACATGCCCAAAATTCCAAGAGGAGCATGGAGGAGAAGGGATTGTGGCATGGCCATCTCTCTGGGGGGTGATTTCTCACTTTCTCTCTCTCTGTCTCTGTCTCTCTGGTGAGCACATGTGCCCTACAGCAAAAATTTGTCTACATGTATACACACACACACACACACACACACACACACTATGAGGGCCAGCAGATGGCATAGCAGTTACATCACTAGACTTCTACATGGCCAACAATGGATCAAGTTCTGGACCTAAATATTTGAAACACGCCATATGTGTGTGCGTGCATGCCCAAAATCCCAAGAGGAAAATGGAGAAGAAGGGATTGTGGCATGGCCATCTCCCCCTAGGAGGGTGATTTCTTGCTTTCTGACTCTGTCTTTCTCTATCTCTCTGGCAAGCACATACACCCTATAGCAAATCCTCTCTCTCTCTTCCAGTTTATTTATTACTGTCCTGCTTCACTATTAGTGATTGTTGTTAATCTCTTACTGTGGCTAATTTATACATTAAACTTTATCACAGCTTACGTATGCAAAGGGAAAAACAGTATATACAAGGTTTGATCCTATCCGAGTTTCAGCATCCAGCAAAGGTCTTGGAATGTACTCCTGAGTGTTAAGGGTATCAACTATATTGATGCAAGCACTCATGATTTACAAAGTTTTTTTGCATTCATTCTGGCATTGGACCAGACAATCTTGGGGTAGCAAGCAGAATTACTATGACTACCACCACTTTCTAAATGAGGTTGCAGAGTACAGGGAGATGAAAGGACTGACTGGAAGAGCCTCCTGCGCTAGCCTTTCCCTGAGGGCTTCTTGGCACCACCTCCTGCTATGGGTGGGCCAAGGCAAGTCCCTCATGCAGCCCTGCCCTCCCGAGCCAAGGCTGATTAGAACACCACCACATCTGAGGCGCCCATACCATGCATTGGCAAGAGCTCTGTGGGGTAGCCTCCCAGGGACATTCACCCAACAAAAACTACTGAAACAGTGACTGCTTTCACTGAGGACCCCAAAGTGGCAAAATCTCTGGGCCATCCAACTCTCCCAAGGAGAGCCATCCATGTGCCTCCTGGTAAGGGAGGTGATAGTGCCCTTTAGCTGAAAAGTTTGGGGCAGGTCCTGCTTCTTCAGCCACCCCTCCTCCTGCTCCATGTCATGTCATTACAGAGGAGAGCATTTGGGAGAGAGTTCACAAGACATATATGTTCAACACATTTAAACAAAAGTGTGTATTCACTTGCTTGGGGGCCTCCAACTCTCCTGAACCTGTACAATCACATGGTTTCTCTCTTTTGACCTGTGAAAGTCTTGGGATTCATTCTAATTCGACATCCCAACAGCCTGCACATAGCCTGTATTAATTGGCTGAGGCGGGGGGCAGTGCCCATCTATAAGCCATCTTCTGTGTATCAGAGTCTGCTTGTTAATCAGCTTGGGCCTGGGACACTATGCAGGCAGCTGGCTCCAGGGTGGCTAAGCAGCAAGGTTCTGAGGACTTTAGTTTGTGGCCACCACCCTGCTTTTCATCTAGTGTTAAGTGCACCCAGCCTTTCTGAGACTCCTTGTATGCTCAGCCTTCCTCCCATCCACCTTCTACTCTTCTTTGGGCTCTGACACCTGAGGCAGGGGATGCACTTAGATCAGAGTGGGGGTCCCCTGCAGGCCCTTTTCCAGTAGGCTGTTTCCTACCTTGTGCAGGGCAGCTGTAGGACATCAGGGTACCACTGACAGGATAAGCCACCTTTTAGATGGTCACGTGCCCCAATCCCATGTTCCTAGCACTTGTGCAACCAGATTCCACATCTATCCCTTGCCACAAGTTGTGTAGGGGTATCTCTAGGACAAATACAGCTTCTGGGGAGCCCCTGCAAAGGAGGCAGTCTGAACTGGAGAGACATCTGTGTCACTCATAAGAGCTCCTGTTGGTTTCCCTGCCTCCTGTCTCCCTTTGTTAGATTTATTTCTGTTCCAGTATAACCCTGTCCCTCCTCCTCCCTTGCTCAGACATCCTGTTCCCTCATAGCTGGTGGCAGACCATGTCTGACTTTCCCGTTTTATAGAACCTAGTGAGGGTTGTGGAGGTGAACAGTGTTCCTGGTGCTGGGCTGTGGACACATGCTGACCAATGGATCAAGTCTGAGCACCTGAGGCTAGGTGACTACTAGGGTATGGAGGCTGCTTCCAAGGCCCCTTTCCCATGTAAGCTGTGGAGGCACATGTTACATTTAGAGTGGAAATAGGCCTGCTGCCCAGGCCTGGCTGACTGGATAAGGTGTGGAGGCAGGGACCATCATGTGGCTGAGCCTCCTTGGGGGTACTCTCCTTGATCAGCTTCTACCTGGCTCCCCAGGGACTCTGCTGTGCAGCCAAGGCAGGCACCTCTGTGAGCTGGGTGAGGCTGCAAAGATGGGTGGACACCCGTCCTGCCCAGTGGGGCACATGTGCAGGGCCTGCACCATCTGTCATGGACGGTGTTAGTGCAGTTCTGGCTGCAGAGGGACTTTCTGCTAGGGAGAAACACCCAAGGTGGAGGCTGAGGCTCACAGAGCAGAGTTGTCAGGACTGGAACAAGGCTGCAAGTGAGTTTGTGGTGTTTCGCCATTAATGACTGAACCCCAATTCTTACTAAGTTTCCATAGCCTTCGTCTCAGTTTGTATGTGTGTAAAATGCTTATATCTTCCTGTTTTTGTGAGGATTAAATGAGGGAGCATCTGGAAGGTGCCTGGTGCCTGGTGCGAGACTCCTCAAGACAGCTATCATGTGTCAAGTGAAAGATGATCTATTCACTGTCCTCTTGATCCTTTTGGACAACTGTAGATGATGAAGTTGTCTCAGTCACTATTGCATTGTTCACAGAAGTAACCAAGACTGGGTGGTTTATAAAGAAATAGGGGCCAGCCAGTGGCATGGTAGTTAGGCGGCTGGATCTCACATGGCTGACTGTGCAGGTAGAGTCCCAGACCCCATGGCTTGAAAAACGTGCCAAGCATGGGTGCTTATGTACCCAAAAGAGAAGTGATTTTAGCATGAGCATCTCCAATAGAAGATGCTTTCTCACTTTCTCTCTCTCTCTCTCTCTCTCTCTCTCTCTCTCTCTCTCTCTGGTGTGTGCATGCACTGATTGACAAAACTGGGAGGAAAAAAATAGGGGTTACTGACGCACAATCCTGTTGGCTAGAAAACTTGAAGGTATAGCTTTGGCATCAGAATGGCCTCCAGTATGGCTCAAGGGAGCATAGAGGATGGCAAATGTGTGCAGTAAGTGGTGCGCACAGCTCTCTTCTACAGCAACCAGCTCCCACAACTCTTTTCTCGCCAGAGCTAGAGCTCACTGCATATTCCAAGACATCCTTAATCTATTTATGAGAGTGTGACTTCCATGATGTAATGACCATGATCCTAGGACTGCCCACTAGGCCTCACCACCTCTTGACATCAAATCCCGAAACATAAAACTCTTGGGGACAAACCATGATCCAAACCCTAACAATGGGAAAGGGGGCTATAGGAGTTTTCCCTCAAAAACAGAATCATCGACCCTTACAGAGCAGCTGTCAGCACAGGTGGGATCTGGCCAAACAGAGGGGAGGTAGAACTGCCCGGGAAAGAGGGGGATGAAGAGGTGCAAAATTAGTGGGCAGGGGAAGGTTTTCAGAGCAAGGATCCCCAGCCCCGGGGGGGATTGACCAGTGCAGGTCCAGGGTTTGTCCCACCCCACTCCCCACTGTGAGGTGGTGGTGGTAGTGGTGGTGAAGGAGTGGCAAGCAAGGCTTCGCCTGTGTTTGTAGTTTATTCCCTATTGCTCCAATTGCCACCTGGGCTCTGTGTCCTGTTCGAAAATCCAGCGGTATCGGTTTCTCCTGGGAGCTCAAAACCTATTCTGTGACTGTTTCATTGCATATTGCAATATGGTAGTGGTGGAAATGGGGTGCACAACTGATGTGGTGTGCTTGCGTCATCCTGTGACCAACACACCCTCCTTCGGGTACTGTTTTCACAAGGGCTTGGTCCCTGCTGCTGGGAAGACTGGGGACGGCTACTCCAGAGCAATGGTTCTCTGAGCCATCCCTGCTAGGGCACACTTGGTAACCACTGGCAGGTTGGCTGGTTGCCACGATAAAGTGACTTGCTACTGACATCTAGTGGGTATAAGGCCTGAGACGCGGCTACAACGAACAGGCTAGCCCTGCCCCAATAATGCACTACTCAACCCCGTAGTACTACGGAGGCTGAGAACCTGATTTAGAGCCATGTTTGAGTGCACGTTCCCTGAGAGGGCCTCTGGTTTGACACAAGCGTGTGGCACCCTCGGCGTCCGGTGGGGCCCACAAGGGCAGCTCTTGGTAGCAGAACAGGCTGTATAACCCGCACACCACGTAGTAACGCGCCAGAGAGCTCCACTCGGTTCGCAGAAACGCAGAAGGCCCAGCGGTCGGGTTGGCCCCTCACGGGGCGGGGCGGGGCGTGTCCAGCAATCACGCAGGCGCACTGTCTTACCTCCGCTCGGCGCCGTGTTTCCGGTCTCTCTATTTGCATCCGGGGCACGAGACCTCGCCTCCTGGCCCTGAGCGGAACCGGACGTGGCTTCCTGCTCCGGGTGGGAAGCCGCGGCGGCCCCGTCAGCAGTGGGCGCTGGGCCCCGGAGGCGGCGGCGCCAAGGGGCGGCGGCCGCGCTGCGCCATGAAGCTGTACAGCCTCAGCGTCCTCTACAAAGGCGAGTCCAAGGCGGCGCTGCTCAAAGCCGCCTACGACGTGACCTCCTTCAGCTTCTTCCAGAGGTCCAGGTGGGCGGCGGTCGCGTCCTCCGGCAGGGAGCTGGGGGTCGAGAAAGCTTGGGAGTGGGATGGGGAGGGTGAGGGAGGACCTAGGGGAGCGGGGAGGGCAGACGCTAGGAGGCCCGGGGAGGGCCAAGGAGGGTCGGGTCAGGAGGGACCCTGGGGGTGGCTCAGGGGAGGGTCGGGATCGCGCGTCGGGAGGATTCAGAGTCGAGAGCAGGTAAGATCGCAGAGGTCGGGGTCGGGAGGACCCGGGGGTGGGGTCAGGGAGGATCCTGGGGGTGGATCGCAGGAGTGTCAGGGGGTCACCTGCCGGGACGATTTGGGATCTGAGTCAGGGTCAGGGAGGGTGGGTCGAGAAGGCGTGCGGCCTACACTGTGGGACTAGCGGTGGCCTCTTCTTCATCCACGGACTGCTCTTCCCTCCGTGAAAGGCACACGATATTGTAGAACATCTTCAGGTACTCAGTGTTTCTCTTTTTTTCACATTTGTATGTGTGGAAATTGCAAGGGGACTTTGAAGTAGCACGAATCCCTGAGGTTCATGCCTAGGCTGTCTGGCTAGTGGGCGAGGCCCAGCTACCCTTCAACTCCTACCTCCCACTAGGGATCCCCACGCAGGCAGCTGGAGCAACACGTTTACATTTTTTTCTGGGTTTCCTGGAAGTTCAGTCTTGAGAGGTATGAGTGTTCCCCTCCTCCCCTTTTCTGTATATGAAGTCACTAACCCCCCCCCCCCCCCCCAAGATACGATATTCCGCATCCAGCTAGGATTCAGACCCAGATTTATGCTTCCAGGACAACTGGTGGCACGAAAGGGGACTGGTGGTACAAAAAAGGGTCCTATACCGAACGTTAGGGGGGAAGCTGGGATCTGCAGGGTTTACAGGCTTTTAAATATTTGGGGGGGGGGGACTTTAACTGTAGGATGGTAGGTATTAGGAGGACCGCAGATGTGTCCAGCCTGTCTGGGAGGATGTAAGGGTGACAAGGAAAAGACAAGGAATCTATGGGATCAACATCTGGTTTCTTGTCTCAGAGTCTGGTGGAACCTGCTGCCTGGATACTGTTTTTAGTGGTCCCTGCAGCCGCTTGTTCCTGAGGAGAGAGCCTCAGTGGCTTACTGGATCTGAAAAGCTTTGTTGTTCTGTTGAAGCTTTTTGCTACTTTTGGGTTCTATTTCTATTATGGTAAAATGCATGTAAAATACTGCACATGTGAAACTTACCATCCTAACCATTTTCAAGTATACAATTCACTGGTATTAAATACATTCACATTGTTGTGCAGATGTTACCACCATTTATCTCCATCACTTTTCTTCTTGTCAAACTAAAATCATGTTTCTTTTAAATGCTAACTCTCCATTCCTTCCTCCCCCAGTCCCTGGTAGCCACCCTTCTACTTTCTGTCTCTTTGATTTTGACTTCTGTGGACCTCATATAAGTGTGACTGGCTTATTTCACTTAACATAGGTTCATCCATTCTGTTGCATGCATCAGAATTACCTTTCCTTTTGAGGCTGAATCATACTCAATTTTGTATACACACCACACGTTGCTTGTTTATTCATCTGTTGGACATTTGAGATGCTTCCATGTTTTAGTTACTATGAATAATGCTGCTCTGAAAATGGGTGTGCAAGTAGCCCTTCCGATTACTTTCCCCTTGTATCCAGAGTGAAATCGCTGCATCATTTCTTGGCTCCTTCTTGAAGTTCTTGTTCCCTTGCTATCTCGTCTTTGGCCTCTGTTCTCTGCAATGTGTTGTTACTTTACCCTGATTGAGTTTTGGTGCCAAGTTGACTGTGATCTTTTTTTTTTTTTTTCTTCCAACAACTAGAGTACTAAAGGACTATCTCCACAAGTGGCTTTTAAAATATTACATGTTCCCATGTACCTTGTTTCCTTCAAAGACCTTCTCACTTCTGTCTTTCTTGCCCTGTGAATATCAGACCCTAGACTGAAAACTTTTAAATCATTTCCCCCTTTTTGGCTCTTGCAGATGGGCTCTCACAATTAACACAGTTCTGCGTTTGCCTAATTACGATCCTCTCTTAGCACATTTCTCCTAGTTTTACTGCAGAGGCTTCCTTAGGTGTGGCCCTTTTGTCATAAGAGATGGTTTCAATCATCTTACTCTCTCAGGATTCTAGTAGCAAGTCCTACTGTGGGCCCAGTGTTTATGCATTTTGAATTCACACATGGGGTCCAGGGCAGTGACTTGCCTGAAGTTCCAGCTTCCAGTGGTGGAGCTGGATGTCAGCATCAGCACGTAAGTCCATGTGGCCCTGCTGGAGCACTGCTGTGGACCCCTAGTCAGGACCCTGTTCCGGTGGCCCTGACTGCCCTCTGGATCATTCATGACATCACCAGCGACTGTTCCATCTGGCCACATTCTCTCTGTTGGTCCCACCATGAGCCTTCTCCTCTCTCTCAGGGTTTGGCACGGTCACTTTCCACTTTCTGGTTTGGGAATCCACTTCCTTCCATTCTAGAGCTCCTGGCCAGTCCCTGGATGATCCCCAGAGGCCTGAAGCAGCACTCACCTGTGGGTGAGCCATGTGCCAACAGACTAGCAAATGTAGACTCATCCTGTTGTGGTGACTTGTAATTGTCTGTATTCTTGTTCGTTTATAGTGTTTATTGATCACTAAGGGTGAAATGGAAAGAAGTGAAACCAAGAAGCAACGTCCTATAATGTGTACACTCAGAGGTCACCTTCCATGTCCACTTTGGGGACAAAGCAAAGGAGGAAGGTGATAAGTATGTGCTTTGTTTCCAGTGTTCAGGAATTCATGACCTTCACAAGCCAGCTTATCGTGGAACGCACAGCGAAGGGCAGTCGTGCATCCCTCAAAGAGCAAGGTGAGAGGCCAGCAGGTGGCATGGTAGGTAAGGCACTGGACTCCCATGTGTCTGACCCTGGTTCAAGTCCTAGACCTGGTGGCTTGAAACTCATACTGGACATGTATGTGTGCATGCCCAAAATCCCAAGAGGAGAATGGAGAAGAAGGATTTGCAGCGTGGCCATCCTCCAAGAGGTTATTTCTTGCTTTCTGTCTTTGTAATGAGCACACATGCCCTATAGCAAAAATATCTAAAAAAAATAAATAAATAAAATAAAATAAAAAGTGAGGACCCCTGACCTCTACATGCACCATCCAGCAGACAAGCTCTCAGCCAGTACAGGGCTACTGGGCCTCACACCTCTGCTCACTTGTCCCCTGCCTTCTTCCTCCTGTCCCTGCTTATGCAGGATTCTGTGCCCACCTTCAAAATCCAAACTTCTTGGTTTCCAGCAGATGGTATAACGGTTACGTTGCTGGACTCCCATGTAGTCGACTGGTTTGAGTCCTGGACCTGGCAGCTTAAAACTCACACTGTGTGTGTGTGTGTGTGTGTGTCTGTATGTGCGCGCATGTGTGTATGTGCCCAAGATCCCTAGAGGAGAATGGAGGAAAAGGGATTGTGGCATGACCATTCCCTGGGGGTGGGAGGGGGTATTTCTGACTTTCTGTCTCTCCGGTGAGTACATGTACCCTATAGCAAAAATCTCTCTTTTTAAAAAAAAAAAAACCTAAGCTTTTTGAACAAAATTGCCCCAAAGTTTAGACTCACTTGAGATTAGGTCCAACCCTGTTGAATAGTAAGGCACCCTCATTTTCAGTCTTTTTCCCTTCCAAGTGGTAGGGCTTCCAGAAAGGATGTCCAACTGTGGAGGAAACACTGCATTCTGAGTCCCTTGAATGTTTTCATCTGGAACCTGAAAACTCAGTTTTTCTGCTCCCTAAATCAGGTGTCATATAAAGATTTTTAGACGTTTATCTTAAAGGTGTTTGTTATGCAGGTAGATTAGGAAAGAATGGCATGAACTTTGTCGGGAATGCAGATCATCTCACATACACTGACATCAGATCGTGTGGGCACAGGACCTGGGTTGGTGATACATAGGCACCCATGACTCAGGCACTAGCGAACATGCATGCTTTTGCCCTTTCAGCTGCCCTCAGTCGTGTGTGCCTTCCCCACACTTAACTACTCAAAGATGATGACTGACATTGCCAGATATGAAAGACCAAGACCCTGAGGGTGATTTCCTGACTTTTAGCCACTCTGAAAGGGTTTTTAGAAAGTGGAGGTACCTTGGCTTGTCCTGTGTTCACTCACTTTGGAAACAGCATGGAGCCTCAGAGGGCTTCAAACCTATAAGATATAGCCTAACCTGACCTGAGCTCAAAGGGGTAACTTGGAGGGCCTGTGGCCTGGGTATGTTTGTGCCCACTAGCAATTCCTTTAGACCCTGTCTCTGCACTGTATGCCTTTGGGCATCTGTAGCTCCTGCTGGCCACTGAGCCATGCTGCAGAACTTTTCCTCCACTGTACTTGGAGCTGTGGGATTTTAGAGCAGTTGCTTCTTGTGACCTGAAAGACAAGTACAAGTGCTTTGAAGCCTTAACCATTTGTGGGTGGAAGGGGTAACATGCTTCTGCAAGTGTCCACATGACTGATCTCGTCTCTCCAGAGTACCTGTGCCACGTCTATGTCCGGAGTGACAGTCTTGCAGGTGTGGTCGTTGCTGACAACGAGTACCCATCCCGAGTGGCCTTCACTTTGCTAGAAAAGGTGAGTGTATGTTTTGGCCAGATGGGATGGCAAGTATGGAGTCCCTGGCCTGAGCTGGGACAGCCACAATGCCTACAGGAAGGGTTGGACAGGGTCCAGAGCAGCGCATCTGGCTTTTCCCCACTCAAAACCAAGAGCCCATTTTATGTCCAGACCACCAGTCACAGTGTCTCTCCGGTGGGACACAGCTCTCGGGGCAGCTATGCCTCATGTTCTTCCACGCCAAGCCTATTCTCTGTCCTCCCCACAATGTCCTTGCTAGCTCCATGTTGCCTTTTGCAGTTCTTGTGGCCTGTCCCTTGATGGAGGTCAGTCACAGCAGGGCACATCACACCTGAATGTTGATTTCTCTGTATGGTGCTAGCTATGGTCCCTTTGCAGAAAGTGGCCTCATTTTGTTTCCCATGGCACTAAAACACTTCCCAGCACATGAAATCTGAGGGTTACTTAAATGCAAAAAAACCTAATTCCCTTTGTGAAGAATTGCTTTGGAAAATTAGAGGGACAGCATCCTTCTTTCTGAACACCCAACAACCTAAACTCAAAAGACGTTTGTCATTCCTGGAGTGAGGTGCCTGTGGGGCTGAGCATATGTCCCTTTTCATTCCAAGTTTGTGGATATATTTTAATGAGAAAAAAACCAGGAGGAGTAACTTAAGCCTAGATGTCCCCCCATGATACTGGGTATCCTCTCCCCCATTCCTCCAGGTTTTGGAAACTGCTTCTAGGTGAGGCACTGAGATGTGCAGCCTTGTTGTGGGTAGTGCGGGAGTGGGAGCGCAGGGTGCTTTGTTTCTTAGTGTTCAGGAGAACGTTCCTATGTAGGGAGCGTGGTCTTGTGAGGCCTTTGTCTTGCAGGTGCTGGAGGAGTTTTCCCAGAAGGTGGACAGGATAGACTGGCCTGGGGGGTCCCCTGCTTCCATCGACTACACAGCCCTGGATGGCTACCTCAGCAGATACCAGGTAGGGTCAAAAACACAGTAAGAGGACTACATGGCTAGACCTGGTGGAGGCTGGAAAAGCCACCCACCCTGGTCACTCTGGTCAGTGACTTCTTGAAGGTGTCTGATATGCTTGAGAGTCAGGGAATTTGCCTTCACACCTGGGAACCCAAGCTCTGGGTATGCATTTGGTTTGTCTGTTGTGTGGTTGAACAAACAGACGGGGGTTTCCAACCCATGAGCATCTGCAGCCTCCTCGGCTTTGAGATTTGATTGCATCATCTTTCTGGCTCTTTCCCAGAACCCCCGTGAAGCAGACCCCATGTCCAAAGTACAGGCCGAGCTGGACGAGACTAAGATCATTCTTGTGAGTTTGGGGGTCTGGGGGTACAAGCCCAGGGAGGGCTGGGGGCTGTGGGGTGGGGTAGAATGGGGTATCCCCCAGTGGGGCCTAGCCATGCTACAGTTCCTTTTCCAGTTCTTCATTTTGCCAGGAGCCTGGGCACACTCACATACCTGGGGTTTTTTTTGTTTTTTTTTGGAGAGGTTTTTGCTATAGGGCATGTACGCTCACCAGAAAGCAAGAAATCACCCCCCCCCCCCCAGGGGGGATGGCCACGCCGCAATTCCTTCTCCTCTATTCTCCTCTCAGGATCTTGGGCACGCACGCACATGCACCCGGTGTGAGTTTAAACCACCAGGTCCGGGACTCGAACCGTGGTCAACTACATGGGAGTCCAGCTACATAGCCATTACGCCCTGCCAACTGCTGGTCCCCATACTTGATGTGTTTTTCAAGCCACCAGGGCTAGGGACTCAGATCCTGGTCAGCCACATGGGATGTGTTTACCTACATGGAGAGTTTGACCACAATGCTATGGGACTGACCTTATCCTGGTTTTAATAGTAACCCCAGCACCTCTCCTTATCTGTCTCAGTGCACGGCACACACCATTCTTAGCGTCTAAGCTGGGACCCAGTGTGATTGAGTTCTCCTTTCATGGCACCCTGTCTGGGTGCTTATTATGCTCTAAGGGTATGTCTTAGTGTGCTCTTGCATCGTTGCCAGAAATCCACAAACCTGAGTGAGACAGAGGTTGATAGGGGCACGGTTTGGTGATCTGAAGTCCAGGGACTAGCTAATGAAGCTGCAGCATGGTGGAAAGTAGGAACTGCCCTTCAGCTTTTCCTGGTTCTGGTCTGTACCCATGTGGCCACTCTCTGCCCTATTTCCTCTCCTTGTGAACCCACCAGAACTCAGACACAGGACCCCACTCTACCTGCCAAATCACTGATCTCCCAAAAGCCCCTTTTGGGTCAAGTTTTCAATTGACACTTTTTTTAAGAGTCACAACACACAGAACTTTGGGATACATTCATTAATCCAGATTCTAGTAGGGCCCGAGCCTTTGAGCCTGGTTCTCACCACTGGGCCTTCTTCATGGAAGATCTCAAAGTCTTGTGGTTGGGTAGTAGGTGGGCAGAATGAGCACATGGTGTGGACCCATGCATGGAGGGTCAAGGCTGCCAGAGATGTAAGAAAAGCTGGGGCCCTGCCTTTTTTTCTTTTCTTTTTATAAATGTTTTTTTGTCACAGGGCACGTGCTCTCTCTAGGGGGAGAGGCAGTTCTAGGAAAGGTGAGAAATCACACCCCTCGGGGGGAGGGGGGGGGGGGCTGGCCATGCTGTATTCTCTTCTCCTCCATTCTTCTCTTGGGATTTTGGACATGCATGCCCCTGCCCAGTGTTAATTTTCAAGCCTCCAAGGACCAGGACTTGGACTCCTGAACTGCAGTCAGCCATGTAGGCATCTAGCACCTTCACTACCACATCACCTGCTTTCCTCCATGGGCCTGCATTTTTATCTGAAATCTGATTGTGACTGCTACTTGGTTTCTGTTCCTACTTTCGTTTTTAGTCCTCAGTGCATGTGGACCAGGAGCATCCATGTGTTTTCCTCAGGATCTGCCCTTGCAGCCTTTCTCTATATCTGTTCTCTTGCTTTCACCCACTTCTGTTCTGTTCAGTAGAAAGTCACTCTCCTTCTTAACCCTTCTGCAGTTCTGAATCCACTCTAGGACAAAATGTGCTTTCCTAGTACTGTTTCAGCCAGAGGGACTCTCCTGTACCCTCTTGTGCCCAGATTGCAGCCAGGCCCCCAGGGATGGGTCTCTGACTCTCCACGCTGTCACTGTGTGTGTGTGTGTGTGTGTGTGTGTGTGTGTGTGTGTCTCCAACAAGCATGTGAGCACCTTGGATGCCTTTCCACCCCCTACTTACCTTATAGTGTCTGGCTCACACCAGAGTAGAGGCGAAGTCCAGGGGAAATTTTACCCAATGTAAGCACCACTGTCTCTTGAGGTGTCCCAGGGTGTGGCTTTGGGTCGAAGACTGGATGCAAAGGCCCTGGGTGTCTGTCTCTTGTCACCTCTTGAGCTCACTCCACATGTTCTACCCAGCCCTCTCTCTGCCTCTGCATGAGGCCATCTGTGAGACTCCAGGGCCTGGAACGCTGCCTTCCTCTGCTTTAACATTGTGTTGAAGTCAGGCTCACCAGCTCTGTTCCAGTGTAGTGTGGGATTCAGGCCCTTGGTGTCTGTATCCTTTTTTTCTTTGTTTTACTATAGAGGATGTATGCTTGTCAGAGAGTTACTGAGAGAGGGGAAGTGAGAAATCACCCCACAGTGGGGATGACCATGCCATAATTCCTTCTCCATCCTCCTCTTGGGATTTTTGGGCATGCATGCACACTCACTCAACTTATATTTTAGGCACAGTCGGCTATGTAGGATCCAGTGGCCGTATCCACCATACCACTTGGCTGGTCCTGTTGTCTGTATCATAAACCAGTCAACTTTGCCATTGGAGGTCTGAGACTCAGCATGTGGGACGATGACATTTCTTTTCTTTTCTTTTCTTTTTTTTTTTTTTTTTTTTTTTTTTGCTATAGGTTATGTGTGCTCACCAGAAAGACAGAGAGACAGAAAGCAAGAAATCACTCTTGGGGGCGGTGGGGGGGGGGGGCACGCCACAATTCCTTCTCCTCCATTCTCCTCTTGAGATCATGGGCATGGACACACATGTGCCTGGTGTGAGTTTAAGCCACCGGATCTGGGACTCAAACTGTGGCTGACTGTGAGAATCCAGCGACATGGCCATTATCCCACTGCTTGTCCTAGGGACAATGACATTTCTGCTAGTTCTTCAGTCTGTGCCATTTCCAGCCATTCTGCAGAGGGAGCAAGCCACTGCTTCCTCTGCACACTCCTCTCCAGGAAGGGCTGCACTGTGCACCCTGCTGCAATCTGCAGGGATAGTGTTGGGCACAGAGTGCCGGACAAATTACCTCATGATGCCATTCAGAGGGAGGTAGTGTGAACATGCATCCCTGTGTAGCTCACAGTTTCTTTGGAATCCTGATAACTTCAGATGACAAAAGGGTAATAGGTGAATTTATTGTAATGATATATTTTATTTAATCCGCTATGTCCAAATATTACTCTTTGGACACATAATGAGTGTGAAAAGTTATGAGTAGGTACTAAGTTATGAGTAGGTACTTTACAGACTGAGTCTGAGTCTTTGAAATCCAACAACTCTTTGTTCTTCTTGGATTGCAGATGGTCATCCCACTGCTCCTGCTGTCACAGGGCCTTTTCTGTGTCTCTTAGGATACTAGTCATAGAGTCAGGGCCTACCGCAATCCAGTTGGACTTCATCTGAACTAATTCCATCTCATTTCCAAAGAACATCATATTCAGAGGCTCTGGGTGGACATGAGTTTTGGGGGGGGATACTGTTTAACACAGCACAACCACATAGTGTCCCAGTAGTTTCCTCTTCTCAAAGAACCCACCTGCACACATACATGTTACATGTACACACATACGTAGCTATGAACGTGTGTATCCATGAACTGCCTTGAAGCGGGGTTACCCAAGTCTGTGCTGGGACTTTGAAACCTCCAGGTTTCATGGGAAATCCTCAGGTCCTGTCCTATATTTGGGCATAGCACCTGTTCTGGGACATGTTCCGACATTTACTGGTGATGTGGTAACTATGTTGGAGGGGAGCTCAGAGCAAGGGCTTCCCTATCCAGCCTGACCTGGGGTTTTGTATCAGCCGCGCTGGATAGGCACAGAGCTATCCTCCTTCTCTGCAGCACAATACCATGGAATCTCTGCTGGAGCGAGGTGAGAAGTTGGACGATTTGGTGTCCAAATCTGAAGTGCTGGGGACACAGTCTAAGGCCTTCTACAAAACCGTGAGTACCTGCCTCACCCTGGGCAGAGGCACAGCTGCCAGCAGTGAGTGTAGGGCCCTTATTCCCTGAGGGCCTAGGTGGTCAGTGAAACACTGACTACCGTCACACAGGGCAAGAAGGAAAACCCCAGGAGTTTCTGCTCACATTGACCCAACTCTGACAGTGCTGGGCATCTCTTTCAGAATTTTAGGCACCCAGCCCAAGTTTCAAGCCACCTGGTCCAGGACTTGATCCGCAGTTAGCCATGTAGGAGTCCGGTGCCTTAAACACTATGCCACCTAGTGGCCCCAGGATCCAGTGTCTTTTTTTTTTTTCTTTGGAGAAGTTTTTACCATAGGGCGCGTGTGCTCGCCAGATAGACAGAGAGAGACAGAGAGATAGAAAGCGAGAAATCAACCCCCTAGGGGGGATGGCCACGCCACAATCCCTTCTCCTCTCGGGATCTTGGGCACGCACGCACACACGCCCGACGTGAGTTTAAGCCACCGGGTCTGGGACTCGAACCGCGGTCAACTACACGGGAGTCCAGCGACATAGCCATTACGCTAACTGCTGGTCCCAGATCCAGCGTCTTTTAAGCAGCACATTACTGTTGTGCCACAGAGCTGGCCCTGGAGTCTTATTTTTTGATAATAGTGGGGTGTGAAGACAAGGCAAGGAGCTCAGACAAGCATGGGGATGTGCTTGGCACTGAACAGCTTTCCATGGGTTCTGGGGAAGTGCTACCCCTCTCTCCTTCCCACAGCCTGCAGAGCCCCCTCTACCTCACTGGGTGAGGTTGGGCCACCCTTGGGCTTTCTGGCCCTCCTCAGGTCCTCTTTGTTTCTTTCAAGGCCCGGAAACAAAATTCATGCTGTGCACTTATGTGATGCAATCAGCAGACTCCTGTGCCGAGCATCCTGTGTGCCCAACAGAACTGCAGCCTGGAAAGAAGAACTCATAGAAGGCCCAGCCAGTGGCATCTTCACCAGAGTTCCCAGGAGGAACAGAGAGATGGCAGAAGGGTGGGGCATTAAATTTTGTGTACAGTTGTGATTTTTAGAATGCATTTGAGGTCCCCAAAATTGTACTTTTGGGCAAATGAAATCATAAACCCCACGTGGCTCATATAGACGCTGGGGGCTCGTTTCCAGCCCTCAGATAGGCTCTGGGGGAGTCAGAGCCAGCTCTGTTTTGGTCCTTGTAGGGCTTTGGGGTTTTGTACATTAGCGACATTAACACTTCAGGAGGTGGGGCAGGGGGAGGGGAATCCCTGCTGACAGGCCTGAATTGGCAGAGCCTGACTCTGCCTTGCCAGGCAGTCACAGCCTTCCACATTCTGAGCTGGTGTTTCTTCTGGAATTGGCTTCCACGAGGGCAGCCCCTCCCCGCAGCTGTACCTACACCTGCAGACATGGCCCGTGGGCAGAGCCGTAGTGGCCAGCGGATTGAGCCCTTGAAGGTGGGGTGTCCTTTGGTGTCATATGTTCAGCTGAGAGCATTGTCTTCGAGGAAGGTGCAAGCCTAGCTGCACCCAGCTGCCCATGGTGGGCATCGGCCATGACTTGATTTAACATCGGCATCAAAGCAGTGCATATTGTCTGCTTCCAAAACTGGTTTTTATTTGCCTATGTGGCTACAAGACTAGGGGCTACACATCTGGTGGTCCCCTCATGGCACTGTGAGTGGGTGCCAGTACCTGAACTCTTCCCAGCACCTCCTGTGATCAGCCGGCTCAGCCTGCCAGCTCCTGGTCAGAGGCAGCTGTGGGGTCAGTGGAGCAGTTATGGATCTGGGCTGGTGTGGCCCAGCGCTGGACACCAACAGGAGCAGCCCGGGCAAATGGGCCCAGGATGCTCCTTGGGTGCTAGAGCCCTCTTCTAAACTGACTCCTTGTATCCCATGTGCTCTGGATGTGCCGCTGTCCCTTAAAGCCCTGCTGGGGTGGTGTCGCCCTCATCTTGAGCCAACATGCCCTGAGCTTATGTACTGCCTGAGAGCTCATGCTGTTCCAACCAGAAGTCTCAGCAGTCCTGAATCTCTATCATGGGCAGGGGTCTGCCCTGGGTTCTGAGGACCCAGACTTCTGGCCTCTGCAGCCTGCTCTGTTACATCTCCTTTGGGCACTGAACCAGCCAAAGGCTTTGGCCTCCTCCCACAGAAGGCCACCTTGTCGTGTCCTGCTGCCACAAACACTCCAGCCCAGGGCCTCTGGGTGCGCAAATCAGCCAGTTAACTGAGATGGAGCAACCTGCACCTGAGGGAGGACAATGCAGGGGAGGGATGGATGTGGGGTAGATCGGGGTTAGAGAAAGAGGGACCTCACCCACCTATGGCTACCCATCCTTAAGGGCTCTGGGTCAGCCCTGACCTGGTAGGGCAGCAAGGGTGGGTGAGTGGACCTGGGGCCCTGTCAGGGAGAGAGGCCCACCCACTTTCCCTGCTCTGTATTGTATTCTAATGTTTAAGTTACTTGGCAAGAGTGTATTTTAGTAACTGCTGCCTAACTTTCTGAGAGAGGTTTCTGTCTGGATAAAGATGTCTTCTGAAATTCCAAAATGGTCCTGTGCTTTGTTTGAGCTTCTGGAGAATTCTTTCCTCACTCAGTCTGGCTCCTTGGGGAGGGGGAGGCCTTAGACTGGGGTGCCAATAATCCTGGATGAAGCCTGTCCAGGAGAGGCAGCTGCAGTCCCATCCCTTTACTCCTTATAACTGCCTTTCTTGGGGACCTTTCCAGCAGAGCTATTTGCTCCTCTGCCATTGACCAGGTGAAGGTGCCCTGGAATAGAAGCTGCCCTGTGGTCTCTGAATCTTGTCCCAGCTTTAGCTGCTCCAGGAGACTTACTGGGAAGCTGCCTCCTAGCTGCAGGTGGGAACTTTAGGAGCTGAGGCGGTCCTATAGGGCACATGGAACATCTTGTCCCAGGTAGGGAGAGCCAAGGCCCTTGCAGGTCAGACTTGGGTCTCAGGTCAGGATTGAGTTTGAGGAGTGGCCTCAGTGGTGTGCTGGGATGTGCAGCTTCTGCAGCCTGTTGGCATAGCATGTCCCAGGCAGGCCGGCAGGCCCAGTCTTTGTTTTCAGTCATTACTTGTGACCCTTGAAGCCAGAGATTTCATCTGCCCCCTGAGCAGCCTTGGATATGATGCTCAGGCTTTTCCTGCCCAGAGAACCTGCTGGAGCTTGGGAGGTTAACAAGGACTTCTTGTGGTAACATATGATCAGGAAACTTTGCTCAAAGGAGATGCTACTTAAAAGGGACTTAATACCCTCGTTGACATTACTTTTGCCTGTCACACTTGGCCTCATGTAGGTGGCCTCACCCTGTGGACTGTGCACTGAGGCCTGACTGGAGCAGCCACTGGCCTCTACAGAAAGGCCTCAGGAATAATGTATGTGAAGGGCTTGGGACTTACAGCATGTGCCTTCCCAAGGGAGGTCTAGCAGGGAGAGGCTCCTCCAATTACAGCGATAGTGTGGAGAGCCCTAGATACTGTGTGCCTGAGTGCAGACAGCCCTGTGCTTGCGTGTGGCTGCCAGCCTAGATTCTTTGCAGCTGGCCCTTGAGCTCTGTCTGCTACCCATACACAGGTAAGCACCTGCCCAGGTGCAGCCCTCAGGAAAGGAGTGAGATACTGACTTCAAGGACACCTTGCCGGATGTTCAAGACGGAGGATAGGTTTTGGGTGACCCCTCGGGTCAGGACCAAGGGTATAGGAGCACCATCTTACCTGAAGTCACTGGGACCCAAAGGGTGGGTGCATTTGGTGCCGGGGCTGTTTTGAAGCCTATACCTCTGGCCTAGGGAAACCAGATATATAGGAATAGCAGCGTGAGGCAGACAACAGTGGGAGAGGGCAGGAACTAAGCCATGTTGTGCAGATTGCCTTGGGAATGTGTGTGTGGGGAGGAAGAGGGTAGAGCTGCAGAAGGGCCAGCAGAGCAGAGGTGGGTGCTATGGCCCTTTAAAAGGCTGGGTCTGAGTGCACCCCCATGGGCCAGGTGGTCAGGAGGTAGATTGTGGGCAGAACAAGACAGGAAGGCCCTGCAGGAGATTACAGGAAAAGGTTTTCTGTGCTTGGGCCAGAGATACAGGGAGGCGGCCTGTCTCCTTTGTGCCCAGGATAAAGTCCAGTGGCTATCCTGGCCCTCAAGTCCTACCATCTGGCCAGGCTGACCATGGGCTCAGCTCACCTGGGCCCTCTTGGGACTTGGTAACCTTTGTCCCATGCCCCAGGTTTCTGCCCTGGGCTTGGCTATGTGGCCTCCCAAGGCCATTTCGGCACGCCAGCTGCATCTAGTATCCGTTTTGGCCAGCCAGCTTTTATGCTATCCATCTGTACAGCCCACAAGAAGTGGGGTCTGGCTGCCCCGTGTGTCTGCTGGTTGAAGGGAGAGACCAGGACAGTGAGGGTCTTGGCTTGGGGCACCTTCCCACCTAGAAACTGCCCCTTTGCCTTCATCTTTAGAGGCCACTGAGGTGACTGGATAGATCAGGCCTTCGTGGTGAGCCAGTTTCAATTCTGGTGTCCAGGGTGGAATATGAGGGGTCCAGAGGACTTGGAAACGTCAGAGGACATGCTGGGGACAGCAAGGAGCCTACGGCCATCAGCACCCCTCCCAATGTGCCACCCATCCTGCAGGGCTGGGAATATCCAAACAGCCCAAGGCTCCATGCATCCCAACCCAGTCAGAGGAGGGTCTGGGCTGGGTCTGCCAGAGACTGGTCTTAAGCCGGTGCTTCAGGACAGGGTGCTGGTGGGTTCCGGCATGAAGTACTCACTGCACATGAAGCAGCTTGTCCTGTTTTTCTTTTATTTGCAGTTTCCCGAGACAGAACAAAATAATTTTTGTACACTTACAAGGCTCAGAAAGAAAAGACAATGAAACTCAGCAAAAAGAGAGAGGAGGGGGCCGGCCAGCCCTGTGGGCAGCCCAGCCCTTCAGTGCTGGCCGGGCGGCAGCAGCGCCACACCACGGACACCTAGCTAGCAGAGCGGGTGTGGCTTGCCCTTGAGGGGTCATGCAAAATAATTGTCCCCCAGAAAAAAATCCCAAATTATCCCAGACAGGCAGCTCCATGGAGATGATGGGGAGAGGGGCAGGGGGGAGGAGGAGGCCCTGGACATCAGGGGGGCCGACCACAGGGCCACACGCTGTCTGTGGCCAGGAGCGGCTCATACAGATCCTGGCAGATATTTACCCTGTGTCCCTGGTGGGGCAGCTGTCCTGGCACAGTGTGGACAGGAGGTGGTGTCCACTCTCGGTGTCCGTAGAGTATAGGGTCTTGTGTCTTGCCCCCATCCTGTACCCTCCCTTAGCTTGGTTTTGGGGAGAAGATAAAGAAAATCCTTGTTGAAAACGATGTGAATTGGAGGTGGGAGCCCGAACCTCTGCCCACCAGGCTCTGAAGCCCCCACCCACCCCTGTGAGACCCGCCCCTATACCCAACCACCCTTGGGCTCCTGTGCTTACCCCTTCAAGGTGCCTACCGCCATAAAGGGCCAAGCAGGAACCTCCGCAGTGAGCCCAGGCAGTGGTACTCAATAGCACCCAGTCCCTGTTGGCCTCCCCTCCACCCTGAAGCACCCTAGCCCCCCTGACATGCCCAAGGGGGCCATCCTCACACCTGCCGAGCACCAGGCTGGAAAACCCACTCCCTCCTCTCACTCCCAACACCACCAACTCTGTTTGGTGAAACCAGGCCACAGCTGAAATGGACAGAGATTCACCTTCTTCAGCTTTCACTCCCTCCTTCTGGTCCACACTTGAAAGCACTCCTACTACTGCAGTCACTTGCCCTTAAATCCCTCTTTGCCACCTGTCATATCACCAACCCTGGCTTGAGGCCTCAGTCCCCCAAACTCATCAGCAGACATGCAGCCTGGCCTCTTTCCTCCCAGTCATAGGGACCTGGGCCGAGACCTGGTTAGCTTGCTCCTGGCTGCATACTGCCTGCATGTCGCTGCTGGCCAACAGGAAGGGATGGCAGCCCTAGGGAGGGCCACCTCATGGTGGGCCTGTTGGAGCTGTGCCATGGTGTCCTCTGGCCACCTCTGAACAGGCATGGGGCCTGAAGCCCCTCTCTGCACCTTGCTCCCCAGAAGGACCAGAGCTGGAGCCCAGCCCGGGGACTTCTCTGATGACCTCAGTGGCAGGGCCCCTGGTCCCTGTGATGCTCCCGGGGGCAAGGCTGGCCTGGGCTCTGCTACAGCCGCCCACACTGGGTGCAGGGGATAGGAAGAAGGGGGGAAGTGGGAACGACAGCGACTCTCAGGCACGACTAGCGGGGAAGGGGGCAGCCCGGAGGCCCACAGCCCTCCTCAAGGACACCTGAGGTCACGACAGCCACGGCGAGCACACCACGCGAGCCCATGCGTTGTGGGAGGATGCGGACGCCTGAGGGGTGGAGTGTGTGCATTACCTACAGACTAACACCATTCAGCGCGCGGTGGGGCCTGGGGGCACAGTGCCCCGGCTCAGCCCCAGAGGCCAGGAGCTCGGACAGACACACGTGGAGCTCGGGTGGGTAGCAGCCCCACAGATGCCACTGATGTTACAGCTTTTTCCTCTCTAGTTTTTTCTTTTCTGATGTCAAGTTTTTGTTTCGTTGTCGACTTGTTTTAGAAACAATTCACATCTGGTCTTGATTTCTGCAGACACAGGCACCAGGGGAGGGGACGAGGCAGACACAAACATGCGACAGGCAGGCCGTGCGCCGAGGGCGGCCAGGCTCCAAACACCAACTCTGTCCGGTGAAACCAGGCCGCAGCTGCAACGGCAGAGAGTCACCTCCTTCAGCACCCCAGCCCCACCTGACCCTCACACTTGCTGTCTGCAAAGCGGACGCCTGCAGGAAGGTTGACACTGGTGTCCAGGAAAGGGCCTACACTGGAGAGGGTGCTTGAGTGTCCAACCCACCACTACTGTCCTGGGAAACAGCTCTGGCCTGTGCGCCTATCACTGTGCAGCACTGAAGGTCAGAACTTGGGGTTCGGGGCCCACATCTAAGGCCTGCCACTCTCAGGCCCTCACTTGTTCCTCAGTCCTCAGGGATGCCCACCACACTTGCCTGCCACTGTCCCAACAATGGCTGAGCACCTGTGGCCTCCCCAGGAAAGTCAGGGCCCTCACCTTCACTGCAGCGGGGCCACGGGCGCACCGGAGCAGTGGAAGTGCACATTCTGCCACTTGCCGTCACGGCGGTGCCACACACGCGTCTCCTCAGACTGGCTGGTGCGGGGCCGGCCCTGGCCATCAATGTACTGTGTGAGCCGGATGTAGGCAATGCAGGCCGCGTCCTCTCCAATGACGTGCACATGTGGGTTCAGTATGGTCGTGTGGATTGGCTTGCTGTTCTTGGCCAGCACTGTGGACAGGGGTGAAGACTTAGGCCCTGATCTTGAACCCTGTGTCCTCCACCCACATCCTCCCTGACTGTGGACTGAGGGATTCTCCTGGGGTGCCCTGGTACCCACTCCGGCTCCTTCACTCACGGTTCTCAAAGTAGAATCTGTGGAAATCCATTCCTTCAACCAGGTTTCCTAGAGCTTCGGGCTCAAATGAGGTCAGGCCAGGGTCGCATATTTTCCTGGGTGGACAAATCCGAGTAAGGAGAGGCCCCTGTGATCCAGGTATGGGCCAAGACCCTCAATCCCCGTCCTCCACGCCCTGGCCTGCAGACTCACGCGTAGGCCTCGAAGTCACCACTGTTGACGGCCTCAATGAGCTGCTCCGTGGTCTTAATGATCTCCTGCTTCCGGGCTGCAGGACGACATGGTGGATCCTATGACCATTGGGCAGTGGTTGGTTCTGCCAGCAACGTTCCCAGCACAGCCCAGGGAAGGGCCCTGCCTCCTCTCTGAGAGAGGTCCTTGAGACTTACTGACTGGTACCTACATTGACCCCTCCATGACCTTCGCAGTCCCGAAGGGTTTTATTTCCCAGGGCAACAGCTTCTGCCTTGTTTTCCTTAAGCTGTTTCAAATGACAGAAACGATCTGTCCACTTACAGAGTAGAGAATTAGATACACCCTGCCTACACTTGCCCTGCTCTTGCCCCCAGCCCACCACAGCTGTGGGGCTTCTCAGTGGTCTTCCCTGTAGCTCCCACCACTGCCTGCCTGCATTACCCCCCGCTTAGTGCCTTCTTTCTCCAACTTGGCTAAGGGCCTGTGCCAGACAAAGGAGGCAGAGATTGGCCTCACAAGGTGGAGACCCTGGAAAGAAACCAGTAGGGCTGGGGCTGTGGGATGCATGGGAGGCTTCTGAGCAAAGGCCAGTCCTGAAAGCAGAAGAGCCAGTGCTGGTCTCTTATAAACCCCGTTTCCTGCTGGAAGCCACATCCTGGACCTCCTGCTTGTAGTCCTGGGCCTAGGCTGCAGGCACCCCTCCTGCTGTGCCCACCTGCCTGCTGGGGCTCCAAGCCCCAGACCCCTCCCAAACACTGCCCTCTGGCCTCCCAGGGCACCAGCTGGCAGCCTCCATTTGCTGCCTTAACTACAACTTGCTTTCATTGTAAAATATTTTGCATTCAAGGAAGCAGCATAAAGAATAACAGCCCAGGCCCCTGCTGGCTCAATGTAGCATTTCCCACATTCACTTGGGGAGGTTTGTTAACCATGATGTCTGCACTCTGTCCATGCTGTCCTCACTCATCGCTCAAAAGCAGTCCTGCAGTCCTGTCCTGAACTGGCACTTCTCCACTTCTAGGCATGCACACATGCACTCACATGCTCACCGACACACAAGTTTCACAGCAATTCTTGGAGCGGTAACTCACTCACGGCAAAAACTCAGACCTCAGAAGCACACTAAAAGCCCCAACTCCACACACACCTTCCCTGCAGGATTTGCTCACTCCCACGCAAGCTCATGTGCACTTTCCCCCCTTAGCCACAATGCCCCACACATGAGCCAAGCTGCATGTGCATGGGCTTGATGCCCAAAGAGGGCTGCCCCACCTCTCACCACACCCCCAGACTGTCTGGGTGCTCACCCACCCAGCACCCCTGGGGAGGTCAACTGGCTCCAGGGCAGAGGACACTGCTGCACAGGACCAGGTGTGCCCCTGTGTGTGCTGGTGTGTCATAGCACGGGTGCTAGGCACCTGTGTCTGCTCCCACTTTAGCCACAGCCCCTGCTCTGTGGCACCTCTGAGGAACCAGTTGCATTCATGTGAGCAGGTGCATGTGTGTACACGTGCTCATGCATGCACACACACGGACAAATGTGTGTGTGTGCATGCATGTTTGTGTGTGCAGTGTATGCAAGTGTGAGTGTGACTGTGGGCAAGCGTGTGCACGTGCATGTATGCAATGCCCAGCTTGCAGAACCCTCACACACGACTAGCCACACTGCTGCTACTGTTCCATGCATCCTGACTGTGTCATGGTTCTTGCCCAGGACAATCTTGCAAGCCTATTCCACCCCTCAGAGTAGGCCTGGAAAACTGTCCTCAGGAGGGTGAGCTGTGGTCCTTCTTTCCAGTTCCTGCCCCTGACCCACACCCACCTGCCAGCCCCAGGAGGCACCAGAGCTATCCTGGCAACTGTAGTAGCTGTTCCCATCCTTGCCCCTTGAGCCGTGGGACTCTCCTCCTGCAAACCACCCGGTTCAGCACCCACCGTGCCAGCCACAGTGCCCTCCCCTCTGTCTCTCCCATGGGACCTGGGGCCCTCACTGTCCTGTCCTGGAGGTGTCCAAGTTGCAGTCTGACCTTTACCCCACCTGTGGCCATTGCCTGTCACCAGCTGTCTCATCCTGTGGGATGTGAAGACATCTCCCACTCATTGAAGTAACACTGGGGCCTGTAAACAACTGTCATTCGACATGGTATCGGGTGCCCAGGCAGACTGTGAACATATGAGGAGCAGCCAGTCATGGCACCAGTGAAAGGTGGGTCCATGCAGAAACCACACCTGAACTACAGATAGGAAAGCTGACGCTGCCATGACCTGCACCTGTGGAACAGCTGCTGCCCGCCCCCCAGCATGACCCTGCCCAGACAGCATGTGGCATTTCTGTGGCCTCAATAGTATCCAGACCCCAGAGAAGGACAGGGATACAGGTGGAAGGTGCAGGGCCCAGCATGCAGAGACATCTAAAAGTGCAGCTTGGGGCAGCTAATGGCCTGGGGAAGCCTAGAGTGTCCAGGTCCAGAGCAGGTTCTGACCCTGGCCTGGGCAACTGTGACCCCAGGCTGGCCCTAGGCCTGTCCCTCCAAGCCAGTGGTGATCTGGGGTCAGCCTGGACCATGCATAATCCCTGATAGGGAGCACACGGCCTTTGATGCAGGACACATGGGCACAAGAGGCCTGGCCTGTGGTGGACGGTAGGCAGCTACCCCATCTATACACCAGGACAGCTGGAGGGCACCTCTGAGAAAGGAGGACAGTGGAAACTCTCAGGGCAGCACCATGCACAGAACATCTCGCCCAGCCCTGTCCAGCCTCTCCCAGCATGGCCAAACGAGCCCCCTCTTTCAGCCCCACTTTCCATAGCCAAGTTAGCCTTGAGAGCCCACCCCTGAACCAGCATCTCAGTGCCCCAGGCAGGCCCTGTCCTTAAAGCACCCCCCAACAGCTGCATCTTCACTCCAGCAAAGGCAGCAAGGTTTCTGAAGTCAGAAGAGACCAGAAATGGGTGAGGATCCTGACCGTGTGCCCACCACAGCTGCAGGGCAGGATCCCCTGCCCCCTGACACCTCACTTTCAGCCCTCAAGAGCCACCTGCCAGGGGCCCCCAAGCTACCCGAATACCCCAATGCCCCATGGGTCTTGTGTGCCTGCAGGCTACGTCCCGCACCCTCTCTTGGCCACTGCCCCAGCACTCACCCAGCCACTGCCCTGCCATGCCTCACCCCTGGCCCAGCAGCCTCTTGTCTGAGAAGCTCTCAGTACTGCCCCCAGCCCGGTGTCTCCCTGGAGGTGGGGGTGGCTGTCATCCATCCCTGTAAGTGATACTGGGCACTGGCAGGCATTCGCAAGACAGGCTGGGAGGCACCCAGCTCCTCCCTGCAGGGAGTGCCTCACCCTCCTCTTCCAGCCTTGCCTCCAGCTGCCCTTCAAGTCCATACCTGCAGCCCCAGCCTGCTCTTCAATGGGCAGAACTCCTCAGGTCTGGGACCGCACCCTTTCCCTGACCCTAGGTACAGGTGCAAAGTGCCAGGGCAGCAGGCAGATGGCCTCAACCTTGGCCTCGCTCAGAGCATAGAGTAGCCAGCACCCTGGGCTGGCTGCAAACTCACCATTTCTGGTGCTTTTCCTACATTCAGCGTCCACACTGCTCATACATACTTCCAACCATAATCTGCCATTTCTGGGCAAAAATACCCTTGAATTTTATCCCGGTGGTTCCTGGGACCCTGTAGCAGGAGCCCTGGGCCCTGCCCGCCCCACAAGCTGCCCTGGGCACACGGCAGGTCTCGCAGCCCGAGCCCCTCAGCAGCTGCTACTTACACGGGGCAGGCAGGGGGCCAGGGAGAGTCGGAGACGGGCAGGGCGGGGGCCCCACTGGTGGGGGGCCCTCAGCTTCTGGGGTTCCTGAGCCCCTCCTCACCGAGTTCAGGATGTCAGAAATCCTGGGGGCTGAGTGGAACAGACTAGGCATGAACATGAGGCAGGCAGTGGTGGGAGTACAGGGGAAGAAGCTGTGGCTAACAGCCAGGCCAGAGAGTAGAAGGGAGATGGGAGGGACATGGGGGACAGAGGGAGGGCACAGGTGGAGAGGAGAAAGGGGGACAGGAGAGAAGAAAGGGCAGAAGAGGACAGAGGGGGACAAGGGAGAGGGAGGAACTGAAGGAAGTAGAGGGAGATGGGAAGCAGAGGGGATGGGGGACATGGGGTGGGAGTGGAGGATAGGGAAGGGGACAGGGAGGGACATGGTAGATAGAAGGGAAGAGGGGAATGGGGACAGGGAGGGACTGAAGGGGACAGAAGGGGTTGGAGTGTTTAGAGGGGAAAAGGAGGAGGCTCCAAGAGTAGCAGCAGGTGCCTGGCTGACAGGCAGGTAGGTGGTAGCTGCCCTGGGCAGAGGGCACCCCAAGGAGAGGCAACCTGGCCCCAGGGAGCCAGAGGACATTGTGGAGGTGTCTGCCTTGGGCTGTCCTTCACATGTAGGTGAAGGGTGAGCAGGAAGGAGCAGAGAGAAGAGTGTGGCCTGGCCCCTCACAGGCAGCCCAAGTCAGGAGAGGACCTGCCTTGTGCTCTCCATAGTTTCTCCTTGTCCGTGAGCTCATGGAACCCTTTTTGGGGCTCCAGTTCCAGCACCTTCACCGGCCCCCCTCACCGAGGAAGGGCGCTCAGGGCTTGGGTTCCACTAGGAGAGGGCAGCCCCGAGGGCAGACCCCTTGGGCACTGTGACCAGGACACTTTAGGCAGGGAACATCTCAGCAGAGATGATCTGAGGAGCCCAGGGGGCCATGGAGGGGTGAGGGCTGCCTGGGTGTGGACAGAGCCTCTGGACGGGCAGCAGGGCAGGCAGCGTGCAGATGGAGCGTGGGCTGGGGAAGAGCCAGGAGGCAGCTGGGCCTTGAGGCAGAAGCTGGGCAGCTGTCCCGCTGAGCGAACATGTGCCCAGCAGACCCAGGCGCCAGGCCTCAGGCACTCCACGCAGAGCTGGCCGTGCAGAGCAGCGCTGGAAGCTGCTGAGCACCGGCCATTCGCAGCGAGCCACAGTGGAGCAGCAGACCTGGGGCCACTACTTACACGGGGCGGGCAGGGGGCCTAGGAGAGCCGGAGACAGACAGGGGGGCCCCACAGACAGGGGGCCCTCAGCTTCTGGGGTTCCTGAGCCCCTCCTCACTGAGTTCAGGATATCAGAGATTCTGGGGGCTGGGGTGGAACAGACACGGTGTGAACATGAGGTAGACAGACAGACCGACAGACATGAGGAGATGGCAAGGAGAAGAGAGCACTCCAGGCCCTAGGTTAAAGCACCCCAGAGGCCAGGCTCAGGGCACAGGGTCTGCCCTCACCCTGAACAGGCCCAGAGCAGTTGGTAGAGCTTCTCTCTGCCTCATTGCAGGCACCTGCCCTGCCTTGAGACTGTTAGTGGCCTTGGTTCTGAGCCAAGTCCACACCTCCTAGGTCACCTCTCTCACTGCTCAGGGCTGGAGAAGTAGGTGTGGGCAGTCTCTGTGCTGTGGACTTTGGGCCCTATTTCGGTTGCAGGTGAATCAGGCAAATGTCTACTCTCCTGTGTCCAGGGCACACAGTCCTGTGCTCATCTCTGCTCCAAGTCATGGGGGATGCTTAGGGATTGAGACAGTGTAGGGCGGGCAGGAGCAATGAGGTATCTCTGCCTCCCAGGAAGAAGTTTTCTTTCCCAAATAGGCAATGGCTGACTCCCTGGGAGCCCAGGAGATCCTGGGGGCAGCTCTGAGTTCATCTATATGACGAGACACCCATGAGGGACAGGAGGCCACACACAGGTGATTTGGAGGCATCAGGTCCATCCTGGGGATGCTGAGGAAGCAGGAGAAGCTGATATCTGGGGTGAAAGTGTTATGTGGGGGGCCCTGGGACATTTAGGACACTTGAGACCACTGGCCAGGTCAGGGGGTGGCCCCGAAGCCCACCACAGGAGGTCAGCAAACACCCCCCAGCTGTGTGGTGCCCTCACAGGCACGCTGAGTAGAATCACCAGCTTGAGGAGCTTCAGGAGAGCACATGTTCCCCACGGACTTGTCCCATAGAACCTGTAGGGAGAGCTGGCCCCAGGCAAGGCCATGGCCTTCTCATTAGACTCTGTGCCAGGACTGCCTGGACACCAGCCCTGCCAGTCACACTGCCTGTGCGCGCTGGCTAGGCTCTGAGCCCCACACGCACCCCAGCTGCAGGACACCACTGCAAAGGCCCACCCGCCGATAAGAGCAGCAGCGCTGATGCCATGGGCAGCACAGGTACCTTTGGCGTCCTCGTCCTCTATGGTGGTATTGGTGCTGTCAGAAGACTCCTGAGGAAACAGGGAGGTCCCAGTCAGTGCATGGCCAGCGCAGGATGACAGGACAAGGTGGAGCTGCGGTAACACTAGCCACAGACATCCTCACACAGCAGCAGCCCAAGTGGGTCCCAGAGGGCACCCTGTGTGGGCCCCTTCCCACGGTGTGCCTCCCTGCCACACTTAGCTCCACCTCTCCCAGTCAGACACACCCGCCGCCCCTGGAAAGACCCTGGTATGCTCAGCAATTCTATCAAGAGAGAGATGGCTTTTACAGGTCACAAGATTTAAAACAGAAGCCTGTGTGGGATGAGAAGCTTCCAGAAGGAAACCTGGGTCTGGCCCCAGGCAGAGCACATCTGCTGCCCACAACCCCTACCCAGAGAGGCCAGACTACCAGGGTTGCCCAGACTCTAAGGTGACCTCGGAGGGCAGAGGTGGCCCCAGCACTGCCCACTCTGCCCAGGTGGTAGCCACCCTCTGACAAATGGACCCTCACCTGTCCCCACATCCCGGGTCTACTCTACCTTCAGGAGGAACATCCTGAAGGGTTCCAGGGCTGCCGCAGCCTGGACACTGACAGGACACATGCTCTGGGCCCTGGGCCAGCACTGGCATCCTCTGAGTGAGGTCAAGAGGAGTCCAGGGCCCCTTGCAGAGCACACACACAAGGTTGCCTTGGAGAAAGGGGCCTCCTGACAACGGCTAGGTGGGGGTCCTCACATAGGCCCTATCCCTTCCCCCACCCAGAGAGCCAGCCCCTTCCGCGGCCCCGGGGTGATGATGCCAATGCCAATGGATGAGAGCTGATGACAGAGCGAGAGGGGAACAGAAGGGGGCAGGCAGCCAGGGGGCCAAGGCACAGTCCTGACATCAGGGACTCCTGGGGTGTGCGGCCTTTCAGGCAGAGCCTGCCCCTGCAGCCCACGTGAGGCTTGTGCTCTCCCCAGGCCACGCCCCAGCCCCGTCCAGGCCTCCTGCCTGAGGAGGAGTGGGGAGAAGAGCGCAGTACCTTAGTCCCGTCCACTGGGTTGTGGATAACGGTGGTTTGAGGCTCCTACAGAAGAAGGCAGACACAGAGGAAGGAAAGAGGGAGAGTGAGAAGAGAGAGGGCAGAGCCGGGCGGGGAGCCAAGGTGGCAGAGGAGAGCAGGGAGAGCAGTGCGAGCAGAGCGGGTGATGGAGGCACAGGCGGCACGATGGCAGGGCAGGCCTGGTGGTGGTGATGAACACCTGGGCAGCCGGTGAAGGCCCTGACTGCCCTGGAGGGCAAAGGGCTGTAGACTGGGCCTGAAGCTGCACGGTGCCTGGGAGGCCTCCCCTGCCCTCCGTGCCTGGACCTGCTGCCCCAGTTCAGAGACCACAGGCTTTGAAGATGTCATGGGGTGGGGCACATGGGATGGATGGGGCCGAGATGGGGCTGGCTGAGAGCTGCCCACTTCTCAGTGTGGCTCTCCCCTCCTGGGTCAGCACAGGCCGGGCTGAGCCCAGCCCTGCAACTTCAGGTCAGGTGTTTGGGAAACCTCCCACAGGCAGTCTGGGGCTGGCTCAAAGCCACCACCCTCCCAGCAAACCCAGCCACACAATATCTTGCAGGGAAGCCATACCCCAGGGATACCACGAAGGTTTGCTTGGACTGGACCTCCTCCCTTCGCCAGGGCATGAGCCATAGCTGGCCAGTGCCTTCCCCAGGGGCAGTGAGGGGCTCAGTGAGGACTTTGAGAGCACCCACCCTCCCCTCGGCAACCACAGACCAGCAAACGTGTGCTGGCCCCTGAGGTAAAGCAAGCCTGCCACAATGGCTGGCCATCCCCTCCCACCATACTCTGTGACCCTGTCACCAAGGGACCTGGGATGTGCCTCTCGGGGCTGCTCCCCCACACAGCCCAGTCAGGGTGTCCAGGTTTATCCGCTGAGAGTCCCTGTGGGCAAGGAGGGGAAGCAGCCCCTTCTGTTTTCTGCAACTTCTCCTGGGGAGATGCCCACAAGATCCACAGCTGGGAGGCCCAGCCTCTCCCCTGCACCCTGACATCTCCGGGCTCAGTGAGGAGCTCTGGAACAGCACCACCTGCACCCTGGGCCCTGGCAGGGGACAACCCTCCCCCTACCACCCTCTGTGTAGTGAGGGGTGCTGTCAGAGACAGGCCAGTGGGCCAGGCCGCTCATTTAGTCCCTCTGCAGGTCAGCCACAGGGAGGGGTGCTGGGGCCAAGGGAAGGACCAGGGGGCTTAGTACCAGGGCAGCTGGAGGAAGAGTCCCTTTGGGGCTGGTGACCGCACTGTTTTTGGTGCTATTTGTCTGCGGCTGTGGAGAGAGGGAGGAGGAGCATTAGCCGAGAAGGCCCCCCCAACTGCCCTACCCTGCCCTGCCCTGCCCTCCCCCACTGGGTGGAACCTCACCTTGACTCCGTCTGCCTTCTTGTTGAGCAAGCTCTTGGCTGCTGCATTGGAGGGAAGGGGGACATCATGAGGACGGCCCAGGTCTCCCTGGAGTCCGCCACCTCCACTGCTCTTTCTCAGGGCCAGCTGTGCTCTATGCTCTGTGGCCTGGGTTCCCACAGGGCACTGGGCACCAGACCAACCCCTCCTGGGATGGGAACATGAGGCCAGGCTGGGGTGGTGGGCAGCTGAGCCGGACACCACAATAGGGCAGGCCATTCCTGTTGGGTGGGCGAGCCACCGCTGCCGCCCACCCAGGAGCTGCAGGGGTCTCGACCCCGACCCCACCCTCCTGGTGTACCAGTCCCTGCTGAGGGACTTGGTGTTCAACACCCAAAGCTGAAGGCTGGCCTCACTCCTCAGCTTTCCCCTCTACTTCTTGGCAGGCACTGCCCCTGGCCAATGTAGGGCCCTTTGCTCACAAGCCCCCAGGATACCAGACCCAGTAGGTGGGCCTATCTCAGCCAGCACTCTTCCTTGAGGGAAAATGTGGGCCTGGTTCTGCTACCTCCCTTGGCCCAAGCCCCCAACTTCAATACCCTCTGCAGCCTTTAGAATTTTAATCACAGGAAAAAAATAATGAAAGAAAAAAGAAGAATTTTAATCACAAAACCAAAAAATAAAAATTTAAAAAGGACATCAGCTTACCTTACAGAAAAGGGAAGGTGAAGAGGGGTGGGAATGAGGAAAGAAGAGAGAGAAAACAGGTTTGTGAGGTTCAGGCAGAGGCTCAAATCTGTGGCCCAGGATACACCCAAGCCACTTGGGCCGCACGTGCTCGCTCGCCAAGAGCCATGCGGTCAGAGCGGCAGCCAGGCTGGGCCTGCAGAGCCAGGGGACGCAGAGGGCCGGGCCCTGCCCCTGCGCCATGCAGGGAAAGAGACGGCACAGTCCCCCTCCCCCCGCCCGATCCAGGATGCTGGCTTCCAGGCCTGCTGGAGGGCCCGTGCTGCCCCTGGCAGGCCTGGGAGGAATGTGGGAGCTGGGCCCTTCCTTCCAGGCTCACTCGAACCTAGGGCTACAGTGGTTCTCAGATCAAGTCCCCGAACAGCGGCAGTGGCAGCAGCAGCTTCACACCATGCGGGTAAAACGCAAAGACCTGCCCACCCAGTCCTCCTGCCCCTCGCTGCTCCCAGTCACCTGTTTCATTTCAGAGACCAGGGGCTGAGGTTGCAATGCAGTAACCAGTCTGAGGCCTTGACCATTGCCTGCTGACTACTTCCTCCCAGCTCCCTCATGCTTGGGGACCCAGGGTCACAATCAATACTGGTCCACACACCCCTGCAGGGAGTATGTGCTTTCTGCTCACAGCCCCTCCCTCACAATCTAACTCTCAGAATATTGGTATGGAGCAACCCCCCCCCCCCCCGAAAGCAGATCTCTCGAGTTCTCCAGAAACCTGAGTCCTCGTTACGAGAGCAAGGAAGCCCAGCCTGCCCTCTCCCGTCCAACGGCATGCAGGACCAGGGCCCTGATGTCCATGGCAGCTTGCTCCAGGGTCTCCTTCTACTTTCCTACTGTGTGGCCTGTGGATACCCGACTCATTGCACTGAAATCTGCCTCCCTGTAAGTGAGGAAGAGCGCACCTGCCCTGACAGTGGACTGCCCTCTCCACCCTTCCCTCTCCATCCCCAGGAATACCACCCCCACACCCCACTGCCAGGCTGGCCGTCTGCTCCGAAGTGGCTCAGGGTCCCATCCTTGCTGTCTGGCACAGCGGGGGCCCTGAAGAAAGAGCCATTCAGCCTCATCTGCAGAACACTTGTCGTAGGGAGCTGAGTGGCAAGGGAGGGGACCCCATCCCTTCCAGAGACCCACATTTCAAAGATAGGGCCAATGTATGTGGGTGGTTCGCAGAAGGCAGGCTTGATTCCATGTCTGCGGGAGTCCAGCCTCAGCCAGTCCAGTGCATTCCTGCTTGCTGGTGCTGGGCCAAGACACCGCCAGGGTCGGCGCAGCACCCTTGGGGGCGGCGGTTTGACAGCCCACAGGAATGGAGATGGCTGGGTCAGACCTAAGCAGGGCTGGCGAAGGCCCAGGTGGTCCCTGAGGCCATCAAAGGCTATAGTTCCAAGCTGTGCAACTGGAAAGGTTAACAGTTACCAGTGGGGGAATACAAGGACAGGCATTCGCGGCCTGCGGGGTGGAAACGCTCGGTACAAACCAACCCTCCTTCCCCAGACTTGCTGGGCTCTGTGGCCCCACCGGACACGGGGCCTCTCAGTCACCTCCCAGACGCCTCTCGCATGAGCCATTCATACCCACTCAGCTCAACTGGGGCACAGGCCAGCCCTTCCTGCTTGGGGCCATGGTTTCCCACCCTGGACTCCCTCCAATTCACAGTGGCAGAATCCCGGTGCTGTGGTTTACACTAGTGCTCAAAGCTGTGGGGAGCTTGTTTCCTGTCACCTTGAATTAGGAACATTTTTGGCACAGCTGGAGCTGAAGGTGGACCTAGTGGTCCCAGGCATCCCAGACATCCCAAGGGGCTCCGTGGGCCTCTGGGGAACGAAGAAAGGCCTCTGCCCCTCACACTGGGAGGGCACTGCCCAATCCCGGGGCTCTTGGACTGAGGCACCTGTTGCTATCATGGCTCGTCTGGCCATTTCGGTTCCCCCACTACGCATGCTCAGTGCAGGAGACCAGGGAGGCTGCGAGGCCGCCGGGAGCTCTGACTGCAATTTCAGATCCGGCCGTACATCTGTGGGTGTGACCTGACCCGCCCCTCCTCGCCACTTGACTGGTGTCATGGACAGCCATGCTGGGCTCCGTCCACATGCACTGACCATCCTCTAAGAGAGTGCGGCCCCTGACGCCCAGGCTGGAGCCGCACATGCAGGCGGCCGCATGCACGGCGCCCAGGTTCACTTGCAGGCAGGCGGGCGTTGTGGCGGGAGGAGCACAGGGAGAGCATGACTCAGAGGGCCTCCTGGTGTGGCTGTGCTCTGTGACAGGACTCCCAGAAGCCACCAGCCTCCTCTCACATTAACTTTGGCCCCCCACCCCAACTCTGCTTCGTGCTCCAGAAAGGCCTGTGAAATGGAGCAGACCAGGGATAGTCTCCATGGTTTGCTTTCTGGACATGTCCACTGGGCTCTCTGAGGAGCACAGACCTCTCCCCAAGTACAGCCTGGGCCTCCGCCCGAGGATAGCCCTTAGGAAGACCTGAGTGCTCGACTGTGGGGCAGGATGATGGGAGGAAGGAAGGGCAGTGCCTGCACTCTGGAACCTCTGTCCCATCCCAACAGTGCCAGAGACTGACGGGAGCTTTGGGCAGGGCTCAGGGAGGGCTTGGGTGGCCTGGTGTACATCGGGACCAGCTGCAGTTATGGAGCCCTCAGGAGGTCCCAGGGTCCCTAGCCTGCATGGGGTCTGCCCATGGTCATGCATCCAGTCCCATGAGAGCCTGCTGGGGCTCTGGGCTACAGCTGGGCTCTTGATAGGAGGGACAGGTTCCCACCCACACCCAGAGGAATAGGTCAGCAGCCCCAGAAATTTGGGGTCATTGAGAGCCCAAGAGGGGTCAGCAAAGCCACCTCAGGGCACCCAGAGCCCCACTACTCTGAACCTGTCCAGATATATACATGGAGCTTTGGCAGCACAGACCACCTGGCTGACCGCCAACCCATGGGCTCTGGTGGGGCAGCAGCCCCTCTCTGGCCTGGCTCCCCAAGGCCCCTCTTTCAGGATCCAGGTCCCCCAGCAGCAGGCCCAGTGGCTCCCTGTGGGGTCAAGGTCATTCTGAGTGGGGGTCTCCAGACCCCCAGATCTCTAGGGCCAGGACCAGGGGGTTCAGTAAAATTCTCCCAGGGCTTGGCACAGCCCACAGATCACATAGCTCGGCCCTGCTCCTGCAGGTGAGGAGACTGGGCGGCCTCCCTACCCTTGGGGTTTCTGCTAGATGCGAGCACAACGGGAGCAGTGCTCCCGCGGCTCCTGGCCTGGCCAGCAGCTACGTGTAGCGGGACTGCGTGCCACGCACAGAGGGGCAGCGAGGGCGGGCAACGCCGGTCAAGACACATCACCTTGTTCCACCAGCCCCATGGTGGTGCCGGAGGCCGGAGTGGACATTGTGGCTGGAGCGGTGGTCTGTCTGCCCACTGTTAGCGCCGGGCGAGAGACGAGGGGGAGGGCGGGCAGACACAGACGGGGTGGGCAAGGTGAGGGGAGAGAGACAAAGGAAGCAGAAGAAGGTTAGAGTTAAAGTTTGGTGGCAGATGGCTCCAGATCCTTTTCTTGGGAGAACAGAAACAGGTTGGGCCGGTCCACATTCAAAGCGTTTGCCTCCTTTCTCCTCAGAAAACCCCAGTGGGGGCTTCTCAAACCGCCAGGTGCGGCAGGCACACAGACAGGACAGTCCCTTTTGTTGGTGTGACCTTGTGAACCCGTGTCCCCAGCCGTACAGCATCACAGCAAAAGGAACAGCAGGAGACGGGTGCCAGGTGTAGACGGACAACGAGACACTAGACGCTCGCACACTGCGTACCGAACGACGGACAGGCCACAGCTCCACTCCGAGGCTAATGCCTTCCCCTGGGGCATCTCTGACAGATGGCAGAGACCTGAGTCCCTCCTGCCCACCCTGAGCCACCCAGGCAGCAGCTGCCAGCTCGTCCAGGACTTGGAAGGGAGGTCCCCAGAGCCCCCACTGACCCGAAACTCCCCCCATATCTCTACTGCCCACCTCCCGCACACACGGTGCCTAACGCGTTCAGAACAACAAGGAGGCCACAGAGATGCCTGACGGACGCCTGGACAAACAGATGCGGCGCGGCCCGGAAGGGGCAGCACGGGAGAGGTGACACAGACCCAACAAGAAGGCGATGGGGCCCTGGAAGGGAGCCGGTGGGGCAGGGAAGTAGGGAGAGACTTCCTGGAGCAGGCCAGAAGATGAGGGCAGCACGGAGTCCTCCCTGGAGAAGAAGGTCTCACCTGAGAAATTCCGTGTGGCCAGCATGGTGGTGAGGATGGCCCCCTGGGGAGAGACACAGAGCCAGGACTGTCCTGTGAGCGCCCCCTGCTGGTGTCTGACCGCCAACCCACGGGCTCTGAGAGAAGATTCTCAAGGCCCTCTGACCCAATTACAGCCTTCAGACAGGCAAGAATCCAGGAGGCTGGCTGCTGCACCTAGCCGGGTCACCCGTTTCCAGGATTAAGATGCCCTGGGCCTCAAACTTGCCAACTAGCTACAGCTTCTAAGTGCTTTAAGGCCCCTGAGCCTCAGGTCAGCAGGACCACCAGTCACCTTGGCAGCTCTTCTGGGGCTCACTTCCTGTGCCTCTCCTTGCCCTGACAGGCCCAGGGCAGTAGTGGCTGTTCTTAGGGGCTTCGGGGACCCTCTGATTCTTCTCAGAGACCCATGAAATGCAGGGGATGACATCCCCCAGACAGCCTAGGGAGATGGTGGCTGCACCAGTTGAAACCAGCCTTGGCCCATGAAGGCAGGTCGGTTCCCCATCCCCCATGCCCACTTCCCTCCCAAACCTCCTTACTCTGTTCTCTCCAAATCAGCCATCACTCGCTCATACTGAAGGGAGCATGACTGACAGAGGGTGTGTTTTGCCTCTAGCTGCCCCCCCTCCCAACACAGCCCTCCTAGGGCCTGCTCAGGGGCAGTGGAGACCACTGGAGACCTGGCTCACCCCTAGCCCAGGATGGCTGTGGGCGCTGCCCATCCCCAGAATGAGTTCATCTGCTGCTTTTTGTTTGGAACTTGCTCCCAGAACAGCAGTGAAGGACTTGCCGGCCCCTCCTGCTGGGCCAGGCCCCCAGCACAGCACACAATGGTGGCCGAACTCACCTTGAGCTTCCTCCTGGCGTTGAACTTCTTCAGACACTCCACAGTCTCCTGTCTGTGCATCATGGAGGCCACTGTAGAGCGTTGCTGTGGGGAAAAGGGCCATCATGGCTTGTCTTCAGGGGCTTGAAGGAGCCACAGGGTCAGGAAGAAGCCCAGACAGTGGGGTTTGCTGCACTCAGTTGCCCACATGCTGAGGGCCACCAGCCACCCCTGTAGTGAGGCCACCTGCCCCATCGCCTGTCCCTTGCCTGGCCTCGCCCAGCTTGTCCCCACAGATGGGACTGCTATGAGAAGGAAGCACCTTTTCCACCCTCCAATGCCCTCCACCCCATCCTGAAAACCCATCAGCATGTCCCAATCTGAAGCCACAAGGAGCACTCAGGGGCCCAGAGGCCTTTGTTGGGTGGGGCCATCAGACCTCTCCGCAGGAAAGTGGTCCTAGGCTGACTCCATGAGGACCCCACCGAGTGGATGCCATGGATAACTTACGCAGACCCAGGGGTGCTTCAAGGCCTCGTGGGCAGTGATGCGCTTGGCAGGGTTAATGGTCAGCATCTGGTTGATGAGGTTTTTGGCTTCAGGAGTGACGGTGTCCCACTCGGGGGATGGAAACTGCAGAGCAATAGCGACGGGCCATCGGGAGTCCTCCCAGGCAGACCCGGGTCCACAAGGGGCTTCGCCCAACCCCGGCCCACCTAGGGAGGCAGCGGTAGGAGCGCCTGCGCACTCACGTCATAGGCCCCGGCTTTGATCTGCTGGTACAGCTTGTGCTGATCCTCGTCCCAGAAGGGCGGGTAGCCCACCAGTAGGATGTACAGGATCACCCCTGTTGAAGGGCCTGTTAGTACCAGCCTGGGAAGGTACCAGGTCCAGCACCCTCTGCCCCATGCCCATGCCCCAGCTATCCTGCATCCCTGGGAGAAGGCCCCAGGGAGTTGCTACCCCCCACTGCTGCCCATCCACCACACTCCTCTGCCCAGACCTGTGCCGAGCTACAGGGACATGGTGATGGGTAGGGGTCATGAGAGCATCTAACTGCAGCTGTGCCAGGGCAGCCCAAGAGCAGGTCCGGCACAAGTGAACTGGCTTACATTCCAGCAGCCCTGGAAACACCTGACCCCCTCGAGCCCTCACCCACAACTGGGCCTCACCACATGCCCAGATGTCCACAGGCTTGCCATATGCTTCCTTGCGCAGGACCTCAGGGGACAAGTAGCCCGGCGTGCCGGCGAACCCTAGTGAGAGCGAAGGGGCCGTGAGGGACCTCAGCCCCCCTCAACCTGCCCACCAGCCAGCACTCTGCCCTCAGGAAACTCACCGAACCACGCCTGCTGGTCCCCCTGCACCTCAATGGCCAGGCCGAAGTCCGCCAGCTTCACGGCGGCCCCCTTGCACTTGCTGGCCAGGAGCAGGTTCTCTGGCTGTGGAGGGGACCCCGTGAGGTGTGTTTGCACCCACATGTTATGGGAGGGAGTGAGAGAAAGGACAGATGACAGTGATTTGCATGAGAGGGACACAGGTCTGACCCTACCAGGTGGTGTCCTCATCTGCATCCAGGTCCCTAGGCCTGTCCCCACAGCCTGTCTCTCAGCTGGACCTTGGAACGGATCTAGGAATTGCTTGCATGGAAACCTCAAGTTCACCCTTAAAGCAACTGCAATAATCCCTACAGCCCTGGGGCAGACCACATGGGGGTCACAGGAGCACCTCGGCCCTGGGACTATCACTGGCCAAGGAGTTGTAAGGCCCTCCTTGTTTCTAGCTCCTCAGAGACATGGGGAAGAGGGAGGCAGGACAGGGGTGCTACTGGAAGGTTCTGGCACTTTCTGCTGGGACAGTGACCCCCAAAAGGGGGAGTCCAGGACATCCCAAGACCATCCCTCCACTCAGACAGCAGGAGGCCCTGGTGGCCCAGCATCCACAGGAGAGGTTGCACAGGTCCCTCTGGAAAGAGCTTTCTTGCCCAACACGGTAGGACAGTCATTCTCTGCTCTGCAGGAATGGCACGTAGGCTGCTGTCCCTGGACTGGGACCCTTGGAGCTGGAGACACTCCACCGGGGCCTCCCTGTTCCAGTTTCCAGACACAGCAGGCTGCATCCTGTGCCCACAGGTTCACCACCTTCCTACAGAGGCCAGAGAGCTCCTGGGTGGTGCTCAGAGCCCATCAGGGGTTGACCTGGAGCCTTCGCTGTCTCAGGCCACCAGGGGGCGCCCTCAGATCCCCTTGGCCAGCCTCCCAACCGCACTGCCTAGTAGGATCACAGGCCTGCTTAGAAGCCGTCAAAAGAGACAGAGCCGCCACTCAGCCTGACGTTCAGCGCTGGCTCTACAGCCAACAGGTAGTCCTTGGGGCCAATGGAATCTGCTGACTGCATGTGGGAAGACTCAGGCTCCCCTAAGTCTGCTCTTTGCTCCCCCAGGTCCCACACACAAGCCTCTCGCCCCCTCTTTTCTGCCCCTGCCTTGACCTCCCCATACCCCTGGGGACAAGCGGGGCACACAGGTCCCCGCCTGCCGAGAGTCCATCAGGATTCTATTTTACCGTGTCCTAACTTAGCCAGTGTGCTGGGGGCCCAGGCTCCCTGTGCACCCACAAGGGGAAGTCTGAAGAGGGGCTGGCTGCTCTGTGATAGGTGCCCCCTCCCCAGAGGAGACAGGCCATCTCTTCTTCCAAGGAGGGGACAGAAAGTTAAGTGAATTTGGCCCAGGTTGCAGCTACACTGGATGAGGTCCGGGGGCCTTCGGAGGGCACTTGAAGGCCTTGGTTTCCACCCCCAGGCTCCACAGCCAAGCCCCTACCATAGGCTCCAGCCCAGCCCTCACAGACCCCGAAATGGCACCCTATGCTCTCTGTTCCCTCCCCAGCAGGACTAAGGCAAACCCACCACAGCTGCTCCAGGACACCTGCTCCTTGACAGATGCTCGGAGTCACAGCAAGGGCTCTGCTTATCCCAGAATGGGGGTGAAGGGCACTGACCTCCACTTCTACGCTGGGACCCAAAGTTGGCTTCAAACATCCTGGCTCAGGAACAAAACACCAATTCCTAGTGTGACTCGAAGCCCCCTGGGGAGGCTGGCTCAGATAAGACAAGGAGCAGGACTGCCTGGGACATGTAGGAAGTGGGAACAGTGAAGGGCACCGCAAAGTCCCCAGGCTCCTGCAGAGAGCAGCACCCCCTGCCCAAGCATGGCCTGAGGAACATGCAGCTCATTCAGCACCAACAGCATGGGAAGGTGCTGTAGCTGCTATGGGGTGGCAGGCCCAGGGCCTTGGAGAAGGTGGGGATGAAGGAGAAGAGAGGGGAAGGAACTTCTGAGAGGCCCAGGCTGCAAACCTTCCTTTGAACACAGGCTGGATCTTCCTTGCCCAGAGCTGAGCTGTGGGCAGCAGAGATGGGGAGAAAGGCTGGGCGGTGGTGGAGGGGGTGGAATGTGGTAGAGCCGGACAGGCTGCTTTGTGCCCTGCTCCCAGCACACCACCTGCCACCAAGGTCCCCACCTGCCAGGACAGCATGCTGAAAAGAGCCCAGAGAGACTACCAGCCTGGTAACAGGCTGGTTTCTGAAGATGGCCCCCTTCCAGCCTTGGAGGCCTGGAGGTGTTGGGAGGATGTGTGCGGACACCCCTAACATGTGCACATACACATACACACAACACACACACGGCGATGCACATGCATATACCTCACATACATGTGCACACATGTGCACACATATACACACATCACTGCTGCACACATGTACATACAGGTGTGCATATGCACTCACACTAATGCACACATGCATGTGTGTACATGTGTGACTATACAACATAAACATGTTACACACAAGTGCACACACATCCTACATACATGCACACATGTGCATACATGTACGTGAATGCACATATATTCATTCCCATATACTCCACACATGTGTACATACATAAGCCTGCCCCCACACCTACACACACACATGCACATGACCCCACATGCATGCACATATACAAACATGCACAAGTACCCATACATACACACGTGTGCATGTGCACACTTCACCATGATGCACACAAGCACACACATGCCCCACATCCTGCATGACATCCTGTGGTGCTCTGCACTGCCCAGCCACCAACCCTCCTGTGTGGCATGCAGATCAGGAGGACACACCCGACAGAGGGGTGGGAACTCACTTTGAGGTCTCTGTGAACAACCCCCATCTGGTGACAGTGGAGAACGGCCTCCAGGATCTGCTGGATGCAGTGACTGCAGAAGATAGGCAGGTTAGATGGGGACCCAGACTGGGCTAGGGAGGGGAGCAGTCCAGGGAGTCAGGAAAGGCACGGCTGGCCAGGAGCCACTCTGGGTTGCTCAGGTGGCAGTCAGGCCCATGGAGGGGCTTTCGGAAGAAGCTCACTCCAGTTCTAGTGTGACCCCTCCCTAGGCTCCTATATCCCAGCCTGGACCTTCGGGAACGAGACCAGACTGAACCTGTTCCCCACAAGGGAGGTTGCAGGGAGGGGTAAGCAAGAGGGCAGGGACACCAAGGCAGGAAGGGCAGAGAGGACAAGGGCAGGGACAGGGCAGGCAGTGCTGCGTGTGTGTACGAGCCACTCTGGAGCAGTAAGAATGTGCTGTTGCACACATCATTTCATCATCTTTTTCTAAAGTTCATTTATTTCTTCTATGAATGAAAGAGACAGAGAGCACTGCAATGGGTTCCAATGCTGCCATCCACCCCCAGCCTCGACCAGCCCGAATCACGGGTAGGGCATGCTCCACCTCCTCAGGAGGTCTTGGGGCTTGCCTGGGAACCTCCCTGTGGCCCCATTATTTCACCTTAATGAGCCGGAATCTCAGTGCACACACATGTGAGTGGCTGCAGGTGGACAGTGCAGCACCAGCAACGCAGGGTGGGCAGTTGGTTCCCATGTCTGAGGGCAGGGGAGCTCCCCTAACCCCTGCCTCTCAGGTTCAGGGAGAACACCAGCAGGTCCCAGCCCTTCCCAGGCATGACTAGCCACCTCTCTGATATCCACTCTGTGCCTGCCTCAGACCCAGGGCCACCCAGCTACTGTATACAGAGATGTGTAGGGACCCAGAGCCAGTATAGGCCCCTCGGGGTTGCACCCTGGTGACAGCTCCATGCTGCAGGGTATGGCTGGGCACCTGTCATGGGCTGAGCAAGGAAGAGCCTCCTAGCCCTAGCACACCCTGTGGTGGACAGTAGGGTGCCAAGGGCCAGTATGAGGGTAGGCTTTGTTTTCCTGTCAGCCCTTCGGGAGTCTGGTCCTTCTTTTGCTCAGTTCCCAGCCACTGGCCACAATGATATCCTCAGCCCCTGCACTAGAAGGTGAATTTGGGTTTCCTCCCTGAAGACACCACCCTCAGGGTCCTAACGGGATAATGGGTTCCTGAGGTGTGGAGGATTCTGAAGGAGTTAGGCCCAGCCTGCGGAAAGAGCCCACCCATGTCCCTACCTACCCTGACATCTAGGGCAGGGCCTGTAATGTCAGCCCATCTCCACCTCCACATCCCCCAGGGTGTCCTGCCCCCCTCCTCATCCTCATCTCCAAGGGAGCCCAGATGGTGCTCAGCCCTGGGGCCGACGGCCAGTTGTGCCAGCCAGGGAGAGGGACCTCCCCCCGGGGGTAGAGCTCGCCTCCCTGCAGGTCATCCTGGATTGAAAGCTGTGCCAGAAGCTGCTGAGGTTATGGAGGCCGACATCCTCCTGGACCCTGCAGAGACGCCCCACGGGCTGCCCACAGCAGCTGTGTGGTGTGGATGGTTGCCACTCTTGGCCCTGGCTGGTCCTGGGGATGGTGGGGTAGGTCCAGGCTCCAGTGGGTGTCCTTCCTTCCAGCTGTGGCTGCCACAGACTTGCAAGGCTGGCCTCTGACCCTGTGGAGTGACTCATATGGCACCTGCCATTGCAGGAAGTGCCACCTCCAGGACCTCCAACTGGGGCGCCATCTATTGCCAAGGGCAGGAGTTGAAGCCTCCTCCAGCCTCAGATGTGCTGAGCCCAGGCGAGTCCAACCCACAAGTCCTCTGTCCTCCCCAGCTGGCAACCCCTAAGGATGCCCTCCTTGATGCCATGGTCAGCATGCTCTTGGCATGCTATCCACAGTCTTCCTCAGCACACCCTCCTAGTGGTGTGGGGCCCTGAACCAGCATCAGGGTGTTCACAAAGGCAACACTGGTGCTAAACTTGGCCTCTTCATCATTTGACCATTGTCCTTCAGGCCTGTGCATGTCACATACTCCACAGCCCTCCCAGCACTGCAGGTCACTCGGGGAAGGTTGCTGTGACTTGGGCAGCCACCGTCCTTCCTAGGGACCTGAGAGCCCTGGCTTCTCCCTCCTGAGCCTCCTAAGGCTGCCTGGTGAGCTTTGTGCCCCCACCCCCATCTGCGGCAGAAGTTCTGGGGACCAGGAAGGGGCCGTGGTGTGGGGGATGTCCATCTGAAACTAAGAAGGACAGAGACAGAAAGGAAGTTAGGCTGCAGGCAATCGGGCCTAGTGGCTCACTTGGGGTTGGAGGATGGAGGCTACCGTGTCATGAGAGCAGTGCACAGCAACCCCACACCACCTGGGCCCTCACTCGCTGGCTGGCATCTCTGGACCCTCCAGCAGGCATCTGGATGGGCACAGACCATCCAGACCAAGTAGGCCCCTGAATCCTGCAGAATCTAGCCGAGAGGAGGTGTCCAGGAAGTCCCCATGGGACTCGGGCTCCCTGGCTACAGGCAAGCCACATACTGCAAGGCACATATAGCTACTTCAAAAAAAAAAAAAAAAAAAAATATATATATATATATATACACACTTTTCTTGATTAGAAAATTAATACATATTCATTAAAGAAGAGTTTTAAATAGAGAAGACAAAAAAATTTGAAATCATCTGTAGCTCCACCACCTAGAGGGGGCCACTGTGAGCATTTCCCCTCATGAGTGCACATCTGTGAGGCACAGTAGGGTGGCCACAGTCTGGTGCACAGCAGGTCTCCAGGAGAGCCAACCATTCAAGGGACAAACCTGTCATCCCCTTGCTGACACTCCTCATCCCAGTTCCCAGCCGCCATGCCACAGAGGGTCACCCATCCCTCCATCACTCTTTATCTCCTGATGAGGGCTGGCTCCACAGAAGGGCTACCTGAGGGTCCAGCAAAGGCCCGTGTGGATGGAACCCAGACCTCTCCACTCCACCCAGGACCCACGGGCCCAGGCTAAGCCCTCCGAGGCACAGGCACAGAGGGGAGCTGGCCTCCCGCCTGTGCTGAGGCTTCGATCCCCTAGCCTTCTGCCCACTGACCTGGGTTAGGTGAGTGGTATGGGGCTGAGAGGGGCCAGGGCACCCTTCTCAGCCAGCATGTGTGGCTGGCCCTTTTCCCTTTATGCCCAATCCAGGGAAGGTGGCCCTGAGAGGATGCCTCGGATGGAGAATAGCATCTGGAAACTGCTCATCTCTGTGGGGAAGGTCAGTCAGAGGGTGCCCATTATGGGCTGTGGACTAGGCCACTGTCCAGGACAAGGGCAGGATGCCTGTTACCACTCCACCTGCATCCCTGCTGGGGGCTGGTGTCCACTTGGGCCTGGCCACCTCCCACCTGGGCACAGACAACATAAGTTGTCCCCTGTTCCTTTTACCAGCTCAGAGAGCTCCCAGCAGGCCTGAGACAGGGAATTGTTGGCTGGGTGAGCAGAAAGACACGTCTACTCAGCTGATCCCACCTGGGCCATGGAAAGGGTGTTGCTGCGCAGGGGCAGACATTGGTCAGAAAAAGGGCAGGAATGGGGCTGTACAAGAGACGGCAAGGGGTGAGGGAAAGGGGTGGGATGGTGTGAGGGCTCCAGACCCACCTGGCATCAGCCTCACTGTAGTACTCTCTCGCCACAATGTCTTCAAAGAGCTCCCCACCAGTGACCCTGCAGGAAAAGCACACAGGGGTCATGCATTCTGGAGACTCCTGCTATCCTGTCAGCTCCATCACTGTCACCATCACTACCAACATCACCACCATCACCACCACCATCTCTATTACCACCATGTCACCAACACCAACACCACCATCACCATCACCACTATCATACTACCATCATCACCATCACCACCATTACCATCACTTCCATTGTTATCACAACCACCATAATTACCACCACCATCATCATTACTTCTATTATCAGCTGCACCACCACCATCACCATCACCACTACCATTATCAGGACAGCAGCCCAGAGGAACCCCACTAGTGCTGGCCCTCAGGGGTGCCCCGTGTGCTCAGGAAGCTGCAGTTTGGGTCAATGGCCCCTGGGACTCCCCAGTAAGGCCACTTTGTGCAGCATCCAGAGCTTTAGGGCAGTAGTTTGTGGCCTCATCCGTGCAAGTTCATGGAGATTGGAAGCCCTAGGCACAGGCCCAGGAGGGCAGTTTGGAAGCCCCTGCCTCTGCCTTCCACTCCACCCTTGCCTTAGACCTCAGGGTCATTGCCTTTTTACACATGGGAGTCTCCTTCCTCTGCCCTGTGACAAGCCCAGGCGTAGTGAGTAGGGATATCTGTCAGCCCCCCAGAATCCACAGAGGTCTGACATTGCCAAGGAGCCTCCAGCCTCCTGAGGGTAAGGCCAGCTGCCTCAGAAACTGCTGTCTCACTTCTCTGCTGCCCTGGCAGCTCTTGAGGTGTGAGGACCTTGGCAGTTTTAGGGGTAAGTGGGCAGGGTCCCTTCAGACCCTAGCAAAATCTGTCTTTCTGGCTCATCTCACCTAAATAGCATGTCTTGGCCAGCCAGGAGTGACAAAGGCTCCAAACAGGTACACACACATGCTCACACACACTGTTCTCCCCATCCTCAGGTGCTGAAACACAGGCAGCTGTCTGTTGGCCACCAGGGCCCTGGACAACGTCACTCTAGCCCACTGGCCTCTCTGGTTCAGGGCACACACATCCTGGGATCATGGGACAGACACTTCAGGACCCTGGGCTGGGCAGAGATGGCTGTATCCCTGGTCAGCATGGTCACCTAGCTGGTGATCTGAGGTGGTGTCTTATGAGAAACACAGGTACCAAGAGGCAGCCAAGCCCCAAGGGATGGCCCCAGCCACTCTTGGCCAGGGAACCCTCCTTAGGCCTGCACATTCATGGCCTAGAGAGCTGTCATTTGAAGCAACAGCTCAGCCTGTAGCTGCGGGCAAACTGACTCGGCAGGGAGGGCTAGATAGCCATGGCAACAGCGTGAAGCTTTCCTGGAGGCCAAGGGGCAGAACAAAGCTGTGGCCCCTGCCCAACCTAGGGTCCCCAGTCACATCTACCCATGGACAGCTAAATATAGCACTTCTTGGCAGAAGTCACTCTCAGGAATGAGCTGAGATCACGGCTTCTAAATCCACCGGGAGGGACTGGCAGGTGGCATGGTGTTTAAGGCGCAGGACTCCCACATGGCCGAACACAGTTTGAGTCCCAGGCCTGTTGCCTTGCTTTCTCTCCCTCAGTCTCTCTTTCTGGTGAGTGTACATGTCCTATAGCAAATTAAAAAATAATAATGATAATAAATAAACATTTTAAAAATAAATAAATAAAAATAAATCCAGTGGGAAACAAGAGGCAGCAGTGGCCCCAGATATGTTCTCACTCAGCTACCATATCCACATGCACACACATGCACACATGTACGGACACCTCCACATCACACGGGCACACATATTCACACAATGCCTATGCACACATGTATACACACACACATACACATATGCATATACATTTACATAATACCCATGCACATGTGTACATACTCACATGTGCACACACATCATGCACCTTTCACATGCACACACACCTACAATACATTCATGATGCCAATGTGCATGCATGCACCCCACACGTACACTCACTCTCACATGTGTACGTACATGTGCACACACACATGCACACACCCAGCTCAGCTGTGATGAGGCACCAGGGGAAGGAAGGTGATCAGGGCTGCTGACTATTCTCTAGGGTCCTTCTCCCACCCCTCTTGGCCTCCAGCTCACTGAATCCACATGGAGGAGAGGCCCCAGGAAGTCAGGACAACCCAACACAAGGAGAGGCAGGGAGGCTGCAGGGCCCACCCCAGCTGGCACTTACAGGTCGAAGACCAGGTAGTGGAAGCCCTCCTCGGAGATGCTGTCATGGAGACGCACTGTGGGGACAGAGAGACCATGAGGCAGCATGAGGGTGCACCCACTGCCCAACTCACTTGTTTTGACATACAGTCAGACCTACAAGACCTCAGGGAGGAAGCCCCTGGCCCAGCCAAGAACCCTGGGTGGCCCACAGAATGGATCTTAGGAAGCCTGGTGCCATGTGGTGGCTGAAGAGCATGACTGAGGGGAGGTGGTCTGGGCCCTGCAAGCTCGCTGGTCCCGCTGCCTCAGTTACTACCAGGTCTCCCGCCACTTTCTGCTAGAAGGGGCCCTGGGAAGGAGCTGCTGAGCAGCATCACATTGGGGGAGGGGATATCCCAGCCTCCCCAGGGCTGCCCACAGCCCTTGGTCTCCAGCTTGTGGGACAGGGACCCCTGTCCGAGGAAGCTGCCCAAAATGGCATGGTCCAGTGCCAAGCCAGCACCCAGGGGGTGGGTAGGACAGAGTCCCTTATGGCGTCTGTATGCATACTGCCCATGAGGTCTCTGCTTTGTGTCCCCCCCGACACCCCCCCTCACCGCTGCTGAGATGTCACCTGATGCAGCCCGGGCACAGTGAGCACGTGGGATAACGAGTAGCCAAAGGAGCGAGCAGCCACAATCCCAAGGCCTGCCCCTGGAGCTGCAGGCACCTGCACCAAGCAGCACATGAGCCCTGCCACCCCACATGCCCACTGCCCTTTGTTGGACAATAAGGCCAGCAACACCCACCGAGCACTCGCTGCATCACCTCACATGTGTGAAATCGGTGAACCTTCAGCCACCCAAGAGGTTCCAGACAGGAACCAAGCACAGAGAGGTTAAGTAACTAGTGAACATCACATGGCTCACAGAAGGCGAAGCAGGGCTGTGGACTTGGGGACAGTCTAGCTGCAGGGTCTGTGCCACACTAGCCTGGGCTATGCAGGCCCTGGGCCCCTCCAGCCTCAGCGCTAAAGGCACACTCAGCTCTGGCACTATCCTCATACTCTGAGCTGTCCTACTTTCCACAGGGCTGCCAGTGCCACACCCTCTGGCTCTAGTCCTCCCAGGGGCCGGTCTGGCAGTGTCCTCAGGCCCAAGAACTAGTCTGCTCTCTGGGGCCTAGCCTCGCCCACAGACCCCTGGGTCCCCATGTCCCAGGCCAACAGCCCTTCCCAGCATGTGTACCTCCACTCAAGGGCAGGCCCAGGACCCCACAGAGCAGAAGAAGAGGGCTGCCACTCTCCTGCCTCAGGTGCTCAGTCCAGCTGCCTCAAGCTGCTCCTCTGTGAAATGGGATAAAATTGCACCTCCTCCCAGGGCTACATGAAGAGTAATTGTGTAGCCTCTCTGTTATTGCCATGGCACCGTCATCGTCGGAGTGTGAGGAGCCCCAGAACAGAAAGCCAGGCCCAGGGGTGGCCCCTGAGCTGCACCAGCTGCCACCACTTGGGGAGGGGGCCCCTCCATGGACATCCTCCAGGGAAGGCCCTGTTGGTTCTCCATAGAGACCCTGGTGATCTGCAAGGTGCATGACATCCTAGGGGGACCACTCCTGCTCTTCAGTCTGCTGAGTGCGTTCTGCCTCCTCCCCAGGAAACAGGTATCTCAGGTCAGATGCAGCCAGGGATGCCAAGGCGCTGTGCACGCAAACACGTCTTTAAAACGTTTTAAAAATAGTCATGCACTTATTTTAATGGTTTAAAAGAAAACCTAACTAGCACATCAGACCCGTGAATTCACAGACAGGGCTAAGTAAAAAGTGAACTGTCACAAAATCTATTTAAATAAAAACAGTAATAAGCAAGTAACACAGCAGGCAGGTGGCACCAGAGGTGGATGGAAACAGGGTCCTAGGTGGGATCTCAGGAGTCCAGCGCAGAAGCCTGGGGTCTGGCAGATGGAGGCAAATCTGGTGTCGGCTCACCTGGGGCGGGGGGCTCAGGCCGCCCCGTGTTTGGCTGTGCCAGCTAGGGGCTCAAAGCCTAGCCCAAGTGGAGGCTGTGCTTTCCACATGGCCCTGGGCCCAAGGCAAGGGGACTGGGCCTCTGCTCTTCTCAGGCAGCCTCTCAGACCCTTGTTTAGACCCATGTGTCACGTGAGCGCTGTTCTAGGCCCTGGTCATGCAGTGTCCCGTGCCAAGGGCTGCTAGAGGGTAGCACTAGGACCTTGCCCTTCATCACTCCCTCAGGATCCCCTGTCGGACTTGTACGGCTCTGAAATCAAGTGAGGAGGGTTCCCAACTTTCTAGGCCAGTCCCAGGTACAAGGGCTTAGAGAGCGTGGGGAGCACTGGCCTCCCTCGTTCCCAAGGCAGGGTTGAGAGCTCTCAATTCCCCCAGCATAACACTCGGCCCACACCAGTTTCTGTCATCCCAGGGCCATAGGGCAATGAGGGCAGTTTGGGGCCTGCTCCACTGATGGGGCAATCAGGGACAAGATAAGGGCAGATGCCCTCTCTTGGGACCCCCAGCATAGGGCAGGTATCCAAAAATATGTGCTGAAGTAAATTCCTGAACCTTCTCTGGAATGGTGGCGACCCCCAGGAAGGGTGCAGAGACCTGAGCTCTGAGACCAGCATCACACAGATTCCATGTGGCTGTGCTTCCCCCATTACCTTCCCTGCTGCAGAACCCAGTCCCACACACCCTGGAAGCCGGGCCCTCACCAAACCCAAGTGGGTGCTGTGGCTTGGCTCTGACTGGGCACCTGCATCCCACAGCATGGGGCAGGGAGCTGTGGACCTCCTGGGTTCCTGTCTCTTCCACCATCTCCTTGCAGATACCCCATGCAGGGACACCATGCCAAGGCCTGTGGGCTCATCCCAGTTGGACCTGCTGGAGGCTCCTCTCCAAGAGACAGGCTGCTGGGGTTTGAAGACCAGTGATAGGCTGGATTGCTTCCAGGAGGGGCCCGGGCCACAAAGGCATAGCCTTTGGTTCTGAGCAGCCTAGGTTTCCCCACCCAGCTTCCTGAACAAGACATGGCTCCTTCTGTCTCTAGAGAGAAATAGGATCACTTGGGTGGTCTCTTGGCCAGGCCTTGTCCATGCCCATCGGGAACCAGTAAGCCTTGGAGCTGGGGGTCTGTCTGTGCAGCTGGCATTTGGGCCAGGCCCTCCAAATCACAACATGACTGCCCAGCTCGGCAAGCATCGGACGACCTATGACCTCATGTGTTCATCACGTGGCTGTAAAACACTCTCAAGAACCTCCCTGAGAGGAGCTGGATTTCTCCCCTCACATGTGGGCTTCAAATAACCAAGTGAGGCAGAAGTGCACCTCCAGATGGGACCAAAGGGAGGCACAGTGATCCCTACAGGCTCAGCCCCGGGGCCCTGTGTAACTCAGCAGTCCCCTCCTGGCAGGAACCCGAGAACTAAAAGAAGGCCCACAAGAACACAGCACCTGCGCTCACAGCTGCATTACTGCTAGCAGCCGAGTAGTGGGGACAGCCCTCGTGTCCATCGACAGATGCATGGATCATCGTGTGGACATTGATAAGCTTCAGTGTGACCGTGCCAAGTTCATATGTTGAGCTACTGTGGTGGGATCAAGAAGGTGAACACTTGATCCAACCATGGTCTCCAAAGGAGAAAGAGTCTGGGGTGTAGACAGTGGTGCAGAGCACATGCAGCTGTGAATGAGATAATGCCACAGATCTACACTCAAGCTAAAAGGGCAGACATTATGGAGTGTGTGTTTTATAATTTTGATTATTACTATTTTTCTTTTTTTAGTTAGTAGATAAGCTAGCTAATTAGCTGATTAGTTGGTTAGCTAGCTAGCTGGCTAGTTAGCTAGCTATTAGTTACCTAGCTAGCTAGCTAGCCAGTTGGTTAGTTGGCTAGTTAGCATTCTGTTTTGTCACCTCATTAGTTAGCTAGTTAATTGGCTATCTAGTTCATTGGTTACATTGTTAACTAATTAGATAGATAGATAGCTAATTAGTTAGATAGTTGGATTGCTAGTTAGTTGCCTGACTAGTTGGTTGAATGGTTAATTAGGTGGTTCATTAGTTAGTTAGTTGGTTAGATAGCTAGTTACTTTATGGCATGTTTTACCAGAACTTCAAAAAGACTTTATGCTCCCTGTTCTCTTTTTCTCTCCCTGTCTCCCTCTCCCTGTCTCTCTCCTCTGTCTCTCAATCTGCCTGTCTCTGTCCCTCCTCTATGTCTGTCTTTCCTCATTCTGTCCCTCCTATATCATCTCTCCTCTCTATGCCTATCTCTCTCTTCTGTCTCTCTATCCACCTCTGTCTCTGTCTCTCCTCTCTCTGTCTCTGTCACTATCTCTCTTTGTCATTGCACGATCTGGGCAAGCTGCTGCTATGTTACAAATACCATCATGTAGCCCTGTGGAGACCCCCATGGGGACGAACTGAGGCTGCAGAGGCAGCCACTTTGGAGGCTACTGTGAGACCCCAGAAGATGCACCCTCGCCTGTGCACAGCTCAAACTGTGGAAGGCTGGTCTTCTGTAAGGTGTTTGTGCCACTGCCGAGACCTGGGTACAAGAGGGGCTCCTCCACTGTGGCCATCTCAATATTCCAGACACCTTTGAACCAAGGGCCCCTACTGATACTCTACTACAAATTATGCAGCAGTCCTGACCTGCTGGCCTGCTCTGAGTCCCAGACGCTGAGATGACCGGTGCTCATCAGGTCCAGTGAGGGGCCATGTGGTCTGCAATGTGGATGACTTGTACATTCAGGAGACAACCCACAGCCTGGGGCACCCCACAGCCCATTCCACAGCCCAGGAGACTGAACAGTGGGTGGCCGCCATGGCTCCTCAGTGACAGGCAAGGCCCAGAGTAAATCTTCACCTTCCACCCTCCAAGCCCGTCACCTTGTCCCTCCTCCTGCTCCCTGGAGGCAGGAGTATCTCCATTTTACAGAGGAGGAAACCAGGCCACCTCCTGCCCTAGGCCCTGATACACTGTTTTTTGACCAGGCCCCTGGGCCACTGTCCCACCCCTGCACCTGGCTCTCGAGGAGCAGCTTTCTGCTCAGAGCTGGATGGGATGGACCTGAGGCCAATTTGGAGACTCTGGCCCAGGACAGAGGTGCTGCTCATATCCCCCAAGTTGTCACCAACTGCTCACTTCTCAGAGCCCCTGCATCTACAAAGAAGGTCTCCATTGAACCCTGCTGACTTGGCAGGCCTTTTCTGAGTTCTAGAAACTTCAGTGTAAATCCCACAGCCTCAGACCTGCCTCCCTGTATTCCAGAACATTCTGAGTACACCCCTCAGCCTCCAGCCTGCCTCCCTGTGTTCAGAATGTTCCATGTGAACCCAGTAGCCTCAGGCCTGCCTCTTCATGTTCTGGAATGTTCAGTATGAACCCTGTAGCCTCAGTCCTACCTTCCCATGTTCTGGAATGTTCAGGGTGAACCACAGCCTCAGGCCTGCCTCCCTGTGTCTTGAGATGTGCCTCCTGGGCCCACCCAAACTGGAATGAAGCTCTAGAAGAAACACCTGTGGCCACTCCTCAGGGACTGTTCCTATCACACATAAGGCATCCTGAGAGTAGGGAGCCATCTTGTTGACAAACTACCCAAGTTAACCCTGAACACCTAGGGCTCCTCTTTTGAAATAGAATTCCTGAAAAGGTATTCAGTTTGGCCTTCTTTGGCTGGTGCTCAGTAGGTGGGGGCAGAGAGGGGCGAGGAAGTGGGTGGAGTTAGGGTTGGGTTAGGTCAAGTTGTAGGGAGGCAATGCCTTCCAGGAGCCCCAGAAAGAGAGTCAAGTGCAGGGGCTGGGGGTCTGCAGCTGTCCTCACATAGGCATGGGGGAGCTGGCAGAGAGTGGGCCAGGGATCAGCTTTTGGGGGGTTCCAGGCATTTGCATGTCAATAAGGAACTCTGAGACTCTGGCTGAGTCTTGGTGGTGACCATGAAGGTGGGTTGGAGGTGCTCCCTGGCCTGCACTGAGGGGCCACCTGAGAAGAGGGTTCTTCCCCCATCCAGCTCCCAAATCCAGGCCAGGTGTGGGCTAAGGGCACCTGGCACTCTGAGAGCTACAGCCAGAAAGTGGCAGTAGACACTCCCTGAGCTGGCTGAGAGCTGGACAAGCCCTCTGGACCCCTTCAATTCCCTCCTTCCCACCCAGCTGTGGGTCTGGGAGTATGTGGACGCTCGGGTGCCCCTTTTAAACATAGGCCCTGAGCCCCATGGAGCACAAGTGAATCAGATCTTTGGAGGAAGGGGCCCAGGGTGCCTCAGAATCCGTAGTCTGAGACCTCTGGGTGAGAGCAGCCATCACCTTTAGTCAAGTCCTGGCCTGAACCCCCCAGACCACACAAAAGTGCCTGGGGGACAAAAGTCCTGTGCCATGGGCTGTGTGCACTTGGTGGGGAGTCTTGCTTTCCAGACTTATTTGTAATCAGCCACCCTGTGCTGTTCTGAAACCGTAGGCTACTTGGGCCTCATGGCTCAGAGTTACAGGGAGCCACCCGCTGGGGGCTGGCCTCTCCAAGCCTTGTGAAAGTGTGTCGTTTACGTTCCCCGCTGGCCAACGTCCTCAACATCACAGACCAGGACAATGGACAGAGAGGGCTAGGGACTCCTGCCCTTGATCCCAAGAGGCTGTTCCTGTTCTAGGAATCCCAAATAAGTAGGTCAGGGCAGAAGACAAAGTTTTCCTGGGAACTTCAGGTGGAAAACTTCAGTAAAGGAAAAGGAAACTTTTGGCACCTCTGAACTCTGGTCCCTAAGGAGAGAACAGGGACCTGCCCCGCCCTGCCCCTTGGCTGGCTGCTCACCGATGTTGGAATGCTTCAGAAGGCGACAGATCCGAGCCTCTCGCTCCAGCTTCTGGTGATCTGGGGACAGAAAAGGACAAGGTGTCATCTCAGGCCCAACAGCTGGTGACCAGGGACTGCTCAAACCGCCTTTGTCAGGAGAGACCCATGCAAGTGAGTAGTGGCTGTGGCCCCACAGCTGAGAGGTCCAAATGCTGCCTAGCCTGGGGACGTCCACCTGGCAGCTGTGCCTGCAGAGGGGAGTGCTGCCCGTGTGAGCCGGTGCAGATGCCCCCGTGTGCCACAGTGCTCAGGGGCAGGGACAAGTGAATAGGCATTGGGGCAGAAGGACCCACCAGAGGTGGTATGTGGTCCTAGTGTGAGCTAAGTTTCCACAGAAGGTGCCATCTGTCAGCAGAGTGCTGACTTAACCCCTCACGTTTCTGTCCCAATTCTGTACTCTTCGGAGTGGTCCACTGAAGCCTATCTGCTCTTCTGGGGCAGCACTGAGGCTCCTGCGACCACAGGAGGTGTAGGCCCAGACCTGCCTGCAGGAAGCAGCAGGTCTCTCCCCTGAGCCCCAAAGAATCAGGCAATTCATCAGCCAGAAAGTTTCTGTTCTAGGGCTTTTTGTTTGTTTTTGCCATAAGGCACATGTGCTCCAAGAGAGAAACAGTGAGAGGGAAAATGAGAAATCACCTTCTGGGGAGATGGCCACACTGCAATCTCTTCTCCATTCTCCTCTCAGGGTTTTGGGCATATGTGCAAAAACATCTGGTGTGATTTTCAAGCCACTGGGTCTGGGACTCAAACTGCAACTGACCATGTGGGCATCCAGCACCACTACGCCACCTACTGGCCCCAAGAAAGTTTATAGTCTTTTATTTCTTTTTTTTTTTTTTCAGAGAGATTTTTCCTATAGGGCATGTGCACTCGCCAGAGAGACATTAAGAAACAGAGACAGGGGACCAGCAGTTAGCGTAATGGCTATGTCGCTGGACTCCCACGTAGTCGACCGCGGTTCGAGTCCCGGACCCGGCGGCTTAAACTCACGCCGGGTGCGTGTGCGTGCGTGCCCAAGATCCCGAGAGGAGAATGGAGGAGAAGGGATTGCGGCGTGGCCATCCCCCCTGGGGGGTGATTTCCTGCTTTCTATCTCTCTGTCTCTCTCTGTCTGTCTGGCGAGCGCACACGCCCTATAGCAAAAACCTCTTCAAAAAAAAAAAGAAAAAAAAAGAAAAGAAAAGAAACAGAGACAGAAAGCAAGAGAACACCCCCACCCCAAGGGGGATGGCCACTCTGCAATCCCTTCTCCTCCATTCTCCTCTTGAGAGTTTGGGCATGCACACACATGTGCCCAGTGTGAGTTTCAAGCCTCTGGGTCCAGGACTTGAACCATGGTTGGCCATGTGGGAGTCCAACAATGTAACAATTATGCCACCTGCTGGTCTTGAAAGTTTTTATATTATAAACAGAGATACCAGGACCATTTGAAAAGCTGATGGAGATTGTAACAGGGAAAAGAAAAAGAAAAGCAGGTTTCCACAGGTAAGGCGTGCACTGAGTGGCTCTGGCCACACAACAGTGCAGAGCAGTGAACAGCTCTCACTTCACCCACCACATGTCCTAAGGTGGCAATAGCACAGGGTGCCCAGGGACCTCTGCTTACACAGAGGTCACCCTCTGGGCATGGTCATGTGCAAGAAGAGAGCTGGGAATAAAGGTGAGCCAGTTTCCAGAGTCCCAGATTGGGGTTGCTTCCAAGGCTGGATGGCCCGGGAAGGGGGGTACCAGTGTCTGGAACTACTCCCACCTCTGCCAAGTGCTAAGCCCTCAGGAAAGATGAGCTGGGGCTGGGCATCACTAGCAGCTGAATAAGTCTCATCCCTGACTTCGGTTCCTTGGGCGGGCATGATGGGGGTCAGGCACAGGACACACTTGCACACACATGTGCCCTTCCTAGGTAGGGAAGCCATGGCTGCACGCATGAATGTCTCTGGGACCTGAGGGTCCAGCTGGTCCTCCTGGGACAGGCTCTAGCCAACTGGGCTCTCATCACTCCCTGGTGCCCGGTCCCCACCAGAGCGATCCACAGAGCCTCCAGAGTCAGTTGGTGAAAGCACCAGGGCATACCTACTCTCTCACCTGCATGAGGCAGGAGCTCAGCACTGGCTTCCAAAATACAGCCTCAGCCCCACACTCCCCTCTGAAGAACCCAGAGCTAGGGTGGCAGGAGGCCAGAGCAGATTCATGGTGATCAAACCCAGAGGCAGCCCAGCATCTACAATGTCAGACTGACCAAGTATCCATCATGGCCACAGGCACAGGACCCCTAGCCTTCAGTATGGAGCTAGGAAAAGCAACACTGGCTGGAACTGGGGGTGGGATGCACACCTCCAGTGGACTGCAGAGGACCAGCTGGCACAAACCTGCTTTGTCCTCTGAGGGGGCAGAGGATGGTTTCAAAGGTGCGGTCAGTGGGATTGTCTCTTTTTGTCATAGTGTTTTTCTTAAACTCATTATTCTGAATATTTTCCAAATTTTGAGAAAAGTTACAATAACAATACCAAGTACACATTCATATATCCTCCCTCTCATACACATACACTTGTATTTTTCTGATGTATTTGAGAGCAAGCAGCATTTATTAGGTAACACTCCACTGTGTACTTCTTTCTTTCTTTTTTTTTAAATGTTTTTGTTATAGAATGTGCACTCACTGGAGAGAGAGAAAAAGAGAGAGAGAGAGAGGGAAAGTAAGAAATCATCCTCCAAGCGGGGTGACCATACTGTAACTCCTTCTTCTCCGTTATCCTTTTGGGATTGAGGCACGCACACACACGTGCTTTTTTTCTTTTTAGAGAGAGATTTTTGCTATAGGGTGAATGTACTCACCGAAGAGACATAGAGAGACAGAAAGTGAGAAATCACCCCCCAGGGAGATGGCCACACCACAATCCCTTCCCCTCCATTCTCCTCTCAGAATTTTGTGCACACACGCACACATGCCAGGTGTGTTTTAAGCCGCTGGGTCCAGAACTCGAACCGTGGTTTACTATGTGGGAGTCCAGTAATGTAACCATTACGCCATCTGCTGGGTTCCCCCCCTACCTGGTGTGATTTTTCAAACCACAAAGTCGGTCATGTGGGATCCAGCCTCCATGTCACCTGCTGGCCCCAGTGCATCCTCTTACACAATCCCGGAGCAGTTGTCAGATAAGGTAAATCTAACACATACATCTCTAATCTATGATCCATACTCCAATTTGACAAACTGTCCCAATAACACTGTGTATGACTAATTCTCCCCCAAGCAGAATTCAATCCTGGCCATAGCCAGGCTGAGCTAAAGGAGAACCAGGGAAGGTGAGTTGGTGGGACTTGGAGGTAGTTTCTGAGATTGTACAATAGCTGAGTAAAATCTTTTTTTTTTTTTTTTTCCAGAGAGGTTTGTGCTTTAGGGCACATGCGCTCGCCAGACAGACAGAGAGAGAAAGAGAGATAGAAAGCGAGAAATCACTCCCCAGAGGGGATGGCCACGCCGCAATCCCTTCTCCTCCATTCTCCTCTCGGGATCTTGGGCACGCACGCACACACGCCCGGCGTGAGTTTAAGCCACCAGGTCCGGGACTCGAACTGCGGTCGACTACGTAGGAGTCCAGCGACATAGCCATTATGCTAACTGCTGGTCCCAGCTGAATAAAATCTTAATAAAAATCAGGAGAAAACCTCAATTAAGAACCCATCTCCTGGGACACAGGTGATATACCCAACTGTGGTTATTATTGACACATCACCAAGAATAGAGCTGCAGCCAAAAGATCTTGCACTTTCTCCCAAGCGTGCATTGAAGGTGATCAATTATTTGTGTGGGGCCATAACAGATCATCTGGCTGCCCAGTACCAGTAGTGCCTGGTGCCCACCCACCCAGAGCCACATAGGTCACAGACCTTTGGGCCAAGTTCTTGGTCACCTGCTCCCACCAGCTTCAGCAAGTCAGGGTTCAGAGAGCCCCCAAAGCTCCAAGTCATGCCATGACTCTTAGCTGGCAACACCCAGGCACACACATTCTGTCAGCAGGGCTTCACTCTGGGTTGTAAAATCAGGACTTTCCCCTAATTTTGACAGTGGTTATGTGTTACTTTTATAATTAGGCAAAAGATTTCTTTTGTGTGTTTTTTATGATAGTGCATGTGTATGCATGAGAGAGAGAGAAAAGCATCCTCCGTAGGATCTGGTTATGTTGCACGATCCCCTTGCCCTGCCCTCTAGCTCCTCAGGAACCTACACATTCACACATGTACCTGGCATGTTTTCAAACTGACCCAGGGATCTGAACCATAGGTCAGCATGTGGTTTCCAGCTATTACTGCTTCACCACAGCAACCAGGCCTAAACATTGTATTTTTTTGGTTTTCTTTTTTTCTTTCTTTTTTTTTTTTTCTTTTTTTGGAGAGGTTTTTGCTATAGGGCGCGTGTGCTGGCCAGACAGACAGAGAGAGACAGAGAGATAGAAAGCGAGAAATCACCCCCCAGGGGGGATGGCCACGCCGCAATCCCTTCTCCTCCATTCTCCTCTCAGGATCTTGGGCACGCACGCACATGCGCCCGGCGTGAGTTTAAGCCGCCGGGTCCGGAACTTGAACCGCGGTCGACTACGTGGGAGTCCAGCGACATAGCCATTACGCTAACTGCTGGTCCCCTTTTTTTCTTTTTTAATTTGCCAGAGGGCATGTGTTAACTTCCCAGAGACAGACAGAGAAATAGAGAGAGGGAGAAAGTACCCTCCAATGGGGTGTGGTTACACTGCAATCCATTATCCATTTCTCCATCCTGTCAGGATTTGGGGTACACACACAGAAGTGCCCAGGGTGTTTTTCATGCTCCAAGGCTGGGAATCGAACCCTCCCTTAACGAGCATGTCTCAGGGTTAGCCCCCAAACTTTTTTTTAAAGACAATTTTGATCCTGTCTTCAGTGAGAAAGCCACTAATTTGATATGATGAGGATGTTTCAGAAAATCTGCCATGATAACAATTTGCCCTTGAAATGCAAGAAGAAAGGTCAAAAACTAAGGTGGTGCTACACGACTCTGGATGGGAACAAGAAGCCTCAAGAAGAAGGGCAGGAGGAGGAGGAGTCTCTTTTGATCCTCAGCAAGTCCCATCTCAGGCCGGGCCGGGCCGGGGGAGGAAGATTCCGGCTTCCTCACTGTGTGCACATCCTATAATTTTCTTCCTACAAAGTCAGGGATGTTATTTCTGGATACAGCTTAACATCATAAACCCCTTGTAGCACAGTGAGAAGGCTGGGCCCAGTCGCCTCTCCCCTCTGGGCCAGTGCCAGGCCAAGTATCATGTCACTGCCACGCACACACTGCCTTCGGGACTGAGTCTTCCCTGGAAGTCTCTGCAATAGAACATGGGATGTAAGGGCACAAGCCAAGCCCCACCACCTCCAGGGTACCTCCCTTTCAAAGGGGCCCTTCTACCCTCCTCCCTCCTTCTACCCTAAGACCTGGACTATGAGGAGCTGATGACAGCTGCACCATGCCCTGTTGTTTTAGCAGAGAGACAAACCGGGTCCTGAGGCCCAGGCTCTGTCTGCAGGAGACTCAGGGGTGATACTCAAGTGGGGTTTTGCAGGATGAGTAGAAGTTTACTGACAAAAGACTCATTCTCAGACCCTTAAGAAGGTAGCTTGCGAGTTCAACCACCTCCTATGTGCTCAGCATTCTGAGAACCGCATCCCAGAGAGACAAGTGCATGTGGCCTATATCTGGGCCAGGAGGTGACTGGCTCATTGGTTTGGCGGCAATCCTATACACACGCGCACGTGTGCACCGTTTACACACCTGCTCCCAAGGGGCTGGTTCAGATACTGCCAACAGCAGAGCTGTTTATTTCTCCTGCCAGAGAAACATCCCACAGATGAAATACAGCATTCATTTATACCCCCCATAGAAGCACTTTAAAAAACCCAAAACAAAACAAAAACCCACAAAACAATTTTACTCCAAGAGATCAGACTAACCAGAGCCTGCAATTATCCACCCGCCTGCCTGAGTTCTAATGATAGCTCAGCAGCCTGGGAGTCCACCCCTCCGGGACAAGGACCCAGGTGCTTTTCTAGATGACTTGGCCTGTGGCCGATGCTCCCTAAACCTTTGGGTGCCCAAAGGTCAGAAGGGGTGAGGGCTGAGTGCTGGGACAGACAGGCTGGGCATCCTCACCCAGGGTGCCACTGCTGCAGTACACACCCGGCACCCTGCACAGTGGCTGAGGCTTGGCCAGGCCTTCTCTTGCGCTCAGGTAGGAGGCCTGGGATCTGCATGCCCTGCTCCAGGGCTGGTGGCTTCTGCCTGCTGGCCACAGCCTCTGCTCATGACAGGACCGCTAACCACATCCTGCAATGCTGCTCCCTGGCAGCAAGGAGGCATTACAGAGGAAGAGAGGGCACATCCTGGTCCTCCAAACTCCTTTGCAGAGCAAGCAAGGGTTCAGTGGCCCAGGGCAGGGAGGACACTCTGGATCATACCAGCCAGACATCATATTAGCCCTTCAAGGCAGGGACTGGGGACCACAGGACACCAGGAACGGCCATCCTAGACCCAGGCCTTAGCCTGGAACCCCAAGGGCCAGGGAGGGAAGCAGGGTCCAAGCATATGCCTGTCTTTTTGGAGCTCCTGCCACACGCCAGGCACCATCTGTTTTGTGAATGTTACTGGTGTTAACCCTTCAATTCCCAAAGCGTCCTGAGGCTGATGGTGGCACACAGGACAGACAGCCTGCAAATGGGTCCTCCCTGGCCAGACCAACCCCCACCCCCACTCCTCCCATCCCGGCTTGAGTGCCGTGGGAGCCCTTAAAGGGCTGGTCTAGGGGAGTCCTTCGGGTAGGTGGCTGGAGCTGAGGTGAGAATAGTGAGAAGAAGCCTGCTGCAGGCGCAGGAGGGGCGGCTGACAAGTGGGAGACCCACACCTGGGTGGGTGGGGCACTGAGGCAGAGGGGCTCAAGGTCACAGGTCTGAAAGGCCCAGCTGGGGCCCTGGCAGGAGGGAAGCCTACATGGAGGACGGGCTTCCAGAGTAGAGGCTTCAGGTCAAACACTATCCTTTGCTTCCCTACCTCACTCCAGAGCTGGCGAGGCTTCCTGAGCTGGGCCCTCTGCCATCCTCGCCCCCACCTCCCTGGCAGCGGGTGACTCACAGCAGGCTGGGTGGGGGTGGAGAGCGACAGGAGCTAGGGAGAAGGGGACAGGCGGAGCGTGGGTGAGTGCCTGGCCTGCCAGCTGCCAGGAGCATGGCTGTGCTAGCACCATAGGACACACAGGCACTGGGTGGGGGCGGAGGCTCCCTCGGGGCCTCAGGAGTCATCAGGACCACCTGGGGCCTGAGCCTCTCCTGTGGCCTGGGCAGAGGGCAGCCACCTAGAGACAGGGCACTAAAATCCCCACAGGCCATGTCACTGGGAGCTCCCCAGCACAATGGGGTCTCCACCCACTTCCTCAGATCTGCAAGAAGACCCTCAAGGACAGCCCTACTGCAGATCTGACATGCATCAGTGGGGGGACCCAGGACCTATGGGCTCTGTCCTAGCTGCCCTGGCCTGGGAATGGCAACTAGGGGAATGGGGCGGGATCTGCGGCAGGGCCAGGGTGAGGGGGCTCCTAGGGTGGCACTCCCTGGGTTGACCAGCGAGTACAAGCCCAGAGCCAATCTCATCCAGGCTGGAGATGCTGGGCCCACATGTGAGCCTCCTGGGGTGGCCGTGGGGACACTGTACACAGGCCCTGACTGAGATCTGATGCTCTGGGGGCAGTTTAAGGTGCCCCTACAGCCAGGATTGAGTTCCAAGGCACAGCACTGGCTGTGTGTGACCAGGAGGCCAACTGTATCCAAATCCTACTTGAGGCCTTAGTTTCCCCATTTCATCCCCTGTTCCCATCCAGAGGAAACTGTGAAGGCCACAGCAGAGGGACCCCTATGGCCCAGCTCTCACCCCCAGGCTGGTCCCCCCACTACAACCCCCATGGAGCTGAGCACCACCTACCCCACAGTCAGGCCTCCGTGGTTCGGCACCCCTGACCCCTGCATTATCAGGACCATAGGCCCTAGGTGACCTGCGCACCATGAGGTCCTTTTGTCTTCCCCACATCACCTGCACCATGGGACAGCATGAGAGAGCTTTCTAGAAGGTCAGAAAACTCACGCACTGACGAGCACACTAAGCATTGCCTGGCATCAACATGTTTAATCAATACGTCCCAGTGTACCATGAGGTAGACCATCTGTATCCGTAGACTCCTGAGGGGCAGAGTACTCTGGAACCCAGCGTCAAGGCAGGCCCCCAGGGGCTCTGAGCTGGGATCTGTTTGAATAGGGATGGAGAAGTCAGCCAAGCAAGGTCTCTCACAGCCCTTGTCCCCTGGGCGACTAGGCTGGGTATGTGGTAGAAGCTAGACCAGACCCCAGGTGAGCTCAGTGCCAGGGCACGTCTGCCACGTCATGCAGGTGCAAGCTGGTTTAGGGGCTGTAAAAAGGTTGGAGGTGGATCTGGGCTGTCCTCTTAAAAGGAAAACTGCTCTTGGAGAATGAATGGTGCTCCAAAAGCACCCTTAGAGTATCGGTGGCAGTTGATAGCATAGCACCCCACAGGGCAGAGCCATCATAATGTCAACTCAGCTTTCAGTGGGGGTGCACGCGCAGGGAGGCCCAGTGGGAGTGGAGCTGAGCCATGGAGCGACTCATGCAAGCCCTAGAGCAGGCTGCTCAGAGCAGGCTGCTCACAAGAAGCCACTCCCCATTCTCTTCCTATGAACTTCGTGATGGGAATTCCCCACTCCCCTCCAAGGTGGGCCAGGAGACCCAGTCACTCTCTCTCAGGAAATCACAGGTTGCCCAAGGGGAAGGGGGTGATAACCCAAAGCGAGGTCTGAGGGCAGAACCACTCTTGCCTGAGGGCGGGCTGGGGTAGACCCTCTGAGGGGATCCAGTGGAGCCTATGGGAAAAGTAGAGGTGGTATCAATGGGGTGAATACCCCCTCCTGCTCAGCATCCAGCACTGGGGGTCCTGAGAATGTCCCCTCAGGCCTGCACAGTTGCCTAAGGCTGAGTGGCGGCAGAATCATGATGATGAAGAGGCAGCTCTCACCAAGTTGCTTCCTGCGTGTTTCGTCTTAAAAAAAAATGCAACATGACAACTGTCAATTAATCCAACAGCGTCAGCGACAGTGACATGCCAGGATGGGCATCTGAGAGCATGGCCTGCAGCTGTCTGACCCTGTGCTGGGACACAGCAGTAGGCGGATCCTACCCTCTGCATGGCGGTACTCACGATAGCACTGAGTGCCTGAGCTTTGGCTAACTGGCCTGAAAAATCCAGCCATGAGGGGGCTGGGCCAGGACACAGGCTGCCATGTGGCCACTCAGTGGGGGTAGGGGGTGGCCCCAGACCCCTCTCTCCCTGGGGCCATGTATCTCATTCCCACGGTCTTCCATCACATGGAGGCAGTTCAGTCCTTAAACAGTTGTGGTTCAGATCCTGCCCTCACCACCACACAACAGCATCGTAGGAGACTGTGGACAAGACCTCAGAGTAAGGCCAATATCATATGCTGTCCTGACATGCAGAGAAATCCAAGTGGCCCAGAAGGGCCTAAGCACGGGCCCCCTAACTCTGTTCCTGTGGACACAACCACAGCTGCAGCCTCTTCACCAAAGGACCAGGCACACTTCTGGTCTAGGAGTTGCGGTTGCAGTCTCTGCAACGCTGGGAATTAGACTAGGCTAGCAGGCCTCTGCTGAGAACCCAAGGCCTCCACACTTCTCATTCCTGCAAACCTGCTCTTCACTCTGCCCCACATGATGTCCCCGGGCTCTGAGCATGTGTGATGACAACCTGCCGCCCATCTGGTCTGTCCGGGTCGGTGGTGTCCCAAGTTTGGTCAACCCCACAACCCTGGGGCAGGAATCACTCCTTCACAAACCAGGTGACTAGAAGATGATTTACACAAGGTGCTCAGATTCAAGTCCTTGTCTGCCAACAGTAAAATGAAAGCAGTATCACCCTCCAGAGCTTGCAGGGCTGCCTCCTCCACTTCCCTGGGGCAGCAGGCTCTGCCCCTGGGCGGGATCTCTCTACACTCAGGCTCTATGGCAGCCCACTAGGCAGTGCACATGGGCATGCTGCGATCCATGTTGTTGACTCAATGCCACACACTGCGGGGAGCACAGACTGCCCCTGTCCTGCCCTCAAAGACAAAGCTCAGACTGCAAAGCCTGATGGGGCCCAGGGGCTCTGTCCAGGGCTGCACTCTTGACTGTAGCAGATTCTCGACCCCCGCCCCCCATAAGGTGTATGCACTCACTGGAGAGAGAGAAAAAGTGAGAAATCACCCTCCAGGGAAGAAAGGCCATAATCCCTTTTCCTCCATTCTCCCCTCAGGATTTTGGGTACACTCACACAGGCATGGGGCATGATTTTTCAAACCGCTGGGTCCAGGAATAGAACTGAGGTCAACCATGTGGGAGTCCAGCACCATAACCACTATGCCACTTGCTGGCCCCAGAACTCAACTACTTCTGACCACAGCAGCAGAGTACCCAACCTCAACCCTGCCTCCCATTCTGTGCCACAAGCTTGTCCTTCCTGGAGACTGGATGGCTGCCAGAACGTGCCCTCATACACCAGGCTACAAAGCAGGACCAAGAGCACTCTCCTTGCTGTTAGGGGGAAGGAGGCAACAACCACAGACAAGACTGTGTGTCCCAGGCCACACGGCCAGCAGCCCTTCCACAGTCTCACACTGCTGTCCTCCTCTCTGACCCTCATAGCCCAGCCCTGACTTCCATGGTGCTAGAGTCCAAAAGGACACGGGCCTGAGCCTCTGTCACAGCTCACGGCCAGATCAGCTGCTGGGTCAGCCTGAGCTCCAGCCAGCATGGTGACTGCCATGGCTCCAGACACCTGCCTCCCTCTCAGCAACCCTCTCAGGGACACCCTCTCTTTATAGAGACAGCCTGGTCGGTGAGTGGTCAGCTTGGGCCTACTGATCACATGAGCTAGATGGGCCTCCTGACAGACCTCAGAAGCAGCACCACCCCAAGAGCACCTGGGACATGGGAGCCACTGCTCAGGGCCTGGATGAGTGCAGGTTCTGGTTCCGGGTCAGGAGCATGGGGACTGCCTGCTGGACAGAGACCCACCCCAGTCCCACAGCACCTCCTGGGCCCTCTGCTCTCACTCTGCCTTGGTCCTGGACTCCCAATGTGCCAGCCAGTCCATCAACCACAGAGCAGGACAGAGGCCATAGGCCTGCCAGGCCCAGTCATGGCACCCCAGACCTCAGACCCCACCTTTGGCTCCTCCTCTCTCCTGCTGAGGTGGTCCATCCTCTCCCCTAGCCAGAGCTGACTCTATGACACCCTGCCCACCCTGTTACCCACACTTCTTAAAGCCCTACTGTGGGCTAGGGGAGGGAGAAAAGGCCTGAGACGGGCTACAGAGCTGGCTTGGAGGGAGCAGGACTGGCTATGGGCTGGGCCAGGTGGGCAGAGTAGGTCCTCTGATGTGGCCCACAACCTTGGGTTCCACAGCTGTCAGCACCGAGGTGGCACTGCAGCTGACCTCCCACCCACCCATTTTACAGAGGAGACAGAGGCAGGGACAAGGACAGGCAGCCATGCCTCTGGTTGTTCCCTTCACCCACGGCCATCAGGGGCCTTTCCTGAGGCCCACCTGCCTATGTGGATCAGCCTAGTCCCTCAAGAAGGCAAGCAGCCCCCGGAAATCCCAAATGTGACCCCTGGAGTCCCAGGTACCCACTGTGAGGGTCTCCTCCCTTGTTCCTCCTTCCACACCCCTGTGGGTGGGTCTGTTCCTGTACAGGGTTCAGAGCACATGTGGGTGTTCTCCGCTCCCTCAGGCTCCAGGAGGCTCAGGGACCTGGCACTGGGCCTGGGTCAGCAGCCTCCAGCGCTGCAGTCTCCGTGTAACCCAGAACCACTCCCAGAGCCAGCCAGCCAAGGCCAGAGGCTGCAGAGCTGCACACCTCTCTCCACCTCCCAAGGGGGGCCACCAGAAGCCTGGGTGACACAGGCCACAGCCTGCCCACTGCTCTCCTCTGTCTTCAGAGACCCAGCTGAGCCCACAGGGTTCCTGCACTGACAAAGTCTGTCTTCTCTCTCTCAGAAGCCCAGTTTAGCACTGCCAGATAACACACAAGATGTCTACTTAAATTTGAATCTCAAACAACAAAATGTTATTAGTGTAAGCAGGTCCCAATTTCAACAAAAATAATTGTGGAGTATGAGAATGGTCCACCTACTGTTTACCTGAAAACAAGGGTATCTGCTAAATCTGGCAACTCCAGCTTGGCTCCCTCTTCCTGGGATGGAAGTGGGGTGCCCCTGCCTGGTCCCACCCTAGAACCCCTTCAAGAAGCTGGAGAGGGAGTGGTTCCCAGGTAAGGGACCCCCTCCTACCACATACACACACACACACACACACACACACACACACACACACACGCTCCTGCCCACCCTATTCTTAAAGTCCTTAGGGAGTCCCTCACTGGTCAGCTTCTTGGAGAGTCCGAATTTGAGGGTGAAGTCCAGGAAAAGCTGGTGGAGGATATGAGCCCTAGAGGTGTTCCCACAGGCTGGGGGAGGGGAAAGGAAGCAAGGGCGGGGCGGGGCGGGGCGAGGCGGGTCCCCGGCCAGAGCACCGCCCCCCCGCCCCCCCCCCCCCCCCCCCCCCCCGCACCGCGCATGCTCGGCCGCCCCTGCAATGCGGAGCGGTGTCCTCTATTAACCCAGTTCCGCAGATGCGGCCGACTGGTCGTCATACTCTTCACAAGGGGTCCCTTTCTCAGCTTGGAGCTTCATGAAAAAGCGCCGAGCCGCTTCGGCAGGAAGCCCTGCGCTGCACAAAAGGGTCCCGGCAGGTTTTCCCATCCCGGTGCGCACTCAGAGGTCTCAGCCCCAGGGACCTCAGAGACATCAGGACAGCTCCTCCAGTCAAACCCCCATAGCCCCAGGGAGGCCAGAGGGCCCCAGAAAGGGAGCTGGGTGGGAGGAAGCACAGTGGGGTGTCTAGAAACTGGGCCACCCTTTAGTCCACTTCAGCTAGGTGAAATCTGGAGCCCCTCTGCTAGACTCCAACCCCCAGGTTGGGACCCTGAGCAGCGCTCAGCTTCTGAGACCCATTTCCTTCTCTAAAGGAGCCTCTAACCTGGAGCGGGAATGTGTCAGAGTAGCATTGTTACCCAGAGCTCAGGGAAGGCCCTGTGGCTCCTAACCAGGGTCACCTGTCTGCACAGCTTCCTGAGCTGACCAGCACTGGCCACTCAACCTCCACCCAGGGCACCGGACAGAGGCACGGCGCCTCCACACAGACAGGGCACCCGACAGAGGCACGGGGCCTCCGCTGAGCACAGGGAGTGTCTGAGCTCCATGTGCCTAATGATCTCTCTATCCCAGTCAATTAATTTTCCTCTAACTGCTTTTGTTAACAGTAGTTTAATAATCTCTAATTATTCAGCACATTCAGAGACTGAATGTCTCACAATCCTCTACTTAAGTATTAAATTTTAAACTCTCACTGTCCCAGCCTTCTGCATTGGCTGGGAGTGGTTCAGTGGGTCCTGGTGGCCAAGTGCCATGGCCTTGGTGTCTGTGTCCTGGGCCAGCTTCTTCCTCTCTGAAGCTGCAGGCTACCTGCCACTCATTCCCACCACGGGTCCTCACACCTCCCTGGTGACTGAGGCCTACATCTTCCTGCAGGACTCAAGGGTGAAAATGAGGGCACAGGCAGGCTGCTAGAACTTCCCCCTGCAGCCCTCATTCTCTGGGCTCCACTGCTCCCCACTCCACTTCCTGAAAGCCACCCCCTGAAAGGTGTGGGAAGGCCATGTCAGAGAAGCCCTGCCCACTCTTACAGAGAGAATAGGCCAGACAGGCAGAACTCTGGGCTATCAGGACCTTAGGAAGCTGCAGGGCTGGCAGCAGGAAGCACCTGGCAAACCAGCTGCATTTGCCTGGAGGCTGGAAGGCCAGAAGAGCTTCATGGAGGAGGGGGCCTCAGAGGCTACTAAGACAGCTGGCACCAATTAGCTACAGGGAACCATGTGACCAGGGAGATGGCAGCAGGTAGGCAGGAGGCCTGGGCCCTTTGTGTGGTCCGCATTCATGCATGCCCTTCTCGGCACACCTATACCCCAGCCACACAAGTCCCTCCCGGGTAGCCACTACTCTAACCCCTATGTTAGGGCCAGAGAAGCCACATGTAGACCGGCTCAGCTCTTACCCTAGACAAGGTGGACATGAATACAGACACCTCCCTGTCTACTAGAGGAGGCCAGGGAGGACATGCCATGGTGCCCTCCCCTGAGGTACAACTAGCTGCCAGCACTGTCACCACCAACTCTGAGGAAGGATGGGGCAGTAGCAGAGTAAACTGAGGCAATCTCACAGCATCCAAGGCAAAGCCAGCTCCAGTCATTTCCTGGAGCCCCGGTTTCCACCCAAGGGGTTGAGCTGCAGTCAGGTGGGGCAGGTGGGACTGGCTGCTCCCTGGGTTCCATGGAGGCCCAGGGCTCTGAGCCCTGCCCTGGTCCAGGCCTGCATTCTTCAGTGACCCTGCTCTGGAGAGGGGTCGCATGCCAAAGCAGACAACCCAGTCATGTGGATTGGGTCTCAATCTGTGGAAACCACTGAACTGTGGGAAAGACAAGCAGGCTGTGAGCTGACCCCATGGAGGGGCTGCTACACGTTTTCCGTGTAGTCTATCACTGCAGTGTTCCTGATGGGGGTTCAGGCTGAAATGTTTGTGGACAGGCTGGGGGCCTGAGGCTGAGAGTGGCTAACACCGCAGCTGAAGTTCGTTCTATCACTTTCTCTATACTTGCCATGTTTGAAATTTTCCCTAATAAAAAGTGAAACAGGAAAAACTGCCCAAGAACACAGCAGAGAGGGCCCATTTTGGGAGCTGCCTAGGACCTCGCAAGACAAGGATGAATCAGCCACCTCCTGAGCAGCTTTCACTGGCCAGTGGGGCTTTCTGGCCTGGAGAGTGGTGTGGGCTGGCTGCCTCTCCACATGACCCAGCTCAACCTGCCTGCATCCAGCCAGGAAACAGACCGGGTGTATAGCCCGCGAGGAGCAAGTGCCACGCAGCAGCATTGGTGACAAGCCCCAGGGGATTCATGGGGACAGCTGAGCAGTGAGCAGGGGCCTGTCAGTCAGGTGGGTACAGGGGCAGGTGAGCCCCACACAGGGTTCATCGTAAAACATTGGAATTGCAGTTTCCCATTGCTCTAAATCCCCCTGACCCAAAGAGCACTCTGAGGGTATCAACAGGGCCATGAGTGGGGTCAGCAGGTGGCATGGTGGTTGAGGTGCTAGACTCCCATGTGGCCAACTGCAGTTCAAGTCCCAGACCTGGCAGCTTGAAATTCATGCTGGGCACGTGTGCATGTGTGCCCAAAATCCCAAGAGGAGAACAGAGAAGGGACTGTAGCGTGGCCATCCCACCTAGGGTTATTTCTTGTTTTCTGTCTCTCTGTCTCTCTCTGTTTCTCCAGTGAGCACACACACATTATAGCAAAAATCTCTTTTTAAAAAATAGGGCAATGAGGCCAATTTAGAAGAGATGACCTATTCCACAGAAATGCACCCAGGCAGTTTTCTGCTTAGGTCCAAGAGACCCCTACTCATCCTTTAAAATTCGTCCATGCAGCTTTTGGGGTTATTCTCCCCAACTGTCTGTCCAGCATGCAGAGTACGGCTGCTCATTTCAGTGTTCTGTCCTTGCTGTACCCTGCAGGTATCTGTTGGATGATGAGGGTCAGTCTAGGGCATCTCTCTCCTCTGGTAGCCTCAGTGAGACTGAGTGTGAAGAAAAGACAGGGACAGCCCTGAGGCTCACATGACATGGGATCCTCAAATAGAAGACAGGCCAGCAGTGAGACATAAGGTATCCAGGAAGAGGGAAAGCCCCAGGTGGATTCACCTGGACAGAGGGCCCAGGGGGTAGTCTTCTGAGGTCACATGGCATGCAGATGTTCACCAGGCTGGGCTGGGGTCTGGCCTAACACTTGTACCTCCTGGGAAGGGCATGTTAGGCCTTGAGTCAGGGACAGGACCCCTGGAGGCCACTGATAAGAGGCCAAGGCAGGTTCAAGTGGCTGCTTTCCTTCAGGGACAAGTGGAAAGCAGCGGGTGATAAAAGCCAGGTGTGGATTCTGCTTCCCTAGGCTGGTAAGTCTGGACAGACTTTAGAAATATCACATTGACCAGCAAGCCACATCTTTGCCAGCCTGCATCCTCCAGCACTCTTACTGTGTGCTGTGGGGAGGTGGGTCTGCCCCCATCCTTGGGGTTAGCACAGAGCCAGAAGACAGCCCACATCCATGGCATTGCTTGCAGTGATGCACTCCAGAGCACACCCCAGAGACGAGGCAGATCAGCAGCAGTGCAATCCTAGTTTCACTCAGATGCAGGGGTCAGACGTGTGGCAAAATTACAGAGAAACCACAGGATGGTGACTACAAAATCCAGGAGACGGTGGGGTAGGGGCTGCCCTGAGGCTCCTTTGGGGGCAACCTGTGGAGCATGTGACATCCTCTTCCCCAGAACATTTCATACCTGAGTTGCCTACAGATTAGGGGGATGTCCTAATCTGTAGGGGACAGGGATGCATACGATCCCCTAATCTGGGGAGTCCAGGGATGCATACGATCCCCTAATCTGGGGAGTCCAGGGATGCATATGATCAGCACGCAGAAAGTGTCGATCTTATGCTGACATCACAGTGCAGCTGCAGGCACAAGCTAGGCCAGGCGACCTACCCGAGACCTACAGGTCTCAATTCTGAGCCTGGCAGAGAAGGAGCTGCACTGGGCAGTACCAGGCTCAGGGCCCAGCAAAATCACTGCACACACCAAGGCATCCACAGTCAGAGCAAAAGGTGATGCCCAGAGCCCATATAACCACAGTACCAGCACTATCCCAGCCCTGATACAGAGAGAGAGGAGCCATGCCATGCCATGCCACCCACATGGGCCCAAGACACAGCGAGCAAAGTGTTCCCGCTCCCAGACTGGCATTTGGTGGCATGCAGTAAAGCAGGCCTCAGGACACAGGACTGCATGCATGGCAGGCTAGGACCCTGCTAGATGCTCCAGACAGTGGTAGGCCCCCCACTGCCCCATGGAGATAGGACTTGGTCACTCAGCTGCTCCCTGCCTGCCCAGGCAGAGGCTAGAATGGGTCAGCAGACCTTGACCATAGCTGTAGGTGCAGGTCAATGCTCCCATCCCAGCCCCAAGGCCAGATGGACTTTGCATCATAGAGAGACTGGCCCCTTCGCACCCCACAGTGGATCCTTGTCCCCTAGAGAGATTGATCTTACCTCATGCCCCACAGTGGATCCTCGTTCGTCATAGAGACTGCGCTCTTTACCTCACGCCTCAGAGTGGGTCCTCATCCCCCCACTCCCCAAGAGACCGGCCTAACGGTGGGTCCTCATCCTAGATACAGCAGCCACGTAACACACAGGCTGCTCACTGGGCCAGGTGGGCATAGGCTGTGTGGCCCATGCTCAGCCCTCCCCATGCCCAGTGCTCAGACCAGCAGCCCCTGGGCATCATATCCACCCGGGCCCCTGCAGACGTCCACGCTGACCTGAGACTCCTAAAGAGTAGATGCTGCTCTCACCAGTGTTCCTGACATGGCAGCCCATTCCAGGCCCTGTGTGCTCAGTGGAGACCCGAAAGATCTGGCCAGGCCCCTTGGTAGTCAGCAGTCCCTTGCCCTGTGAGTTTACTGACAGCTGTCGCCAGCACCACAACCAGCCATGGCTACACCCTCATCCAGCATCACCTCTTGCCCCACCATATGGTTCAGTTCCTGCAGCCTTCCTGGGTGTCCAACCCAAGTCTGGCCTGAAATGCAATTTTGCATGCACCCAGTGTCCCAGAGCTCATGAGAGCTGACCCTCAGGATATAGACTGACCTCTCATCCACTGCCTTTTGGGCCAATGCTACCCCAGGAGGTCATAAGGGTGCCCCTTCCAAACTGTTCTTGGCAGGTCAGAGGCCAATGCAGGGCATATCTTGTAGGGTCCCCCTCTGCTCCTGCATGTACTGTGAGTCAGCTGCCTGAGAGCCTGCCTGAGGGTCATACGAGCTGCTCACATATAAGACAGTCCTATGTGGAAGCTGGATTGGGGTACAGACAGAACTGTGCATGTGTACATGCAGACACAGCCCCATATAAGCACACACATAAATGCACATATATATATGTGTACATGCATGTACACATATGGACATGCCCTAAGGCTGCTGAGATTGTAGACCTTTTCTGGTGCCTATGACAGTGAGGGCATGTCCAAGCCTTGGGATGTCACCTGGGGACCCACAGCACCGGAGCTGGGCACGGACACACCCAAGCACCAGTCGCCCAGCCCATCATAATCCAGGACTCGGGGAAGCTACAGAGCCTATAGCAGGAGACCGGCATACCATACAGGTCACAGGGGACAGGGGACGTCAGGCCCCAGTTATAATCAGCTCTACAGGCCCCTTGGTCATCATTGTGTCTTGGGTCCACTGAATCCCTGCTGAGTCCTCCACTACCCCCCAGCTTGTGGCTGGGAGCCCAACACGGGCAAGACGAATCCAGTCTCATGGCTCAGTAACCAGGGGACAGACAAGGGCTGGGAGAAGAGCAGGTTTGGGCCTAAAGGATCCCCCCACCCCTTGGCCTGACTGTCGAGAGCTCCAAACACTAGCTAACCCTATTGGCCTGTGCAAGCAGTTCTGGATGTTTGCACAGGGCAGGGAGTGTCCACCACAGACCTCAGACAGCAGGTGCTCTTACGGCAGTTCAGAGCCCAGGAGGCCCAGCTGCGGCACAGGGACCCAGCTGGCAAGGCCTCCTTGTTCCCAGTGAGCTCAGGTCCCTGAAAGGGTAGTAGGGCTGCCAAGTGAGGAGCAGAGTAGTCTTCTTAGTGCAGCTCTCCCCCTCTGCGAGGGCTGGAGTGCACAAGGGTACCCCTGCAGCCCTGGGGCATCATGATGCTGCCACCCACTAGGAAGATCCACCTGCTCTGCCCCCATCCCCATCCTCGTGGCCCCTCAAGTTCTGTGTTCCAATGTTCAAGTTCTGATGTCTCCCGCCATCAAACTAGCATGCACTAACTTCTGATTTTCACTGGGGTGGCCTGCACCATGAGGGTGGCCTGCTGGGTTTGAGGCTGTCCCATCCCCCTGGCCTCCAGGTCAAAGGCACCTCTGTGTCCCCTCCCACACACACACATACACCCCCGTGGGCACTGGGCCCTACCTCTGGCTGACAGCTTCTTGGTGTTGATGATCTTGGCTGCATACTCGTGGCCAGTGCAGAGCTTGACGCAACGGCGGACCACGGAGAAAGCCCCCCTGGGGAGGAAAGCAGGAACCAGAGACAGAGACAGACAGGGAGAGAGAGGGTTGATTAATCTCCCCATACACACTCAGTACCCAGCCAAGGCCAGGCCTTGGCAGAAGGAGATCACAAAGGCGCGCCTTCCGAACTGTTGGCAGGCCAGGGTCCAGTGCGGGGCACATCTTGTGGGGCCCCACTGAGCTCCTGCATGTTCCCATGGGTCAGCTGCCTCAGGGCCTGCCTGAGAGCCTGCCTCAGGGCCTATCTGCAGCAAGCCCTCGGATGTACATAACAAATCCATGACACCCAGTGAGACCTCCCCGGGAAAATAAAGTAGGACTCGTCTGGGAGGCCCAGCTCCAGAGGTCGATGTATCGGGGTGTGGCACAGATGGAAACAGGGACTCGCTGAAGAATTCAGAGGGAGGGAGAAGCACCATAACATTAAGCTGCAAAGTGGGGAGCCAGAAGGGTCCCCCGAGAGTCTGCACTGTCCTGGTGTCACAGCAGAAGTTGTAGAGGCCAGGCTGGAAGACTGGAGGGAACTTCACACACTATAGTCTGGCGGTGTTGAAGCTTCTGAGAGAACGGGCTGAGGGGGAGCACAGAGGGCACTGACCAGGGCCCAAGGGACAAGTGGGAAGGACTAGAGTTTGGGCTAAGGTTCCTGAGGCTGTCAAGAGAGGCCAGGGTGTGGCTCACAAAGAGGGGCCATCAGGAACTTCTTCCTCAGCTTCCAGGGCCCCCCTTCAAGAGGCAGCACAGAGACCTGGAGTAGCCGCTGCAGAGCAGGCAGCTCGGCGAGGTCCAGTGGGTCCTGGGAGAGCCTGGGGGGCAGTGGGGGGCGGCCGCTGCCCACTGGAAGGTGCTTATGCCGTTGAACTTGAGTTCAGGTCATTCTTTGAGCACAGGTGAGGCACAGGCCAGGCAGGAAGTGTGGCAGGAAGGGTCTGAGTTCAGGCAGAAGGGCACCAGGAGGCTTGCAGGCAGGGACAGAAGAAAAGAGGCTGGGGGAAGAGGCCCCTGGTGCAAATCCCGACAAGATGAGCCCCCACCCCCGTCTCTGCACCCTCACAAGCCCCATTCCCCCCCACCCCGTCCCCCCACCTTCCCGACTCAGACTCAGACACACCATTGTTGCCTCCTGGCCTGGGCAGCCTGAGACCTGGGGTCAAGATGAGGGCACTGGAGCAGAGCAGGGGCATCATAAATGTGAACACTGGTTTTTGCTACAATTGTTCTTTGAGATAAACCTTTGTAAAAAACATACTATTCACTCCCTTGGGAAAAAATTAATGATTACACTGAATCTAATTGAACATTTTCTTAATGACCCAGCTATTATGGTCAGTGACTGTGCTCTGGGGGTGTCTTTGCTGTTTAAAGTCAGTGCCTGAGTGGGACAGGGGCTGCCTCGGAGGGACTGGGAGGCAGGGAGGCCCATGTGCTCACTGCACCCTCCTGTTCGAGTTTTTCACTGTGTACATCAGTTATGCTCCCAGAATATCTTTTTTAATTTTAGAAAAAAATGTAAAGAAAGGACTTTTTTTATTACCACAGCATGCATGTGCTCACCAAAAAGAGAGAAAAGAGAGAGAGAGAGAGAAAGCATCCCTCAATGGGGCGTGGTCGCAGCATAATCCTTTTTCCTCCATTTCTCCATCCCATTAGAATTTGGGGAACACAGGGACATGTGCCCAGCTGTTGCTGGAGCTGGGATTCAAACTGCAGTCAGCCATCCGAGATCCAGGTCTCTATGCATGGAGTTTCACCACTGTGCTACAGGGAGGCCCCAAGAATATTGTTTTTGTTTTTTTGCCAGAAGGCATGTGCATTCACGGGGGTGGGAAGTAGAAAGCACACCCCTTCAATGGGGCATATTTATATTGCAATCCCTTCTCCATTATTCTACCCGGTCAGGATTTGGGGCAGGCATGCCCACACATCTGGTGTATTTTTTAAGCAGTCAGAGCTGGTATTTGAACTGCATGGTCAGCCATGTGAGATCTGGCTCTCTCAATCACTAGGCCATTGGGCCAGCCCCAAGAATATTGTTTTTAACACTCGATGTCAGCTTGGGACACAGTGTGATGAAGGAGGAGACCGCGAGCTTCATGCCTAGTCTGGCTTCCATCCTCGTCCTTCACTTCGGTTGCACACGGTGCTGTAGTTTCTAAGCCTCAGTTTCCCCGTTCATATCATGCAGCAGGAGGGCTGCCTGGGGCACTATGGGGCTGAACCAGCTTCACTGTGGCTGGTCCTTATGGGTGCTTCCTGCTCAGGAGAGCAGAGAGCTCCCGCCTGAGGCCTGACTTGCCATCTGGAGTGCCCTGGCCCCAGAGGGCATAGTGACCACAGTACCAGCTGGGCTAACCTCTGCTGCAGGTCTGGGTCAGGGCCTGAGGGAACAGGGAGCCTGGGTTTTCCGTACAGACTCTGACCTCATGGTGCAGGCTAATCCTCCACGGGAAGTTTAACCAGCCAGACTGCATGTCAAAGGTGAGCCAATGATCTCAATGCTCTGCCAGGGTTGGGCTCATCCTCAGAGCAGGCAGCAGGCTTGGCATCCCTTCCTACCTGCAGAGCTGACTCCCAGCTCCCATTCAGGCCAGAGTAACTACCCAGAAGGTGGAGTGTCCATACATAAGATGGCCCAGGGCTAAGCAGCAGAAAGGCAGGTCACAGGCAGCCCTTCTCCTCTGGAGAATGTTCTAGAGCTGCACCTACACTGTCAGGGGAGGCAGGGTCAGGGAATAAGGATGACAGGCCAGAGGCAAGGCTAGGAGAGGCTGGGGCTGCATCTGGGACAGAGGCACCATGCTGCCCACCTGCATAGCATCCAATAGGTGCTCAGTGAGAAGGACCCAGGCATGAAGAAGCCCTGCTCCTAGACACAGGACCTTGGGAACACAGGGCAGGATCCCCATTCCTATGGACAGATATCCCAGAGGGAGAAGACAGCAGCCAGCAGGGAGGGCAGGAAGCTCAGCCCACAGAGAGTCAAGTCATTCCCCACCTAATCTCTCTCCCTTCTCTCTATCCTGGCCCAGCATGTATACCTAAACCCTCTCAGTCCTGGGAACCCCTGTAAACACCCTTCCCATAATGGCCCTCTCCCCTCCTCTGCACCTCTTCCTGGGCTCTACACTTGCCAGATGCTGCCCTGTCACAGGAAGCCCTGGAAGTGCCCCCTTCTAAAAAGGGGTAATGACTCCCTGAGCATGTGCCAAGTGGGCCGTGGCTGAGGCCTTGCATCTCAGACAGCTCCCAGTTCAGGGAGGCCAGCACCACCACCATATTCCCTCAGGACTGACATGCCTGTGCCCCAGGACTGTGGTCCCTCATAGAGCCATGGGATGAGTCCATGGGATGAGTCCATGGTCTGCACCTCGGTCTGTCTTGCTTTCACAGGCAAACTCGTAGATCCAACCTACCCCTCCACCCACCCTGCACGAGTCTCAGTCAGTTTAGTCCAGTTATTATAGTCATCTATCTGTCTCTTTCTGTCCCTGACTCTGGTGCTCTCTGGACCCTGCCCAGAGCACAGCATCCAGCCTGTGACAGAGAAGCAAGAGCTGACCTATAAGCTGCCCAGGTTGTGGTGAGAGTGGCTGGCCTGTCTTGTCTGGCCCAGCCATATAGGAAGAGGTGGCCACCAAAAAGCCAGAGAGAAGGACAGACTGGGCTGATCTACAGAGAATGGACAAGGAGAGGGGTGCCCCTGCAGCATCTAGCAAGATGAGGTCCCTGGAGCAGCCAGCAGGAGAAGCTGCCACCAGGGCTTCTTGGGCCTGCATGTGAATGGCATCCCCAGATGATGGGGGGATGGTCACACAGCCGTTGACCAGAGCAGGAGCACACCCCAAGTGAGCAGGGTCCCAGCACATGGACAGGCTTGAAGTCCCATCTGCCTATCCAGAGGTGCAGATGGGCAGGACTAGTGGTGGCACCGAGCTAAGGTCTGTGAAGAACTCTGGGACAGCACTGCAGGAGGTGGGTGAAGGGCAGGGAGGTTGGAGGACAACCATGTAGATACGTTCTGCAGGAGGCTGGATAGACCCTCTTCTGAACACTGAGGTCGCCCTGCGGTGTGGCACAGCATGTTAAGAACCCAGTTGAAAGTGATTTGAGTAACTCCTTCAGATCTCCAGGCCCCAGGCACTGAGCACCTTATGGGGCTTTTACATTTCAGATAAAGCTAATTCCTTGCCTTGCCCAAAGGCTCCAAGCACTGTCACATCTATAGTGGGGTCTGAAATAGAGGGAAGGGGCTGCTCCGGAACAGCCTGGGGTGACAGGCCCCTGGGACAGAGGTGCTGGGGTGATTCCCACTAACTTGGTCTTTGCAGAGACAATCCTGTCAGGCCTCACAAGTGGAGGCAGGAAGCATGTGTCAGAAGAGGGCACGTCTACAGGACCCCATCTGCCTCTGCTTCTCATGTCCAATCCGCCACCTCTGTGGCACCAAGACCTCTGGCCCCAGCTCTGCAGCTCTACGAGGCAGAATTTGCCCCAGTTTTCCATCAGCCCCACCTCTTTCAGCCAGCCCCACCCCGAACCTGCCACCGTTGCTGACTGACAGTGGCTCCCTGATTCCCACTGGATGTGGCTTCAGCTTCCCTGCTGTCCATCAGGCCTTGCAGGATCACATCACGCCATCTCCAGCTGTCCAGGCAGGTTTGCTGTCTCTTGGCACCCCACAGATCTCACCAGAACTGGGGTATGGGGCTGGAGCATCCTGGTTTGCACCATCCTGGATGCATGGGGGAGGATCGTAGTCTCACCCTGTGCCCCCAGTGGAGCTGCAGCAATCCCCCCATGACCCCCCAGCCACCACCTTCACAGTGGCAAATTCAGATCTACTGTGCTGGGGACGGTAAGTTAGAACCTTCCTGGTCATGACAAGTGGCAGGGAAGGTCGGCCCCTCGTCACCTTGGAGACCACAGCTTCCTTCTGCTCCCTGTCAGAATTCCCAGTCCCTCTTTGTTACCACTCAGTCTCCCTTAGCGGCCCAGACTCCATCCTGGGCTTCCGCCAGCCTGCCAGGGAATTTGCATAACTAAACCTGCCAACGACTTCCGCTCTCCACCAAGCATTTGGTTGCTTAACAACACTGAGGAGGCTCTCTCCATCTCCCCTCCCACTGCCCTCTCCCTGTCTCTCCCCCCCCCACCACTCTTTCTCCCTCTCCTCTGCCCCTCTCCCTCCTAACTCAGAAGTTCTGGGATGGGCTGGAAACGCCTGAGATTCACAGCAATAGCGGGTCAGGGACCCATCCAGTCTAAGGAGAGGCTACTGGCAATTCCGGGGCTTGTAACAGTAAGTGGGATATTCTAGACCTGTTCACAGTGACGAGGATAGTCCAGCACATCGCTCCCGACAGATCTTTCTAGAACCGGCTGGACAGGTGACAGAGCATCCAGGTCTACATTTTATTTCCTGCTGTGAATAAGAGGCTGCCCTGAAACTAGCCTTGGTCATCCATGTCTACCCTGCCTGGCCTGTTCACTGAAGGTGGACTCCCTGGTAGAGGGCCTGAGCAGGGAACAGCCCAGCAGAGACCACTGACTAGTTGCTACTTATTCGTGTGTTTGCTTAAATAAACATCCCATCCTTTGATTAAAAGCAGCTCCTGGGGGAGATATCATAGTGGCTACATCACTAGACTCTCATATGGCCAACCTGGGTTCGAGTCCTGGACCAGTGGCTTGAAATTCATGTCGGGTTCATGTGGATGTGTGCTCAAAATCCTGGGAGGAAAATGGGGGAGAAGGGATTGCTGCAGAGCCATCCCTCCTGGGGGGGGTGATTTTTCATTTTCCTTCTCACTCTCTCTGTCTCTTTCTCTCTCTCTAGTGAGTGCAGGCACCCTAAGGCAAAATCCTAAAAAAAAAAAAAAAAAAATGAAGAAGGAGAAAAGAAGGAACTCCTGGGAATAAGAAAGGGCAGGTCCTTTTACACGTAACTCTTGACCTAAGCCATTTGGCGGGAAGTAACTTATGAACCAGAGTACCATTCTGCATATTGAAAGCCCTTGCTGCTCACCCAGGTGAGTCGTGGCTCACGTCATCATCGTGCTTACATGTGTACAGAGGCAGGTGCAGTGGATGGCAGGTGGGAGCACACAGGAAGTCAGGCAGGCAGGTGCACAGCTCTGCCCCAGCCAGGGGTCCTCTGCACAGGATTTTTTTTTTTTTTTTCCCATCAGTGTTTCCCACACCTTTAGCAAACCTTCCACAGTGCTTGACACCTTCACTCATTTTACCCTGCCCCGTATCTACCCTCAGCCTTCCTGGCCCTGTGTTGGAGCAGGTGGACAGGATCTGGCGGGTTCACAGGGGCCACTAAGGGGGTGCAGGCTGCCCACTGCCACTGTCCACTGCCCACTGTTGGGGGTGAGGACCCCCAACAACCCAGCAACCAGCTAAGGGTCTGAGTATCTTTACATGCCTGCCCAGAGCCCAGGCGCTCTGGGTCCTGCGCACCTGCCCAGAGAACCTGCTGGAAATGGCTGGACGGCGTATGTTCCACTGGTGAGCACACAGACCCTGTGGCCTCGTCACATCCAGGAACGCACCTGCAGCACGAGGGCTCTTATCTCACATTTCACTTTTCACATTTAACATTACTTCCCAGAAGATTCCCACATTTCTACGAGGTCACACGGGTGTCGGGGACATCTCCAGTCTCCTTTCTGCAGGGGGTGGCCATGGCACTCCAAGAGCTTCCACAGAGGTCCTTTCTAAAGGTGCACTGCCCTGCCTGCAGGTGAGTTTACCCTCCCTCAGCCGTGGCGTGCCTTCTCCCACTGTGCAGCCACAGAGCTGGCCTTTTCCAGAACCTTTCTGGAATCTGGGCAGTTCCTGATACCCTTTCCTGCCGGACCCATGGGACTCCTCAGCCCAGCCTCGGCACCCTATCGGCCTCACTCACACTGCGTCAGTCAGCTTGGGTGGCCACAGCGAACCAGGAGGGATGAACCCCCACGATTCACTTTCTCGCAGCCCTGGAGGCCAGAAGCTAAAAGCGTGTGTCAGGGCTGGTCCTTGAGGACTGGGAGGGAGAATCTGGACCAGGTTGCTCTCCCAGGCTCTGGGTGCTGGCAATTCCTGGCGTTCCTTAGTTGACAGATGCATCATCCGGATCTGTCTTCACAATCCTGTGGAGTCTCTGTGCATGTGAGCGCCTCTGCGTCCAAATTTCCCCTTTATAAGGAGTCCAGTGAGAGCTCCAGTCTGACCTCATCCTACCTTGACTAATCACATCTGCAACAACCCCATTTCCAAATACAGGTCGCTCTCAGGTACTGGGTGTCAGGTTCCAATGTGCAAATTACCCAAGGCACAGTCTGGTCCAGAATGCATCCGGACCTCGAATCCTGCCTTCTGGATTCCACCATTGTGTGGAGTAGGCAAACGACTCAAATTCTGTTCCTCGGATAGTCAACATCTACAGGATGTTGACAGCTGTCAGGTACAAGAGGGCTCTATGGACAAATATGGAAACCATTAGGTTAAACAGGGCTTCCTTCCTTTTTTACTGCAGGACTTCTCAGGGCCTTTAATATGGTAGTCGGCACTATGACCCTCCAGGAAGGGGGAGGATGAGGTGCACCCTTTTCCTAATGTGCTTGACTGCAGAAGTCTTTATTCCAAAAGAGCTTCCGAGGTCCAGAAGAGGGTTTTCTAGGCTGAGGATTCAACACTGCCCTTTCTGAGACCCTTCAGCTCGCGACCAGCTGAAGCCCATGACAGATGCCGTCTGATACATGAACACGTGAGGGAAGAAACACACAGCAAGAGTGCACAGAATAGTGCCTGTCTCCACCCATGCACCCCAGATGCGCCAGCGCCATCCCAGTGCCCTTGGAGACTACGGGTGAATCTCAGGCCAGAAACCCCCAGAGCAGCACCCTCTTCTCCCCACCCTTCTCAGCAGGGCCTAACCCACCACTCCCAGATTCTCCTCCCAGCTCCTACCAACCACACAGCAAGAAGCAAAACTTTGGTTTGGTGCTGCAAAACCCCAAACTTGCCAGTCCCTGACACTTTCGCACAGCTCTCCTCTCAGACATGCTGTGACCACTTGGCCAAATAAGCTTATGACCAAGCTCTATGGCCTAGTGGGGTTTTCCTGGAAGGGACAGCCCCTGGGACTCTATCCAGTCTCACATAGATTAATCATGTCTGATTTCACTTCACGGGTTCACGTCTCACTCTGCCCAGGCCACCACCCTCCTACCACACCAAGATCTGTGGGCTGTCCTGGCTGCAAAGGCAAAATGAGGGAGCATGGGGATGAGCATCAGCAAGGTCCCTGGGGTCTGACAAGCTGCTCCTCCCACCTGTGTCCTCATTGTTGGCTGGACCTTTCCAAGGAGCACCTCCCCCTCCCACTTCTTCCTGGAACCCTATGCCACCAAAGCCCAAACCCCAGGGGTCCACTCCGGAGGCCTGTCTGCTTCCCACAGGGAGACGGAGGAAGGTGTATGTGTGGTGGGGGGGCAGCAAAAGGGCTGCGCAAGGTCATTGGTCACCAGGCGCAGGCTGCTCCCTCCTCTGTTCTGGTGACTGGCCTGGGATGAGCTGTGGAAGGCCCCAGAAAATGTCCGCTGAGAATGGATGGAGCACTAGGGTGGCCAAACAATCAGAGATGGATTAGCACTGTCTGCCCTGGGTCAGGGAGGGATATCATGGCCACCTCATGTCACCTCTGCCCTAGTCTAGAAAGACCCAAGACTTTGTCTTCCAGTCTTGGTCCCGTCCCTCCTAACCTATGTGAATCCCACCTCCTGACCTTCTGCCCCTCCTCTCCTTTCTTGCCCCAGCTGATCCGGGAACTGCCCTTGACTGGCACCTGGACCTTCTACAGTGAAATGTCCCCAGCCCTAGACACAGCTCCAACCTGCTCGGGACGACCTTCTCCATGTAAGTGCTGGGATAACTTCCCCAATCCTGGCCTATTCCAAGGGCCCTATGGCCTCCAGTTGGCGCAGGAGGATGCCCACACCTCTCCACACCCCCAAAGGCCCCAGGCAGTACCCTCACCTCCTATGGCAAGTATTCAGGGGCACTGGCCCCTACAAGGTCAAACAGCACCCCCCCCCCCCCCCGCCCCAGGATACCACAGCAGCCCTCCTGGCTTCCTGTCACAGGGCAGGTGCAGATGCAGGTGAGAGCCAGCAGATAGGCCCAGTGGGCACTGTACTATCGTTCCACTTGGGACATGGGAAGTTAGGAAAAGTGATCAAGGCCCATAGTTCTGGACTCAGAAACTGAGAAAAGAGTAGAAAGATGGGGGCTTTGAACCAGCAGGACCGGGGTGAGTTTGGGACTTGACGGGTTTAGTGACACATGATGCGCAGGGTTGGTATGTTAGAACAGGTATCACCTTAACCACACTGAAACATAATTCCTGGGTTGACTTGTCTTTTTAAAGACTAGGATGTAAAATGCACAAAACATTTCTTGCCCAGCTTGGAAGTTCTGACTCCTGGCCTCACGGACGAGTGCTGAGCAAACTGAAAATGCACAGCTCTCCTTAGATCCATCAGAGGACAGAGGGTGCAAACACCGGCCTCTGACTGGAGACAGGCAGAGACAGAAGCACAAGTGCCTAGCAGATCCCTCCATGGAGCCAGTTGGGGGATGAGTGTGTGGGAGGGTGGGGGTTGGGGGGGCCTGGGCTGTAACTGATGAGGTGCTGGAGGCTTGATATGGACAGTCTGAAGATAGGAACTTGGGGCCCAGCTTCAGAGGAATCACTCTTCTGTGTCTTACCCCCAGGAGTCCTTTCAGGCTCTGAATGAAGCCTGGAGGAATGCCCTAATCCCCAGCTACTGGCAGAGGGAAGGACCAGGAGTCTTCTGAATCTGCCAGAACATTTTGTTCTCCTGAGCAAGGCCTGCCCTCAGGAGAAGCCATTTTGTTAGAGCCTAACCTGCAGCAGCTGACACTGCCTTGGGGAAAGGACATCCCAACTCCAGCTTCCTGTCCCCACTCTGAGGATGGAAGGGAGAGCCAAGAAAGCACCACCGTAGGCCTCAACCCGGAAGCACAGGCTTGCCAAGTTGAGACCTGCTGCAGGACTAGAGAGGCCTCCCTCTCCCACACCCCTACATCAAGATGGGCCTGTTTGCCAGATTCCCTTTGCTCAGCACATCAGCCAGCTTTATACAGCAAACCCCGAGGCATACAAAGAGGCAAGACAGTTTTCAGATACAGGCAAGCACGGAACCTAATGTGGATATGGCAGAGGTTCTGCAGTCTCAGACTGGGGACTCAAGCCGACCATGAGGAACATGCCAAGGGCTCTTCTTGAAAAAAGTGAACCACATCTAAAGATGGACGGTCATGGGAGCAGAGACGGAAATTCTAAGAAAGAATTTAAAGGAAATGCTAAAAATCAAAACTATTGTAACACAAATGAAGACTGTCTCTGATGAGCTCATCAACAAATTGGATATGAAAGAGCCATGAGCTTCAAAAGCATCAACAGGCACTTTCCAAAACTGAAACACAAAGGGAAAAAAATTAAAAAGACGACAAAGTAGACAACTATGGAAGAATTACAAAAAGTGTAACATACCTATAATATGATTGCCAGCAAAAGAACAGGAGAAAATAAATACATAGGGACCAGCAGTTGGCGTAATGGCTATGTCGCTGTACTCCCAAGTAGTCGACCGTGGTTTGAGTCCTGGACCCGGTGGCTTAAACTCACGCCGGACGCGTGTGCGTGCGTGCCCAAGATCCCGAGAGGAGAATGGAGGAGAAGGGATTGCGGCATTGGCCATCCCCCCTGGAGGGTGATTTCTCGCTTTCTGTCTCTCTGTCTCTGTCTGTCTGGTGAGCGCACGTGCCCTATAGCAAAAACCTCTCAAAAATAAATAAATAGGGACCAGCAGTTAGTGTAATGGCTATGTCGCTGGACTCCCACATAGTCGACCGCGGTTCGAGTCCCGGACCCGGTGGCTTGAACTCACGCCGGGCGCGTGTGCGTGCGTACCCAAGATCCCGAGAGGAGAATGGAGGAGAAGGGATTGTGGCGTGGCCATCCCCCCGGGGGGTGATTTCCTGCTTTCTGTCTCTCTGTCTCTCTCTGTCTGTCTGGCGAGCGCACGCGCCCTATAGCAAAAACCTCTCCAAATAAATAAATAAATAAATACATACATACATAAATAAAACAGAAGTAACATTTGATGGTTTCTGGTGGTAACTTTTTAAAAATAATTATTTAATTTTACTTATTTATATTAATTTGACTAGATAGATACAGAGTGAAAGAGAGCAAGAGAGATGGAAAGTGAGAAAGCAAGCCACCAGGTTCAGGACTCGAACTGTGGTCAGCCATGTGGGAGTCCAGCGCCCTTAGCCACCATGCCATCTGCCGGCCCCGTCTTGTGGTAACTTTTTAAAACTGAAGAAAGTCACTAAACCATAGATCTGGGATGGTCAGATAACACCGCGCGGAATAAATACCCCAAAATCTATAGTTAGACATCATCTCATGTCCAAATTGTAGAAAATCAGACAGAGAAAATCTTCAAATAAGCACAAAGGAAACAACAGCTTACCTGCAGAGGGGCAAATATAAGAATTACATTGGACTTCACAAAACTAGGCAAACAAGAAGAGATTGAAGTAAATAGCTAGTGCTGAGAGAAAAGAACCACTGACCTAGAATTCTATATCCTGAGAAATTATCCTTCAAAAGTAAAGAAGAAATGAAGGTGTTCTCGAATAAAAATGGAGGGAATTGGTTACCAAGAGCCATACCTTGCAAGAAATGTTCAAAGAAATTCTTTAGAAAGAAGGAAAATGACACAGATACGCATATTAAGAAATGAAGAGAGATGGAACCAGCAGTTAGCGTAATGGCTATGTTGCTGGACTCCCATGTAGCTGACCATGGTTCGAGTCCCGACCTGGTGGCTTAAACTCACGCCGGGCGTGTGTGCATGCGTGCCCAAGATCCCGAGAGGAGGATGGAGGAGAAGGGATTGTGGCATGGCCATCCCCACTGGTGGTGGTTTCTCGCTTTCTGTCTCTCTGTCTCTGTCTTTCTGGCTAGTGCACGCGCCCTATAGCAAAAACCTCTCTAAAAAAAAAAAAAAAGAAAGAAAGAAAGAAAGAAAGAAAGAAAGAAAGAAAGAAAGAAATGAAGAGAGAGGGGCCAGCAGGTGGCGTGGTGGTTAAGGGCACTAGGGCACTAGACTCCCACATAGCCTATTGCAGTTTAAGTCCTGGACCTGGAAGCTTGCTTCTTATTCCCTCCCCACCTCTCGCTTGCTCTGTCCCTCTCTGGTCAAAATTAAAAATAAATAAATAAAGTTTAATAAAATAGTTCTTTTTTTAAAAAAAAGAAATGAAGAGAGAAAAGGAACAAGTCAAGGTAATTTTAAATCTTTTTTCTTATTTTTAATTGATCTAATAGATAACAGTTTGTCCAAAATGATAATAATAGCAACAGTGTATTTAGCATAGTTTTTAGTGTAGATTATAGCTTGTGGAAGGTGAAAAGATCCAATACTATAAAAGATAAGGATTAATCCAACTATAAAAATAATCATGTTAAATGTCAATGAGTCTGGATACATCAATTAAAAGAGATTGTCACACTGGATAAAAGCAAAATTAAAAAATAAGACTACCTACATGTTGTCTACAAGAAAAAAAGTCACTTTTTTTTTTAAGAGAGATTTTTGATATAGGGAATGTAAACTCACTGGAGAGACAGAGAAAGAGAGACAGAAAGCAAGAAATCACCTCCCAAGGGGGATAGCCACACCACAATCCCGTCTCCTCCATTCTCCTCCCAGGATTTTGGGCTTGCACACACATGTGCCCAGTGTGTTTTAAGCCATCACGTCCAAGACTCAAACTGCGGTTGACTACATGGGAGTCCAGCAATGTAACTATTATGCCATCTGCTGGTCCCAGAAGCCATGTTTTTAAATTATTTGTTTATTTAGCTATTTATTTGTTGTGATTTTTGGGCTGCTGGGTCCAGGACTTGAACCACAATGTGGGAGTCCAGCGCTTCAACCACCACACCACCTGCCAACCCAAAAAGTCACTTTTTTGTTGTTTTGTTTTTAGGTTTTTGCCATAAGGCATGTGCACTCCCTAGAGACAGAGAGAGAGAGAGAGAGACAGCGAGAGAGAAAGTGAGAAATCATCCCTCAGGAAGATGGCCACTCTGCAATCCTTTCTAATCCATTTTCCTCCTGGGGTTTTGGGCACACATGTACATGCACTTGGTGTGATTTTGAAGTCACCAGGTCAGGGACTCAAGCTGTGATTGACCATGTGAGAGTCCAGCATCTTACCCACTATGCCACCTGCTGGCCCCAATAAGCCACTTTTTAAGAAAAGTTATTTCTTCCAAGAGAGAGAGTGAGAAAAAAAAGGAAGAGGCTGGTACCCCCAGCTGAATTTTTAAAAAGCAGTTATTTTATTTAACTTACTTACTTACTTTCTTTCTTTCTTTCTTTAAATTTGACCAGAGAGGGACAGAGCGAGAGAGAGAAAGTGAGAAAGCAAGCTGCCCCAGGTCCAGGCCTCAAACCATGGTCACTCACGTGGGAATCCAGTGCCCTTAACCACCATGCCACCTGTCGGTCTTCCCCCCTATCTGAATCTTTATATCACAGTTCTCTAGTCTCAGCCAGCCCTGAATCATGGGCACAGGCAAGTTCCAGGCATACATAGGGAAGCCTCAGGATGTGATCCTGGGACTTCCCGTGTGGGTCCAGTTGTGTTCCCACTGAGCCACTACCTGGGCCCCAAACCCACTTTTCTTTTTTTTTTTTTTAAAGAGATTTTTGCTATAGGAATCATGTTCTAACTGGAGAGACAAAGAAGAGACAGAAAAAGAGAAATCATCCCCTAGAGGGGATGTCCATCCCACAGTCCCTCCTTCTCCATTCTCCTCTCAGGATCACAGCCACCGGGTCTGGGTTTGAAGCATGACTGACGTCGACCATGTGGAAGGCCAGCACCTTAACCACTACACCACATGCTGCCCCCCCCAAAAAAAACCCACTTTAAATACAAAGACAGGGGACCAGCAGTTAGCGTAATGGCTATGTCGCTGGACTCCCATGTAGTCGGCCGCGGTTCGCGTCCTGGACCCAGTGGCTTAAAACTCACACCGTGCCCAAGATCCTGAGAGGAGAATGGAGAAGGGATTGCGGCATGGCCATTCCCCCTGGGGGGTGATTTCTCGCTTTCTGTCTTTCTGTCTCTCTCTGTCTGACGAGCGCACGTGCCCTATAGCATAAAAAACTTTCCCTCCCCAAAAAAATACAAAGACACAAATTTATTGAGTAAAGGCATAGATACTATGCAAAGTAATCTACATATTCAACGTAATCCCCATCAAAACCCCAGGAGGGATTTGGGGTTTGTATTTATTTTTTTGCTTTTGCTCTTGCTTTTTGCAGGAATAAAAAACCTACAAAAGTTAGATTGAATCTCAAAGGGCTAAGTTGGAGAAGTCACATTTCCTTATTACAAAAATCTACTCAAAACCTGTAGTAATGAAAACAGTGTGGTACTGGTATACCAGTTCCAGCACAGACATATAGACTAATGGAATAAAATACACAGTCCAGAAATGAATTCTCTTTTTTAAAGCCCATTGTTTCAGTAAGAATGTCAAAACCATTTAATGGGGAAAAGGACAGTCTTTTCCACAGTGGTGTCAGAGTACTGAAATCCATAAGCAAAAAATAAAGGTGGATGCTTATCTTACACTATATACAAAAATTAATTTAAAAATGGATCAAAGCCCTAAACTTAAGAGCTAAAATAAACAGAAGAAAATATAGGTGGAAATATTCATGACACTGGATTTGACAATGGTTTCTGGGCTATGACATCAATATGCAGACAACAAAAAAGAAAACAAAAACCTAGACCTCATCAAAATATAAAACTTTTGTATATGAAAAAGAAAAAACTACCGGGACCAGCAGTTAGCGTAATGGCTGTTGCTGGACTCCCATGTAGTTGACCGCGGTTCGAGTCCCAGACCCAGTGCCCAGTGGCTTAAACTCACGCTGGGCGCGTGTGCGTGCGTGCCCAAGATCCTGAGAGGAGAATGGAGGCGAAGGGATTGTGACGTGGTCATCCCCCCAATGGGGGGTGATTTCTCGCTTTCTGTCTCTCTGCCTCTCTCTGTCTTTCTGGTGAGCGCACACGTCCTATAGCAAAAACCTCTCAAAAAAAAAAAAAAAAAAAAAAAAAAGAAGAGAAAAAACTATAAAGATTGTGAAAAGATAACCCACATGAGGACCAGCAGGTGGCATGGTGGTTAAGGCGCGGGACACTCCCACATGGCTGATCACGGTTCAAGTCCCAAACCTGGTGGCTTGCTTTCTCATTCTCTTCTCCTGTCTCTCTTTCTCTCTTTCTCTCTTTATCTCTCTTGTCAAATTAAAATAAAATGAATGAATAAATAAAATTAAATAAAAATAATTTCTTTTTTAAAAAAGAAAAGATAACCAACAGAATGGGGAAAATATTTGCAATTCATGTATATGATAAGAGACAAATATAGCAGAATTTCTGAAGTCAACAACAAGAAACAAACAAGCCATCTTAAAAAAAGGGCAAAGAATTTGAATAGACACTTCTCCAAAGAAGTCATGGAAGTGGCCAATAAGCATTTGAGACCATCACTAATTATGAGGGAAATCAGATCAAAACTATATTGAGATATCACTTCACATTCATTAGGATGACTATTTTGAAAATATTTTTAATTTTAAAAAACTGAAAATAAGTATTGGAAAAGATATAGGGAACTTGGAACCCTTGTGCATTGCTGGTGGGAATGTGAAATGGTGCAGCCACTGTGAAAAACAGTTTGGCAGTTCTTCAAAAAGATAAACATAGACTTAACAGATGATCCAGCAATTCTATTACTAGGTGAAGCCAAAATAATTAGCAGGGATTCAAACAGATACTTATAGATCAATGTTCATAGGAGCATTAGTTACAAAAATCAAAAGGCAGAAGCAATCCAAGTGTCCATCAATAGAAGAATGAAAAAATAAAATGTAGTTTATGAGAACAATGGAATATTATTCATCCATGAGAAAGAAGGGAATTCTGACACATGCTAATGAATCTTGAAGTTATCACATTAAGTGAAATAAATCTGTCGCAAAGGACAAATGCTACAAGAGCCTTTTTACACAGGTAACTAGAACAGGTAAAATCATTGAGAGAAGGTAGAGCAGATGTTACCAGAGGCTGGGAGAGTAGACAATGGAGTTACTGTATCATGAGTACAAATGTTCAGTTGAGGAAGATGAAAAAATGGTAGAGATGGATGGTGGTAATCGTAGCAGACATCTGTGAAAGAACATATTGCCACTGACCTGTACTTACAAATGGTTAAAATGGTACATTTCTATTACATATATGGTACACAAAAATTAATAAGTAAATAAGAATAATTTTGATTAGTGAAATTTGAATAGAAAGAAGTGAACTATTTATATAAGTTAAAAAAAACACAATAGCTTAAAGAGTCAACAGCTTATAATTGACAAATCTTTGTCTATTTCTGGACTCTGCCATTTACTAATAGTGAGATCCAGAAAAAATCGTTATCTATAAATGGAGATGGTAAGAGTACCTCTTATAACTTTCATAAAAGTAAAAAAGGAAAAAAAAAACAGAATGGTAGACTGGTGTAAACATTCAATACATATTACCTATAGGTACTTTTTAAATGATTAAAATGGCAAATTTTATGTTATGTATATTTACCACTTTTAAAAGTAAATAAATGGAGAAAGATATACTATTCTAACACTAATTAAAATAAGGTCATGGGACCAGAAGTTGGCGTAGTGGCTATGTTGCTGGACTTCCATGTAGTCGACAACAATTCGAGTCCTAGACCCGGTGGCTTAAACTCACACCGGGTGCATGTGCGTGCATGCCCAAGATCCCGAGGAGAATGAGGGAGAAGGGATTGTGGCGTGGCCATTCCCCTTGGGGGGGGTGATTTCTTGCTTTCTGTCTGTCTCTCTCTGTCTTTCTGGCGAGCACACATGCCCTATAGCAAAAACCTCTCCAAAAATAAATAAATAAATAACATAATAAAGTCAGAATTATTATGTTAATCTCAGACAAAACAAATTTCAGAACATGGAATTTATTAGAGATTTTAGGAGTCAATTCTCTAAGAAGACATAACAATTCTAAATATGTACACACCTAACAACAGAGCATCAACATAGGTGTGACAAAAACTGGAACTGGCAGGAGAAACATAAAGATACACTATCATAGTTGGAGACTTCAACAAGTAAACTAGAAATTAGTAACAGAAAATAGCTGGAAAACCCCAAAATACAAGAATATGTATACTACGCTTCTAGATAACACAAAGATAAAAGAAAATATTTCATAAGAAATTTAAAAATATTTTGAAATAAATAAAAATGAAAGTACAACTCATTAAATTTTATGGAAAGCAGTCACAGAGGAAAATTTGTAGCACAAATAGATATCTTAAAAAATAAGAAAAACCTAAAATCAATAATCATCTTAAGAAACTAGAAAAAGAACAGCAAAATAAATCCAAATTAAGATGAGGGGGAAAAAAAAGAAAAGAAAGAAACCATAAAAACTAGAGCAGAAATTAATGAAATTGCGAACAGGACATCGATATGAAAATGATGATAGCCAAAAGTGGGTTCTTTCATTTTTATTTGTTTGTTTGTTGCTACAGGGTGCATGTGCTCACAAAAGGGGTAGGGGAGTTAGGGGGGATGGCCATGCTACAATCCCATCTCCTCCAGTCTGTTCTCGGGATCTGGGGCACGCACACATGCACTCAGGTGTTTGAACCATGCAGTTGGCCATGTGAGATTTAGCGCTTCAACTTCCATATCATCTGATGACCCCAAAAGTGGGTTCTTTGAAAACGTCAATAAGATATAAAAACTGTCTAGCCAGATTAACTAAGATATAAAACAGAAAGAGAGAAAAATGCAAATTACCAATATCAAAAATGAAAATGGGGCTATGATAACTGAGCTCATGAATATGAAAAGGATATTAAAAGAATACTATGAAAAACTCTGTGATAAAACTTGATAAACTAGATGAAATGGAACAATTCCTTGAAAGACACAAACGACCACAACTCACACAAGGAGAAACTGAGGATCTGAATAGGGCTATATCTCTAAAGGAAAACTGAATCAATAATTAATAGCCTTCCAAAACAAACAAAAAACTGAAACAGGCCCAGATGGGTTCACTGGTGAATTCTACCAAATGTTTAAAGAAGAAATCATACTAAACCTCTAAAATTTCTTTTAGAATTTGGAAAAAAGGAGACTATCTCCTACCCTATTCTATGAGGCCGGTGTCACCCTAATATCATAACCAGACAAAGACATTATAAGAAATCCACAGACCAAAATCTCTTATGAACACAGATGCAAAAACCCTCAACAAAATATCACCAAATTTAATCCCACAATGTATAAAAATGAATCCCACAATGTATACACCATGATGAAGTGGAATTTTTTTTCCCACCAGGTGTGCAAGACTGTTTCAACATTCAAACATCAATTAATAGGGGCTGGCAGGTAGCATAGTGGTTAAAGGCACTGGACTCCCACATGGCCAACCATGGTTCAAGTCTCAGACCTGATCTTTCCTTTCTCACTTGTTCTCTCTCTCTCTCTCATCAAATTGGAATACAATAAAGTAAAATTAAATAATTCTTTAAAACAAACAAACAAACATTAATTAATTAATAAAATTCATAGCATTGGTTAAGGGAATATGGCTGACTACAGTTCTAGTCCCAGACCTGGCAGCTTGCTTTCTCACTTTCTCTCTCTCTCTCTCTCATTCTATTCTTCTCTGGTCAAATTAAAATAAATAAATAAATAAAGTTAAATTAAATAATTCTTTTAAAACATAAATAAATAAAATTCATAACACCAAGAGAATAAAGAAAAATCACATAGTCATATCAATCAATGAAGAAAATACATTTAACAAAATTGAACACTTGTTCATGACTAAAAAAAAAAAACAACTCTCAGCAAACTAGGAACAGAACGAGACATCCAGCAGATGGCGTAAGGATTACATCGCTGGACTCCCACGTAGTCAACTGCAGTTTGAGTCCCAGACCTGGTGGCTTAAAACTCACATTGAGGGGCCAGCAAGTTTTTTTTTGTTTGTTTGTTTTTTTTTTGGAGAGGTTTTTGCTATAGGGTGTATGTGCTCGCCAGAAAGACAGAGAGAGACAGAGAAATCACCCCCTCAGGGGGGATGGCCACACCACAATCCCTTCTCCTCCATTCTCCTCTTGGGATCTTGGGCACGCACGTACACAAGCCCGGCGTGAGTTTAAGCCGCCGGGTCCGGGACTTGAACCACGGTCGACTACATGGGAGCCCAGTGACATAGCCATTACACTAACTGCTGGTCCCACCACAGTTTGAATCCTGGACCTGGTGACTTGTTTTCTCAATTTCCCTTTCTCTCTCTCTTTGTCTCTGTCTTGTCAAATAAAAAAAATTATAATAAGTGGAATAAAATAAATAATTAAAAAAAAAACAAAAAACAAAAAAAAAAAACCTCACACTGGGCATGTGTATGTGTGTGTGCCCTAAATCCAGAGAGGAGACGAGGAGAAGGGACTGCAGCATGGCCATCCCCCTTGGAGGGTGATTTCTCACTTTCTGTCTCTTTGTCTCTCCAGCAAGCTCACATGCCCTATATAAAAAATATCTCTTAAAAATTAATTAGTTAATGAATTAATTTAAAAGGTCATGGAAAATGTATGTTATATTAAAAAAAAAAAAAAAAAAAAAAACTATTGGGACCAGCAGATGGCATAGTGGCTACATTGCTGGACTTCCATGTAGTCGACCACAGTTTGAGTCCTGGACTTCCATGTAGTTGACCCGGTGGCTTAAATCACAGCGGCACATGTGCATGCGTGCCCAAGATCTCAAGAGGAGAATGGAGGAGAAGGGATTATGGCGTGGCCATCCCCCCGGGGGGTGATTTCTCACTTTCTGTCTCTCTGTCTCTCTCTGTCTTTCTGGCGAGAGCACGCAACTTATAGCAAAAACCTCTCCAAAAAATAAAAATAAATAAATAAATTTTTAAATTAAAAATACTATGCATGAGGGCTGGCAGGTGGAGTGGTGGTTAAGGGCTGGACTCCCACATGGCTGACCACGGTTCAAGTTCTGGACCTGGAGACTTGCTTTCTCACTTTCCCCCTCCTTCTCTCTCTCTGTCTCTCTCATTCTGTCCCTTTCTGTCAAAATTAAATATGTAAATAAATGATGTTAAATAAAATAATTGCTAAAAAAATGCATGGATTTAACTTTTTTCCCATCAAAATAAATTTGTACTGGGCCAGCTAGTAGTATGGTGGTAATGTGGCTGGATCCCACATGGTTAACTATATGGTTTGAGTCCTGGATCCAGTGGCTTGGGAAACTTACCAGCATGTATGCTTGCATACCCAAAATCCTGAGAGAAGAATGGAAGAGAATGGATTGTGATGTGGCCTTACTCCCCAGCTTCCTCATGTCCAGTGAGGACACATGCTTTATAACAAAAATTTTAAATAAATAAATAAACTTGTACCTTAATTCCATTTTCTCACAGACTTTTTGAGTACTCTCATATACAAAAGTCAATTGCTTTCTTATCTACTATCAAAGAACAAGTGAAATTAAAAATTAAAAAGACAATATCTTTTTTTTTTTTTTTTTTTTTTGGAGAGGTTTTTGCTATAGGGCGCGTGCGCTCGCCAGACAGACAGAGAGAGAGAGAGAGACAGAAAGCAGGAAATCACCCCCCAGGGGGGATGGCCATGCCGCAATCCCTTCTCCTCCATTCTCCTCTCGGAATCTTGGGCACGCACGCACACGCGCCCAGCGTGAGTTTAAGCCACCAGGTCCGGGACTCGAACCGCGGTCGACTACGTGGGAGTCCAGTGACATAGCCATTATGCTAACTGCTGGTCCCAATATCTTTTTTTTTTTTTTGAGAGGTTTTTGCCATAGGGCGCGTGCGCTTGCCAGACAGACAGAGAGAGACAGAGAGACAGAAAGCGAGAAATCACCCCCCAGGGGGGATGGCCACACTGCAATCCCTTCTCCTCCATTCTCCTCTCGGGATCTTGGGCACGCACGCACATGCACCCGGCATGAGTTTTAAGCCACCTGGTCCAGGACGCGAACCGTGGTCGACTACGTTGGAGTCCAGCGACACAGCCATTACGCTAACTGCTGGTCCCAGACAATATCATTTACATTAGCATTCTAAAGATGAAATATTTAGATGTAAGTCTAACATACTATGTATACGATCTATATGAGGAAAACTATAAAACTCTCATGGAAGATGTCAAAGGTAAACTAATAAATGGAGAAGTATTCTATGTTCATGGATAGGAGGGCTCAAGATGTCAGTTCTTCCCTACATTCAATGCAATCACAATAAAAGTCCCAGCAACTTATTTTGTGTTTATCAACAAACTTATTCTAAAGTTTATGTGGAGAGGCAACAGATACAGAACAGCCAAAACAGTATTGAAGGAGAACAACAAAGTATGAGGCCACTGGATATTGGAGAGGGAAAGAACAGTCTTTTAAAGCAAAGTCCTGGCACACCTGGACATACAGATGTGCAAGTAAATGTATCTGCAAGTAAATGGATCTAGACACAGGTCTTATGCCTTTCACAAAAATTAACTCAAAATGAATCATAGACCCAAATGTAAAATGAAAAGCTATAAAACTTCTGAAAAATAATATAGGAGAAAACCTAGATGATGTTGGGTTTGGCAATTATTTACTAGATACACCAAAAGCATGACTCATAAAAATAAAAAGTTGGATTTACTTAAAATATAAATAAGCCTGCTCCATGAAAGACATTGTTCAGAGAATAAAAAGACAAGACATCACAGACTAGGAGAAAATACTCACAAAATACACATCTGATAAAGAACTGGTTTTTTAAATATATAAAAAACTCTTAAAACTCAACAATACAAAAATAACCAAGTTTATTTTATCTACTTACTTATTATTTTTTTTAACTTACTCTAGAGCATGTGCACTCACCAGAGAGAGACAGACACAGAGAGAGAGTGGGTAGGGAAGTGAAAAAGCAAGTGCCAGGTCCAGAACTCAAACTGGGGACAGCCATGTAGGAGTCCAGCACCTTAACCACCATGCCACGTGCTGACCTCATAAACAACCCAGTTTAAAAATGGGCAAAAGATCTTAATAGATACCTCACCAAAGATATACAGATGGTAAATAAGCATATGAAAAAATGCTCAATGTCAAATATCACTAGGGAATTGCATATTTTTTTTTTAGAGGTTTTCGCTATAGGGCACGTGCGCTCGCCAGACAGACAGAGAGAGACATAGAGACAGAAAGCGAGAAACACCCCCCCCCAGGGGGGATGGTCACGCCACAATCCCTTCTCCTCCATTCTCCTCTCGGGATCTTCGGCACGCACACACACGTGCCCGGCGTGAGTTTTAAGCCACCGGGTCCGGGACGTGAACCGCGGTCGACTACGTGGGAGTCCAGAGACATAGCCATTATGCTAACTGCTGGTTCCCAGGGAATTGCATATTAAAACATCAGAGAGGGACTAGCAGGTGGCATAGTGTTTGGGGCACTGGACTCCCACATGGCTGACCAATTCGAGTCCTAGACCTGGCAGCTTGAAACTCACACTGGGCACACGCATATGCATGCCCAGAATCCCAGGAGGAGAATGGAAGAGAAGGGATTGCAGCATGGACATCACCCTGGCGGGAGGTTGGGGGTGGTGATTTTCTCACTTTCTCTTTCACTCTCTCATCTCCAGTGGGTACACGCACCCTATGGCAAAAACCTTTGAAAAAGAGAGAGAGAGAGAGAGAGAGAGAGAGAGAGACTGTTATATATCTACTAGAGCGCCCAAAATCCAGAACTTAACAATATCAGAAGCTGATGAGGTTGTGAAGCAACAGGAACTCTTATTCATTGCTGGTGGGAATGCAAAATGGTACAATTATTTTGGAAGAGGGTTTCATAGTTTCTTACAAAACTAAATATCCTCTCACCATACAATATATAATCACACACACACACACATCTTTCTTTTCTTTCTTGTTTTGGTTTTCCTTCTTTGTTGTTGTTGTTGCCATAGGTATGTGCTTGCCAGGGAAAAACAGAGAGAGGTAGAGAGGGAGAAAGTACCTTCCCCCTGATGGGTCATGGCCACACTGCAATCTCTTCTTTTTTATTTCTCTATCCTGCTGAGATCTGGGGGCATGTATGCATATGCCCAGCTTGTTTTTCAAGCCACTGCGGTGAGGATCTGAATCATATTTGCCCATGTGTGATCCAGCTCCCTTAACCAGTAGAGTAGAAATACTTTTTTTCTTCTTTTCTTCTTTCTTTCTTTCTTTCTTTCTTTCTTTCTTTCTTTCTTTCTTTCTTTCTTTCTTTCTTTCTTTTTTTTTTTTTTTTTTTTTTTGTAATTTGCCAGAGTGCACATGTGTTTGCTAGAGAAAGAGAGAGAGAGAAAGAAAGACAGTAACCCCCCATGGGGAATGGTCACACTGTAATCCCTTCATCATTTACCTCTCATTTCAGGATTCTGGGCACACATGCACAAGTGACCAGTGTGTTTCACAAGTCACCGAGTCCAGAACTCAAATCACGCAATTAGCCACATGGGATCTTGTTGCCTTAACCACCATCCATGGGCTGGCCCCACATGCCTTTCAAATTAGTTGAAAACTTATGTCCACACAAAACCCAGCACTCTAATGTTCTTAGTAGCTTTAATCACAATTGTGAAAACTTGGAAGCAACCAACTAGCCTTTCAGTAGAATGAATAAACTATGGTACATCCAGGCAGTGGAATATAATTTAGCTGAAATGAAATGAGCTCACAAGCCATGAAAAGACAGGGAAAAAACTTAAATACATATTACGAAGTGAAAGAAGCCAATCTGAAAGTGCTCTATTCTACATGATTCTGACTCTTTGACTTCTGGAAAAGGCAATACTAGGGAAATAGTAAAGACCAATGGTTGCCAGAGGTTAGTGCAAAGGGAGGGTGAACAGGCAGAGCACAGGGAATTTGGGGGCACTGAAACGCTCCTGAATGATACTGGAATAGTGGATGTCCCTACTCATCTGTCCTCCTGAGGATGAGCCCCTGTATAAACTCCAGACTGTAGTTAATGATCTATCAATGTTGGTCATAATAGTTTCAAATGTTCACCAAGGTGAACAACAGAAGCAGGTGAAGGTGGAGAAGAAGCCTATGGGAACTCTATACTTTCCATTTGTATTTCTGTAAATAAAAAAGTGCTCTAAAAATAAAGGTTATTAACAAAAATTATGAAGAGAAAACATTATGACACCAGGATAAGGAAGGACTTTTTTTTAACCAAACACAGAAAACATGTACTAGAAGAAGGTCAACACATGTGACAGATAGTGAAGCCATATACTTTTAGGCCCGGGACAGCATTAGGATATAGTGCTTCCAGCCAAGTTCCTGGAGCTGTTGCGGCAGGATGTCCAGTCCCTGCACACTCAGGCCTGACCTCTGCAGTGCCCAAACATCCTACTGCCCTGCTCTCAGCCTATGGAGGGTGAAGGTGCATCCTACAGGGAGCCCTACGGCCCAGGAAAAGCAGGATGAGCACAGCTGGAGCCAGACCCCGCTCTCCCTCCTGGGCACTCTTTGTGCTTGAAATTATCTCTCTCAGGAATGGCTGATGCATTTCTGTACAAGGGAAAGCAGGAGCAAACCTGGAAGAAGGGCAGGCCACAAATGGCCCTCCAGCTCACTCATTCCCCTGGGTCCAGCCATACCAGTTGATGTTGTCTGGGTCAGCTCTGACCAGCAGGCAACCAAGTGGCACATTTTCCAGACATTACCCGTGGCAGCTCGATAGAGCCATAGAGGGCATGTGGACCCTATAGAAACAAGGAGTGGCCCCACCTCAACTCTTACCAATCCACTGCAGAGGGGACTCAAAAGGGAAGTGTTGCCACTTGCTACAACCCTGGCTCTCAATGAAGTCCCTGTGTGGGGTGAGGGGGGATGGAGGACATCCTGACAGGCTCTCCCTGGAACCAGAGTGGGCAGCAGGAGAGCAGGTGGCAAGGGGATAGGCCTGGGGTGGACCCAGTGGGACCTCCAGTCCAGACTGACCGTGTGGCCTTCGTGGCTTCTGCATGCTCTCACTCCTCTCATTCCACTCTTCTGTCTCCTGCTCTCCCTAAGGATAGTGCCTTTCTCCTCCTTCTCAGGTAAACCTTCTCAGATATCTTCATGAATCTTCAGAGCCAGCGTTTTCCTTCAGCAACACCATCCCCCCACCCCCCAAGTGGGCCATGCCTCTCCCAGAAGCCATAGTGACAAGTCAGGGGTGGGGTTGCATTAAGTAAAGACTGCAAGAGTGTGGCGATGGGCACAGGGGGTGTAACCAGCCCACAAGGCCAAGAAACTTTGCCCCTTGGGAACCGGCAGTTAGCGTAATGGCTATGTCGCTGGACTCCCACGTAGTCGACCGCGGTTCGCGTCTCGGACCCGGTGGCTTACAACTCACGCCGGGCGCGTGTGCGTGCGTGCCCAAGATCCCGAGAGGAGAATGGAGGAGAAGGGATTGCGGCGTGACCATCCCCCCTGGGGGGTGATTTCTCGCTTTCTGTCTCTCTGTCTCTCTCTGTCTGTCCGGCGAGCGCACGCGCCCTATAGCGAAAAAACCTCTCCAAAAAAAAAAAAAAAAAGAAACTTTGCCCCTGCTCCCTTGTCACAGGGCTGTGCCATTCAAGCCTAACCCCTAAAAGTCAGGAAAGCCACACTGAACCTCAGCCCCTGACATGGCCTTGAAGCCTATGATATCTTCTCATGCAAAAACAAAAGATGTAGAAAAATAGATCCTAAACCTATAGAAAAACTGGGACAGAAAGAGGTAGAGTGGATGGGAAGAGTGGAAAAGTAAGAGGAGAGGAGGGTGTGAGCAAGAGCAGTATGAGGGGGAGAGAGGCAAGAGGAGAAGAAGGGCATGTGGCAGAGAAAGAGGGTGTGAGGAGGAGGGAGGGCATGAGGAGAAGGAGGGTGTGAAGAGGAGGGAAGGCATGAGGAGAAGGAGGGTGTGAGGAGGAGGGAGGGCATGAGGAGAAGGAGGGCGTGAGGAGGAGGGAGGGCATGAGGAGAAGGAGGGCGTGAGGAGGAGGGAGGGCATGAGGAGAAGGAGGGCGTGAGGAGGAGGGAGGGCATGAGGAGAAGGAGGGTGTGAGGAGGAGGGAGGGCATGAGGAGAAGGAGGGTGTGAGGAGGAGGGAGGGCGTGAGGAGAAGGAGGGTGTGAGGAGGAGGGAGGGCATGAGGAGAAGGAGGGCATGAGGAGAAGGAGGGTGTGAGGAGGAGGGAGGGCATGAGGAGAAGGAGGGCATGAGGAGAAGGAGGGCATGAGGAGAAGGAGGGTGTGAGGAGGAGGGAGGGCGTGAGGAGAAGGAGGGTGTGAGGAAGAAGAAGTCATGAGGAGGAGGATATGAAGAGGAGAAGGGGCGAGGGAGAGAAGATGAGAAGGAAGAAGGTGAGGAGGACAGTGAGAAGGATGAGGGTGTGAAGAGGATGAGGGCATGTGGAGGAGCAGGGTGTGAAGAGGAGGAGGGTGCGAGGAGGAGAAGGGGTGTGAGGAGAAGTGTGTAAGGAGGAGGAGGGTCAGAGGAGGAGTAGGGCATGGGGAAAAGGAAGGTGTGAGGAAGAGGAGGAAGACGTGAGGAAAAGGAAAGGGCACGGAGGAAGAGGAGGGAGTGAGAAGGCCGGGTAAGGAAAAGGGGGAGGGCATGAAGAGGAAGGTTGAAGAGAAGGAGGCTGTGAGTAGAAGGACATGAGGAGGATGAGGGCGTGATGATGAGGAGGTCTTTCAGGGGGAGGAGAGCAAAGGAGGGTATAAGAAGGAGGAGGGAGAGGAGGAAGAAGGATGAGAAGGAAGAGGACATGAGGAGGAGGGTTAAAGAGAAGGATGGGGGGACCAGCAGTTGGCGTAATGGCTATGTTGTTGGACTCCCATGTAGTTGACTGTGATTCAAGTCCTGGACCTGGTGGCTTAAACTCAAGCCGGGTGCATGTGCATGCATGCCCGAGATCCCAAGAGGAGAATGAAGGAGAAGGGGTTGCACTGTGGCTATCTCCCTGGGGAGTGATTTCCTGCTTTCTGTCTCTGTCTCTCTCTGTCTTTCTGGCAAGTGCATACACCCTATTGCAAAAACTCTCCAAAAAGAGAGAGAGAGAGAGAGAGAGGGAGAGAAGAATGGGGTGAGTAGAGGGGCATGAGGAGGATGAGGGTGTGATGAAGAGAAGGGCGTTGAGGAGGGCATGAGGAGGAGCAAGAGTGGGGAGGAAAAGCAGTGATGAGGAGGGAGAGGAGGAGGAGGGCATGGAAAGGAGGAGTGAGAAGGAAGGTGTGAGAAGGAGGAGGGCATGAAGAGGAGGGTTAAGATGGAGACGGAGGGCAAGGAGGAGGAGAGGATGTGAGGAAGAGGAGGTACCAGACTAGGCTGGGCCTTTCTTGTGACTAGTACTCTCCATCTTCTGGCACCAGGGACAGGCCCCCCAGCTCAGCATTTCTGGACTTTGTCTCCAGCCTACACACAGAGGGGCCGTGGGGTAGATACTGGGCTGACTCTGTCTTGGAGGAGTCCCAAGGTCCATGAGGCCCTTGACCTTATCCTTCCCTCTTGGCCCTCAGTCACAGGAGAGGAGCTGAGCCAGACCACAATCATGATGACCTTGACATCCCACGGGTACCTGAGTGGAGCACAGGGAGTTCAGAGGGATGAGGTAGAGCTGGCCCTTGTTCTTTTTTGTGTATATTAAAAGCCAAAGCTTCCTATGTCTTTTCTGTGAGCTGCCTGCGTCCATGCTGCTTCCATATTCGAGCTAAAGTTTTGGCTGTTTTTATTAACCTGTAGTGCTCTTTACATATAAGTGGGTGCACCCTTTGCCCATGCATCTCAAACCTAGGCCTGCCATGGCCTCAATGCTTCTTGGAAACTTTGTGAGGCATGGCTGGACACAATATTGTTCTGTCCCCTGAAGCACATGTAATTGCTTAGAGGACAGAGCCTGTCTCAACTGCTGGTTTGTTTCCCCTCAGTCTGGGCACAGAGAACTAGGTTGACCAGAGACGCTGAGTTAGCTAGGCAGGGGCAGTGCCATCTGCCTCTCACCTGAGCAACTGCAGGACATGCCAGGTGCCAGGAACATGGTATGAAGGTGGCTGTGGGGGAGAGCGGGCCTCCACTGTGTCTGTGCACCATGCAGGCAGCTGCTCTGGGCCCTGCCCCGCACTGCTCATCCTCTCTGTCTTCTTACCACTGGATGTGGGCACATCTCCACCACAGACCCTGCCTCCTCAGGCATCTCTCCTCAGTGTCCATGTGGCACAGGGATGCTGGGGCAGGACAAGTTCTCCCAGAAGTCAGCCCAGAGCCCACGGCACTGCCTACCTGATCACAGGCTCCCCACCAAAGCCGGGCCTTTGGGTGCTGCTCTGTGCTAGACACTGTCATAGTCATGGCAAGCAGCTGGAGAGGAGGGTCTCAGGATAGACAGTGCTTGTGTTCAGAGTAGTGGCCTTGGCTACCCAGGTGGGGCAGGTCGGGGTCACGTCAGCCCCCAAGGTCAGTTGCTCCTGACTGGAGGGGACAGGACAGTGGCTTCAAAGCCCGGGAAGCCGGATGGAGGCCACCTTCTTGTAGTACAGGGCACAGGGAGGCCGGGAAGGAAGACACACACAGTCTGTGTCTGAGGACGGGCTCGGTTCGCGCAGCCTCGGTCACCCCTCCTCAGCACTGCTAGGGGGTGTGCCCTTTGGACCACACCTCCACTCGGGGGACCACGAGCAGATCCAGAGCCAGGATGTGACACCTTTGAGTCAGGGGACACTACAGATACTGATTCAGAAAGCTCCCCTGGCTTCCCACAGAGCAGCAGCCACCAGCCACCTTCAAAGGCTACTCTTCAAAGCCAGCCACCCCCTCCGCACAGCACCAGGAATGAATGAAGCTCGAGGGTCTGAAATGATTCTCGAGTAGAGCAGCCTTGCTCTCAGGCCACGCTGGAGTAGACGATCTGTTCCCGCTGCCAGGGAGGGAGCGAGGGCGGCTCAGCTGACCTGTGGGTGGGCCAGGGCCACACAGGCCCAGCACTCAGAGCCTGCAGAATGCCTCACGCAGGGGTGCTGGGCTGCGCTTGTAGTGAAGTCAAACGAGATGTTTTCTGTCCACTTGGTTCTTTCCTTCTGCAAGGTGGACACCTACTAAAGCTTTCCAAGCTTAGTTTTTTGTATCTTTCAGGTCACTCCGAGGTCATTCCTTAGAAATCTTACTACCAAGGACCCCAAAAGACTTTGGAAGCTTAGAAGTGTCTGTGTGATCTGCCGTAGAGTTCCACCACATCCCATGGCTGAGTTCTGCATCAAGACTGAGGCAGAACGGGGTTTCCCCAGACCATTGCATGGGGCCAGAGGGCCGCCAAGGGCACTGGCTCAGCCCTCCTAATCTGAGATGGGAGGCTGAAACCCACAGTGGCACATGGCAGCCCATTGCCACACAGTCCAGTGGCTGGAAACCATGCCCAGCAGGGGGGACTACACAACACAACCTGTAAGTGTCCTTTGTCTACCCACGTTCACAGCAGCACTGCTCACAAGTGTCTGGCAATGGGTGAGTACACATGCTGACTGTGGCTGGCTACGCACGGGATGGTGCTCAGCCTTCGGAAGCAATGGGACTCTGTACACCGAGGACAGTCACTTAAGTGAAGCGAGCCAGTCACCGAAGGCCTAGCACTGTAGGCTCTGCTCCTGCGAGGGCCGCAGAAAAGTGACATTTGAAGCAGCAGGAAGCAGAACAGCATTAGGGTTGGGGAGTTAGTGTCTAGTGGGACAGCTTCAGTGCTGCTGGAAAAAAGGTCCTGGATGGGTGGTGTGTACAACGTGAATGTGCCAAGCCATGCCCTGGGAACTGGATAAAACAGCAAACATTATATACACTTCATTATAGGAAAAAAAAAAAAAAAAAAAAAAAAAAAGACCATCCCAGCAGGGGGTGGGATTGCATCTCTGTGAGTTCATTATGCTTTTTTAGTACCATGTGGTAAATCCAGACTTAACCTCTGGTGAAAATGAAGAACATTCAGGGGAAACATCTAGAATGATCCAGATGTAAACCACGAAGAACCACAAACAATGGGAGTCCCAGGGTGGGACTGTGGCAGCAGTCCCTGTGGCAGCAGCAGGGAACTCCCAAATCCCCCTGGGTGGGAGACAAGGGAGGGTGGCCACAAGGACAATCCCTGCACAGTGGCCCGGTCTTCCCCGCCCAAGGTTACAGAGTAGGATCCAATCCCGGCACCCACCCACCCTCACATGGAACCACCCACCCACTTTCCCTCACCCACCACAATGTCCCCCACTGTAAAGGGGGAAACTGAGCCACCCTTGCTGGAAAGACCCCACTGGCTGTGGTCTGGGGCAGCCTTCACAGGGCACAGAACATGGTGGCTAAGCGGCCTCCTTGGTCTGGCCTAGTGAGGGTCTATTTGCTGACCTGCCCAAGGCCCTGAACAGGGGCATTGACTGCCTGTGGTCCCTGGGTGGGGGGGGCGCAAGGCTGGATGGAACTCCACTCATGACCAAGTTCAGTTCCATCCCAAGCCCATCAGCAGGCCTGGAAGTAGAGGGAATTGGAAGTTGGGGTGCCATCTCCAGTACACATAGCCCATGGGAGCAGGGGAGCTAGGGACCTGAAGTGCTGGTGATGACATAGGTCAGAGCTCTATAAGACTGGGGAGGCTGGACGAGGAGTGGTCCCAGAGCAGAGGCATCAAGAGATACCCTAGCAATCCTCTAGGTGAGGGGACAGACAAGAAGAGGGGAGAGGGTACATACAGGGAGAGGAGATCTGGGGCCATGGTCAGTATGGAGGATGAGAGGGAGATGCAGAGAAAGAGATAGACACAGAGAAGGAGAGAGGCAGAAACAGAAAGACAAAGAGATAGAGGAGAGACAGAAACATACAGAGGTTGAGAGACAGAGGAGAGAGGCAGAGATACAAAGATGGGGAGAGAAAGAGAGACAGAGAGAGATTAATACCCTCTCACAAGACAGGCCATATTGGGCTATCTGTCATGCGGGCAATTAGTCAAGACGGGAGTTTGTCAATATTGATAAGAAAGTAACAAGGGGAGGAGAATGTGGACCTGGACTCAGTCCCACAGAGGAAATGAGAAGCACCCACACCACTGATTTTATCCTGCCTCAGGATGGGGTGGGCCCTGGCGAATGTGAGGGTCAAGGGGCAGGGAGGCATAAGCAGGCTGGGTCATAGGTATATAGACAGAAGGCCAAGCACAGGCTGGGCTGCATCAATTTTCAGGGACCATGGGACCCTCCCCTGGTGCAGTCTCCCACTCCCAGCCTCCCAACACATGGGGGCCAGCCACTGGGCCTCCACCCCGTCTCCGACACCAGCACTCTCTGGACCTGGGCCACCTCAGGGCAGGCCTACTACAGCGGGCATTGTACTACTGCTCTGGAGACCCCAGACTTGAGGGCCCCATAGCTCCTCTGTCAGTGACCTGTCATCACCAGGAAGGAAGGTAAGAGGAGATCCCAAGACCTGCTTCTCATAGGGTCATGGGAAGCCCCAGCCCTAGTCTTGTTGCAAAGGCCCACAGCCACTCAGAAAAGAAAAGATGTGCCTAGAATCTGAGGCAGGCCCTGGAGCAGTCTGGGAGCCAAGGCAGCTTTGGTCCTGGAAGTGGAGTCCCAAGAAAGGCTGTTGAAAGAAAGTGGTGTGGGCAGTGTCCTTTGCACTGGACTGCCTGCCTGAACCAGTAGGGCCTGATCCTACCCCATGTCAGGCCTGAGCTTAGGCAGAGGCCCAGGGGACGGGCTAAGTTCAGAGACCTTGTCCTCAGGCCCAGGATGGACATTCTGGTGACATTTCGCAGCAAAAGCTGGCTTGTCCAAGGGGCTGGCTTGTACAAGGACTGGCCTGGACAGAGCTACACTCCCATGGTTTTTAGGATAGGGGAGGCCAGCCACCAACTGCACATGAATGGGCACTTTAGCTGCTGAGTTCACTTCTCAGCAATGTGGATATAGAGGTCCAGAGGCCAGAGTTCATTTTTTCCTAAATAGGTTTTATTTATTTTTTAAACATCTTTATTGTGATAGAATTCATACACCAAACAATTCACCCACTAAGTGTACAATTCAGTGTATTTTCAGTGGATGCATCCATTGCCACCATCTAAGTTTACAATGTTTTCATCATCCCCAAACTTCCTATGAGCACTCACTTTTCACCCTCTCCCCACTGTGCCCCAGCTCTGCTTTCCATCCTGTGGATGGATTTGCCTGTTCTGGACATTTTGTATAAATGAAATCCCACAGTCTGTGCAGCACTGGTTTCTCTCACCAGGCATATGTTTTAAGGGTTCAAATACATTGCAGCATGAACTGGTACTGATTAGTATATCATTTCTTTTTATGCCTGAATAATATTCTGTTGCATGGGGATAACACATTTTCTTTACCCATTCCATCTGAGTTGTTTCTACTTTTTGGCTACTATAGACAATGCTTCTGTGAACAACTGTTTGTGTGTACATGTTTTTATATCTCTTAGTTATATACCTAGGGACGGAACATCTTGAAGAACCACCAAAGTGTTTTCTGTACTGGCTGCACCGTCACATTCTTGCCACCTTGCATGAGGTTCCAATTTCACATCCTTGACAACACTTGTTACTAGCGGTTTGATAATAGCCATGATAGTGGGAGTAAATCGGTTTTCCATCTGGTTTTGATCTGTGTTTCTCTAATGACTAATGATGTTGAGCATCTGTTCACTGTCCTGTTGGCTATTTGTATATTTTTTGGAGAAATGTCTGTTCAAGTCTTTTGTCTATTTTTCAATTAGGTTGTTTCTTTTTTACCATTAAGTACTGATAATTCTTAAAATATTCTGAATACAATTTCCTTATTAGATATCTGACTTACAAAGATTTTTCTCCCATTCTGTAGGTGCTTTCTCTTTCTTGAAGGTGTCCTTTGAAGCACAATGTTGCCAAAGTCCAATGTACCTATTTTTCTTTCGTTGTTTATGTTTTGGGTTCATATATAAGAAACTGTTGCCTAAGCCAAGCTCATAAAGATTTGCTTCCATGTTTTCTTCTTAGAGTTTTGTGGTTTTAGTGCCTACGTTTAGGTCTATGATCCATTTTGAGACAATTTTTATACATGGTGTCAGGTAGGCTTCCAATTTCATTGTTTTGCATATGGATACCCAAATTTCTATTTTTCAAAAGTTTAATTCTTGGGGCCAGCAGATGGTGTAGCGGTTATGTTGTGGAATTCCCACAGAGCTGACCACGGTTAAGTCCCAGACCTAGTGCTTGAAAATCAAACTGGCCATGTGTGTGTGCATGCCCAAGATCCTGGAAGGAGAATGGAGAAGGACGTGGCCATCCCCCAGAGGGTTATTTCTCACTTTCCTCCTCATTGTGTCTGTCTTTCTCTCTCTCTCTCTCTCTCTCTCTCTCTCTCTCTCTCTCTCTCTCTCCAACAAGCACATGCACTCTAAGGCAAAAAACAAACAAACACAACAAAACAAAACAAAAACTCTCAAAATAAATAAATAATAAAAGTTTAATTATTGACAGAGAGAGACCCCTCTGACAGAGTCTTGCCACACTGTGATCCTCCCTCTGGTCTCCCAGTCAGCCAGGATGACAGGAGCATAAGAGCACACCTGGAGTGTTCAGGCTGACCTGGAATCCAAACTGAGCCCTTCTATGGGGCCCCAGCATTGCCCTACTATTTGCACCACTAGAGCTGGGCCCCAATTATCCATTTTCCAAATGGGCCGTTATTCTTTCCCCCATCAAATTCTCTTGGCAACTTTGTCAAACAACAACAACAAAAACCAATCACAGATACATGGATTTATTTCAGACTCTTAATCCTGTTCTACTGATCTATATGCTTATGCTTAAACCAATACTACATGAGCTTGATTGTAGCTGTTAGTTTTCAAATGAGGATGAGTGAGTCCTCCAACTTCGGTCTTCTTTTTAAAGACTACTGTGGTTATTCTGGATCCCTGGCATATCCATGTGAATTTTCGGACCAGCTTGTCAACATCTGCAAGAAAGGCAGCCAGATTTTTTTTCCTCTTTGTAACAGGGCACATGTGCTTACCAGAGAGAGAGAGAAATCACCCCTGGGCAGGAGGTGACCATGCTAAAATCTCTTCTCCTCCCAGAATTTTGGGCACATACATGCCCAGTGTGATTTTCAAACTGCCAGGTCCAGGTCTTGAACCATACAGTTGGCCATGTGTGATCTAGTCGCCTTAACCATCATGCCACCTGGTTGGCCCAGCTGAAATTTTTATAGCAATTACATTAAATCTGTAGGTCAACTTGGAGAGTACTGCCACCTTAAAATACTAAGTCTTTCAGTCCATGACCATGGGATACCATCCCATTTCTTTAAATCTTTAATTTCTCAAAAGTAATTTAAGGTTTCAATGCACAAATGTTGTACTTCTTTTGTTTAATTTATTACTATTTTATTCTTTTCTTTTTCTTGGAGAGGTTTTTGCTATAGGATGCGTGCTCTCGCTGAAAGACAGAGACAGAGAGACAGAAAGCGAGAAATCACTTCCCCACGGGAGATGGCCACACCGCAATCCCTTTTATTCCATCCTCCTCTTGGGATCTTGGTCACGCATGCACATGCGCCCAGTGTGAGTTTAAGACACCAGGTCCAGGATTCGAACCACAGTTGACTACACGGGAGTCCAGCGACATAGCCGTTATGCCAACTGCTGGTCTCACTATTTTATTCTTTTATATGCTATTGTAAATGAAATAGTTTTTCCTAATTTTGAAATTGACTATTGCAGTGCAATAAATTCAAAGAATCTTTGTATATTGATCATTCTGCAACTTTGCTGAATTCAATTTTTTAAAAAGAATTATTTATTTATTTATTTATTTATTTAAATTTGACCAGAGAGAGACACACACATACACAGAGAGAGAGAGGGAAACAGAAAGCAAGCCACCAGATCTGGGACTCAAACGGTGGTTGGCTATGTGGGAGTGTCCAGCACTTTAACTACCACATCACCTGCTGGTCCCTGCAGAATTCAATTTTTAATTCTAAGTTTTTTAGTGGATTTCTTAGGATTTTTTTTATATACAAGATCATGTCATCTGCAAATGAAGATAGTTTCACCTATTCCTTTCCAATTTGGTTATTTCTTTTTCACAACTAATTGCCCTGGTTAGAACCTCCTATATCATGTTGAATAGAAGTAAAGCAAGAGAGTATATCACGGTCTCATTTCTGCTCTTAGGAAGAACATAGTTTTTGCCATTAAATGTGAGTTTTTAAAAGTTTTAAAAACTTTATTAATTTTTAGTTGCCAAAGGGCTTGTGCACTTACCAGAGAGAAGGCATCCCCCTCAATGGGGCACAGTCATGGCACAACCTTTTTTCCTCTATTGCTCCTTCTGTCAGGATTTTGAGCATGCTCCCACACATGCCTGGTGTGTTTTCAATCTACCAGAGACACGACTTGATCCACAGTCTCCCATGTGGTATCCAGTTCCCTTAACTGTTAGGCTGAAAAGCTGCTCTGTGCATGTATGTAGGTATATATGCATTTATAGAGACAGGCACCCTCAACAGAGGCACACTGTGATCCTCCCTGTAGCCCTCCCAGCTAGTGAGGACCATGGGCATGCAAGTGCCTAGTGAATACAGGTCAACCTGGGAACTGAACCCTGATCTTCTGTATGCTCCAAGATCATGGAACTATGTCCTATCACTGCACCACTATGACTTGGCCTTATAAGGTGTCTTTCATCAAGTTGAGGAAGTTCTCTTTTACTCCTGACTTGTTGAGTATTTTACCATGAAATGGTAACTGAACTTTTTCAAATGCTTTTTCTGCATCTATTGAGATGATCATATAGTCTCTTTGTTTATTTTGTCAATACAGTATATAATATAGGTTGACTTTTAAATGTTGGGCCAAGTTTTCATTCCTGGGATATATCCTACTTGTTGTGATGTACAATCCCTTTTGCTAGATTCATTTTGCTATTGTTTTATTGAGGATGTTGTATTGGTATTCATAAAAGATACTAGTCTGTAGTTTTCTTGTGATGTCTTTGTGTGGTTTTGATGTCATGTTATTATAGGCTTCATAATGAATTGGAAAGAATTTCCTCCTCTTCTATTTTTTGGGGGAGTTTGTGAAGAACTAGTATTAATTTTTTTTTAATTATAGGTATCATGTGCACATGCATGTACAAGAGAGACAGAGATAGAGAAGCACCCTTGATAGGGTCTCATTACATTCTATTTCCTTTTCCCCAGTCCTCCAGCTTGCTAGGATCCTGGGTGCCTGCATGAGAACCAGTGTATTTTCAGAATGACCCAAGGATCCAAACCTGCAGAGGGCCGTGTGGCTTCTAGGCTTGCAGAGCACTGCATTATAGCTCCTCCACAGCAGCTGGGGTGATTGGTATTAATTCTTATTTCAGTGTTTGGTATGGGGCCGGCCAATGGCATGGCGGTTAAGGCTGCTGGATCCCACAAAGCTGACTATATGGTTTGAGTCCCATATCTGGTGGCTTGAAAAATATGCTGGGTGAGTGCATATACTTGCCCAAAATCCCAAGAGGAGAAGAGATGAAAGTGTGGTCATCCCCCCCAGGGGGTGATTTCTCACACCCTTGCCCCTACATCTCTATCTGGACAGCATATGAGTTTGGTACACTTTATCAGTGAACTTTTCTGGACCGAGGCTTTTCTTTGCGGGAAATTTTTAATTACTAATTCAATCTCTTCTTGTTATAGGTTTATTCAGATTTTCTCTTTCTTCTTGAGTCAGTTTTAGTAGCTTGTGTCTAAGTATTTGCCTATCTCATTTAGGGCATCTCTTTCTCTTTTTTTTTTTTTTGCCACACAATTATTCAATTATTATTATTTTTATTTCTTGAGGATGGCAATAACATCCCCTCTTTCATTCCTGATGTCACAACTTGAGTCTTCCTCTATTTTCTTGGCCTAACCTCTCTTCCTATCACTGCAATCTTCTTCCTGACACTCCTGAACTTCCCTCATCACCCAGAGGGTGACCACCTTCTACCCTGCCATGTGACTTGTTTAGAGTTAGGTTTTTTACCTGCCTATCCTACTACATAAACTCCACGAGGGCAGACATCCTTGACTGCTTTGTTCACTACATTTCCCGAGCCCTAGAAGATGATGGTAAAAGATGAGCATGCAGTCACACTGCTTGAGTAAGTTTGCAGGGGAGACAATGAAATCTAGAACAGACCCTGACACTGTGGAACAACAATGCTAGTGCCCTGCAGTGCCCAAAGCCACATAGCTGACTGTAGTTCAGATCCCAGGTCAGCCTGAAAATCACGCTGGACATGCATGTGGGCACCCAGTACCTGAGGAGCTGGAGAGCTAAGGAAAAGGGATCACAGTGTGATGAGACCCTGTCGAAGACGTTCCCTCATGCACATGCTTACGCATACTTTCTATCAACGAAAGGGAAAAATCAAGAACAAGCTAAGACTACTGAGACTGTAACTATTATCCTCAAAAATAGGGAGAAAGCAAAGGTGACCTTGAAGCTCCAGTTCTGCCTCATCCACTGCGGTGGTCACTGCCCTCCTAAAAACCCAGATTGTGTCTGGTCCACACTGAGATGCGTCGAATATAAAACACACAAAGGTTTCAAAGGTTTGATATAACAAAAAAAAAAAAAAAAAAAAAAAAAAAAAAAAAAAAGGACTACAAACAGCTTAATAGTTACTGTATTGATTACACAATGACGTGACATTTGGGTGCAGCATTAAACAAATGTTTTGTCAAAGTTGCTTCCACCTGCTTCCTTGCACTGTCAGTTCTAAGTACTAGAACATTCTGGATCACACAGGAGGCCCTCATTCGTGGCCAGCATTTCATTCTTCTGGGTAGCACTGCTCTAGACAACTCTGACAGGGTGAGGGGGTGCACAGAAAGCAAAGGCTCTTGAAAGGCCGAGGGAGCCGAGAGGCGTGTGGGCTCGGGCGACAGTTTGGCCTCCGTGTAGGGTCCCCTGCAGGGGCATCACCTGCAGCTGCTCATTGGAATCACCTGGGGGCTTTTAGAAAATACCACCTTCTAAACCCATGTTTGATGAGCTGAGCTCAGCTAGGCAGGGCCTGGACACTTGTCAGGGGCCTCAGTGTAGGCAAGGATGAGCACTGCCTCGGTCACTTTCCCAGAAGGTCCTACTTCTAAGTCCAGCCTCTTTGCTCAGAAGCCCCACACTGTGAGAATAAGCTATACTTCAGCAGCTGAGAACAGAAGAAATGTGGGGCCGACTGGGGCCGACTGGGCTGGGCCAGAGTGGGGCCAGCAGCCAAGCAGCTGCCTCTCAGCAGACGAAAGGCCACAGCACTAACCCTCTCCACTGCCCATGGCAGAGTGTTAGAGTACCCCCAAACTTGCCCAAAGGGCACCTGCACCTCCAGTAAGGCCCTTGTCTTTTACAGGGTGGTGCCTAGTACTCTGGAATCAGTCTAGGGCCCCAAGCCAACACTGAACCTGTTGGGCACTTGCAGCATCACTGGGTATATTTGGGTGGTGGAAGAGCAGGGGCTACCCCTCACCTCCCTGCTAGCCTCTGGCACCAACTAGGAGGGAGGCCCAATCCCTACAGGGCCATGTAGCAGGGAGCACTTTTGTATCTCACCTGCACCCCAGGGAGCACGTCCCTCCCTCCAGCTGTCCCCCGTGCATTGCCCATGTGGCAGTGAGGACAGGCATCTCCAAGCAAGCCCTGTACAGTGGCATGGCTCAAGCTTCCTCCCATAAAATGTTCGTAAGTCTTTCCCTAGCTACAGTCAAACTGTTCCAGAACTCAACACAGGCTTGTATCTGGCTTACCAAAGTGTCATAACTTTAGTTATTCTAAGGTCATGATGTCAGAGAATTACACCCACCAACAGCTGGGCCTCAACAGCGCGTGACCCAGGGACAGAGGCCGCCAGGGCTTGGCAGCTACACCACCACCTCTAACATAAAGGTCCTGCACTGCAAACAAAGTTGGAGCTTTATATGAATGAGATGCATGTTTCTATGTAACATGCCAATGTGCTACTTTTTGAAACTAAGCTGATACATATGCATTTGTATGTTTCTGCACTAACAAGCCACTTGCAGCTGTCACAATGCTTCAAAAATAATCAAATCAGAGTACATTGTTATTGGAGGGGAGAGAAGGAAATACATTTTTATAAAACATATCTGAAATGTCCAGAAAGGCCTCATCTCTTGCTTACACCAGGGATGGTGGCCATGAATGCAGGACGCAAGGGTAGTCTTCCCAAGGGACAGGTAATACACATTTATCTCCCCTTCTGTTCTATGGCATTATTTGCTAAATTCCAGGGTGGCACAATATGGACTCTTACAGGGCAAAGAGCAAAAATAAGGGAACCATTTCTGTTCTTTTTTTTTTTTTAAGAAGAAAAAGAGAAAAAAACAGGACATTGTATCTCTTACCCCCACCACCCTAACCTCCAACCCCAGCTTTTAGGAATTCCAAAAAACAAAACAAAAGAAAAGCACAAGAATATGTTCTTCCTTTCTTTCAAGTGAGACCCGGGACTTCCTTGGTGCGCTGCCCTCAACAGAAGTCACCGGCATGCGCTTGCACAGGCCCAGGCCTTTGTTGACAGTAAGCCTGCCCTCCGAATAACCTTTCAGGCCCGACTTCAAACACAGGGGCCTGGCACCCCCATCACTGTTGTCAGAGGACAGTCTCAATTTTCAGTGGAAAACGTATAGCCAACACGTATGTACAAATGCCTACTAGAGAACTGGCAGGGCTGAGCTGTACGCAAAGATTTTCTCACATGGGGCTCACCGGAGTGGACAGATTGCAGAGCCACATAACGGTGATTCCATCTGTGTTTTAAACCTTACATATGTGATATGTATGCAAAGGGACTTTAAGGAGTTGGTGGGAAATGCAAAGTACCAGTTTATTTTGGTACAAAGAAAGAAAGAAAGAAAGAAAGAAAGAAAGGAAAGAAAAGAAAAGAAAAGAAGGAAGAAAAGAAAAGAAAAGAAAAGAAAAGAAAAGAAAAAAGAAAAGAAATCCAGTTTTTCATAATATGCATTTTCCACGAACTTCTTGAAGATCCTTCACATGTATACACATACATGCATGCATGTGTATGCCCTTATACTGACACTAAAACAAACGGCAGGCCCAGGCTGGTGGCACTGGACTGCCGTGCTAGCAGCCATGTGGCTGACTGTGGGTTGGATCCCATGACATGCCCACGTGTACCCAGGGTCCTGATGGTTTAAAGAAAGGGGTCGCAGAACCAGCAGTTAGCGTAATGGCTATGTCGCTGGACTCCCACATAGTCGACTGCGGTTCGAGTCCTGGACCCAGTGGCTTAAACTCATGCCGGGCGCATGTGTGTGTGTGCCCAAGATCCCAAGAGGAGAATGGAGGAGAAGGGATTGCGGTGTGGCCTTACCCCCGAGGGGGAGATTTCTCGCTTTCTGTCTCTCTCTGTCTTTCTGGTGAGCGCACGCACCCTATAGCAAAAACCTCTCCAAAAAAAGAAAAAGAGAGTGAGAGAGAAGGGGTCGCAGTGTGGCCAACCTTGTTGAGGGTCTGCTCTCTTTCTCTCTCTCATGTGCACACACATACACATGTGTGTACATTTCTCTAACATGAACAAAAACAAACACATACATACGTCTGTCTCCTCAGATGTACCTAGACGTATAAATGACTGCATTTCACTGCACATACTTCTAAATTAGTTTTTTTTTTTTTTTTTTTTTTTTTAAACCATGTTGCCCTGGTAATTTGTTTAACAAATAAAATAAAATTTTCAAATGTTGCTGGTCTCGAATGGGGTCAGGTTATTGGGTGTCATGGAGAGATGACAAAAGGAAACAACATCGTCACAAAGGAGGACCAAGGGCCAATGGCCTTGGTTGGGAAAAGCAGAGCCAGCATAGCAAGGAGCAAGCCAAGGAGAGGTACAGTCCCTAAGCCTCAGGTCAGAGTAGACCACAAGCAGGCCATGAATCAGTTACATTGTTTACTTTTTAATTATTATTATTTTTTTTAAAGTTTACTATAGGGCCCATGTGCTCACCAGAAAGAGAGGGAAAGTGAGAAAGCAAGCCACCAGGTCCGGGACTCAAACTACACTCGGCCATGTGGAAGTCCAACATCTTAACCAACACACCACCTGCTGGCCCCAGCCATATTTTTAAAGCACAGAAAAGGGCAGGATCATATGCTTCTGAAAGGAGAGCATGGATTCCAAGGTCAAACTGCTTGGGTTCAAACCTGACCCTGACCTTCACTGTGCCTCAGTGACCTCTCTGTCCACTGGGAATGGCCCCTACACCTCTCACAAATCAAGCAAATTAATGTAAGAAGACCATTTAAGTGGTAGCAACTGTTCCCAGAAAAGGAAGAGTCCAGTAGCAAGCATGCAGATATATTCTTAGCTCTAAGCAAAGTAGGTTATGGTATAAAAATACCATTAAATAGTAACTGAGCTAGCAGCACCTAATGCACATCTTGCCAGCAACCTCGACATGTGCAACTTCTTTTTAAACTACCCTACATTAAGGAATTGAGACCAGGAGCACTCGCTCTGGCCTCCGCGGAACCAGGGCCATGGCCCGCTCCATCCACTCACCCATCCTCACCTGTATGGGAAGCTCTTCCCTGGGGCCTGGCACTAGGGACGGCTCTGCACAGAGATCAACCCCTGCCTTGGAGTGGGTAAGCTGCCAGCATGTGAGATGGTGCCAAGCGGCAGGGAGCAAGCACAAGTGGGGGAGACAGGTGGGGAACCAGGCAGGAGGACAAGGTCCATGACAGCCTCACCAAGCAGTCCCAGGAATGAGCCAAGGCCCTGGGGCAGGAAGTTCCTGGCGTGCTGGAGGGAGAGAGGAAGCAAATACGAGGTTCCTTCCCCCGCCCAACTCCTGTCTTCCCTGGCAACCGGCTTCAGAGCTCGGGGGAGACTCAAAAATGGATTTGTTCTGAATTTCCCGAGTTTATCTATTAACTACCTAGCAGGCCATTCGCCAGCTCAGAGAATGCTGCTCCGCAGAAGGGACCCACAGCTCACAGCGACACCCCCTCGAGCGCTCAGGTCATGGGCACCCTGGGCACAGCCTGCCTTCTGCCAACTGGGGTGCCATGGATGAAGCCAAGGACGTCTCAAGGTCAGTTCTCGGCCTACCTGAGGCTGGAGGGAAGCTCAGGTGCCAGGGGTTGGACATACTCTGGGTCAGAGTCAGAGGCAAGCTGCCGACCTCTCCCTTCTACACAATGGGGCTGGGCTGGAGGGCCTTCCTGGACATACCCATGGGAGGTAGTTACAACCCAGGCCATGAATCCCGGTGCTAGCTTCCACCCAAATGACAAGTCTACAAACCGTCAAATGATATACAAAACCTAAGGGAACCACTCTCTTCTGAGATCAGCCATATTTCCCAAAGTATCACGAACCTGGACATAGCCTGGGAGACTTCTTCCTACCTGATGCACTGTCACCACACACAATGCAGGCACAATGGTGTCACCATGCACAATGCAGGGCAGCCAGGCACCCTTGGACACCTGGTCCTCACCAAGCGAACCACACCACCGCTCTCACCCCTGCGCCGTGGCCAGGCTCACATGCAGTGCGCTCCCTACACGGCAGGTTAGGCACAGAAACCAGGAGGCAGCATACATTATGATGGGGAGCCGCAAAGATGGGGTATCCACAGCACAGGGGGGCTCCGCACAGTCCACGAGCAAAGGACATCAACGTGCACAGACCTCGGCGAGCCCATGTCCAGCAAAAACCAAGTCCCGGGTATTTACATAAAGAAGAAAGAAAATACACAAAAGAATCCTACGTTAGTTATGGACACTCGGATCTGTGTGAAAATGACCGCAAAGAGCCTGAGAGGAAAACCCTCATGCCTGACTCTGGAGCCAGAGGAACAGTCTCCCTAACATTTGTTTGGGATGTCCCTTCTTGAACTTAAGGAAGGGCTGAAGCCAACATGGAAAAGCCAAAGTTTTCAGTTCTGGGCAGAATAGGCACTGGCGTCTTCCTCATTACCCCTAGTGTTTTTCTGGATTTTAAAACCTGTCCAATATGAAAATAAGAGAACCACACTGCTAGTCCCCCTCCCAGGCTTCCCTGCTTCGCCCTGGGCTTACTCCAGGCCCCAGACCACGGCCACAGGCTGGTGAGCCCTGGAGGCTGGGCAAGGCTGCCTGCCCTGCAGAGCTGAGAGGACAGACCTACTGCCCAGGCCCCAGGGGGAAGATCGGGAGGATGGACAGCAGAAGGGGGACAGGGCAGGGAGAGGCAAGGCTGGTGGCCGCCTTACCCATGAGCAGCTGTGCCCCGCCCTTCCCTGAGCAGGGCTCAGCGTTGCCTGACCTGATGCCAGGGCCTACCGCTTTAAATAAACTTGGATGTGTCCACCTGGGTCAGGAGGCCACACCACTGTTCCTGGCAGACGCTGTCAACACCAGCCAGCATGGCCACCATGGACCCCCAGCCCTACACACAGGAGACCACCACTCTTAGTTTCAGACAACCCCTGGGTCCCCAGACTCCCCCAACACAGCATGGCTACACCCCGGTGCCATGGGCTGCCTGAGCTGGGCTGTGACAGGCCCTCAGTGTCCTGGACCTGGTGCTTAGGGCTTTCCACAGGCGTGGTGGGCTGTGCCGCTGTTCCTGACGAGCACAGGTCGTGTTTCCCCTCAACAGCTTCCCTTCTTGGTTCACACGTGACACCTTCACCTGTTCTCCTTCTGGGGCAGCATTTTCTTGCTTCCTGGGGAGGAGCCTGGCAGACTCAGCTTCCCCTGGTCCCCACATGGGCGTCACCACCCAGCCTCCCCTAAGGCAGCCCCCATAAGCATCTTTTCTCAGTGTAGGTGCCAGTGGCTGGGATCACCGGTTGCAGGAGAGCCAGTCGCCCCGGACGCCCCCAGGGAAGCTCATACCAAAGGAAAGGAACAGAGCTGCAGATGGATGAGGCCTAGGGGGGAGGGTGGGAAGCACAGTGAGAGGGTCTCTGTGTCCCTGGTACCACAGACATCCAGGGAGGAGGGACTTCTCAGTGCTCCTCTCAGGACCAGGTACATCAGCTGCCACCCACTTGTCCCTGCTGTGGGACAAACAGCCAGCCAGGGGAGAGGTGGAAGGCCTCCCTTCCACATGGGAGTCCAAGTGAGAGTCCACCTGGCCCTGTCCATCAGGACCCCAGGCCGCCTGGCTTCCAGCACTCCTCCAGCCCAGCCAGGGCTTCCCCTGGAAGCTGCCAGGCACAGGGAGGTGTACACAGCCCTGTGAAGGGGCAGGGGCTCTGCCCTCCACCAGCGCCCCCTCCCGTGCCCCAGTCCCCACAGAAGGGTCCTGTGCTGGCCTCCACCTGTGAGCACCATCAGCTCAGGCTTCTTCCACTGGGTTGGGTTGGAGTGGGGTGGGGGAGATCCTCATCCCTAGGCTGACCCCAATCCTCTCCACACGTGCAGGGAGAAGTGGGGAATGAGCTCACCCCACACTCCTCCAGCCTGCACTCCACAATGATCAATGATCAGCCTCCCTCGCCCACCACGAGGCTCCACCAGCAGCTTTTTTAGTAAAGGGGAAAAAATATCTGCTGCGAGATGTGTAAGAGGAAATCTCGGCGTCGCCCACCGTGCAGGAGGAACGGGGGAGGCTGGGGAGGCGGGGGAGGCTGGAGGGATCCAGGATCCGAAAGCCAGCCAGCGCGATGCCAGGTGCAGCTCCTTGACTCAGAGACCCGGAGATCCTGGCCAGGGGCCAGGGCCCGATTCCCGCTCTCTGGCCCCAGGGACAGAGCCCAGTCTGGGGACCCCTCGCAGGCTTCGCCCCACATTGCTCTCGCTGCTGGGCAAAGGCCAGGAGCCACACACCTGTTCCCATGAGGCGCTCCCTGGTCCAAGCCTTCAATCCTGTCTTTAGCGCCCCCCACCCCCAACGCTCCCCTATTCAGCCCCTGACACATGCATGACCCTGAAATCAGGATCCGGTCACTCACACCACCCTCCTCATCCCCACCCGACGACCTGATGTCCCAGCCCCCAAATTCCTGTTTCCAGAAAAATCTGGGAAAAAATCTTCCAGAATCCAGATTCTCCCGGGGGCCCCACGGCAGAGACTTCTCCCACGCCAGCACCTACCCCCCCACACACCACCGCCACGCGGACGGGGCCACGCGCGGGAGCAAGTGCTGAGCAGGTCCCGCCGCCCCGCCGCCCGCGGCTTGAGTGGGGGTGGGGACAGCGCGCCCGCGCAGGGACGACCCTCTGGGGACGCGGCCGACCCCTCCTGGCGCTCCAGACCCCGCAGCCGCCCCCGCGCGCCCCTCCTCCTTGACCTCCCAGCCGCCGAATGCGTCACGTCTGCCGGGCGCTCCGGGGACACCTGCTGCCGCCCCCGCCGCGCCGCGTCCGGAGCCCCGACTCGCAGCCCGGCCGAGCCATCGCGCTGGACAGGTCCGTGCACGCCGAGATCCCGCCGCCTGGCCCAGGCCCAGGGCTAGGGCCCTGGGGTCGGGGCCGCGCGGGGCTGTACGCTCGGCCCGGAGCCGGGAGGCTTCGGGGGCGCGCGGGGCCGCAGTGCGCCCGGGGCCGGCGGCGAGGACGGTCCCGGCCTTCGGGGTTCCCAGCTCAGTCCGCGCGCCCCGCGGCTCTTACTTGCCAATATCCTCGTAGAGCTGGTACTCGTCGGTAAAGCGAGTGCAGGTCACCGTGGTGGCCATGGCGGCGGCGGACGGGCTCGGCGTGCGCTCGGCTGCGCTCGGGCGGCGGCGACTCCGGCTCCCGCTCGCGGGCACGGCGGCGACACAGGCGCGGGCGCGGGAGACACCTCGGCTCGCGGCGCCGGGCGGGGGCCAGGCTGGGCTGCGCCGGGCGGCGAGCGCACGCGAGATCTGCTCGCTCCGTCCCAGCCAGGAGCGCGCCGCACACCTACGCGCGGGGAGGCGCGGGCGCCGCTGTCACCGCCGCCGCCGCCGCCGCCGCGCCCGCCGCGCCCCGCCCGCAGCCCCCTGCACGCGCATCACCCGCGCCCTGCACACGCCGCTCCTGAGCCCGCACTCGCGCCCTGCACCTGCACACGCGCCCACGGCTGAGCCGGTTCCTGCACCCAGCACCCGCACCGCGCCCGCTCCTGCACACCTGCCCTGTACACACCCACATCCGTGCCCTGCAGCCGCCCATGTGCCTACTCACGGAGCCTGCAACCTGTCCCGGTGCTGGAACCCTGAACTGGCACCCTGTGCCCGCACACACACCCATGCCTGTGCCTTGCACACACAGGCCAGCCCCCACACATCCCCCTACCCCACACCCCCCACCACACACAGGATCCTCCTTTCTTCCCTGAAGACTCTCACCTGGAGGATCAAGAGGGGACAGAGGCCCACAAGGGGCTGGGACTGTCCCTCCACAGGACTCATTTCTCACACCCCCAGGATACCGGACCACCACCACTGCCCTCCTCTTGCTTAGTCTCCGACAGGCCGTAGGCACATTCCGATCCCATCTATCCTGGCAAAGCTGCCTGGAAACTGGACAGGGACACATGCTGGGACACTAGGAGGAGAGTGAGAGCATGGGGTCCCTCTGACATTTCCCCTCCCAGCTCTTCCCCGACTAACTCCTCTAAGGACTGGCTGCCAGCATGTCCAGAATGGAAGTCTGAGAAGCAGACATTTAGAGACCAGGCTGAGAGGCCTTGAGCCAGGGGAACAGGGCTCTGTCAGGGGCTCAGGAACCCTGAGTGCTCACAGCCACTCTGCCCTGTCCCATTCCACCCCATCACCCCCACCCCCACCCCAACTGAGTCTGGCCTGGAGGAAAGGGAATTGGCCAGCCCAAACCCCTCTAGAAAGTGTCCCCATAAGCCAAGGAGGAGAGAGTAGAGAAGGTGGCATGAGGGCAGGACCCATCCAGTTTTCCACAAAGAGCCTTCCCTGAGGGTGGGCACCTGGGCTGCTGTCCAGATAAGAACTCCAGACACACCGAGCTCCGGCAGCCAGCACTTCTTCAAGCGGAAGGCTGAGGTGCACCCTGGGCAGGCTTTGAGGTGCTTCCGGGAGTTGGTCCTGTACTTCGGCTACCTGCTACCCTGATATGGTTGTTCCCGCCCCCAGAGGACAGGTCCCAGCCTGTCCTGTGCCTCCCTCTTTCCCAGGGCTAGCCCCAGAGGCCACAGTGAACATTGCCCGGATAGAGGAGCAAACAGGACTTCGGAGTGGGGTGGCCAGGGCCCTCCTGGCCGGGATGCATTTGGCACAGGGCTGTTGGCAGTCAGTAGACCATTTACAACTAGTCCCGGCTCTGGGCAGTTTGCAGACCTGGCTTGTACCCTGGAGATGGCTAGTGCTGGGTCGCACACAGAAGTCTCAGCTCAGGGGGCAGAGGGAGCCTGGCCTGGCCCTCAGCAGGGCCCAGGAGGAAGGGAGACACTGACTATGCCTCGGTGCCAGGCTTGGACAGGAGAACCCTGAGCCATTCAAATAGGTACCCACCTCTCCTGGGGTGGTCTGAGGCGAGCCAGAGACCCCTCAGACCTGACTGATGCTTGTCCTTGGGGTTGCATTTAACACCTAGGGCCCCCTCCATATCATTCCCTGTCTGAACTCAGAAAGAATAGGAGGCAGGGCCCCACAATAGACTACAACCAGCAAAGCAAACAAGTAAACTGCATCCCTCCATGAACCGGGTTCTCTGAGGGCCACACATACTCCTACTGGCTGAGACTAACTATGCTTACATGTATTTCATGTGCATTGTCTAATTTTATTCTCAAACAATCCCCCAGGCATGTACTATTCTTATCCCTGTTTTACTAGAAGGGACAATGAGACAGAGGATGAGATAACTTGCCTATACATGGCCAAGAAACTCCACTGCCCTGGCAAGCCTCCCTTGCCTTTATCTTCACACACACACACACACACATATAGACATGTGCATACCAACCTACACACACACACACACATATCCATACACACGTATATGCACACACATGCATGCAAACATGTGCACACATGATTTCCTGCAGTCCCAGGCAAGGACACAGCAACACTCAGGGTGCCCTTTAGTGAGGTCACCTTTCAAGAGGTGGGCGGCTGTCAGGACCAGGGCTACACATGAAGCTAGAGCCACTAAGGGGTGCCATTTGAGGCCACTGCATCCTGTGCCTCTGCACCATTTGACTCCTGCTAGCACCTGGAACCCTCAGTTCCTTCTCTGAAACATTATAGGCATGATGTGTGTGGGAAGGTCGGGGTGGTTGGGCACTAGACAGTGGAAAAAGGAAGGGTTGCTACCAGTGGCACTAAACTGACCCTGGCCAGACAGCCTGGCCCCACATCCCCACTCACAAAGCAGGCCACTCCCCACCTCCAGACCTGAGAGCTCCTCCCTATCAGAGTGCAAAGGCTAGAGGGGAGAAAGGCTTCCAGCCATGACTCTTTCTGGTCCTGGACCTCAGAAGCCTTGTCATCTGGCTTTGGCTCTGGACGGAACCCCAGACTCCTCCCTCCGTCTTCAGGAAGGGCCCTCGCCCATCCCCACCCCCACGTCATCTCTGCCTTGCACCTTGCCCTTTCTAGCTTGCTTTCATAAGTGAGGAGGGCTCTCCCTCCCAGGTGGCAGCTGAGGCGGGTGTGGGGAATATCAGTTCTGGGAGGTTATTGTTAGGACAGTCACCATGGCAACAAGCATCACATCTGCAGAGCCAAAAGTGCTGCACATGGGGCTCATTCTCCCAAAGAGAGCCACGCCTCCCTTCTTCCCCTCGCCTCCAGGGGCTGCTGTCATGTAGGAGGATGTCACTGCACCATCTCTCTTAGGCTCAGCCATCTGCCCTGGAGAGCAAGCTATAGTTCAGAGTAGGAAGACTCTAGTCTGTCCATCCCCAACCATCTGTCCCTTGACATGGTAGTATGTACCAAATACTGTGGCAGGCAGATGGGGTAGTAATGGTGATGCTTGTGATGGAGACAGTAGTGATGATGGTGGTGATGGTGATGGTGATGGTGCTGATAGTGATGGTAGTAGTGATGAAGACAGTGATGGTAATGATTGTGATGGTGATGATGGTGATGGTAGTAGTGACAAAGATGGTGATGATGGTGCTGATAGTGATGATGATGATAATGGTGGTGCTGGTGATGGTGGTGATTGCGATGAGGGTAATGGTGATGATGATAGAGATGATGGTGGTAGTAATGTGATGATGGTGATAGTGATAATGGTGGCAATGAAAATAGTTATGGTGGTGTGATGATGGTGTTGGTAATGATGATGATGATGGCGGTGGTGATGATTGTGATGGTGATGGTATTGATAAAGATGATGGTGGTGTTGATGATTGTGATGGTGGTAATGATAAAGATGATGGTGGTGATGATGGTGTGGTAGTGATGAAGACAGTGGTGGTGATGATTGTGATGGTGCTGATGATAGTGATGATGGTGATGGTGATAGTGATGAAAATGGTGATGGTAGTGATGTTGACTGTGATGATGGTAATGGTGGTGATGATAGAGGTTATGATGGTGGTGATGTGGTGAAAGTGATAATGATGGTGGCAATGGAGATGGTGGTGGTGGTGATGATTATGATGGTCATGGTGGTGGTAACGATGGTGATTGTGATGATGTAACAACAGTGATGATGGAAGTGATGGTGGTAGTGATGTGGTGATGGTGATAGTGATAATGGTGGTGGCAGTAGAGATGGTGGTGGAGGTAATGATTATGATGGTCACGGTGGTGGTAATAATGATGAAGATGGTGGTGGTGATGGTGGGGATGGTGATGATGGTGATGGTGGTGTAAGTGATGGTAGTGATGATGGTAATGGTGGTGATGATCATGATGATGGTGATGGAGATGGTGATGATGGTAGTGATGGTGGTGATGGTGATATTGAAGCTCATAGGTATAATTTATGATGAACTTATCACAAGTCAGAAGCTGATCCACAGGTCCAACATTCACTACTTTATATAAACCTCATATAAACACTTCAATATAGGAACTATCATTATCTCCCTTTTGCAAATGAGGAAACTGAGGCACAGAAAGACAGTGCCCCCCAGAGGATGTGGGGCCTGATCTTAGGTCTCACAGCTACTCCAGCATTTCATCTGGATTCAGCTGACTTCATAGCTGGTGCCTTTACGCATGCTGCTCTACTGCAGGGTGGCCACCTACCTTCTTGTGCAGTTGCTACTCTGCCCAGGCACCAAGCACATTAGGGGCCACAATGGACAAGGTCCCCACCTCTGCAGCACTCAAACCCAATAAACAAACAAGAAATTAGCAAGATTTGAAACAAAGTGACTCACCTGGTGAGTGACCAGGTGGTAGCCTCTGAGTAGGCATTCTTGGAAGGCTTTCCAGGAGAGGTGATCCTGTCACTGAAGTCTGAGTGAGAGAAAGGCCAGCCTTTGGTAGATGTGGGGAAAGGGCAGCTGTGCAAAGGGTCTGTGACTGGAATAAGTTGGTGTATCTGAGGAATGAACAGGTGGGGAAGATAGAGGGCAGAGACCCTGCTGCTTAATCAACAGCTCCTCTGCAATTCTGTGTGGCCCCAGAGGCCACTGAGATTTGGGACCACCATGATGGCCAATGGGGCTAACCAGTGAAGCCCTGACCTTGGGCAGCATCTGCAGGCCTGGGTCCAAGGTTTAGCCCAAGGACATAAAGTGAGACTCCTGACTGGCTTTCTTTCCACTAGGCACTCATGTCTGTGCACAAGATGCCAATCTCTTGCACAGAGGGAGGAACATGAGTGCAGTGCTTGCTGTGCCCACTCCCACCTCCCTGTGCCCTCCTAGGCTCCTGGCTTGCTGAGGTTCCCCGTAGCACCACGGCCCTCTGAGGCCCCTAAGCAAGGTATACCCTTTCTGTCTGACCCACATGCCTGTCCTCCTGGAGTGCCTTGGGTCCTGGGCTCCAGAAGGCCAGGCACTGTCCCAGCCCAACTCTCCACCCAGAAAGCTCTATTAACAGGTCCTAAGTGGTCAGGGGGAGGGGCCAGGGACAGGCCCCCAGTTCCTCCTTCCCTCACAGTTGGCACCAGGGATGTGTTGTCATGGAAACTGCCTCCTAGTGTGGGCCAGAGACCCTGCACTCAGTCCTCCCATGCCACAAAGGCTGTGCTGAAATAGCAGAACTGGCCATCGCCTGGAGTCTCTATCACAGCACAGAGGCCTGCACACTAGCCAGGCCTGTCATTCTTCGAGCTTGTACCCCACTCACCCCGTCCATCACTGCTAAGGGCCAGTGTTGGTGGAGCCCATGCGGCTGTTCCAAGTTCTGTGCTGAGATGGGAGCTGCTCTCTCCTAGCCAGTGGGATTGTCATTGCTCCCAGATGCAGGATAATGCATGTGACAGGAGATGGGGACTTTGGGAAACTATTTGGCAGTTTCTCATAAAACTAAACACACACCTTCCCTATGACCCAGCGATTCTTCCTCTGGTGTTTACCCAAAAGCAATGACAGTGCATGTCAGGGAAAAAAGAAAGAAACGTGTACAAAAGTGTCTGTAGTTTGTAGCTCTATTAATAGCAGTGGAAACTGGAAGCAGCAACAATGCGCATAAGCAGCAAAGTAAGTAAACAAACCACATAGCTAAATAAAGGACTACCGATACACTGGACCACACGTATGGCTCTCTCAGACCTGAAGCCGAACAAAAAGGTCCAGATGCTACAAAGTGCACAGTTCCACATCTGCAAAATTCTAGAACTAACCTATAGTGAGAGAAATAAGGAAACTGTATAAATCTCAAGAACAGGAATCATTGACAACAGTACAATCAAATTAAAAAGAAACAACTCAAGGAAAGCCAAATAAATCCACCCGGCAGGAAATTTCAATGACAAGCTATGGGCAGTACAGAAATGAAACTTATAAACGAACACACGTGGAACCACTATGTCCTGCACATTGTGAGTCACAGCAAAAGTCACATACAGGGGTGATCACATGACACTGGGATCACATGACATTTGTTAGAAAACAAGCAAGACTGAAAATAAACTGAGGCTTACAGCTCAAAAACCTGGGAAAGAAGGGCAAAATGTCCCCAGTAGTAAAAGGGTGAGTGTAATAACACCAAACAGAATTTAATGAAATAAAAACTCATTTTATTTACCCCCACTCAATAGTATATCTAATCAGTAATATCAAAAGCTAGATCTTTGGGGGCTAGCAGGTGGTGTGATGGCTTAGGCACTGGATCTCACATGGTCGGCTCTACAGTTCAAGTCTGGACCCAGCGGCTTGAAAATCATGCCAGAAGTGTAGAAATGCATGCCCCAAATCCTGAGAGAAGATGAAAGAGAAGGGATCGTGACATGGCCATCCCTCGTGGGAGGTGATTTCTCACTTTCTCTTTCTCGCGTTGGATTCTCCCACCTAGCTGACCACAGTTTGAGTCCTGGACCTGGTGATTTGCTTTCTCATTTTCCCTCTCTATCTCTGTGTGTATGTCTCTGTCTCTGGTCAAATTAAAATAAATTAATGAATAAATAAAATTAAATAATAATTGTTTTTAAAAAAGAAAAAAGCCAGATCTTGGGGAAATTTTTTAAATTAGTAAAATAGACAAATCATGGGCCCAATGGCTTGGAAAACACACTGGGCACATATGCGTGTGTGCCCATAATCCCAAAAGGAAAAACGGAGGTGAAAGGACTGTAACATGGCTACCTCCCTACGGGGGCTGCTTTCTTGCGTACTTATCTCTCTATCTCTCTGTCTCTCTGTGTGTCTCTCTGCAGTGAGCGCACAAGCAAAGCCCTCTAGCAAATCAAAAAAAAAAAAAATAGACAAATTTCTGATAAGTCTGGTCAGTAACAAAAATAAGCCAAAAAGTAGGAAAAGATAAGGTGAAAATAAAGACTATAAAAAAACCCATGCACAACATTTTACCAATAAGTGAAAAATTACAGCAGAAATGAAATTTTTTCTAGAAAAATATAAATCACTCATATTGATTTCAAAAAAGTTTTTAAAAAGTCACACAGAATAAATGCAAAAACTGGTGAGCCGAGGGGGCTGGAGGGTAAAACAGGATATCCTGTGAGGCTGACCCACATGGGAGCCCGGGAGCCAGGTCAGCAGAGGCTGGGAGTGGGCCACAGGGTCAGGATCCTGTTGGGAGTGCTATCTCTCTCTGTCTCTCTCATTAAAGAAAGAAACAAACCTTAAAACCCTGCACATAAGAATGTACTCACTACATTTGCACTGCTTTTTAAAAGTCAAGGAGAGGATTCAAAAAGATGAGGAAAACTGGCGGGATGTGAGGCTGGCCTGTGACAGGCCTGGCCTCCTCAGCCCAGGGCCCTGGAGACCTGTTCAAACGTGAGGATGGAAAGTCTAGAACCCTGGTCGGCTTCCTTGGTATTGTGCAGTTCTGTCATGACTGTGACTTGGGATGGCAAGTGTACCCGCCTTCCCACTGTATCTCTGCCTGAGCCCCAGGCCCAGGCCCAGGGCCACAGTGCAGAGCAGTGTGGTGGGAGGCCCTGGCAAGGAGAGGGCTCTGTAAGCCAGCTCTGAGCGGGTACCAGATGCCCTGGGGCTCAGTGATTCAGGGCTTCAGAGGAAAGCAGGCATTTGTAATAAAGATATGCACGGCAGTGCTATTTATAACCAAGAAAACTGGAAACAACCCAAACCGCCCCCCGCAGGGGACTGGCCTGGCAGGAAGGAGGGAGAGAGTGGATGGAAACGCGGGACCACGTGACAGCGGGACTGTGGGTTCCTGGATACCAGCTCTGCATGGGGGATGCCGAAGATCATACAGTTTGTACACAGCCGCCGTAATTACGGAAAGCCACACGCACGGATATACTAACAAGTGTCAGGCGATGGCAGCAGGAACAGCCAGAGCAGTCACAGTAAGAGCCAGCCATCCTGGGGCTTCCTCTATGGCGGATGAACCACCACCCACATCCCCGGGCCAGCAAGGACTCCGAGGCCTGGGTGGAAAGTAGCCTGCCTGCAGACACGTGGCAGTAAGGGAGGACATGGGTGGCGGCTGGCATCCTGGGCCTACCAGCCAGCTCTATGCCAGGACACCAGCCCCGCCCTGGTCCTGGCCAAGGCCCGAGTATAAGCCACTCACCTGCAAAGGCAGTTCTGTCTGAATGCACAGGGACTAGAATACTCAAGCAGAGTTCGAAGGTGAAAGACATGGGGCTTCCTCCCCCCAGAGAGCAGTCCCTACCTTTGGAGTTCCAGCCCCTTATGCCCCAAAAATGTTGCTGAAGTTCACATAGAGCAGTGGGAGGGAATTTTTTTATTTATTTATGACAGAGCTCATGTGTGTGCTTGAGACAGGTGAGCAGCATCCACAGGATCTATTCATGCTGCAATCCTCTTCCTCCACCTCGTTGGATCCTGGGCTTTTACTCAAATGCCCAGAGTGTTTTGTGCTCACCAGGTCAGGGATTTGAACCATAGTCGCCACATGGGATCCAGATTCTCTTTTTTTTTTTTTTTGGAGAGATTTTTCGCTATAGGGCGCGTGCCCTTATACCCCCCCCCCCCCCAGGGGGGATGGTCACGCCGCAATCCCTTCTCCTCCATTCTCCTCTCGGGATCTTGGGCACGCACGCACACGCGCCCGGCGTGAGTTGTAAGCTACCGGGTCCGAGACACGAACCGCGGTCGACTACGTGGGAGTCCAGCGACATAGCCATTACGCTAACTGCTGGTTCCCAAATAATTCTTTTTTTTTTTTCTTTTTTTGGAGAGGTTTTTGCTATAGGGTGCATGCACTCGCCAGACAGAGACAGAGAGACAGAAAGCGAGACATCACCCCCCAGGGGGGATGGCCACGCCACAATCCCTTCTCCTCCATTCTCCTCTCGGGATCTTGGGCACGCACGCACACGTGCCCGGCGTGAGTTTAAGCTACTGGGTCCGGGACTCGAACAGCGGTTGACTACATGGGAGTCCAGCAACATAGCCATTACGCTAACTGCTGGTCCCGCGGATCCAGATTCTCTTGAGCAGTGCATTACTGCTGTGCCACAGAGCCAGTTAGGGGAAATTTTTTTTTTTTTTTTTTTTAGGTTTTTGCCATAGGGCGCATGTGCTGGCTGAAGAGAGACAGTGAGAGGGAAAGTGAGAAATCACCACCACCACTCCCCCTCCTCTGTCCAAATGGGGATGGCTATGCCATAATCCCTTCTCCATTCTCTTGGCATATAGGGAATACATGCCACATGTGCCCAGCATGATTTTCAAGTAACCAGTCAGCCATGTGGGAACCCAGTGCTTTAACCGCTACACTACCTGCTGGCCCAAGGAAGCATGTCTTAAAGCCACACTTTCTCCCTGGGAAGAGTGCTGTGTCCCCTGCTGTCCTTTGGGGATCCTAAAGCCCTGAAGCAGACCCAGTCCCTCATCCCCTTCTCCTAGAGCCTCCCACACTGACCCTCACTACCTGTCCTCCACCTGGGGGCCCCTGGTCTCTGGCCCCTTACCCAGGACTGGATGGAAAGGGATGATGAGTAGAGTTTGCAGCCCATGGCAAGGAGTTGTAGAGGGGCAGGGTAACAGAAGCAAAGGGCATCATGGAAGCAATGGAGAAGTCTGCCAGTGAGGTGGGGACAGAGACAAGGTCACAGTGGACTGAGGAGGGCCCATGGGCTGGGGTGTGGAGAAGAGCATCACCTCCTGTCAAGGGTCACCTGTGACTCCGACTTCTGGACACTGTGGCCCAGGTGGTTCCAGGCTGGCCCTTCTACCATGAGTTCCCACAGCCCTGGATAGAACTCAGCAGACAATTGCTTCCAAGCAGTGCGGGCTTAGAACTCAGAGGGAAGGGACCCTTACAAAGTGAGCCCCGTGATCACTCTGCTCTCTCCAGGGAGAGTTTCCAGAACAGGTAAAGACAAGAGTGAAGGGTATGTGTAGAGCAAGGCATCAGAGAGGAGGGGACTGTGCAGCAGGGACCCCCAGAACCCCAAGTGGGAGCCCTCCCAAGCCTCTGACTGGCAACTAGGCTGTATGTGCACAGGGCAGGATTGAGTCTTGCTAAATTATAGGGACCTGGGAAACCTCTGGGGATTCACACAGATCTGCATTAACAAAGCAGGAACCCACTGAGGCCACTCAAGGCCGCCAGCCAATGACTGACCTGCTGCAGAGGGAGAAGCACCACTTAGAGTCCCCATGTCCGATGAGGGGGCACTTTCTCCCTCACCGTATCTCTCTGGTGAGCATGCATACCCTGACGATTAAAAAATTTTTAAATTGAAATAAGTAAAGTAACCTGTTTTGCATCTTTTGTCCTTCAGCGATGTTATATTCAAACCTGTTTTTGTGAGCTGAAACAGCAAGTTTGCCATTGCCCTTTGGTCTCGACTGCAAGAACACCCTGCGATTTATGTCTCTTGGCCTACTGTTAATGAACATGAAGGCAGCTTTCTGGTCTGAGTGGTTGTCAATGATGCTACCATGAATGTCTTCATTCACCTCTTGGTGAACATACGCCTGCATTTCCACTTGGCAAACGCCTAGGAGTAGAGTTCTGGGGTACTAGAATGTGGATGCCCACATTCAGTGGACACCGCAGTAGAGTTTCCCACTGGCACAGCAGAAGAGTGCCGGCTGCTCCACAGGCTTGCTGTAAGATCTTTAGTCATTTAGGTGGATGAGGAGGGATACCACATACTGGCTTTTATTTTATTTTATTTTTTAAGGTTTTTGCTATAGGGCACATGCACTTGCTGAAGAGAAATAGAGACAGTGAGAGGGAAAGTGAGAAATCACTTCCCCGGGGTGGGGGTGGGGGAGAATGGCCACACCACAATCCCTTCTCCTCCATTCTCCTCCTGGGATTTTGGGCATGCGTGCACACATGCCCAGTATGGTTTTCAAGCCCCAGTTCCAGGATTCGATCCATGGTTGGCCATATGGGAGTCTAGCATCTTAACCACCAGCACATTGTGCTTTTAATCTTTATTTCCTCAAAGACTCAAGAGGTGCCTATGAGGGTGAGCACTTTTTTACGTGCTTTTGACCACTTGGATATCTCTTTTCAGGGAGCACGGTTCGTGTCTTTTTCCCACTTTTCTAATTTTTTTTTTTATTGATTTGTAGAAGTTCTTTACATTTGAGGGGGTCTTCTAAAGCTTATGAGAGGGGCCCGCAGATGGAATAGCAGTTACATCACTAGACTCCCAAATAGCTGAGCATGGTTTGAGTCCCAGACTTTCTGGTGGCTTGAAAAATCATGCCAGTGTGTGTGTGTGTGTGTGTGTATGTGTGTGCCCAAAATCCCGAGAGGAGAATGGAGGAGAAGGGATTGTAGCACGATCATCTTCCCTGGGAGGTGTTTTCTTACTTTCCCTCTATTAACTAATTCTCTCTCCATAAGCTCATGTGCCCTAAAGCAAAAACCTCTTAAAAAAATTATGAGAAACGCATATTACAAAAAAAATGAAGATCCACACTCAAAGCCTAGTGGTTAAAGGAGACAGATTCCACAGGACTAACATTATGGTTCAAATCCCATACCTGGAGACTTGAAAAGTACCCTGGGTATGTGTATACATGCCCCCAAATCCCAATGGGATGGAAAAGTGCAGAAGAGACTGTGGCATGACCATGCCCCAATGGGGGTGCTTTCTCCCTCTTCCTTTCTCTGTCTCTGTCTCACTCTGGCAAGGACATATGCTCTCTGGCAAAGAAAGAAAGGGGACCCAGCAGGTGATAAGCAGGTTAAGATGGCTGAATCTCACATGGACAATTGTGTGGCTAGAGTTCTACAAGTGACGGCTTGAAAATCACACTGGGTCCATATGCATGCATGCCCAAAATCCTGAGAGGAGAATGGAGCAGAAGGGATTGTGGTGGTGTTTCTTTCTGGTAAGTACCCACACCCTATAGAGAAATTTTTTTAAAAATTGGAAGGAAGAGAAAAAGTAAGGAAAAAAATTATGCATGGATTGCAAAATTTTCTTGCAACAAATAAAACTTCAATTTTTTCCATGAATTTTCTGAAGTCCTGTGTCAGATATATGCACTATATAGTTTTTCTTTTTCACCTTCTTGCACACTATTAATAGGATGTTTGGACAAATACAAGTTTCACTTTTCTTTGTTTTTGTTTTTGCTATAGGGCATGTGTTCTCACTGAAGAGAGACAGAAAGAAGAAAAATGAGGAGGCCATCCAGGAGGGGTGGCCATGCTGCAATCCCTTCTCCTCCATTCTCCTCCTGGGATTTTGAGCACACATGCCTGGCATGAATTTTAAGACACTTGGTCCAGGACTTGAACCATGGCCGGCTATGTGGGAATCTAGTGTCTTAACCACCATGCTATCTGCTGTCCCCATGTTCCTAATTTTAATGTGATCAAATTTTCCAATTTTCTGAAGAGGTGTTGGCCCCATAGCCTAGCGGTTAAGGGAGCCAAACCTTACTTGGCTGACAGCAATTTAGATCCTGGCTGTGGCAGCTTAAAAAATATGCTAGGTGAATGTGTCCAAAATCTGATGGGATGGAGAAGTGGAGAAGGGACTGCAGCATGACCATGCTCCATTGGGGGGTGCTTTCTTTCTTTTCCCATCTGTCTTTCAACCTCTTTCTGGTGCGCATACACCCTCTGGTAATTTTTTTAATTGACAGTTTTTTCCTCAATGACATTTCGGCTTTCTCTATCCTATTAAGGAGCTACCTCCAGGGCTGGCAGGTGATGTGGTAGTGGAGGGCGCTGGACTCCCACATGGCCGACCAAGGTTCAAGTCTCGGACCTGGCAGCTTGCTTTCTCACTTTTCCCCTCTCTCTCTCTCTCTTACTCTGTCCCTTTCTGGTCAAATTAAAATAATTAAATAAAGCTAAATAAAATAATTCCTTTTTAAAAAAAGAAGCTACCTTCAAAATCTTAAAGATACTCTCCTATAGTTTTGCCTCCTACCTTGGTTTATCTCTACGATTAGTTCTACAATCCTTATCAATCAAGGATGTGTGTATGTGTGTGTGTTGTAAAGTAGGCATCAAGATTTTCTTTCCATCTATGTGTTCAATTCACCCAGCAATAATTTTGGAAAAGACTATATCTACTCACTACATGACAGAATGTTAATTTTGCCACATATTGACATCCGTGTAAGGGCCTTTTTCTGGACTCCATCCAGTTCCATTGGTCTGTTTGTCCATCCTGACCAAGACTATACAGGATAATGATCATAGCTTTACAGTAAATATGGATGCACCCTGGTATAAATATCCTAGATTTGTTGTTTTCCCTCCTCATCTCTGCCCTCTTCCTCTACCTCCTTATTCAAATTTATCCTACCTGTTCTTGGTTCTTTGCCATTTCAAGAAGATTTTAGAATCAGTTTGTCAATTACAAATACACCAAAAAAAGTTTCTGGGACTTAGGGGGAGCATTAAACCTATAGCTCAGAATTCAGAGCCTTGAAATCACTTCAATATTGAGTCTTCCAATCCACAAACATGGTATCTGTCTTTCCATTTATTTAGGTGTACTTTATAACTTATTTCAATAAAGTTAATCATTTTCTGTGTAGAGGAAGTGACATTTTAGATTATTTTTCAGAGACAGAGCCTCGCTGTGTTGCGATCCTCCTGCCTCAGCCATGAGTCACTGGTGCATACCACCATACTGAGACTTTTCATTGCACTGGGAATCAAACCTGGGGCTCCCATGTGGTTCCAGACTATAGAGCACAGCATCTGAGCAGCAGCTGGACCTACATGTCTTTTGTTATATTTACTACTACATATTAGATATTTTTGAGTACTATTATGAATGAAAACGTTTTATATCTCATTTTTGTTTGTTGTTTACATATAAATACAATTTTTAAACTATTGTGTTAATGAGCTCAGGCTGCCATAACAGAATACCATAGATTGGGTGGCTTGAACAATCAAAGTTCATATTGTCACGGTCCTGGAGGCTGGAAGTCTGCGGTCAGGGTTGGGCTCTGCCCAGATCCCTGGCTTACAGAGGGCTGCCATCTTGCCAAACCCTCACTCGGCCTTTTCCCATTTATGTAAGGACAGAGAGAGAGAGAGAGATCTCCCTCATAAGTCCACCAATCCTAACAGATATTGGATGCCACCCATGTGACTTCATTTAGCCTTAATCAGCTCCTAAAAGCCCATCTCCAAATATAGTCAGTCATGTTGAGGTTCAGGACTTCAATGTAAATTTTTGGAATTTGGTCACCTGGAACATGGTAGCCTAGTGAATTTGGTCACCCGGAACTGGTAGCCTAATGATTAAGGAAGCCAACAACCTTGTTAATTTCTCATGTTAATTCTAGTTAGTTGTCTGAAAGTCTTTTGGTTCTTCCATGTACTCAGTGGTACTATAAACCAGAAGCTCTTGGCTCTTCTAGGTCCTCTCCTGTTTGCCTTCGGCATTGGCAGGTTCTCGGGCACACTGTTGAGTGGTAGTGAGTGGTAATTGTGGAGATCCTCAGTTCACTCCCAGTCTCAGGGGAAAAGTGTTAAATATTTCACCATTAAGAAGGTTTTTTATAGATACTCTAACAGAATAAGAAAGTTACCGTCTATTCCTAGAATATGATCTGAATAATTCTAATCTTTTAAAATATGTTGAGACTTATGGCTCAACCATATGATCAATTCTTGTAAGGCTCCATATGTATTGGAAAATAATGGGCATTCTATCATTATTGGGTACTGTAGTCTACATATATCAGTTATGTCAAGTTAGTTAATCGTATTCTTCAGATCTTCTCCATCCTGAATTTTCTGTCTGCTTGTTCTCTCATTATTGGACATAGGTTAAAGTCTTCCACTATGTTTGCCAAATTTTCCATTTTTCCTTTCAGCATTGTCAATTGCTATTTTATATAACATGATGTTACTACATTCATACAAAATTATAAACTGTGTATTGTATGTCTGTGTAGTTATCACTCTGATATGTCCCTCTTTATCTTTAGTTGTCCCTCTTTTCCTTTCTTTCTTTTTTAAAAAATTTGCTATAGGGTGTATGCACTCACTGGAAACAGGAAGAAAGAAAGAAGGAAAGTGAGAAAGCACTCCTGGGTGGGATTGCCACACCACAATCCTTTCTCCTCCATTCTCCTCTTGGGATTTGGGGTATGCATGCACATGTGCCCAATGCGTTTTTTTCTTTCTTTCTTTCTTTCTTGCTTTTTTTTTTTTTTTTTTTTTTTTTTTTTTTTTTTTTTTTTAGAGACTTTTTTTTTCTAGAAGGTGCATGTGCTCACCAGAGAAATAAATAGAAAGTGACAAATTTCCCCCCTGGGAGATGGCCACACTGTAATCCCTTCTCTTCCATTCTCTGTTCAGGAATCTGGGCACCCACCCATGTGCCCAGCATGAGTTTCAAGCCTCCAGTTCTGGGACTCGAACTGCAGTCACCCGTATGGGAGTCCAGCATCTTAACCATTATGCCACCTGCTGGCCCCGCCCAGTGTGTTTTTCAAGTTGCTGGATCCAGGACTCAAATTACACAGTTGGCCATGTGGGATCCAGTTGTCTTAACCACAATTCCATGGGCTGGTCCCTGTCCTTCTTTTCTTAATGCCTATTTTATCTAATGGCAGTCTAGCTACGATAGTTCTCTTTTGGGGGTTGGCACTTACATGGTATCAGTAAAGGGTAAACTCATCAGGTTTGGTTGGTCCAACCATTCTAAGAATGAACTGGCCCTCAGCAGACTCCAGAGAGATGACCTCTGAGAGACCTTGGAATATCCTGCCTGAAACCAGTATTTCGTATGCCTGAGCCTTGAGCCATGCTACATTGCTAAACCAGTGTTATGGACTTAATTCTGTCCCCCAGACGGATATATTGAAATCATAATGCCGAATACCACAGGATGTGACTGGATTTGGAGAAAGGGCCTTTAAAAAGGTAATTAGGTTAAAATAGGTGAGCCTGAATTCAACCTGAGAGGTATCATTATAAGAAAAGGAGTTTACGATACACAGAGGGACAATTATGTGAGGACTCAGCAAGAAGGCAGCCATCTGCAAGCCAAGAGAGAGGACTCAGGAAGAACCAACCCTGATGGCACCTAGCCTTGACCTTTTAGTCTCCAGGCTGTGAAAAAACAAATTTCTGTTGTTTAAGCCCATTTGGGGAATTTTGTTATGACAGCCCTAGCAAACTAAAACAACTAGATAGCTTATACTAACAGTGTGACTTACAGTGAAAGGCTGCTTTGTATGCCTGAGGCCCTGGGCTGTGTGGTATCAGTTTGATCTGTGGAGGCTAGAGACCAAGCAGCTAAGATTAGTCACTCAGACAACACATACTCACATGACTGGACACCATGGCTCCAGTGAGCTTTCTTGGTTGGCAATGCTTCATACATATTATCACACGTCATTGCCGGAAGAATTGTGAATGTTCCACACAACTTGGCTGGGAGGAGACGCCTAGGAAGTCATACCTGGTTTCTTCTGGACTTTGCTTGTGTGCCTTTTCCCTCTGCTAATTTTAATTTGTAACATCTGCTTTAATAAACTGTGATCATAATATAACAGTTCTCTGACCTGGGGAATCCTTCTGGTGGATCATCAAGCCTGGCAGTGATCTTATGGGTCCATGACACACCTAAAAGTAAAGGCTATTCCTTTACCTTTTTTTCCTTTTTCTTTTCTTTTTTTAGTTTTTGCTTAAGATAGGATATGTGCGCTTGCCAGAGACAGATAGTGACAAAGAGAGAAAGAAAGGGAGAAATCACCTTCCAGCGGGGATGGCCATGCCACAATTTCATGTCCTCCACTCTCCTCTTGGGATTTTGGGCACTGAATCTGGGACTCAATTTGCAAAGTCAGCCATATGGGATCCAGCACCTTAACCTTCACACTACCTGCTGGACCCCATTCATTTACATTCAATCTCTCTGCATCCTCATATTTAAGATGCATTGCTTATGGCAATATATGTATAGTTTAACTCTTTTATTTTGATTCAGTCAATCTTTGTCTTTTACTCGCAATATTTAGCCCACTTAGAGTTAATGTACTTCCTGATATATTTTAGTTTATACCTACTATGTGAAGTTTTTCTATTTATTTAATTTGCTTTATTCTTTTCCCTATTGTTTCTTGCATTTATTTGGGTTAAGTATTTTTCCTATTATTTCTTGCATTTATTTGGGTTAAGTATTTTTTTCATTCCATTCCTCCCACCTATAACAAATTTCTGTTGTTAAAGCCCATTTTGGGAATTTTGTTATGACAGCCCTAGCAAACTAAAACAACCAGATAGCTTATGGCAATATATGTCTCTTTATTACTATTATTATTTACTATTTCCTACCTTTATTATTCTCTTAAGGGTAACCCTGGATGACAACATGCCTGAAGAACTACGCCCTGTACTTAGTTTTTCTCTTTAGAAATATTTTCACTTTTACCTTTACTTTTGAAGGGTATTTTTGCTACAGAAGTCTAATTAAATTCTAGGTTGGCAGTTTTTTGTCTATCAGTTTGAATATTTCTTGCCTTTTGACTCTAGGAATTTGTGTTGAAAAGTCTTCTATTGGTCTGATGGTTACATTTTTTAAGTTGCTTTTTGCTTCTGCCTCCTTTTATTTTAAAATAAGATAAATCTCATTATTCATTTAATTAGTTTTTAATTTTTTGGGTGTGTGCACTTGCTGGAGAGAGAGAAAGAGAGAGAGAGAGAGAAAGAGAGAGAGAAATTACTCTCCAGGAGGGATGGCCATGTGACGATGAAAGAAATTACTCCCCAAGAGGGATGGCAATGTGGCGATCCCTTCTCTTGGCACACACACACACGCCTGGAGTGTTTTCCAAGCCACTGGGTCCAAGACTCGACCAGCACAGTGGGATCCAGCCATGTGGAATTCAGCTGCCTCAACCACCATATCACCGGCTGGCCCCATCTGCCTCCTTTTAAGGTTTAAGGTAGTATTTGCATTTATCCTGCTTGGAATTAATTGGACATTTTGAACTTGTGAATTGATGCCATTAATTTGTCTCTAGAATTACAGTCTAACATAGCTTCTGCTCCATTATTTTTCTTTTCTCCTTCTGAGATTAAACCATACAAATTTTAGAACTTTTTCAACATGTTTCACGTATCTCTTACATTCTTTATGTATTTTTCATCTTTTAAAAATCTTCGTGCATCAATCTTGATATTTTCTATTGTCTAATCTTCTAATCCTCTTCCACTTTTACCAATCCTACCAATCTATTTCAATTCTTTCTTTCTCCATCTACTCTTAAATTCATTGTATTCTAGGCATCAGTTATGTTTCCAACTCTAGAATTTGCACATTTTTTCCTTTAGTGAAATTCTCTATCTTATCTATTTTCTTTATATTAATACATTGGTTTATTTTGGTCGGCTGCATTTATTTTTAGTTTGTTTGTTTTTCCCTATAGAGTGCATGTGCTCGACAGAGAGGAAAAGTGAGAAATCACCCCCAAGGGGGACTGGCCAACCCACAATCCCTTCTCCTTTCGGGATTCTGGGTATGCACACACACACACACATACTCAGTGTAATTGTCAAGCTGTCTGGTCTGGGACTTGAACCATAAAGTCGGCCATGTGGGATCCAGCTTCCTCAACCACCACAGTAGCTGTCTCCTTAATAAATCATTTTAAAGTCCATGTCAGATCATTCTAATACAAGTGTCATCTGTGCGTTTATCTTACTATTTCTTCTTGGTATGTATAGTAGTTTTTCATTGAGAGCTGGCCATTGTCTCTGACATATTAGAGAGGTTCTATATTCCACTACCTTTCTTGAGAGAAGGTTCACCTTATACTCTAGGGTGTCTAGAGTGTGGACAGACTACCTTAATTCAAAGTAACAAGAGGCAGAATTGCAGTCCTTGTAAATCTCATTCTATCTTTGGTTCATGCCCATCTCTAGGTTCTGCCCTCCTCAGACCCCAGTTGGGATTTTTTATAGGAATTATTTATTTATTATCATTTTTTTTTAAATTTTGACCAGAGAGAGATAGAGAGAGAGAGAGAGAAAGCAAGCCGCCAGGTCCGGAACTTGAACTGCAGTCAGCCATGAGGGAGTCCAGGAGATGGTTGAAAACTTTACTCAGATTTTCACTGAATTTCTTATTAACTTCTTAGCCTCTCACTACATGTATTAATATATAAGCAAATATTTTAAGGGAAATCATTGAGTTGGGCCTTCTCACCTATTTTGAGTCCTACCTCATTGACACTATCATTAATTTTTCTCTCCCCTTCTCTGTAAAATTGCTGAAAGCTCTGCTGGCTTCTTTACCTCTTAGAAGTAATAGCCCATGGGGCCAGCAGACAGTATAGTGGTTATATCACTGGACTCCCACATTGCTGACCGTGGTTTGAATACTGAACCCAGTGGCTTAGAAAATCACACCAAGTGCCTGTGAGTGCATGCCCAAAATCCTGGGAGGAGAATAAAGAAGGGATTGTGGTATGGCCATCACCCCTGGATGGAAGGGGTGGGTGTGGGGGGGTATTTCTCACTTTCCCTCTCATGGTCTTTGCCTCTATCTGTCCAGCAAGCACATGCACCCTAAGGCAAAAACCTCTTTAAAAAAAAAAAAAAAAAGAACAGTCCTATTTTCAGATGCCTCTAGCTCCTTTTTCTAAGTCAAGAATTGGTAAACAAGTGCAGCAGCAGTTGCAAAAGTGATAGGATGACACTGCATGAGGCTGAGGCCACACTGGTAGGCCTGAATTCAGATCCTAGATCAACCTGTACAGACCAAGTATAGTAGCACATGCATGTGATCCTAGCTAACTGGGAAGTGAGGCAGAGAATAGAAATGGTGAGATCCCATCCAAAAATACCTCTCTCATTTCCATTAAAAATTAAAGAATGGGGGAATAGCAGGTGGCAAACTGGTTAAGGCACTGGGTTCCCATATGGTCAACTGTGGTTTGAGTTCCACACCCATCGACTTGAAACTCACACCAGGCACATGTGCATGCATTCCCAAAATCCCAAGAAGAGAAAAGAAAAGGGATTGTGATGTGGCCATTCCCCTGGGGGGAGGGGGGATGTGACTGCTTGCTTTCTGTTTCTCTCTCTCTGTCTTTTTGGTGAGTGCATATGTCCTATAGCAAAACTCTCTCAAAAAAGAAAAGAAAAAATAAGGGCTAGAGGTGGTATAGTGGTTAAGGCACTAGACTCCACATGGCCCACCACGATTCGAGTCCCAGACCCAGTGGCATGAAGATCACACTGGGCACATGCGCATGCATGCTCAAAATTCTCAGAGGAGAATGAAGGACAAGGGATTGTGGTATGGCCATTCCCCATGGGGGGTGGTTTCTCACTTTCGCTCTGTCTCTCTGGTGAATGCATGTACTTATGGCAACATTCTTAAACAATTAATTAAATTTAATTTAAAAAATTTTAAATAGAGGGGCCAGCAGATGGCATGGTGGTTAAAGTACTAGACTCCCATGTGGCTGATTGTGGTCAAGTCCCAGACCTGGCAGCTAGAAAATCATGCCACGTGCATGTGAATACATGCCCAAAATCCCAAGAGGAGATGGGAGGACAAGGGATTGCAGCATGGCCATCCTCCTCAGTCCTGCTTTCTCACCTTTCCACTCCCCCCCTCTCTCTCTCTAGCAAGCACACGTGCCCTATGGCAAAAATCTAAAAATAAAATAGGGAACCAACAGTTAGTGTAATGGCTATGTCGCTGGACTCCCATGTAGTCGACCACGGTTCGCATCCCCGACCCGGTGGCTTAAAACTCACACCGGGCGCATGTGCGTGCGTGCCCAAGATCCCAAGAGGAGAATAGAGGAGAAGGGACTGCGGCATGACCATCCCCCCGGGGGGTAATTTCTCGCTTTCTGTCTCTTTGTCTCTCTCTGTCTGTCTGGCAAGCGCACGCGCCCTTTAGCAAAAAAAATCTAAAAATAAAATAAAAATTAAAAAGTGATAAACAGCTGGAGGGGTAAATATCAGCTTACTTCTCTCTAATTCTCTTCTCTTTAGAAACTCAGCTCAAGTCCTGGCTTACTACAGATGTCCATTTTGCCTTCAGACCATTTTATTATTTTATGAATCTGGATTTTCTACTTCTCAGTTGGGGCAGTGATCTACTCGAAGAACTTCATTATAACTAGACATATAAACTCAATAAAGGGTAATTTTATAGGTGGCACCAAACTGAATACATTCCTAGACAGAATAAAATAAAAACACAGAAATAATCATGACAGCTCCCCTACTGTACACTCACTATGTGCCAGACTTTGTGATAAGTGGTTAGCTATAGTAGGTCATTTAATTTTTACAGAAAAATCATGGACGAGGTACTATTATTTCCATTTCACATTTGTGGAAACTGAGGCTTAGAGAATTAAACTTATCCAAGCAATGTGAAACCTAAATACACAGAAAAATAAAACCAGGAAGTTTTAAAAAATTGTGATTATATATACATGTATGTATATATCATAAAATTTGTCATTTTAACCACTTTTAAGTGTACAATTCAGTGGCATTAAGTAAATTCAGAATGCTGTATAACCATAGCCACTATCTTATTCCAAAACCTTTTATTACCCTAAACAGAAATTCTATAGTCATTAAGCAATAACTCCCCTGTTCTTCTGTTTACTTCGTCTCTCTGAATTTGCCTATTCTGCGTATTTCAGATAAGTGAAATCAAACATTATTTGGCCTCATGTCTGTATTTCTCTTATTCAATAAAAAAATTTAAGGGTTATTTCACTTCATTTATTATTATTATTAGGGCTTTTTTATTTGTTTGTTTGTTTTTTATTCACCAGAAACAGACAGGGAGGGTGGGAGTGAGAAAGCAAGCTGAGCCACCAGGTCTGGGACTCGAACCATGGTTGGCTATGTGAGAGTCCAGCACCTTAACCACCATGCCTGTTGCCCCCCCCCCCAATGTCTGTATTTCTCTTAACATAATGTCCAACATTCATCCATGTTGTAGCATGTATCAGAACTTCATTCCTTTTTATGGTTGACTGATATTTCATTGTATGTATATACCATGTTTTGTTTATCCACCCATCTGTTGGGCTATTGGGTTGTTTTCTACCTTTAGCTATTGTGAGTAATTCTGCAATGAACAATGACATATAAATATTTGTTTGAATCCTGTTCTCAGTTCTTCTGGATATATATACTAAGGAGCAGAATGTGTGGACCATATGATAAGTCTATATTCAACTTTTTGAGGAACCACCAAATTGCTTTCCACAGCACCTGCACCATTTTACATCCCACCAACAAAGTACAGGGGTTCAAACCCCTCCACATCATTGAAAATTTCGTTATTTCTTTATTTCTTTCTTCCATGAACCAGACAGACAGTGACAGACACTCCCAACAGAGTCTCACTCCACGATCCACCCCCAGCCAGCCAGGATCATAAGCATGTGCAAGCCTGGTGAGCACAGGGAGACCTGGGATCCAGCACCTTCCCACGTGGCCTCAGCAACAAACCACCATTGTGCCATGGCTGTCCTTTGTGATTTTTAAAAATTATAGCCATTCTATTCCATGTGAAGGTGGAGGAATTGGGAAGTTCTCTTGGAGCCCACTGGGGCATCTGGACATCAGAAACTGCAGGATCCCTGAAGTTGGACATTGAAGAAGCTTGGCTCAGGGATGTCAGCACCTCCTGTAAGGACTTTCAGGGGCAGTAGTGAGGGGACCTTGGTGGCCTTCCTGAGCAGATGTTGACAATAAGGACCTAAAAGAAGGAGATAACAGGCCCTGGTGGGGACTGGTCAGCAGATCTGTATATGGGGTCCAGGGACACACAACTTCTCAATATGACTGCATCCCTGGGTGGGCACTAAGGGCTGGCAGCAGTCTGATTGTAGCTGCTGTCATATGGGCCCAGCAGGGGCTCCACATAGGAAGCTTCCTGAGACCCACCAACCTCCTGCCTCCCCACTAGGAAGGGTCAGAGGGAGCAGCATGCAGAACCCAATGTCTGCAAGGTTGGAAAGGAAAAGGATAGCCCTGAGCCCAGGGCTGCTCCTGCAGCCGTCCCAGTGGGCAGCCATGGCCGCTGGATACTTGCTTTTGTTTTCACGTGGTCATTAAGGCACCTGTCCCTGAGACCTGACCCAGAGGCACCTCCCACCCCCATTCCATTCCTCACATAGCTACTTGGATGTGCAGTCCCAGGGGATCTTGTCCATCTTTCCTAACTCCTATGTCCAGTGGCACACACCACCACCACCCCAGCCTCACCCCCACTAAAACCTACTAGAGGCAGGGCCCATGCAGAGGCCTTGGAGATGAGGTAGGGATTGCAGTGGGAGTGCTTCCCCTACACATTCTCTTGTGGTATGCAGTGCCACCTGTCCACCTTGTTCCTCTGGCGTAGGGCCTGGGCCAGGGACATTCAGCTTTGGGGTGCTGACCACACTATCACCTGTTTCCAGCCCACTTCGACAGTCTCTGTCTCTCCCCAGTGGTAACACTCTGAGCCTATGTGCTGTGTCTACACAGACTCTCCTTGCAACAAAGACCTACTACTACTCCCCAGCATTCCAAAGGCTATAGGCAGTGGCATGGGCCTTTATAGGGCCTCATGTGACCCACAGAGCAGAAAGCAGAATGCCTCCCTGGGCATCCTTCAGAGACCCTGAGTGCAGGCTGGGAGTCTCAGATTCTCAGAAAAAGGTGTTTAGCCAAACTTAGCACAAAAGGCAACTCAGGGACTAAACTCTACCTAGCAACAAGATTAGCAGCTCATTTTGCAAGCTGGTATTTTTATCTCCGGATGCAATCTGCTGTGAAGAGTGGCCGCCTCCTGCTGCCTGGAGAGCTGCTCCCTCCTGTACCACCTGGGGAGTGGTACAGAGGTACCACCCAGTTCTGCCTCCTCATCTCACTTGCAAGGTATCCATCCATTGGGGGAAGAAGGTGGAGCCTTAAAGTGGAGTCAGCCTTTCCTCCTATCCTCATTGGCCCTGTTTCCTTTCCCTCATCCCTCTGTCCTGATACTCCATAGCCTTTGCACTGCCCATGCTGTGTTGCAACAGAGCCTGACACCTGGTGGCCCATCAGATCAGGACCTGTGGGGCCTGTTTTGCCTCCCCAGGAGCTCATAGTGGGTTCTTTGGCTGCTGCTACACCGCATTCTCGGCTGCTCCCACTTGTCTCCATTCTTCCCTCCAACTCCCAGACTTTCTCTACATGCCTGCTCACCACTCCCACGAAGAGCAGGACCCCTGGCAGCCTAATGCCTGGTGCCTTTGTGAGGGCTGCCATCTACCAAAACTGTCATCTTAGGAGTTATGACAGCTTTAAGTTTAATAAAGAAAATATTGTGATATAAAATCTCCCAGAACTGGACTTTCAGTTTCAGAACAAAATGGGGTAGACTCTGTTCCCTGGACATAATTCAACAGACACCAAAGCTGGAGAGGAGGAGGCAGACTAGCTAGGGACCTTGAGAGTTGAGAACAACCCTATGCTGAATCCACTGGGATATTCGTTCATCTCCCACATATCCTGGACTGGGTGTAGAGAGCCTGCAACCTGAACTAACACCAGTCATAGACATGTCTGAAAACAAACCAGGGAAGAGTTACTCTCTCTGGCCACAGGCTGGGAAAGGGAGAGCCAACAGAGCCAGGGCTCCAGGTTCCACCAGCAGGACACCACAGGGAGCATCAGTCCATCCCCAAGGAGCACCAGTGCAGCCTGGGCCTCCCTGTCCCCCACCAAGTACCAGAGGAGCCCCAGACCCAGTGGAAGCACCTCCCATGCTTAGAGGCAGCACCACAAGAATGTGTGATGAGTTCTAAAACATAAACTGGCACAAAAGTAGGCCAGACCTGTACGTTAACCTAAAAAGGGTAACTGCCATAGGAGACCTAAATTGGGTAAGAGTCTCCTAACATAATGATCAAAGTGTCTAGGATATAATCCAAAATCATTCATCATACAAAGAATCAAGAAAACCACAATCTCCATGAAAAAAACAACTGATGCCAATGCCAAGAAAAATCAGATACTGCAATTATCTGATGAAAGTGTTGAAGCAGTTGTCACAAAAATGCTCCAACAAGCAATTACAAACTCTCTGGAAACAAATATAGAAATGGAAAAAATCTCAGCCAAAAGGTATATACGTTTTTGTTTTTTGAAGAGATTTTTGCTATAGGTCATGTGGACTCATGGCTAAGACAGACACAGAGAGACAGAAAATGAGAAATCAGCCCCCTAGGGGGGACGGCCACGCCACAATCCCTTCTCTTCCTGGGATTCTAGGCACACATGCACACACACACGCACCTGACATGAATTTTAAGCCGCCAGGTCCAGAACTCAAACCACTGTTGGCCACATGGGAGTCCAGCACCCTAACCACTATGCTAACTGCAGGCCCCAGAAGTTAATTTTTTATATGACCAAACAAATATCATATGATTGAAAAATACACCAAAAAATATAAATTAAAAATTCTTAACTGAACTCGGGACCAGCAGTTAGTGTAATGGCTATGTCGCTGAACTCCCATGTAGTTGACCGTGGTTTGAGTCTCAGACCTGGTGGCTTAAACTCACGCTGGGCGCGTGTGCATGCGTACCCAAGATCCTGAGAGGAGAATGGAGGAGAAGGGATTGTGGCATGGCCATCCTCCCTGGGGGGGGTGATTTCTAGCTTTCTGTCTGTCTCTCTCTGTCTTTCTGGTGAGCGCACACGCCCTATAGCAAAAACCTCTCCAAAAAAAAAAAATATATTCTTAACTGAACTCAATAACAAAGTAAAAAATTATAAAGAATAGAATCAGTAAATTTGAAGATCAATAGAATTTACTCAGTCTGAACAACAGAGAAAATAAATGGTAAAAAGCCGGAAGGGACAGGGGCCAGATAGTGGCACGGCAATCTCACATGTGAAGATGCTTAGTTCACGTCCAGAGATTGCCCTGAGCACATCAGGCACATGCATGATCCAAGGCTGGTAGAAGACTGGGGGTGGACTGTGGCATCAAGATCCTGCTGTCTCTATTTCTGTCTCTTCCCCCAAAGAATAAATAAATAAATATACTATTTTTCCTTCCCCTAAGGATAGAACTTCAGGAATTCATGAAACAACACAAAAGATCGAACATTCATATCATTAGAGTCCCAGGACAGATGAAAAAATGTAGGGCTAAAAAAAATAATAATCTGGGGCTGCAAGGTGCATGGTGGTTAAGGCACTGGATTTCCACATGGATTCGGCAACTTGAATATTATGCTAGGCTTATTGTGTGCATGCCCAAAATCCCGAGAACGGAGGAGGAGGACTGCGGCGTGTAGGGGCTCTCATGTCACAGGTGGGAATATAAAATGTTATAGCAACGCTGGTGGACAGTTTCAGTTTTTCAAGAAGTTAAACATACATTTAAACACAGGACCCAGCAACTGCACTCCTGGGTGTCTATCCTAAAGAAATAAAAACATATGTTCACTCCAAAGTCTATAGACAAGTGTTCATAGCAGCTTTATTTGTAATAAAAAAAGCTGGAAACTAACCACATGTTCTTTGATGGGTGGACAGCTAAACGAACTGTGGCATATCCATGTACCTTGCTGTATAATTAACCAAAAATAAAAAAGGAATGAGCTAAGATACACACAATTGCAATATATATTAAGAAAATTAAGGTGAATGAAAAAGCCAATCTCGAAAAGATCCATCTGGCATAATCCGTCTACCAAACGTCCATTAAGTAGTGTTGGAGGGGAAGGGTGCCTGTAAGAAGTCACCAGGTTGCCTGGAAGAGACGGGAGATCTGGATCCTGACTGAGTGCAGTTGTACGTGGTCACGGGTGATGGAACTGCGGACAGCTGCAGACACGGTAGCACAGGCTCTGCAGACTTGATGGAGGTGGAGGAAGTTCCCTGGGTTTAACGTGCCACCACTGCCACAGCCTCTCAGGATCATCCCTTGAAGTGCCTGGGACATCTTGTTACACCTTCCCAGAGCTATCACTGCTACAAATAAAGTAAAATTGGCCCCAGATGTGCGTTTATGGTAATTTCGTCCACATGTGGAAGATAACCTCGATGGGCTGCAAGGAAGGACCCATTTGTACCTTCATTGGGTGGGCGGGACCGTGGGAAAAGCCAGCTGCTCCTGCTAGTGCCCCTGTAGCTGGCCTCTGTCAACCCAGCCATCCAGACTGCAGGTCTGCCAGCTCCCTAGCAACTGTGGCTCCGCCTGCCCGGGACACCATCCCTGAGGGAGGGTCTGTACCCTGAGCACCACCCCCAAGGAATCAGTCAGCAGGACTGCGGCTCAGCTCCTCGCGTTCCTGGTGCTGTCTGGCTGCTAACTTTCCAGAAGACTCAGATGCAGGGACTTCACATGAAGTTTGTTTTTGCAATACGGTGACAGGCTTGCAGCCTTCACAGGCACTGAGTTCAGAGTGAGAAGATGAAGGGTCCTGGAGATGGACAGGACGACCTCATGAGCTGCGCACTGGGCCTGGGTGATGTGATCAGGCTTATCAGTGAGTCTGCCCCCAGCCAGAGGAACATGGAGGACAGGCATGGCCTCGGTTACCAGTGGGCCTGGCCTGTGGTGAGGCCCTGAAGTGGCTGGATGCTGTGCCTGTTTGGTCTGTCTTGGTGGCGGATGGCCCCAGGCGGCAGGAGGCCATTCACTGGAGGACAGGGTTGCCAGCTTCCATGGCCCTTCTGGCTGGTCATTTGCAGTAGAGGAAACTAAGGCATAAGGAGGCCAGATCCCCTCTGCAACTTCTCCATGGTGGGCTCTGCCACTGGGGTAGGGTCATGGTGTCCCGCCTCCCACCCCAGGCCCCAAGTGGGCTCTACCTTGTGAGAGAAGTGAGGTGAGGTGGTAGTTACAAACACCTTTCCATGTCAGGTCATTCACCTGGCTGCCAGCAGGTGCGTCTGTAGAACCTGCCACCCTGCACATACCTGACTTCCCACATTTTGGGCCCCAGTACCTGACTTTCCACATTTTGGTGGAGCAGGTCTTGGGTCCCAGGGGTCCTCAGGGCCCTAACGTGTGGTCAGATCTCAGAGGACTTGGGCCTGGCCAACACCCACAACACTCCTGTAGGTTCCTGTCTCCAGCAGATGCCCTCTGTCTTTCCCTTCAGGGGTCTCCAACAGCAGCCACTGTCCTCTGTTCAGTTTTCTGGTGGCAGCTGCCATATGACCACCTCTCTCTGATGGAACTGAGAAAGGTGGCTGATCCCTGTGCTCTGCTTCTAGTGCCCTGCCCAGGGTGTGCAAGACATACAAGGGGGCTCTGAGGCTCTGGCTGGGGTGCTCTTCCCTGAAGGTTCTTGGGCAGGGGTGGGGACAGGCACAGGGAAAACACGCGGAGATCCCATCTATCTTCTTGCAGAGCCAGCGGCAGAGCAGAGCAGGCCCTTCCCAGGCAGGGCATCCCCTTGGCCCCAGTCCTGTCGCCATCTCCAGGATAAAAGCCAGGAGAGGTGGAGCTTCTCCCAGCAGGACCTGTCCACATTGCTCAGCCTGTTGGATTCTCCCTCAGGTCCCAGGCCCAGCCTGGCTCTGAGGTTTGCAGGGCTCACAGGTAGTACTGTGGAAAGGCTGGATGAGTGGTCTGTGCTCTCTAGGCAAGCTGGGCACAAATAAGGCGGGAGAGTTGGACCATCCTTACCCGAAGCCCTATGAGGAGGAAATATGGCTGCTCATTCAGTTGCCCGGCAGGTGATGAATGGGTACTCACCTACAAACCAGACGGGTAGGTAATGTCACAGGCACAGCTGGGAAACAGGTCTCCAGTCCTCCAATAACAGGCCCCAGGCACAGGAAAGCAAAGGTGGCCTTTCTGGGGGGTCTGGACTCCAGCCTGGAAGCAGGGGCAGCTCCTGTCCCACGTGCCCACCCTCCAGCCCTATCCCACATCTGTCCCCAGCTGGGAATGCAGAAGACAGGAATGTAGGGATCCTGGGCAGGGACCATTGAGCCTCAAGGGGATCCTAGAGGCATGAGCATTTGCAACTTGCAGTGTGGACTAGGGTGAGGGCTCTGTAATATCAGTTTGACAAAGAACTCTACCAGGAATTTTTTTTTTTTTTTTTTTTTTTTTTTTTTTTTTTTTTTTTGTTAAGAGGGTGCACGTACTTGTCAGAGAGAGGAAACACAAAATCACCCCCCCCCCCCCAGGGGACAGTCACACTGCAACCCATACTCCATTCTCCTTTAGGGTTTTGGGCACACATGCACACATGCCCAGTATGCTTCTCAAGCCACCAGATTCAGGACCTGAACTGCTCAGTCAGCTATATGGGGTCTAGCCACTTTGATCACCATGCCACAGAGCTGGCCTAGGAAAAATTTTCAACTTCTACTAGGCTTCCACCTAGAACTGTCAGCACTGCAGGCAAGGTCTGTTCACTGTCACCCACTGTACCCTCCCCAGTGACTTCTGAAATCTGTGCCACTAGACAGGCCACAAAGGCCGCCTCTGGATCTGAACTTCTTTCCTGAGTGCAGCTTCCCAAATAGTCAAGGTAGGCCATCTTTTTAAAGCCGCAAAGTGTATTTTTCAAACAGCATCCTGTTAGTCCACTTGGGCCTGGTGGCCTATCCAGCCCTCACCCCTGCTACTTGTGAAGCATCTGGAGTCCTGACCCCAAGTGACCAGCACTCAGAGCTCTGCCTTCCAGGGGTGGGGCGGTGCTCACTATGAGGTGCCTACAGGAGTGCAGGTCTTCCCAGTGGCATGGATACCAGGGCTTCAAGTGGACCCAGGGAGGAAGAGGAGACTTAGGGGAACTGGGCTCTGGAGATACCACACTGGGGATGCAAGCAAGCAAAGGGACACACACCAAGAGAGTCCCCTCACAAAGTAGAAAAGTACCTGTTGCCAGGTGTACTGGAGTCCTGAGGACAGCTGGGAAGATGTGTATGGAGGGACTAATGACAAAGACATCCCTGCAAGTGTAAGTGGTTCTCCTAAAAAAAGAAGACAAAATTGCTTCTGTCCCTTGATGATGTCATTTGTCTTCTTGGTGCGGCTGATGAGACCAGATGTTTTCAAGGATAACAAAAGCTCCAGGTGTGGCTCTTGCCACTGCAGCGCCATCTCTGAGGAGGCTGGGGAATAGTTTAGGAGTGCCAGAGCTTCCTACCACACAAAGAAAGCCTTCCACCAGGAAAGTCAGGCCAGGCCTGGCTGCCAACCCCTTGGAGGATGGCAGGACCCAGGGCCCACCCCAAGACCAGTGGGCTGTCTATACCTGGCAGGGCCCTCAGGTGCCTGTGCTTAGGTGTCCCCAGTAGCAGGTGCTATGTGGTACAGGGAGGCAGGGACAGCGGGTACAAAGCTGGGATGGCTATAGCACAGAGGCCTGCATTTACCTCCTCTCTAAGTTGGGGGTAAAACCGAACAAGGGTCTGGGATGGAGAATAGGCAGCCCCAGAGGCAGACTCAGTTCTCCTTCACCAGGTGCCTCTGCTCTGGGCCCTTCCTTGAAGGACACAGCAGCCACGGTGTCTGGGCCTCCTCACCTGGCTGGCTCAGGCCACGTGAGGACAAGCGGATCATACACTTGGCCACTAGTGGGTGAGGGGCTGGGACAGACAAATGCTGGAAACTAACCAAATGTTCTTCGATGGGTGGACAATTAAATGCACTGTGACATATCCATGTAGCTTGCTGTACACTTCCTCTAGTGGGACAGGCCTCACCCACTCTCCCCACTCCACATACCCTCTGTAGCCCCACAAAGTATATGAGCCCTTCTTCTGGATGGCCTCCCCACATTGTACCCAAGTGTCCCTGTGTGAGACCGGAAGTAGTCACTGCTGCTGGAACCTTCTCCTGAAGGCTGGCAGGGACCACAGCCTCTCCCAGGCTTACCTGTGTCAGCCAGCCTGCCTCTTCCTGAAGGGCCAGGCACACCTTGTGAGGGTGAGCCGCACAGGCTGGTGGGCGGTGCCCATGGCAATGGCTGGGAGCCTGAGCTTCACCCTGGTGCTGAGAGGTTAGTTAGGGGTTTTGGTGGGCACAGGATGCTGGAGAGCCTCCTCCCCCTTCCCACCTAACACGGAACACTGGCCCCATGCCAGGCCTGTGCTGTGGAACAACGGTGACCATGATGGCCCAAGGTGGAGTGCCTGATCTCAGCCCAGGCTTGTTGTACCCGTATGCTGCAGAGCAGCTGCATCCAGGACTATACCGAGGCAGCTGGCTTTGCTCTTTCATTCCAGAGAGACAAAGGCAGTCAAGCTCAGCCAGGAGAGGCCATAAGTCTGAGGCAGCTGTCCACAAAGCAAGCCAATGGGCAACCAGGGACCCTGTAGAGGGCACCAGGCCGGAGTCCTGGGCTGGCTCCCCAGCCATCAGCCACATGGCCTGAGGGAAGCCACTTTCTTCAACGACCATAGCACAGACAGGTTGGACTGCAAAGTCCCTGAGGGCCCATCCAGGTCCAGGCAAAAAAAAAATAATAATAAAAAAAAGCCTATGACTGTGAAGCATTAGGGAGGCCAGGCTGGCTGGGGCTGATGTAGGTCCATGCATGTGTCCTGCACCGGCCTCCTCATCCACCTTTCCCCAGGGAGAATGGTCACGGTCCTGCTTAGCAGTGAGCCCGTCCCCAACATGTGCCTGCGTCTCCAGGCAGGGTGTATACAGTAATCCCTGTGGACAACCCCACAGGGGTCCTGTCAGATGGGCCAGCTGAACTCACAGTCCCTGCCCCACCGACCTCCCCCCTCAGCCACCCCAGCAAAAAAGAGTGGCTGTGGACAGGTGGTGCTGCAAGAGAGAGGGGGCCTAGGTGGCCATGACAGGTTGGTGACAGCTGCCCACTAAGGGGTGGCCTGTGTTCCCTTCACAAGGCTCTCCCCAAAGGCCTTAGGCTGCCAGCTGAAAGATGGGGGACAGATCTCAGCCCCACCACGCACCAACACACAGAGAGCCAGCCTGTTCAATCGTCAATCTGGAGGACTAAAACCAACAAGCTAGGTCAACCAGACTGCATTAGTGTGAGCCCAGGAGGAGCATTAACCCCTCTTCTCATTCTGGGACAATTAACCACAGTGTCCCTGCCAGAAGGCCCAGGCTTTCTGCCCAAGTCCACTGATGGCTCTTGGGGCAGCATGCACTGGACACTGAGGGCCCAAAACTTGCCCTCTAGTGAGTTCATCTCAGATTTTGGAGATCCCAGGCAGCAACTGAATTCTAGAACCCATTTGGAAAGATGTGGGAACTATAGCTACATTTCATTCCCTGACCAAAAGCTTCTTAGATTTCTGAAAGCTGAGTGAAATCCTGCCCATTGCAATTGGGCTGATGGGAAACACCTTGGAAAGCTCTTGCTGTGGGTTTGTCCTGTGCGTGAACTGGGGACCTCCCAGCTAGCACTCACAGTGGTGACCACAGTAGATCCAGCAGTGAATGTCACACGCAGACCCAGAACTGCTTAAGTACAGATTTATTGTAAACCAACACCGAGGAGCAGGAGCAGCTTTGCAGGTAGACACCCACTCTCTTGGGTCCCTGGACAAGGGGGACAAGTCACCCTGCTTTCCTCGAACCTCAGCTGCTGGGGCCTAGTGGCCAAATTGCGGTTGTCGTGTCTAAAAAGAGAAAAGGCAGAGTATGCCAGCTGCAGAGGCTGCCAGTCTATGATGGCGCCTCAGGGCAGAGAATCAGTCGGCAGCCAGGATGGCCCATGCCCCACATGGCACAGGGACGGACACAGTGCTTACCCCTGCCACGTGGCCACTGTTCAGCACCACCCCTCCACCACTCTTCCTAGATGCTGGTCTGTCATTTGTTGAAATTGGACAGGGAGTGGGAAGAAATGCAACATGAAAAATAAAACTGGGCAATAGGAAGACAAGTCATCATGGGAGTGGTCAATTTGAAGCCTCCCAAATAATGGGGTATCAGCATCACAATCCACTTCATCACTCCTGGAAGACTGGCCATGGGGAAGGAGTGGGGCTGAGAACCACTCAGGAACTACACAGAGGGCATATATACACACATGCATGTGTGCGCGCGCACACACACACACACACACACACACACACACACACACACGGCACAAGGCCCCTATCAGATGGGGAGCACACAGGCAACAGCAGTGTGCAAGTCCTAGGCCTTAGCAGTAACTCCAGGAAACAACCAAAAGTTTCCTCAGAACCCCTTGTAGTGACAGAATTCTGCTCTCCAGCTTGGTAATAAACATTGGCCAATAGGACTCTCACATTCCAGAGAGGTACTGGGCTCTCTGCTCTTCTGTGAGAATCAGAGCCTGGACCTTATGAGCACCTCCCAGGGATGCTTTCTTGCAAGGTCCACCAGCCACCACTGCCCACCAGAAATCTGCCCATGCGACTGTTACAAGTCAGCTCCTGTCTACACAGCTGAAGTTGGAACCCCCCCTAATGTGTTCACAGAAGATGTATGCAGGGCCAGGTTCTTTCCTGAGTGGGCTCCCTTTGCATCCATGGGTCTGGATCCTCAGTGGCATAAGTGGTGCCTGGGAGCAGAGACCTACGGCACAGCTTTCTTGTGCAATAAGGCTGACAGCCACAGAAGGCCTCGGCAAGTACTCAGAGCACGGGCCCCAGGCCCTGCACCATGACTGCATCTTCGCACCTCAGCTGGAGTCCATCAGCAGCCACGGTACAAGGCACGAGCTCAGTGGTACTGAGGAAGTAGCTAGTCCCTGGAGAGCAAGTGGGACAAGTCCATGAGCTCCAGGGAGAGCTGTCCAGTGCCTGGCACAAGGATGGGCATCTTCATTGCTGATGGGATGGTGTAACTTCATGCCCTGTGCACATTTCTCCTCCCAAAGGCCCCTCAAGTCAGGAGTGCCCAGGACCTGTGCTGGAGTGCTCTGTCAATGGACTGTCAGATACGCGTGGGGCCACCTGGGAGCCAGGCTGTCTACTCCTGCTGCACTTTGATCCAATGCCCTCAGAGTGGAGGCCTCAGGAGAGTGCTGTGTGATGTTAGCCAGACTGGATTCCCTTCCACAACAGCCGAAGCAAGGCAACCTGGTCAGATGACAATGGATCCTCGCTGCACCCAGGCCTGGGCCAGAACCAGACTCTCCCCACAACCAGAACATGCTAATGGGACCTGGTTTCTGGTGGTTAGACTAGGAAGCTGAGGCAGGCCAAACACTCTGCAAGCAGTGAGCCAGACTGCATTGTGACGGCACCCAGTGAGAGAGGCCGAGGAGAAGGGGCTTATCCAGGAAGAGCTACCCAGCCCTCATCTGTCTGCAGGCCACAACCATGCTCCCCACCCACCCCAACCAGAGGAAAGCAAGCAAAATAGCGTCAAAACAACAGCAAGTGGACAGGAGGGGAGGGAGGAAATATAGCCTGCAGCAGTGGTTGCTGGGGAGACAAAAGCAAGTGACCCCAGTGTGCTGGGACATCTCCTTCCTGCATCAAACACCTCCTCGAGGGCGGTGCAGCCACAGCGGCCACATGGCAGCTGGCCCACGCTGCCTCTGGAGCAGTCTGGAGAGATGAGGTCAGGGTGGGGCCTGGTCCACCCTGAATAGGAGGATGGCTAGGGACAAATAGGACACCCAAGTTCCCAGTATGCAGGGCCGAGGGATAGCCAAGGATGAGGCCCCACTGTCTCGCTGGCGAGGGGTCCTCTCCTCCGGTCACTAAAACTGCACAGCCCCCGGGGAGATGTTGAACATGGCCGGGTCGAATCGCTGGCCTCGGAAGGGAGAGCCTTCTGCATCCCACCCCTTCTTCAGCATCTCATGGACTTTCTACAAACAGAAAACAGAGAGGTTAGGGGGTCCCTGGCGCTGCACCTGCACACCCAGAACATACTTGGCCATAGCCCAGAGCCGCCTGCTTCCTTGGTTGCAGGACCAGCTGGCAAGCACCGCGCACCCAGGCAGCCACGCGACCAGAGAGGCACTGGCTGTCTGCCCATTTCCCAAGAGGCTGTGTTTCCCACAGGCTGAGTTCCCACCCCTCCTCTTCTGTCCCCAGCAACGTCCTGGCTGCTCATTATGGTTCACCTTCTGCCCCACTTTCACCAGAATTTCCATCCAAATTCCAAGAAGCTTGTAAGGCCTACAGCTTCCAGACACTGCCTGACCCTAACCCCACTAGGGCGTTAGGGATGCAGAGAAGGAGCTCTAGCCTCCCCTTCCCAAAGAAGAAAGTTCTTGACATCATCAGACAATCCAAGGCTTATCTGGGAGATGAGCAGAGGAACGGAGCTCAGATGTCCAGCAGTGTACCTCCAGGTGGTAATCCCCAGCTTCAGCAGCCCTCCCCAGCACGTGGCCATGGCCAGGGGACAGTGAGAAGGCTGTACCCCTAAAGAAGAATCTGCACCTGTGTCTCCACATCTGCCTTCCTCCCCTGGCCACTGGCAGCATACTCAGGGCTGGATAATCTCCTTTCTGACCACGAGAGACAAAGTCGATCAGCCACATGCAGGGCCAGAGGTGCCCCCACCACTGTGGTCCTGTGATCTTGTGCCAGAAGGCTCTACAGAAGACACTCAGAAGAAAGATATTGCTTTTCTAGTCACAGGCAGGGCGGACATTCCCTGGTGTCTGGAGAGGCTGTTGGACTCCCACTCATGGCTTCCCTTGAATTAAAGCCCAACCTGACCTTGTTGTATCCCATCCTTATCCCTGACTGACACAGCACTGAGAGTGTCAGAGGCACTTGCCATGAGATGGGGATTAATTGACATGATTGTCAACTTCTTGTAGGCATCTCCCATCAAAGCAGCGTTTTGGAAAGGGCATCTCAAGAATAAACCAGTCTGAGTGAAACCAGGGCAAGTTCCTCCCAAGGCTGGGGGCAAGACACCCTCTGAGCAGCCCAGACAGCGGGGAAAAGCCAAAAAGGATACCCTCAACGGCCAGCTGCACAGGTGTCTGAACTCTGGATGGAGCCCGGCAGCTCCATCCTCAGACCAGCTCCCAGACACTGAAGCTCAGAGTGCAGAGGGCATAGAGCTAGACATTGCCATCTGTCCTGCACATCACAGGTGCTGTCCATCAGGTGGGTTCCAGGCCACAGGCTCCAGACACAAATATGAGTGCAAATGGAGATGTGGCACCTGCCACTCCACATCCCAGGGAAATGAGGAGTGCAAACTCTTCTGACTTTGGAAGGCTACCTCATGGAGACAACACAGACCTGAAATGGTAATAGGTACTGTTACTGCAAAATACACAGTGTCTGTGGCCCCAGGAGCACAGCTTCAACTGTGCTGTGCCAAGAACAGCATCAATACCAGAGCACAGTACCAATCCACACAGAGGACAGACGTGGCCAGGAGACCCTGGCACCACATCATGGTGCCCGCCGCCAGGGGAGCTGCTAAATGAGCAGAGTGTCTAGCCAGCCACAGCTCTGGAAGGGTCTCTCTTGTCTATAGGGATCCCTGACAACCACTGAGCAAAATGTGGCTGGACTGCTGCAGACAGCACCTGAAGACTTGGCCTACTTTCAAGGACTCTTCCTCATTTTTCACTAATAAACCACAGGACCCCTGACAGGTAAGCCCTGGGTGGTGTGGCCTGTGAGCCAAGCACTCCCTAGGTCCTTCCAAGCCCAGACAGGAGCTGAGCCTCTAGTACTGGCACCACATACTCACAGTGACCAAGGCCCCGAGCAGTCAGCCACTCCAGTCTACAGACATAGGTTTTTTGTGTCTATGAGCAAGTCAGCCCAGCTCAAGTCATCAGTGCCTGTTCTAGCCCTGATGAGTGCTGCCATCGGGCAGGCACATGGCCCCTGATGGTCACATGGCAAGTCCATGGTAGACGAGGCCCTTCTTGCAGAACACGGTATCTCATAGGCATGTTCTGAGTCCTCCCAGGCCCTGGGCTCCCAATGCTTGGCTGATTACAGGAACCTCTGCTCAACACCAGGATCTCTGTGGTGCCTGGGATGGGGGCAACTTACTCACAGAACACCAACAGGGCAGCCCCATAGAACACACCAATTTCAAGGTGGCAGAGCAGAGAGGCATGCATGCTGCATGCATGAATACGGCTATACACAGGGCACATGTACTATGGCAGCACTACCCTCTCCCACCTGTGAGCCAGTCTACCCCAGGATGGCAATGATGAAGTTGGGGAGAGTTCAAGGCCCAGAACTTCTTTGGAAGTGGCCTTAGTTTCTCTAGAATAAATAGACCTGATCCTAGGCAGCAGTCTAGGCAATGGCCACCTCAACAAGGGGCCTTGGGCCTCCAGGAATGGAGGACAAGAGCCTGGGAGGCCTCCTGGTAAGACTGGGTGCAAAGCAGATCAACTGCTCTTTCAGAAGAGAAGATTAAATGGCTAGACTCAAATACCACAAAGGCAGGTCTATGTCTGTCCTCCCTGCTACAAGCAAGGCTGTCAGGAGTCTCCTTGTCATGGGCTACAAATGGGAGACTGGGCAGCACCAGGGGCACAGATTGCAAAGGAGGAGTATGGGGGGCAGGGAGGAAGAAAAAGGGGCGGGCGAGGGGTGGGAAGGAGAAGGAAGAAGGCAGGACTGGCCATGCCCAATACTCCCACATATGTCTGGTATGAACAGCAGCTCCTCTGACCACCAGGTGTTACTGTCATTTTTATTTAGTTCTGACTGGTATGTTCTGCGAGATGACATCACAGAACTTGGAGGTGGAAATGGTTGTAGAGTGTTTCAGCTTCTCTCAAGTCTCACATTTGAAGTCTGCATCAGACCTCACCAAGACTGTGCCTCTGAGTTGAATGAACACAGCTCAGCCCATGACAAAGACTAACTTCTAGCTGTCTGTCCCGCACAGACTCAGTGTCAGCATCTAGGGAAGACCCCTGTGCTAGGTCCTTGGTCCCTCCATCCTGAGGCACAAAGACACACTTCTGAGGAACGCCGGTGAGACTGCCTTCTAACCTGCCCAAGACAACAAGCACCTGTGTTCACTGTCGCCACTCAAAGCAGAATCTCCTCACTGGTTGCCTTGTGATGATATCACAGCCCTTCCAAAGACATAGTGCTGAGTGTAGATGCAGGTGGGCAGGTCCCTCACATCCAGTCCCCGGTAGCTGCTACAGAAGCCCCATCATAAGGAAAAGGTCCAACCCTCAGTACGGCGGCCACAGGCAAACGCCCCGTGACTGGATTAAACTGTGACTGCAAGGTTCAGCTGAGGTGCACTCTGGGAACACCGTAATTATTGCTTGAGGCCACTGTGACCTTTATATGGACACAAATCACAGTTCCTTCAGCCTCGCTGTGCCCTAGGTAAGGGGCCAAACCAAGAGGGTACTCTCTGCCACAGAGAACTGGGCTGGGGACACGAGGGCTGAAAGGACAGAAAGGTCCGGAATCAGGTCTGGAAATCCGAAAAAGTTCTGGAATCAGGCCAGGGTCAAACCTCACCCCTGATGCTTGAGCTGCTTCCTTGGGAGCCTGAACATGTCCTGTGACCTTGAAAACTCAACCTCTTTCTGGGGACACAGTGGAGGGCCCTGACTCAGTCACTCAGCCTTCCTGTAGGACACTGGTGCTCACCCTGCACTCCCTGTGCAGCAGAGGCATCTGTGCGGATGGACAAGAAGGAACAAACATGGTGGTAGAGCTCACAGAACACTAATACCAAAGGCAAGGCCACCAGGCAGGAATCCTCCAGGAGAGCAGCAGGGAAACTTGCAATCTAAATGATTTCCTGGGGCGGGAATCTGGAGGCTGGCCCATGCCCACAGCCACTCCGTGGCCCAAACCCACAGTGCTATGTATGTGGGACACTGGAAGTTAAAAATAATCAGAGGAAAGCAACTCTTCCTTCCCTGAATAGCTGCTCCTGGGATTATTAAAATAGGAAGACTGTATATATCTGATTAATCACTCTCGTTGCCATGGCAGACTGTGCTGGGTGCGACGCCGGTCAGTCGTGTACCTTCCTCCTGCTGCTCCCCACACAGCCCTGACTCCATAAAGGTCTCAGGCAGGCCTGACACTTGGCCACTACTCTCTTGGCACCGGTCCTCCACAGTCAGGACCTGACCTGGCTGTGACCCTAGCCCACACACCTCCAGTGAGGGTCCCGCGGGGCTGCAGGGAGCGTTGGATACATTAGATGCCTTACAGGCCCTGCTACCTGAGCTCTGTCCAGGCTTGGGTTGTAGCCAAAAGCAGCAATCAGGTGATGCAGGCAGCCTAAGCTGGCCTGTTGGGGTTACATACTTCTTCCTACCCCTCTACCCCAGTGTCAGCCCTGCCCATATGTACCAGCTCATGGCTCTGTGGCTTGCCCTGCAGCTTCTGGTGGTAGTCGAAGGTGAGCCTGTCCAGCACTGCCTGTTCTTCCTCGTCCACGGTGGCCATGGAGCGCTCCTTGTGGATCTTGTCAATGTCAATAGGCTCTTCTCCCTCCAGGATGGCGCTCCACCAGTACTCGCCCACCTTGCTCAGGTTCACCTAGGGAGAAGAATCAAGGTATGAGGCACAGGAGCTAGACTCAGCAGGGTCCACAAAGGGTGGGTGTCCGGGCTAAACCAGGACCTACAGCTCAGTGAGAGGCACCATCTGGGTAGGGGCTCGTGACCCTCTCATGAGAATGTGTCTGCTGCAATACAGCAAGGTGAAGAGGTGCAGGGACCTACATTTGTGACATCTTTGTCCCTCTTCCTCAGGTCCTCCATCACCAGAAAAAAGGCAGTGCCCACCCCCAGTTCATCAAGAGGACCCCACATGAGCCTTTCCAGGTCTTCCCTGCCCCGCATCAACCAGCAACCATCTGGTTTCTGAGGGTAACACCTTGGGGAAGCTGGGACCAGAGCCCAAGCTTAGTCTGATGCATGACAGAAGCTCCTGGGGACTCACTGCTCTTGCCTGGGTGCTTCAGGTGCCCAGCCACCACTTCCTCCCTACAGCCAGGCTTGCAGCATGAGGGGTCCTCCATCCGTAGACCTGGGCCCTTCATTGGCTTGACAAAGACAAGGCAGGCCATCCTGAGTCTGATACCTGCCTGCCAGATATATCAACAGGCATGGCACAGGTTAGCCCTGTTGAGAGAAGAGTACCCACTAGCCTCAAGAGCGGCCCTCAGTATGGGGTCTGTGAAATTATTTCATTACCACAAAAACTCAAAGCCAAGCGGATTTGTGGCCTACCAGCAGGGGCAGTGTGGAGCCTGAATATGCCCAGATGCTGTTGCAGGACACCTGGGACAGGCCCTGGCCATGCTACCCAGTGAGACAGAGATACAGGACACAGGGAGCAAGGACATTGGCTGCAGCCCCCAGAGGTAGGGGCTGGGCCCACGGGGAAGTTCTTTCCAAGGTGACCAAGAAATACCAAGTGGGTCTGCCTACTTGGCCCTGGCCCTGTCATCTCTGATGAGATGAAACCAAGCTGCTCACAGAGTGGGGAGAGTGGCAGAGGTTATACACAGAGCAGGTGTCACCACGGAGGAGCAGCTTCTTACCAATTGGTGAAACCTTCCCAGTCACCTGTAGAGGACTGTGAAAAGTGGGCCTGGAGCTGGTTCACAGACAAGTGACCACTCTGCAGAGCTACTACGCCAAGTCCAGAGACATGTGTGGCCCCAGAGGTGGCACTGTAGACTGTTTACCATCACCCACTCTCCCCCAATGAAGTCTTGCCACCAAAACCTACTGACACCTAGAACATGCTGGCCTGTCCTGTAAAGCCCAGGCTCATTCCCAAGCACACAATTAACCAAGAGGATGGCACTAAGGAGGTGCTGGAGGCCACAAGGAGGGCAGGAGGTCCTGGGACCAGAAAAAGCAAGATAAAAATCTGTAGCGCAATGTGACATCAGCATCCCCAAACTCCTTCCACTCTCTTAGGACCACTGTACCCCCACCCCATGCCTGCTCTGTTCAGTAAGCAGCTCTGCTCTGCCAGGGTCCACATGAAACTCAGGACCAATCCCCATCTCCAGGCATGCTGCTCGGTCAGCTTGCTCTGACTTCAGTCTGCATGAGGGGGACTGGCTGGGCCTCGGGAAGGCCAGAGCTGAGAACTCAGTCCCTTTTTTACTAAGCTGATGTGACCAAACGCCTTCCACATGGGAAACACAAGCTTTCCCTAGGAAAGCTCCCTGTATCCTGGCAGCTCCGTCTCCTTGAGCAGTATGGCCAGGAGAGATGTTGGGGGCATCTGCAGAACACAAGCCTCTGGAAAGAAGCCACCCTTCGAGTTTCTGCTTTTATCTTCATCAGGTCCACAAAGCATATGTTGCTGGAACTCACAAGCCCTGCAGAGTACCCACTGTAACTCTCTCCTAAAGTCAGGACCAGTCTCCACATCAGAGCCCTGCCCACATCTTGCAGTGCTAAGAGGCAGGGCAGAGACTCACACGGGCTCAAAGCCAGGGACAGCACCTTGGGGCCAGGGCAGAGACAGGTGAGAGGTGGGCAAACACTGTTGGGGATTCAGTCACTATCCTCAGGCCTTGATTACCGCACAGGCCAAACGCACACCCAGGCTGTGGGGTTGGGACACCGTCCATGTGCTCTGTGTCTGCCATGCACTTTGCAACCCAACAAAAATCCAGTGAGTAGCATCCCATCAGAAATATTTAATCTGCATTTAAATTTCATAAAATTCACAACTGGAGAGTAGATCTACATGCATGGGTTGTTCCAAAGATCCTTAAAAGTTTCCACTAATTCAATCAAGTAGGTTTCTGTGGGGTGTTTTGTTTTTGAGACATTTTTGGTATAGGGCACATGCACTCGCCAGAGACAGAGAAAGACAGAGAGAGAAAGTAAGAAGTCACCCCCCATGGGGGGATGGCCATGCTGCAATCCCTTCTTCTCTCGGGATTTTGGGCACACATGTACATGTGCCTGATGTGAGTTGCAAGCCTCCAGGACTGGGACTTGAATCACGGGTGGCCACAAGGGAGTGCAGTGCTTTAACTACTATACCACCTGCTGGCCCCAATCAAGTAGATTTTTAAACATTCTGAATTAAAAATTTTAAATTTGGTTCATTGGTCTCATTAGTCTGTTGCATGTGTTGTAAGCAGGGCAGTGCAGTTTCTGGGACAGCCAGCTCACTCAGATGCCACCCACATGCATCACACATGGGACAATCCCAGGAGCAGTAAATCCACTGTCTGTTTGTTTTCTGCTATAGATTTCTGCTATAGGGAGCGTGCACTCACCAGAAAGACAGAAAGCTAGAAATCACCCCCTTGGGGGATGGCCATGCCGCAATCCCTTCTCCTCCATCCTCCTCTGGGATTTTGGGCATGTGCACACACACACCTGGCGTGAGTTTTCTTTTTCTTTTCTTTTTTTTAAAAAATTATTTTCTTTCTCTCTCTCTCTTTCTCTCTTTGCTTCCTTCCTTCCTCCCTTCCTTCAATTTGATCAGAGACGGAAAGAGAGAGAGAGAGAGACACGGAGGGAGGGAGGGAGGGAGGGAGGGAAAGTGAGAAAGCAAGTCGTCAAACCCAGGACTCAAACCACTGTCAGCCATGTGGGAATCCAGCATCCTTTACCAACATACCACCTGCTGGTCCCCAGCATGAGTTTTCAAGCTATCAGGTCTAGGTCTCAAACCATGGTTGGCCATGTGGGAGTCCAGCAATGTAACCACTACGCCACCTGCTGGTCTCAAGCCCACATTTTTTTTTTCTTTGAGAGGTTTTTGCTATACGGCGCGTGCACTCACAAGACAGACAGAGAGAGACAGAGAAACAGAAAGCAAGAAATCACCCCACAGGGGGGATGGCCACGCCACAATCCCTTCTCCCCCATTCTCCTCTTGGGATCTTGGGCATGCACGCACACATGCCTAGCGTGAGTTTAACCCACTGGGTCCGCGACTTGAACAGCTGTCGACTACATGGGAGTCCAGCGACACAGTCATTACACCAACTGCTGCTCCCTAAGCCCACTGTTTTAAAAACTCTATTTCGTTCATTCAGAAGTGAACAATTCAATGGCATTTAATACACAATGGTGTGCGACATCACCTCCACCTACTTCCAAAACTTGACCCCAAAAAAGCAGCCTGTTCTCAGAAGTCACCCTCCCCACCTTTTTTAAGAGAGATTTTTGCTATAGGGTGCATGTGCTCGCCAGAGTGACAGAGAGACAGAAAGCAAGAAATCACCCCCCAGGAGAGATGGTCATGCCACAATCCCTTCTCCATTCTCTTCTAGCGATTTTGGGCACGTATGCACACCCAGCATTAGTTTCAAGTTGAACTGCAGTCGGCCATGTGGGAGTCTAATGATATAACCATTATGTCATCTGCTGGCCCCAGCAGTCAACCCCTTTACATTCTATTCTTTCCTCCAAGACTCCCCTCGCCAAGGCCAACGACTACTGATTCCACCTCTAGATGTGCCTGCTGTAGACATGTCAGCCAAAGAATCCAACACTATTTGCTGGCTTCATCTAGTATGGTGTCCTTGAGGTACGTCCATATTGGAGTCCATGTCAGAACATGGCTCCTTTTTCAGGCTAGTATGGTCCTTCATATGGATATATCACATTTTATTTATTACATGTGTCAGTGGACATTTGGGTTTCTTTTTATTTTTCAATTGTAAAGGCGGCCACTGTGAACATTCATGCATCAATATCTGCTCAAGTCTTGACTTTCCATTCTTTGGGACTATTTAAGTGGGAGTAGAGTTGCTGGGTCACATGGTAATTATATGTTTATTCACTTTCTGAGGAACCACCACACTGTTTTTCACAGTGGCTGCACCTTTGCTTTTGACCAGGGAGTAGGCACATTCCCTTGAGAGAGAGGGAGGGAAGGAGAAAGAACTCTCTATTCTCCACTGGGGAGTGGTCAAACCGCAATCCCTTCTCCTCCACTACTCCAACCTATTGGGACTTTGAGCATACATCCACATGTGACCGGTGTGTTTCTTGCCAATGGGGCCAAAATTCGAACTGTGCTGTTGGCCATGTGGGAAACCAACTCCCTCAACCACAAAGCCATGGGGTGGCTGCAGCATTTTACCTTCCCACTGCAATGCACAATGGTTCCCATTTCCTCATGTCCCCACGCTGACACGTATCTTTTCTTTTGATTACAGCGAGCCTGGTGGGTGTGGCCAGCAACACCTGTCCTCTATCCTGGTGCAGGTAAGAACACTGCCCCTCTGCCTTCAGGCCCTATGCCTGAACTGTTCCACCTCTTCTCACTGGGTCCGTGAGGGCTCCTTTCAGTACTGAGGCTGCTGATGGGACCTGCAGTGTCATCTAGAAAGGTTTTCATAAAGGCCCCAGAAGACCAAGGTCTCATTTGTAAAATCAGTCAAATGTACTTTAGTACACTTGGCATACCTACTACTCTATTTTCTGAAGGTGAGCACCCTAAGAAGAACATGATCCACAAGGCTATTAACAAGATGATTACCTTGAGACCGGCACCCTGATGTCGTCCTGACCTGCCCGGGTCCCTCTTGGAGTACTCTACGTCACACTCTGGGGCCAGAACTCCCACCTGCCGATTCCCAGCCCTTCTCCCAGACTCCAGTCTCCTCCTGTAAAGGCTCTATCCGCACTCCCCATCTCCCTCACCCAAGTCTTTTTCACTGGTTTCTTCATGCTCTGAATACTCACATGCTCTATAAACCAGTTAGATCTAATTGTTACTGCTGTCACTTCCACGTTTAGCTACTTCCTTGGTGTGATACTTTTAGGAGGCCTGAGGTACGGCTTCAGTTACTTAACCTTCAAAACCACTGAATGGTGCAGAGCACAAGTGGCTCCAGCAGACTTCTGATGCCTGCTGCAGAACACAGTGCCCAGAGGAAGAGTATGGTGTACCTAGAGAGGAGCACAAGGTCCCTGTCTTAACATCAACACCTCTGACAGTATATCCTCATAGTCTAACATAGTTTTAGTATTTCTTTTTAGAGTAGGTCTCCCTATGTTGTGCAGGCTGGCTTTAATCTCCAGGAAGATTCTATTATTTTTTAACGTGTGAGACATGCAGAGGTCCCCCATGCACACAGTAAAACCCATGCTTTAGAGGGGCTGCCTCTCTGCCTGTGATGTTGTTCTGTTCAGCTTGCCCACATCCCGAATGTCACATAGAACCACACAGCCCTCACCATGCATGAGTGGAGGCTCTGAAGCTCGACATGCAGTAACCACACATCTGGACATGTGGGCATCCCAGAGTCTGACTGCTGCGCAGTTCCCATCTCTCCCTGGGAGACCTCTGTGTGCAGGGCTGAGCCATGATGTCATGCTGCTGTCTATACTGGCTGCAACTGCATATGCTCACCAGAAGCATAGGACTTGCTCCACATGCCACACCTCATCTAGCACTTGCTACACTGTCTACTACCATTTTTTTGTTATTACTACCAGAGGACATGCGCACTCGCCAGAGAGAGAGGTAGGTGTAGGGAGAGAAAGCACACCCTAATAGGACATAGCCACATACCAATCTCTTTTCCACCATCTCTACATCCTGTCAATTTGGGGTATGCACACATACCGGGCCACTGAGGCTAAGATCTGAACTGCAGTCAGCCATGTGGGATTGGGCTCCCAATGCACAACAGGGACAATAGGGCTGGCCTTCTGCATCTTTTTTTTTTTTTTTTTTAAGAGAGATTTTTGCTATAGGGCGCGTGTGCTCGCCAGAAAGACAGAGAGAGAGAGATAGAAAGTGAGAAATCATCCCCGGGGAGATAGCCACACCACAATCCTTTTTCCTCCATTCTCCTCTCGGGATTTTGGGCACGTATGCACACGCACCCGGCACGAGTTTAAGCCATCGGTCCTGGACTTGAACCGCAGGGTGTCCAACAATGTAAACATTATGCCATCTGCTGGCTCCACCTCTGCACCTTCTTAGCAGTCTTTTCAGCAGGTATAAAGGGGCAGCTCATTGTGGCTAGGCTGACTAGTGTATCCTTAATGACATGTTGAAATACTTTTCATGTGCTTACTGGGCATCTCTTCGCATGTTGCATTGGAAATAATTTCAACCTTAAAAGTTGCTAAGACAAGTACAAAGACACCCACACAGGCATTTCACAGTTGTGTCTGCACACTCTGCATGTGTGATGCACGTGTTGTAACACAATATATAACAGCATACCTGTTTTGACCCATCTAAGAGTAAGCTGCATCTACCTTGGCTCTTTACCCTAAGTTGCTTCCTAAGGATAAGAAAGCTTGCTTGCTTATTTATTTATTTATTTATTTATTTATTGAATTAGGGATATTTCTGGGTTTTAGTCATAAAATTATCAGTCAACATTGTAAAAGCAGATTTACAGACAGTAACAAAACGGGAATGGGAAGGTGGGTAAAAATGTTCCAGAGACATCTTAAAAAGTTCCAAAGAAACACACCCAGCTAAAAATCTATAGTTAAACCATGGATGCACAATAGGTTCTATTCATTCCTGCATTTTCTCAAACTTTTTCTTAAATTTGCCTCCCTCCTTCTCAACTTGTAGAGATTTGGCTTTGCATGCAATAATTTTCTCTTAATCTCTGTTCAGTTTTAGCCTGATGATAATGGCCTCGCTTGGGTGAATACCAACATGGACAATTGCATCATTAGCTTTCTAACACTATATCTGCTTGGTACAAATGACATAATTATTTCTGTACACCTGGATTATTTTACCAATTTGCTGAATCACCTAAAAGAAATCACCTGGAAAAAAAACAAAAACAAAAACAAAAAAAAAACACAACCAAACAAGAACAACAACAACAACAAAAAAAAAAAAAACAGAGAATTATCCCCAGACCTCATCATACTTGCAGATGGGCATGGAACAGACAATGTACTTCTGTTGCTGCTCCTTGGAAACCGGGAAATGACATGATCTTCCTACATACGTACTAGGGGCACTGAAGTGGGAGCAGTGGTTTGCAGTTTTTGCTATGGTCCAAGGTCACAAAAGGATTGAACCCCATGGTGGACCCATCTGCCACCAAGCAACCAGGAAACTCTTTTATTTATGACCCTGCTCATCTTCAATTCAGCACAGGCCACAGTATAGGGGGTCCTGACCCCTTTAATCTGGAACATTTCACAGCCTTTCTCTTTCATGGACGTCTCTTCCTGAGTAACTTGGGTGACCTGACCACCTGGATATAGGTGTACTTTGCCTGCAAGTGTGACATCCACAACCTCTCGGGATATCCAGTTAGTCATCTGACAAGATGAAGTCTGGCCTCTCCATTGTGCATCCATTGATTTGCAGGGTTCTCCTGGGTCCCCCACCTAGTACAGCATCCACTGAGGCCCTGCCTGGTCCCATCTCTCCTGCAAAGGTTAGAGAAGGCTGGCTTGCTGGATCCAGGCCCCACACTCCAACCAAGGTGTTGGTGCATCACTGAATTGAGTGCTTTTTCCTCTGCAAAGGAGAGTCTCTTATCTGTCTACTGTCAGCAGTGAAACTAGTTTCTCAGTGGCTTAAATCTCATTATCTTTTTTTCTTTTTCTTTTTGAGAGAAAGATTTTGGCTATAGGGTGCATGCGTTCACTGGAGAGACAGAGACAGACAGAAGGCAAGGGGGTGGTCATGCCACAATCCCTTCTCCATTTTCCTCTTGGGATTTTGGGCATACATGCACATGTGCCTGGCATGAGTTTCAAGCCACTGGGTCTGGGACTCAAACCACAGTTGACCATATGGGAGTCCAGTGCCTTAAACACCACACCATCTGATGGTCTCCTTGCCATCCTTTATGATGCTGATATAGGGTGGAACCAGGAGAGGTCAGATGGGGAAAGTCACTGTCATCCTTTGTTTTCCAGAAAACAAGATGTTCAGGTTCCTCTTTCTGTCCACCTGACCCCAAATCCACAATCCATGTCTATGAGGGGGCCCAGCTGCAGACTTAATTGAGTTCCCAACACGTCCTCATAGAAACTTCAACCCCAACATGCACAGACTTACCTCAACACCCCCGATCTGTGCTGATGACTCACTAGCATTTACATCCCTCCCTCCTTAGTAACAGAACCTCATTTCTATTCAGAGAAGCGTGTGCCCAGTGAGGGCGACTTTACTCCTTGCAGCTGCCTGTGTGATCAAGTTAAGGCCACCAAGACTTCGGGAACACTGTAGGATGTCCCCTCCAGAAGGCACCTTGGGACAAGGGCAGACACTGAGAGACAGCAATATGGCAGAAGCCAGCCCAGCTTGGCATTTGCTGTGGGAGATCATGGGCCACACAGGGCAACTCCAGCTCCTCAGAATGCACTACCAGTCAGCATCAGTGCAGGCGCTCTCTCGGCTTTAATGTTGCCAACTATTTATTTGAGTTTAAATATTAAAAATGAGGTTATGACACTGCATAGGCTAGCCAGGACCGGGCCACAGCTCTCCAAGGGAGGCAAAAGGTCCATGTGCTTGGAGCTGCACCATTGCCCTGCACCCATACAGAGGGCACTCCAGCTGGCTATGCTCAGAGCATTCCTTACATTTCTGCCTGGAGCAGGCCTTCAGTTCAACCACACTCTTCAGCTGGAACCTAGGGACTGGGAGCACAGGGACTGGCTCCGGGTTTCCCTGAAAAAACACTGATGACTCTCTAGAGACAGTGCCACACTGAAGGCTAGTGGGCCCCCATTTCATGTCACATTTGAATTCCCAGGCTTTAGGCTCTTGCCAAAATATTAAAGTAACTTAACCTGTAGTTTCCAGTGAAGACACCAAGAACACAAAACTCAGCCCTGGTGAGGCTCAGGGGTTATGGGCTCATCCCTGAGATCCACAGCAAGCAGCTCAGAGGCTGTGGTTTCAGGATTTCACTTTAGAGAAACAGTAACTACAGGAAATAATCTAGACATGGGAGCGAGGAGTTGGGTATTTAAGAGTCATAGACAAATATATCACGGTGAGTCTTTACGCTTGAGCTTCAAGGTCTCATTCCTCAGAGAATATTCCAGAGCCACTGTAGCAACTTTCAATGCCTGTGTGAGCATCTTGTCAGTACATGAAGATGTGCACGTGGAGGGAACTGGCCTCATGTACAGATTCTACGACCAACCACCGTGGAGCAAACGAATCCAAGTACTCCACAGCAGCAGTGGCCTGCCTGCAGGCAGCCAGCCACCCATGGCCTACCCCGGAGGGAGAAACAAGGACAAGGTGCGAACCAACTGCCTGGCTCCTGGGACTGAGGGAGGCGTTGGAGAGAGGAGCTGGAGCCGTTGCCATGGCTGACGTCACGTCTCCGTAACCAAGAAAGGAGCTTGCCTGAGTCAAGAAGTCTCATTTCACATTCCGGAGTGTAGGAGGGAGGGAGGGAGGGAAGGAGGCAAGAACTGTCATACGGTTTTAGCAGCCACCCCTGCCTGCCCCAGCTGGCTGGTGTGTGAACCGCAGCTCAGGCAAGAAGGCACAGGCTGAATGTGAAGCGGCGGGGAGCCAGAGGTCAGCTCAGAGCAAGGACTATAACAGAAGCAGCAGAAGCTGTGCTCTAATGCACCTCTCCACAAGACTTTCAGCTCTGAGAGCTCATAGCAGAGCTGCAAGGGGGCCTTGTCCTGGGGTCCTGGAGCTCTGGAGGCAGAAGTCGAAGATCACAGGTGGACAGCCCTCTAAAGGTGTGGGGCGGATCCTTATTTGCCACTGCCAGCTCGGGGACTCCAAGCTCTCCTTGGCTTGTCACTGCATTGCTCCATCTACACATGGCCCTCACTTCTCTATCTCCATTTCCCCCTTTACTACTTCTTATGAGAACTAGGTTTAGCCCCAGTTTGGAGCCTGGATAACCCAGGACACTCTCAGCTCAAGATCCTTAACTTAAGGGACCAGCAGTTATGGTTATAGCTATGTCGCTGGACTCCCATGTAGTCGACCGCGGTTTGAGTCCTGGACCTGGTGGCTTAAACTCACGCCGGGCACATGTGCGTGCATGCCCAAGATCCCGAGAGGCGAATGAAGGAGAAGGGATTGTGGCGTGGCCATCCCCCTTGGGGGGTGATTTCTCACTTTCTGTCTTTCTGGCGAGTGCTCGTGCTCTATAGCAAAAACCTCTCCAAAAAAAAAAAAAAAAAAAAGATCCTTAACTTAATTGCATCTACAAAGACCCCTTTTCCAGGCGAGGCCCTGTTCACAGGAAATCTTCTGCAGTCCTTTAGAGCAGGGACTGTGACCTCTTCCTTCCCACCCCCTGTGCCTGAATGAGATCGAGAACTCTAAGATAAGCAACAGCAAATTCTAGCAACCAACCAGACCAGACCAGACCAGGGCACTCGGCCTCATCTGCAGGATGAGAACCAGGCGGGACTACAACCAAAGCAGGCCCCCATTCCTTAGGAACCCCTTCAGCTTCCACATGCTTGAGGCAGCAGCAAGCTGGGTCTCTCCTGCAGGTGCAGTGAAGTAAATGGAAATTAGACAGCATCTTCCTTCATGAACCAAAGCAACCTGCCTGCTGATTTTCAGTTCTATCTCAAATGTGTAATAAGAAGAAAAATGTGGCCCCAATGTGTCACCAACAAATAAATGATTAAATTGAGATGGTACCAACCCCCTGAGTGCCAGGAACGGTGAAGTTTCTAGTTGGCCAGGAAGGCTGTCTTGGGTGCAGCAGGTTGGCCATGCTGCTGGAGGATGTGGACAGATGGTGCAATGTGCCCAGCACCCTGCTCCCAGGCACTGGACCTCATGGTAAAGCTGCCCTAGCAATGCAACACTGGTCTACTGAGAGGGAGAGCCATTTTGAGGGACCAAGGACAAGGACATCTTAGAGTTAGAAGAAGAAGACACACGGAGCCACTGTGCTCACTGTAAGGCAGGAACCCTCTGCCAGGTGCTGGTTCTGCTTTGTGCTCTGGACTTCCAGGAGCAAGTGTTTGCAAAAGTCAACTCGCAAAATTAATAGCAGCCAGGATGTAAGAGACACCTGGGCCAGCACACACACAGGTAAGGCCAGGTCCTGGGCAGTGTACTGCAGTCCCAGGCTATGTACAAGGATGGGACATCCAGCTGTCTACTCCAGATGTGACCCCTGACCCACTGTCCTGGCTGAGTGAGGAGGAGTATGCAGCCCCAAAACTTATGAATGCCGGCTGCATCATCTCTTGACAGGGGTAGCCTCTGAAACCCACATGACCAGTGCTCCCCCTTCCCTCCTCATGTTCTCCTCCAATGAGCCCTTCAGCTTGAAGGAGCAACATCTCCTGACCCCTGGCCCAAGCCTTCTCCAGGGACTTCTGTTCCTCAGAGCAGTGAATGGTGTCTACTGGAACCAGCTGGGGTCATGGTCTAGCTCCACCTCTCAGCCAGCTCCCTGTTGTCAGAGCCTCTGTGTCCCAACTTATAAAGAGTTTGTAGAGCACTCTACAGCACTGTAACATAGCTCCCAAGGCCTGGCCCCCAGCCTGTGCTCACACATTGTGGCCATTCACAAAGATAGCCCAGACCTGGGCCACTAGTCATACCCACATTGCAGTTGTGTTTGTACATTCAGGTATACAAAACACAGGTAGCAACACACTTTGGAATGTCCAAAAGCAATCAAGAGTTGCCTCTTGAAAACTCATCAGAGGTGAGCTATGTAGTAAACATCTTCATAAAGAATATTGAGGAAAAGGAATCATGAGTATGCTGATTATAATTCCAGCAGATTCTGAACACAATGGCTAGTGACAAAAGCAGGCTGTTTTCCCATAGGCTTCTGTGTGAAGTGTCAAAGTAGGGGCAGACCCCGTAGGAAGGCTCACTAAGAGTACCCAATCAGAGGGAGCCGACCAGGGAGCACACTCCATATGCTAAACTGAGTCTGCACAGACAGAGCAACAGAGCCAAGGCCATTGTTAAGACTGCCCCTGGCCTTAGTCCATGGAGACAGCAGACCCCAGATCACAGAGCCACCCAGCAATAAAAGTGCAGAGTGTGGCCTGCACCTGCTGGTCCCATACTGCTTACACTATTACACCTCCAGGATACTGGAGGCTCCATGTGCAAAGGTCGAGTACGACACAAAGAAGGAGACTGAGGTCCTCACAGGAGGACGTGTCCCAGGCTGCACCCTTAGTGCAAGTGCTATTCACTAGGTGTGAGAGCACAGGGTTGGTGATCTTCACTCTGTGAATATCATCCCAGCCCAGGAGGGCAACACAGTGAGGCTCAGAACAAGAACCCAGCAGATATGGCCAGTGTTCCAGAGCTCTGGGAAGTCCTGAAAGGTGTCAGCTTTGCCCACTGGCATCTTCATCTCCACTGTTGGTGTCAGCAGAGGTTAGGCACGAGTGGCTGGCAAATTGGAACTGAGAGCAGGCCAGACCTAGCTCCAGTGCTGGAAACCCCTGCACAGCAAAGAGGCCCTTGGAGACCCTACTCAGGGTGAAACTTCTACTAGGAGAAGGGGTGGCTTGGGCACAACAGCACAAGAGGGGCACCTACCTGGGCAGAAGCTGAGGAGGCCCCCATGTGGCCATGGGTACCATCTCTAGGCTCACTGTGGATGGGGCTGTGGCCTGGCTGGGCTCCGTAGGCACAGACAGGACACTCTGAGGTCACCCCCTGGCATTGGCCTAGGCCAGGACAGCCCAGAGAAGCACAGCATCACCAAGCATAACCTGTGCAATCTGGGTGGATGCTGGTCTTTCTCTTATTGCACATCTTAAATATGTGAAGGTGGTTCTTTCTCCAAAGATGTCTTTTGTTTTACCTCTGTCCCTTTTACTAGTCCTGGCTAGGCATCTAGCAAGAGAAAGAGGAGACAAGGCAGTCCAACATGAACCGCGCCTCAATCTCTCTGCAGGGTGCATCCACTTGGTGGCACACAGTCGCCGCCGATAGGGCACAAGGCTCATGGCAGAGGGAACTAGGATGCAACACACTGGGCACCAGCCCACAGCCCGACCAAGAGAGTCTGTTCCCTGGAAGCATAAAGGCCATCCATCTCCACACCCAAGTTTCACTGTCAACGAATCCTCAAAACAACCACTAGCCACAGGGCAAGGTGGTGCCACTTGGCCAAGTAGGTCTGTGTGTCTGAACTGATTAAATAACCTCCAAATGGCCTCTCTGAAAACTCGACCCACTGTTCCCATTCGGTTTACTTGCTTTTGCAGCAGACTGAGAAGAATGGGGCTCTCAGGAATGACCAGGCGCCATGGGCCAAGAAGCAGGCAGGAGGCCACAGCAATGTGCACAGGAGTGGGTACAACACAGCAAAATCCACTTCCCACCAGCCACGGTTGATCGGCTCCCTGCTCCAGTGTCCACAGGGTATCCTGGCAGGTAGAGACTCCCCAGGGGTTCCATGCAGGTGCCAGCACTTACCAAAACACATTTTCCTGGTTCGAGACTCCAGAGGGAACTCTCAGTATTGATCTTGTGAGTGAGCTTCCCCTCCATGAGGACGCGCTCCCCATTCTCCTCCAGCATGGCCACACGGATAGAGCCACTGCTAAGGGCCACCGAGACCTGGGAACAAGCAGAGGAAGGTCAGTGTACATAGGCCCACCACCAAGTCCCCATCCATGAAAGAGAATGACTCCCTGGGCTTTGTGCTGTCTCCGTTCTTTGTAAGACCAAGCCTCAGCTGGCCCTCCTGCTCCAAGCCTACACTGGCCAGATGAGTGGGTGGCATCCCCTCACTGTCTAGGAGGGAATCCTCTCCTGTCCCAGCTGTCTATCCCCACAGCAGGACTGGAAGCTACTTCACCTCTTGTCTGTCAGCAGTCACTCCACTCACATTCTGTTTCACTTACCCTTTTTTCAGCCCTAACATCTATGTGTCTTACACTGGAAAAAACCTTTTTGTAACAGTACTCACATGACGTACGCATTAAACAGACATAGCAGCAAGCACACAAAACCTTTCTTCACTAGTATTTGAAATTGACACTACTCAGAGGCTATTCTCCCATGTCAGGCAGTGGATGTTCATTAAATGCTTACCAAAAAGAAAAAAAAAAATTGGGACAAAACTTTTCAAAGTTACAAAATTTTCAAAGTGGAATGTCCTATTTGCCAATGAAATCAGATACTGTAGCCTAACTATCGATTTAAAAAGCAATAAATAAAAACAGGAAAAGGAAGAAATGATGCATGGTGTCACCACCACCAGGTGTTTTCTAAAAGAAAGATGAATTCCTAGGCTGCAGTGGGGTGGAGTGACACAGAAGTCTGCCCCAAGTACACATGGCCTACTGAGTGGACACAGCCATGCCATGTCATGAGGCCAGCCCACAGTAAGGGGCAGCTACAGCTCCAAGGCGGCTTGCTCTATACAACTACGGTTCCATCTGACTGACTCCACACTACTTGGCTGGCTGCAGGAAAAGCATGACCAAGTGCTACCAGCAGGGCCACAAGTCTGATGGCAGCCCATCTTCTTAAATGGGCCAAACTGCATCTAACCAGAACTTCAGTATGAGCAGAGGACCTGACACAGCAGGAAAGGCTCCTTCAGACCTGGTCTCCCAAGGACAAGTTCACTCAGATGAAGAGAATTCTTCTGGCCAGTTTATGAACATCGTAACTGCCCAATCTGGGCAAGCTTCTCATACTATCTACTGGAGGCTGATCAAGGCTAGGAGAAACCAGAGATGGGTACCAGCTGAAGGGTCACCCTGGAAATAGGTGGTCTTCTGACTTCCCACAACCTCAGAACACCCAGAGCAAAGAGAAGAGCCTCAGAGTGGGACACAGAGCAGATGAGATGCCCATGGCCCTGTGGGAGACAGAAGGAAGAGAGGAGTAGAGAGAGGCACACAACTCGTAGGATGTCTCCAGTCACAGCTGCAGGACTCAGCAAGGGTGGGGAGAAGCCCCTGTATGAGCAGCTATGCCCCAGGAGCCCAGTCAGGAGGCACAGAAACCCGACTGTTTGCTACAACGCCATGGAGGGACCTGGTGCAAAGAAACCAACCAGCAATCTGAGGAACTAGTGGGTGTCTCTGTCCAAAGTGCTTGCCCAGCCCTGGGTGGGTTGATACACTCAGTGGTCAGTGGACGGAAGGGACAGACTGTAGCCACATAATGCAGAAACCATTACACTGTCCCAAACTCAAGAGAACTGGGGGGGACCAGCAGATGGCATAATGGTTACATCACTGGACTCCCATGTAGTTGACCGTCATTCAAGTCCCAGACCTTGTGGCTTAAAGCTCATGCCAGGCACATGTGTGTGTGTGCCCAAAATCCCAAGAGGAGAATGGAGTAGAAGGGACTGCGGGGTGGCCATGCTCCCTGGGGGGATGATTTTTTTGCTTTCTGTCTCTGGCAAGCACATATGCCCTATAGCAAAAATCTCTCTAAAATTAAAAAAAAATTAAAAATTAAAAAAAAAGATTACTGGGAAACATTTTTTTAATTAACAAAAATAAAAACTACCAGGGAATCGAGTATTGCATTTTTTTTTTTTTTTTTTAAGGTTTTTACTATAGGGCAAGTGTGTGCTTCCCAGACAGGAGAGAGAGAGACAGAGATTCAGATTCAGAGAGAGGGAAAGTGGAAAATCACCACCCATGGGGAATGACCATTTCACAATTCCTTCTTCTCCACAGTCATCTTGGGATCTTGGGCAGGCACACATACTTGCCTGGTGTGATTTTCAAGCCACTGGGTCCGGAACTCAAACCGAGATCGATCAGTCAACCATGTGAGAGTCCAGCCACCTTAAGCACCATTCCAACCTGTTGGGCCCCTTACAGGATTGCATCTCATAAGGAAAACCAGCAGCACCCCCAAAAAAAGAGTTAGTCGAAAAAAAAAAAAAAAAAAAAAAAAAAAAAAAGACAAAGATCACAGAGCTTAGTCCAAAGTACTTCCATGTGGTAGCCTCACAGAGAATGGAGAAGATACTGTACATACAGAACAGAATAAAAAGTGGGAATAGAATGATTAACCCTAAAAGCAAAAATACACAAATTTCATAAAAATTTCAATAGAAAGCCTAAAGATAAAGCCAAAGGAATTAAGGTAGAGACAGAGATCAATTCACACCATCAATTTGGCAGTTCAAAAATTATGATAGAAATAAGAGAATTTCCCAGAGCTGAAGAAAATATGCCTTTTCATATGGGAGATGATCCACTGAGAGCTGAACAGAATGAACAAGAGTGACTCACACAAATTCACAAACTTCGGTACACTGCATGCTTAAAAAGTTCCTGAGAGCTGAGGGAGGAGGAGAAAACGTTTACTTATACAAAATATGAATGGAAGAGACTTTTAGAATCAATAACACTAGATCTAAGACAAAAGAGAAACACCTTTGATATTCTAAGGCAAGAACCAGCCTAAAGCTAGAATTAATTTTATTAATACCCAAACTGTGAAATAAGTGTGTTTAACATAAATAACTTTACAACCTACGAGAACTCTGTATTTGCTATTATCACTTGAGGAAAACAAAATGAACATGAAAACTAATAGAAATAGCCAACTGGGATCTGAAAGCGGTGCCTTTTACCTTCAAGTCCAGGAAGAAAGTTCTAGGACCTGGCAGATAATCTGTCCGGGCGGGAGCCATAGGTGAGAGGGCTTCAGGAAGACAATCATTTCTAGACAGTGCAGAGTACCATAGAGGAGCAATTCTGATAAAAATGTACTATTTCTCAGGCCAGTAGGTGGCGTGGTGGTTAAGGCACTGGACACTCCCACATGGCCAACCACGGTTCAAGTCCTGGACCTGATGGCTTGCTTTCTCACTTTCCTTCTGTGTGTCTTTCTCTGGTCAAATGAAAATGATTGGACAGTAGATTGGATCCACAAAAATATAAAGACTGATGGCAGAGGGAAATACAACTTGAAAGACAACATTAGCATACCTTTTATTTGTAATTATTTTTCTCTCCTTCTGATTTAAGAAACAATAGCAATGGCTCAGTGGTATCAAGAGAGGTAATCCCACATGGGAAGCTTCCCAGGACACGTTTGGAGACGTCACTGAGCCCGGCAAATACATTCCCATGATTCGGGGCTGCTGGGGGATCATGGCATTAAGACCCTGTGGGAGGTGCTATCTCTGTTTCTTTAGCTCACGGAAGGAAAAGAGAAAACCTACATAAGCACAAATAACAACTCAAAGAAGTAGGAGCTACAGAGGAGCAAAATTTCTGTTAAATTGGCTTATCTCTGAAGTAGACGGTTATAAAATACATTAATTATAATACCCAGGCAAACACTAAGAAAAGAATTCAAAAAAGATAGCTGAAAAATGACAAGAAAATTAAAATGTCACATTAGGAAACATCTGTTTAACACAAATGAAAGAGCAGAGGAAAATAGAAACAAAAAAGGGAGATATTTTTCAAAACTTACTACAGAGTTACCGTAATCAAAACAGTTTGGCACTAGCATAAGGACAGAGACATAGATCAGTCAAACAGAACGAACAGTTCAATAGCAAATCCACACATTTACAGTCAATTAATTTTAGCCAGGGTTATCAAGAAAGCTCCACAAGGGAAGAACAGTCTTTTTAACCAATTATGCCATAAGAACGGGATATCTGCAGAGAAAAGAATGAAACTGGCCACTCCCAGGGCCAGCAGGTGGCATGGCAGTTAAAGGCGCTGGACTCCCACATGGCCAACCGCGATTCAAGTCCCCGACCTGGTGGCTTGCTTTCTCACTTTCCTTCTCTCTATCTCTCTGTGATCAAACTGGAAAATAATAATAATAATAAAAGTTAAATAAAATAATTCTTTAAAAAAAAGAAGAAATTGACCACTTCCTCAAAATGAAATTGGACACTACCTTACACCATGTGACAAAATCCTGAACTCAAATGTATTAAAAGGGCCAGCAGGTGGCATGGAAGTTAAGGTGACAGGATCCCACAGGGCCAGCTAGACCTCATGTGGCCAACTGCGTGACTGAAGTCCCAGACTGGCTGGCTTGAAAATTGCATGTATGCACACCCAAAGTCGCAAGAGGAGAATGGAGAAAGGATTGTGGTGTGACCATTTCCCCCACCCTGTGTGTAGGAGGGGTGATTCCTCCCTTTTCCTCTCTATCTTCAGCAGGTGCACACACCCCACAGAAAACTAAAAAAATAAAATTAAAAATATCAAAGGCCTAAAAGCAAGAGCTAAATTTATAAAACCCTTTTGTGAAAGCTATATAAGAATTTTTTGTTTTAATTATAAATCTATGACCTTGGGTTAGGAGATGACTTCCTAGATACAAACCAAAGGGAAAAAAAAAAAAAAGAGAGAGAGACTCATTGAACTTCATCAAAACTCAAAACATTTATGCTTCAAAGGATATTATTAAGAAAGTAAAAAGACATATACATAGAATGGAGAAAAATACCTGCACACTAAGTATTTGACAAGGATGTAGTATCTAGAATATATAAAGAATTCTTACAAAGCAACAATAAAAACAACCCAGTTTTAAAAAGACAATCCAATTAAAACATGGACAAAGGACTTGAACAGATATTTCTCCAAAGATATGCAAATGGACAATAAACTCATGAGAACCACTCAACATAGACCCAATCTCTGTGGAGCAAGCAGTCAGTAGTGTATTGGACTATGAGGCTGAGAGCCTCAGGTTGTTCAAGTGTAGGCCTGAAAACACGCCAGCCGCATGCACACATATCTAATATCCTGGCAACCTGGAAAGACTGGAGGAAGGACATCACAGCATGACTGAGCCCTGTGTGTGTGTGTGTGTGTGTGTGTGTGTGTCTCCATCTCTCATGCAAGAATACATGCTCCACCATGGACTTAAGGTAAAAAAGATCAATAGGACCAATTCCATGGCATGGTGACCATGGTTCAAGTCCCTAGCTTGGTCATCCTGAAAACACTCCAGGCACCTGTATGAGTGCCTAAGACCAATGGGCTGAAGAATGAGAATAAGCAGACTAATAGGACCCTGTGGAGGGTGCTCCTCTCTCTCATTCTCAATGTGGAGTCTTAGGTCAGGTGACTTGAAACTCACGCTGGGCACATGTGTGTGCATGCCCAAAGTCCCAAGAGGAGAATGGAGGAGAAGAGATTGCAGCATGGTCATCCTTCCCCAGGAGATGATTTCTTACTTTCTCTCTCTCTGTCTCTTTCTATCTCTGTCTCTCCAGCAAGCACATATGCCCTATAGCAAAAATCTCTCCAAAGAACAGAACAAAACAAAACAAAACAAAAAATAAATACAGGGCCAGCTAGCAGTGTGGTGGTTAAAGTGGCTGGATCCCACATGGCCAACTGCATGGTTCAAGTCCCCGACTTGGTAGCCTGAAAATACACCGGGTGCATGTGCATTTATGTCCAGAATCCCGAAAGAGGAATGGAGAAGGGATTACAGCATGGCCATTCCCCCTGTGGGATACTCTCTTTCTTCCCCTGCCCTGCCCACCTGCCTCCCTCCACTGGGAGCATATGTTATATGTTTCTCTGCTGACTACATGTGCCCTCTGACAATTAAAATAAATAAGCAAACAAACAAAGTAAGACTAAACATACAAAACAAGTATTACAGAGGATATAGACAGAACTGAACCCACAAACATTTTTTTGATGGACATATATGATGCAATCACTTTGGAAAATAGCTTTGGCAGTTCCTCAAAAAGTTAATTACAGAGATACCATATGATCCAGCAGTTTCACCCCTAATATAAAGCCACTCCTCTCTTAATGACCTACGTGTCTAATCACAGCTTGGACTTATGACCATTTCTCCAGCATTGAGAATCTCCTTTTTCAGTCAGTGAGTCGCAAGAATCCCCTTTCTTAGTCTTCGTCTCCTTTTTGCATTCGGTTAGTATTCACTACAAAAATGTTAACAATCACGCAAAACTACATATTTCAGTTATAAATGTGTACTTCATTGTACACCCATAATAGTATTCAGAAAAAATAAAAACAATTATGCTGGATTTATGTTATTGTGCTGTGGTGGTCTTGTCACTTTCTGGTGCTTATCTAATGTAGGTTTTTTGTATGGATAGATTACATTATTCTAGTTTGGTGTCGAGGATATCTATCAAAAAATACAGACCCTATGGAGTTTCAACACACCACAAGACATAAACCTTTAAGCTCCTCACTTATCAACCAACTCACATAATAACCTAGCCAGCAGAATGAAACTTGGCCATTAAGTGAGGAGTGCCAGTTATACCAGTGAAAATGTATCACAAGTAGGTGACAGAGGGAAAGACTAGGGAGCAGGTGGGTGCACGGGGGCAATACAAAGATGGCTCCTCCACCCTAGTCTCACCCCCAAACAACAAGTCCTGAGACGCAGGCAAAGGATGAGTAATGCAGTTTGAAGGAGGAACAGAGATGCTAACACCACCTTAGAAAAATCTCACAGCACACTCATGTTTGAGGAGATGCCTAGTTAGTCAAAGCCAGAGGCCATCACCATAAGGTGCTGATGAAAGTGCTACCCCAGAGGACCCTCTAAGACTAAGCACAACATCCAGCAAGGTTAGTGATCCACCCCTTAGTAAACAATAAAGAAAATAGAGAAATCTGTACTGTGTGTGGCTACATGGGAGGAATATAGCCACATCTACAAGGCATAACTGAAGTTCTATTCCATGCAAGAACTGGTACCAAAACCTGAGTCCTTGCCTCCCAGTGCACCATGTATCCACACAACCTGTCATAGATGTTGCATACAATCCAGACCATTTTTTAATGACAATTTTTTAAAGAATTCTTTAATTTTATTTATTCACTCATTTATTTTAATTTGGCCAGAGAAAGACACTCAGAGAGAGAGAGAGGGAAAGTGAGAAAGCAAGTCATCAGGTCTGGGACTTGAACCATGGTCAGCCATGTGGGAGTGTCTAGCACCTTAACCACTAAGCCACCTGCTGACCCCTTAACAAGTTTTAAAAACCAACGCTACTACCCACTTTTGGCTTCAGTTCTCTAATTTTGAGTTCTCCCTGTATTTTTCTAACAACTGCATTTGGAAGTGACTTTACCTGATAAATTTCATAATGCATTATCTTGTTATTAACCAATATAATGGGGCTCATATTGCCACAGTAAAGGGCCTTCTTTGAGGAAAACAAATCCCTTTATTTCTATAAAATTAAACTGGAAACCATAAATAGAATTTAGATAAAACTGCTCTATGAGGGCAAAAGATCAAATTGGATTATATGGCAGCTACAGTTCAAATAACTGACCAAAGAAATTCTACCAAAATATGAAGTCTTCAAAACAATGTGCATCATGAAAAACTACACATGAATTTCAATTTTTTTACACCAAAATAAATTCATACTTTAATTCCATTTTCCCATGATCTTTTGAACAACTACCTTCTTTGAACAACCTACCTTCTTTGTTTCTTGATTCAAATTCTTGGATCCATTAAAAATAAATAAATATGGGATAAGCAGATGGCATAATGGTTATGTACCTAGACTCCCCCACAGTCGGCTGCAGTTCTAGTCTCTAACCCTGTGACTTAAAACTCATGCCTGCATGCTTGTGTGCATGCCCAAGATCCTGAGAAGAGAATGGAGGAGGAGGTATTGCGGTGTGGCCATCCCCCCTGGGGGGTGATTTCTTGCTTTCTGTCTCTCTGTCTCTCTCTCTGTCTCTCCAGTGAGCATATAAGCCCTATAGCAAAAATCTGTCATAAACAAACAAACAAGTAATTTAATTTGACTATGTAGAAATTATTAAGTTTCCAAGTAAAAATATCATAAACCAATCAGAAGACTAATAACAAAATAGGACAAGAGATTTACAATATATATCACAAAGTACCAACCTTTCAAATACATACAGAGTTCCTAGAAATCCTAGAAATGAGCATGAATGACAATCTAATAGAAAGTGGGTAAGGTCTAATGAACTCCAAGGAAAGTAAGATGTCCATCCATCCTCCCTCACAAGAGAAATATGAATTCTCTTTTTTAAAATAATTATTTATTTTAATTTTATTTATTATTACTATTCTTCAATTTGACCAGAGAGGGGGGAAGGAGGAAGAGTGATAAAGCAAGCTACCAGGTCTGGAACTCAAACCATAATAAGCCATGTGGGAGTCCAGTGACTTAACTACCATGCCACCTGCTGGCCCCAAAATATGAATTCTTAACTGTACCTAAGTGCTACTTTACCTACCCAACTTAGAAAACCCAACAGTATAATGATATGTTATTGCCATCAAATGTGTAAAGCGTCAGGAACTTTTTTGTACATTGCTGACCAGCATGTCAATTAATATAGTGCCCAGGCAAAAGAAATTAAAAATATAAACACCTTTCAATCTAGTAACTACACTTCATGGAATATATTCTACAAGGAAACACATATGTAAAATGAAAGTCACCGAATGGTATCCACTGCTTTATTGTCTCTAACAACAAGACTGGAAACAACCTACTGTCCATCAATAGCGAACTAGTTAAATAATCAGCCTGTTGCTTGACAGGGAGAAAGCTGAGGACAGGAGCCCCAGGTATGAGGGACTGTGGGCTCATGGCATTTGAGCCAGGTGACCAAGAAAAGAGAGGTCTACTTAGAATTTACTAGGTGCCCCTCAGACACCTGGGGACATGGACATAAACAGAAGAGATCAGAGCTACCCTGGTGGGGCCAGGCAAGACATGAGGTCATCTCACCAAGTGGAATATATTACCTATACTAAAAAAGGAGATGGGAAAATAAATTCATACCTGATTATAAATGCATATAAAAAAGTGTCTGCTAAAATCCCCAAACCTGTTACATGATCCCTGAGGGCAGGGCAGGGGGTGAGAAAGCAGAGTATCAGTATAGAACAGAAGATGCAGAGGCCAGGCAGGGCTGGGATTTTTTTTTGTCGTACATGTTTATACTTTGAACATGTGTGTCATGCATTCAAGAACTAGGTAAATTTAAAAATAAAGCAGATAAATGCAGCCTCTCAGCCTTTTCTGTTATGGAAGTTTCCTACAATAAAACATCTTCCTACGTTTTCTCTAAAGCAAGTTCTAAGAAGGGAATGCCATATGTTACGGGGCTTTTAGCACAAATCCTAGCAGCTGCATCAAGCTCAGAGGCAAAGTCACCCAAATTTCAGCCTGGGGGTTGGTAAAAGCCAGATAAGACACACCCGGGGCCAAGGCACTGTTTCTGTTTCTGGTGAGGACAGAGATAGCTGCAGCAGGGTCTCAAGCTCACCAGCCTGCAAGACTACCCAAGTCTCTGAGAGGAAGATGATTCAGGAGGAACAGGTTCATCTGACACTTGATGGCATCTGATCGTGACTCTGTCTACAACAGTACCACAGGTAATTTCCACCCCAAAGACAGTCCATAAAACAGGATGGGTTTGGGACTTGGGTTCTGGTCTCTTACTTTGTCACCATATCCACAAGAGAATGTCCTCAACTACAAAATGAGAGGCTGAACAAGAAATCTCTGGAATTCAGTTTTTCAAAGTATTAAAATCTATGATTTGATAAAATACTGGTTTACAACCACTGTGGTCTGCTATGAGCAATCACATAAACACCCATGCCATAAACTCAGAGCTCCCTGTCCCTACTCCCAGGCACACCGAGGAAAGAAGAGAAATCATCTGCTTTTTCCTAAACAGCAGAGTAGATTAAGCAAAGAACATGATTTTTAAATGTTGCATGTAAAATAAGAACACTTTCTATTTTCCTTATGAGGAACAGAAAGCATGATGAACAGTACTCGTTCACCCTCCAATACCCGTGGGAGGCCAGAGTGCCTTTGTTAACCCCTTCTAAAGAGAGGGATCAGTGAGATGGAGCCCAGTACAGACAGGGCTCTGGTGATGTAGCACCAAGCCACTGTGGGGGCCAGAGGACACAGATGCCCTACGACACTCACTGTAGCCCCATCCAATTAGAGCCCTGCACCACCAAGAACTAGCTCTGGCTTTCCCAGCCGAACTGCTGCAGCACTGCTATCAGCCTGATTACATCTGAGAGGCGCCCGAGACATGAGCAAAAACAAGCGTGCTGACAGGTGGCCAGAGAACAGCTGGAAGAGTGCCAGTCGAGAGAGAAGGCCTGCGACCAGCAAAATCCAGGGACATGACACACATGCATTACAGAGTTCCAAGTGCAGCATGGCTGAGCCATAGAGCATCAGGAGATTGGGAGACCAATGATATTTATAGGAGGTATGTGGTATTACAAGGATGACACACATACACAAAAAACTCACTGAAAGAGAAAAGGACATTTCTGACCAGGTAGGAGACACAAAGGCCTTTGACAGGTCACTACCACAAAGTCAGTCAGCAGGCAACACAGAAACAGCAACATCAAATGAATGAACGAGTCCTTAGCCCTCCTCCCACCCTCTTCTGATGTCATAACCAGACACTGGCGCCTTCTCTGAGACAAAGGTTGTGGGCTCTCCCTGGCTAAGAAGCCCTGTACAAGTGCCTGTTTCTGCCAGACAACGGTTAGGAGGCCTGGATGCGATGAGGCTCTGTCAGAAAGTATGGTGAGAAGCTGATCAGTGCTGGTCAACAGCAAGCCACTCTGCACCACACCTGCTGCCACCTGAGACTGCCTGTTCACTCACTCACTGGCCCAGCGCCTACTCCACTGGGATGTGAACTCCAGTCCCACAATCTCATCTACTTTAGAGACCACATCAACCTAGCTCTGAATCAGAGCCTGTCCCACATGCTCTGAAAATGTCAAGTATCCAATGAGCCAAACTCAGGATTGTCTCTGGTGAAAGCAGGGTTTATCATCCTAGAGGGTGTGACAAGCACATCTGAGAGAGGTGAGGCAGGACAGGGGCCATGTGCAAGGTAAGACACAGTATAGGACCCTCAGGACATGGAGTCCATGATAGAGCAGAATCGGCTCAGCCCCCGTCAGTCAGCGAGCACATCTGAGAACTACTAGCAATGTATCCCAGTGGGCTGTTGGTAACCAGATTCAGGCCAGACCTAACGTAAGTCCTTTCTGAGAAAGCCCGGAGGACAGAGAGCCTGTTAGGAGGCAGATAAAGGGTTAAGAAATTGTAATTTATTTGGCTAAGTTAAGTGTGGTAATCAAACTTCTCATAATTTATTTAACTACATCAATCCCACCAAAACATGAAGAGGAATGAACATCTGACCCACTAAATTTCAAGAACATGTGGGATCAACTACATGGGAAGGGCAGCTGCTCCTGACCTATTAAAAACAGACAGGAAGCTGGAAATCTGGGTAGATGATCCCTAGAGAACCATTCTGGCTTGGACCCTACACCTACACTGACCTCTAGAATTCTAAGGTCATCCAGCACCATAAGAGACTTACTGGAGTGGGGTGGGAGAAAGAGAAAACCAGGCAGCCAGCTGCTTCCTGTCAAAGCAGCCCTCATACTTATGAGTCCATGTTGTCCCTGGTACCTGGAAGGCCTAGGGCCCTGTCTACTCCACTAAATGGCAAATAAGCATATCCCATCTCTCATGCAGTGTCTCATTCCCGAAAGCCACACTTCTCAGGGATGCCACAGTCCCCTCCTAAACATCTAAACATGGGGCAGGTCAGGGCATATCTGACTGTTTCTGGTGCAGCCTGGAGCTGGCAGAATCCACAGAGGGCCTGGTCATGCCTGGAATTCACATCCACTTAGGTCAGGCTGCAGTGGGCTGATCTGGGGTCCTGTTATCATCGTGGGGGTGTGAGCCAGCCAGGTTGCCACACAGAATAGAGTGAGTGTTTCCTGAAAATGCACATGCAATTGACTTCCAAGGCACATGATTGAAGACAGTCCCCGAGAAGCCAGAACGCTGGTATTAACACTGAAGGAATGTGGTCCAGGGAAGCACAGCTTTGGAACATATATTTAAATCCAACTGAGTCTCACACCTCACTCATGTGAAAGTTTGCCCAGGACTCACGATGACAGGAAAGACACTGGATTTTCTGTGTCAACTGGATGAGGAGGTAGCTTCTCTCAGCCTCGACTCCTCACCCATAACACAGAACGACATCACTTACTTTGTAGGCCGTAGGCTCTCAAGTTGATTAAAATAAGGCTGGTTCCTGGCACATATCAAGGTTTTCACTGTGGATTCCAAGAGCACAATGTTTTTATTTTGTTTTATTTTTTTAAACACTTTTTTGCCTTAGGTACTCACCAGAGAAACAGACAGACACAGTAAGAGGGAAAGTGAGAAATCACCCCCCAGGGAGAATGGCTATGTCATAATCCCTTCTCCATTCTCCTCCCAGGATCTTGGACATGCATGCACACAAGCCCAGTGTGAGTATCAAGCCACTGGGTCTGGGACTCAAACTGTGGTCAGTCAAGTGGGAGTCTAGCAACATAACCGCTACGCCATCTGCTGGTTCCAGGACCCAGGGATTTACCTTGTGCCATTCACGAGGTTTCTAGGAGATCCACACCAGCCTACACTAGGAATTATTATCAGGATGCCTCTCCCTAGAAGACTGCAATTCTCACCTGTGTTCCACAGATGAAGGCTCCAACATCTGCTCAAGGCTATGGGTGCTGTGGCCATACCCTGCCCTGAGGACGAGCCAGGCACAGGCCTGTATGCCCAGTCTAGCTCGGCACCCTGGGTTCTCTCCCTGCCTCTCAGGACTAGCTACGCCTGTCTCGCTGGTAAAATGACACAGCCCAAAGGAGTAAGGGGAGTGTACGTGCCTCGAGAAAAAGGCATGGTTTTATGTCGTTGCTGGGGAGAAAAGGCAGCACCTGCGCCCTAAGCAAGCTGGAAAGGCTGTCCTGAGGACACTGTGAGAGGTGGCATGGCTGGACCAAATGGATAGCATAAACAATGGCCTAGTCATCATGCTCTGGGCAGTGACAGAAGCATAGGGGACATCACTGGGGACTACCCTAGCAGAAGCATGACACCCTTTCGGGGCACAACACCCTTAGGAGACACCGAGTCAGCCTGGGAAAGGAGGGCCTGGTGGGGGCAGGAAGTTTACCCTCAGCACACACACATCTGTGCAGGTCTGCAACAAAAGGGCGGGGGAGCAAGCAGAAGGCAAGTAGCATGTGGCGGGGTGAGGGGAGGCAGATCTGTCTCCACCCTTGCAGCCTGCTTGCTGTTGCCCTGGGATTTCACAGAGTCTACTAGCTCTGTCCCCCAATATTAAAGGTCCTAAAGGATGCAATCATATGTCTTTTATCTCTATGGTACACAGTCCTTGCCACACAAAGTGGTGCTGCCCACCATGTCACTTTGTCTAATGTCAGCTTACTCAATCCTGTGCTAGAGAGGCCAGAAACTCACATGGCAGATGCTGCACAGATGTATTACCTTTCACTGTGAGTAACTGACTGGACTGCTCTCAGGGAGGTAGAAGGCAGATCTACTCATTAGGGAAATATAAGATTTCTACCAAGGTCCTGTCTGAGCACTCCCTAGTCACCTACTATGGGCGCCAAGAGGTGAATACATCACACTTGTGGGCTTCACTCTGAGAAGCTACACGCACATCTCTTCAGCAAGTGCTGGTCAGAGACAAATGGGCTCAGTGTTCCCCTAGGGGAGACTCTGGAGACCAGCGGGGAGACCAGTGACCAGAGGGGAGCCAGATAGTGCACATAGCCCACCCTGAGGCAGGGAAAGGAATACGCCTTCCTTCCTGAAGCCACCCTCATCCAAAACCATTACCTGCTTTCCCTTCAACACATGCTTGGGCACCGGCACCCTGACCTCCAGGTCAGTATAGTCCTGCGACCAGGTGTAGTTCTCACGGACAGCACCATTGTAGCTATCAGGGTTTTTCTGGAACTGCTCCTGAATCCTGAGAAAAAAACAAGACAGGTGAGACTTGCTAGGCACATAGCTGCAGGGAGCTGGCCAACACACAACTGTGACTACCTACAACCTGAGGGTGAGACCAGCCCAGCTCAGCTCTGTTCACTTGCTTTTGCATCCACCTGCCCTTCCATGATGATTTTCTTTCTGACCCTCCCACATAGCACCCCAGGAAGTCACAGGACAAAGGAAAAGTTACAGAACAAAAATCCTAGTATGGAATCCTGGAGTTTTGGAAATGCCTCTGCAACCACAACCCAGTCCTACCAGGATCACGATGCGCAGAACCAAGTCTGGCAATTCATTAAGAATTAAGAAAATCCTATTAAGAAAAATCTTGTGGGGCTGGCAGGTGGCATGGTGGTTAAGGCACTGGACTCCCACATGGCCAACCATGGTTTGAGTCCTGGACCTTGAGGCTTGCCATTTCACTCCGCCCCCCTCCCCCTCCCTCCCTACCCCTTCCCTTCCTCCCTCTTTCTCTCTTAGGTCAAATTAAAAAATAGTAATAATTAATAAAATAAATAATTTTAAAAGAAAAAGGAAAATCCTTAGGCTCATGCTGCCATTTTTTCTAAACTACTTGACAGGGCCTAGCTTTAAAGAAAATAAAAGTAAAGAAAAAGGCAAACAATTTTGTCTTCCAGCTGTTAGACAGAAACCCTAATCCAACCCCTAGCCTGTTTACTGTTGGTAACTAAACTGAAGCCAAGGGGCCTAGGTAAAAAACTGCACCACTGTTATTGAAGATGTAAACAATACTCTCAATAAACAATTTAAAACCCAAACCACAAACCAACCAAGTGTGTGCCTCTTGCAAAACAGAACACAGAAGCAGAGAGGCCTATACAATGTTGCCATAAACTTGGCCACCTTGATAACATAAGCACCATGTAAATATAAGTTCAGACCCAAAGGTACACTGTAGTAAGTCATGGTATAAAGTACAAAGGCCTAGTACCAGTGGAGGCAGCAGCTGTGACCACTGGGGCATTCCAACACAGGGCCTGCCCAGCAAACACTAGGTGGACACCGGCAGAAGGAGAGCACAGGACCTCACACAGCATGTACACCAGAGTCTACTCACACACAAAACAGGTGTGGCGGGTGTCTACGTCTGCATAGATGTGACAGGCAGCAGTAGGAAGAGTGGCTAAAGTGGAGCACATTTGCATTCTGTGAGTTTGCATGAGGTTGGTTAACAGCAGCTGTTGAGAGCTGATTTCCCCAAATGGGATATTGGGGTCCTAACCCCCAGGTCCTCAGACTGTGACCTATTTGGAAACACAGTTTTTGCAAAGGTGACCCAGCTAGGGAGGTCACAGGGTGAGTCCTAATCCATATGGCTGGCGTCCTTAAAAGGGAGACAGACACTCCAGGTAAGGCAACATGAAATGAGGCAGAGGCTGGAGTGATGGGCTATGAGTAAAAGAATACTGAAGACCATGGGCACGACCGCAAGCTGTGAGAGATGAGGAAGGGGCTCCCTGAGGGCCTTCAGAAGGGGCCAGCCTGGTCGGCTCCTTAAAATAGGCTTCTCGCTTCAACATCATGGGGGAACCACTGTTCTTTCCCCCATCCACCTTGGGTACTTTGTCGCAGCAATCTAAGCAGATACAATCAAGTTTATTTGGATCAGGTGTGATATTCAAAACTCAGCACTAAACATCAGCAGGGCCAGGCACTGACTAATCAGAACAGTGCCAGCTAACCACCTGCAGGCAACCACTGGGGAACAGAAATGACAACGGAAGCCAGGAGGTCGCCCACCTCAGTGACATGAGCAAACAGAAAAGGGAGGAGGAAACTAAAGAATGATCGATGCACAGCCAGCAGATGGTGTAGTGACTAAGGCGATGGACACTACGGTTGGAGTCCTGAACCCTGAGGTTTGAAACTCAAGTCAGGTGCATGTGCCCAAAATCCCAAAAGGAGAATGGAGGAGAAGGAACTGCAGGATAGCCATACCTCCCAAGAGGTGATTTCTCACTTACTCTCTCTCTGTCTCTCCAGCAAGCACACATACCCTACAGTAAAAATACCTCTTAAATATACAAAAAGAATGATCAATGCCATGCAAGTGGGAGCAAAAGAAAGATTAGTGTATGTCAATCAATAGGAGCATATTCAGGGGCTCTCCAGGGACATGAGAACTCTTGGCATGGCCTGAATATGACAAGAGGCTACAGACTCTCACGTGTTATATAGCTCCAGCTCCTAAGAAGAAGGAATACATACATATATACACTCATGCACACACATGTATATGTGCACAAATGCCTGAAAGAAAGCACATGAAATCTCGACTATCTCTGACAGCAGGTAACAAGCAATCAACTTTCTTCTTTGAACCTTTAGGCATTATCCAAATTCCCCACAAGCAGATGTTTCGATAACCAACAGAAATGGTTCTCTTTTAAAAAGAGTCACCAAATGGGCTGGCTCTGTGGCACAGTGGTGATAAACTACTCAAGAGAAATCGGATGCCACGTGTTGACTGCAGTTTGCACCCCTAGCCTGGTCATCCTGAAACATGCCAGACACATGCCTGAATGCTCAGGATCCAACAGGCTAAATGACTAGACTATGGCATGATTGGCCCTGTGGAGGTGCTCCTCTCCCTTTCTCACTTGTGTGTACATGCACTTTATTAAGAATAAAGAAAAATATATTTTTTAAGTAAGTGTGATCAGGAGACAGTGACACACTCTGTGGTCCCTGGACCCAGCAACCCTCCAAGGGCCATAACAGTAAGGGCCGGAGTCCTGGGTGGGCACAGAGCAGCCAGCCAGCGTGAGCACCGACAGCAACTCTGCTGTGCACATCCGAGCGAACACAGGCGAACATGCAGAGAACCTGTATGACTGGGAGCCTGTGTGTTTATTACCACTCAAAACAATCCGAAGTTTGAAGACACATAACAACACACACACACAAAGATGAACACTGCCCTAACACTCAGCAGAGACCAGGAAATAAACATGAAGAGTCCCCAGATGTGGAGGAAAGGAAAGGTTCTCTCAACAGAGGAGAAAACAGCACAATGGAGGGGATAGGGGAGGCAACTTAGCCAGCTACTCCCAGCAACTCAGTAGGCACAAAGATCCTGGGGATACCCATGGAGGAACGCCCTCTGCCCGGGGCTACAGCCTCAGCTTGGGATGGTATGGGAGCATCTACTGTCCTCATCCCAGCCCTGCCCCAGCAGCTGTGTTCTCAGGGTCTCTGGGCACACAGTACCCACCTGGCCCCCCAACCCTTGCCTGGGCCGGCAGCCTCTCAAGAGCGTCCGCAAATCATCAAATGCTTCTTTAAACACTCTCCTTAAATAACGCTGATCATAATCAGCCCACAGAACATAAAGCCAAGCATCCTGTGGAGTGCAGGTGGCTCTGGACTCCCTTCCCCCATTGGTCCTTGTCACCCTGCAGCTGTGGCCTGCGGGGGCACAGGGAGGTGAGCAGCAAGGCTTCAGCTGCGACAGAAGCGAGTGAGTCACAGCGAGGAAGCAGGTTTTGGAGGCCTCCACTGCTGAGCGGCTGGGACAGTGAGGCTGTAGGCGTGTTACAGGACACACAGAACCAGCTCCTGCAGGTGCCAAGGCAGCACGGCCCCATACTCCAGGGGACAGGCCAGCTACAGGCCTGGATGCTGATGAGTGGAATGGTCAGGCACCAAACGCAATACAATGGGGGCTGCTCACACTCTCTTCAGAAAGAAGGTAAAAGCAGGTGTTTACTACCCCACTGAAGGAGGCACGGTGGGTACCCCATGCCATGGCCAGCGATCGCCAATCTATAAAATGGGAACAATAACATCATCTGTCCCAAAGTGTAGCTGTGAGGAATAAATAAATGAGACAAAAGTGTAAAATGGTTAAAACGAGCCTGCAGCCCTCAGGGTAATTGTTCCATTTGGTGCGTCCTCCGGTGGAAAGTCTCTGTTATGGACAGAAGGCTTGGGGGGGGGAGGGGGGGAGGATCCTGGGACCCTCCAAGATACTAGCCAGATAAGTTATGCATTTTGCCTAACAATTATACATTTTTACCCTTGGGCTTCTTTTTCTAAAAATCTAGCAGTTTAGCAGGACAGCACCCTGGCTACTTCAAAGACAGCATCACCTCACTCACAGGAAACCACCTAAGACAAAGTTCCAAGTTTCTCTGACAAATGAATGACACAGGGTAAAAAGAGAAACAGAGAATTACTCTAAATAAAGAGACTCACCCAACCTATCAACTAATTCAGTGTCTAGACCTTGCTGGAAAACTCATTTGAAAAAACCCCAGTTGCCTGGAGGTTAATGGAGCTGGCTCCCATATGGCCAATCGTGGCTCAAACGCTCGTTCCAGAGGCTTGAAAAAAAAAATGCCAGCACATGTGTATGCATGTTCCAAGTCCTGACAGAAGGGAGAGAGAGGAGACGGATTGTGGCCTGACCATGCCCCATTAGGGAGCGTTCAGAGTGTCTAAGTCTCTCTTGTACATGCATGCACCCTTATTAAAAAAAAAAAAAACACTGAATTAAAATAATTATTAAAATAAGAAAAACTGAAAAAAGCATTTTTGAGATAATCAAGTAAATCTGAATAGACTGAGTATTAGATGATTTTAAGGAATTATAGTTAAGTTGAAGTCCTTATTTTTTACTGAAGTATTTATGAGTGAAATTACGTGATGTCTGGGATTTCTTCTATCAAAAACAAAAATTTTAAAAAGTTGGCAGTAGCATGACAGATGAAACAAGAACCACGACGTGCTGCAGAGGGAAGATGCAGAGGGAAGGCTTCGTGGGCAGTCATTGTACTACTCCCTCCTTTTTGTGTATTTCTGAAAATCTGAAGAATGCATCCTAGCTATATTGGGACTAAACTGCTGGGCCAAAGGATGTGTACATGTCTAACTTTGATAATGCCAAACTGTTTGCCCAAGGGGCTGCCCAGCTTACTCTCACTGGCAACGTGAGTAATGCTACAGACCCATAGGCCCACACTTCCTGCTGCCTATAAATGCTGGCCTATTGCCTATTATAATGCAGAGTCTTTGCAGAGTCTTAATTCACATTTCCCTGCTTATTAATGGTGATGGATAGCCCTTCATATACTTACTGGTCATGTGTGTCTCATTTGTCAAATTCCTGTTGACATAAATATATAGCAAATGCATTCACCAGAGAGTGAGAGAGAGAACCCCCTAATGGGGCATGGTCATGTCACGATCCTTTCTCCTCCATCCCATCAGTATTCTGGGCATGCATGCCTGCGAATGTACGCTGCGGTATTTTTCAAACCACCAGGGCTGGGATTCAAACCGTGGTCAGTCATGTGGATCTAGCCAGAGGATCTAGCTCCCTCACACAGACTTAACCACTGCACCAGGGGCCAGTCCTGCTCTTTTTCATTTGTTGGAAATTTCTTTGATTTGTGAAAGTTCTTCATATATTTTGGTAGGAATTCTTTGCTGGTTCATAGTTTACAAATATCGTCTCTGAGTTCATAAGCTGTCTCCATACTTTATGTGACCAACACAAGCTCTGAATCCTAGCAGGGTCTCTTCTTTCTTGTCAACACTTCTGGGTCTTTACAACTCCATCCTTCCATGAGGCCTAAATGTCACAACAGTTTTCTATCAAGAATACACTCTCAGGACCAGCAGTTACCATAATGGCTATGTTGCTGAACTCCCATGTAGTCGAGTCTGTGGTTCGAGTCCCAAACCCGGTAGCTTAAACTCATGCTGGGTGCATGTGCGTGTGTGCCCAAGATTCTGAGAGGAGAATGGAGGAGAAAGGATTGTGGTGTGGCTATCCCTCCTGGGAGGAGATTTCTCGCTTTCTATCTCTCTGTCTCTCTCTGTCTTTCTGGCGAGCGCACGCGCCCTATAGCAAAAACCTCTCCAAAAACAAAAAGAATACACTCTCATCATTTTTTTAAATCTCTATTTGTTAATCTCCTTTTCATGTGATCTTGGTTTCTTGTAGCTTCTATTTTCTGCTCTTGATGAATCATATTGAGATAGGAGTAAGATCTCTGGCTAGGCAGACAGGGGTAGGAGTCCAAGGAATGGAGAGTAGGAGACAAGATGCCATCACTATAGTCAAGCCTTTAATACAAATCATTTACTGCTCTCACTAGAAATCAATTGTTAGCTTTCACTACTCGATTACACAGAAAGTTGCCTGCAGCCTGCTTGAGATAATGAAAGCTAAAGCTAGCACTTTTCATATCATTACTGCATTCCAAACCAGGAGTGTGGTCTCTCCTTGTCTGGAGAACAGGAGAAGAAAGAACCTTGAATAACTCATTCTTCTTTCGTATGTTTCAAAATTTAAGCCTACTTGCTGATAAGGCTAGGAACAGATTAACTATAGTCCTAAAAATACTGTCCAACTCAAGGACAGCGATTAGCCTGAAACTCCCCGGTAGCACAAAACATCTGTACTGGCATCTCTTAAAACAAAGTTGTTCCCCCCACCCCCTGAGAAGTCCTTATTCTCCATCTCCTTAAACAAAAATACTTTACATACAGGTTTGTTTTTTTTTTTTCTTTTTTGTCAGGGCCTATATAACTGGGTTACTCCTACCCTTACCGCTGACCCACTCAGGTTCCCCTTCCACTAAGCTGGAGGCTTTGACTCTTTCCTAATAATTTTTGCTTACTATCCTCTCCGTTTGTCTGCTTCTCTAATTCTTCGTGAACATGAGATAAAGAATCTGGTCATCCTGTGGTCCTGAAATCAGCACTGGCGTTGGGCCTGACCACCCCAACTCCCTGCATCAATACCAGAGTGTTTATTTTGATGGGTCCCCCCCACAAAGGACCAACATCTGCCTTTGGTAACTTTGTAATGTGCCACATGAGGTACAACTGAGGAACACAAAGCATCCCTATGCCTGCCACATCACTGGCCTGACCCTGGCTGGTTTAAACCATGCAGACTGCTGCTCTAGCAAGGCCCACTGCTCCCCTGAAACAATATCCAGGGGTTAGGGCGGCTAGGCCTCTTCTTGCCCTGACAATGTACCCACATGCTCAGGAGCCAATCCACTGTTTGGCCAGAAAGATTCACTTTACTAAAAAATCCTTACAAAGGTGTATTTCAGAAGATTTATTTTTATATTTTTAAAGTTTATTTCCTCGGTGAGTAAGAGACACCGAGAGAGCATCCCAGCATGGATGTTAGGACCACTAACATCCAACCCAGCACCAGCCGCAGCCAGCCCCAGTTCATGAACACACACCATCAGGCACACTCATGAGATCTCTAGACTTGCAATGGGAGCCTACCCATTGAAGGGCAGTGTCATAGTGTGTCACGTCCCGCTATTGCTCCACTGCCCAGCTTCTGCTTTTATGTTTCAAAATTCGTTTTGGCAACTATAATTTTAAAATGCTAAGTGATCCTTAGTTACCTAAAATAAATGAGGCAAGGTGTCTAGAGTTACCCATATCAATAGATAACTCGACAGGTATAGATGCAAGTGTAGAGAAAAATTAATCCTTATTTACTATAAAGCTATTTTGATTAACTAGAAGAGGAAACCTGTACAGTGTTAAACTGTTATTTTAACAAGGGAAGAGGCATTCTACTTTTTACAAGTATATAAATGTGAAATATGTGTTCTAAAACAAACATGAAATCACCGACTCACTAAGTGTGCTGGTCTAACAACCATGAATTATGTATCTTGGTCTTTTGTCAGTTCTCTTCTAATCACTCAACTGCAGGAAAATGACCAGCTTTACTGCTGCAACACCCTAAAGACTCCCAACTGAGAAATAACTGGGCAGGGACCAGCAGTTAGTGTAATGGCTATGTCGCTGGACTCCCACGTAGTCGACTGCGGTTCGAGTCCCGGACCTGGTGGCTTAAACTCACGCCGGGCGCGTGTGCGTGCATGGCCAAGATCCCAAGAGGAGAATGGAGGAGAAGGGATTGTGTGGCGTGGCCATCCCCCCGGGGGGTGATTTCTCGCTTTCTATCTCTCTGTCTGTCTCTGTCTGTCTGGCGAGCACATGCGCCCTATAGCAAAAACCTCTCCAAAAAAAAAGAAAAAGAAAGAAAGAACTGGGCCAAGGAATAGTGCTGATGCTTAGGCCACAGCGCCTACAGTGCCAAGAGGAAGCATCCGGCTCTGCAGCTATCTCTCTGATGTGCTCCTCAGGAGAGCAGTAGACAAGAGGAGGTAAGAGCAGCAGGACCACATGCCCTCCAACAGGCATAGGCAGAACCACAGCCACAACTTCTGTCTGTACCTGACCTACTAAGTTCTATGCCCAGGCAAGGGCCACCACCCTGATCCCAGCCACACTGGGGCCACCAACCTTGACTGTCCTCCTTCACCCAGTCCCAGCCAAGACCTCATTCCCAGCCCACACTCAACCTCATCTGAGAAGAGGGTAGGAGAATGGGGGAACTGCTCACACTTCTAGAGTATGTGCCCCAGAACAGTGTGTTCCTCAAAGGGTAAGAGTAAAATCTACTCAGCAGAGCAGAACAGAACAAAAGGTAAACACACCATTGTGCTGCACACAGACAGGTCAACTCTGAAGGTGTGTAAGCCTACGAGCCCTGGAACATGCACTTCTCAGCAATGGCAGGTCACAGCCAGTCTGAGCTGCTGCTGTAAAACCCACCATACACATCTGAGAGGTGAGAGCAGCAGTTCTTGATCAGGAGGAGGCCTGTGTTACAGACTATCTCAGGTGCTGCGTGGGGATAAATCACTGGTGGTAGGCCTGCCACAGCAACTGCTAACGTGCCTCAGGATAAATAGTTCAAAAGTACTTGGACAGAGCTTGACAGCAGGGCAGCAGTAAAGTATGCAGTTCTGCGAGGCAATCCCACATGAAAAGGCTGCCAGTTTGTGGCCAGAGATTTCCCTGAGTACACCAGGCACGCATGGTGCATTGATTCAGGGTGGCAGAGGCTAGGGTGGATAGTGGCATTGCATGCTCTTACTCACATAAAAGAGATAAATAAATAAACTTTAGAAAAAACAAAGCTGGGGGCCAGCAGATGGTGCAGTGGTTAAGGAGCTGGACTCTCACAAGGCCAACCACAATTCAAGTCTTGGATTAGTGGCTTGATTTCTCACTTTTCTCACTTACTTTCTCTCTCTCTCTCTCTCTCTCTCTCTCTCTCATGAGTTCACATGCCCTAAAGCAAATTTTAAAATAATAAAGATAAATAAAGTTTTAAAGAAAAAGCACAAAGCACAGACTGCAGGAAGGAAGATCAGCAAGTGGCACCCAGAGGTGAGGGGTGTGGCTCTGCAGGGAAAGAGCACACCTATCATTATCAGGGAGAAGATGAGAAAGAAACAGGGATGCAGATCCTGCTGGCTGACAATGTGTCAGAGACACATCTACTCAGTGACCCAGATTCACATATTAAAAGAGCCTTGCTAAATCCAGGTGACACCCTGTGCTTATTTAATATACATTCAGACAAATATAAAGAGAGGTGTGTGGGTTTGCACATGAGGTGGTAAACACACCCGTATCCTTGCTTGGCCCTCTGCCAGCCTTCTGAGTGTCCAGATCCTGGTTTCTAAACACCATTCTCCAGTGAAGGAATCAGACTCCTGGGAGAACAGTGATTCTAGGACTAGAACAGAGAAAACACGAGATGACCCTGGAACTTTTTTTTTTTTTTTAAAGAGAGATTTTTGCTAGGGCATGTGCACTTGCCAAAGAAACAGAGACGGAGAGACGGAAAGCAAGAAATCACCTCCTCAGGGGGGATGGCCACACTGCAATCCCTTCTCCTCTCAGGATTTTGGTACACATGCACAAGTGCCTGGCCCGAGTTTTAAGTCGCCAGGTCTGAGACTCAAACTGCAGTCAACCATGTGGGAGTCCAGAGATGTAACCATTACGCCAAGGTGTCCCCCAGAACACCTTCTACATCCAGTAAGAAAACAAGTGCTGAAAAAAAGGGATGCAAAGTTGGCAAAGGACAGAGCAGGCAACCAGAGAGCCCACAAAGGTCAGAGCTCAGAATACAGACATAAAGGGATCAGCAGTTGGCATAATGGCTACGTCACTGGACTCCCATGTAGTCGACTGCGATTCAAGTCCCAGACCTGGTGGCTTAAACTCATGCTGGAGCATGTGTGTGCATGCCCACGATCCCGAGAGGAGAATGGAGGAGAAGGGATTGCAGAATGGCCATCCCCCTAGGGAATTATTTCTCGCTTTGTCTTTCTGTCTCTCTGGTAAGCGCACGCACACTAGAGCAAAAACCTCTCAAAAAAAAAAAATATATATATATATATATACACACAGACAGAAAAGAAATAACAGTACCAGATGATGATGCAAAGAATAAGTGGATACCCATTACTGTTGTGCTTCTAACGTATGCTAAGAATTTTAACAAATCATTTGAGATTCCTCCATCCTCCTAGAAGGTAGGACTCATTTTCCTGCCCCCGGAGTAGGACTGGACTCAGAGGCTCTGGTGAGCAGAGTACAGAAAAGAACGGGGACTCTTTCCATAAAGATCTCACACTCACAGCAATAATCCATCTAAGCCAGTTTTCCAAACTCTGGTTCTGCCCCCCTTGGCTCTCTAGCTATTTTGTGTCAAACAACTGTCACATGATGGTACGGGACCTGCTGCAGGCCTCAGCCAGTAACGCAGCTCAGCATCTCAGCAAAGACTTGTGTGACCCATGCCCCTGACATGACACAGTGAGAAAGACACCTTGCCTCTGCGATCCTCCCCAAGTCCACAGCCTCAATGTAATCATGAGAAATTCCAGACAAATTTAAATTGGGAGCATGCTATAGCATATCTGACCTCGATGCCCAAATGTACGGTGGATCCCAGACCTAGAACCCAAAGAAGCTGTAGCCTGTGCTGATGAAAGTCTGTACTGGTGTTCAGGGAAGAGGGGAAGGTTTCAGCTGCAAGGAGTCACCCACCTAGCCACAGAGGAGCTGTGCTATGTGAGCAGATGCCTCAGTCTCATTAAGGCCTCAGTTTCCTCACCTGTGCAATGGGAATAACACGGACTCCACCCACAGATTGCTCTAAGGCCAGCAAGCTCTTACAGTCTTTCCTCACCATCCTTTGCCCTCACCAATAGGAGGTTACTAATAATACTTGACCTACTTATAGTGTGCTTCCTGCCCATATATTGAATCACAGCCCTGAGCACAAAGGTCGCACATCGCCTCCAACTCAAGATGACTATTTACCCTTCTCCCCCACCATCTCCTATACTTTGTCCACCATGAAAAGCATTTAAAAGGCAAATAAAAGGCTTTTCCCTCCACATAATTTCCCTTCAGGGGGCTTTACAGGACAAATTCTGGGGATGTTTTCCCATTTGCTGTATATAGAAAGCTGATATTTACTACTCCTGCTATTTTGGGAGCAGAATGTTAGTGATTGATCAAGAGGGCTTTCCACAAACAAGGTGTGTTTTCCCAACAGTCTGTGGACAACAGAGCACCGCCAATTTCCTAACCGCTTTTGACACACAATGGTGCATTTTGGGCCTCCTCGTGTGAACTACCTCACTGTGGACTAGTGGGTACCTTCTGAGTTCAGGGGGTGACATGTCCTGGGAGGGCTTTCAATGCCAAGGGCCCCACGTGCTACTGGAGAAACAAGCCCACAGGGTCCAATCTGGCCTCCTGCCGTTCTGACCTCCTCACCTGGAGAGAGTGTGGGGAGGTAGCAACCATGGCACCCCACCTGCCCTTCTAGGCCACCTGCCCATCCAGACCCTCCTTCCTCACAGCTAGCACAGCTTGAGCTGGCATCTCCAATGCCAACAACTAACCCTCTCCTCTGCCTTCACCCCAGGACCCTGGACAGGGTTTCACCCACCATTCATTCAACAAGGTCTGGCCCAGTACCCAGCAGGTGCCCACATGGGAACAGGTGCTAGGGATGCAGCAGAGAAAATATGGGTCTCAAAAACTTGGGAGTCATCCAGAAGTGACCAAGTCACCCCTCAGAGCCTCCAGTCAGCAAAGAAAGCTCCTGAGTGGAGATGGACCTTCACACTGAGATCTCACAAATGACATGACAGGGCCTGTGATAGACAATGGGAATGAGCAGTCCAGGGAGCTGCTCACAGGGAGTTCTTGGGCCATGGCCCCCACCTGCTGTGACCCAGGTCTTAGGCCTCCAGTTCTCCACCTGTAAAATGGGGGTACGTAAGGACAGACTTCAGAGGCATTTCTGACCAACTACAGAATAGACAGAAGACTCAGTCAGAACCGCAGCTAGCTCAGAAACGGTTAGCTGCTATCAGTCATGCTTTTACTAACGTGGTGTTTCAATGTCACTGACATGTTACCATCAAAGAGGAGCTGTCACACCAGGCAAGATCAGCATATATGGGGCTTTTAAAGCCAGAGTTCAGAGGTTCATCAAAAAATGATGGCAAGTCAGGTGGAAGGGAGTGACCATCTGATTGTTCTAGAAGGTGGCCATATAGTCACAAGGGGAGTGGACTGCAGAAAGTCCAAGGCAAGGGACCCAGAAACGATTTGCGGCACCAGTCCCAGAAAGATGGTCTGTGAGCCTGAGGGTGCAAGGACGCTCAGAAGGAGGGTACCCAGGGGGTTGGGCCCAGAGAAATGTCCTCAGAACCAGGGGGCTGCCATGGGGAAGGGCTGTGGTATCCTCTGCTGCTGGTCTTCCAGCTAGCCACTGCCTCTTCCTCCCTACTCTTCATGGAACAGATCTTCCCTTAACTGTAAGAGCAGTGAGTTTTCTCTTCTTTTTTTTTCTTTCTTTCTTTTTTTTTTTTTTTTTTTGAGAGAGATTTTTGCTTTAGGTGCATATGCTTGCTGGAGAGAGACAGAGAGACAGAAAGTGAGAAATTATCCCGTAGAGAGATGGTCATGCTGCAATCCCTTCTCCTCTACTCTCCTCTTGGGATCTTAGATATGCATGCACACGTGCCCGGTGCCTTCTAATACCTGGACACCAAAAGATGGTCCACAGCCACACAGCAGGCATCTGTTGACAAACTATTTACTTATGCTGCCCACAAGGTTCTATACAGTTGTCATGGGACTCCTACACGAGATTACAATCCCTTAGAAAGAGAACCAACCACAACCCACACAGCAATAACTGGGGACACAGCTGTTATAAGCCCTGGACACATTCAAGCGAAGAAACAGAACTTACAAAATGGGCATGGTAAGACTATACAGTAATCCTAGAGGCAGCAGTCCCTGTTCTCCTCATACAGTAACAAGACTTAAATGGCCAAAGTCTGAGTTTGTGCATAGCTTTACAAGAGTAGCTCTGGACCTCTAAGGGGTGGATACCAGTTAGCAAGACGTTTTCAAGTGTCCCTGTGCAGACCCAGTGTCTGGCCTCCGTGCCACTGCAGCCTGACTAAATGTTCTCCTGGCAGGTGTTTAACCTAAAGGCTGGACTCTTCCAGGGGCACCAATATCGTCTCTTACATCCTGAAATGCCCATGTTGGCAAGCAGGACTTGCCACTGGAATTTCTGGGTATAGTCTACAAAACGTCAATATTGTCCATTTAAGAGTAATGCATTTAGATGCCTCTTAGCTTAAAGAAAAGCTATCAGGGAACCAGCAGTTAGCATAATGGCTATGTCGCTGGACTCCCACGTAGTCGACCGCGGTTCGCGTCCCGGACCCGGTGGCTTAAAACTCACGCCGGGCGCATGTGCGTGCGTGCCCAAGATCCCGAGAGGAGAATGGAGAAGGGATTGCAGCGTGACCATCCCCTCTGGGGGGTGATTTCTCGCTTTCTGTCTCTATGTCTCTCTCTGTCTGTCTGGCGAGCGCACGCGCCCTATAGCGAAAAACCTCTCCAAAAAAAAAAAAAAAAAAAGAAAGAAAGAAAAGCTATCACAAGAAACCACAAGCACCTGTCATGTCAGCAAAAGAGGACCCGCTGTAGTGAGCAGGGTTCCCAGCACGAGAAAGAGGAAGGCTGGGGCCAGAGCAGGCTGTGGGACTCACCAGCCACATTTGCCTTCCTACCTTGCTGCCTCTCTGCCACCTACTCCTGGGCCCACAAAACCAAAAGGAAAGTGTCAGAACAGGTACAGCAAGCCCTCTGCCCCTGCTTCTGGGGAGAGGCCCCAGAATCATGACTTTTGCTCTCTCCAAGCCTCGTCCAGCGCCAGACACTCCAGGCCTAAGGACAGGGAAAGGTGCGTGTGAGAACACTTCTGGTTGGGAAACAGTCCCTTCTCACTGAGGACCTTCACACAGATGTGGCAGTAGTATATACATAAAGAAAACTGAGAGATTGTTACACAATAAAATCTTATAGTTTATTCTTGAGCTGAAGTGAACAATTTCTCTAAGAGCTGAACTACTCCTTCACATTACATACACCTTTGGCATTAACTGGTAAACACCCACTGCCAGCATTGCTCATCATGTGGGCCTGACGAGGGCCCAACCCCAGGGCCCACACCTTTGTACCCTCAGTTTCTTAGACCACCAAGGTCTTCTCACCCACCAGTTCCTTGCCCTCACACCTCATCCTTCCTTAATGTCAGACACAAGGACTTGTGTTTCTCTCAACTAGCCTCTAGTTCAGGCTGCAACCATCTTTTTCTTTTCATTCCAGCTAAATGTCCTATATCATTTTCTCTTCACCTTACCTTCAAGCATGCCCTACTAGGCCATCACCTTCTTCCTTTCATTCTCAGTTAAATGTCCTGCATTACTCACTTTTCACCTTGACTTCCAGCATGTCCCACCTACCATGCCATCACGACCTTCCTTTTATTACCAGCTAAATGTTCTGGGTCGCTTTCTCTCCATGTTATCTTCCAATACACTCACCATGAATTCTCTACTGACCACTAGTGACTTCCAAGCATTGAATCCAAACTTGCCTTTTAGCAGCTTCTGTCCACCTGTCACAACCATGACATCTGTTATCATTGCCCAACTTGAGGATTCCCCAGGCCTTTGCTCCCTCTACCACCCAACCCCTTCAGCCGACCTCGTCTCTGCCCTAAGCTCCAAGGAACATGGCACTACGCCTGTGTCTCCTCCCACATCCCCAACCCCTTGCAATAGCTTCCTGTGTGCATCCTTCCTGTACCCCTACTGATCCACTTCGAGTGCTGCCTGGTGACCTTCTAATACAATGAGCACAACACTGTTGCCCTATAAACTAGAGATCCCCACATTCTCTAAAGATGAACCCCAGCTCCATAGCAACAATTAGGGTCTTCACAGTTCCAAAGAAAGGCACAACGTGGTCCCTACCAGCCCTTTGTGTGCACTCCCTGCCCCTCAGGACATAGAGCTGTGAACACCCTGCAACGAGTCATCTGTTTGCTATTCCTGTAGGCTCTTGCCCCTACCCAACCTGCTGACCTCTGACGCTAGCTCCCCAGTAAAGTCTCTGCAGGCTTCTCCATACCAGTTGTTTCTGAGGTTTTCCTATGTGTCTTCAGAAGGGAGGCAGGGTCACTATATGTGCATGGGGGAGGGGGGGGAGAAGGTGGGCACAGAGGAAAGTGTGCCTAGATAGGATTTGACATGACATTTAATGCCACACAAACAGTCACAAATGCAGCATAGAAGTTGGGCATACAACTCTGAGCTAAAGGGCAGATCTACAGAGCACCTACTCCCCAGTGAGAAGGTGGCTAGACACTCTGTCAGACAGGCGCACCTTTGGAGCACTCCCAGATAGAAAAGAAAAGGCAGCATGCCACTTGGTGCTCAAGAACTGACTTGAGGGACCAGCAGTTAGCGTAATGGCTATGTCGCTGGACTCCCATGTAGTCGACCGCGGTTCGCGTCCCAGACCCGGTGGTTTGAGACTCACGCCGGGCACGTGTGCGTGCCCGAGATCCCAAGAGGAGAATGGAAGAGAAGGGACTGAAGCGTGACCATTCCCCCGGGGGGTGATCTCTCACTTTCTGTCTCTCTGTCTCTCTGTCTGTCTGGCGAGCGCACGCACCCTATAGCAAAAAACTCTCAAAACAAACAAACAAACAAACAAAAAAGAACTGACTTGAGTTGGACAACCCTGCATGCCTGTCAGTCAGCAACCAACCTGGGCCTTATCTCTGGTACGCTTGGCTTTGGCTTGCTCATCAGGAAGTGAGACAGGTAATACTTTCAGGGCAGACACGGCATGGGGCAAGCTGTACCCTGCATAAATACACGCTTCCCTAAGGGCCATGCTTGCCAAGTCATGATCCCCAACTAACACCTAGGCCAGGCGGGGACCTAGCAGCAATGCTACCACTCTCAGCTACAGAATACATGGCTGGCCATGCTCTCATGAGGAAATAATGGGTTTTCCTCATGGCAACTCAAGTCAGCATGCTACTGTTTCTAGTACCTGAGACAGCAGCAGCTCAGCCTTAAAGGGATGGACACCCCCAGAGAGTACCACAAACGGCAATGAAGCATTGGAAGAGCATGAGTCTGCCAGCTCACATCTCTGCAAACAGTACTTTTCCATTCTCATTAGTCACAGGCAGCCAGGAAATTTTAGCTGTGAACAGAATGAAGACAGGCTGGAGAAACAGCCCTACTATTTATAAAGCCTTGGTACTGGCCAATCTTATCCTTTTCTACATATAAATGGGCTGAGGTCCTTGGCGAGCCTATCCCGAGGGTGGATGGAAGGTTGGCTAGATGACCCAAAGACAAATTGGATCTTCCAATGTCCGGGGTTGAACTGTGCTTTATTTTATTGGATATCTAGGTGGGGACCTCTCTGCCTATCTCACTGCAACCACAAGTCAATTTTTATTGCCTCCCAAAAAAGTGCCTGAGAGGGACATTTTCAAAAAGTGTATAAATTAGCATTCCCCATACTATTATCCTCTTAACTCGCAGGACTAGATGCTCCATCAAACATAATTACATGATTCAACTGCAAATCAGAAAAGTAAACAAATACAGCGACGCCTCAGAAATCCAGCCCAGCTCCTGGCAGTGTTCATGTTCATTTGAGAAGTCTTTGCAGTGAATTACATAAAAGTCTTCCGATAAGTACTGCTGCAACAAGGCAGATGTCAAAAAGTCACCTCAGACAGCGAGCATGTGCTCAGGTTTCTGAGGAAAAGCAATCAGTTTTCCTTCAGAGGGCTGTCAGCAAGGAAATACTTTGCTGTGTGCTACCGCGTTCTGTAGGACAAGCCTGGTATGAGGGGCAAGGAGAGCCCATCTGTGAACACACCGCTGAAGTCCATCTCAACAGGGTTGATCCATGAGAGGTCCACATGAGTTCAGCAGCCACAGTGTTCACCTGCCAAAGCCAAATGTCTCCAGGTGATATCTCAAAAGCTTCTTTACATGGGACCCATACAGCCAGTTCTCAATGCCAGAATTGCAAACAGGACCCCTGTGCAGAACTTTCTTACATTTGCCATCTGCTATGGCTTGAGTGTGCCCTTCCAGACTCCAGGTGCTGAAAACTAGCGGCCCATGTGATGATATTAAGAACTGATAAAGCCAGGGTTGCAGGTTGCAGCGATTACTGAGTTGGACTCCCACATGGCTGACCGCAGTTTGAGTCTTGGACCTGGCAGCTTGAAAATCACACTGGGTGTGTGTGCGCACCTACTCAAAATCCCAGGAGGAGAATGGAAAAGAGATTTCAGCGTGGCCATCCCCCTGGGGGGTGATGTCTCACTTCCCCTTCTCATTTTCTCTGTCTAGTGAATGCACATGACCCATAACAAAAACCTAAAAACAAACAAACAAAAAACTGATGAGGCTGTTAAGTCTCCTCCGTCATGAATGGGATTCAGGTCTTGGAAAGAGGTTTTGCCCCAGCATTCCTCTCTTTCCCGTTTCTGTCCCTTCTGCCCTGCAAGGATGCAGCAACAGGGCACCATCTTGGAAGGAAAGGCTGGGTCCTCACGAGATACCAAACCTACCAGCACCTTCATCTTGGACTGCCAGCTATAGAACTGGAGGAAATAAGTTTCTGCTCTATTTAAATTACCTGACTCAGATACTTTGTTACAACAACTATGTTAGCCGTCCTCAAAGCCATGGATCCTAGATGACACCAAATTCCCATGGAGGACATGAAACCCGGGAATTGAAAGAGGGAAAGACCATCAGCTAGGGGCACTTCTGCCCTGGCACACACAACTGCAAGCAAGACTCACCAATACCAATGGGGCATCAACATCTCCATGAGGCTGAAGCTCCCAGAGGCTGAAGAAATGGTCCAAAGTCATGTGCCCTAAAATATTTGAGCCAAATCCTGACCTCACCTGCTCTCCAGGACATGCTGCATCTACCAGGCTCCAGCCTGCACTCACTATACTCAGGACCTGAGGTCAGCTCCCCCTTGGTGTACTTGCCTCCTTGAAGCTCATGTGTGCCTGCAGCCTTCCCACTTCTCAGCTTTGACAGGTTTTTCTCATCTATTTTTCCACGTTCCTGCCTATCTGTCCCAACTCAACACAGGAGAAAGCAGAAGCTGGAGTTAACTACTGGGTGACAAGGTCTCTAACAGCCACGTCATCCTGAGAATGGGAATAGCCTTCCCTGCCTGCCCCAGGGAAGACATGGAAAGTAACTGCTGACCAACCAGAGACTCTCTTTGGAGCCCCAGGACACTCTCAAGATGCTGGAGAAATAGCAGGTGTGATGTAATTCTGCTTTACAATTAGTTCACAGACAAACTGCCCAACATGGCTGGGCTGAGAAGCCTCTTTGGCTTCCTTGATTCCCACCTAGAACCTCAGTCAAACCACAATGGATGTTAGCATTAGGAGGAGAGATACCCCACTGAGTTGTGTGGACTATTGCCACAGTACAATGTGGCTTAGCTGGGTGGCACACTCTGTATAAGCATGGCTTCAGAGACCCACACCAACCCACAACCCTGCTCCAGCTCAAGCTAGTGAGAAGCTACAAGGCCCACCTGTCACATCCATGCTCCCATCCTCATTCTAGAAGAATACAGACATAGCAATAGTAATTTAAAGGTCTTTCTTCCTCTGCTCAGAATAGCAGGGAAATCACAGAATCATGACTCAGCGCATGATGGACAAGTGAGAGGAACAGGGTCTGAACTTTGCCAATGGTAAGAATAGGAGGGCCCTTCTAGAGAAAGGAGGTCAGGACACTTTTTTTTTTTTTTTTTTTTTAAAAAAAAAAAAAGGAGTTTAGGAGGCTGGGGCAGTTGCTGTACATCTGCAGGATAAGAAGACTATTTGCCTGCAGGACCAAACAGAGCATAGACAGATGTGGACAAGGTCTTTCTGGAGAAGATGCAGAAGGAGAATGGAGCTGATTATAGCTATCATTGAGAACACCCACATTAAGGGGCGGAAAGAAGACAGGCCAGGGAAGAGGCTGAAAAACTATTTGCCAGAGAGGAGAATCAGCAGATGTTACATGTGCTCACGAGAAGTGGCCGTTGACACAGGAGAGCAAGGAAGAGAAGCCTAATGAAAGACACTCGCTCTCTGTCCAGGTAGCCAGTTACACTCTGACAGTCACTGTCTCCACTCGGAAAAGCAGAAGTCAAATTGCTATCAAATTGGGTATCAGCCCCAGAGTAGAAGGCGTAGGAAAGCAGAGCTGAAGATGCAGAACAAAGGGTAAAATGGATGAAAAGCATGTGATTGAGGGCTTCATGGCTAGATGAGGCTTTCTCCCCCCTAAACTCATGTTTTTCAATATGGCTATTCCCCAAAATTCATGTGTTGGAGGGCAGCTGTTGGCATAGTGGTTAAGGTAGCTATATCCCACAAGGCCAACTGCACATTTCAAGTCCCGGACCCAGTGGCTTGAAAAACATGCCAGGCCTGTGTGCATGCATGCCCAAAATCCCCAAGAGGAAAATAGAGAAGGCACTGCAACATGACCACTCCTCCTTGGGGGGAGTGCATTCTAATTTTCTCTCTTTCTTTCTAATATGCACATGCATCCTATGCATAAATAAATATTCATGTATTACGACTTGATTGTACTGTAAAGGTGTGAACTGAAAGCTTAATCCCCTCATGGTTTTCCAAAGTGGTACCTTTGGATATGACAAAGCCATTAGTGTGGCATCTCGTGTCTGAAGTCCTCAAGGAGAGGAAAGGGGGCAGAGAGGGGCCATGTGGGTACGAACTAGAATCAGGAGAAGCTGGTGAGCAGATCATGCCCTTTGCCATGTTGCTGCCTCACCAGTCGGTCCCCGGACCTGGGACCTCTAAACTACACCTGAATCAACCTCTATTTTTTATAAATCACCCATGCTCAGGGATTTCTGGCAGCAATATGGTAACAAACTAAGATGGAGAGAAATAGGGAAATAGAGAAAGTATGGATAAGGGAGGCGTGGCACACAAAGAGGCAAGGAAAAAAAGGGGGGGGGGAGAAGAATACCTAAAATTCCAGTGAACAAACAATACTGACATAATGGACATCCATACACAAAAAGGGTAAACTTCGGAGTCGGTAGGTGGAGTGGTGATTAAGGGCACCAGACTCCCACATGGCCGACTGTTGTTTAAGTCTCATACCTGGTGGCTTGCTTTCTCACTTTCTCTCTCTGTCCCTTTCTGGTCAAATTTAAATAAATAAATAAATAAATAAAGTTAAATAAAATAATTCTTTTTTTTTTTTTAAAAAAAAGGATAAACTTCAAGCCATGCCTGGCACCATATACTAAAAATAATTTAAGGGGGACCAGCAGTTAGTGTAATGGCTATGTCGCTGGACTCCCATGTAGTCGACCACAGTTCGAGTCCCGGACCCGGTGGCTTAAACTCACGCCGGGCACATGTGCATGCGTGCCCAAGATCCCGAGAGGAGAATGGAGGAGAAGGGATTGCGCCGTGGCCATCCCCCCAGGGGGTGATTTCTCGCTTTCTGTCTCTGTCTCTCTCTGTCTTTCTGGCGAGCGCACATGCCCTATAGCTAAAAAAATAAAATAATTTAAGTGGAGCACAGCAACTAGATATAAAACCTACAACTATAAAACTTCAAACAAAACAAGAGAGGGGCCAGACAGTGGCACAGCAGTAAAACATGACACTTTATGAGGCTATCCCACATGGGAAGGTTCCCAGTTCTAGTCTAGAGACTCCCCTGAGTCACTAGGCACATGTGCCCAGATCCAGGGCTGACTGAAGGCCAGGCGGGATCATACATAGGGACCCTGTTGAGTGAGCACACACAAACATGTGCACTCCTTCTCATTCACAGAGAAGATAAATATACCTGAAAACAGGAGAAAATCTTTGTGACTTTGTTTTAGGCAATGATTGCCTTGATATTACATGAAGAACACGATCCATAGAAGAAAAAATTGATACAATGGACTTTATTAAATTAAGAACTTCTGTTCTTTGAGTGGTCCCATAACCTCTAAGAGAGCCAGATCCCACATGGCCGACTATAGTTCAAATCCCAGCCCCAGAGGCTTGAAACATATGCCAGGCACATGTGCATGCATGCCCAACACCCCAAAAGAATGGAGAAATGAAGGGGAAGGAATTTTGGTGACTACACCCATTAGGGGGTGCTTTATTCCGCTTCCTTTCTCTCTCCTTTCTACCTGATGAGCACACGTGTCTCCTGGTAATTTAAATATATGTACTCCTCACTAACAATCAGGTTCCGTTCTTACAAGTAGGTCATTAAGTGAATTGGTCAATAAGCAAGGAGCTTAAAGGAGAATGTCCTGTGGTGTACTGTGGCACAATATGGTATTTTTCAATAGATACCACATGACACCATACCAGAATAATGTCATTCTACCCATACAAAAAAACACACATTAGACAAGCACCAGAAAGCAATAAGATACAACAACACAATAGTATGAATCTAGCACAATCGTTTCCATTTTTTCTTTCTTGAGTTTTTTTTTTTTTTTTTTTTTTTTTTTTTGCTATAGGGTGCGTGCACTCGCCAGAAAGACAAAGAGAGACAGAAAGCAAGAAATCATCCCCTGGGGAGATGGCCACATTGCAATCCTTTCTCCTCTATTCTCCTCTCGGGATCATGAGCATGCACGCACACACACATGCCTGGTGAGTGAGTTTAAGCCACTGGGTCCAGGATTCGAACCACGGTCAACTGCATTGGTCCCGACCATTTCCATTTATTTGAAATACTACTACAGGTACACAATAAAGTACAAATTTATAAACAAAATACAGTTTTGCGAGAGTGCAAACACTTCATGTAGTGAATACTAACTGACTGCAGGAACAAGACAAAGACCAAGAAAGGGAATTCCTGAGACTCACGCAGACTGAGAAAAGGAATTCCTGTGCTGGAGAACCAGTTGATCTTAAATCCAAGCAGTGGTGGGGCCAGCAGATGGCGTGGTGGTTAGGTGCTGGACTCCCACATGGCTGACCACAGTCTGAGTGTGCACCCAAAATCCCAGGAGAATGGAAGAGAAAGGATGTGTAACCATCCCCACAAGGGGATGACTTACTTTCTCACTGTCTTGTCTCTCTGTCTGTCTATCTCTCTCTGGTGAGTGTATGCATCCAATAGCAAAAACCTTGGGGAAAAAAAAAGTTCAAGTGTCATTACTCTGAACAGTCACTAATAGGTAGATCATTAAGTGAAAAAAAGCTTTGTTTAAAATGCACTTCCCTTGATTGAGACAATATACAGTGTACTCTGGATGGAAAATCTCATTTTGTATGCTGTAATGATGTACAGTGAATGAACAAAACAAATAAATTTAAATAAAAAAAATCCAAGCAGAAATAAATGAAATAAAAAATAAACAAACTATACAGAAAAAAAATGCATTTCCCCACCTTGAAAAAAAACTGCTATTCAAAAGGCAATGTTAAAGAGAATGAAACAGACAAGCCACTGATTAGCAAACTAAGTACTCACAACCAGAACACAGAAAGAACTCTTAGATGCACAAATATGAACCAAACAATCCAATTTTAAACACTGGCTCCTTGGAAAAGTCATGACACATTTTTGCATAGAACAACAGATAATTACATCATGACTTTTCCAACGAATAGATCAAAAGTGGGCAAAAGGGGAACCAGCAGTTAGCATAATGGCTATGTCGCTGGACTCCCACGTAGTCGACCGTGGTTCGCGTCCTGGACCCGGTGGCTTAAAACTCACGCCGGGCGCGTGTGCGTGCGTGCCCAAGATCCCAAGAGGAGAATGGAGGAGAAGGGATTGCGGTGTGACCATCCCCTCTGGGGGGTGATTTCTCGCTTTCTGTCTCTATGTCTCTCTCTCTCTCTCTGTCTGGCGAGCGCACGCGCCCTATAGCGAAAAACCTCTCAAAAAAAAAAAAAAAAAAAAGCAGACATCTGCCTGTGACTATTGGTGTCACAGGAAAAAAAAAAAAAAAAAAAAAAAAAAAGTGGGCAAAAGATCTGAACCAAAGATTCTTCACCAAATAAGATATAGAAGACTGCAACATCATTGCTTACTTGGGAAATATAAATTCAAATCACAATGAAGTACAACTACGCACCTCTGAGAACACCTAGAATTAGACAGACTTAAAACAAACCTGGTCTGAGCCTGAGAGGATTCTTTAGCTCAAATAAGCAGGAAGGTGGGACTTGAAGGAACTAGAGATACAGGCACAGCACAAAAGGATGACAGGTGTCCACTGGGACAACAGAGGCACCTACCCAATGTGCCCAGGACCCTTGTAACAGCCTCCTTCTAAAATAGCACATATCCAGGCGACCGACTGAGCACAGGAGCCCCAACAGCTGGGGCTTCTGACTCTGCTTCCTCTTCCTACAATGCTGGGCGAGTACAAGAGAGGTGTAGGTCACTCACTACCTACAAATGGCTGGACTGAATAACAGCAAGCCAAAAGAAGCCAGGAAGACATTAAGAATGAGGGGATGGCCAGGGACAAGAAACAGTCATCTGTCCGGCTAAGGGAAAATGGGGACACAAAAGGTAAATGTTCCTGGAGCCATGAATATGAATTCTCTTAAATCTAATTCCTAAAGTTTCCCATGCATTAACTTCCAGGCAATGCTGAGAATGATTAGCTGCTGGATGTCAAGAGACTTTCTGTCCCCAGCAAAAGACCCCAGCCACTGCCATGTAGGCACAGCATGGCTCTGCACAACAGCTCAGACCACTGAGAAAAGGTGGTCCACAGAATTCCATGGTGGATCCAGTGGAAGGTAACCTCACTGACACTGGAAACAATATTCCACAACAAAGGAGAAAACACTAGTTGCTAGTAAAATTTCTTCCTGGGCTTTGCTCCCTGCCCCGATTACTATGTACATGTAGCCCCAAGAAGAGGGTCACAGTGGTACTGAGATGCAGCAGAGCCCCGGTGGCTCTGAAGTCCACGTCCACGCAGCAACAACAGACCCAGGAGCATCTGACCCACATAAGCCCATGGGCTACAGAAAAGGTGGCATTGATATTTTAGGGGATGAAACACTAAAAAAAATGTGTGTTTTTTTTTTCATTTCATTATTTTACTATCTTCATGTTTATTTTATACTGATTTGATGAGAAAGAGAGAGAGAGGAGAGACAGAGAGAGACAGAGAGAGCGAGAGAGCGAGAGAGAGAGAGAGAAAGGGAAACCTGCCATGGCTGGAACTTGAACCCAGTTACCATATGGGAGTCCTGTGCCTTTTAACAACCTGGCTAACTCCTGGCTCCTAAACTAAAAAAATACTACCCAGGCTGGTTTGTGTGTGTGTATTTAGTAAGTTTATAGTTACTTTACAAAAAAAATCATGTATGATAGTTTAAATTAATGCCATCTTTTATATGTTGAAATCCCTTATGATGTTCCATTTCTGAACTTACATTGAATAAATGTCCTCTTAACATGAAAAAAAAAAAAAAGAAAAGGTGGCATGCAGGCAAGTTAAGGTGCTGGGACATCAGGCCATAGAACAGAGCAAAGCAATTGCTTCCCCAATCCTGCCATCTCAGGTTGGTCATTTTGTTGTTGAAAGATTGAATCCAACTCCTTTCACCTGCTTCTCATCCACAACACAAACTAAAGGGAAAAAAAAGAAAAAGAAAAAAACAGACAAATGAGAATTCATTAAATGAAAAACTTTAGTACTTTAAACTACACTGCTGTAGTTTGAAGACTACTCCAGAAATTACTGTGTCGAGCCACTGTAACAAGATTAAGAGGATGAAAACTTAAACTGATTATGGGGTTAAAAGGTGGAGTTTGGAGGAAGAGACTAGTGATTGGATAGTTAGAACATGGCCCCAATGGGACCAAGCAGTTGGCGTAATGGCTATGTCACTGGACTCCCATATAGTCAACCGCAGTTCGACTACTGGACCCAGTGGCTTAAACTCACATCAGGCATGGCCATCCCCCTGGGGGGTGATTTCTCGCTTTCTGTCTCTGTCTCTGTCTCTCTGGTGAGAGCATACACCCTACAGCAAAAAACTCTCCAAAAAAAAAAAAAAAAAAGAATATGGCCCCAAGATTGAGTTATGTTGGATTTATGTTTACACAAGGGACCAGCAGTCAGCGTAATGGCTATGTCGCTGGACTCCCATGTAGTGACCACGGTTCGTGTCCCGAACCCGGTGGCTTAAAACTTACGCCGGGCGCGTGTGCGTGCCTGCCCAAGATCCCGAGAGGAGAATGGAAGAGAAGAAATTGCGGCGTGGCCATCCGCCCTGGGCGGTGATTTCTCGCTTTCTGTCTCTCTGTCTGGTGAGCGCACGCGCCCTATAGCAAAAACCTCTCCAAAAAAAAAAAAAAAATATATATATATATATGTCTACATAAAAGCTATAGATAATGTTCATAGCACCATTATGAACAACCAACCAAATGTCCACTGATGAATGAATGAATAAACAAAATGAGATGTTTCCAGACAAATATTATTCAGCTAATGAAGAGAATGAAGCACTGATACATGCTACAGCACTGATGAACCCTGAAAACACTCCATTAAGTGAAAGATGGCAGATACAAAAGGCCACAGATTGCAGGATTCCATTTATATGAAAAATCAGAATTGGCAAATCTATAAAAACAGAGTAGATTGGTGGAGCTAGTAGGTGGCATAGTAGTTAAGGTGCTGGACTCCCACACCAATTGCAGTTTGAGTCCCAGACCCAATAGCTTGAAATTCACACTGGACTCAGGACTAGCAGTTGGCATAATGGCTATGTTGCTGGACTCCCACGTAGCCGACCATGGTTCGAGTCCTGTACCCGGTGGCTTAAATTTACGCATCACGCGTGTGGGCATGCCCAAGATCCTGAGAGGAGAATGGAGGAGAAGGGGTTGTGGCGTGGCCATCCCCCCTGGGGGGTGATTTCTTGCTTTCTGTCTCTCTGTCTCTCTCTGTCTTTCTGGCAAACGCACATGCCCTATAGCAAAAACCTCACCAAAAAAAAAAAAAAAGAAAGAAAGAAAAGAAATTCACACCAGGCGCATGTGTGTGCATGCCCAAAATCCCAAGAGAAAAATAGAGGAGAAGGAATTGAGCGGCAAGGGTCACCCCGCTGAGAGGGTGATTTTTCACTTTCTGTCTTTCTGACAAACGCATATGCACTACAGCGAAATATTTCTCAAAAACAATTAAAACAGGGTAGATTGGTAATTGCCTGGGGCTAAGAGGTTTGTGAGGAAATGAGTAGTGACCACTAATATGTACAAAGTTCTTTTGGGAGGAGATAAAAATATTATGGAGGGGATAGCCAGTTGCATAGTGGTTATGGCAGCTAGATCCCACATTGCCAACTGTGCTGTTTGAGTCCCAGACCTGGAAGCTTGAGAAACACATTGGGCATGAGTGCATGTATGCCCAAAATCCTGAGAGAATAGAGAAGATGATATTATGGCATGGCCATGCCCCCTGGAGAATGTTTTCTCACTTTCCTTTTCTTCCTCCCTGTCTGTCTTAGGGATAATGAGGGTTTATTTTTACATATTTGTAACTGACCTGTCAGAGAAGCTATGTATATTCTAATATTCAAATTATCTAATGAACAAATAACAGGAATTGGACAATGGCAAGCAGGGGCGTACATACTTCAAAAGCAGACCCCCACAGGAGAGTTCTAATTCACGTCCAGAAACCTCTCTGAATATTCTTGCACATGCATGCCTATGATCTTGGGCTGGCTGGAGTTGTGAATGGATCATGGCATTAGGGCTCTGAGGTGATGCTGCCTGCCTGCCTGTCTCTCTCGCTCGCTCATGGAGGAAATAAACAAAATAAACATATACAAGGCCAGACAGTGACATGGTAGTTAAGGTAGCTGGATCCCACATGGCCAACTGTGGTTCAAATTCCAGACTCAGTGATTTTGTACCAGGTGTGTGTGTGTGTGTGCTCGAAATCCCAATAAGAGAAATGGAGAGGAAGGGATTGAGGTGTGACCATCTCCCATGAGGATGCTTATTTTCCTTCTCTCTCTGTCTCTCTAGTGAGTACGCACACCTTCTAGCCAATTTTTAAAATAGATAAACTTTTCAAGAAATAAAGAAATTGGACCAGCTCTGTAGCCTATAGCTAAGGGAGCTGGATCCCACATGGCCAACTGTGGTTCAAATCCTGGCCCTTGGGAACCAGCACTTAGCGTAATGGCTATGTCGCTGGACTCCCACGTAGTTGACCGCGGTTCGCATCCCGGACCCGGTGGCTTAAAACTCACGCCGGGCGCGTGTGTGTGCGTGCCCAAGATCCCGAGAGGAGAATGGAGGAGAAGGGATTGCGGCGTGACCATCCCCTCTGGGGGGTGATTTCTCGCTTTCTGTCTCTATGTCTCTCTCTGTCTGTCTGGGGAGCGCACGCGCCCTATAACGAAAACCTCTCAAAAAAAAAAAAAAAAAAAAAATCCTGGCCCTCACAACTTGAAAAACATTCCAAATGCATGTGTGTGCATGTCCAAGGTCACAACAGGATGGAGAAACAGAGAAGAGACTGTAGCATGACCACACCCCCTTGAGGGGTGCTTTCTCTTTCTCCGTGTGTCTGTGTTGGCAATAAAAAAAATGACAAATGTAATTTTTTTCATTAAAAGGGATTCAACAAGATAGTGATGAGACTTGAATTTTTTCCTGTCCTAAGTTTCTAGCACTTGCCCTACTGCTTTATATCTGCTTCCCCAGCATAAAGCATAACTCACAGGAGGCAAGAAGCTATCATTCCTACAAGCAACACAAATGTCAATGATCTGGCATTTAGTGGAAGCAGGGATACATGATGCCTGTACGTAATGCTCCAGGGTAATTCTCTGTAACCCAATCTAATGTGAGAAAAAAGGAAGACATCAACAATGGAATGTGATGCCCACTTTTACTAGAGATATTTAACAAGAGGAAAATTCAATCATAGTCTTCCAGTTAATATGCAAGCTTTTTGTTAGTTAGTTTGTTTGTTTTAGTATTTTGCTACAGGGTGCACGTGCGCACCAGAGAGACAGAGAGAGAGAGAGAGAGAAAGAAAGAGAGAGAGAGAGAAGCAAGGAACTCCCTTCTCCCCCAAGGGAACAGCCACACCACAATCCCTTCTCCTCTATCCTCCTCTCCAGATTTTGGGCATGCAAACATACTACCTAATGTGATTTTCAAGCCAGTGGGTCCAAGACTCAAACCACAAAGTTGGCCTTGTGGGATCCAGCCACCTTAACCTACATGCTAACTGCTGGCCCTAATATGCAATTTTAATGTAAAAGCAATTAATGTCCCCAAGGCATATAAATGCAGAACTTAATCAAATCACAGTGAGATTCATTTTTAAAAAATCAAACAATGGGCCAGTAGATGGCATAGCAGTTAAGGCGCTATGTCCCAGAATCCACAGCTTGAAAAGCAAGCCTGGTGCATGTGCAAGCATGCCCAAAATCCTGAGAGGAGAATGGAGGAGAAAGGATTGCGGTGTGGCCATACTCCCAGAAGGTGATTTCTCATTTTCCCTCTCTCTGTCTCTCTCCGGGCAAGCACACATACCCTATAGCAAAAAAAAAAAAAAAAAAAAAAAAAAAAAAAAAAAAAAAAAAAAAAAATTAAAGTCTAGAGAGCCCTTGAGTAGACCATGGAATTGGCATACTTGGCCTACAAAGGTAAAGGAGGGAAAAATTTCTAAAATTTGCCATAAAGGAAACCACTGAAGACAGGATGGATGTGGTAAACCCCCCCACTCAAAACTCAGCAAAGAACAGGAGGAAGTAAAGCAAAATGAACAGAGACCATCTAGAACCCTCTCTGAAACTCCACAGGTCAAGGCCCAGGCTCCTCTAAGTCAATGAGCTGATAATGAGTCAGGAGGTACCTAAAGGCATGTTATTACACTGAAAGTGGAATCCTTCATATAAATAAGGGCATGCCAATGCAGCTGTAAGGTATCACTGTAAGCATATAACAAAAATGTAAAAGATGTTACCATTACCTCTTAGGACCAAAGAGGCCTTTTTCAGGGAGGGAAGTAAAGCAGCAGCATGTGTGCATCACCACAGGGCAGGACCACAGCCCTCTTCACACCATCAGTATACACAATACCATCACCACAGCTGAACCAACTCAGGAAAAAGTCTTCAACTCTGACCACACCTTGGGCTTTGAGCTCATCTGAACTGACCTATGCCACTACTTCCCCAGAGGAGGAGAGAAAAGGGGCCGCCTAAGAAAAAGAACATGAAAATACAAATGAAACCTGAAAAGCAGGTCCATCCAGTAGGCTTACAGACTGAGAAGCGCTAGAAGTCACATGCTGAGTGTGGTTCAAGTCCCCAGCCCAGGATCTGAAAACATGTGCCCAGGATCCTGGTCAGCCAGAGGACTGAAAGGAGGAGATTGTAGCAACACTGAGCACTGTGGAGGGTACTTCTCTCTCATGTGCACACACATATACACACATACTCTATCATGAGTGAAGAAAGAAAAGGTAGTATGGAAAATAAAGAAGGATCAGATGCTTTGACTTGCACAGGGAGGTGAGAGGCATGAGAGTTTAAGTCCTAAACCAAGATTAAACTCCAAGTTACGCTGGATTTTACAAACACCATGACCCAACCACTGCTCCAGGTGAGCTCACTCTATACCAGTCAACCTTGGCTATTATGTTTTGTTGGTTTTTTTTTTTTTTTTTTTTCCGAAAGTTTGTATTAAGGAATTTTAGTTTCCCTCCACTGGAAAATCTTTCGGTACTTTTAAAACATATTTGGATTGCAACATAATTCTTTTCCATTACTACATATTCTAGCTGACCCTAGACAGGTGATTGAAGAACCAGACCTACCTCTGCTCATCTCAAAGCACGCACTCCTGGGATCTCCCAAGAGAACTCCTCAAACAGACCTGGCACACTCATTTCTGCCTCACTGGCTTCCAGGAATCCCCTCCACCCTTCCCCTGACTCCCTGGGGCCATGCACACATGAAGGTTGGCATGGGCAACATTGCCACCAAGGAGCACCACTTCTGATATCCCAGGGCCTGGGTCTGATCCAACCCCTGCATTTGCTGGGCCTGTCCAAGTTCCCCAATGCTGAACCCTGAGCGTTCCCTGCTCTGCACATCTGGCTCTAAGAACAGGGCCTGGGAGGTACTCAATATATATGTGAGATGGGATGTGGGAGTCTAAGACACATATGCAAAGAAGTCTTCTATAATGAGCAGTGTGAGCTAAGGGAGGCACTCCCACATGCTGAAGGAATGCTAACAAAGATGGGTACCCAGGCTGGTGAGGTGGTCGCAAACATGCAACGACCTGCCCTCTGCCACAGAAAACCAAGGAGCCTTTGGAGAGGCACCAGGGAGAGAAAGGCCCTTCACTAGCCATGTGGCATGCCACAGAGCTGCACCTCACATAGCAGCCAAGCATAGGGGCACAAGAGGAAAGCGGGGAATAAACACTGCCCACAGTTGGGATGCCAGGTGGTGACAGGCCAGCATCCAAGTGGTCAGGTCCACAGCAAACAAAACCAGGGCTCTGAAGACTCAGCTGCACAGGGAGATGGCTCCTAAACATATGTGGTCCACTAAAGAGACATTCTATAGAATTCTGCAGATACACTATACATAAAGTAAATTATTAAACTCAGTGGTATACCCTGAGAGAGGAAGGACCAGGACACACACATACACACAGGGAGAGACAAGGAGGGGGAAGAACATATCTTTGAGGATATTTAAGATAATCCAGTCAGGAGCAAGGAACAACTTAATATGAAAAGTCTAATTTCCAGGGGATCTTGCTATAGTTGCTAAACAATCCACAACTAACATGTGTGCACTGTCATCTCTACCACATAATTACCCACAATTAAATTAACAAACACATAACATATATTCTAAAATATCTGGTGATTATTTCTCCACAAAAACCCTAAATAAGAGAACGCTGACCAACATACTAGGTTTTCGTGGAATAAAGCAATGATAAAGCAGGTAATTCCAGTTTTGCAAACATGGATAGAAACAGAGAACTCCTTCCTCCACTGACTTTCAGGGGAGAGTCCAGGCTCCTGCAGTTTGGGGACCTATGGGACAGCGATGGGTAACTGTGCAGCCAGTGGGCAGCACCACATTCGGGCTCCTAAGAACTGACCCACTCACACCACCCTCACAGTCCAAGATGTCCAGGCAGGCATCTCTATAATTCCTCAGAGCATGAAATCTAACTCCATGTGAGACAAAAACCCAAGTAACTTTTGCCTGAATGTATTCTACTGTGAATTTTCCAGAAATATAACTTACTGTGTCCATCTATCTGATTCTGACTTTTGCTGGTCTGTGTTCCTAGAAGACACACAGGCAATGCAGCAGTGCCTTTGCCTTCAAGTTACTGACACTACTCTAGGGGCAGCATGTGCAGCCTCTAGCCACACTGTCTGTGTCCCAGCAAACAGCTTTTTCACTGGGGTCACTGGTATCACATGATGGAGAGGTCAGAAACCTCCACATCCCCCTCTACACATATGTAAATATACATCCATTGCTGGTGACACAAAGGAAGTGTCTGTGCAGATGGGTTACAGCATCTATTCTCACTGCAGGACAGTAGGCAGTGGGGTATTACAAAATATTTGTTATAAAAGTGGAACATTGTTCTGGGAGGGCTGTGATGGCAGAGTTTTGGGTGAAAGCTTGCTTTACATTTTTTTAAAAGAATTATTTGATTTGATTTGATTATTATTATTATTCAATATGACCAAAGAGAGAAAGAGAAAGAGGGAGAATAAGAAAGCAAGCTGTCAGGTCTGGGATTTGAACTGTGGTCAGCCATGAGGGAATCTGACACCTTAACCACCATGCCACCTGCCGGCCCTCGCTTTACATTTTACAATGGAAACTCAGCATTGCTGAGCAGAACCACCTCTCTAGAGATGAACCAGCAAAAGAGCCCATAAGAGAAGAGACAGCATCCCAGTACTAGGCCACATGGCTGCTCCTCACACAAGGGGCCACTGCCAGCCTGCTGCACCACTGAAGAATTGAAGAGACAGGCTGTCCCAAGGAGACAGCACAGGCCAGGCCACTGGTACTGATGGAGCTCCAAGGAGCGGCACCGGCATCCCCCAGCTCACAGACATCACAGCCCACAAAAAGATGTAAGCCAGGTACTGGGAACTCTGGCTGGCTGAAGCATGACCTGCCCCAGACAAACGCCTCTCACAGCTACTGACCAAATGGTCACGAGGTACTACAGAGCTTGCCAGTGCAAGTCCCCATTTCACCAAGGGAAAAAGTGATCTAGTCCTAGTGGGCTCCTCCACAGCATGTGGGCTCTCACTTTAGCCCTCTGCCCACAGGTTCAATAAGAATGTTCTAGCATGGATGCTTTCAGGAAGAGGCACCCTAGGAACAGGAACTCCTGACATGCAGGGGCCTGTGGCACTGAGGAAGGACCTCAGAAAGCATCCCAAAAGTAAGAGAACAGGGGAACCATCCAGCCCCAGGAGCCCCGTTTGCATGTAAGACTACAGGGCACTACCAGAAACTTCTGGAAACACCAGTGCAACATATACCCTGTGTGTCACAGGACCAGAGAGTACCCCTGAGCAAGGTCTCCCCGCCCCCATGGAGGCCAAGTCTCAGCCAAGTTCTCACAGCAGTGCAGATGGTACCTGAGAGACTCCTTTTAAAACACAATCCCTGCACTTAACAATAAATGCTGTCAGGATAATTGAGTAACTGTTAGGAAATGATGGAATTGGATCCATACATCACAAGAGAGTAAACTCCAGGTGAATCAGAGACAACAATATAAAAACTGAAGCCACAGAGCTCATTTTCACAGAACCACTGGGGGTGGGGGGAAGGCAGGTATAACAGGAAAAATGGGTGAAATCTTTCAAAACCTCAGCACGGAGAATGCCTTCTTTTTTTTTTTTTGGAGAGATTTTTCACTACAGGGCGCGTGCGCTCGCCAGACAGACAGAGAGAGACAGAGAGATAGAAAGCGAGAAATCACCCCCCAGGGGGGATGGTCACGCCGCAATCCCTTCTCCTCCATTCTCCTCTCGGGATCTTGGGCACGCACGCACACGCGCCCCGGCGTGAGTTTTAAGCCACCGGGTCCGGGACGCGAACCGCGGTCGACTACGTGGGAGTCCAGCGACATAGCCATTACACTAACTGCTGGTTCCCCGAGAATGCCTTCTAATGCAGACTCAAAATCTAACTGCAGGAGCCAGCAGGTGGCAGGTGGTTAAAGCACTCCATTCCCACATGGTTAACGCCGGACTTGGAGGCTTGTTTTTTCACTTTCCCTATCTCTCTCATGAGCACATGTGCCCTATAGCAAATTAAATAAAAATAAGTGATTATTTTTTAAAACTAAATGCAAAACCTTTTATAAGACGTAAAATAGTTAGAAAAAACACTTTGGGGCAGGTCCCATAACCTAGTGGTTAAGGGAGTCAGATCCCACATGGCCAAATATGTAGTTTGAATTCTGGCCCTGGCGGCTTAAAACGCACACACACCAGGCACATGTGTATGTGTGCCCCAAATCCTAAGGGGATAGAGAAGTAGGAGAAGGGATTAGTGTGACTGAGTCCCATCGGAGGGTGCTTTCTCCCTCTTTGTCCCTCTCTGGAGAGTGCACATGCCCTGTGGCAAGTTAAACTAATCAAACAAACATTTATCCTTGGCCAAAACCACAATGAAACAAAAAAACCTGTCATAAGTAAAGTTAAAAGATAAACTGAGAGGGGGACCAGCAGTCGGTGTAATGATTATGTCACTGGATTCCCATGTAGTCAATTGCGGTTCGAGTCCCAGATCCAGTGGCTTAAACTCATAAGATCCTGAGAGGAGAATGGAAGAGAAGGGATTGCGGTGTGGCCATCCTCCCTGGGGGATGACTTCTCACTTTCTGTCTCTCTCTGTCTTTCTAGTGAGCACATGCGCCCTATAGCAAAAACCTCTCAAAAAAAAAAAAAAAAAGATAAACTGAGGGAAAAATATTATGACGTGCATTACAGATGAAGTTATAATCTCCCCAGTATGTCATGAACTTTTTAAAAATAAAGTTAAGAGACTAGCAGATGACATAATGGTTACATCACTGGACTTTCACATATTTGACCACAGTTTTAAGACCTGGCAGCTTAAAACTCACACCGGGCACAAGTGCGTGCATGCCAAAATCCAGGAGGAGAATGGAAGAGAGGGGATTGCAGCATGAACATCACCCATGGTACACTCTTCCTATTTTTCTTTTTGCAAGAATAAAGAGTAAATCACCCCTAGGGGGTGATTTCTTGCTTTCTGTTTGTCTCTCTCTGTCCCTCTGGTGAGTGCAGGAGCCCTATAGCAAAAATGTCTACAAAAAAATGTTTTAAATAAGGTTAAAAATAAAAATAACAGAATCCCAACAGAAGAATAGGCAAAAGACAAAAGCAGTATACGCTCAGAAAAAGTTGCCCTTAAATGCAAGAAATGGCAGGCAGCTCCACCTGTAGGAAGGGATGACCATAAAAGTGCAGCACATCCCCTTTCAGGTGGGTAAGATTCAACCTCCACACATGCCCCTGGCCAACTGCAGAGAACACTGTCACCTCACATAGTGGGTGAAATGCAAGATGGCACAGCCCTTAGGGGCTTGGTTGGCACTAACAAAACCACACAGTCATTTCCTCTGTAAGCTCCAATTTTAGGAATTTAGCCTGAAGACACACTCCCTTGAAATCACAGCAATACACGGCACAGGGCCACCTGTCACTACATCACCATCTGAATGCCTGCCACAGAAGGCTGGCTGTAAGCAGAGTTATGGCCCCAGAGACAGTACAGGTCTCAGGGACAACCCAGGACCTGCCATTAGCTGAAAAATCAGAATCCAAGTGTATTCAGAGCACATTACCATTTGATAAGAAATAGGGAAACAAGAAAACAATGTGTACATGTGTAAGAATGATTACTCCTTTATTTTTACAAAAAGAAAAACAGAAAGAATATACCAAAAATAATGACAACCACAGAATGAGGGGTGGGCAGCAGAGGCAGGTAGAAAAAGTAGAGTAGAACTTTCTCTGAGAACACCCTTTCATAAAGCTTTGACCTGTGAACTCTGAAAACAGTTTAGAGATTCAAAACTAAACTTATAAAAGTGAACAAGGTATACTCTAAAACTGAATACAGACAGACACAAATGACTCCAGCTGCACATTAAATTGATGTATAAGACCAGGTCACCCATCAAGTCCTAGTGGGATGCATTCTCATGACAGAGCAGCAGAGCACCTTCAACTTTCCCTAGAAGGTCTGCTGTCAATGAGGTGGGTGCTGCAGCAGGGACTCTGAATTACTCTGCATGTACTTTCTAAAGGAGAACGGAGTAAACACAGACCAGGGTTCTCACAGTGCATGAAGGGAAGTTCAAGAGTAGAGCCGATAAGTGAGAAACACTGCTGAGATGCTGGATCAGAGCTGGAGGGAAGACGGGAACACCAGCTTTTTTATTTTTATTTTTATTTTTTTTGCTATAGGGCTCATATGCTCGCCAAAAAGACAGAGAGAGACAGAGAGATAGAAAGCAAGAAATCACCCGGGGGGGGGGGGGGGGGGGGGTTACGCTGCAATCCCTTCTCCTCCATTCTCTTCTCAGGATCTTGGGCATGCACACACACACGCGTCCAGCGTGAGTTTAAGCCACCAGGTCCAGGACTCAAACCGCGGTCGACTACATGGGAGTCCAGCGACATAGCCATTACGCCAACTGCTGGTCCTGGGAATACCAGCTTTCTTAAAACAACTCCTAGTTCTGCGCACTGAGAGGGTGTGAAAACAGGCCCTCCTGCCCCCTGCCATGAGCACCCTCCTGTGCATATCTTAAATCCCACCTCCTAGGGACCAGCAGTTACCGTAATGGCTATGTCACTGAATTACCACGTAGTCGACGGCGGTTCAAGTACTGGACCTGGCGGCTTAAACTCACGCCGGGTGCGTGTACGTGCGTGCCCAAGATCCCTAGAGGAGAATGGAGGAGAAGGGACTGCAGAGTGTTCATCCCCCCGGGGAGTGATTTCTCACTTTCTGTCTCTCTGGAGAGCGCCCTATAGCAAAAACCTCTCAAAAAGAAAAAAAGAAAAAAAAAAAAAATCCCACCTCCTAAACAGCACTGCAGCTTCTAACAGTAACACTCGGTTCCAGAGCTGAGGCAGAGCAAACACAGGTGATGCTGGTACATTCTGTTCTAGAGCAAGGACATGCTCCAGGAACAACAGGGACTCATATCACATAGAGGAGTCAGTCTCAGAGGCTGTCATTGCCCAAACCAGGGACAATCAAAGAATGAAGAGAAATCACAGCAATGGATTACAGCACAGAATTAAAATCCTCAAGGCCCAGTTATATTGGCATGTGCTGCTCAAGACACTGCTGCTTTGCAGGCAGAAGCCAGAAAAGAGACCAGGTTACCCCACCCTAAAAACAGGGGTTGGGAGTGTGGGCCTATATACCAAAAGTACTTGAGGTTGAGGCTGAGGCAGAAGGCTGGCAAGCTCAAGGCTGGCCTACACAACACAGGGAGACCCTGTCTGAGAGAGGAGGTAAGATGCCTACGGTCCCAGCTGCTAGGGAGGCTGAGGCCCGAGTATCAATGCAGAGCAAGACCTGACTTTAATTTCTCACTTTTGGTCTCTCTGTCTCTCCGGTGAATGCACATGCCCCATAGCAAAAATTTCTCTCTAAAATAAACAAACAAAACAAAAGGGACCAGCAGGTGGCATGGTGTTAAGGCTCTGGATTCCCACATGGCTAAAGACAGCTTGAGTCTTAGACCACCAGCACTTGAAAATCATGCTGGGTGCGTGTGCGTGTGTGCCCAAAATCCCAAGAGGAGACTGCAAGATGAGGGACTGCAATGTAGCCAGCATGGGATGGGGGGAGGGGAATTTCTCACTTGCCCATTCTCTGTCTTTCTCCAGAGAGTACACGCAACGCACCCTATGTTAAAAGTTGCCTCACATACACAGGGTTCTCAAAAAACTTGCATCAAGGAAAGAAATGCCAAACAACACCTGTAAAGGAATAATAAAACCCTTCAAATCACCATTTTGCAGTTGCTGATGTGTGACTGATACTGAGCAGCACCATCAGTGGGTACAAGGCTGAGGGGGCTGAGGGGCCTTGAACTGTGTCTCCTGCAACTTGCTTACCAACAACAAAGAAGGTGTGGCCTTGGCAGCGAGGCCCTCACGGACATAGTCAGCAACGGTGGCACTCAACTTCACCTGCCTCCTCATGCACTAAGACATGGAACTGGGCCAAACGTCCCATCTGAACCTAACCGCAGAGTATGTGACATGCTACAAAGCAAATGGCCTCAGCTCTACAAAAAAAAAAAAAAAAAGTCAGAAGTGGCAGAGAAAGCTATGACACCGTAGATTAAGAGAGAACAGAGCCATAATCACAGTGACCAACCACAGCGGGGACTCCAGATCCTGCCTAAAATAACAACAGTTTATCAATGACATGAAGGGCTACATCACAGTTGCAGAATTGAATGTTATATGAATAAGAACTTCTGGTTCTGTTTGTGAGTAAGTCTAATAAACATGATAACAAAAGAAGCCAAAGAGTCCATACTATATGATTCCACACATAAACTTTAAACCCAGGTCAAACTCATCTTAGCTACAATGAGTAGAAGGGGGCCCCCAAAAGATATGCCCACCCCTTAATCTCCAGAACCTGTGAATGTGGCCTTATTTGGAAAAAGAGGCGTTGTGGATATGATTAAGTTTCTGAAGATGGCATCATTTTGGATTATCCAGGTCAGCTGTACATCCAGTGACAAGTGTCCTTATAAGAGACATACTGGCTCAGGACCAGCAGTTAGTGTAATGGCTATGTCGCTGGACTCCCATGTAGTCGACCGCAGTTCGCATCCCGGACCTGGTGGCTTAAAACTCACGCCTGGCGTGTGTGTGTACGTGCCCAAGATCCCATAGAGGAGAATGGAGGAGAAGGGATTGCAGCATGGCCATCCCCCTAGGGGATGATTTCTCGCTTTCTGTCTCTCTGTCTCTCTCTGTCTGTCTGGTGAGTGCACGTGCCCTATAGCAAAAACCTCTCCAAAAAAAAAAACAAAGAGAGACATACTGGGGAGGTGGCCATGTGACAACAGGCACAGAGGTTGGAGCAAAGCTGCCACAAACCACTCAAAGCCTGAGGTCACCAGGAGCTAGAAGAGACGGGAAGGATCTTTGCCTGGAGTCCTCAAGAGGAATGAGGCCCTGCCAACAACTTTATTTCAGACTTCTGCCCTCCAAGAACCATGAGGAAATTGATATCTGTTGTTTTAAGCCACCAAGTTTATGGTAATCTCTTGCAGCAGCCCCAGGAATCAGAACAGCTGGGTAGCTGGGAGATGAGAGCTAGTGACTAAAGGGGGAACGAGGACACTTTCAATTATTGCTAGGTTTGGTAATGCCTTGCTCTGGGTGGTTATTCCATGACAATGTTCAGTTTGCAAAAATTTATTGGATTTTATGTAAAAAAAAAAAAAAAAAAAAAAAAAAAAAAAAAACACTGCACAGACTGACTACATAAAGTGTATGGCTGCATAAACTTCATGAAGCTAGGGGTTATCTTCCAATCTCCCTTCCCTGAGTGGCTCTGAGTTAAGATTTGGAAGCTTCAAGGGCAGCGGTAATCATGATTCTACAAAGGCTGTCCCAATCAGGCACTGTTGCAGTCTGTTCTGGGTTTCCTAGAGCATTTTCAACCCCATCACTTTAACTGACTCCCAAGCAGGGGGTTCAACTGGGAAGCTGTGTCCTCAGCTCTGTGAGTAATTGGGAACTCTAGAGACCAGGGTTAACACAGTCCTGAATGCTGTCATACCTGCAAGAACCCCAACACACATAGGTACCACTTCTGTAGCACAGCTGTATTGTACCAGACTGCAGTGCAGGAATCCATGTGGCCAACTGTGATTAGGATCCCAGCCTAGTCAACCTGAAACACGCCAGGTTCATGTGTGTCCAAGATCTGATGAGGCAGAGGTTGGGGAAAGGGGACTGGGATGTGACCAGACTCTGTTGAGTGTGCTTCTCTCTCTTTCTCTCTCTCAATCTCCAAAGATCACAGTCAGCAAGACTTTAGCAGCATGCAAGGGTACTCTGTGCTCTCAGCAGATGATTCTGCTTTCTCTCTGGATTTACTGCACTAGGAGGGAGGAGAGAAAGAGCAGTGTTGATTATGAAAGGGGCAGCAGGCAGCCCAACCCGACAATGAGGGGTTCCAACAATGGGGCAGACAGAGCAAGTGGTTGAAAGCGCCAATGTCTGTGTCTCTCCATAACCAGGAGAGCAGACAATGCCCAAAGAACAAGATGACAATTGACTTAAAATGACATTCTTTGTTTCTAATTTATATTTTGAAATGAAAAGGAAGTATCACTTAAGAATGAGGGGTAGACCTTACACCTCAAATCCTAATTACCCACAAAGCAAGTCTGAAATGCAGAAGCCGGGTACTGAATGAAGAGAAATATGGGTATCTTCAGCGGTAGGCACAGGCCTGAGCCCAATGAGTATGTGTCCACCAAGTGGGCCAGAAAAAGGAGTTTGGGGTGGTGGTGAGGGGAGATGTGCGGAGAAAAATAATGATGCCCAGGTCAGAGCGGAGAGGAAGACATGTCTCTTAACTAGGCTGAGAAACAGGGATGCCAGAAGCCCCGGGCAGCTCTAATTTGTCTTTGCAAACATCAATGTGGTCAGGGCCTAACAGTGATATGTTCTCTGCCACCCAACAGACACATACAAACCTAACTCCACTCACTGAAACCCAAACAGCATCAAGTCCTGAGAGAAGCGAAGACAGTAGGCAGGCTCTTGGCTTAGGAGAGTGGGCTAGTGAGACCACAGACACCAAGTAGTCACCTTCTATAACAGCAAATCATTGGCACAGCCCACACCAAGCCAGGCCCCAGCAGGGTCAAGCCCAGCTGTAGGAAATTGATAATGCAACCAGACAGGCCCCAGGGACCCTGCAACACAAAAATGAACATGCAGTCAGCTATGCCTGGCCCTGAGAAAGGGCACCAACCTCTACACCCAAGGAAGCAGTGCTACAGTCAGAGTTTCTTAAGGAACACAGCCTCAGAACAGGCAGCACACATGCAAGGGTCACTGTGCTACCAGGACTGAGCAACCGCCTGAGACACTATGAATTTCAATCCTGGACATGTAGATGAATGAGTACAGATGCATTAAAAAATATATCTCTCTCATAAGGTAACTTCAAGAGCAGTGGTTATCGCTGGGACAACTGTGGAATTGGAAGGTTGGTCAAAGTGGTTGAATCTCATCTATTTACAAAAGGAATTTATTGTGTTACTAAATAAAAATCAATGGGCTTTTTCAAAGACATACATTTTTTGGATGAAACAATTTAGTACTTCTAACAACCTTTTAGGCAGTGCAAAGGCCAAAAAAAATCCTCTAAACAACAGTGCATCAAAATGACAGTAGGCCAACTAGCAAAAAGTGAACCCCACCCCATACGCTACTGTGAGAGGAGCTACACAATAGCATGACAGGCCTCTGGGATCAACCATGCAGCACTGGTGTGCGGCTATCTCAGAGCATCAGCCTAAGGGAAGAGTGACCTGGCTAGGAGACCACCAAAGATTTGCACAAGCTCTAACTCTTAGCAGGAGAGCAGCCCTCAATCCTTGGCTTGTAGATTACAGTTCCCCACAGTGCTGGCAGTAGGATTAAACTCCGAACCTTTTCTCCTTATCCTAATGCCTACTCTAATGATGCAGCAGGAGACTCCCTCACCATTTGGGAAGTTGGGCAGTTAGGAACCCTCTCAATATGTAACCAACATGTGCTGCAACCACAATTTTTCACTGCTGACATTTATTTGGAAATTTGATTTTAACTGTAACACAGCAGTAAGGCAGAGACACTGGGGCCTGGGGCCAGCAAGAGCCCAGCCCAGGATGGCACCTGCATCCTCTGCAGCCCCACCTGGGCCAGGCACAGCAGCCCAGCACCCATGCCCAGTCACAATGCAGACATCCCCAGGGCATTTTCAGAGAGATTGTAAACTCCCTCAGTCTTTTTGTTTTTATTTTCTCAGTTTCTTCTACAAAAAACTTTTTGGATTTTAAAAATCTCAGTCATCCTGTTTTGTCACCATTCTCCTCTGATCCTATTAGAAATGAGGCTGCAAAACTGGATCTGAAGACAGCCAGAGCAAAGCCCACAACAAAATTCCTTCAACCCCCACATTCACAGAACTGGAAAAACTTTGGGCGGCCATTCTATAGAATACTGGGAACACCATCCCTGGCTTCAAGGCCTCATAAGATTGTAGATTCACCATGTGCAAAAAGCAAGAGGTGAGTGGCATATATAACACACAGGCATCTGTAGAAATAGTGGGGGTGGGGGGTGCTGGTAGAGGGCTGACGGGAGGGGACAGGGTACACAGGAGCTCTCTGTGCTTTCTGCTCAGTTAGTATTGCTGTGAAACTAAAACTACCCTAAAATCTAAGCTCTTGGTTTTTTGGATTTTGTTGTTTTGTTTTGTTTTGTTTTGTTTTGTCTTGTTTAAAAAAGGAAGGGGAGACACATCTGTAAGTATACTTGTATTTTCATAGAGTATCTCCTGGCCAATACTCAAGTCATGGGAACAGCAGTCCTCAAGGCAGGGAGGTTAATCATTTACCTCTCCATGGAGAGTAGGTGGCAGGGATGAAGCCCTCCAGAGTTCCCCTGCACCCTCATATCTTCTGGGTTGCTTTCAATACATGTATACAGCATTTTTCAAAACACCAATAAAAGGACCAAATGATGGTGCAGCAGGAAAATATTACTCCATGAGGCAGTCCCATGAGGGAAGGTTCCCAGTTCAAGTCCAGAGACCTCCCTAGGTACTCCAGTCATATATGCAGTGTGGAGACCCTGTTAGGGGAGCTGTCTCTCTTATCTCTCTACTTCTGTCTCTTTTGCTCATAGAAGAAATAAACTGGAAAAAAAAAAAAAAAGATTTGAGAAAGAAACACCAGTGACCACACACCCCACTAAGGCGGTGCATGGTCTCTCTCTGTTTCTATCTCTTTGGCAAGCACACTTACTCTCTAGCAATAATTTTTAAAAAGGAAAGAAATACCAGGGTCAGCTGAGGATGTGGTAATTAAAGCAGCAGCTGCATGGTTCAAAACCAGATCCAGCAGTTTAAAAAAGGGGGATGTTGGGACCAGCAGTTGGCGTAATGGCTATATTGCTGGACTCCCATGTAGTCGATCGCAGTTTGAGTCCCGGACCCAGTGGCTTAAACTCACACCAGGCACATGTGCGTTCATGCCTAAGATCCCAAGAGGAAAATGGAGGAGAAGGGATTGCGGCGTGGCCATCCCCCCAGGGAGTGATTTCTTGCTTTCTGTCTCTCTCTGTCTTTCTGGCGAGCCCATGCGCCCTATAGCAAAAACCTCTCCAAAATAAAGGGGGGAGGTGTTTTCTCTCTGTCTCTCTCCAGCAAGTACACATGCCCTACTGCAAACAAAACAAAACAAAATAAAACAAAAACAGTATAAAGAAAGTTTGAAGGAAAAAAGGGATCCCAGGATAAGAGAGTACAAGAAAGGCAGACCGGGGCTGACAGGTGGCACAGTGGTTAAGGTGCTGGACTCCCACATGGCTGACCACGGTTCGAGTCCTAGACCTGGTAGCTTGCTTTCTCACTTTCCCATGCTCTATCTGGTCAAATTAAAAATAATAATGATAATAAATAGAATAAATAACAATTATTTTTAAAGGCATATTTCAATAAAGGCAGCAGCAACAACAACAACAAAAAAAAAAAAAAAAAAAAACAGGGGCTTAGCCCCAGAGACACAAAGCTGAATTTCTGGAGACATGACTCCAAGGCCTGGATGGTTTCACAGCTTAAGCGAAAGGCAGCAAACAGGAGCCTGCATGCAGTCCGCACAACATCAAGCTCACGGAATTCCTGGGATTGTTCCCTCACATGGAACAGCCACGTGAGACTAGCTTGGGCAGAAAAGACTAACAGTCCCAGGGGAATCATATAAAAACCCGCACCTCCAAGCTCAGCAGGCACTCATGTCCCAGGAGGGAGGTATGTAGTTGACAGAGACCACGACCATATGAACAGCTTTTCTTGGCCTCCTTTCTTACTTACTCTGAGCTTTGGGAAACGCCAACATGCATTTACTGCCTTCGCTGTCTAGGGAGTTGAGGAATGGTTTTCTTAGGGTAGGAACAGTTTTCTTTTTTTTAGTTTTGATATAGGGCACATGCACTCAGAGATGGAGGGGCAGGGCATGAGAAATCATCCCCTGGGGAGATGGTCATGCTGCAATCCCTTCTCCATTCTCCTCTCAGGATTTTGGGCACACACACACACATATGCCCGGCATGATTTTCAAGACCTAAGGTCCAAACTCGAACCACACAGTCACTCATGTGGGATCCAGCCACCTTAGCCTCTACACCACCTTTTGGCCCAGAAGTTTTCCATTTTTCCTATATGAGACCCAATATACATGGCACGGGTCTAAGAGCTTTAGGAAGAAATAGCCAGCCCCAGGTGCCAGGGATAGCATGCAGCCCTCAACAACCAGAAACAAAGGACTCAGAAGTTTGCTATAGAAAAGCACAAGTAACTAAACTGGTATTTCTTTTGCTCACCTGGTTTTTCCCTAGGGATACCCAAAATGCCTATGCCTGGGTGGTTTCTAGGTCACGACAAGCACTACCTATCCACTCACCAGGAAGCTCTGGCAAGCTGCTCAGGCAGGAGTCTACTGCTGGGCAGTAGGAGAGAGAAAGCTGCAGACCCTGCTGCCTCCTACATTATGGGGTAGTGCATGGTCAGCCCAGCCCTGTGTTTCAGACACTGCCCTCCAGGTCAGGGGGAGCATAGGACTCCCCAGGAGAAGACTTGCCCAGCTACTACAGCAGGCTTAGCCCCCACCGCTGAAGACTGAGGAGGTATGGCTGGTGTCCTCCCAACACCCACCCTCGCCAGCTCCAGCCTCAGCAGAGAGGAAGGCTGGCCCTCACCCCTTCCAGCCCCAGAGCCAGCACCCACCCCTAATGAGTAATGGATATACAAGTTGCACCAGAAAAGGAGGAGGAGAGGAGGAGTTTCTGTCAGCGCACAGCAGGATAACACCACCCACAGAGCTGTGTGGGGTTCTGCCAGAGGAAGCAGAATGTGCCCAGACAGAATTAAGACTGCTCTTCTAACTCAGGGACAGTGAGGCACCCACTCCAAAACTCCTGTCAGTGGGTGGCCAGAGAGAAGCTGTCCCTTCTCCCTTCTTGATGCAAACTGTACAATAGGTCAAGAGAACAAGGAGGAAAGAAGCTGGGGGCTTTCATGCATTGCTAGAGGCTGCCCCCTAACCCCAATAAAGGGCAGCTGGTCAGAGACCCCCATTAGAGCCAGCAGGTCAGAGAGCCCTCCTGCCCCGCCCCCCCATCTGATAGAGCTGACAGGTCAGAGCCCCCTCGACTGGAGCCAGCAGGTTAGAGGCCACCCCTAGCAATGCTGATAGGTCAGAGTCTCCCCCTATTAGGGCTGGCAGGGACAAGGCAGAGGACTGAGGTAGGCTGGTACTCCTAAACCCCATTTGGCCCAAGGCCTTGAAACACAGAGAAACGTGTTCAACTCATTTCATAAATACTTGCTAAATCCAAGAGTCACAGCTGGCAGTGAGCTTTTAACTGCATTATCTCATTTAGCCCTTCCAATAACCCATTAAGTTTCACACCCACTTTATATGCAAGAAAACTAAGGCCCAGTGACTAGCCTGTCAGTAGTAGAGCTGGCAAGTGAATGCAGAGATTTTGGACCCCAAGATTAAAATCCCTAATCCATGCCATAAGGCTTGTTTGTTTTTGAGACATTTTTGCTATAGGGCACGTGTGCTCGTCAGAGAGTCAGAGAGAGAGACAGACAGAAAACAAGAAATAATCCCCCTGGGGGGGTGGCCATGCCACAATCTCTTCTTCTCCATTCTACTCTTGGGATTTGGGGCACACACACATGCGTCCAGTGTGAGTTTCAAGCCGCCAGGTCCAGGACTCAAACCGCAGTCAACAAAGTGGAAGTCCAGCCACATAACTGCTACACCATCTGCTGGTCTGGTCCCACCATGGGTTTTGGGTTTTGGTTTTGTTTAGTTTTTGCTATCAGGTGCATGCACTCGTCCGAGACACAGAGAGAAACAGACAAGGGGATGGCCATGCCGCAATCCCTTCTCCTGGATTCTCCTCTCAGGATTTTGGGCATGCACGTATATGCATCTGCCATGAGTTTTAAGCTGCTGGGTCCAAGACTTGAGCCGCGATCGACTAGGTGGGAGTCTAGTGACATAATCATTATGCCATCTGCTGGTCCCTGCCATAGGTTTTTTTAAGAGTTTTTTTGCTACAGGGCACTTGCACTCACTGGAGAGACAGAGAGACAAAAAGGGACTCAGAACTGCAGTTGACTAAGTGGGAGTCCAGCAATGTAACCATTATGCCACCTGGGTTTTAAAGGGGAAATGCTACAATCTGGAAGTGAAAAGATAACTGTGAAGCTGTCAGAAGGCAAAGAAGCAAAATCACAGGAATGCAGGAGGGACTTCCTCACCCACTCAGAGAGCCCAGAAGAAAGGACACCCCAGCAACCATGCACAGGCCAGCTTCAGCTCTTGAACTCCAATCAAAACACCAAGGCTCCTCGAAGAAAACGTCTTCTCCACACTGGGGCAGAGAAAGGACAACCTAGACCTGGAACATCTGGTGGTGCAAGAAAGTGCACAGATGCTCGAACATCCAAAAGGACAAGTCAACTGGAAGCAGCAACATGAACCATAAAGCAAGAGTAACAGATCACAACCTGGGGAATAAATGTCTCAAGCACACTGTGGTATAAACAAACACTGGAAGAATGAGCACACAAGTAGGGGAGAAAGAAAGCTCTTCTTACAACGTGCCAGGGGAAATTATGAGCAGTCATTTGGGCAGAGCTCCTGCACAGGACCCCCGCAGACCAGACCAGACCAAAACGGAGTCATTCATGATAAAAGCAATATCATCAAAATGAACTCTGAAATAGGCCATTTTCCCGAAACACAGAAGATTCCATCACCCTGAGTCAGTGTTTTAAGGGAATCCCCTGTCTTGACCCTTCCAAGAAAGGGACTTTGAAGTGACTGATGTGCTTTCTGTTCCCTGTGTCTGCTCGCTTCAGCCCTGCTCTGCACACAGGCCAACCTCCTCTGTTCAGATCAGCTGAGAATGCCTACCTTATAGAATGAGTAGTATCTAATTCTGCAATTGCAAGTAAAATGTCAATTTGAATTTTAAATTAAACTTGTTATAGTTTTGTGTTTTGACAAGCATTAATTCTAATTCATAAAGGCAGGAATGATGGAAATAGAAAATCATTTGGCAAACACCACAGTAATAATTGTTTCTGGCAAGAATAAATCTATAGTTGCTAAGATTAATGCGGGAAAAGTATGTAAAGAAACACTATTTATCTAGTCTCAAAGTATCTCCCCATAAGACAGGTATCAGTTACAAAGGGGAACACAATAACACCATAGGGAAAACAAGGCAGCCACCACCTCAGCCAGCTGAGCACAGTGATCATCAGCTGGATGGGACAAAGCAACAGCGTGTGTCTGCTGACATGACACAGCATCACTTCTGTGGCGGTCTCACTAAAAGTATGTAATGTGAACATGGTTACAGGATGTGACTAACAAAACTACCATGAGAAGGCCAGCAGATGGCATGGTGGTTAAGGCGCTAGATACTCCCACATGCCGATCATGGTTAGAGTACCAGCTTGCTTTCACACTTTCCTTCTCTCTGTGTGTCTGGTCAAATGAAAATGACTGAATGAATAAAAAAAAAAAAAAAAAAAAAGCTACCATGAGGAACTTTCTACGAAAGGGGGAAGGGTCAATTCTCTTTAAAGGTGTCAAGGTCATGAGAGATAGGACTAAGAAGCTGTCCCAGGGCCAGCCTATGGCCTGGTGGTTAAGGAGCTCAATTCCACATGGCTGACTGACTACATGGTCAGCGTTCTGAACCCAGCAACTTGAAAAACATGCCATGCTTGTCTGCATGAGTGCCCAAAGTCCTGGCAGAAGAAAGAAATGGAAGAGAAGGGGTTGTGGTGTGACCAATCCCCACAGAGGGTTCTTTTTCACTTTTTCCTCTCCCTCTCTCTGGCTCTGAACTCACATGCCCTCTGGCAAATTAAAAATAAATAAATAAAGAAGCTGTCCCAGATACTGGAGACCGAAATGCACCACAAATACAGTGATAGGGACAGACTGACCTGGGCCCAGGAACCCCGCGGGCCCTCCTGAACAGTGGTGGCATCTGGGCACAGGCTCCACATACACTAAGAGCAGTCCTGGCTGTCAGAAATGCTAATATTCACTGAAGTTGAGTGATAAGTATATGGTAATTCTTTGTATGACTTTTGCAATTTTCATTTTGAAGAACATTATCTAAAATTAAATAAAAAGATAGACACTAAGCAGTTATGAAAGAAGATATGCTAGGCCACTGCTGAGGGAAGACACACCAGACCATGCCTCAGTGTAAGCTCAGGCCAGGTAACCAGGGTTGGCACTGTACTAGCAGTTATGGAAGAGGATACTCTAGCCCCACTGCTGAGGTAAGACACATTGGGCCACCCCAGCCCTGAGAAGATCTTCACTCTTTAGATGCCTCCCCTCAGCTGCTACATACAGGGCCAGATCTCTGCAGGCTCCATGTCTGACTTCTCAGCTCTCAGGGCTCAGAGGCAGGGATCTGAGCAACCCAAGCAACCCCTCCAGGGGATCTTAAAACATACTCTACAAGACCCTGCAGCCATGCGCTCAGATGGGTTGAGGGCCCCTCTCAAAGTCAGTCAGTGGTACAAATGCCGCTTCCATAACCATCCTAAGCTCAATAACGAGGCAGAAAAACTCTGGTCACCCTAGCTCCCTTCCAGGATGGCTCTAGGCCTGCAAGCAGTAGACTACAGAGGCTGTAAGCAAGGAAAGGGAGAGGAGGGCAAGAGCCCAGGCACAGAAACCAGAGAGGCAGCTGACAATCTGACAACTCCATCTGCCAAGTCACCACAAACCTATGAGCTGTCCTAAGAAGACACAGAAGGACAGAGGGCACATACATGTAAAATTCTGGGAAGAGTCCCTTACTGGATAATGACATCCATGAGATCCATTCAGTTCAAAGGTTGACTCTGAGTGTGACACTTTACCTCAATCATTCACTCATTCAGTGGGTTCCTGAGTGCTGACTCTGCCTAACACTGGGACCCGCGGTGAACAAGGTGACAAGGCCCCCCTCACATACTACCAGTGGATGTACACAGCAACAGCCAGCTCGAACCAGGTAACCAGAACTGACACTGCTTTCCACCTCTACTGCCAGAGGCCCCTCTTCTGACTCTCTGCTGAGAGAATGGGCATGGTGGGCAGAATGGCTGAGCAAAAACATGAAGGACAGCATATAAAGGGACAGACCCTGGAGAGCAGAGTGCCTGCAGCCACTACCCATAAGACAGAGGGCAGAGGTCACCCTGCCAGAGACAGTTGTGCATCTCGGCCAGAAGGGGCACCAAAGACCATTAACAGTGGGCCTGTGTTTCAGGTGCTCCTGGAACAAATGGAGGAGCAGCAGCAGCACGCCTCCTGCCTGCCTGCCCACAGTGATGCACTCCGTCACAGCTGCTGCCAGTACTTGGCCTGTAGACCTTGATGCTCTCCCAGGTCCTCATCACGCTACATGCCCACATCTCCATCGTCGGACCTTTCTCTCCGACCTCCATCTCTACTCACTGCCTCAGGGGTCTGACCCAGATCAAGGCCTGAAATGTATCTCAATGCTCACACTTGCAAATTCTCATCCAGCACCAGTCGCCCAAGAACACCACTGCCTGCTCAATAGCACACCAACCACTGACTGGTTTCTCCAGCAGATGGCAACACAGCCAGCCCCAGGGCTCAGGAACTGCCTCTCCCATGCTTAAGTCCCCATCAACTCCAACCTTCAGTTGCTTGGCAACACATTTGAGAGGAGAGAAAAATAGTTACATTTAAATTCTAAATGTGAAAAATACATATAATTTATCACTAAATATAGTTGTTAGTAAAACACTGTAATAAATACAACATGGTCTACACTCATAGAAAATCCAAGAAAATCAGCTGAGAAATGATTAGAAACCAGTAAGAGAATTCAGTATTGGTATAAAGGACACTGAACAAAAAAACATTACACTTCTATAGAAGAACATAAAACAGGACCTGAATAAAGCATATATTCTGCTCCAGACCAGCAGATGGCATAATGGTTACATCGTTGGACTCCCAAGTAGTCCACTGCAGTTTGAGTCCTGGACATGGAGACTTAAAACTCATGCCAGGAGCGTGTGTGTGAGTGCCCAAGATCCCAAGAGAAGCATAGAGGAGAAGAGGAGAAGAGATTGCAGCCTGGTCAGCCACCCCCAGGAGGGTAGGGTTATTTCTCTCTTTCTGTTTCTCCAGAGAGCACATGCGCCCTATAGAAAAACTCTCTTAAAAAAAAAAAAACAAAAAAAAAGACATATACCTTGCTCTTAGAAAGACTCAACAATATAAAGACATCAATTCTCCCTGATCCAAAGAATAAATTTAATGTATTCCCGATAAAAATTTTCATACACACAAATTAACTTTCAAGAAAAGTAGAGGGACCTACAGGTGGCATGGTGGTTAAGGGTGTTGGACTCTCACAAGGCTGACCACAGTTTGAGTACTGGACTTGGAGGCTTGCTTTCTCACCTCCCAAAATAAAGAAAGTTAAATAGTTCTTTTAAAAAAAAATAGCAGAGGGGGACCAGCAGGTGGCACGGTGGTTAAGGCACTGGACACTCCCACATGGCTGACTATGGTTCAAGTCCTGGACCTCGTGGCTTGCTTTCTCACTTTCTCTCTCGCTCTCGCTCTCTCTCTCTTACTCTGTCTCTCTGTGATCAAATTTAAAGAAATGAATGAAACAATAAAGTTACATAAATAATTCTTTGAAAAAAAAAAAAAAAGAGAATGTGACAGCAGATGGTGTGGCGAATAAGGCACGTTAGATTCACATGGCTGCACAGTCTGAGTCCAGGACCTGTGGGCTTGAGAAATACGCTGGGTATGTGTGCGTGTATGTCCAAAATCCTAAGAAGAGAATGGAGTCAAAGGGACTGCAGTGTGACTATCGCCCTCGAAGGGGATGCTCTCTCACCTCCACCCCTCCACCCCCCACAATCTCTGTCGCTCTCCTACTAGCACACACACCATATAGCACATAGGTAAAAAAAAAAAAGGGGGGGGGGGGGAGGAATGGGTGGTATACCTCATAACCTAGTGGTTAAGAGAGCCAATTACCATAGTTATAATCCTAGTCCTGGTGGTTTGAAAAATCCCAAGAGTGGATAGAGTGGATAGAAAGAAGAAAAAGAGTTGCAGCATGACCACATCCAATTAGGGACTGTTTTTTCTCCACCCCCTGACCTCCACAAGCATGCATGACCTCTAGAAACTTTAAAGAAAAAGAAAGAATAGTCAAGAAAAGTCTGGGAAGGAGGCAGCTGGCGACATGGAGGTTAAAGCAGCTGGATTCCATGGCCAACTTCACAGTTCTAGTCCTGGACTAGGCAGCTTGAAAAATCACACTAGGTGCGTGTGCATGCGTGCCCAAAATCCCAAGGGGAGAACTGAGGAGAGAAATGTAGCTTGGCTATTCCCCATAGGAGGTGATTTCTCTCTTTCTCTCCCTCCTCCTCTCCCCCTCCTCCTCCCCCTCCTCCTCCCCTCCTCCTCTCCCTCCTCCTCTCCTCCTCCTCCTCCTCCTTCTTCTTCCCCATAGGAGGTGATTTCTCTCTTTCTCTTTCTCTTTTTCTCTCTTCTTCTTCTTCTTTCTCTCTCTCTCTCTCTCTCTCTCTCTCTCTCTCTCTCTCTCTCTCTCTCTCTCTCCCCTGCAAGCACACACACCCTACAGAAAAGGAAAAGGAAAAGAAAAAAGTCTGGGGGAAAAAGATTAAGTAGCAGTCCTACTGAGTGCTAAAATTATTATGTATAGTGACCAGCAGTTAGCCTAATGACTATGGCGCTGGACTCCCATGTAGTCGACCTCAGTTCGAGTCCCGGACCTGGTGGCTTAAACTCACGCTGGGTGCGTGTGCGTGCATACCCAAGACTCTGAGAGGAGAATGGGAGAGAAGCGATTGCGGCATGGCCATCCCCCCTGGGGGGTGATTTCTCGTTTTCTGTCTCTCTGTCTGTCTCTGTCTTTCTGGCGAGCACACGCACCCTATAGCAAAAACCTCCCCCCCCCAAAAAAAAAAAAAAAAAAAAAAAAAAAAAAAAAAAAAGTTATCATGTATAATAAAGCTATGGTAAGCAAAACACTGCTGAACAAATAGTTAAATATTTGTAAACAGACAAAACAGAAAAGGAAAAAAATACAGAAACATATACCAAGCCAAGTCAGAATCCAAGATATGTCAAAAACGAATGACATTTCAACAAAAACACCAAAGGAAAGTAAGAGTAGCCTGAATGGGCCGGGGCAGATGGTGAAGTCAGGAACCCTCAGCTAGCCTGGCAGTGAGAACCACCTGGAGAGAGAGCTCTAGGGCCAGTCCAGCAACATCCAAGCAAACTGTGAACACCAAGCCCTTTAACCCAGTAGTCCCTGTTCCAGGACCTCATCTAACCATGGTAGAATCGTGGCCCTGATGGCTTGAAAATCCCAAAAGGGTGGGACACTCAATGGTCTGCAAATGAAGACAAGCACATTCCCAATAGCATGTCTGTGACACCAGATGACAGGAAACAACTTACATGCCCACACCACAGGGACTCACTATGTAACAAAAAGGTCTGGGGTAGAAACTAGATGGCAGTTCACAAAAACCATGGTCACACATCAGTCACCTGGAAATGTCTGAAATTCTGGTAGGATACCAAGGCTACAAATAAAATCAGATCTCTAGGGAAGGGGGCCCAGAATTAGCATCATGAAGCCCCCAGTGATAGCAAGAACAGAGGCAACACAGGGACTCTCTGGGAGAACCACCCAAAGGCAAAGCCAGGTTCCAGTGCTGGTCATCAGCAGAGGCTGGGCCAGCTCCCTACAGCGCAGTAGGAAGGCAATAGAGCACCGAGGACAGGAACCCCACCTGCGTGGAAGGGAAGGTACCATGTATCAATACTTGCAGCAGTTGTGCTTTTCCATGTGTATCATATGTAACAGGGGAAACAGAAATATATACATGCACATAAAACACAGAAATTTCACACAATAGCTTTGTTTTGTTTTGTTTTAAAGAGATTTTTGCTATAGGGCATGTGGGCTCACTGGAGAGACAGAGAGAAAGCAAGAAATCACCCCCAGGCATGGCCACACCATAATCCCTTCTCTTCCATTCTCCTCTCAGGATCTTGGGCGTGCACACACATGCACCTGGCCTGAGTTTTAAGTCGCTGGGCCCCAGACTCGAACAGCAGTCAACTATGTGGGAGTCCAACAACAAAACCATTATGCCACCTGTTGGTCCCCACAGTAGGTTTTTGACAAAAGGGAGAACTCTTCCATTACACATTTCAGTAACTTTCAAAAAAGCTATCCTAACTCCAGTTCCAACTACAGAAAACATGACAAAGGACATATAGTCACACAATAGGTAACAATCTATATAATCCAGACAGTGGGAAACAAACAGCAACCTACCTTCTTTTTTCATCTTTTTCTTTCTTTCTCTCTCTCTTTTTTTTTTTTTTTAAAGGATTTTTGACATAGGAGGTGTGTGCTTGCCAGAAAGACAGAGAGAGGGAAAGTGAGAAATTACTCCCACAGAGGGGGTAACCATACCATAATCTCTTCTCCATTTTTCTCTTGGGATTCCGGGTGCGGGCATGCGCACACACACAAGTGCCAGAGGCAATTTTCTTTCTTTTTATTTTTAATTTAATTATTTTATTTTATTTGTTATTATTCTTTATCTTTTAATTTGACCAGAGGGAGACATAGAAAGAGAGAAAGTGAGAAAACAAGCCACCAGATCTGGGACTTGAACCCAGTCAGCCATGTGGAAGTCCAGCACCTTAACCACCACGCCACCTGCTAGCCCCAACCTGTCTTCTTTTAACAAGTAGATTTTAAGGGAGAAAGAAAAGAAACAGAGAGACACATATGAGCCATGAGTGTCTGGAGTCTTATTTGGAGCAAACAATTACATTTTCTTTTTAATAAGGTTCTTTTTGCCTTAGGGCACATGCACGGGGAAGGGGTGATTAGGGCAGGGAGGAAAGAAAGACAGAGACAGTGAGAAGAAAAATGAGAAAGCACCTCCCAGGGGGAATAGCCACACCACAATCCCTTCTCCTCCTGGGATCTTGGGCAGGCACGCACACACACCTGGTGGGACTTTGAAGCCACTGGGTCCAGGACTCAAACCACAGTAGGCCATGTGGGAGTCCAGCAACATATCCACTATGCCATCTGCTGGTCCCTACTCTTTTTTTTTTTTTTTTTTTTTTTTTTTTTTTTTTTTTTAATTAGGACATTATGAGAGAGCTGACATTTAAAGCAGCAGTTAAAGACTAGCTGAAAATTGTAACCACTGAAATGAAAAGGTAGAATATGCTTCAAAGTTACACAGGAAGTGACCCTGGCTTCAGGGCTGGGCAACACACTCACAAGAAGCCTCACTATCCTACCATCTACTGCAGCTAGTATTTCAAATCCAACCCAAAGCATTTTTTGTGAAGTACATTATCTTTCTGATGTAAGAAAATAAGCTAGCACATGGAGTTGGCAGGTGGCGTGGTGGTTAAGAGCGCTGGACTCCCACATGGCCAACCGCAGTTTGAGCAGTTTGAGTCCCGGATCTGCCAGCTTGCTTTCTCACTTTTCCTCTCTCTCTCTCTGTCTGTCTGTCTGTCTGTCTGTCTCTCTCTCTCTCTCTCTCTCTCTGTGTGTTCCTCTCTGGTCAAATTTTAAATAAACAAAATAAAGTTCAATAAAATAATTTTTTAAAAAATAAAACAAGCTAGGTGTAACTATTCTTAAGAGTAAACATTCCAACAGAAGTTGGTTAGTTTAGAAGCATCCCTTAGGCAGTCTGGGAATAGCTGCTTTCTCCTAACACAGCAGAGCCACTGCGGTCAGGCCACTTACATTTCTAGTAACACGGACCCTGCCCTCCAACCATGAGATTTGAGTAAAGAAACTGACAGTTTGCACATTGCATTCTCTCTGCTGTAAACAGAAACCAGACCCTGATTCTCACTATTGTAAAATACAATTTCCCAGCAGAAAGCTCCCCAGGTGATTCCAATCGTCTCCTCTCCTCTCTGTTCTCATGCTCTGAAGCCCTCTGGCTCTAACAGGCGAGGATGACAGGGTACAGTCTGGCACAGCCTTGGTACTACATATTCCACATAAACCACAGTTTCCTAAAAGCTAAGTCTACAAACTTCAAAGCAGAGCCACAGGACAATGTGGTGTTCTGGAGGGAGGAACACCACACTAATACCCACTCGGGCTCCTTGGTCTATGACCAGTCCACACCCCTTAGAAGACCACTCTTGCCCAACCTGCTCTGGAAGCAATAGTTTCACAAAGAAAGTGAAATGGCACCCGTGACACATGACGAGACTATGCAGGGCGTCAAGAGCGGCAGCCATCACCAGACCCTCTCAATGCACACCACACAGCAAGCGCCCTGGCCCAAGAGATGCTTACAGCATTGGCACCAATTCAAGCCAGCAAAGGAGCAGGGTACAATGTCTCTCTACAAAACAGGAGAGAGAGTGTAACGCTGTGACAGATGGACAGACACTGCTGATATGCAGAGAAACTATAGAAATACCTCAGAAGTTGATAGGGAGCGGGGGTAAGTAGGGTCTTTCTTCTTCATACATTTGTCTGTATCTTCCAATATAGAGTATAATCAGAAAGAAAATCAAGGGCCAGCAGGTGGCATGGTGGTTAAAGGCGCTGGACTCCCACATGGTTGACCGTCGTTCAAGTCCTGAATCTGGTAGCTTGTTTTCTCACTTTCCCTCTCTCTCTCTCTCTCTGTCTGATCAAACTAGAAAGTAACAATAATAATAAAGTTAAATAAAATAATTCTTTAAAAAAAAAAAGAAAGAAAGAAAATCACAAAGTATTTACTTTTTTTTTCCCTAAGAATTATTTTATTGGCTCTTTCGTGGCCTCACTTCCGAGATGACGAAGAAAAGAAGGAACAATGGCCTTACCAAAAAGGGCCGTGGCCATGTGCAGCCTATTCACTGCACGAACTGCGCCTGATATGTGCCCAAGGACAAGGCTATTAAGAAGTTTGTCATCCGAACCATAGTAGAGGCCGCAGCCGACAGGGACATCTCTGAAGCAAGTGTCTTCTATGCCTATGTGCTCCCCAGGCTGTATGTGAAGCTACATTACTGTGTGAGTTGTGCCATTCATAGCAAGGTAGTCAGGAAGCGATATCGTGAAGCTCGCAAGGACCAGACACCCCCACCCCAATTTAGGTCTGCGGGTGCTGCCCCTCGCCCTCCACCAAAGCCCATGTAAGGAGCTGAGTCTTTAAGGACTGAAGAACGGTCTGTCCTCTGGGGAAAAAGTAAAACACTGATATATATATTTTTTTAATTATTTTATTGGGATCAGCAGATGGCATAATGGTTACATTGCTGAACTCCCACATGGTCAAGCGTGGTTCAAGTCCCGGACCTGGAGGCTTAAAACTCACAGTGGGCATGTGTGCATGCATGTCCAAAATCCTGAGAGGAGAATGGAGGAGAAGGGATTGCAGCGTGGCCATCCCCCTTGGAGGGGGGTGGGGGGTGATTTCTCGCTTTCTATCTCTCTGTCTCTCCCTCTCTCTCTGGCAAGAGCACAAACTCTATAAGAAAAATATCTCTAAAGAAAAAAAAGAATTATTTTAATTTGTTTATTTATCTTAATTTGACGAGAGAGGGACAGAGTGAGTGAGAGAGAGAAAGAAAGAGGGAAAGTGAGAAAGCAAGCCGCCAGGTCCAAGACTTAAACTCAGCCATGTGAGAGTCCAGCACCCTTAGCCACCAAGCTACCTGTTAGCCCCCAAAGCTTTTATTTTTAAGAGAAATATTACCAATAACAGCACCTAGTCCCTCCTGGAGAGCTCCGTGTTTCAGATCTCATACCAAGCAGTCTGAAGCATCTACCTTACTCAGTCTCCACCAATGCTTCTGGGGTGGGCACGTGGGAAGGGCAATCAAACTATGATCCTGACTCTACAATGAGGCCTCTAGCAATGGGCACTAAAGAGGAAGAGCCTTGATCAGTGAGGGAAGATTCCGTTTAAAGCTAAGCCAAGGACCCATGTTCTTAGGCAGTGAGGCCACACCAGAGAGCAAGCCCTACCCAGGAGGGTGGCACCTTTCTGTTCCACCTGAAGGACATCAAGGGGCATGATGTCTCAACAGGTGGGTAAGCTCTATAGAACAAATGTCTGTGTCTCGTCGACATTCACAAGCCTGAGGCCCCAAGGAGATGGTGTTAGGAAGTGGGACTTTGAGAGGTGATTAGGTCCCAAGGACGGAGCCTTCATGATGGAGTTATTGCCCTTACAAAGAAGGCCCAAAGGAGCTCATTTGCCATTCCACCATGTGAGGGTTCATCCAGAAGACTGAGGTCTGTGAACCAAGAAGTGGGCCCACACTAGACACAAAATCTGCCAGCGCCTTGATAGTGGGCTGTAAGCAAAAAATGCCTGCTGTTCCTAAGCCACTGCCTAGAGCAATCCGTGGCAGCAGCTCAAGCACATTAAGACAGTGAGCACACCACAAAAGAGCCTGCGTGCACTGTAGTGCCGTCTCACATGGGGTGGGGCTGGGGAACTAAGCAGTTCCTGCTCCTTGCTGAAGGCACAGACTCCAGACATAAGTGACAGAGTGAAAAAGAACACACACTTGGTGGCACAGTTATCTGCTGGGGAGAATAGAGGTACAACAGAGTGCTGGGCAGAATGCCCGGCAGACTGCCAAAGAGGTGGGCATAGAACAGAGCGCAGAAGAGCTCCTGTGTCTGAGTGACTGAGGCAGAAGCCTAAGGAAACCAGCACTTCTCTCCCAAAAGATACCACTTTCTCCTGATAAGTGCCTAGGTCTCTGTAACAGGTTAGTATAGATGATACCTGCTGTGGCACCTGGTCCAGCCAGGCTCACACTGGAATGTTAACATGGTTCCCGTATAGCCTCTGCTTCCCTGTCCAGGGTAGAAAGATGGCAGCCTGGTGGGCCCCAGTACCACAGCACTGCCTAGTCCACACCACCACTGTCCTCACCTGAGGCACAAAATGATTGCCCAGTCCACACCACCACTATCCTCATCTGAAGCACAAAGACAAATGCTTCCAGGCAATAACTGATAGTCTTAGTGTTACTGTTTTCTTTTTCTTTTTTCAAGAATTTTACTCATGATTTATAAAGGGAAAAGCCCAGAACTAGTATAGCCTTTGATGATAGTTGGCATCACAGCACCAGCAAATTTGATTATCATTCCTCTGCCTACAGCGCCGCCTACAGGCCGAGTGCCTGAACTACAAGTACTGAGACAGTGACAGCCAAAGACGCCATAGTAAACCCTAGGAGGCAGGCACTGTGGTCAACCCTCCCTCCTCCTGCAGTGTTATCCACGTATGCAGGCACTCACTAATCACCAAATCAAGTACAACATTCATATCAGGACACACAGCATTTTTACCATGTCTTCACCATGGCCAACTCCAAATGGAGTCCTCCTCACAGAACATATGCACATTTTTCAAGGCAGTCCTGTATGAAATAGGATTTTTTTTTTTTTGAACTAGGAATTTTTCAGGAAATTTTCCCAGATTCTCTCTCTTCTCTGAGGAGTAAGATTGGGCATCTGAAGCATGAGGGCAGGGGCATTTCAATCTTTGTTTAACGTGTCCTGGCAGTGACCACAGGGCAGGAACAAGCATGAAATTCAGTATAGTTATAGCATACTAGTTAGAAGGTGCTAAACTCAGTCGAATTAAAATTTTGACTGAGTTAGTCAAAACTAAGTCAAATTAAAATTTCCCTCAAATCCCTTCAAATCACCCCAAAGATACTATACATGCAGCTTTATGTGTACAAGCCTATTATTACACCCAAAATATATAATGCAAAAAGCTTTAGGGCAGAACACAGGACTAAGGCTGCAGGGCCTGGGTGTAGGCTTGAGGGTGATGACAATGAGGGATGGTGAAGACTGGGGCTAAGAGAAATGCCCACTATCTGACCAGAGGAATTACAAGACAGTACTTGTCAAAAGTCATAAACTGAGGATCAGCAGACAGTATAATGGTTACGTCGCTGAACTCCCACATAGTCGAACACAATTCGGGTCCTGGACCCCACAACTTAAATCTCATGCCAGGCGCATGTGCACACATGCCCAAAATCCTGAGAAGAGACTAGAGGGGAAGGGATTGCACTGTGGCCATCCTCCTCCCAGGGGATGATTTCTCACTTTCTGTCTCTCTGGCAAGCACATGTGCCCTATAGCAAAAATCTCTCTCTTAAAAAAAATAGTCATAAACTGAATTCCAAAAGGAATGAATCACACTATTAATGTAAATTATATCTCAATAAAACACAAAACAAAAAGTACTATATCATATACAGTAATAAATAGCTTATGATAAAAATGTATATGCAAAATGCGAAAACGTAAATTTTTAAAAGAATTGTTTTTTTTTTTAATTTTTTTTTTTTTTTGGAAAGGTATTTGCTATAGGGCACGTGCACTCTTCAGAAAGACAGAGAAAGACAGAGACAGAAAGCAAAAAATCACCCCCCAGGGGAGAATGGTCACACCACAGGCCCTTCTCCATTTTCCTCTCAGGATCTCGGGCATGCACGCACACATGTCCAGCTGAGTTTAAGCCACTAGGTCTGGGACTTGAACTGGGGTCAACTACATGGGAGTACAGGGACATAGCCATTATACCATCTCCTAGTCCCCTTTAAAATTTATTTTTAATTCACCAGAGAGAAGCGGGGGAAGGGGGGAGGCACGAGAATGCAAGCAACCAGGTCCAGGATTTGAAGCATAGTCGGCCATGTGAGAGTCCAGTGCTTTAACCACCACGCCATCTGCTGCCCTAATACCTACATTTTTTAAATAATTATTTTATTTAACTTTATTTACTTATTTATTTTAATTTGACCAGAGAGGGAAAGAGTCAGAGAGAGGGGGAAAATTGAGAAAGCAAGCCGCCAGTCTGGGGCTCAAACTATGGTTGGCCGTGTGGGAGTCTAGTGCCCTACCGGTCCCAATACCTACATTTTTATTCTTTGGTTTCAGCACACATGCTGAATTTATATAAATTAAATGAGCACATGATATGACTTGACTGTAGAGTAAGAGAAGGGGGTATTCAACTAATTCTGGGGAGACTATCAGCAGCCACCTGTCAAATAAGAATCACCAAAAAATGGTACTCTGCAACCAGATGCTGGGTAGTTGGACAGTGTCTAAAACAGGCGATGCTTCAGTGTGATTACAACTATCCTAAGGCCAGACAGTAGTGTACCATAAAATGTGATGAGAAGGTTCCTGGTTCAAATCTGAAGACCTCCTTGAGAATTCCAGGCACATGCTTTCCAGTAATCTGGGACAAGCTGAGGTTGGAGCAGATACGGCATCAGACCCATTTGGGGTGCTGTCTCTGTTTTTCTCTCTTTTGCTCATAGAAGGAAGAAACTAACTTAAAAAAATAACTTCTCTAGGTTATTAAGAGAACCCATCAGTTTATGGGCTCTTGGACACTGACAGGGAGCCTTTGGGATACAGATACAGCCAAAACAAGGAAAAGGATAGGCTTTTACATTCCATTTCCAGATCTGCAGTAGCACTGCACTTCAGATGACTAGAGAGCTGGGTTACAACTTCTTGCCGTGTTAGTGGACAACCAAAACTAAAGACCAAGAATGCCCCATCTGTTTATCTCCATAACTATCCCATTTTTTAAGAATTATTTATTTTATTTTATTCATTCATTCATTTATGTTAATTTGACCAGAGACACACAGAGAGAGAGAGAGAGAAAGTGAGAAAGCAAGCCACCAGGTCCAGAACTCAAACCATGGTCAGCCATGTGGGAGTGTCCAGTGCCTTAACCACCATGCCACCTACTGGTTCCTCCATAACTATACTTCTGACCAGAATACAACTTACTGGTTCAAGAGGGAAAAAAATGGGTCTCTACAAGACAATAAGTAGCTATTCTGGTGTATTACTCAGGAATCCAAAACAAATTCCTTCTGAAGGACTATGTACCAGGTTCAGAGCACCTGGGAAATGAAGGTCTAAAAAGCAAGTCTGCACAAAACAGGTTAACTCCAGGAAGCCTCATATCATACAAGTTCTACCACTCATTTGCTACATAACTTGTGGCTCATTTAAAATTTTAACAGCCCTACAAGGCAGGTACTGTTACTATCTCCTCCATTTCAAGAGAAGACCATTAAGACACAAAAAGGTTACACTGCTTGGCCAAGGCAATACAATCAGCAAGTAGTAGAATGGGATGTGAATCTAGCCCCTATATGAGACTGCCTCATTAGGTATGCATCATAGCTCAAGCACTCTGGGCACACAGCTTAGCAGTCTTCCTGCAGGGACGAGAACACAAAGAAGGACGCTGAGGCCAGGCCTCTGCACATAGTTCTCTAAGTGAGAGCCAAGTGCTCTAACTTTGGCTCTGGCTCACCACTGGTTAGATGACTGTGGACAGATTACTTTAAAAGGGAACCAAAAAAAAAAAAAAAAAAAAGACTGGGACCAGCAGTTAGCGTAATGGCTTTGTCACTGGACTCCCATGTAGTTGACCTTGGTTCGAGTCCCAGACCCGGTGGTTTAAACTCACGCCGGGTGCGTGTGCGTGTTTGCCCAAGATCCTGAGAGGAGAATAGACAAGAAGGGATTGCGGCGTGGCCATCCCCCCTGGGGGGTGATTTCTTGCTTTCTGTCTCTCTGTCTCTCTCTGTCTGGCAAACACACGCGCCCTATAGCAAAAACCTCTCAAAAAAAAAAAAAAAAAAAGACTGAAGCCAACTGGCCTCCTATCCTAAATAAGGGAAGGACTGTAATCCAGTTTGAAATACAAAGAGCTAAATAAATGCTGAGGTACAGACTGGTGTGTTACAAAGTGAAAACCAGTTATGGGCAAACCCAACCAACAGATGCCAGGAGAAAAAGAAGGAAGCTATGGAGAAGCAGAAAGTCCTACCTGGGAAGAGCTGGTGGTTCCCGAGAGACTTCAGGAGTCCCAGTAACTGCTCTTAGAGCTTCTGCCTCCTTTGAGCCTCGGGCCACCTCCTGCTCTGTGGCCTGTAGACCTGGAAGCTGCACTTTCTCTGCTTCCGCAGGCCTATCTGCTTCTGTGGTTGCATCAATCTCTATTTCCTGGACTGGAACTGGAGCCAGGGCTGGGACCGGGGTTGGCTCCTTCTCAGCTGCAGCCGCTGCCTCTTCTTCCTTCTGTCTGATTTTCTCTTCAAGTTCCTTCCTCCTCTTCTCATCATCCTGACGGGCCATGTGGTCAAAGGTTTTAAACACCTAAAATCAAGCAAGCTGGCAATCAGTTTACCTTCCTGGCATTGTACCATACATGTTATACAAATGCAGCACAAGCTAAGTAAAGAACTGAAAAGCAGGAGACAAAAAAACATACTACTGGCAAGATGAGAAGGCACTACAACTTTACCAAAAGCAAAAGAAAAGTCTTCCAAAATCAATAAAGTCAGAAATCTATAAGCTAAGGCAAATGGCATTTACATAGCTAAAGGATGTGAGCCTCGATAGTCTTGACTGTTATTTTTTTACAGATCCCCAGCAGTCTTATTCACAATGCAAAGAACACACTGTCCTGGTACTGCTGGTTGTAAAGGCACCAACAACTCAGACTCAAAAAGAAAAGATACAAATATAGCTGAACTTCAATCCAAAAAATGCAAATAGGCATACTGAATCACTGCTGGTTCCTCCTACGCTGGGAGGACTGAGGGGCGATACTGCACTTAATTCAATAAACATCCACTATGTGCTTAAGTATGTAAGGAACATAAAAATTAAAAATGACAGTCCTTGCCTTCTAAGAACTCAAAATTCTGGTGTGGACAACCCTTTAACCTTGTCTGGGACGGTCACACCTACGAACATGCTGGGACTTCTTCACCAAAAAAGCACAATCATAACAGACACTCATATGGCAACTCTGATACCAGCAGGGCATGCAAAGGCATGACAGAATACTTGGTGCCCTGTTTGACTATCGTGAGGATGAGCATTTCTGGTGAAAGAAGTCTAATGAGGCCTCTTGGAAGGAAGGGCGTCTATTAAACCTTGAACGAAGGACACATCTTCCACAGAAACCACTAGAGGTAATGCCACAGCTCCAGGAAGTAGGCTCATCAAGGAGCGGGGGAGCCAGCAGATGGTGTAGTGGTTACATCACTGGACTCCCACATAGCCATCTGCGGTTCAAGTCCGCAAACCCAGTGGCTTAAAAATCACATCAGGCACATGTGTGTGTGCCCAAGATCCCAGGAGGAGAATGAAGGAGAAGGGATTGCAGTACGGCCATCCCCCCACCCCAGAGGGCAATTTCTCTTTCCCTCTGTCTCTCTCTCTTTGAAGAGAGCACACACCCTAAGGCAAGAAAAAAAAAATCTCTTAAAAAAAGGTTGGAGGGGCAGCTCTGTAGCATAGCAGCAATGCACTGCTCAAGAGAAGCTGGATCCCATATCACAACCACAGTTCATATCCCCAGTTTAGTCAGCCTGAAACTTGCTGTGCATGTGAGTGCCCAGGATCTAACAGGCTGGAGGACTTGAGGAAGGGGACCACAGTGTGACCAGACCCTGCAGAGGGTACTCCCTCTTCCTCCTCCCTTCTTTTCTCTATCTCTCTCACATGTACATGTTCTATCATGAATTAAAAAAAAAAAAAAAAAAAAAAAAACTGCTAAAAATTAAAAAAAAAAAAAAAAAAAAGCAAAAGCAGTCCATCCTTGAGGTACAGTCAGTGACAAACTGAACTGCAGGCTGGAAGCCACATGGCTAACCTCAGAATCAGATCCTGACTGAGCTGAAAACATACCAGGACTGTTCACACATACCCAGGTAAATTGGAGGGCTGGGGAAAGGAGATCACAACCAGACAAGACCCTATCAAGAGTACCTCTCGGGGACCAGCAGGTGGCGTGGTGGTTAAGGAGCTGGACACTCCCACATGGCCCACCGGGGGTTCGAGTCCTGGACCTGGTGGCTTACTTTCTCACTTCCTTTCTCTCTCACTCTCACCCTCTGTCTCTCTCTCTGGTCAAATTTTTAAAAAATCAATGAATGAATAAATAAATAATAAAACAGTTATTAAAAAAAAAAAAAAAAAAGAGTACCTCTCGCCAGGCTAGCAGGTGGTGTGGTGGTTAAGGCGCTGGACTCCCACAGGGCCAACTGTGGTTCAGGTCCTGGACCTGGTGGCTTGCTTTCTCACTTTGCCTCACTCTTTATCTCTCTCTGGTCAAATTTAAAAAATGGTAATAATAAATAAAATTAAATAAACATTTTTTTTTAAAAAAATAGTAATAATAAGTAAAAGTAAATACTTCTTTAAAAAAAGGAAAGAGAGAAGCTCTCCTCATTGTTATCCATGTATACATGCTATCATAAATAAAATAAACTTAAAAAAAAAAAAAAAAGGCAAGAGCTCTTGCAGTAGCTGGAGTGTATTAGTCCATGATTATGTTACTAACAGAAATACCTGAGATTTGGTGATTTATAAAGAAATAGAGACTGGCTAGCCCTCCAGCCTAATGGTTAAGGGAACCATAACCCACATGGCCAACGGCTATTTAAATCCCGGCTCTAGCAACTTGAAAAACACGCCAGGTATGTGCATGCATACCTAAAATTCTGACAGGATGGAATGGAAACACAGAGAAGTGATTATGGTGTGACCATGCCCTGCTGGGGGGGATCTTCCCCACCCCACTCTCTCTGGTGAGCCTATCAGCCCTCTGGCAATTAAACATTTTTTTCTTTAAAAGGAAGAAAAAAGGTTTATTGACTCATCATTCTGGTGGCTAGAACATGACAGAGGAGCAGGGAATGGCAGATGTACACAGAGAGCTGAGGCAGCTCTCTTATGACAACCCGCTCTTGTAAGAACTAACCCCTTCTCGCAGAGCTGGAACTTCCTGGGTCTCCTGAGACACCATTAATCTACTCAGGTGCTGTCTCTGTGATCCAACCACCACCACTGGGCCTCACTTCTCAAACTTCACTACATTAAGGGCCAATTCCAAAACACGAAACTTCAGGGGACAAATCATCAACCAAACCACAACTTGAGGAAAGAAAGACTGACAGATCAACCTGGGAAATGGTCAGGACTCAGATTCCAAAGTGTTAGAATGCAGTTAGGTATTAAATAACAGTGTCCTATGTGCTGTACAGGATGACAGAATAAAAGTGTGAACTGTGCCAAATGTTTGTACATTCTCATAAAAATCCTGTGATGATGACAGCACCAACATTTCAAAGATGAGGAAAAATAAGGCTCACAGAGGTCAGTAAATTACCCACAGTCCCAAGAGCCAACAAAAAAGTAAAAAAGTCACACAGAATGCAGCATGCAATGCGAAGAGGTGTGGGCAGAGGAGAAGCGATGGAACCCTAAACAGTGAAAAGCTAGAAACACCACCAGACCGCTTCTACTGCTACAGATGGCCCTACGGTCTGACTCACTTCACTCTGACGTCTGTGTTCACAACACTTGAGGTCTTCTGCCTTCTTCTGCTGGCCTCCTGAGGCCCCAGACCTCTGCCTCAACTTCACAAGCAAAACAGCAATGAGGACCCCTTCACAACACCTGGGCCTCCTGAACCCACTGCCTCCGCTTACTCAGCAGCCAGCCTCTCCAGACCTGTCCACACACAGCATCTAACCACTAGGGAATGCCTAACCAAGTGTTCTCATTCTCCATTCTACTCACAGAACCATGGAGCTGGAAGACACATCTGTGACCTCCAACTAACCTTCTCAGCTGACACGAGGTGATCAACTCTCCACAACTTGCCAACACGTTACAAGGGGAAGCAGGCTTCTGACTCATGTCAGGGACTTCTAGATGCACTTATCAAAGCATGAATACAAACTTATTACTTGTCATGAATGGCATGTCATTCCTAGTTACTTCCTTCTTAAAAGATACTAACATTTTAGGGGGACCAGCAGTTAGCGTAATGGCTATGTCGCTGGACTCCCACGTAGTCGACCGCGGTTCGAGTCCCGGACCTGGCGGCTTAAACTCACGCCGGGCGCGTGTGCGTGCGTGCCCAAGATCCCGAGAGGAGAATGGAGGAGAAGGGATTGCGGCGTGGCCATCCCTCCTGGGGGGTGATTTCCTGCTTTCTGTCTCTCTGTCTCTCTCTGTCTGTCTGGCGAGCGCACGCGCCCTATAGCAAAAACCTCTCCAAAAAAAAAAAAAAAGATACTAACATTTTAGAGTGGAATATAATTTCATATGCAACGTTCCTGCCAAGGGTCTTCCAAACTGAGTCCAGGCCATGCAAGTCTCAAGATGGGACAGAAAAGCCTGAGAAGTTCAGCACTCCGCCAACACTTCACTCCCCCAAACAGCAGCAAGATGCCCTTAAATTCCATAAGGAGCAGCCCAATACCACCATCCAAACCCTCTCCACCTGCATTTGGCAGAGACCAAGCACCCCAGCTGTGGTGGGGGTACCACAGGAAGAAGTCTCGTGCCATCAAGTCAGAGGTTGAGAAAGAAAAGCAGTAAGAGGCAGATGCGGGGTGAGGGTGGGGGCAGGAGACTGACCTACCAAGAGATAACACTGTGCTGGTCTGGACTCATTCAATCCAATTCCATATGTCAACATGTCTCCTCACTACAAACTCCTGCCAATACTTTTATCAATCTCCTGCCAGATGGACTTCTATAAATAAGAACAGATCCCCAGGATTCGCCCCATCTACCCAACTAAAATAGGCAGAAAATGTGTGCTTTTGTGAGTTCCCAGGAGGCCAGCCAGGTATCATGAGGTTTAAAGCAGCGGGGTCCCACATGACTGACTATGCAGTTCGAGTCCCAATTCTGGCAATTTGAGAACTACACAGGGCACATGTAAATGTGTGCTCAAAATCCCAAGAGAAGAATGGAGTAAAGGGACTGGTGTAGCCACCCATCCTAAGGAGTGATTCTCACTTTCTCTTGCAAGTGCTCTATAGCAAACTAAAAAAAAAAAAAAAAAAAAAAAAAAAATTCCTCAGGCAATGCTGACAGAACCACCTCCAGAAAGCACAACACCCCTCTTGGCCATCTGTTAAAGACTGTCCTCTCGGTTTCTGTGACACACACTGCTTTTCCCTGTGGTTGTTCCCCAAGGTCTGTCCTCTTCTTCTTTACTCAAAGTGCTCCAGTTCCTCCACTTCCAGTAAGACCCATCCCCAAGATTCCAATAGTCTACAAGGCAGATTTCTGTGATCTCACAAATTCGACTTGTTAAAAACAAAACTTACTCCTCTAACCCAAGGGACAGTTCAGTCAATATATTATCATACGGTCACCCCAGTCAGAACTCTGGGTCATCTGAAACTCATCCCTTCCTCTGTTCCTGCTCCCTACACCTCCACCACTTCATTAAACTGGTCACACAAGACCAACCAACAGGAGTGCCTCAATCAATTAGAGATGTTTTTTGTTTGTTTTCTGACAGAGGGCTTATGTGCTAGCCAGAGAGAAAAAGAGAGAAAATAACCCCCTACAAGACATGGTCACAGTGCAATCTCTTCTCCTCCATTTCTCCAAGATGTCAGGATTTGGGACATGCAGGCACACATACAAGCCTATTGTGTTTTTCAAGCTGCCAGGTCCAGGATTGAAACTGTGTGGTCAGCCATATGGAATCTGATTTTCTTAACCACTAGGCCATGGGGCTGGCCCCCTATCAAAAGTGATTTTACTTTATTTGCCAGAGGGCTAGTGCATTCACTAGTAACAGAGACTGAGAGAGAGGAAGAAAGCATCCCCCAAATAAGGCATGATCAAGCTACAATAGCTTCTCCTCCATTTCTGCACTCTTTTGGGATTTGAGGCACACACACACACACACACACACACACGCACAGCCCAGAGTGTTTTCAAGCCACCAGGTCCACGATTCAAACCATGCAGTTGGTAATGGGGGATGTGGCTCCCTTAACCACTTAGGCCTAGAGATGTTTTATAAATTCAGTTACCCAATAAATGAATGCAACATCTCTGTTAGTTCATCTGTGAAACAAAGACACAAACCAACTTCTCAGATTATGGTAAAGGGTAAGATAATACCCCAGAATGTAAACACCTGATACTAGATACTAGGGACTCAGTCAATGCTCATTTCTCCTCCACACCTTTCTGCAAGCTACAATCCTCTTAGATAAAATGATTCTTATTCTACTGCAGAATGGTTAAAGGATAGAGGAGGAAGATCTGGAATCACAAAAATGAAATTTTGGGTTCCAGCTCTGTGATAAACTAACTGTGGGTTCTCAGTCAAATCACTTAACCTTGCTCAATTGGTACATTAAAAAAAAAAAAAAAAAAAAAAAAATTCAACCTTATCTATTTCACAGACACAATTGTGATGATCAAATGGAAAGACTTCATTAAACACCCACAGATCTTGCTAAATCGAACTCCAACAGAATCTGATCACTCAGGTGGCACCTGGGCCACTGATATAGATGAGGAAAAGACTTAAGGTCTGAAATTAAACTCCAAGGGGACCCCACCCCTATACCTCATTTGACTATAGTCATTCTAAGCTTTGGTTTCCTCCTGCAGAAACTCAGAAATGTAACACACATCAAGCTTCAGCCTGCAATAAGACATCAGGAGGCAACATCTGAAGCACTCTATAAAACTGCAATGTGCTAGGAAGCTGTGGAAGGTATCCTCAGCATTGCTATCTTCTCAGGTTCCGACAGTTTCAAGGCTTGGCTAAATACTTACTTTTGATCTCATCAGAAATTCCACTTCTACAAAAACTTCTTGATTTCACAACCATCTTTTTTTCCCCCTCAGCCTCATGCAAAGCTGGGATTACAGATGCCAGCTTCAACCATCATTTCTATTCTTTTTCTTCCAACAGGCTCTATCACATAATCGGCTGTGCAGAGCTCTTCATTACTTTCTGTGCTTTACCTTAACTGTGAGTCACAGGAGAGAGACCACTGCTTAAACTCCCACATCACCAGTGCCGAAGCAACTGAGTGTAAAATGCATTCAACAAATGTTTATTACTACATTCAAAAGTACCCAGTCAACTTCACTGAATAAATAAAGCTTCAAACACACAACGAATTTAACCTGTTATGCATAGATTTAAGTCTAAATGGATATTAGACTTAAATCGCTACAGTAACTGCCTTTGACCTGGGAAGTCACATTTGGAACCAGCCGCCACACCTACTGATCAACACAAAGCCTCCATCTCCCCTTGGAGTTCTGGGCAGGCAGGTGTCCAGTTGTTGGAAGCGTTGTCCTCCGTCAAGCAGCCTCAGCTGGCAGGGCCCTAGCTCCTGCCGCTTCTGCCTGTACTGGGGGCCACGCTGCACCCACTGCACAACCACCTACACCGGATCCGCTGCCTCCAAGTACTCAGGTCCTGGAAGGCCAGCCCTCCACCCCAAAGAAAAGAGGCAGGCAGGAGAGCACGGAGGGGCGAGCCCGGGTTCGGCAGGGGTAGGAGGCAGAAGGGTGCAAGGACAGGGGAGGGAGGTACCAGACCTGGGATGACCAAGATCTGCCAGGGGAGATATTCAGGATTACGGGCCAGGAGTGACAGGGCAGGGTGAGGACCCGGGACGAGGCAGGGAGTATAGGTGACGGCGGTGACTGAGGTCGGGAGGTATAGGAGCCCCGGGAGCTGGTAGTCAAGAGGGCGGGGCAGGGGCGGGGCCAGAGGCCAAAAGCAAGTGCCGGGAGAGGATGGAGAGGCCGAGACCGGGAGGGAGGGGGTACCTGAGACGCGGCTAACAGGAGAGGAGTGGAACAGGGAAGCAAGGGACCAGGGAACCAAGGGACTAGGGACTGGGGGTCTGGGGCCGAGGCAGGTGGGCTGGGCGGGAGGATCCTGGCCTGGTCGCGAGCGGCGCCCCCCCGCCGGCAGACCAGCAGCCTCCTCACCTGCAGCACCAGGGCCTGCGCGGCCCCGGGCGGGAAGCCCATGCGGTCAGACGGGTGGCGCAGCAGGCGGTAGAAATCAGTCTTGCGGTAGAGGAAGCCGAAGAGCACGCGCAGGAAGTCCTGGACGTTGCCCACATGCTGCAGGATGCCCAGCAGGGCCTGGTCGTACAGCTCGGCCGCCCCGGGCTCCATGTCGCCGCCCGCCCGAGGGACACTGCACACTGCGGGCGCTGCCTCAGGCCGGCCGACCCGCCACTTCCGGCGTGCACCGGCCAACGGATCCGCGGGATGGCTCAGCCCCCGAACTTCCGGTCCGCTCTAGTTCCCCGACTAGCTCAAGACTGCTTTCCCCGGCGTCGCAGCCGAATTATGCCACCCGACCGCCCTCGCTAAAGGAGCTCGACCTAGGCCCCAGCGTGGCCACTGCACGCAGAGAGGGCAGTGGCTGTCGCTCTGAGGGGCGCCCAGCGGCCATGTATGAAACCGGCGGAAGAGTTGTGAGGGCAGCATCCTGTGATCGCTCGGCTTTGTCATGTGGTCTGTGGGTCCCCGTTACTTTCTGGATTGGATTCTCTCCCAGGTGTTCCAATTCCTGTTTATAGCGGGACACACCGTGAGCTCTTTGCTAGTGGACAAGAGAAAGGAAAATGCATGTCTGTGGCTGTATGGATCCCTTACAAATAACAGAGCTTGGAGTGTACCCCAAGACGTTTCATCAGAAGAAATGTCAGGTGGCCGAAATAAGCGGAGAAGAAACGTAAAATAAGAGCGTCACTAACATTAAATGAAAGACCTGGGTGCGGAGTAGAGCGCCTAGTATGCTGTCACTATGAAATACACACATCTCTGCGTATACATGCACAGTATGTGTGTACATATATACACGTCACATGTCAGTCCTAAGCACCTGTCAAGGATAATCTGGGAAAAATTGAAAACGAAACTCATACAAATACATAACGAACATTTAGTCAACAAATCAATTAGTGAAGGACCCACTGTAAATGGTAAAGCTGACTCAAAGAGCATTTTGAGGAACTGGATCTTAATGGAGATTTTGAAAATACAATACGGTTAGGTTGGGTACAATGCATCTGTGTTCCACAAGATGATAAAACCAGATATTACTTTTTCTAGTGAGTAGAAATGATTTGCACCACTACTGGACTAACATCTATAACTTAACATATATCTTCATTGTGTATGGACTGCAATGAATTGTAAATGAAGTCAAGCTCAGGTAAAGTGCCCTAGAGCACTGGCTCTGGGCCATTTTCTACTTAGGACCCATTTATGCGCCTTTTTTTTTTTTTTTTTTTTTTTTTTGAGAGAGAGAGAGAGAGGTTTTTGCTATAGGGCATGTGGTCTCACCAGAGAGACAGAAAGTGAGAAAGAAATCACTCCTGGGGGGAGGTATGGCAATCCCTTCTACATTCTCCTCTTGGGATCTTGGGCATGCACGCACACGTGCCTGGAGTGAATTTAAGTCTCCGGGTCTGGGACTAGAACCGCGGTTGACTACATAGGAGTCTAGCAACGGAGCCATTATGCCATCTGCTGGTCCTGAGGACCCATTTATGCTCTTAAATTTTGTTAGACTCCAAAAAACTTTTGCTTATTTAGGTCATGCTTATCAATAGAAACCATATGAGAAATTAAAACTTAGTTAAAAATATTAATTTCACCTACTCAGGTGCTACACTGCCGAGGCTCAGCCTGGGCTGGTAGTAGTGGCCAGCTTAGGGGAAGGGTGGTCAGGGCTCCCCAGGCTGCACCCATATTTCCAGTTCAAACTGGAGGAGAGCAACAGCTTCCACTAGAAGACCTTGGACCTCAAGAAGTGAATTGAAAGAGGTATCTGAAGACATGAGTCTTAGAAGAAAGCACTGGAAGAAAAATATTTTTACTTCTTTTTTAGTGCACAGGATGTTCTAGGAGAGGCCTCTCAGTCTGAAACTTCTCCTGAAAAAAGTACTAAAGACAGGACCAAGAATTGTCCATTAGAAAGTTTCAAGAACAAAATTAATTTAAGATGATAGAATGTTTTCCAATTAAATGAAAAAGAACAAGAACCAAATGTAAGAGAAAGATAAACATTTCAAAGAAAAGCAGACACAAATTCTGCTTCCTATGTATCATTTAATCTGGATCTTACAACTGAAGACAACACAGAAAAATCACTCTACCTGGAGTACAAAAGAATGACCAACACTGGGACCAGCAGTTAGCGTAATGGCTATGTTACTGGACTCCCATGTAGTCGACTGCAGTTCAAGTCCTGGACCCGGTGGTTTAAACTCACACCGGGTGCGTGTGCGTGCGTGCCCAAGATCCCAAGAGGAGAATGGAGGAGAAGGATTGCAGCTTGGCCATCCTCCTGGGGGGTGATTTCTCACTTTCTGTCTCTCTATCTGGCGAACGCAGGCGCCCTATAGCAAAAACCTCTCAAAAAAAAAAAAAAAAAAAAAAAAAAAGAATGACCAACACTACCACTATGAGACACAAAGATGAAATTTACTGAAGGCATGTCTCCAAAACTTCACCTGAACACATTGAATGAAGAACTAGAAGAATTTATATGAAATATCAAAAAATAGAAGAATTTCAAACTGCTGAAAAAGAACTTTTGAACTCCAAAAAAGAGGTTTCCTTAAAATTTCTAAATTTTCAGGAAACAGGGACAGATACCTCAAGAAATGGCACAGAACTTCAAGCTTTAAGAAATTATCTATCTGGGGGCCAGCAGGTGGCGAGGTGGTTAAGGCGCTGGGCACTCCCACATGCTTAAGCATGGTTCGAGTCCTGGACCTGGTAGCTTGCTTCCTCACTTTCACTCTCTGTGTGTGTCTCTCTCTCTTTCTGGTCAAATTAAAATAAAATGAATGAATAAATAAATTTTTTAAAAAGACATAATCCATCTGAAAAAGCAGCAAATGTCAAATACTTAGCTGAAAAGCTCCAGCAAGCCAAAGAAATCATCTATAAGCTGAACCTAGAGAACAGAGATTTAAAAGAAGCTGTTAGAAAGTTAAAGCATCAAATGAAAGTGGGAAATGCACGCCTCAAAGAAGGAATTAAATTGTATCATCAGTTATAAGTGGAAAAATCCACACAGAAATGGAGGCCATCAGGAATAAACTTAGAGCTGAGAAAACCCTGCAAACAAAAATAACAGAGCCCGGGGACAAGCAGTTAGTATAATGGCTATGTCGCTGGACTCCCATATAATCTACTACGGTTCGAGTCCCGGACCCGGTGGTTTAAACTCATGCCGGGCATGTGTACGTGCGTGCCCAAGATCCCGAGAGGAGAATGGAGGAGAAGGGATTGTGGCGTGGCCATCCCCCCTGGGGGGTGATTTTTCACTTTCTATCTCTCTGTCTCTCTTTGTCTTTCTGGCGAGCACACACGCCCTATAGCAAAAACCTCTCAAAAAAAAAAAAAATAGTATACCAGGTGCATGTGCGTGCATGCCCAAATCCTGAGAGGAGAAGGGAGGAGAAGGGATTGTGGCTTGGCTTTCCCTTGGCGAGAGGGAGTGGGGGGATGGATTTCTCACTTTCTCTCTTTCTACCTCCCTCTCTCATGAATCCACAAGCCCTATAGGGGAAAAAAAAAAAAAAAAGCATAGTGATTTAACAAATCGTTTATGAGTACAAATCAGCAGCCATTCTTTTATCTCATGAGCAATATGTCTTTGGCATGTGGATATTCTTCCATCTGTGTTCATTGGTGTTAACAATAAAAATCTCAGTTATGTGTAAAAAAGAATATGAATTTAATTTTTAAATAACCATAAAAACACATTGCATGTTAACATAGTTTTATGAAAAACAATGTTCTTTAGGGCAATAAAAGTTTAGTTATTAAAGTAGCATATTTAAACATTTTTGCAAATCTCTTTACTGCCTGGTTAAACAGAAGATAGCAAGAGTCTCACATCTGATTCTTCATTCACTGCATTGCAGTAGGTTATTTTGATTGAAGCATGTAAAGAAGACCAATCTCACACCATAGGTAGTTTCAAATGAAATGGGTGTTTTGTTTTTTTCAAATAAATGTGAGTTTTTATCTTTAAATTGACATAAAAGTTCAGGGACCAGCAGATGGTATAATGGTTACGTCACTGGACTCTCACGTAGTAGACCAAGATTCAAGTCCGGGACCCAGCAGATTAAAACTCATGCCAGGCTCATGTGCATGCATGCCCAATATCCCAAGTGGAGAGTGGAGAAGAGATTGCAACATAGCCACCCCGCAGGAGGTGATTTCTCACATTCTTTCTATATCTGTCTCTGTCTCTCTGGCGAGCACATGCGCCCTATAGGGAAAGAAGAAAAAAAAAAAAAAAAAAAACCACCAGCACATGTGCGTGCATGCCCAAGATCCTGAGAGGAGAATGAAGGAGAAGGGATTGCAATTCCCCCTGGGGGGTAATTTCTCGCTTTCTATCTCTCTGTCTCTCTCTGTCTTTCTGGCGAGCGCAAGCACCCTATAGCAAAAAGCTCTAAACAAAACAAAACAAAACAAACTCATGTTAGGCGCGTGTCCATGCATGCCCAAAATCCTGAGAGGAGAATGGAAGAGAAGGGAATGAAGTGTGGCCATCCCCCCTGGGTTATTTCTCGCTTTCTGTCTCTCCCTCTCTCTCCGTCTCTGTGGTGAGCGCACATACCCTATTTAAAAAATTGTTCTAGGGACCAGCAGTTAGAGTAATGGCTCTGTCGCTGGACTCTCATGTAGTTGACCCAGTTCGAGCCCCGAACCCAGTGGCTTAAACTCATGCTGGACGCATGTGCATGTATGCGTGCCCAAGATCCCGAGACGAGAATGGAGGAGATTGTGGCGTGGCTATCCCCCCTGGGGGGGTGATTTTTCGCTTTCTATCTCTCTGTCTCTCTCTGTCTTTCTGACTAGCACAAGAGCCCTATAGCAAAAAACCTCCAAAAAAAAAAAAGAAGAAGAAAAAAATAGTTCTAAAACAATAAATAAATGACATCAAAATTCAACAAGGGGTAGTTACTTTTTAAATTTTTTATTAACATAATATTGTACATCATCTGTAAAGGTACAATGTGATTTTAAATGAATGTTTTAATCATTACACATTGGTTAAATCAGGATAGTTAGCACATCCATCATCTCGACTCTTTGTCATTACTTTGTGCTGAGAACAGTCAAAATCCTCTTTTTTCCTTTTTTTTTTTTTTTTAATTTACTAGGGGGTACATGCGCTTGCTGAAGAAAGAGCAAAAGCACCATCCCCCTCCCCTCAGGGATGGCCAACTTTCATGTTTTCCAAGCTGGGACTCAAACTGTGCAGTTGGCTGTGTGGGAAACCACCTTAACCACCATGCCACTAGTTGGACCCCAGATTCTCTTTTTTAAGTGCTTTGAAATATACAGTAACTAGTCGTTAACCACATTCTCCCTACCATATTTTATAACCGCAGACTTTGTTCCTTTGTTATTTTGTTATTTCTTATTCATCAACATCTCTCTATTTCCCTTCTCCCCCAATCTTTCCTCCAGTAGTCATTCTTCATTTCCCTATTTTTGTTTTTGTTTTAATTTGCCAGAGGGCATGTAGGCTTTCCGAGAGAGAGAGAGAGAGAGAGAGAGAGAGAGAGAGAGAGAGGGAGAGAGAGAGAAAGCACACCCCATGGAGGTAGTGCAATCATGCTGCAATCCCTTCTTCTCCATTTCTCTATCCTGATGGGATTTGGGGCTCACAAACACACATGCAAGCAATCACACACTCAGCATGTTTGTCAAGCCACCAGACCTGGGATTTGAACTGTGTGGTCAGCCATGTGAGATTGTCATTGGTAGACAGCCAGATATGAGCAGCTAGCCCTGAGATAAGAACAGAGGACACTTGCTTCATCAAACGCAACTTATCAAGAGTTGTGGTTATAACCAGACCCTCTGCAGGAACTATTTCCTCCCACCCAGCTCCTGGTGCCAGGGAGGGGGAAGCTGATTCCATTTTTATTTATTACCTAAGCTTTCTTCAAGAAATTTGGGGAAAGTTCCTATCTTCCCTCCTGCCGTTCCACATCACTGAGATGCTTGGTCAGCATCCTAATTCTCACTGGAGCAATAAACTAAAAGGATACATCATCCCTATGTAGATACTCATCATTTCCATGTCCACATTGGGCATAGATAATTGGGAAATCAAATTCCTGATTCCTTACCTAAAGGAAGAGTATACAAGTGCAGATAAAAGCTAGTGAATTCAAACAAAGAACCCAGCTATAATGACAGACCTAGCCTTCTAAATATTCATGACAAGACCCCATAATAAAAATAACACCTAACTCCATGCCCAGTACAGTTGTTCTTTGACAAGTGCCAACCCACATGCTTTTCTGGTGTAGGGGTGTATTTCTTTTCTATTAAAAAATCTTTATTTTCCTCTTAAAACCTCTTTTCCTACTTTGCATGTGTTTATGGTTTGTCATCCTGAGTCTCAGGGTGGGTCTCACATCTTAGAGATCTAAATCTAAAGAACTCAGAACTTCACACAACTCCCTCCACCCAATAACAAGAGCTGGCTCCTTTAACCACTAGGCCATGGAGCCAGACCATCTGTCTATTTCTATGAAGTCTCTCTCTCTCTCTCTCTCTCTCTCTCTCTCTTTTTTTTTAATTTCCACATATGAGGAAATATGAGGATATTTCTCTGTCCAATGCTGGCTTATTTTACTTGACAGAATGTCCTCCAGGCTCACCCATTTACCCTCAAATGACAGGATTTCATCCTTTAGAATGACTGAATAGTACCACTGCTTAAATATAACACGTGTTATGGTTTGGATAATAGTTTAGCCCCTACAGTTTTATGTTTTAGAATTTGGTCGTAGTGGGTGGTGATTAGATATTCCCCAGAAAATCATGTGTTGGGACTTGATTGTATTGTAAAGATGATAACTGAAAACTTAATTCGCTCATGGTGTCCCAGGGTGAGGCTTTGGGGTGTGATAAGCAGGGGGAATGAGACCAGAATGGTAAAGAAAAGCCATATGGATACAGACTATACTCTGTTCTGCTCTAAGTCCTGCCTTCTGCCGCTTTGTGAAGACTTTGGACTTTCTAACCACCAGAACTATGAGTCAACATAAACTAATCTCTCTCTCTCTCTCTCTCTCTCTCTCTCTCTCTCTCTCTCTCTCTCTCTCTCTTTTTTTTTTAGGAGATTTTGCTATAGGGTGCGTGTGCCTGCCAGAAAGACAGAGAGACAGAAAGCGATAAATCCCCCTGGGGGGGATGGTCACACTGCAGTCCCTTCTCCTCCACTCTCAGGATTTGGGGCACACACACACACACACGTGCCCAGCATGAGTTTTAAGCCACCAGCTCCAGGACTGGAACCATGGTAGACTATGTGAGAGTTCAACAATGTAACCATTACACCATTTGCTGGTCCCTATAAAGTATTCTCTTAAATTCACATGGTCTCAGATATTTCTGTTAGCAACAAAATAGTAGACTAAGACATCACATTTTCTTTATCCACTCATCCTTTGATGTATATTTGGATTTGATTCCATGTCTAGGCTATTGTGAATAATGCTATAATAAACATTGGGGTGTAGATATCTTTTTTTTGGGGGGGGAGGTTTTTGCTATAGGGTGTGTGCGCTCACCAGAAAGACAGAGAGAGACAGAGACAGAAAGCAAGAAATCACCCCCCTGGGGGGATGGCCACACTGCAATCCCTTCTCCTCCTTTCTCCTCTTAGGATCTTGGGCACGCATGCACACGCACCTGGCGTGAGTTTAAGTCATCAGGTCCAGGACTCAAACTGCGGTCAACAGCGTGGGAGTCCAGCGACATAGCCATTAGGCTATCTGCTGGTCCCAAGGGATGCAGATATCTTTGTTACATACTGATTTCCTTTCCTTTGGATATATGCCTAGCAGTGGGATTGCTGGATCATATGGCTGTTCTATTTTTAGTTTTTAGTTTTCCATAATGACTGTACTAATTTACATTCCCACCAGCGTCTAAGAGTGCCCTGTTCTCCACATTCTCACTTGCATTTGTAATGTTTTGTCTTTCTGATGAAAGTCATTCTAACCAGGGAAGATGATACCTCATTGTGGTATTGACTTGCACTTATCTAATGATTGATATTGACTATTTTTTCATGTTTGTTTTCCATTTGTGTGTCTTCTTCTGAGAACTGTTTATATAAGTTGTTCCTTTTTTTATTTTTAAGAGAGATTTTTGCTATAGGTCTCATGTGATCATGAGAGAGAGAGACAGATAGAAAGCAAGAAATTAACCCCCCCCCTCACCCCCCTGGGGATGACCACACTGCAATCCTTTCTCCTCTATTCTCCTCTCAGGATTGTGGACACACACGCACCCGGCGTGAGTTTCAGGCCCCTGGATCCAGGACTCAAGCCATGGCTGACCACATGGCAGTCTAGAGCCTCAATCACTATGCCACCTACTGGCCCCTATTTTCCACTTTTTGATTGGGTTGTTTTTTGCTGCTGAGTTGTTTGAGTTCCTTGTATATCCTGGTTATTAGTCCCCTGTCAGATGTATAGTATCCTTATATTTTCTCCCATTCAGTGGATTGTCTACTCTGCAGATTGGTTACTTTGCTGTGCAGAGGGGTCTTTTTTTTTAAGCTAATTTATTTGCTATAGCCCCATTTTGTCTATTTTTGCTTTTTTTCCTGTGCTTTTTTTCTTTCTTTCTTTTTCATTTTTTTTTTTTTTTTTGGAGAGGTTTTTGCTATAGGGCGAGTGTGCTCGCCAGAAAGACAGAGAGAGACAGAGAGACAGAAAATGAGAAATCACCCCCAGGGGGTATAGCCACGCCACAATCCCTTCTCCTCCATTCTCCTCTCAGGATCTTGGACACACACGCACATGCGCCCAGCACAAGTTTAAGCCACCAGGACGGGAACTCAAACCGCGGTCCACTACATGGAAGTCCAGTGACATAGCCATTATGCCATCTATTGGTCCCTGTTTCCTGTGCTTTTGAAATTTTATTCAAGAATCCTTTGTCCATACAAATGGTATTTTCTTTTCTCTCTTTCTTTTTCTTTTTCTTTTCTTTTTTATTTTTCTTTTTTTATTTTTGCCAGGAGGTGAGTGTACTCGCCAAAGAGAGACAAAAGAAAACAGAGAGGGAAAGTAACAAGTCACCCAGCAGGGTATATGGCCACACTGCAATCCTTCTCCATTCTCCTCTTGAGAGTTTGGGTACGCTTGTACATGTACCTGGCAATATTTTCTTTTTCTTTTTCTTTTCTTTTCTTTTCTTTTTTTTTTTTTTTTCAGAGACAGATTTTTGCTGTAGTGTGTATCCACTTGCCAGAGAGACAGAGAAACAGAAAGCAAGAAATCACCCCCAAGGAAGATGGCCCCACCACAATCCCTTCTCTTTCATTCTCCTCTTGGGAGCATGAGGTTTAAGTCACCAGGACTGGGACTCAAACCACAATCAAATATTTGGAAGTCCAGCAACGTAACCACTACACGATCTGCTGACCCCCTTGGTGTGTTCTTCAAGCCTCTGGGTCTAGGACTCAAACCACACAGACGGTCATATGGGAACCAGCACCTTCATTAGCACACCAGCTGCTGGCAACTCAAGAAGTAGTTTTGGGATTTTTTTTGTTTCGGTTTGGTTTGAGTTTTTTTTTGGGGGGGGGGGGTTCTTTTCTTTATTTCTTCTTCTTCTTCTTCTTCTCCTCCTCCTCCTCCTCCTCCTCCTCCTCCTCCTCCTCCTCCTTCTTCTTCTTCTCCTTTTTTTGTTTGTTTGTTCAAAGGGTTTTTGCCTTAGGGTACATGTGCTCAACAGAGAGAGAGACAGTGAGAGGGAAAGTGGGAAATCACCCCCCCACACATAGGGGGAACAGGCATGCCACAATCCCTTCTCTTTTATTCTCCTCCTGGGATCTTGGGCATACACACACACTCCCAGCATGAGTTTCAAGCCAGGACCCGAACAGCGATTGGCCATGTGGGAGTCCAGTGACATAACCACTACACAATCTGCCAGTCTTATAAGTGGTAGTTTCTTAAAGGTTACTTGCAATATGAAATCTAAAGTCAGGGATCAGCAGTTGGCGTAATGGCTGTCGCTGGACTCCCATGTGGCCGACCGTGGTTCAAGTCCCGGACCCAGTGGCTTAAGCTCATGCTGGGCGCATATGTGCATGTGCCCAAGACCCCAAGAGGAGAACGGAGGAGAAGGAATTGCGGCGTGGCCATCCCCACTAGGGGATGATTGATGTTTCTCTGTCTCTCTCTGTCTCTCTGGTGAATGCACGCACCCTATAGCAAAAACCTCTCCAAAAAAAAAAAAAAAAGAAAGAAAGAAAGAAAGAAAGAAAGAAAGAAAGGAAGGAAGGAAGAAAGAAAGAAAGAAAAAAGAAATCTATAATCATATCAATAAACTTTTCCTATTCTGTAAGATTAACATACATTGGTCTATCCTGTACTTGAGCATATCTTGATGTACTGCATGCTTTCATACCATCACGCATTAATCCTTTGAACATGCTGGTCCACAGCTCATTCAAAGTTTCCACTCACTTCATTACACAATGTCCAACATTTCCATGGGTTAGTATCACTAGTGAACTCATCAGAGAAGTCTGTAGTTATTGAGAAGCTGTCAAGCTCATAGAGGTAGGATACGGGATTTTTTCATTCTAATTTGGACCTAAAATACTATTAATTGTTTTCCTTGAAGTAGACAATTCACTTCATATTGTCATTCATGTAAAAATGGTGTTCACAGAAAGAGGCTCAACTTGTTCAGTTGCCAACTCCATCACACAGAGCTTTGTACCAGAGCAACCTTGTACTTCTATATGACACAGAAATATATTATATGTACATTTGTTTTCATCACATGAAATTTTTTGGGGGGGACCAGAGGGTGCATACACTCACCAAGGAGAGACGGGGTAGATGGAGAGAGAGAAAGCACTCCAATGGGAGGTAGTCACTCTGCAATCTTTCTTCCATTTCTCCATCCTGAAGAGATTCTACATGTCAGGTTTTCCAAACTGTTAAGGCCAGTTTCAAACCATGGTCAACACGTGGGATCCATCTTCCTCAACCACCAGGCAACAAGGCTGACCATCACACAGAATGTTGAAAAGACTTATTCTCTAATGTCCACGTTTAGTAAAATTAATAATTTTAACATTTCATTGAGAACATTCTTAGGTGAAACTGGCAAGAGGTTTACTGTAAGTGTAAGGCAGTGAAAGCATACTAGTAGAGTTAGATGCCTGTTGTGGGCTGAATATGTACCCCAAAAACCTTATGTTGAAGCCCTAACCCCCAATGTGACTATATTTGGAGACAGGATCTTTAGGAAGGTAATTAAGGGTAAATAAAGTCCTGGGACCAGCAGATAGCATAATGATTACGTCACTGGATTCCCACGTAGTCTACAGTGGTTCCAGTACTGGACCTGGTGGCTTGAAACTCACACCAGGCACATGTGTGTGTGTGCCCAAAATCCTGAGAGAATGGAGGAGAAGGGATTACAGCGTGGCTATCCCTGGAGAGTGATTTCTTTCTATCTGTCTCTCTGTTGAGCCCATGTGCCCTATAGCAAAAAAAAAAAAACAAAAAAAAAAACAAAAAAAAAAAAAACCTCTCTTTAAAAAAAAAAAAAAAGATTAAGGGACCAGCAGTTAGCGTAATGGCTATGTCGCTGGACTCCCACGTAGTCGACCGTGGTTCGAGTCCCGGACCCGGTGGCTTAAACTCACGCCAGGCGCGTGTGCGTGCGTGCCCAAGATCCTGAGAGGAGAATGGAGGAGAAGGGATTGCGGCATGGCCATCCCCCCTGGGGGGTGATTTCCTGCTTTCTGTCTCTCTGTCTCTCTCTGTCTGGCTGGCGAATACATGCACCCCATAGCAAAAACCTCTCCAAAAAAAGAAAAAAAAAAGATTAAATAAGGTCATAACGCAATATAACTAACCAATTCCTTGTAAGAGAAAGACACTAGAGAGTTCTCTGTGAACACATAGGACAAAGGCCATGTGAAGACCCAGTGAGACAGCTACAGCCAGGAAGAGAGTTCTTGCTAGTAACTGCCCTGACACAGCTTTGATCATGAACTTCTAGCCTCCAGAACTGTGAGAGAACACATTTCTGTTGTCAGAGCCTCCCAGGCTGTGGTACTGGTTAGAGCAGGGCTGCTGCCTCAATTCTTGCTAAGACACTTGATGTTTTACCCAAAGTTGCTTTTGTGCCATGTTGCAAATGGCAACATAGTATTATAAAAAGGCAAGTAACTCATAGTATTACTTTGACTTTGGAGATCCCACAGTCCACATACTAAACTCTGAAAACCACTAAGAGAGGAGAAGTAAACCTTCGGTAAGCCTGCCACATAATACCTCCATATGTCTTCAAATGCACAGGTGGCCATCTTCTGGCTATGTTTCCAGGTTTCTTGGGGCCTCGAAAAAAGTAACTTCTAGAACTGAGATAACCTGAAGCTGGGTGGAGAGACCACCAGACCTCTGTTTTCACCCCTCTCTGCTTTCCTGCCAGTACTGGTCAATGGTCATATTTTTTAAAATTTTGCCAGAGGCCACATGTGCTCATCAGAGAGAGAAAGAGAGAGGGAGATGGAGAAAGAACCCCTGAACTTATCGCTTCTCCTTTATTCTTCTGGGATTTGGGACACATGTCCACACACCCACTGTTTTTCTCAAGTTACCAGGTCCAAGACTTGTACTATACAGTTGGCTATGTGGGATCTAGCTGCTTTAACCACCACATAAGAGGCTGGCCTGGACACATCTATTTTTAAGCTAGAAATTAAGGGAGTTTATTTACCTGGGTCAGCCTCCAGGGGAAAGAGTAGACTGGAAAAAGGTGGTGAGCAGATCAGAAAGGGCAAAAAAAGAAATCCAGTACGCTATTAAAAATCGGAATGGGTGGCCAATAAGTGGCTTGGTGGTTGGGGCACTGGACTCCCCACATGGCAGACCACAGTTCAAGTCCCAGATCCAGTGGTTTGTTTTTTTTTTTGTTTTTTTTGTTTTTTTTTTTTTTGGAGAGGTTTTTCGCTATAGGGCGCGTGCGCTCGCCAGACAGACAGAGAGAGACAGAGAGACAGAAAGCGAGAAATCACCCCCCAGGGGGGATGGTCACGCCGCAATCCCTTCTCCTCCATTCTCCTCTCGGGATCTTGGGCACGCACGCACACGCGCCCGGCGTGAGTTGTAAGCCACCGGGTCCGAGACGCGAACCGCGGTCGACTACGTGGGAGTCCAGCGACATAGCCATTACGCTAACTGCTGGTTCCCCCAGATCCAGTGGTTTGTGACTCACACTGGGCATATGTACATGTGTGCCCAAAACCCCAGAAGGAGAATGGAGGAGAGGGAACTAGGGATAGTTTGGCCATCCCCCTAAGGGGTGATTTATCACCTTCCCTCTCTCTATCTCTGTCTCTCTGGCCAGCACATGCACCCTATGGCAAAAGCCTTTTTAAAAAAATCAGAATGTATGTGGGTATTAGCCAGGCAATTTCACCACTGTAACTATATTCAAGTGCACATGGGGACATTCATTATAGCATTATTTTAATTGTGAAAGCTACAGTTAAATGTCCAACCCTACGTGACTAAATAAATAAGTTACGATACATAGATTTTATTCAGTCAACATATATGTAGTAAGAACCTACATATATGAATTTATTAACTGAATACAGCAGAGAATAGAATACATGGAAGAATCATATGCCTTACAGAGGTTTTAAAGAATATTCTGATAGATGTGCTTACAAATATGTTTGGTTGTCCTTACTTTCTGTCCTTCCTCACTACCCACACCCATCCCAATCATCCTACGTGGTAATGCCGCCTCTGCCCACTCCACAACATTTCGAACACCATCTGCCTGGTCTGACTCATCATCCCACAGGATCTTCATCGCATGAAGAAACAATGACAGAAAATGTGTCCAAATTTATGAGAACTACAAACCCACACTCCAAGAAGCTCAGGGAATACAATGAACATAAAGAAAACAATACCAAGAGACATAATAGAACTCTCTCAAAGCAGTGATTAACAGAAAGTCTTAAAAGTGGACAGAGGGTGGGCAGCCAGGTGGTGCAGAGGTTAGGGCAGCTGGATCCTACTTAACTGAGTGCGCAGTTCAGTCCTAGACCTGCAGGCTTGGAAAAATGCTCAGTGCTTGTGTGTGTGTGTGCCCAAAATCCCAGGAGTAGAATGGAGGAGAAGGGATTGCTTGCATGGTCATCACCCCATGGGGTGAGTTTTCACTTTCCCTCTTTCTCTTTCTCTCTCTCTCTCTCTCTCTCTCTCTCGATATATATATATATATATATATATATATATATATATATATATATATATATATCTTGGGAACTCATGTGCCCTATTGAGAATTTTTTTAAAAAAAGAAAAAATAAATAAAAGAAAGAAAAGTAGCCAGAGGGGAAAAACAAATTATGTACAATGAATAAGATAATAATAATAATAATAATAATAGCCATCGGAGCCAGCAGATGGCATAATAGCTACATCGTTGGACTCCTATGTAGTTGACCATGGTTTGAGTCCCAGACCCAGTGGCTTAAACTCACATTGGGTGCATGTGCATGCGTGCCCAAAATCCCAACAGGAGAATGGAGGAGAAGGGATTGCAGCGTGGCCATCCCCCCTGGGGGGTGATTTCTCGCTTTCTGTCTCTCTGTCTTTCTCTGTCTTCCTGGCGAGCACACATGCCCTATAGCAAAAACCTCTCCAAAAGAAAGAAAGAAAGAAAGGAAGAAAGGAAGAAAGGAAGAAAGGAAGAAAGGAAGAAAGGAAGAAAGGAAGAAAGGAAGAAAGAAAGAAAGAAAGAAAGAAAGAAAGAAAGAAAGAAAGAAGGAATAATAGCCATCTTCTCCTTGAAACCAATGCAAGTCAAAATAATGGAGAAGTATCTAAAATATTAAAAGAAAAAAATTGAGGGAATTCTGTTTTGAGCAGATATTCTACAAAACTGAGTAGAAGAAAAAGACTTTCTTACCCATACAAAAGTTAAAAGTTTGTCGCTAGTAAGCCTGCACCAATAAATGGTAAATGAAGACTTTGAGGAGATAGGAAACAATTTGAGGTGAAAATTTTGATCCATACAAAGAAACAAAGAACATAGGAAATGATTATTTTTTGTTGTTTTTTTTTTTAAAGAGTAAAGACTTTTTTCCCTAATTAAAACAAACAAACAAAATTCTCTAAGGACCAGCAGATGCACTAAAGTTTACGTCGCTGGAATCCCACATAAATGACTGTGGTTCGAGTCCCAAACCTGGCGACTTAAAACTCATGCTAGGCACATATGTGTGCATGTCCAAGATCCCAAGAGGAGAACGGAGAAGAAGGGACTGGCCATCCTCCATGTCCCACCCACCGTGGAGATTTCTCGCTTTCTATCTCTCTGTCTCTCCAGAAAGCACATGAGCCTTGGGAACCAGCAGTTAGCGTAATGGCTATGTCGCTGGACTCCCACGTAGTTGACCGAGGTTCGCGACCCGGACCCGGTGGCTTAAAATTCACGCCGGGCGCGTGTGCGTGCATGCCCAAGATCCCAAGAGGAAAATGGAAGAGAAAGGGATTGTGGCGTGACCATCCCCCCTGGGGGGTGATTTCTCACTTTCTGTCTCTAATGTCTCTCTCTGTCTGTCTGGCGAGTGCACGTGCCCTATAGCGAAAAAAATCTCTCCAGAAAGCACATGTGCCCTATTGCAAAAATGTCTCTTAAAAAAAAAAAAAAACAACTGGGAACCAGCAGTTAGCGTAATGGCTATGTCGCTGGACTCCCACGTAGTCGACTGTGGTTCGTGTCCTGGACCCGGTGGCTTAAAACTCACGCCGGGCGTGTGTGCGTGCGTGCCCAAGATCCCGAGAAGAGAATGGAGGAGAAGGGATTGCGGTGTGACCATCCCCCCTGGGGGACGATTTCTTGCTTTCTGTCTCTAATGTCTCTCTCTGTCTATCTGGCGAGCGCACACGCCCTATAGCGAAAATCTCTCCCCCCCAAAAAAAAACTCACACCGGGCGCGTGTGCGTGTGTGCCCAAGATCCCGAGAGGAGAATGGAGGAGAAGGGATTGCGTTGTAGCCATCCTCCTGGGGACTGATTTCTCACTTTCTGTCTCTCTGTCTCTGTCTTTCTGGTGAGTGCACACACCCTAGAGCAAAAACATCTCCAAAAAAATTATTTACTTAATTTTACTTATTATTCTTATTATTTTAAATAATAATAACAATGCAAATTATCCCAAGTTTTACAGATAAAGAAGCCAGAATCCAGTGTCAGCTGCTGGCTTGGTTGTTAAGGTACCTGGATCCCACATGGCTGACTATGCAGTTTGAGTCCTGGACCCAGAAGCTTGAGAAACATGCTGGGCATGTGAGTGTACGCTCAAAATCTCAAGAGGAGAATAGAGGAAAAAGAATTGCAACATAACCAACCTGTTTAATGGTGCTTTCTCACTTTCCTTCTCCCTGTCTCTCCAATAAGTGCATATGTCCTTCAGCAAATTTAAAAAAGAAAGAAAGAGGGACCAGCAGTTGGTGTAATGGTTATGTTGCTGGACTCCCATGTAGTCAACTTCGGTTCGACAGTGGTTTAAAACTCACACTGGGCATGTGTGCGTGTGTGCCCAAGATACCAAGAGGAGAATGGAGGAGAAGGGATTGCGGCATGACTATCCCCCCTGGGGTGGGGGGATTTCTCACTTTCCATCTCTCTGTCTCTGTCTGTCTTTCTGGTGAGTGCATGTGCCCTATAGCAAAAGCTGCTCCAAAAATTAAAAAAAAAGAAAGAAAGAAAAAGAAAGAAAGAAGCAGCAGTTAAAGTCCAGATATCAAAGCAATCTGACTGAGAAGTGGCAAAGCCAGCATGGGAACTTTGTCTCACTGGCAGGAATGAAGTTATCCTGTTCCCTCTGAATTGTCACTTACAAATTGCTGTGTATGGTCTCTCCAACCATTCATGGAGACAGAACACAGGGAGCTCATTTTTTTGTTTTGTTTTGTTTTGCTTTGCTTTGTTTTGTTAAGAATTATTTATTTTATTTTATTTATTTATTCATTTATTTTAATTTGACCAGAGAGAGAGAGGGAAAGTGAGAAAGCAAGCCACCAGGTCCAAGGAGTGTTCAACCCCTTGACCACCACAACACCTGCTGGTCCCCACTGATGGACTTTGCTCATTCCATTTCATGTGGATTGCCCTCATCTACTCACTTATGCCTTATGCCTTTAGACCCAGCAGGATACTCTCCTCATCCCACCCAGGTCCTAATGCCCCATACGTGCTTACCTTGGCCAACTGCACCCCGGACTCATGGATGACTCATGTAGGAAGGGACACGGAGAAAGGGAAGAACTTTCAGCATTCCTCTGGTCAACTGAGCACATTGCCTGATCAAATCTTTTGCCCCAGTTTCTTTTGGGCTGTCTTCTCTTTATTGAGTTATAAGAGTTTATTTTTTAAATTTTTAATAATTATTGTATTTAACTTTATTTATTTATTTATGTTTTCTTTTTTTAATATTTATTTATTTATTTAATTCCATTTGTTGTTATTATCATTTTTAAATTTTGACCAGAGAGAGACAGAGAGAGAAAGGGAAAGCGAGAAAGCAAGCCTCCAGGTCTGGGACTTGAACCATAGTCGGCCATGCGGGAATCCTGCCCTCTTAACCACCACGCCACCTGCCGGCCCCTTATTTATGTTTTCTTAATTTGACCAGAGAGGGACAGAGCAAGAGAGAGAGAAGGTGAGAAAGCAAGCCGCCAGGTCGGAGACTTAAACTGCAGTCACGCTCTTAACCCCACATCACCTGTTGGCCCCCAATTTTTTTTTTTTTAATACAGTCTGAATACAAGCCCTTCCTTAGATACATACAAATATCTTCTCCTGCTTTATGGCTTGAATTTTAACTCTCTGAAGGATGTCTTTGATGAACAGATGTTTTTAACTTTAGTGCAGTCGCATTTATTAATCTTCTTCTTTTTAATTAAGACAGTTGGGAGGCCAGTCCCATGGCCTAATGGCTAAGGGAGCTGGATCTCACATAGACAACCATGGTTCAAATCCTGGCCTCAGTAGCTTGAAAAACATGCAAGGCACGTGTGTTTGGGTGTCCCAAATGGAGAGGGATTGTGATATGATCACACTCCATTGAGGGGTGCTTTCTCCTTCTGTCTCCCTATCTATCTATCTGTATCTCTTGTGAATGCACACTCTCTCTGACAATATATAAGAATAAATAAATAAATAAAAATAATTTAAGTTATTTTGTTTGTTTTAGAGATTTTTGCTATAGGGTGCCAGAAAGACAGAAAGTGAAAAATCAGCCCCCATGGGGGCTAGCCACACTGCAATCTTTTCTCCTCCGTTTTCCTCTCAGGACTTTGGACACGCACACACATGTACCTGGCATGAGTGTTAAGGGCTTTTTTTTTTTTCTTTTTGAGATTTTTGTTATAGGGCGCATGTGCTTGCCAGAGAGACAGAGACAGAAAGTGAAAAATCACCCCCCATGGGAGATAACCACGTTGCAATCCTTTCTCCTCTATTTTCCTCTCAGGATTTTGGATATGCACGCACATGCACCTGGCATGAGTTTTAAACAGCCGGGTCCGAGACTCAAACCATGGTCAACTATGTGGGAGTCCAGCAACATAACCATTATGCTGTCTGCTGGTCCTAAGGCTTTTTTCCCCTAGTTTTTTGCCATAGAACATGTGTACTTGACAGAGAAAGACAGAGAGAGGGAAAATGAGAAATAACCCTTCAGGAGGATGGCCACGTTGTAATCCCTTCTCCTCCATTCTCCTTTCATGATTTTGAGCATACACACACATAGCTAACATGTTTCAAGCCACTGGGTCCAGGACTCAAACCACAGTCAGCCATGTGGGAATCCAGCACCTTAACCACTACTCCACCTGCTGGCCCCTGGATATTCTTTTATACAATCATGTCATCTGTGAATAGGGAGCTTTATTTATTTTCAGTCCTTATAACATTAATGTTTTTCTTGCCTTATTATAATGGCTAAGACCTCTAGTACAATATTTAGTAAAAGTGATATCCTTGTCTCATTTCCAATTCCAGGGAACAAGGTTTCAATATTTCACAATTAAGTATAAGATTTGTTCAACACTCTATGGTAGTGATATCATGTGTGTGCACATAATTATATTACCTTGTAGAGGTGAACAAATGCTAGAGATGAAAAGGGAAATTTGTATTTTTTACGTGCTAGAGAGCATGTGCACTCACCAGAGAGATAGAGAGAGAGAGAAAGCATCCCCCCCAGGTTTTTATAAACATCATATAACTATAAAAGTTTCAAATTACCAAGAGGATATAGCAATATTACACTTTTAAATTTGTTTTCATCTAATATGTGTGTATGTAGGTATGATTATGTGAAATTTGTCTAAAATAAATCTCAGGCATACTCATATATATATCACATAAACACTGTATACATATCTATGTGTATACACATATACACACTGTATTCACATATACATATATACACACTATATATCATATGTACAGTATATGTATGATATAAACATATGTAGTCATATATGTTCATGATATTGTGTGCATTTGTATATATAATTTATATACATATACATTTTTTTTCTTTTTTTGGAGAGGATTTTTTTTTGCTATAGGGTGCGTGCGCTCGCCAGAAAGACAAAAAGAGACAGAGAGACAGAAAGCAAGAAATCACCCCCAAGGGGTGATGGCCACACCACAATCCCTTCTCCTCCATTCTCCTCTCGGGATCTTGGGCACACATGCACACGCGACCGGCATGAGTTTTAAGTCACTGGGTCCACTGAGTTTTAAGCAGTCGACTACATGGAGTCCAGTAACACAGCCATTATGCTAACTGCTGGTCCCTACATATACATTTTTATATCATTTTTATTTATAATTTTTTCTTTATTCACATGAGTGTGTGTATGCACATGCAAGTGAGAGAGAGAGAAAAGCTCCCTCTACACGGTGTAGTCATGCCATGATCCCCTTCTCCCTTCCTGCAGCACATGGGCTCTTGCGCACTCACATGCACGCCTAGAGTGCTTTTCAATCTCCTGATGGGGCCAGGGATTCCTACCAGGTGGGATCCGCCTTTTCTTAAGCAGCACATTACCGCTACACCACAGAGCCAGCCCAACTAAGAATTATTGTAGCCTTAATTTGTGTTATTCTCAGGGAATTAATCACATACCTAGCCCACCACTTCTTCTCTTCATAAAGTCTTGACTTTAATGCTTTGCTGTTAAACTTACTGGATATATTTTCCCAGCTTATCAGGTATCTTTCCACTTCCTTTAATATTTTTTGCTTGTGTCTGTTTGTTTACAGAAGTTTTCAATTATTGTTAAGTAGACAAACCTTTACTCTTTATTTTTATGGCTGTTTTTTGAAAACTTTTCCCATATTCAGACCATAACATACTTTTTGATATTTTCTCCTGACAGTTGTATAGATTCATTTTTATGTTTAGCTCTTTATCTATACTCTTTTTTTTTTTTTTTTTTTTTTTGGAGAGGTTTTTTGCTATAGGGCGCATGTGCTCACCAGAAAGACAGAGAGAGACAGAGAGACAGAAAGCAATAAATCACCCCCAGGAGGGATGGCCAAGCCACAATCCCTTCTCCTCCATTCTCCTCTCGGGATCTTGGGCACACATGCACACACACCTGCCATGAGTTTAAGCCACTGAGTCCAGGACTCAAACCACGGTCGGCTACATGGGAGTTCAGTGACATAGCCATTAAGCTAACTGTTGGTCCCTCTTCTACCATTTATTGAATGGCCTGCTGTTTTGAACTGGAAATGTCACTGTGGTCAGAAGCTTTTTTTAAAATTCTTTTTGCACATGTGAGGGCACATGCACTCACCAGAGAGAAAGGAAGAGGAAAGAACTCTCTTATGGGGCATGGTCATACCACAATCCCTTCTCCTCCATCTCTCTCTCTCCTTTTGGGATTTTGGGTACACATGTACACACATCTGATGTGTTTTTCAAGCCACCAGATCCAGGACTTGAACTACAAGGTCGGCCTTGGGGGATCCAGCCACCTTAACCACAAGGACATGGAGTCGGCCTAGCTAGAAGATTTTGTTCCTCAGATCTGTGTCTATTGTATGCCTGTGTAGTTTTCACAGGTGACTTGTGCCACTTCTCTTCAGCCTCTACTTACAGGTGACTATGTTTACCAGAACGCCTGTCCTCCTTGGCTCCTGACTGAAAAGGGACCCTCCAAAGATGGCAAGGGTGTCTGTGTTGAACTTGGTGAGGCCCAGGAAGCAGACACAGGTCCTGAGTGCCAGCTCCATTCCAATCCTGTGCTTGCTTCCACTTCATATGGACAGCCCACTGAGCATATGAGGCCACAGTAGCCCTTAGCCAACCAAGGGCTGGACATAGAGGCAGTGGAAAGGCTTAAAGGATTCAGAATGTTCCCTGGCTTCTTCATCTACTGCCTGGCATAGGATATTTCAGGGAGCTGGCAGTTTGCATAGTAGGTCTCTCTTTCCTAGATGCACCACTAGGTTCTCTGGTAGGTTTTTCAGACACTGCCTACTTCACCAATGTCCCTGGAAACAGGTAGTAAGGTGGCCATTCTACCCCTGGTTGACTCCAGGCTCTGCGCCCTCTCATTCTCATTCTTCAAAGGCACCCATGAGGCAGATCATGGGGTAACCTGGCTATTTTCTAGAAAAGAGAGAGGAGATGAGGCCAGCAGGTAGTGTAGTGATTAAGGTGTTAGCCTTCCACATGGCTGACTACAGTTCAAGTCCTGGACCTGGCAGCTTGAAAATAACACTGAGGGGACCAGCAGATGGCATAATGGTTACATTGCTAGATTCCCACATCGCCGACCATGGGTTAAGTCCCAGACCTGGACGCTTGAAACTCATGCTGGACATGTGTCTGTACGTACACAAAAAGCTGCAGCATGGCCATCCTCCCAGGGGGTGACTTCTTGCTTTCTGTCTCTCTGTTTCTCCAGTGAACGTACATGCCCTATAGCAAAAATCCCTAAAAAAAATAATAATAAAGAAAATCACACTGGGCACATGTTCATGCATGTCCAAAATCCTTAGAGGAGAATGGAGAAGGGATTGCAGCATGGCCATCCCCCCAAGGGTGACTTCTCACTTTCCCTCTCATGATCTCTGTCTGTCTCCAGTTAGCACATGCACTCTATGGCAAAAACTTTAACTGATTAATTAATTAGGAAAAAAAGAGAGAGAAGAGAAATGGGACAAAACACAAACCAATATCTCATAAATCACTGTCCCACACTTGTATTGTCTGTGCCATTAACAAAGATGACCCTAGACCCAGAGGCAGCAGGGGAGCACATGTGACAGAAAACACCACTTTCGCTCACTAGGGTTGAGTCAGAACCCATGTGCATGCAGACCAGGTGTCCTCCTTTCTTCTGAAGCTGTGCTGCACAGACTTCTCCACAGAGGTCAGGCCAGGCTGGTGGGAGGCCATGGGCCTTCAGGCATGAGATGAAAGTGGGAAGACTGACCAGCCCCAAGAGTTCCTAACCTCAGACACCCAACAGCAGCCTTGATCATCCTTGGATCTGGAGGGCAGCCAGGTGGAGTTGGCCATGGCCAGAGTCTACGAGAACAGCCTTCCTGGGCCCTTTCTTTTGAGAAGAACTGTGACGGCAACTCTTCAGATCTGCCACCCATGGCTCTGGCTCCCTGCCTGAGTCTGAGCCTGTCCCTGGCCTCCTGCAGAGCCTCAGCCTGGGTGGGAGTCACTCTGTTCTCAGGGATATTGATGAGTCTTCAAGACTGAATGGCTCAAAATTGAGACTTAAGGGGGGATGTTGGACAGGACACAGGCACCTGTGAAAGAGTGTGTCGTGGGCAGACATGGAGTGCATCTTCTTGGCAGCTCTGAGACAGCTCAGGAGGAGGAGGTGTCTCAAACTGACTGTGTCCCAAGTGGCTCAGAGACCAGGGACCTGCTACAAGAGCAGAAGGGCCTTTGGCAGTGCTGGCCAGGGGTGACCCATCCTCAAGTGACAGCCACTGTTGTGGGACAGCCTCCCACAGGCCTTGAGGAGGAGTGGGCCAAAAGACCATATAGGGGAGAGCCTCAGGGCCTGTTCCGGTCATGGAGCCTAGAAAGCAGCTCCAATTCCATCATAACTGCCTGATGTTCTGCAAAGACTTGCCAACAGGAACAGCTCCCTTGGCAGGGTCTTCAAAGCTGTAATTGTCATAGATGCTGGTGATCGGAGAGGGGTGTTTTGGGCAGGAAGCACCCAGAGCTGCTGCCACCTCCTCGGCCTGCTTCTGCTCCAGCACCAGAGCTGCGTTGACATTGGGTCCTACAGGGACATAGACAGGACAGTCAGAACTGGACCAGGAGGGGTCTGGGGAGCATGCTCAGCACCCCCTGCGACAGCTCCGTCCCACTCCACCCTGCACTGAAATCTACCAGCCCACCCAGCTGGCTTTTATACCTGAACCCTGCAGCCATTGCATGGGCAAGCCCTGAGCCCATGGCCTGTGAGTTCTCTCTCCTCTTCTTCCCAGGCCCCTTATGCTGACAGCCTCAGCCAGCACTCCATCTATGAGAAGCTGCTCCTCAGTCTCTGCAATACACTCAGGGCATGGCAGGCCCAGCCACATGTTCCCCACATACCTTCCCAGGTCGCTGTCTGCATAGCCCACACTAAGGGATGTGGCAAGAGGCTCCTTGTGCCCATCCCTGGGCTGAGCCTCCAGCCCTCCCCTTGCTCTCATCTGCCAACCCGGCACACACACTCTGACCCTCTTAGAGCTCAGGAAGTCCCAACAAGTGACTGGTTGGATGCAAGAGCTATGTGGGTTCCAATCCCAGTTCCCTTGGACCAAATCTGTGACCTGGGACAAGTGTCTCAGTTTCTTCATTTAAGATTATGTCAGGACCAGCAGTTAGCGTAATGGCTATGTCACCCCTGGGGAGTGATTTCTCACTTTCTATCTCTCTGTCTCTCTCTGTCTGGCTGGCGAGCACACGCGCCCTATAGCAAAAACCTCTAAAAAAAAAAAAGATTATGTCAAATGTGGGACCAGCAGTTAGCATAATGGCTATGTCGCTGGACTCCCATGTAGTCAACTGCGGTTCAAGTCCCAGACCCGGTGGCTTAAACTCACGCCAGGCATGTGTGCATGCGTGCCCAAGATCCTGAGAGGAGAATGGAGGAGAATGGAGGGATTGGCGTGGCCATCCCCCCTGGGGGGTGATTTCTCACTTTCTGTCTCTCTGCCTCTCTCTGTCTTTCTGGCAAGCGCACACACCCTATAGCAAAACCCTCTCAAAAAAAAAAATAGATTATGTCAAATGTATTTCTCACTGAAGGTCATACTTAAAGTCCAACAGCAGGGTCAGTCCTATGGCCTAGTGGTTAAGGGAGCCAGATTCCACATGGCCAAGCAGGATTCTAATCCCAACCCTGGAGGCTTGAAAAACACACATATGCATATGCTTGCCCAAAATCCCCACAGGATGGCGGAACAGAGAAGGGATTGCTGTGTAATCTCGCCCCAGTGAGCATACTTTTTCCTTCCCCTCCCTACTGCATCTGTTTCTCTTTGGTGAGTTGAGTGCACTAGCTCCTTGGCAAATGAAAAAAAAAAAAAAAATCAAACAGCAATGCAATGGAGATCCATAGGACTGCTAGAACACTGTCTGAGACATGTATCTGCAGACGAAGATATTCTTTGGCCAACTAGTGGCTTGGTGGTTAAGATGCTAGATCCCACATAGCCAACTGCATGGATCGAGTCTTACACCTGGTAGCTTAAAAAACACACTGGGTACACTGCATGTGTGCCTAAAATCCAAAGAGCAGAATGGAGAAGAAGGGATTGTGGTTTGGCCCGTTCCATTAGGGGGAACCTTCTTAATTTCCCTCTCTCTCTGTCTCTCTCTGGTAAGTGCACACATACCATAGCAAATTAAATAAGTAAATAAAAGATGTTTATGGCATGTTAGGTGGAAAACAGCCGTTTCCAAACTGGGAAGTGTCATGTGGTGGTGGTCTTGGTCCGTTGAATGCTTCTGAGGTTTACGCGTGGCCGTGTGTATACTCCCTGAATTTGCACAGCAGGTATGCAGTGTTATGGTAGTCATTATCATAATCACCACAGCTGGGCACTCACCCAAGTAGCTGAGGATAACTGGCAGGAAGACCAGGCCGTGCAGCAGGCCCAGCAGGGTGATCAGGAGGTTGAGGCGAAAGAAGAAGATCTGGATGAGCTGGGCTTTGGCAAGGCCCAGGACTAGGATGCCAGGCAGGTTGGTCATGGCCACCCCCGCGAACACCTGGTATGGGACAGGTCACAGCCAGGCATCAGACAGGCACAGAATGTCAAGTGGGGCACAGGATATTGGGCGGGGCACAGGGCAACCCACCCCATTCCACTCACCGCACTGCCCATGAAGATGGTGGCCTCTTTGGCCCTATCCAGCCGGGTGGGCTTGGTGCTGATGGCAAAGGAGCGGGTGATGTGGGACACAAACTCCACAGACATGCCCACTGCCTGTGGGCAAAAAGGGGGCTTAGCCAAGAAAGGCAGAGGCAGGGAAGGGGCCAGGGAGATAAAGTCACCACCAGAACCAGAGGGACAGGTATCCAGATCCTAGACAAGAACTGGAGTGTCCTATGAGGCAAGACTCCCAGACAACCCCTCAGGGGCGGCCTGTTCCCAGTGTCTGGTGGGTTACCGTGACTAGGTTGATGAGGGAAACGGCATTGTAGCTGATGTCCCACAGGGTCATGAAGCCAACGGTGTCCACAAGGATCATGACAATGGAGAACAGGTTGAGGAGGCCAGAACGCAGGTCCATGCCCAGCAGGAGGCAGCAAACAACAAAGGTGGGCAGTAGGCAGAGGCTGAGCATGAAGAGCCCTTCAGGCACGATAGTCAGGTACTGCTCATAAAACACATTGGTGATCCTGCCAGAAACCACCACAGAGCATGGTCACAGCACAGGCCTGTAACCTAAAGGTGGGCAGGCTGCTCAGAGACGCTTAGCTCCAGTATGGACCAGCATGAGAAACGGGCCTAGGACTATAGCCAGAGATCCTGACCTGAAGCTGGTCCTCTTACAACACGATCCTTCACAAACCTGTCACCCTAATCTCCGGTCCCAGTAGTCACCCCAACTCCCACCAGTCTGGCCACCTAGGTCCTCACGTGTAAGGGAAGACCTCAAAGGCTGGGTCCGTCCCAGGCACTTTCCGCAGGTCAGCAGTGATGTTGGCTGCCAGCTTCCGAGCTGCCCGCAGAGCTTCTGTAAAATCCTGTGAGTTCTTCAGGGGTTTGTGGTAGGCCATGAACCGGGAGGCTAGGTGACCAGGGCACACAGGAGAAGGGAGGGCAAAAGTCAGAACCTGCTCCAGGACACCCAATGGACTGCAGCATGGGAGTGTGGTCAGGCAGGGCCCAGGGTTCTGCCAGTTCTTAGTAGAGTTCATGTGAGGGGCCCACACTTGGATCTTGCACTGGTCTGCACATTGACTGGTCCTACTGCTGAGGGAGACCCAGATCCACCCAGCCCTTGAGGGGTGGAGCCTAAAGACTCCCCAATGAACCCAAATGTCTCTATGTATGGTCCCAAAATATGCATTGGATTTATTTTTTAAGGTTTTGCCATAGGGTGTATGCACTTGCCAGAGAGAGACAAAGAGAGAGAATGACAAATCATCCTCCATGGGGAATAGGCACACTAAGCCCTTTTTCCTTCATTCTCCTCTCAGGAATTTGGGCATGCACACACAATCACCCAGTGTGATTTTCAAGCTGCCAGGTCCAGGACTCAAACAACGGTCAACCATGTGGGAGTCCAGTACCTTAACCACTATGCACCTTCTAGACCCATATGCACTGGAATTTTAAAATTAACTTAGTTTTCAAACTTGTATATTCCTATAGGAAAAGACTAGAAAGGGAGACAGAAAATTAAAAATAGGTGAATTGTTAGAGGCAGCAGCTGGCAGAGTGGTTAAGGTGCTGGACTCCCACGTTACTGACACAGCTTGATCCTGCGTGAAACACACCAGGCGCATGTGTGAGCATGCCCAAAATCTCAAGAGGAGGATGGAGGAGAAGAGATTGCTGCGTGGCCATCTCCCCGAGGGGTGATTTCTCGCTTTCTGTCTCTCTGTCTCTCCAGCGAGCACACATGCCCTATAGAAAAAAATCTCTAAACAAATGAAAGGAAGAAAGGAAGAAAGGAAGAAAGGAAGAAAGAAAGAGAAAGAAAGAAAGAAAGAAAGAAAGAAAGAAAGAAAGAAAGAAAGAAAGAAAGAAAGAAAGAAAGAAAGAAAGAAAGAAAAAGAAAACAGGTGAATTGTTAGGGCTGCAGCCTAGGGCTCCGGTAGTGTAAGAATGATAAAGGTTCTTTCTTTTCTTTTCTCTCTCTCTTTTTCTTTCTTTCAATTGCAAGAGGGCATGTGTGCTCACGAGGGAGAGACAGGAGGAAGTAAAAAGAGAAAGTACTTCCTGATAGGGAACGGTCACACATGCACAGGCACCCAGCATGTCTCTTAAACCACCGGCCTGAGACGCAAACTGCAGTCAGCCATGGGGGAGGCTGAGGTCAGAGGTGGGTGCCGACCTGGCCAGGTCAGGGGTGGCTCCGTCTCTCACACCATGTTCTGCTCCTGTCCCTGAGATGCCCACCCCTGTCTGGCCACAGTGGCTCTGCACACTGGGGCAGGCTGCATTGCCTGGAAGATGAGAACCTCACAGGATAATTATCTGGGAGGGTAGGTGAGCGTGTTTCAGTCAGCATGTAGTTGGTGACTCAAACTGTGAGTGGTTTCAGCCCAAAGTGAGAGAATTATTGAAAACTCCCCCACCCGCTGCCGACCCCCGTCCATCCCTGTGCATGCACAGAGCCATAGCTGACTCTGGCTCCTCCATGCAGACAGCCAAGGCACTGAGGCATGTGCTACGTGAACCATGCGTGCTGGAGCCTGTTTCTGGCAGCTCCACTTTCTCCCACTTGTCAATTTTGTTTTTTATTTGCTATAGGATACATGCACTCACCAAGCAGAGAGAGCGAGAAAGAGACAAGAGAGTGAGAAAGGACTCCCCCCCACCACCCCCCCACACACACACACACACGAAGGGGGAATGGCTATGCTGCAATCCTCTCTCCTCCATCCTCCTTTTGAGATTTTGGACACCCACACACATATGCCCTATATAGTGTTTCAAGCTGTTGAATCTGGGACTCAAACTGCAGAGTCGGTCATACAGGATCCAGCTGCCTTGACTGCCATACCACCAGCTGGCACCCACTTCTAACTTGCAATGGCTCCTGAGAGTCCATTGATCTGAGGCATCCTAACTCACATAGCTGGTGGCCTCTGCTGATATTCAGGGGTGAGAATGCATGCAATAAAAGGCGTGTGGTGGGATTGATTACCCAAAGATGTCAGCTGACCATGGACTTGAGGGTGGGAGGAAAGATGAAGCCTGCGGATGTGAAGTGGGCATACAGGGCCCTGCTGACAGGGCAGTTAGAAGCCCCTACTAAGGGGACCAGCAGTTAGCATAATGGCTGTGTCGTTGGACTCCCATGTAGCTGACTGCGGTTCGAGTCCCGGACTGGGTGGCTTAAACTCACGCCGGGCACGTGTGCATGCCCAAGATCCTGAGAGGAGAATGGAGGAGAAGGGATTGTGGCATGGCCAATTTCTTGCTTTCTGTCTCTCTCTGTCTTTCTGGTGAGCACACGTACCCTATAGCAAAAAAAAAAAAAAAAAAAAAAAAACTCTCCAAAAAATAGAAAATTTAAATTTTAATTTAAAAAAAAAAAGAAGAATAAAGGGGGAGAAAAAAGAAGAAAAAGCCCCTACTAAGAAGGAAGAGAGAAGATGCAAGAGGCCTCACTTACCTACAATCTGGCCATCTGGATCCAAGTTCACGGAAGTGTTATATGCTGCCAGGCCACTGAAAGGAGAAGGGCAGGGTCAGGCTCAATGGGAACAAAGCCCCCTCCTGTCAGCATAGCCCGTGGCCATCCAGTTACCTGCTCCTAGCCTCCTCCTGCCCCTCCTGGGCCCACAGGTCCACCCTCTCAGTAGAAGTCCCTCCCCGAACCTACCCTTTGGGACATTTGATGTTGGGTGGGTCACTCAGGAACCAGGGGAGGTACTTGTTGAACTGCTCCACGGACGGCCTCACGGGGCCATTTGTGAAGCTCATACAGTTCCTCAGGCAGTTCAGAGAGTCTGCAGAGAGAGGAGCTCTGGGCAGCAGCACCCAGGCCAAGCAGATCCTGCCTGCCCTCACTTCCTCCACCCCATAAAAAGCCTGGCACTGCCACCTCAATGAGGCACATAGGCTGGGGGAAAGGCGCATTGCATCTGATCTCTCCAGCTACAGGAGAATCACCTGTCCTCTCCAGTTACAGAAGCCATGGGTACCTACACTCACAGGCAATGGAAAAGGAGAGTTTGGGACCTCTCACTCCACCTGCGAATACAGCTGCTCAGGGACAGGGTCCCATGCCGACCTCAGCTTTCCACCCCTGACTCCCCACTGCCTTGCCAGAGGCCAATACCTGTGAGTGTGGCACACCACACTAGGGGGACATGAGTGTGTAAGTGCTGGTATTCCAGTCTAGTACCTCATAGATGCTCACTAGAGAGCATCTTGCCTTGATGGGCCCTATGGGGTGGAGAACCTCACCTGTCCTCAGTTTCCCCAAATTATGGTGGAACGTGAGCCACCTGCGGCCCCACACTCACTGACAGTCGAGGGGCAGAACTTGTCCCTATCAGGGCCCCAGGTATAAAGGCGGCAGCAGGAGGAAGGGGTCAGCCAGTCGATGAAGTCGTCTACCCAGGAGGAGGCAGGGATGGCCAGGTAGGACCTGAAGGCCAGAGGGAAGAAAAGAGGAGCCAGGGTCAGCTGGGCAGAATGGTGGGGCCCTCTGTGGTCCAACCTCCACCCAGGGCCTCCCAGGGATGTGGCAGCAGGTGGGCAGCGGGACGGGGCAAGCACTCACTGGTCAGGGAACTCAGTGGCATACTGGATCTTCTGGGTGAAGGAGTATTCATTGCAGCCAGCGCTGGAGCAGATGGCATTCATACCTTCCTCGCTGGAGAAGTTGTAGCCAGAGGTGGTGACAAAGTACACGGGGGCTCCCACCTCAAAGTAGCGGTTCAGAAAGAGAAAGTAGTCGAGCAGGTATGAGTCCTGGGGGGAGAAGGGTCAGTGAGCTCAGAGGGCCACATGTGCTCCTGAAGGTACACATCGGTGCACATGCTGAGTACACACTCAGAGGCACATGCTCAGAGGTATATATTCAGAGGTCACATACAAAGTACACAGAAGAAGACATGCACAGACATACTGTCAGAGGTACCTCACATGCACAACGGAATTTCAGAGCTACATGGCTTTAGGAGTACCCACAGATGGACATGCTCTGAAGGTCATGCATACAGGTGAATCACATGCACAGAAATAAGAGCCGCACATACCCCATGTGAACACACGTTTACACATACACACACACACGTGATTTTACCCCTTCCTATCATCCTGTTTGGCACAGCTACAGTGTAACAAGCTGACCTGGGACCACAGCCCATGTCTACATGTACGTGTGAATGTCCATGAGGCCAGGCACCAGGCATTCTCATGGTCTAGCCCCTTCTATAGTATGAAACCTCAAAGTGATATCAGAGAAAAGACCAAGGAGGCACCAGGAAACTCTCCCCACCTAGACGATAGTCACACTGGCAGGTCTGTCTGATGTAACTTTAGGAACTCTGGAGTCTGTTGAGAGATAGAGGTCTCCAAGTAAGGCCTCAATGGTACATTGTGACTCATTTCAGTGTATTTCTTTTCTTTTTTTAAAAAATAATTATTTTATTTTATTCATTGTCATTACTCTGTTTATTTTTTATTTTATTGGAAGTTGATCAGAGTGAGAGAAGGAAAGTGAGAAATCAACCTGCCAGGTCTGGGACTTGAACCATGGTCAGCCATGTGGGAGTCTAGCCACCTTAACCACCACGCCTCTGGCTGGTCCCCATTTCAGTGTATTTCAGCTCTGAGCATGGTATCAACCACCCACTCCCCACCTGGCCCCAAGGCATGCAGCTGTACTTGCATTCTAAGCAGCCGGCATCTGGCTCTCAGGAGAGTAGGCAAGGCGGACCCTGACCTCCCAGTACCAAGGATCTGAGTTCTCATCATTGATCTCTGCCCCTGATTGTGATAGGTAGTCAGCCAGAAATGAGCAGGCAGTCCTGAGATAATAGCAGAAGGATATCTGCCCCATCAATCAAAGCCTATCAGGGAATACAACCAGACTTTCTGCGGAAAAATCCTTCCCCTTCCTGGCTCCTGGCGCCAGGAAGGATACTAGGTCAATACCCTAATTCCCACTGGGGCAATAAACTAATAGGGCAGATCATCTATCTATGATTGATCATACTTTCGAAGTCCACACTGGGCATGTGTGATAAGGTAATCAAAATCCTCACCTGAAGGAGAGGCGCACTAGTGCAAATGGAAGCCCACATTTAAAATCCAAACCAAGAAGCGGCTAATATTACAGACCTCCCCTGCTAAATATTTATTACCACCTCTCACAATGGAAGTAACACCTAACCCTGTGCCCAGTGCAGTTGTCCTTCTCTGGCAGCTGCACTTACATGCCTTCTGGGTGGGGAAGCGGGGGGAGGGGTTATTTCTTTTCTATTAAAAATCTTCACTTTCCTACTAAAATGTATCTTTTCCTACTTTATACATGTTTGTGGTTTGTCGCTGGACTCTCATGTAGTCGACCGCGGTTCGAGCCCCAGACCCGGTGGCTTAAACTCACGCCAGGCACATGTGCATGTGTGCCTAAGATCTTGAGAGGAGAATGGAGGAGAAGGGATTGCAACATGGCCATCCCTCCTGGGGGGGTGATTTCTCGCTTTCTGTCTCTCTGTCTCTGTCTTTCAGGTGAGTGCACGCGCCCTATAGCACAAACCTCTCCGAAAAAAAAACAAAAACAAAAAAACAAAACTGAAGCTGTTTAGGGGCAGGGAGGCGGTGTGGTGATTAAAGGCACTGGACTACCACATGGCCAACCATGGTTCAGGTCCTGGACCTGGTGGCTTCCTTTCTCACCTTCCCTCTCTCTCTGTCTCTCTCTGGTAAATTGGAAAATAATAATAAATAAAGTTAAAATAAAATAATTCTTTAAAAAAATTGAAGGTGTTTATGCTCAAGATGAAATGGAATTCTACTTAGGCAAGAGGTGTGCTTATGTATACATAGTAAAAAACAACACAGTGACTCCTGGTGTCGAATCACATAAAACCAGAGTAATGTGGGGAAAAGTTACTTGTGCCCATGGAAACAGTGGCATGGTTCAAGCCAAATTCCGAGGCAACCTTTCTGGTAAGGCCATTGGACAAAAAAATCCATGTGATGCTGTACCCCTCAAGAATTTAAAATAATGAAAAGTAAATTAATAAAAATGGGGGGGAGGGAACAGCAGGTGGAATGGTGGTTAAGGCACTGGACACTCCCACATGGCCAGCCATGGTTCAAGTCCTGGATCTGGTGGCTTTCTCTCTCTCTCTCTCTTTCTCTCTCTCTCTCTCTCTCTGGTCAAATTTTTAAAAAATGAATGAGTAAATACAATTAAATAAATGATTTTTTTTAAATAGGGGGAGAGACAGAAATGTGCAGAATGGGGGCCAGCCTATAGTGTGGTGGTTAAGGCTGCTGGATCCCATATGGACGACTGTGCAGTTAGAGTCCCAGACCCAGCAGCTTGAGAAACATGCCAGGGATTTGTACGTGTGTGTGTGTGTGTGTGTGTCTGTGTGTGTGTGTCCAAAATACCAGAAGGAGGGTTAAATGATAGAGAAGGGATTGTGGCATGACCATCTCACTGGGGGGAGGGAGGTGCTTTTTCACTTTCTCTCTCTCTGGTGAGCACGGAAGCTCTGTGGTGAAATTTTTTAAAAAGAAAGAAAAGAAATAGGCCAAATGGAAAGTAAAACAAAACATGATCTCACATGATCCAACTCTATGCTATCCACAAGAGACTCATTTTAGATCAAAAGACACAATAGGTTGAAAATAAATGGAAAGGGGGACCAGCAGGTGGTGCAGTGATTAAGGCTCTGAACAATCCCATATGGCTGGCCATGGTACAAGTCCCGGACCTGGTGGCTTGCTATCTCACTTTCTCTCCTTCTCTCTCCCTGTCTCTCTCTGATAAAATTAAAATAAATGAATGAATAAATAAAATTAAATAAATTTGAAAAAAAAGAAAATAAATGGAAAAAGATATTCATGCAAATAATAACCAGAAGAGAGTAGGAGTGACTATACCCATATAGGACAAAACAGACTTTACATCAAAAAGCTTATGAGACAAAGAAGGACATTATATATTAAAAGGTTCAACACAACAGGAAGACCGAACCATATTTACACAACTAACAATAGACCATCAAAACATCTGAAGAGGGATCAGCAGGTGGTGTGGTGGTTAAGGCGCTGGACACTCCCACATGGCCAACCAGGGTTCAAGTCCTGAATCTGGTGGCTTGCTTTCTCACTTCCTCTCTCTCTCACTCTCACCCTCTGTCTCTCTCTCTGGTCAAACTAAAAAAAAAAAATAAAATAAAATGAATGAATAAACAAAATAAAATAAATAATTATAAAAAAAAACATCTGAAGAAAAACTGACAAAATTGAAGGGAGAAATAGACAGCTCTACAACATTAGTTGGAGAGTTTACTATGCCACTCTCAATAATGGATAAGATGACAGAACATAAAATAAGTAAGGAAGCCAGAAACCCAGACAACACAACAAACTATTAATAGCTCTAACAGACAAATATAGAACACTGACATGATACATATTTTTCTCAAGTGCACATGGGATATTCTCCAGGATGGACCACATGTCTGACCACAGATTAAATCTCAATTTTTTTTAAGAGAGATTTTTACTATAGGCTGGGCACTCACCAGAAGACAGTGAGAGAAAGGAATACAGAAAGCAAGAAATCACCCCCTGGGGGGATGGCCACACTACAATCCTTTTTCCTCCATTCTCCTCTCGGGATCTTGGGCACACAAGCACACATGCCTGGTGTGAGTTTTAAGCCACCATGTCCAGGACTCAAACTTCATCGACTACATGCGAATCCAGCGATGTAACCATTTTGCCATCTGCTGGTCAAAAATCTCAATATTTTTTAAAAAGAAAGCATAGAAAGTATCTTCTCCAACCACTGTGGGATCAAGCTAGAAATCAATAATAGAATAAAGCTGGAAAATGCACATATTTGTGAAAATTATACTACATATTTTTAAACAAACAATAGGTCAAAGCAGAAATCACAAGAGAAATCTTAAATACTCGAAGATAAATTAAAATGAAAACACAACATACCAAAACTTATGGGATGCATCGAGAGCAGTAGTAAGGAGTACATTTATAGCTATAAATGCTTAATCCTGTTAGGAGGACTGAAGAAGAGGAGATTGCAGCATGACCATCCCCTCAGGGGGTGATTTCTCACACACTCTGGAGAATGCACATGTCCTATAGCAAAAACTGAAAAAATAAAAAATCCCAAATTGATAAATTTTTTTTGATATCCTAATTTTACAAATTCAGGAACTATAAGAAAAAAGAATTAACTAAATTGAAAGTTTGTGGGAGGGAGGAAATAATAAAAATTAGAGCAGAGATAAATAAGACAGGGAAGGGACCAGCAGTTGGTGTAATGGTTATGTCATTGGACTCCCATGTAGTTGACCGCAGTTCAAGTGCCGGACCGGTGGCTTAAACTCACACCGGGTGCATGTGCATGCGTGTCCAAGATCCCAAGAGTAGAATGGAGAAGGGATTGCAGCGTGGCCACCCCCTGGGGGGGGGGGGGTGATTTCTCACTTTCTGTCCCTCTGCTTCTCTCTGTCTTTCTGGCGAGCGCACGCTCCCTATAGCAAAAACGTCTCCAAAAATTATTAATAATAATAAAATAAAATAAGACAGGAAATAGCAAAACAATAGAGAATGTCAACAAAACCAAAAGGTGGTTCTTCAAAATGATAAACAAAATTGACAAGTCTTGGGAACAGCAGTTGGCGTAATGGCTGTGTCGCTGGACTCCCACGTAGTTGACCGCGGTTCGAGTCCCGGACCCAGTGGCTTAAACTCACGCCGGGCGCATGTGCGTGCGTGCCCAAGATCCCGAGAGGAGAGTGGAGGAGAAGAGATTGCGGCGTGGCCATCCCCCCTGGGGGGTGATTTCCTGCTTTCTGTCTCTCTGTCTCTCTCTGTCTGTCTAGTGAGCACACGCACCCTATAGCGAAAACCCCTCAAAAAAAAAAAAAATTGACAAATCTTTAACTAGAATGATTTAGGGAAAAAAGAGATTCAGATTATGAAAATCAGAATCGAAAGTGGAGACATTAGTACAAGTTCCACAGAAATTTTTTAAAAAGTTTAACATGGTGGATGTATGCACATGTATGCCCAAAATCCCGACAGAAAGAAGAAATAGAGGAGGAGGGATTGCAGCATGGCTATTCTTCATGGGGTGTTTTCCCCACTTTCTCTGCCTCTCTGTCTCTGTTTCTCTCTCTCTCTCTGCTGAGTACATATGCACTCTGGAAAATAAAAAAGGAAAACATATTATTTTAAAAGCATTATAAACAATTGTATTTTTTTTTTAGAGAGAGATTTTTGCTATAGGGCACGTGCTTTCATCAGAGAGACAGAGAGACAGAAAGCAAGAAATCACCCCCCAGGGAGGATGGCCATGCTGCAATCTCTTCTCCATTCTCTTCTTGGAATTTTGGGCACATACACACATACATGCCTGATGTGAGTTTTAGGCAGCTGGGTCCAGGACTTGAATCAATCGACTACCTGGGAGTCCAGCGACGTAACAATTATAACATCTGCTGGTCCCAAACAATTATATTCCTAAAAATTAGATAAAACTTAGATGATATGGACAAATTTCTAAAAACAAACCTACCAATATTAATTAAAGGGCCAGCCCCTCAGTACTGAGCATAGGGAGCTGGATCCCACATGGCCGACTACAGTTTGAATCTCAGCCCCAGCAACTTGAAAAACACACTAGGCATGCATGAATGTATGCCTCAAATCCTGATGCACTGGAGAAACGGAGGAAAAAGGATTGTGGCATGACCACACCCCCTTAGAGCATGTACATTCTCTTTCTCTATCTGGCAATAAACAGATTTCTTTAATTCTTTTTTTTAGAAGACCAACTCACAAAGAAATAGAAAATCTGAACAGAACCACAAATAGTAAGGATCAAAAACCTTCTCATATGAGCCAGACAGTGACACCGTGGTAAAACACCACTATTTGTGAGCTGACCCACATAGGGAAAGGTTGTTGGTTCAAGTCTGGAGATCTCACGTGCATGCCCATGATCTTGGGCTAGCTGAAAGCTGGGAGTGGATCCTCGTATCAAGATCCTGTTGGGGGTACTGTCTGTCTACCTCTCTGTCCCCTTCTCTCATGAAAGACATAAAGATACAAACAACAAAAGACCCAGCAAACCTCTGTGACACAGTCAGTGATGTGTAGACTGCACAAATGAAACTGTGGTTCAAGTCCCTGATCTGGTCAGTCTGAAAAACACACCAGGCACATGCATGCGAGCCCATAATCCTGATGGGTTGAAAGAGAGGAAGGAAGGGGATTGCAGTGTGACCAATCACTGTGGATGGTGTCTCTCTTTTTCTCTCCCTCTCTCTTTCTCATGTGCATGCATACACTATTAATGAATTTTTTTTTAAACCCAAAACCCCAAATTTTCCCAACATATAAAACCCCTAAACTTGATGGCTTACTGCTGAATTCTACCAAACGTTTAAAGAAAAATTAACACTAATCCTCCCAAACAAATTGACACGTGTGCCCCAGATCCCAAGAGGAGATAGAAGAAGAGATTGTGGCATGATTGTCCCATGCACTTTCTCACTCCTCTCACCCTGACTCTCTAAAAACAAAACAAAACACTGAATTCAACAACATACTAAAAGGATTACACACCATACCAACTGGGATTTATTCCTGGAATGCAAGGATGATTCAACATATGAAAATCAATCAATGTAATAGAATGAAGAAAAGAAATCACATGATCATCTCAGTCAATGCAGAAAAAGCATAGCGAAATCCAATATCCTTTCACAATAAAAACATTAGAGAACTAGGAATACAGGAATCTCCCTCAATATGATAAAGACCACATGTGAAAACCCACTCCAAATATCATACTCAATGGTGAAAGACTGAAAGGTTTTCCTTTAAGATCAGGAACAACATAGAATGCCCTCTTTCACCACTGCTATTCAACACAGATTCAGAAGTCCTAGTTAGAGCAAGTAGGCAAAAAGAAGAAATTACAGGCATCCAAATTGGAAAGGAAGAAGTAAAATTATCTTTACTCATAGATGACATGATCTTACATTTGGAAAACAAATTTGGCAAAACTGAAGTACACAAAATCCACACACAAAAAATCAGTTACATTTCTATACACTAACAATAAACAATCCAAAAAGGAAATTAAGAAGAGTTCTACCAGGACCAGCAGTTAGTGTAATGGCTATGTCGCTGGACTCCCACGTAGTTGACTGCGGTTCGAGTCCCAGACCCGGTGACTTAAAACTCACGCCAGGCGCGTGTGCGTGCATGCCCAAGATCCCGAGAGGAGAATGGAGGAGAAGGGATTGTGGCGTGGCCATCCCCCCGGGGGGTGATTTCTTGCTCTCTGTCTCTCTGTCTCTGTCTGTCTGGTGAGTGCACGTGCCCTATAGCAAAAAAACCTCTCCAAAAGAAAAAAGAGTTCTAGGGACCAGAGGTTAGCATGTAATGGCTATGTTGCTGGACTCCCATGTAGTTGACTGTGGTTCGAGTCTCGGACCTGGTGGCTTAAACTCACGCTGGGCACATGTGCGTGTGTGCCCAAGATCCCGAGAGGAGAGTGGAGGAGAAGGGATTGTGGTGTGGCCATCCCCCCTGGGGGGTGATTTCTCATTTTCTATCTCTGTCTCTCTCTGTCTTTCTGGCGAGCGCACGTGCCCTATAGCAAAAACCTCTCCAAAAAAAAAGAAAAAGAGTTCTATTTCAAATGATATGAAAAAGAATAAAATATGAATTAACTTCACCAAGAAAGTAAAGATTTTTAAAAATAGTTTAAAAATAGTATTTTAAACTACAAAATACTATTGTTGAAATTTAAAAAGACAGAAATAAATGAAATGGCATCCTGTGTTCATAAATTCAAAGACAGTATTATTACAATGTTAATATTACCGAAGAAATCTACAAATTCAGTGAAATCTTTATAAAAATCTAGTGGCATTGTTTGAAGAAATAGAAAAATTTGGGTCAGTTTGTGGCTTGGTGGTTAAAGTGGCTGGATCTCACATAGCCAAAAGTGTAGTTTGAGTCCTAGATCTGGGAGCTTAAGAAATGTGCCAGGTGCATGTGTGCCCAAAATCCCAAGGAGAGGGAGAGATGGAAGAGAAGGGATTGCAGCATGACCGTTCCCCATAAGGGGAACTTTATTACTTTCCCCCTCTCTCTCTCCAGCAAATGCACACACCCTCTGGTAAAATTAAAGAAAAAAAGAAAGAAAAATTCACCCCCCAAATTTATATGGATTCTCAAGGGAACTTGAACAGCCAAAATAATCTTGACAGAAAAGAACAAAGTTGGGGCCAGTAGGTGGCATAATGGTTTAAGTGTTGGACTCCTACATGGCTGACCATGTTCTGAGTTCCAGACTCGGCAGCTTGTCTTCTCACTTTCTCTCTCTCTTGTATGTGCCATATAGCAAATACAGTTATAATGATAAATGTTAAATAAGTAATTCTTCAAAAAAATAAAATAAAAAAGGAACAAAATTAAAAGACCCATACTGATTTTAAGATTTGCCACAAAGCAGGACCAGCAGTTGGCCTAATGGCTATGTCGCTGGACTCCCATGTAGTCGACCACAGTTTGAGTCCCAGACCTGGAGGCATAAACTCACGCCGGGTGCATGTGCGTGTATGCCCAAAATTCCGAGAAGAGAATGGAGAAGGGATTGTGGCATGGCCATCCCCCTGGGGGGGTGATTTCTTGCTTTCTGTCTATCTGTCTCTCTCTGTCTTTCTGGCGAGCGCACGCACCCTAGAGCAAAAACCTCTCCAAAAAAAAAAAAAAGAAAGATCTGCCACAAAGCTATAATAATCAAAACAGGGTGGTATTGGCATAAAGACAGATATATGGACCAATAGAACAAAATAGCACATAAATAAACCTTCAGATACATGGTCAAGTGATTTTTAAAAATTTATTTACCTTTTTCCTCTGTGAGTAAAAGAAACAGAAAGAGAGAAAGAGCACTACCAACAGGATCTCAATGTCATGATCAATCCCCAGCCTTCAGCCAGCCTAGGATCATGGGAAAGTGCATGCCCAGTGTACTCAAAGGGGTCTCTAGATTTGAACCAGGAATCTTTCCAACTCTTCCCAAATTCTTCCCTGTGAGATTGTCTCACAGAGCATTGGGCTTTACCACTGTGCCACAGTTTGGCCCCAGTCAAGTGAGTTTTGACAAGGGTGCCAAAACCATTTAATGGAAAAAGGACAATCTTTTCAACAAATGGTGCTATGAAACTGAATATCCACATACAAAAGAAGGAAGTGGGGCCATTACCTAATACCCTACATAAAAAATAACTCAGAATAGACTAAAGACCAATGGCATAGTAGTTAAGGAGACTAGATCCCCAACTCTGCAATTTGAGTCCTGGACTAGTGACTTGAGAATAAGCATGACTGATGTGTATGTATGCATGACCAAAATCCTAAAAGGTGAGAGAAATGGAGGAGAAGGGATTTTGCCATGACTATTCTCCATGGCGGGGGGGAGGGTGCTTTTTCTCTCTCTCTGTCCCTTTTAACAAGCACACACAACCTCTGGTGAAAAAGATTTGAAAAGGTGGAAGCAACCCCTATCTCCATTAACAGATGAATAGGTAAGATGGATAGGCAAAATGTGGTACTATGCATGAGTGAAATATTATTAGCCTTAAAAAGAAGGAAATTGTGGGACCAGCAGGTGGTCCAGTGGTTAAGGCACTGGACACTCCCACATGTTCAACCTCAGTTCAAGTCCCGGACCTGGTGGCTTACTTTCTTACTTTCCTTCTCTCTCTCTCTCTCATCAAATTAAAATAAATAAATGAATAAATAAAAATTAAATAAATAATTCTTAAAAAAAAAAAAAAAGGGAGGAAATTCTGACACCTGCTACAACATGGGTGAACCTTGAGGATCTCATACTAAGTGAAACAAGCCAGTCACAAAATGACAAATATTCTATGATTCCACCTAGATAAGGTACTTAGAATAGTCTAATTCACAGAGAAAGAAAGGAGAATGGTGGTTGCTCAGGTGGGGCCAGGGGCATGGGAGCTGTTGTATAATGAGATTCAGATTGTCGTCTGCCATGTAGGATCCTGACTCCCTTAATCACTAGGCTATGGGGTGGACCTGCTAGTGTGTGATGCATATGGAGCTTCTGTTGGGGATGATGAAAAGGTCCTAGAGATGGATGGTGGTGAGGGCTGTAAAATGTGAATGTATTCAATATCAGTGAACTGGACACTTAAGAATAGTTAAGATGATAACTTTTACATTATGTATATTTTTCTACAACAACAAATTTTAAAAAAACAATAAATTTTCAAAAGCTATTAGACAAACATCTCCAACAGAAAAAAAAAAAAGACATAGATATAAAGCCACAGTGGTCGTGCAGCCTATCATCTGCATCCTTCTTAATCATTGGCTCAGCCCACCAGACCTTGATACCTGCTCTCAGGCCCTGGGGACCCGCTTGGCTTCAACCCTGTGATGCAGTCCCCAGAGCCTCTAAGGGTGACAGTTCCTTCTGCAGCCCTACTGATTTCCCTGCCTGCTCTCTATCCAGAAGGTCCTGAGCTGTGTGCACCTGGCCTCTGAGCCCAGGGCCAGTACCCCAGATAGCTAACCCAGCTGCACCTCATTCAAGCCTGACTGCAGCTCTGGGCCACAGGCTCCTTTGGGGACTCCTGCCAGCATTCAGCCCCTCATCCAAACCTGCACAGGCTGCAGAGTGACCCCAAATGTCTGAGCTCAGGACACCCTCCCCATCCCCAGAGCCTGCTCAACAATCTGGTGTATGTCCATAGCTTTGTTCCTTCTTGGCTGCCAGCCCAGGTTGCTACTGGGGGCCAGACGAACAGTGGTGATCAGCCCCAGCTGACCGTTTTTGCACAATTACAGTTGGCACTCTCCTTGCACCCTGTCACCCCCACTCTCTGCCTCCAGCTGGTCCTGCCTTGCCCAGGGTCTGTTGCCGCCACCCCAGGTCCCAGTCCTGCAGGTTAGTCTGCCACGCCTTCCTCTGCAAATCCCCCCAGCCATGGGAGGGCTTTCCTTCCCCCAAGCCCCTGTCCTTCCAGGGCCCAAGCCTGGAGGATTCACAGTGCTGATCACACAGTGGCACTCCATGAGCAGCTGGTCACTCTGCAGCCAGCCCTCTGAGGCCTGGGCAGCTCTAATGCTGGCTGGCATACAGCTCTTGCACTTTACAGGTATGCAAGCTTCCCTTCCTGACCCTGGTGCTTCCCAGGGGGTGCACCCCAGCCCAACTGCCTTATGACTCCCTCCTTAGGCACTCCTCTCAAATCCCAGGCCTGAGCCTGAGAGGGCCCAGGCTTACCTTGGGCAGTGCCAGCTCCTGGTCCAACCCCACATTGATACGGCTCATGAAGTTCAGGCTCATCCCGAACAGGCCCAGAAACAGCACCAGCTGAGGGAGAACATATGGTGAGAGTCTCCCAGGGTGAGTCCCACCTAGCTGTTGAAAACTCTCCTCCCTCTACCCACTCACCACAGCCACACGGGTCACCCGGTGCAGCAGGAACGGCGCGTAGACCTTGCGGAAGAAGCGAAGCAGGAGCCCCTCATCTGGGCCAGGTGGGGGCAGCTCTTGGGACTTCACACAGCAGCAGGTGTCTAGCCGGGAGGCCTGCAGCAGGAAGGCAGCCCCTCAAGGTGGCCCCAAGCAGTCCCAGATGATGCTTCCCCCCACCTCTGCCAGGAGCGCCACCATCTCTGGGTGACTTGTGTCATCACTATATTCGTGAGAACTTGTTGCCATGCTATTTTCTTGGCTTTTTTTTTTTTTCAATTTGCCCATGGGCACATGTGCTCACCAGAGAGAAACAGAAATACAGAAAGAGGACAAAGAAAGCACCCTCCAATGGGACATGGTCATGCCCTAATCCCTTCCCAATTTCCCACTCTATTTCCCACATAAGCCCGGGGTATTTTTCAGGCTGCTGGGGCCTGGATTCAAATTGTGCAGTTGGCCATGTGGGATCCAGTTCCCTTAGTTACCAGGCCATGGATCCAACCATCTTTGCTCTTATTTTCTATCTTTTTTAAAAAATTATTTTATTTATTTAAATTTGATCAGAGAGGGACAGAATGAGAGAAAGAGAGAGAGGGAAAGTGAGAAAGCAAGTCACCAGGTCCGGGACTCGAACCACATTTGGTGATGTGGGAGTCCAGCACTCTTAACCACCATGCCACCTGCCAGCCCCCCCACCTTTTTAAAAAATTATTTCTTATTTTCTATCTTGACAAGATATCTTTGAATTGTACCCTTCTGTCAACCCCTCACTTATGTTTTATTTTAAGACCCCAAAATTACAAGATTAAATTATTTTTTATGGGAAATTGGGGGATAGGCAGCCCAAATATCACCCTGCCAATAACCCTCCACTCCACTATCCAGGCCAACTCCATGGCAGAGAGGTCACCCCCACTCTGCTCAACAGCCCCACCTCATGCCTCTTGCTGTCCAGGGATAGTAGGGCCACGAAGGCTGACATCTGCAGTAGGAAGTCAAGGATCACTGCAAGGCCAGAGGTCAGGGCGAAGGTTCGCACAGCAGGCATGGGGGTCAGGGCCCCTGTGGGAGCAGAGGCTGTCAGAGCGCCTGCACAGGCAGAGTGTGGGGAGGGCCTTCCCCAACCCTGCACTCACCTAGGAAGAAGCAGATAGCCTCTGAGAGGCTGCACAGCAGCATGCTGGGGGCCACCCTGCCCAGGGCTCGGCCGACGTGGGCCTCCCGCTGCTCCCCGGGCCTCCGAGGCAGCCTCTGTGTGAGACAGTAGGGAGAGTTCAGAGTCCTCCAAGGGCAGTTCCCTCCAAAGCCAGCAGGATGCTGGACGTGCCCAGAGACTCGGCCTGGACTAGGCCTCAGGACCTGCCTGCCCTTTCTGAGTCAGGAGCCAGCCCTGCTCACTCTCTCTACCACCTTGCTTCCTGCTTTCAGGGAGAAATACTCCGTGGTCTGGGGTGTCTAGGTATCCTGGTGCCAACCATTGCCAGGAGATGGGAGGGGTTAAATAGATGGTGATCTGTTCCTACCATAGAACACGACATGGCTTTACAAAGGCAGTCATGGCTCGAACCTGCTGGCCTAGAAAGCTTTCACCTCAGAAAACTAGGCCCCATGACAATGTAGACTAAGTGCACTATCAACATGCCCTAATGTCTATAGGCATCAGACATGGGTGCCCATGCACAGAAAACCCAGCATGGCAACACAGGGGGTCCATCAGGCCTTGGCAGTAGGGCTGGGCTTAGGGGAGGGATGGACATGCAAAACTCCTCCCTCCTAACCTGGTACTCGAGAACGAAGATGAAGATGTTGTCAGCCCCCACGGCCAGCACCAGGAAAGGCACCACTTGGAGAATGACCAGGGAGGAAGGGACGCCCAGGTAGGAGAAGAAGCCCATGGCGGCCATGACTGCTCCCAGCACCACAGCCACACCGCCCAGGCCCAGAGTGGCCTTGGAGTCCACCTGCAACACAACCAACCTCAGCCTCCTGGTTACCAGGGTACCATCCTTGTTTGCCCAGGCTGCAGGTAGGTACCCTCCATGCCTGTGAGTGCTCCATTAGAAGTCTGAGAAGTCACATCCACAGTCAAGCCCCTCTGAGAGCCGTCTTCCCACGGGCAAGCCACAGACCCCACACTGTGAGTCTGCAGTGTGGGCCTTGAGCATGCATCACCAGACCTCTTCAACGTCAGCTTTGCACTCAGGCAAGGGAATATGTTGGGAGCACAAGGAGACTTCTCGACTTTTCAACATTGGACACTTCCAGGAAATACTATCCTCTGGGAGTCACTCTGAGCGTATCCACAGTGTGGTTTGAGGTACTTGGGTTAGGAGTTTGGAGATGTGGAGGCCCCAGGCCAGCCCTCCTCGCTATGCCCCCACCTCTCACCAGCACCCGGCTCCAGCTGCTATAGTTGCCCAGGGCCAGGGAGATGTACAGGAAGATGACGACGTAGCTGATGGCAAAGATGGGTAGGTCCTCGGCCGTGGTGCGGTTGATCTCCTCCTCTAGGGAGCTCTGCAGACACACCCCCAGCCCTCTGATCATTCCGCCCAGAGGTGCTCTCAAGAGCTCAGTCTTTGGGCACTGACTGCTCACTGGGTCACGGTGCCAGGCGGCTCATGCAAGCCCTACTGAGGCCGTTACCCTATCAGTCACTGCCCAGGCCACTCAGGAAAGGCAGGGCTGGGACCCAGGAGCCCATGGGTGTACTCCCCCACACCAGGGACCCCACGGTCCCCACCTCGGCCATGAATGTGACCTGGAACCTGCCGGCAGTCTGACGCTGGAAGGCTCGCATCTCCTCCAAGAAGGCTCCCTCCCAGAGCTTGGCCTGGGCCAATCGGGGGTCCCCAGCAGGATAATTGTTGAGGGAGAAGGTCAGGATCAGGGCCTCTGCCTCAGAGTAGTCCTTCCCTGGGGTAAGAGATGCTCAGCCTCTCCATTTACACCTTTGCCCTGACCCTCCAGCCACATCCCTGTCCCCACCCCCTCCAGACACATCCCTGTCCCTGCCCACTCCAGCTGCAGCCCTCCACCCTCTCCCCCCAACCCCTCCTCATCCTGGTCCTCCCTCTTCCTCATCCAAGTCATGGCTTCACCCCTACGCCCACCTCTCTCTCAGCCGGAGGCAATACCTGGGGCCCAGGCACAAAGCAGAGCACCTGAGCAACGCTGGGAGCAGACAGACGATGCGGATGAGAGCAGGGCAGGACAGCAGCAGGAACTCCCCACTACCCAGGATGTCCGTGCCCTAAGCAGGCAGCTAGAGCCCCATCACCACTTGCAGCATATGCCTTGTGTCTCTGCCCTAGCCTGGGCCTCTTCTTAGGGCCTGTCCAGCTTACCTTTGTATCCCCCCACGGCCAGGAAAGGGAAGACAGGGGCCCCGTAGTCAGCCATGCAGCTCAGGGCCAGGGTCGTGCCATCTTTGAAGGTGAGTGGGGCACTACAGGGAGACACACGGAGGGAAGTGGCCTTTGCTCACGCTGCTTGGTCCCTAATACCCACAGCCCCACCTTTCCCAGGTCCACAGCCATCTTCCAATAGGCTACAGTCTTCCTACAGTCCCTCTTCAGAGCAGGCTGGGTTGCCCTGAGAGCATCCTCCGTGCCGGGCAGGGCTGCTCCAGACGCCATCTCTCTGTGGCCCTCATGTCCCCTCGCATCAGCCCAGCTTTCCAGGCCTCATCATTATCTGGTTCCCAGATGAAGACAGAAGACTAGCTTCGCATTGATGATCCACGTGGTGGGGGAGCCCCAGGGGGAGGGGGCACTGGGATTTGAGCTTGTGCAGCCTGGTAAGGGCTGTCTCTCATGCTGCTCACCCTACTGCCTCCTTCCACCCAGGCTCCCTAAATCCTCCCCTCCCAGTATTGAGATCAGATTGTGGGACTAAACCAGGCAGTCTATGTAACCTTCAACCTGACCCTTTTTACAAAGCGCATTGTTGTAAAGTGCTCTCTCTCTCTTTTTAAAGTGTATTTCTTTTCTCCATGACAGAGAAAAAGAAAAAGAAAGGAAAGCCCCAGCAGGGGAGGTCTTCACGCTGCAGTCTATCCCTTCTCAGCCAGCTCAGATCACAGCCCATGCCCAAAGAACTTAGGGATGTCCTGGGACATGAACCCAGGACCTTTCCCTTGTAGGTACAAGGGTATTGGCACTGTGCCTCCACCTGGCCCACCTGGGCAAAGCTCTCTAGGCTGTTCTCAGCTCTGAGAGGGTGAGCACGTCAGCCACAGCTGCTCCTGGGCAGCCAGTTGCCATGTGACGTTCAGCAGCTTGCTATACCCCCAGTCCTCAGTTTTCCTGCGACATGGGGCTAACCAGAACACCTAAGAGTTGTGAGCATCCAAAATCAAAGCAGAAATGACACACAAAGACCACAAGCTTGCAGTCATACCTGAGCCTGCGGTCAGATCACCAAAGCCTCCCAGAGCAGGCAGAGGCTTCTCTCTGTCCTGTCCTTGCTGAAGGACAGCCCTGGGTTTGCAGCATGACACTCTCAAAGCAGCCTAGTTAGCCTAGCTGCACAACTCAGTTGAGGGGCGGGGAGCACTAGCTTTTTTCTAACTCAGTAGTTCTCAAAGTACAGCCTAGGGCTCCCTGAGAGTCCTGGAGTCTTTTTCCAAGGATCTGCATGGTCCAAACTTTTTAAATAGTAACTAGCCATGTGGGCTACTTACCCTTTGAAGACCTCTTTGCTCTTGACTACAGGGTATGAAGGGTCCCCCTGAGAACCTCTGCTCTGCTCCCACACCAAGGAGCATCACTGCTGCCCACCCGCCACCCAGCAGCCTCACTGGTATCCTATCTGCGCCACACCAGAGTGGATGGAGCTGGGACCAAACCCACACAGCTTAAGGGTGCATGGATGTGGCCTGCGCCAGGACACCAGGCCCAGCTCAGTCGCTACCCTGACCCATGGGCACCTGTTGCTATTCACATCTTAGGACCTCATGAGCTACCAAAGAACCTACCGGGCCTAGCACAGAGACCAAAAGAAAAAAAAAAGTCCCCAAACATGAGCTGGCCCAGTCAGATCCCTCCTCAAGATTTAACCAGGAGCAAAAGGTGTCCCTTGTATCAGGAGCCCCATAGAAAGACCAGTGGCATCAAAGGTGAAGGGGTCTCAGGGCTCCAGATGATCTATAGAGGGGAGGAGGGTCTCCAATCAAGAGGCATGGAGAGACCTGGGCAATTGCAACCAAGTGTCCCTATGGCCAGAGACCACAGCTGCTGCAATTCTTCGGACCAGTCCTGTTCCTGGCCTGGTTCCTGGAGGCTAAGGCAGTTCCCCCTCCCACCCAGTCCTCTGCAGCCCCCTTGGTCTCAGGACTCACTTGGCACAGTAGAGAAAGTGGTCCCTCCAGTCAACTTGTTTGGTCTGCCCACCCAGTGTCTGGTTGGCAGTGAGCAGCAGGAGCGAGCGGTTGTTCTGGAAGTACTGCAGGAGGCTGTTGACACAGCAATCGGCCAGGCTGGCATTGCCTGGACTGAGGGGTGCGTAGCAGATGTCTTGCAGCGAGATGTTGCGCTGCTCCTCCGGCGACCACACCTGCAAGTGCCGCAGCCGCTCCTGCAGCTCCAGCACCTCCAGCAGCAGGTCCTGGGCCAGGATCCCGCTGAAGTTCTTGGACCCCAGCAGCAGCGAGTCATATATGTAGCTGGACCGGTTGGGGGCCGTCAGGATCACCTGGTTGTTCCGGAAGAAGGGGCCAAAATGCTTGTCGTGGAATGCCTTCTCTTTGCGGGCTTGGCTTTTGGGGGCCGACCACAGCTCCACAGGGTCTGTGGTGAGTTCTGTGTAGGCCAGGCCCCCCGCCAAGGCCACCACCACCACAATGGACACTCCCAGGACTGTCCATGGCCATGAGGCCACCCATGTGCCCCAGCTTTGGAAGAACTTGCTGAGGATGGTGTGGGTGGACAGGCTGAGCCTGTCAGAGAGGCTAACACCCACCATGGGATCCACCTTGCTCACGCTTTGGCCAGGGGCCATGCGGAAGTACACAAGGACGATGCCGAGCAGGACGAAGGCGGAACACAGGATGATAATCAGAGCCAGTCCACCCGGCATCCAGCCCAGATAGAAGGTGGTGTCCAGTGGCTGGGGGCGGGAGATGACAGGGCAGGACGCTGCACAGTCCTGGCAGGAGCAGGCTGAGGCGCTGTCACCCTGGGACTCATTGCAGGGCACGATGGTTGCATCCAGGGGCTGCAGGTCATTCTCCACAGCCTGGCCGGGGTCTATCAGGCGGAAGACAATCTCCAGTGGGGCCAGTCCATTCCCCGTGTCTCCCTGGAAGTTGAGCCAGCGCTGGGCATTGCACAGGGCGGAGCCATACACGCCGCACATGGTGCCCACAGCCAGAGTGGCGGCCGCAGGGATGCGCACACGGCTGCAAGAGTCATAAGTCTGCTCGGCAAAGCTGCGCCGGTAGAAGGCCTCATAGGCCACAACGGCAGGCAGCTGGTCTGCCCCCCGCCTAGCCACACGGGTCACGTTGATGAAGAGGCTCTGGTTGGGGCTGCAGGTGTTGTGGCAGTGCAGGTTCACAAAGTTGTCAGCACAGGCTGGGCAGCGCGTCAGCAGGGCCTTGGTGATGGACAGGCTGGCTTCCAGCGACACCAGTTGCTTGGAGGAGCAGCAGGCAAAGGTTGTGTTAGGGCCAGCATAGAGGCTTGGGCAGATGCGGCGCAGCAGGGTCAGGTGGTTGCCCGTGACAGGGACGGCTGGTGTGTTGGATAGGCAGGACACGTTGGACAGTGAGGTGAGGCCCCCAGACAGCTCAGGGTTCTTCCCACACTCATCGTAGAAGGCACAGTAGCCATGCTGGTGGATGGGCGTGAACAACTCGCCTTGGGCCTGCAGGGCAGAGCAACAACTCACGGGGGCACAGGCAGGCAGGGGGTGGCTAGGGGACAGAAGTAGGAAGGGCGCAGCAGGGTGGTACAGACTCCCTCAGGTGTCTGGGTGACAGTGGGCAACAAGCCAGGCTCTCCTCCTGAGGGTGGCAGGTTCACTAAAGAGAAGGTCATGCTGGAGGGGTGAGGGCTCAGGAGGAGGCAGGGGTGGCCCCAAGGTGCCCGTGGAGCCAGGCCTGCCCACACTGCAGTCAGCCAACACAGCCACACCAAGGCCAGGGCCCCTTGCGGAAAGTCTGCATACGATCACCCCCTCCACAGTACCTGCACGGGGCCCAAAGCTGGTGCCCACCCAGACTTGGGAGCCAGTGAGGGTCTTGAGGCAAGAGCCCCTGACACCCTTAGCTCCCGGGATGCCCCTGAGAACCCACCCAACACCTCCTGACTCAGTCTTACCCCCGGCAGTCAGGACGAGAGACTTGAAACACCCGGGCCAGCTGCCTCTCCCCAACTCTTATGTCCTCATAACCCAACTCCTGGAAACCCACACCTGCACCCCTCCTTGGGAGGCCTGGGGGGTCCCTTATGTAATCAGACCAGCCAGCCCTGGGGCCCTCAATGGGACAGGAGTCCTGGAACTCACCATGTGCGGGAGCAGGGCCCAGAGTAGCCAGAACCTCAGGCTGGCCCTGGCCATCCTGGGGTGGGAAAGGGTCAACAGGGAGCAGGGCCAAGCCTCAGGGACAGCCAGGGACAGGACGCACATTAAGGCAACCTCCTCTCCCTCAGTGACAGCCCTGGCCTGACTGGGTTGTGGACCAATGAGCTGAGCCTGCTGGTTAATAATTTACCTGTCCCCTGAACTCCCCTGAACTGCCCCCCCACAATCCTCTATAAATGAACCTCCTGGTGGAGGGCCTGGGGTCTCCACCCACTTTCCAAAGCACCCTACGCAGGACGGCCCAGTCAGCTGGGGAGTGGCCTGTGGGAGTCCCTACATTTGGCCTCTGGCAGAGTTGGTGCCAGGGACCGGAGATGGAGTTGGACCAGACACTGGCTAGGCTCTCGCCTCAGGGGCTCAGGGCTCTGGAGCCTCCGCAACCTCCCCCTGGTCCAAAGAGGGGGCAGGGTGGGCCGTCTCCCTACCCCCTCTTGGTTACCAGGCCAGCTGCGGGCTCAGACACACCCTCTGCACTGTCATTCTTAGCAACTGTTGTTAATTAATATTAACAGCGATATCAGGGACAGTTAGGGCGGAATGACGCACAGCCAGAAGTTTCCTCCTGTAGTACCAAGCAGGAGCCATTGGCTCAGAGTCTGACCTTGGACAGAGAGTCCAGATGGCAGAGACCCTCCTGCATTCACCTTGGCCCTCTTACCCCCTCAAGCTCGTCCCACCAGCCTCCCCAGGGAGAGGTAGTGTGGCTGGGACCCTGCAGGGACTCCGCCCTACCTGGACCCAGGGCACTATGCACACCGTTTACTCCCTCCCAGTAGGAATCTCCGAGGCCTCCCTTGGGCTCCCACTATCACTAGAATGGGCCACGACCTTGGCCCTCTTCAAGGCTGAGAGATAAGGGCAGGCTGTTGGGGAACATCCCACATGTGGCCACCTGCCTGAGACAGCTGGGGGGAGGGGACCTGCTTCTACCACCAGCCCACTGTCTACCCTGTCCCATGGACCCTGGCCTCTGAGGGGAGGCACCTAGGCTCAGCAGGACAAGATAGAGGCCAGGGGAAGGTGCCAGGGCAGGGCCCAGCTGACCCCTAAGCCCTTGAGACAGCCATGGTACAAGGGACAGAAGGTGAGCAAGCATCACCAGGAGCTCCCTCTCCCTAGCTGACAGGTACAAGACCCCACTGCCACAAAGCTGGCCTCACTGCCTGTCCTGCATGTTGCTGTCCAGAAGCAGGTCATCAGGTCCTGAAACAGGACCTCAGTGCAAATCACTTACTTGGGAGGCAACTCCAGATAACAGCAGTAGGTGAGTAGGAATGGGGCAGGCCCTAGTGGCTCCTGCCTAGGGACCTCCTGCAGTGGTGCGAACTCCCTGAGGGTATCCAAAGAATGAGGACATGGCACTTCTCCAGCCCTTCCGTATAGCAGGGAATGGGACCTTGTAGCTAGATGTCACAGCTGGCATAGTGTGAGGACTACGAGACCCAAAACTAGAGAGCTAAAGTGCCAGGATCCACTCCAGTGGACTCTGAGCCCACCCAGCTTTCATTTGTTTGTTATATAGACCCTGGGCCAGCAGATATTGTGGTGGTTAGGGTCTGGATCTTAAATGGCCAATTCCACAGTTCAATTCCCAGACCTAGCAGCTTGAAAAACACACTAAGGGGGCCAGCAGGTGGCGTAGTGGTTAAAGCGCTGGACACTCCCATGTGGCTGACCACAGTTTAAGTCCTGGACCTGGTGGCTTGCTTTCTCACTTTCCCTCTCTCTGTGTGTCACTCTCTAGTCAAATTAAAATAAATTAATTAATAAATAAAATTAAAATATAATTTAATAAAAGAAAAAGAAAAACACACTAAGCATGTGTACAAGTGTGCCCAAATCCTGTGAAGAGAATGGAGAAGGAACTGCAGTGGCTATCCCCCTGGGGGTAATTTCTCACTTTCTCTCTATCTCTGTCCAGCAACCACATGCACCTTATAGCAGAAAACTTTTTATTTTGGAGAGATTTCTGCTATAGGGCATGTGTGCTCACCAGAAAGACAGAAGAGACAGAGAGACAGAAAGCGAGAAATCACCCACCAGGGGAATGATCATGCCACAGTCCCTTCTCCTCCATTCTCCTCTGGGATCTTGGGCACACACGCACACGCACCTGGCATGAGTTTAAGCCACTGGATCTGGGACTTGAACTGTGGTTGACTACATGGGAGTCTAGCAACATAGCCATTACGCCAACTGCTGGTCCCAATATAGCAGAAAACTTTAAAAAGGAAAAAAGAAAAAAATCGAGGCCCAGCCTGCACCACACTGAAAGGCTAGAGCTACATGACGACCAGGATTCAGATCCCAGGTCAATCTGACAACCATGGAGGTGTCAGTGTCTCTCTCATGAAAGAATAAAATAGACTTTTCAAAAGTAGAATTTCACCACATCTCACTGCCCATGCACATGCCCCTCTCAGGCCTGGCACACATAAAGCCACGATCATGGGACACACACACACACGTGTGCTCTTCATTTCAACTCTTAACGTAAACACTCCCATTGCTTTTGGCCTCTGGCTGGCACGTCTGTCTCTGGATCATAGCCAAAGTGGTGGGCCTCCCACTCTGCTGTGCTGTTGAGCTGGTTCCAATATTCATTATCTTAAGTTGCTGGTTACGTTCTTTATGTCTAATGAAGTTTCCTTTTTTTTTTTTCTTTCTGAATTTATCTCCTTAAAACAAGTTCCTGGGACTGGCAGGTTGCGTGGTGGTTAAGGGCACTGGACTCCCACATGGCCAACTGTGATTTGAGTCCCAGACCTGGCGGCTTGCTTTCTCACTTTCCCTCTCTCTTTCTCTCACTATCCCTCTCCAGTCAAATAAATTTATTTATTTATTTATTTATTCATTCATTCATTTAAATAAATAAATTTAAAGGTTTTTTTCTTTTCTTTTTTTTTTTTTTAATTCCTAGTGAAAAGGCCTGTGAGTCAGAGTACAATGTGTATGACTCCTTAGTACATAGATCACCATTCCTTCCTCAGGCACATCTACGATTCATCAGATCAGAATGAATCAGATTCTCAGTTACTGGTATCTGGCTCAGGACTGACACCTGCCCTGAATAACAGATACACAAATTCCTCAAGGGCTGCAACTCACGCAAGCTCCATGTCACCTTCATTCCGTGTTGCATTTGCTGTTGGACTTTACTAATTGTAAAACCATACCTCATTTTATCTTACCTTTCTCTCCAGAGCAGGACCTAGAGTTCCAAGCCACTGTATCCAGAGGCTACGGGGGGTGAACCACTCATTGCAGAGCCACCCTGTGGTCAGGTGGATGGCAGCTGTCTGTCCAGGGAAGTCACTCCAGATGGCCCTAGAGATGTTTGCTGCTCTGCATCCCAACAGCATTTAGGGAGTCCAGGGATCTAGGCTGAGAGAAAGGTGCATGCCATTACTAAGTCTATCACCTGCCCTGAGTCATGGGTACCTTGGCTGGGTGTATGTAATGTTCTGACCCGTGGAGATGAGAGTAACACCCCAACTTCTGGTCCCTTGGGGTAACCAAGCAGCATTTTGTCTTCCTTGCCATCAGAGCCTGGATTCTTTGGGAAGGACTGTGCGCACCGTGTTCCCTCCTCTCTCAGTTCCCACTGCAGGTGGCAGTGGGCATGTAGGGTGGCTCTGGCCTTGGCCTCTGGAAAAGTACTTGCTCTTCAATAAGAGATGTACACAGATGGCATGGCACTTTAGTTGTCCTTCTTTTTCACGTTCCTTTTTCACTGGACATGGAGCATGCGATTATAGGTTGAGATACGCAATAGACAATCTAAGGCCCAGAGGAGAAGCCTGAGACAGTTCAAAGAAACTGTGGCCCAGCCTCTGTGGTGCCATCAGCATCATACCAAACTACAGCATTTAAAGCCACTGCTGACCATAGTTTGAGTCCCTAGCCCAGTTGGCTTGAAAAAATATGCCAGGGGGCGTGGTGGCGCCCGCCCTATGGAAAACATATGCCAGGCGTGTGCGCATGTGTGTTGGGGCACTGAAGGAAGGGGATCACAGCATCCCCAAGTCCTGTGGAGGGTGCTTCTTTCTCTCTTATTTGTTCTGTGTGTGCAGGTATGTTGTTTTTTGTGCACCTACTATTCAAGAAAATCTGTCAAATCACTGAATGCAAGCTAAAGAAGCAGAGATTAGGGACCAGCAGTTAGCGTAATGGCTCTGTCGCTGGACTCCCATGTAGTTGACCGCGGTTTGCGTCCCGGACCCGGTGGCTTAAACTCACGCCGGGCGCGTGTGCGTGCATGCCCAAGATCCCGAGAGGAGAATGGAGGAGAAGGGATTGCGGCGTGGCTATCCCCCCGGGGGGTGATTTCTCGCTTTCTGTCTCTCTGTCTCTCTGTGTCTGTCTGGCAAGCGGCACTATAGCAAAAACTTCTTAAAAAAAAAAAAAAGAAGAAGAAGAAGCAGAGATTGCAATGGGTGCAAACAATAATGAATAGTCTTTGCAACATAGTTTGGGAAAGTATCAAAACAAATAGATCTTGGGACTTGCAGTTGGCATAATGGTTACATCGCTGGACTCCCGCATGGCTGACTGCAGTTTGCATCCTATACCCAGTGGTTGCATGCTGGACATACGTGCATGCCTGCCCAAGATCCCAAGAAGAGAATGGAGGAGAAGGGATTGTGGCGTGGCCATTCTTCCCTGGGAGGTGATTTCTCATTTTCTGTCTCTCTCTCTAAAAAGGAAGAAAGAAAGAAGAAAAAGAAAGAAAGAGAAAGACCTCTATAGTTTATTGAAATCACTGAGTATGAGAAACTTACATCAAAAAGAATAAAGAAAAGTGAACAAATATGAAGATTCATATGAGACACCACAAATAGGTATTTCTATAGGTGCTATGGAAACCCAAAAAGAAGAGAAAGTGCCAGATCATTTGAAGAAATAATGACCTAAAACTTCCCAGATTTGATTAAAGACATGAACACAAGAGAAGCTTAACTAATTAAGAATATTAATTATTTATTAATTAATTTAATTATTAAGATAAATCCAGAGGTTTACAATGAGACACATTCCAATCAAATTGTTGAAAGGCAAAGACTAAGTGAAAATACTGAAGGCAGCAATAGAAAAGTTATCATGTCAAGGTATCCTCAGTAAGATAATCAGCAGATTTCTCATGAGAAATTTTGGAGGGACCAGCAGACGGCATAGTGGTTACATTGCTGGACTTCCACATAGTTGACCGTGGTTTGAGTCCCAAACCTGGCAGCTTAAAACTCACACTGGGCACGTGTGCATGCCTGCCTAAAATCCTGGGAGGAGAGAGAAGGGACTATAGCATGGCCACCCCCCAGGGGGTGATTTCTCGCTTTCTGTCTCTCTGGCAAGTGTAGGTGCCCTATAGCAAAAATCTCTCTTAAATAAAAGGGGGGGGGGGAGCCAGCAGGTAGAGTGGTGGTTGAAGGCCCTGGATTCCCACATGGCCAACCGCAGTTCGAGTCCTGGATCTGGCAGCTTGCTTTCTCCCTTTCCCTTTCTCTCTCTCTGGCCAAATTTAAAAATAATAACAAATTGAATTAAATAATTCTTTTTTAAAAAGAGAAATTTTGGGAGATCAAAGGTAGTGAACATCATATATTTAAAGTGCTGTAAGGTAAAAACTAAAAACAAAATAAAAAGAAACCTGTCAACCAAATATCCTATACCCAGCAAACTATCCTTCAAAAAATAAAGAAATTAACATATTCCCAGGTAAACAAAAGCACAGGAAGTTTTTTTTTTTTTTTTTTCCTCTTTTTTAAAAGTTTTCACCATAGGGCACATGAGCTCACTGGAGAGACAAGAGAGGATAAGTGGGAAATCAACCCCAGGGGAGATGGTCACATCACAATCTCTTCTCCATTCTCCTTTTCAGGGTTTTGGGCACATGCATATGTGCCCAGTGTGATTTTCTTTTCTCTCTCTCTCTCCCTTTCTCTCTCTCTTGCTCTCTCTCTCTATCAATCAAATTATTTCCTTGGGAACAGCAGATGGAGTAGTGGTTACGTCACTGGACTCCCACGTAGTCAATCGTCATTCGAGTCCTGGACCTTATGACTTGAAATTCACACTGGGCGTGTGTGTGTGTATGCCCAAAATCCCAAGAGGAGACTGGAAGAGAAGGGACTGTGGTATGGCCATCCCCCCAGGGGGTGATTTCTTGCTGTCTCTCTGTCTCTCTCTGTCTCTCCGGTGAGTGCATGTGTCCAATAGCAAAGCCTCTCTTAAAAAAAAAGAATTATTTCCTTTATTTTTATTGATAATAATTGCTATTTTTGACCAGTGCAACACACACACACACACACACACACAGAAAGAGAGAGAAACCAAGAAAGCAAGCCACCAGGCCCGGGACTTGAACCATGGTCAGCCATGTGGGAGTCCAGTGCTCCTAACCACCATGCCGCCTGCCAGCCCCCACCCAGTGTGATTTTTTAAAAATTATTTTATTTAAGTTTATTTATTTTTATTTTTTAAGGAATTATTTATTTTGATTTTATTTATTCCTTCACTTATTCTAACTTGACCAGAGACACAGAGACAGAGAAAGAGAAAGTGAGAAAGGAAGCCACCAGGTCCAGGACTTGAACCGTGATCAGCCATGTGGGAGTATCCAGCGCCTTAACCACCACGCCACCTGCTGGTCCCCAAACTTTATTTATTTATTTTTAATTTGACTAGAGAAGGACAGAGAGAGAGAGAGTGAGAAAGTAAGCCACTAGGTCCAGGACTTGAACCATAGTCAGCCATGTTGGAGTCCAGTGCCCTTAACCACCATGCCACCTGCTGGCCTCCGAGTGTGATTTTCAAGTCATGGGGTCTGGGACTCAAACCACAGTCAGTCATGAGGGAGTCCAGTGCCTTAACCACCATGCCACCTGCTCACCCCTTTTCTTTTTCTTTTTTTCTTTAACTGACAAAGGGAATATCCTTGCCAATGAGAGACAAAGAGACAGAGAGAAAGGGAAAAAGCACTCCCACAACACCTTTTCTTCCTCTCTCCATCCTGTTGGAATTTTGGGCACACATGCACACGTGCCTGGAGTGTTTTTCAACCTACTGAGGCTAAGATTCAAACTCTAGCTCCCTTAATCACCAGACTACAATGGAAGCCCCAAAGGGAGTTTATTACCAGTAGGACTTTCCTACTGATTGAAATGAAAGGATCCTAGTAGAAGTAACTCCAAGCTACTTGAAGAAATAAAGGTGTTTAGTGAAAGTAAGTACATAGAGGAGCCAGCAGGTGGGGTGGTGACTGGGGTGGTGTACTCCCACCTGGCTGACCAAGGTTTGAGTCCAGGACCTAGCAGCTTGAGAATTACGCTGGGAACATGTGCATGCACGCCCCAAATCCCAGGAGAATGGAGGAGAGGGGACTGCAGCATGGCCATCCCCTGAGGGATGATTTCTCACTTTCCCTCTCACTGTCTCTCTCTCTTTCTCCAGTGAGCACACATGCCCCATGACAAAAAACCTTAAAAGGAAAAAATATATATATATATAAATACATAGGTAAATATGAAAGTCAGTTATTGGAGCCAGCCCTGTGGCCTGCTGGTTAAGGGAGCCAGATCCCACATTGGTCAATCACATAGTTTGAATCCAGTGGCTTGAAAAATATGCTGTGCAGGTGTGCCCCAAATCCTGACTGAATGGAGTGATGGAGAAGGGATTGCAGTATGACCATACCCCACTGGGAGGTATTTTCTCCCTCTACTTTTCTCTCTGCATGCACAATTTGGCAATTTTTTTTAAGTCAGTTATTATAACTTTAGTTTGTTTTTGTTGTTGTTGTTTGTTTGTTTTTTGGAGAGGTTTTTGCTATAGGTCATGTGCACTTGCCAGAGTGACAGAGACAGAGAGACAGAAAATGAGAAATCACCCCCCCAGGGGGGATGGCCATGCTGCAATCCCTTCTCCTCCATTCTCCTTTCGGGATCTTGGGCACGCATGCACACATGACCAGCGTGAATTTAAACCACCAGGTCTAGAACTTGAACCACAGTTGACTGCATGAGAGTCCAGCGACATAGTCATTACACCAACTGCTGGACCCCCAAATTGGTGTCAATTCAAATTATATTTTTGTAACTGTAGATATTATATATAATCTTCAAACACAGAAATGATTCATAAAATATACATAAAAGGAAAGGAAAAGAGCCAGGCATGGTGGTGTGCACCTATGTCCCAGCTGCTTCGGAAACTGAGGCAAGAGGATCGTGACACAGTGAGGCACTGTCTAAAACACACATAAGGTGAAAAGAGAATCAAGTGTGTCACCATAAAACACATACACGTGCACACACGCATGCATACACATACACAAAATGCAGAAAGTAGTCATAAAGGAACTGAGGGTTGAAAAACTGTAAGACATGGGCCAGCCCCGCAGTGCAGTTGTTAAGTGTTGTGCGGAGAAAGCCAGATCCCAAATAACTGACCAGGGTTCAATATCTGGTGGGCTGAAAATCATGCCAGGCACATTGACAAATGCCCAGGATACTGACAGGATGGAAAACTGGGGAAAAAAGATCATGGCACAACCAGGCTCCATTGGAGAGCACTTTCTCTCTTATATATGTGCACATGCCCTCTGGCATAAAAAACAAAACAAGGGCCAGCAGATGTGTGGAGTTTAAGGCAGCTGGATCCACATGGCTGCACAGTTTGAGTCCCAGGCCAAGTGGCTTCAAAAACATGCCAGGCAGGGACCAGCAGTTAGTTTAATGGCTATGTCGCTGGACTCCCATGTAGTTGACCGCGGTTTAACTCCCAGACCCGGGGCTTAAACTCACGCCGGGCGAGTGTGCGTGCGTGCCCAAGATCCTGAGAGGAGAATGGAAGAGAAGGGATTGTGGCGTGACCATCCCCCCTGGGGGGTGATTTCTCACTTTCTGTCTCTCTGTCTCTCTCTGTCTTTCTGGCGAGTGCATGTGCCCTATAGCAAAAATATCTCAAAAAAAAAAAAAAAAAAAAAATGCCAGGCATGTGTACATACATGCCCAAAATCCCAAGAGGAAAATGGAGAAGGAAATAAGGCATAGTCATTTCCCTAAGATGTTTTCTCACTTTCCCTCTCTTTCTCCCTCCAGCAAGGGCAGGTGCCCTATAGCAAAAACAAAAAAACATAAAAACTATAAGATATACAGAAAAGGTAAAATAGCAGAAACCTTTCTTTAGTAATTATTACTTAAAATGCAAATGAATCGATTTATTTATTTATTTATTTATTTATTTATTTATTATTATTTTTTTTTTTCTTTCTTTCTTTTTTTTTTTTTTTGGAGAGGTTTTTCGCTATAGGGCGCGTGCGCTCGCCAGACAGACAGAGAGAGACATAGAGACAGAAAGCGAGAAATCACCCCCCAGGGGGGATGGTCACGCCGCAATCCCTTCTCCTCCATTCTCCTCTCGGGATCTTGGGCACGCACGCACACGCGCCCGGCGTGAGTTGTAAGCCACCGGGTCCGAGACGCGAACCGCGGTTGACTACGTGGGAGTCCAGCGACATAGCCATTACGCTAACTGCTGGTTCCCTTTATTTATTTATTATTGGAGAGGTTTTTGCTATACGGTGCGTGTGTTCGCCAGAAAGACAGACAGAAAGCGAGAAATCACCCCCCAGGAGAGATGTCCATGCCTTAATCGCTTCTCCTCCATTCTCCTCTCGGGATCTTGGGTACGCACGCACACATGCCCGGAGTGAGTTTTAAGCCACTGGATCTGGGATTTGAACCGCAGCTGACTACATGGGAGTCCAGCAAATAGACATTATGCCAACTGCTGGTCCCATAAATGGATCAAATTCTGCAATCAAGGATCAGGGAGTATAGGGACCAGCAGATGGTGTAATGATTAAATTGCTGGACTCACATGCAGTTGACTATGGTTGGGAGTCCCGGACCCAGTGGCTTAAACCTCACACCAGATGCACGTGCACGCATGCCCAAGATCCCAAGAGGAGAATGGAGGAGAAGGGATTGCAGCGTGGCAAGCCCCCTTGGGGAGTGATTTCTCACTTTCTGTCTCTCTGTGTCTCCAGCTAGTACATGCACCCTATAGACCAAGAAAGAAAAAAAAAAAAAAAAAAGAGAGAGAGAGAGAGAGAGAAAAGAAAAAAGAAAAAGAATCATTCAGGGAGTATAGAACTGAGTTTTATTTTTATTTATTATTATTATTATTTAGGTTTTTGCCATAGGGCACATGTGCTCACTGGAGAGAGACAGAGAGAAGAAAGTGAGAAATCACCTCCCACCCTGCAATCCCTTCTTCTCCATTATCCTCTTGGGATTCAGGGTACACACACACACACACACACACACACACACACACACACACACATTCATGCCCAGCATGATTTTCAAGTCCCCAGGTAGGGCTTGAACTGTGGTTGATCATATGGGAGTTCAGCACCTTCACCACCAGACCACCTGCTGGCACTGTAGAATGGATTTTTTTTGGGGGGGAGAGGTTTTTGATATAGGGCGCGTGCGCTTGCCAGAACGCCAGAGAGAGACAGAGAGACAGAAAGCGAGAAATCACCCCCCAGGGAGATGGCCACGCTGCAATCCCTTCTCCTCCATTCTCCTCTCAGGATCTTGGGCACGCACACACACGCATCCAGCATTGAGTTTAACCCACTGGGTCCGGGACTTGAACCACAGTCGACTACATGAAAGTTCAGTGACATAGCCATTACGCTAACTGCTGGTCCCTGTAGAATGGATTTTTAAAAACATGATCCAGAGCCAGCAGGTGACATAGTGGTTAAGTGCTGAATTCCCACGTGGCCAAGCAAGGCTTATGTCCTGGACCCAGTGGGTTGAAACTCATGTCAGGAGCATGTGCATGCGTGCCCAAGATCCTGAGAGGAGTCTGGAGGAAGAGGAATTTCAGCGTGGTCATCCCCTGGGGGAGAGGTGATTTCTCACTTTCCTTCTCTCTGTCTCCTGCTGAAGCACATGCCCTATGGCAAAACCTTAAAAATAAAAAGAGATACTTTAGGGACCAGCAATTGGCATAATGGCTATGTCGCTGGACTCCCATGTAGCTGACTGCGGTTCGAGTCCCAGACCCGGTGGCTTAAACTCATGCCGGGTGCATGTGCGTGCGTGCCCAAGATCCTGAGAGGAGAATGGAGAAGGAGGAACTGCATTGTGGCCATCCCCCCTGGGGGTGATTTCTCGCTTTCTGTCTTTCTCTGTCTTTCTGGCGAGCACACGTGCCCTATAGCAAAAACCTCTCAAAAAAAAAAAAAAAGTTACCTTAGCTCTAAAGACACAAAAGAATTAATCCATTGAGCATAGCCTTTTTTCTTTTTTTAAGGTTTTTATCATATGGCACCTGCAATCGCCAGACAAGTGAGAAACAGAGATAGTGAAAGGTAAAGTGAGAAATCTCTCCCCAAGGAGGGATGGCCATGCCACAATTGTCCCGACCCGGTTCGGGTTCCACGTGTCCTGACCCGGGGGAACAGTCGAACAGGTTTCCTGAGGGAAGGAGTGAGAGCCGGAACAAGCGGCACAGTGTCACAGCACGGAGACGACACAGTGTCGTCTGTTTATTGTGGGCAGCGCGGTACAGCACGGAGACGACGCAGTGTTACAACTCTTTAGGGTCGCGTCGTCTGTTGTGAGCAGCACGGAGACGACACGGGGTCACAGCTCTTCAGGGTCGTCTGGAGACGATGTAGTGTTAAGCTCTTCAGGGTCGTCTGGAGACTGTGCCGTGTGACAGCTCTTCAGGCTCTCCAGGGTCGTCGTCTTCCTGGTCTTCTGTGTCGTCTTCCTGGTCGTCTGGCTTTTGTGGGCCAGGCATGGTGGTTATATACACGTTGGTGGATTGTAAAAGGTGGGTTATGATTGGTTGTAAACGGTGGGCCGTGATTGGTTGTAAATGGTGGGTTATGATTGGTTGCTTTTGGACCAATCATGAGGTGCCAGATATGCAAATCTGAGGGATTCTAGTGGCCAATCAGAGCAAGGTTTCGAAGGTCAGGTTTTATGAAGAGAACCAATCATGGCAATTGTTTGCTCTCTGAGAAACCTTGGCAGACTCGCTGTTGTGCAGCCTCCCACACACAATTACTTCTTCTTCTGGGGTTTTGAGCACACACACACACACACACACACACACACACACACGCCTGGTATGATTTTCAAGTCACCAGGTACAAGACTCAAGCCATGGTCTCAGCCATGTGGGAGTCCAGTGCCTTAACCAAACGCCACCTGCTGGCCCCATCAGGTGTACTCCATTAAAAAAAAAAAAAAAGAAGAATTATTTATTTAGTTTTATTTATTTATTTATTTATTTAAAATTTGTTATAAGGCACATGCATTAACCAGAGACAGAAAGAGAGAGAGAGAAAGTGAGAAAGCAAGCTGCCAATCCCAGACTTGAACCATGGTCAGTCATGTGAGAGTCCAGCATCCCAATCACACCACCTGCTGCCCCCACCCCACCATCAAGTGTACTGTCAACCTATATACTAGAAAGAACTGAAAGCAGGGACCAGCGATGGCATAATGGTTACATCACTGGACTCCCATGCAGTTGGTCACAGTTCAAGTCCCAGACCTGGCAGCTTAAATCTCACATTGGACATGTGTACATGTATACTCAAGACTCCAAGTGGAGAATGGAGGAGAAGGGACTGCAGTGTGGCAGTGTGGCAATGCTTGGGGACTGCAGTGTGGCAGTCCTTGCCACCCCATTGGGGGATGATTTCTCACTTTCTGTCTCTTTCTCTCCAGCAAGCTCACATGCTCTATAGCAAAAATCTCTTTGTAAAAAAAAAAAAAAAAAAAAAAAAAAACACAAAGAACTGAAAGCAAAGAATCCAGCAGATCCTTGCATGCCATTATTCATTTTGGTACTTGGCACAAATGTCCAAAGACAAAACCACCTGGCAGATGAATAGATCAACAAAATGTGGCATTTATATGCAATGAAATGTTATTCAGTCACAAAATGGATTGCAGTCCTGACATGCTACGATATAGATGTGCCTTGAAACCATCATGCCACAGGAAACAGGTCACAGGAGAATGTATTACATCACTTATGCAAGGTTCCTAGAGTGGTAAAACCCACAGGGACAGAAATGGAATGGGAAGAGTGGGGAATGGGAGATTAGTTTTTAGTGGGTAGTGTTCACATTGGGATAATGAAAAACTTATGGATATGGCTGTGGAACATCACGTGTACTTAATGTCACTGAATTGTACAGTTAAAACAACTGAAATGGCAAACTTACATTTCACTAAATAAATAAAAATGGCAGTGCAGGAAGAGCAAAGTGGGGACCTGTGGCACTAGGGAAATGCTGCCCCATGTCACAAAGAGAAATCACTCTTTCAACCTGCCAACCAGTTCTTTTACTTGCAGCTGTGCACACTCCTGACCTATGTACCAAAGTTCCCTGCTCTCCAGGGCCTGAAGCCCAGCTTCCACATTGCTGCCTGCAGCACTACTGACTTTTTCAACTGGCAAACTGCAGCAGAATACTCTGTGCAAGGTAAGATGTTAGCAGCAGCATTCACTGCCCACCTGTGGCAACCTACAATGTCTCCATACTTTGCCAAATCTCCCTGGTTGAAAACCACCCCCTCTCCCAGAAGCCTTTGCTAAGTTCACTAGCTGGATCATTCCTTCCAGCTCTGCTAACACCAAGGCTGACTACTGCACCCCTGCAGGCTTCCCCAAATCCTGTCATCAAGCTCCTCGTAGGCCAAGGGTCTTCTAACACCACCTGGGCCTGAGTGGTCTCACCCAAGTCCAGCTGTCATAGCAGAAGCTCCCCTGACACTCAGCCTACCCATTACTGTGTGTGTGTATTCATGCACACTTCCCTCTGGAGGCCAAGATTCCAGTTCCTGGGACCAGCAGTTGGTGTAATGGCTATGTTGCTGGACTCCCACGTAGTCGACCGCAGTTTGAGTCCCGGACCCGGTGGCTTAAACTCACACTGGGTGTGTGTGCGTGTATGCCCAAGATCCCGAGAGGAGAATGGAGGAGAAAGGATTGCAGCATGGACATCCCTGCTGGGGGTGGTTTCTCACTTTCTGTCTCTCTGTCTCTCTTTGTCTTTCTGGTGAGCACACGTACCCTATAGCAAAAACCTCTCACTTAAAAAAAAAAAAATCCCAGTTCCTGGGCAGGGTCATGCTTCCCACACCAAGAAGCCTTGCACCTATGTAAACTGCTCTTTCCTTTCAATGTTTGCCCCAGAACACGCCTGCTGTCAGGACTTGCTGCTGTGAAAGCTCAAAGCGGAGCCTCTGACTCCTTGTCCCTACCCTCCAGGGAGCCACTCCTCCAGCCCTTGCTGAGACTGCAGAACCTCTAAATGGGCTGAGGTCTGAGCCCTTCCTGAGGGCAGGATGGGGGCTTCCTGGAGGAGGGCCTTAACCAGCAAGACTAAGAACTCTGAAGTCAAGCCACTGGGCAGGAGCCGTGAGGAACGGAGGTCCCGTTCCAGGCTGGGACAGGTCTGGGAGGCTGAGCCTTCATGCTTAGCTTCAGCTACACAAGTGTCAGTTGCTTCTCCCATTCATACCAGCTCTATGAATAGGTGGGTGGCCATCATCCTGGGACTCCATCTCTGTGGTGGCCCTTTTGACGCTTCAACTGCACTTTTTTTTTTTTTTTTTTTTTTTGAGAGGTTTTTGCTATAGGGAACGTGCGCTCACCAGAAAGACAGAGACAGAGAGACAGAAAGTGAGAAATTATCCCCCAGGGAGGATGGCCATGCTGCAATCCCTTCTTCTCCATTTTTCTCTCAGGATCTTGGGCACGCACACACACGTGCCCAGCGTGAGTTTAAGCCACTGGGTCTGGGACTCAAACCACGATCGATTACATGGGAGTCCAGCGACATAGCCATTAGGCCAACTGCTGGTCCCTCAACTGTACTTTCTTTCCTTTTTTTAAAAAAAGGAATATTTATTTAATTTTATTTACTCATCCACTTATTTTAATTTGACCAGGGAGAGACACAGAGACAGAGAGAGAGAGAAAGTGAGAAAGCAAGCCACCAGGTCCGGGACTCAAACCATGGTTGGCCATGTAGGAGTGTCCAGCACCTTAACCACCATGCCACCTGCTGGCCCAACTGTACTTTCTTCTTCTTCTTCTTTTTTTTTTTTTTTTTTAAGAGGTTTTTGCTATAGGGCACGTGCGCTCGCCAGGAAAAGAGAGAGATAGAAAGCGAGAAATCACCCCCTAGGGGTGATGGCCATGCCACAATCCCTTCTCCTCCATTCTCCTCTTGGGATCTTGGGCATGCACACACACATGCCCAGCGTGAGTTTAAGCCACCAGGTCTAGGACTTGAACCATGGTCAACTACATGGGAGTCCAGCAACATAGCCATTATGCCAACTGCTAGTCCCCCTTCAACTGTACTTTCCAATCCTAAGTCACACAGTGAACAACCAAGAGGTTGGTAGGATGGGCCTTAAACAGCTCTCTGGGTGAGGGAGGGATGAGCCCCTACCTAGAGCCACAACTGAGACCTTAGTCCGGTAATCCTCGACAGGGAAGGTTCCCGCCACTGTGCTAGAGTACAGACGCAGCCTCTGCCCAGCACCTTCCCAACTGCATAATTCCCCTCTTCTTAGAGCCTGGGCACAGGAAAGGCTGAGAAGAATGACTCCTGAGGCATCAGGGTCTGCTGGGTGAAAACTCTAGACCTGGGAATGTGGGCCAATTGGGCTTGCCTCACAGCTCCCACCGAGGCAGGCTCTGCCTCTCTGACCCTTCAGGAAGTGACAGCAGTCAGACTCGCAGGAAGGGCACCCAGGTCAGGCTGGGCACAGGAAGGTTTCCTGGGGGAGGCCAGTTCTGGGTGAGAAGGGTTTCACAACCTCATATTGCCAAATTTAGGAGATAAGCAGCAGGATGGTCAGCTAAATGAACATTTCAGATAACCCACAATTAAGTTTTTAGTACATCACAAATATCAGATAAAATATGCTACAAAACCCCTCACTGAAGGCCAGCCATGGCAGTGCAGGATTAACACAACATATATGATGCTGAATCCACACAAAAAGGTCTCAGGTGTGGGTCCTGAGGTTTCCCTCTACACACTGGGTGTTCCTGTCTGTGATCCTGGGTGGCTGAGGCTGGGGGCAGATTGTGGCGTGAAGACCCTGTTGGGGAGTGCTGTTTCCCTCACTCTTGCTGTCACTCATGGAAGAAATCAACTTTTTTTTTTAGTTAGCTATAGGACATGTGCACTCACCAGACAGAGAGAGACGGAGGGAAAGTTAGAAATCAGCCCTCAGGAGGGATGGCTATACCACAATCCCTTCTCCTCCATCCTCCTCTTGGGATTTTGGTGATTTTCAGGTCACCAGGTCTGGGGTTTACGCCAGCCAGCCAGTCATGTGTCCAACCACCTTGACCTCCATGCCACCTGCTGGCCCCCAAAAAGTAAACTTTTAAAAATAAAGTAAAAAGATACAATTCCTTTGGTCAGCTCTGTGGTCTAACGGTTAAGGGAGCTACGACACAGCTAACCGTGCAGTTTGAGTTCTGGCTCTGGAGGCTTGATAAACACATTGGCATATGTGTATGTGTGCCCCAAATTCCAGCAGGGTAGAGAAACGGACTGTGGTATGTCCACACTCCATTGGTGGGTGCTTTCTCCTTCTGTCTCTCCCTGAGGAGCTCACATTCCCTCTGGCAAAAGGAGGGAGGGAGGGAAGAGGAAAGGATGGATCCCAGGCCCTACTCCAGACCTGTGGAGCAGGAGCCCACAGGTTTGGTGAGTCTGCAAGCCCAAGGGGTACCAGATGGGGACTCAGTCCACAGGGTAACAGTGGATCAGAAGCAAGCGAAGTATCAGTCTGAGCCACGCCCCACAGGGAAGGTCCACCTCCTCTACCCAGGTAAAGCACTGACAGCTGGGAAGGAATGTCTGCAGCCCTGTCTCGCATCATTATCTTTCTGGAAAAGGAAGATGCCATTTGGCTCCCCTGCTTGTATGCAACATTATCTCTACTGCCTCATGGGACCTGCCCCTGCAGACCAAAGTCCTGCAGACAAGATCCCCTAAAGATGAGTCACATCTCCTCCCCTGATGGGGTGCACCTGAACCCTCTGGGTCAGAGGTTTCCAGGGTATTCTGCCCTCCCTCCCACATCACCAGGGTTATCTGGATCGCTAACCAAAGCTCCCTGCCTGAAACACCCCAACACTTCTGTGTATCCTCTGAACGTTTAACAGTGACTGCAGTGTTTTTTAAAAATAAACCAAGTCTATTTTGAGCCCTTATCGCACACTTGGTGACAATCACTCTGGTCTTTTCACCCTCAAATGTGCTGAGCTCCCTCCCATTCCAGGGAATTTGTGCATGCTATTGTCTCTGCCAAGACTATTTTCTTCCTTCTCAGCATAAACCTCCCTTCCTCAAGGTAGCCAACACACCCTTCTCCCTGGCAAGTCTCCGAAACATTCCAGCTCCGTGGCCATCTGAGCACTAGTTTACTGTCTACCTTCATGTGAGGGTGATGCTCTGCCTCCCTCCTGCCCATTCCAGCCCTTGTACCTAGTGAGCCCTGTGCTGGCAGCACAGACAGTATGAACTCAGGCTGGAGATGACTGCAGCATGGGTGAGGTCAAGTTCAACAAAGGCCTGGCCCCTGGTCCCCACAAAGCTCCTGCATGCACAGAATGAGCTTTGTCCACTTGACTTGAGACCCTAACACACAACCCAGCTATCCCCACACTCCTATCTGCCTGGGTGTGGGCCAGACTGCATCAGCCTAGGGCGTCACTGACCTGGACACCATCCAAGTTTTTCTGCTGCTTAGTGAAGCCCTGTGCTTTGAAACAGCAGCACACCCAGCTCCAAACCTCTCAGGCCCACAAGGCTACCAGCACCACCCAGCCCTGGCCATGCACTCATCACGTGCACACCTTTGATTGACTGAGGCCTGCCCAGTCCTTGCTTGCATATGCTGTGAAAAGTAAAGAGTTCAGGGGCCAGTAAGTAGTGTGGTAGTTAAGATGCTGGACTCCCACATGGCTGGCCATGGTTCGAATCCCAGACCTGGAGGCTTGTTTTCACTTTTCCTCTCTCTCTCTCTCTCTCTCTGGCCAAATTAAAAATAATAACAACAGAAGAAGACACCTTCATGGCTCCCGAGAACTAGTGATTTCAGGGAAATAAGAGAAATGAAGTTTTCCACTGATAATTCAGCCTCCAGCCCACAAACTCAAGTGGTAGGAAGCCTTTCAAGCCTTCTGTCTCTGTCTTGTCTCTACCTCTGTCTCTTGTCTTCTCATTTTTTGGTAATTTTTCTACTTTTTGCTTTTTTAAAAAAATACTTTTTTTTTTAAATTTTTTTCTTCTCCTTTTTTGTTTCTTGTTGTTGCTGCTGTTGTTACTCTGTTTTTCTTTCTTTTATCTCATCCCTCTGCTCTTCAATCTCCATTCACTGTGTTTGTAGACAGAGCTAAGGGAAGTATAGCCAAACATCCAAATACTATTAGGGTTAACATATTCCTCAATATCTACTGAATCTGCTGCACAAAGGGATCAAAACGGAACAGAAGAGAGATCCCAGGTCACCTCTTTCTGCACATTCCTGAACGCTCTGATTGAACTTCAAGTCTGGGAAGAAACACACCATCCATCAGATGACCAGAAATCATAAGGCCACAAGAAATATGGGAACTCAAGAAAATTCCTCTCCTCCAAGGGAAAAGAATAGCTCCTCTTCATCCATAGACAGTTTAATAGAAATCGTGGAAATGTCTGATAAAGAATTTAGAACATTCATAATGGTGAAGCTAACAGAGATGGAAGAGAAGAGAGACAATGAACTGCAGAGGAAAAAGGAGAAAGGAGAAAGGAGGTGACGAGTTCCAGGAAGTGAGGAAATTCTTGCAAGGTCTAAAAGAGGAATTACGCACTTTACAAAAGAATCAAATGGACCTGTTCAAGATGAAGGCTGTAATACAGGAAGTCAAGATCTCTCTTGAAAGTATTAAAAGCAGACTACATCATACAGAAAATAGAATCTCAGATGTAGAAGAGAAAATTGCTGGCCTAGAAAAATCCACCATAAAGATTGAGAAAATTGCCCCCAAAAATGAGAATAATATATGAGAAATACTAGACACCATCAAACATCCAAACATCCGGATAATTGGTATCCCAGAAGGCAAAGAGATTCATAAGGGCATTGATAATCTATTCCATGAAATCTTGCAAGAAAACTTTCCAAACCTAGAGAGGCACTCAAAGATCCAGTCCCAAGAAATATAAAGGACCCCTATTAGAATCAACCCAAGATCTTCTGCAAGACACATTATAGCCAGACTGACCAAAACCACAGACAAACACAAGATACTGAGATTAGCAAGAGAAAAACGGCAAGTTACCTACAAAGAATATCCCATCAGGCTAACAGCAGACCTCTCATCGGAAACACACAAGAGGAATGAATGAGAAAATATATTCAAAGTGTTAAGAGAAAAGCAAATTTCAACCAAGAATACTGTACCTGGCAAGATTATCCTTCATGTGGAAATAAAAGAACATTCTCAGATAAACAAAACCTGAAGAATTTACCAGCACCAGACCAGATCTCCAAGAAGTTTTCAAGGGAGTGCTATTATCAGGAAAATTAAATACAGACACACAGAAATAAGAGTTCAAAAACTAAGAAAATGGCCAACTTAATTGTAGGGACAAGTCTGGAGTTGAGTATTATATCCCAGAATTCAATCAGGAAGATCGAACCACAACAGAAGATAAAGTACATGAGACTTAACTGGTAAAATAGCATTTTGTGACTTCTGACTAAAATATTGCTGCTTCTCTTCTAGGCTTTGTTGTCCAGTTTTAAGAGTTTTTGTCCTGTCTTGAGCTGTCGACAGGTTCATGTCCCTAACATTTGAACAGAATACTAACCTGTTTCCAGGCTTTAAGTTTTAAGCAAATGTCCTTACCAGTTCAAAACTGCTTTTCTTGAAATACCAGCTGAACTTGCTATTGAAAAGTAGCTAGATTATAGAAATTATGTGACCAATAAAATGTGGGAGGAAAAGGAATGGAAGACAATTGTAGAAACCAGAGATAGTGTGAGAAGAGGGTGGGAAAGGGCAGAGGGTCAGACATAGGGATAAATATATATATATATATATATATATATATATATATATATATATATATAACTAGAAATGGAAAATTATTGACAATAACATGCATGATTAAGCCACTATGCAGTATATACTGGATGGGAAACCACATTTTGTATGTTGTGACGATGCTTAGGGGATGAATGTAAATTAATTTTAAAAAAGTTTCAGGAGGAAAAAAACCCATGAAAACTGTTTTTCTTGAAATAAAAAAAAATGCATTAAAAATACCTATAGCAGTAAGCTATATAGCCTCAGCTAGGTGCTTCTTTATAGTATGTTCATTCTACTCACTAAGGTTTATGCCTAAAGTCAGACTTGGACTCATGGATATGTATTTATCAGCTTGCTATTGAAAATATTTAGATTAATTGTTTTAGCAAATCAATAAAATGGGGGGAAAGGGCATAGATATCAACCATGGTATACCAGAGACAGTGTAGGAGGGTGGGACACAGCAGATGGTGAGAGATAGGGAATCAAGGATGGGAAAAAAAGCAATATACAGCAAACAAGAAATGGAAAATTATTTGTTGATAGTAACATATATGTTGATGTGCTTGATTGAGCCAATATACAAGTATTCTGGATGGAAAGCCTCATTTTGTATGCTCTAATGATGTGTAGTGAATGAGTGTAAATAAATAAATTTAAATAAAAATAACAACAAATATAAAAAAAAAAGTGAAAAGTGCAGGTTTTAGTCAGAGACTGAGCACAAGAGCAGCCCTGAACAGGTCCCAGACCTCCCATGGTACCAACCGCCAAGGTGGTGGTGAAACCCCAGTAGCATTAGCTACTCCACCACAGTGGACAGCCTGCCAGTTTGGCCCTGTATAGCCAGACAGGTTAAAGTCTAAGTTCTGCCCATGCCTCACCTGCTCTGCAACCTCATGTTCACCTGGCCTCTAGGACTCAGAGCTCCCATTGAGGGAACAATCTCCACAAGAGATATTGAGTTAGCAGAAAGCAATGGACAGTCGATGAACTTTGCCTTGCCTCACCTGAGTCCCCACTCCCACCCCTGTGGGCTCCTGACCCTGTGGTACACCAGAGGGCTGGTTTTGTGCACATCTACCTCATCCCCAAGGAAATTCATGGGGAAGCTGATCCCTTCTCCATACTGGTCAGCTCTGGGAGGCAAACTCCTGGCAGTGTGGGCCTGCAGTGACAGGGTCAGACCAAGTACAGAGGCGGATTGTGCACTACCTCAGAACAGTATCCCACAACATCCAGAGCAAGCCATCTTGAGGGCCAGGCCTCAGCACCCCTTGAAGCAGGGTGGGAAGAGGCACCCAAAGCACCCTCTGCTTGTCTCCTACCAACTGACCAGGCCAGGGTGATCCTGACAGTAGTGGTCCCCCCAGCAGCGGCTCCCAATGGCTGCTGTGTATCTCCAGCACTGTTAACTCTTCTTCCTTCAACTACACCAGAGCCACAGATGACCCTGGCACACATCAGCTCACAGGTGGTCCAGGTCATTATGATCTCCTGGCTTCTTAGTCATCCCCAAGAGCTTGCAGGGAGGAATCCCCAAACCTCAGGTTCTGCCACACCTCACTCTTTGACAGACTTCTGCTGAGACCCAACAGCATGACCTCCTCTAAAACTGTGCTTCCCTGCTTTCCCCCACTGCTCTCTTCATCCTGCACTTTTAGCCTGGTCTTGTAATGCTTGATAAGCAGGTGACCCAGTAAGACCCCACTCCTCCACACCCCACAGCCAACAGACAAGAGGTTGGTAGACTTGGCCAGGACTGGGTAGGTGGCAGTCTGCTCAGGCCTAAGAAAGGAGACTGCAGACATATGTAGTTACCCTACCACATCTATAGATATGTGCTCACACAGACTCTGCATACAGCTGCCCTGGCCTGAGCCTACAGTGTGCCCGTGGTTAGGGAGGGAACTCGTGGTCAGGTGGGCTTGTCTCCCAGGGTGCAGGCCTATGAGTGTGCAGGCCTGTGAGTGGAAGGAGACAGGCAGGAGAGGCTCCAGGCCTGGCACAATTTCCAACTGCAGATGACATGGGCTCTGCACCACTGACCCCTGCTGGCCCAGCACGGTACTGCAGACATATGGCAACAGCACCTGGCTTTGGGGTAGTCCCTTCCTACAGGCCGAAGTACAACCAGGGTAGCTAGAACCTTTATTCTGTGGTTAAGGAGCAAGCCACCAATGGCCAAGGCTAAGTGGCTGGGAAGTCCAGCATAGCCTGCTCCACAATTTAGTATGTCCACACAGTTCAGCAAGCCCCAAAGCGGTTGACAACGCCTGCTCTATGCCATGCCCCGCCCTCAGGTTCGGTTGGCTTCAGGAGGGCACTGCTGAGGGTCTGGACTTCTTTCCTCTGTGCTTGAAGCTGCGCAGTGGGTTCTGGGTCTTCACCTTCTAAGGAGGAAAAGTCATGCATTAGGTGGGGATCAGACAGACCAGTCAACCACCCATTGACCCACCCATCTTAACTGAGCCAGACAGAGCAGGCTGTGCTAGCATCTGGCAAGACCACTGGAGGCCAAGAGGTAAGGAGACCTGAAATTGTCTCGGGAGCATTTCCAGCCCACTCCATCCCATCCCTGATGCCAGATCTTTTGGGTCCAGTTCTTGGGCATCCTGTCTCCTGTCTCCCTGTCTTGAGCCAGGGTGCCTGCAAATCCTGGTGAAGAGCAATGTGGTGGCGGAGCGGGGAGCTACAGTTGTCTCCAAGGCCCCAGGACGTACCTTGGTCTTCCTACAGGAGGACGGCTTTTTCCGCTTCTTGTGAGGGCGCACGAGGCCACGAAGAGCAGGAGGAACTGAGAGAAATGCTTTGCCTCAGCGGTGGCCTTGCCCCCACAGTTCTGGCCTCCAAAGCCCCTCATGCCACCAAAGCACAAAACCAGGCAGATAGAACCTTTATTCTGTGGTTAAGGAGCAAGCCACCAAGAGGCAGTCCCCAGGAGCTAGGGAGCCCAATCTAGCCTGCCCCACAGTTCAGTCTGTCCAGGCAAGCCTTTCTCAGAACTATCTGTCCCACCTGCCCTCCCACTGACTCCAAAGCAAATTTAACTCTGATCCAGCTGACAGCTCCCACACAAGGCCACAAGGAAAGGATGTCAGCTCACTGACAACACTCTCTTTAGTCAGCCTTCTGCACATGCAGGCCCACATGACAGACACACAACAAAGGAAAGGAATTCAAGATGTGTATCTCTAAAGAAAACGCAGTGGAACTACACACAGGCCTGTAGCATCCCCTCATTGGGGCTCCACCTGGCCCACACCTCACCAGCTCCAGAGGCCCTCCGGACCTCCTGGCCACAGCCTTGGTGGGTGATTCTACCCATATGTGACAGGGAAGAATAGGTGCCCTAGTCACAGTCCAGCCTGGCCAAGGGTCTCCTCCCCACTGCCATCAGACCTTGGTCCACCCTTCTGAGTTCCACAGTCCCATCTCTGGGGGGGGGGGGGGGGGGGGGGCCTCCCTTCCCTTCACACGGACCATTCCTGACCCATTGTGCTACATGTCCGGCTCCAGTCACCTAGCTGGCTATGGTCCACCCTGGGAGGTACCCACACCTACTGCCCCTAGTCCCCCTTCACATCTCTCTCTTCTCCTTTGACCCACATGTGCTCATACCAAAGTACATATGGGGGCAGAAGAACAAGACACTTCCAGAGCTCATGTCAGATAAGGAGAGTCTCCATTGTGTTGACACGTAAAGGCTGGCTTTGGCCTGACCTGTGCCTGGGTCCTGCTCTCACACCTGCTGCTACATACCCTGGCCCCACACAATTGTGGCACTTCCCTTCAACACTGACGGCACCTGCACCCTGTGTCCCCTTTCCACTCAAAGACCCCACAGATGCCTTTGTTGGTTGGTCTGCCTTTAGCCATGGCTCCCCCAAACCCGCTCCCTCTCGGGAGCCTGTGCAGAGCTGCCTGGCTGCTCACTGGAGACTGCCTGGCCTTGGCCTTAGCTCTTGGGCCTGCCACAAGCTCTGCACTGCCTCAGTCCACACTTCCGAGGCAGCCAGTGACAGCTACCCAGGAGACGCAGACATATCTGAATGTATGAGGTCACTGGCATCCCACTCCACCCATGCACTCCAGCAAGGAGCTGGGGCCAATGAAGCAGTGCTTACCCAGGTACTCGGGGACATGGCCCAGGTGGGGTTTTACCACTGCAGGATGCAAGGGCAGGTCATGCCGCAGCAGCTGCAGGTCCCTGGGGTTGTCTTCAAAGTATGTCTGGTGGAAGCAAGCACTGCGTCAGCATCTCCGTTTGCAATTAGGCAGATGAAGAGTTTGAAAGGACAAAACCCTCCCATGTTTAGAAACTTAAAGGCACCAGAGGTCGCACTGTGCAAAGCTTTCCTCCCACCTCTGCCCCACCACCCTCCCTGCCCAGAGATAACTCCTGAGCTCATGTTGTGTTCCCCTGCGCCTGCACACACCCACTAGGATGCCATCACAGGCCTATCTCAACCCCCTCTGTGCTATGAACAGTAGAAACCACATCTTCCCACTCTCAGACATGGCAGCCCTTTCCCTCCAGCTGCATGCCTGTGGTGTGGGACGAGCTGAGCATGTTTAGTGAGCCCCCTCCAGTGGACTTGGGCTATCCCCACAGCTCTATAGCAATACTGAGATGATGTGGGCACATCCGTGACTACATAGACCCAAGAGGCCGAGGGCCTGCATTCAGAGCCAGAACTTCTAGACTGAATGGCCATGAACCTGCAGTTCTGCTGTACATGGAGAGCTTGCTATGAGGCTGTGCAGTTGGCCTTCCAGCTGAGAGGGCTGGCTGTCCAGGCAGTGCTTAGCCTGTCCTTGTCCCTGCTTCTTACCACTCTTGAAAGACACCTCCAAGCTTCACCCCTCCCCTCCACTGCCCTTACCTTGAGCTTCTCTGAGTGTAGTAGCTCCTCCTTGATCTCCTTCAGTCTGGCCTCCCTAATGGCCTGTTTAGTTACCGAGCGCATAGCATCCTGGGGGTGAAAACCAAGGTCAAGACCACAAAGTTGTCCCAAATCCATTGTGCCCAGACACTAAATAACAAGGTGCAACCCCTGGTTACTGCCCCAGCCCATGGCCCTCTGCCCACCCAGTGCCTAGCTCACCCTACAGCGATAACGGAAGCCTTCAATCTCCTCCATCCGGAACTGGTACGGAAGCAGGACTGGGGCCCTGTTCTCTGTGGAGAAGGCAGCAGTGAGGCTCCTGCAGGTTAAGGCTTAAGAAAGAGGCTTTTGCTTGCCGCCCCTGCATATCTGTCCTGGAGTGAGGCAGTAGGGGACCCAGAGCTTCCCTGGGACACTGAACATGCAGTTTGGTAGTGCCTGGTCTGAGAATAGTCTGCAACACGCTGGAGAGGGCAAGCCACCAACCCTGCATGTGGACAGCGTGGTCTGTGCACGCTGAGCCCTGGACCCACTGCCTATTTTCGCTCCTCTCCTGAGGTTTCTCTGGCCAGGGAGTATTCAAGGGCATCAAACATCTCAACGTCAGGTTAGTCAACATTCCTGAGACAAATGGCAATGTAGTACTGGACAAAACATACCTGTTTGCTCCTCTTTAGGAGATGTGTGGCTTGCCATACCTTCAGGACCAAGATGGACATCAGAAGCTGCCTATCACTCAACTGTTGTTACTGTCCTCACTAAAACAGAGGGAGTGAAGCCTAGGACGGGGCTTATACCTCCACCGAGAAGCTCCTCAATCTTGTTCAAGTGGGGCCGCTCCGCAGGCAGCACGAAGGTCAAAACTGTGCCTGGGTTGTTGGCACGTGCAGTCCTGCAGAGGAGACAGCCTAGTCTGCATACCTGGCCTGGAGGCTGCATTGCCTGCCTAAGTCCTCCATTGTGCCCCTGTCCACATGCTGGTCCACCACACTCCCAGCTCTCCTACCTGCCAGCTCGGTGGATGTAGGCCTCAGAGGTAGGGGGAAGGTCAAAGTTGAGCACGGCAGATACATGGTGGAAGTCGATGCCCCGGGCCACACCTGCCTCAGGGTCAGAGGCTCTGCAGAGATGACCAAAGTCAGTCAGATCTTCCCTCCCCGATAATCAGGTATGCTTAAGGCTCAGTCAGCAGAACTTCCTCTGAATAAAGCCTGGGACTCTAAGGTGGGAAAGATTCTCCACTGCCAGCAGTGTTCCAGGGCCTGGGCTCTCTCAGCACAGCCTAGAGCACTGACTGTGGCCAACTCTCGCCCTGACCTCAGCTCTGGGGCAAGAGCAGAACCTGCTGCCTGATGGGACAAGCTGAGAACCACTCCTAGGCCAGTCAACTCTTTAGAGGCTCAGACAAAGGGCAAGGGGCTAACTTCCCTTTCCCTTCACGTTTATCCCCACCCCACCCCAGACAACAGGCAGAGCATCTCCTGCAAGAATGGCACATACCAACAACTCAGGCACGTCTTGCTCTCCAAGTTGCTGGTGCAGCCTGCACCTTCACTCCCTTCTCTGTACCCAGGCACCTGAGTAGGAGCCTTGAGGCTCTCTGGATGATGCTACTAGCTAGGTCTAAACTTGGGTCTCTGAAGATCGTTTTTTTTTTGTTTTTTTTTGTTTTTTTTTTTTGAGAGGTTTTTGCTATAGGACACATGCACTCGCCAGAAAAGACAGAGAGGCAGAAAGCTAAAATTACTCCCCAGGGGGGATGGCCACACCACAATCTCTTCTCCATTCTCCTCTCTGGTGTGAGTTTAGCTACTAGGTCCAGGACTCAAACCATGGTTGACTACATGGGAGTCCAGCGACATAGCCATTACGTCAACTGCTGGTCCCTTGGCTTGGTTTTTCAACACCTGAAGAACAGGCTTCTGACCAGCAGATGGTATAATGATTACATCACTAGACTCCCATGTAGTTAGCTGTGGCTCGAGTCCCGGACCTGGAGGCTTAATACTTACGCCAGGTGTGTGTGTGCGCATGCCCAAGGTCCCAAGAAGAGAATGGGGGAGAAGGGATTGTAGTGTGGCCATCCCCCTGGGGGGGTGATTTCTCACTTTCTGTCTTTCTGTCTGTCTCTGTCTCTCCAGAGAGCACATGAGCCCTATAGCGAAAGAAAAAAAAAAAAAAAAGGGAAAAAGAAAGAGAACAGGCTTCTGTGGAAAGGCTAGGGAAAGAAACATGGACTCACTTGTTTGCTTTGGGACCTCGGCCCTGTCGCTTGCCCTTGACTGGAGCTCCTAGGACTTCAGCATCAGTGGCTATGACACAGTCGTAGAAGCCTTGATTGAACTGAGAGATGATGTGGCACCTGTGACCGCAGAGTACAGTAGTGTCAGCCAGGAAGAGTAAGCTCTGGGTACTCTCACTCCTGAGCGCCATCATGATCAGCACCCTTTCCCACTTGATCCTCCCCTTTAATCTCTTTCTCTCCTTAGTCCTTGTGCCTCAACTTTCTCAGCTAATAACAGAATAACAGCCAGCATTTCAGAGCTCTGAGAAATAACTCAGTCAAGTCCAGAGCCTAGTCCCTTCCAAATGCTAGAGGCAGGACATCAGCTGCATCCCCTCTCAATCTCAATTGGCAACTTATCTCAATCGCTGTACCAAGAAGCTGGCTGTGCAAACCTGGAGCGCAGTGGGAGCTCTCCATTGAGCACGCAGGAGGGGATGCTGAACTGCTCCAGGAATAGGCGTAGCCGGTAGCTCCGCTCCAGAGTGTTGACGAAGAGCAAGGACTTGCCCCGAACCAAGGACAGTTTAAGCAGGGCATAGAGCAGCAGGAATTTGTCCTCCTCAGTTTCACAGATCACCTGAAACTGCTGTAACTGGTCTGGCCCTGGCAGCTGGGATTCCTGTAACTTGAGGGTAACCTGGGGAGAGGACAGGCCTGCGGTCAGGAAAGAAAGAGAAGACAGAGATGCTATAGCCATAGGGGCTCACCAACAAAAGCAACAACATTTTACTGCAGGGCAGAGATGCCTTTAAGGATTCTTAGCACTCTATAGTTTTGTAACTTTAGAATTCAAAGTACCCTAACTATTGTAGTGTATGACAAATATAAACTATACATAAAGTGCCTCAGGAACAGAACAAATGAAAATGTACCTATGAATTATTATACTGAGACCAGCAGATGGCATGGTGAAGAAGCTGGACTCCCATATGGATGACCATGGTTTGAGTCCTGGACCCAGCAGCTTGAAAAACACCCCAGGCATGTATGTGTGCATGCCTGAAATCCTGAGAGAAGATTGGAAGATGAAGGACTGCAGTGTGGCCATCTTCCCTGGGGAGTGACTTCTCACTTTTCCTTTCAGTCTCTTTCTGGCAAGTATATGTACCCTATGTCAAAAACCTTTCAAAAAAAATTATTGATAAGGGAAGGCCTATAGCAACAGGTCTGTTCAAGGGCAAAACTGACATAAGGTAAGAACTTTGGCCTTAGAATTTTGGCAGTGTCAATTAAAATAGTCCCTGGTGCAGGGATTGATCCCATAGTGCAGCAGTTAACATACTACTCGAGAGAAGCTATATCCCACATGGTGACTGTAGTCCAAATCCCTGGCCCAGTCAGCCTGAAACACACCAGGCACCTGCATGTGTGCCTATCTGATGAACTGGAAGACGAGAAAAAGGAGATTGTGGAGTGACCAGACAACGTGAAGAATGTTCATCTTGCTCTCGCTCTCTCTCTCTAATATGTGCATGTGTGCATTCTATTGCAAAAAGAAAAAGAAAACCAAACCAAACCAAAAATTACTCAGCCCTTGGGGAGGGGTGTCTCTGTTTCTGCTTTTATGCAGAGCACAGTTTGAACTGGGAAACACACTTCCTGGGGACGTCTGAAAACATAGTGACTTTTAGCACCTTAGAACTAACCTCCCACCAGAAACACACCTGTTTCTCCCCACGCCCACAGCTATAGATGCTCTGGTGGCATCCCTCACCGGATTATGTAGCACCAGCTCCTTGAGTGCCTGAACATCCTCATTAAAAGTAGCCGACATGAGAAAAGCCTGGTAGATCCGGGGCAAGTGACTGAAACGAAACAGCCTGGTCAGACTCCAGCTTCAAGAGCCTCTAACCACAGAGGCTAAATTTGTAGCCACCCAGCTCTAAGTCCAAGCTTTTACTCATAGGTGTTTCCACCAAGAGCCACCCTATCTCTTCCTTACCAGAGGAGACTCTTGAGTTCTTCCTCAAAGCCAAAGGAAAAAAGAAGATCAGCCTCATCCACCACCAGTAGCTCCATGGAGTCACGTAGTTTCAAACTGTCTCGCTGCAAGTGGCTTAATATGCGGGATGGAGTACCCACCACGATGTCTGGCTTCTCCATCAGTACAGCTCTGCAACAGGCAGGACAATATCAGGGAGAATGAAGCAGCAGGGTCCTAGTTCTGGAGGTGCCTCTCCTGCATAAAAACTCAATCCACATCTCTGCATAACTTCATTCCCCTCAGCCCTGCTGTTTTCACCCACCTCTGTGAGGCTGCATCTTCAGCAGCTGAGACGTTGGCCACGCGGATGTCCCGAGCACAGTAGGTAGCCAGCTGCTGGATCATGGACTGGGCTTGCCGAGCCAGCTCCTTGGTAGGCACGAGAACAAGGCCTCTCACAGCCTGTTCTACCACAGGACCTGTCTACAAGAACACAAACTGAGGCTTCCGCCAGTGGCTCATATCACTGTGTGTGCTGAGGCTTTTCAGTCTTCCAGGCAACTCTCCCCATCCACGGCAACACAACCCCTGAGCTGTGGTTCATCCGTGTTGAGTCAACCCCTCACTCCCCACCACCTCGGAATGCGGAGTGGAAAGCTGTTCCCCAAGACACCAACCCTCAAAAAGAGTAACATATTCTCTGGTTCTGAAGCTACTTGACTCCTTCCTTTAGCTGTAGAACTGAGCTCTAACGTTAACTTTCTAAGCAAAAAGTAAATGCAGTGCGCCGTTTTTTACAGAAGAGAGCATGGCTTAATCAAGACTACACAAAGGTTGGCGATGGCAGAGCCTGGACCAGGGCCCAGTAACTTGAACCCAGTCCAGTGCGCCCGCCACAACAGCCCCAAGTTGTCCCAGGCCCACCGCCCGGGACCGGCCCTCCCCGCACCCCGGCTACCCACCGTCTTCCCGTGAAGAAGCAACTGCAGCATGGGCAGGGCATACGCCGCTGTCTTCCCCGAGCCGGTGCGGGCCCGGGCCAGGAGGTCCTTGCCGTCCAGGGCCAGCGGGATAGCCTTCTCCTGGATGAGCGTGGGTCGAGACCAGCCCAGGTCGGAGACCGCCTAGGAAACACCGGAATCGCAGCTCAAGCGGCGGCGGACGGCGGAGCCCGGAAGCCGCTCCCGGTCCCCCTCCCCCAAATACCTGCAGAAGTCGGGGGTCAAGCCCCATGTGTTCGAAGCCCAAGGATTCCGCGTCCTCCATGGCACTGCTGTTGACGGCGCGCACGCGTTATTTAGAACGCGTGCGGCCAAGCAAGATTAACAGCTAATCCACGCGGGAGGAGCTGTAAATTCCCGGAAGTGAGAACTTCTCTGCTTCCGGTGTTCGGGCGGGGCTCCGTAGCTGGGAGTTTAGTTCCGGATCTGCGAGGGGTGCCTGGAACCTTGGGCAGCAGCGCCCGCACCAGCAGGAGCCATCGAGGCCAACGGGGTAGGGAGTGCCCTCTGTTGCCGGTCTGCACACCGGAAACGATAGGATGTGGGATACGGGTCCCCAGGCCCACGACTGCTGGACGCGCCACCAATTGGCAGCCCCAGTTCTGGTGTTGGGTCTCTGGTGGCCCTGCACCCGAGTCTAGGGGTGAGGCAGGTCCCCCGCTGTGAGGTCGAAAGCAGCTCAGCTCCCAGCCATGAGGCTAGGGACTACTGTGATGAATGGGCTTCCCACCGAGAAGGCTGTTTGATATGGACGTTGTAGACTACAAAAACAAGATTTTTTTTAAGAATGGAATCAAGGGCGGTATTGCGGGGGAAATCACCAGAATTCTTTGTAATGTAGCCTAACTGCAGTTGGTGGGGGGCCTGATTTGTTTTGTTTTTTGAGAGATTTTTGCTATAGGGCGTGTTAGTTCACGAGAGAGACAGAGAGAAGGCAAGAAATCATCTCCCTGGGGGAATGGCAACAGCCACCATCCCTTCTCCTCCAGCCTCTTCTTGAGATCTTGGGCATGCAGCCCTGCGAGTTTAAAGGTCAGGGTCGACAGTCAAACCGCAGTTGACCACATGGGAGTCCCCAACATAACCGTTATATCACCTTTATATCATCTGCTGGTCCCAGCCTAACTGCTGTTTTTTGTTTTTGTTTTTTTAATCCTCACACTAGTATGAAACATCCTTACTCCCACAGCTGCCAGCCCACCTCTGGCTATCCCATTTCTGCTGACACACCAGTGTAGAGGGATAATGCACACCCACCTTACTCCTCACCTCACTCACCTTCCTATCAAAAATGAGCAGCAGAAGGGCCAGCAGGTGCATAGTGGTTAAGGATCTGGACTTCACATTGTCCACTGAGGTTCAAGTCCCTGACCTGACAGCTTGAAATACACAGGGCGCATGTGCAAGTGTGCTCCAAATTCCGAAGGGAACGGAGAAGGGATTCTGGCGTGTCTATCTCCCCCTGGAGGGTTATTTCTCCTGTCCCTCCCATGAGCACAAGTGCCCTATAGCAAAAATCTTCCCCCTCAAAAAAAAGAGGGGAAAGAAACCCAAAACATACCTCTCCATATAACGTATGTGCTCAGTTGTGTCTACAGCAGGACAACCCTGTGGAAACTGGGCCCATCGTCATCTGTGGCTTCCTGTCCTCTCACAACCCTGGCTTGCTCTTTTTGTTTGCTTGTTCATTTCCAGTAACCACCTAAGCAGAAGTGGGTCCCTTCAGAAGTGTGCCATACTCCCCACGTGTCTCAGCCCAAAGGTCCACCCAACCCATCTAACTAGTGCAGAGGGCATCTGAGTTAATTCTAACATGAAGAAAATTGGAAACTATTTTAAATATCTGGAGGATTGTGGCATTTACCTCACTGGACTGGTACATGGCCATCCAGAATTATAAATATGAGGAATATGTTAGAATGTTTCCAAAAATATTATATAAAAAAGCATGTAGAACTACATTGCATGTATTTTTGAGAGTAAAAACAGATACCAAGGACCTGCAGATGTAATGGTTACGTCGCTGGATCCCCACATAGTTGACCACAGTTCGAGTCCCAGACCCAACATCTTGAAACTCAAGCCGGATGCAGGCACATGCGTGCCCAAAATCCTAAGAGAATGGAGAAAGGATTGCAGCATGGCCATTCCCCCTGGAGGGTGATTTCTTGCTTTCTAAAGTCTCTTCGGTGAGCACATGCTCCCTATAGCAAAAATCTCTCTTCAAAAAAAAACAAAACAAGGAACTTGGCATAATGGCTATGTCACTGGACTCCCATGTAGTCGACCACGGTTGAAGTCCCAGACCCAGTGGCTTAAACTCACACTGGGCACATGTGCGTGTGTGTTCAAGATCCTGAGAGGAGAATGGAGGAGAAGGGATTGTGGCGTGACCATCCCCCCTGGGGGGTGATTTCTCGCTTTCTGTCTCTATGTCTCTCTCTGTCTGTCTGGCGAGCGCACGCGCCCTATAGCGAAAAACCTCTCCAAAAAAAGAAAAGTTATGGGACCAGCAGTTAGTGTAATGGCTATGTCGCTGGACTCCCACGTAGTCGACCGCGGTTCGAGTCCCGGACCCGGCGGCTTAAACTCACACCGGGCACGTGTGCGTGCGTGCCCAGGATCCCGAGAGGAGAATGGAGGAGAAGGGATTGCGGCGTGGCCATCCCCCCTGGGGGGTGATTTCCTGCTTTCTATCTCTCTGTCTCTCTCTGTCTGTCTGGCGAGCGCACGCGCCCTATAGCAAAAACCTCTCCAAAAAAAGAAAAAAAGAAAAAAAAGAATAAGTTAAAAAAAAAAAAAAAGAAAAGTTATGATTTTGGCGAGGGACTAAGAAACTAGGTATTAAATTTCCTGGATGGTTCCTTGCTGACATGTTGCTTACTTGATTGACCTTTGTGAACAGTTGAGCAATCAGCCAGTCCATTCCCATAGGCCCAGGAGGGTGGCTTGTCCAACTGAGTCCTAGCACTGAGAGTCCAAACTGAAGTGCATTCCAGGCCACCCACACATGCAGTCCAGGCCAAGAATCTTCCCCCTTTCCATTTGTGCACCCCCCAGCCCCCACCCACAACCTCTTATTTTGTCTCAAACATAGGTACTACAACTCATTTTATTTTACTGGAAAAATCCATATAAAGAACCAAATCTGGTTCCCTTAAAGAAAACATTTACCACAGTTTAAATAACCGTTCAGGAAAGAAGATGGGTTAAGGGTGCACTGCCCCATGCTGTCATCACCTTACCTCCAACTCTGCAGCCCTATGGGAAGGGGACCACAGGTGTCCAAGAGAACTCTGCTTGGCCCTCAGATACAGCCCCGAGAGCAATTGTAATGTCTGCTTTCTGGCCCACAAACTGCTGAAATGCTATGAGCAGCCACAGTGGTTATCAAAAATGTGTGAATAAAGAGAATTCACAAGGACTGCATTGGGGTTTCCAGCTAGTTACAGGCAGTAACACTCAACCAGGAAGGAAAATATATAATTTATCAAAAAATAGTTCTAATATATAGAAAAACATCTCAATCCTCTGGGGCAAGACCTACCCCTTATTTACATTGACAGAGCCACTGTATGAACCCAGGGCTGTTCAGGGAGCAGTGAGGACGTCCTCCTTTGTGGCCATGCCAGTTGCCTACCGCATGAGCAGAAGAAGAGAGTGCAAAAGGTAAAAGAGGTTTTCAGTTTGATCACTGTGTGTGTGGACAGAGGGGAATCACTGGAGGTAAAAGCAGCAAGGCAGCCTAGGTTAGTTTCAACTCCTTACAAGCCTGAAGACAGATTTTTGAAAGCTTGGACCAATCTCCTGTGTCCTCAAAAACCAGGGTCAACAAGTGGCTGCTCTGAATGGTTTGTTGCTAAGGAACCCACATGACTTAAATTCTTTTTTCATTTTTTTTCCCTCAAAATCCAAGTGACTATGAGATTGGGTGGGGAAAGTACCAAATAACTGAGGTGAGAAGGAATGGAGAGGGCACTACACCAGCTTCTTGGCCTCGAAGAAGCTCTTAAGGTGACGCATCTGCCAAATGCCAGTGAGGATGAGGATGACCGTCTGTGCAATGGACCACCACAGCACCCTCTGATTGGTGCTCTCGCTCGTCAGACGAAATCGCTCCTCACGATACTGCATGGGGCAAACACAGGGTTAAATGAGCAAGAAACTGGTCTCAGACTGTTGTAGGTCCCACTCTGTGTACTCAGCTCTAGGACCAAACGCCTTCTGGAATACCACCTGTGATTTCAGTAAGGGTGCTACTATCTCCTCACAGAGAAAGCTCTGAGGAAAGGATGGTGCAGCCTGTCAAGTGTCTGTTAGGACTGATATCCTGCTCCCACCATTTATGTTTGTTTGTTTTAGAAACAGGGTGTCTTGCTGTGTTCCCCAGGCTGAAAAACTGGCCTGCCTCAGCTGCCCAAGTACCATGGATTAGAGATGTGTACCACCATGCCTTGCCACTCATACTATTCTTTTTAATAATATTTTTAGGGTTATCTTATTTAACTTTATTTATTTATTTATTTTAATTTGACCAGAGAGAGAGAGAGAAAGTGAGAAAGCAAGCCGCCAGGTCTGGGACTCAAACCGCAGTCAGCCATGTGGTACTCCAGCACCCTTAACCACTACGCCCTGCCGGCCCCATAGTCATACCATTTTAAACAAGATCCCAAGGAAAACAGGTAGGTCATAGCTATTAATAGAGTGCAAACTGTCCTCTGTTCACTTTATCTTATAAAGCTTAAGAATTACTATCTAAAGCAAAATGTGGTATATACATACGATGGAATATTGTTCAGCCTTAAAAAGGAGTGAAGTTTTGTCACAAGTTACAACATAGAGGAACCTTGATGACATTATGCTCAATGAAATAAGCCAGTCAAAAGGACAAAAACTGTATGATTCAGTTACATAAAGTGGTTAGGATCATACAGGCAAAAAGGAGAATGGGAGCAAAGAGAGAAGGAGATGGAGAGTTATCATTTAATGTATGGAGTTTCAGTTTGGGAAGATGAAAAAGTTCTGGAGGGGCTGGCAGATGGTGTGGTTGTTAAAGGCACTGGACTCCCACATGGCTGACTGCAGTTCAAGTCCCAGACCTGGCGACTTGTGCTCTCTCTCTCTCTGTCTTTTCTGATCAAACTGAAAAATAATAATAATAATAATAAACTTAAGGAAAATTTTTTTAAAAGAAAAGTTCTGAATATGGACAGTAGTGATGATGGCACAACATTACAAACATGTTTCATATCATCGAATTGTACACTTAGAAACAGTTAAAGTAGAACCAGTAGGTGGCCGGGCACTAGACTCCCACACAACTATGGTTCAAGTCCCGAATCTGGTAGCTTGCTTTTCTTACTTTCCCTCTCTCTTTCTCTGATGAGCACACATGCCCTACAGCTAACTAAAAGATAGTAACAATAGGAATAATAATTTAAAAAAAGCCCAACTACCTAGACCGACATCCTCCATTCTATCCTCTAAAAAGCTGACCATCTCAGTCAGGAAGGTCCAAAGCACAAACTCCAAGTTGGTACTATGGGTGTAAAGGTCAATTACCACCTCCAAGTACCATGGAGATATGCCCTTACCCTTTGGTAATCTTGCTCCTTCTGGATCTGCTCCACTTGGTCAAGCAACTGGCGGGCTCGGAGCTGCAGCTCAGTCAGCTTATCCTTAGCAGCAATCTCAGGGTAGTTGTTGGCGTGCTCCCCAACCTGGATGTCCAGGTGCACGCGCTGCAAGGAAACCGGTGTCTGAGTGGTGGGGTCTCCCGCTTCTACACCAGGCTATGGTTGTGCGGCAAAGGGCAACATCTGTCTCCCTAGTTCTCCCTGTGCCAAAAAGTGTCACAAATAATGATAGCGACAAATCAAAATCTGGGGACAGGTGGGAGACTCCAAGCTGCACTTGGAAAGTCCTCTTACCAGTCTGCCACCCGCAAAGAGGGCCATCCTGGTGGAATTGGAGTGCAGGCAGATCTGGTGGTCGCCAGGTGTGTGGGAAGTGAAGGTGAAGCGACCCTCGGAGCCGTACTGCCTCGACAGCACCACCTGTAACGCAGAAGAGGAGGCCTCAGTGTGCTGGGGGAAGTGCAGGCCCGGCACCGGCCAGCCCAGCTGGGTGACTTCACGCCTACCTTGCCATCGGGGTCCTTCACCTCCACATGCATGCCCAGGCCTGGGGTTGAGGGCAGGAAGACCTCCTTCTGCTTGTCCCACATCTGGGTGCGATAGTTGCCTGCAGGGCACACACACGGTCACGCGCGGCCTCCCGGAGCCGCCCCCGACGAAGCCCAAGTGTTCCGGGCACCCCCAAGCGGGCCCCTGCTCGGAGCAGAGGCGCCGCTGAGGGACAAAGGGCCTCTCCCCCTCAGCCCGCCTGACCGATGACCATAGTCTCGTCGGGGATCTCCTCGATGAAGCAACGCTTCTCGGTCTCGCCGATGTGAAAGTAGAGCCCACGGGCGCCCGCAGCGCATAGCGAGAGAAGCAGCAGCGCCACCCGCCCCATCGCCCGCCGAGGCCGGGCGCCGACACCTGCCATCGCACCTCACAGCCCGCGCAGGCGCGCTTGTTGCCACTCTGCGCACGCGCGCCACCCCGCGCCCAGCAACGTGGAGGAGCGATAGCGCACGCGCGGTAACGCCCACTTGCTTTCTCCTCCCCCATTCGTGCCCTCTGCGCCTGCGCAGCAGTTACTCCCTCTGTCCCAGGGCTAGGTTTCCTGAGTCGAGCTTTCTAGATGTACGCGGTAGTGACCTGGCCTTGATGGGTCCCGGTGCCAGAAACTCGCCTGCAGGGAGCCTAGCGCGGCCCTCGGACCCCTTCCAGGCTACATGCAAACAGAAAGCTTGTGATGTCTTCTTGGCTCCGTGGCTGGTGCCTATCCGCCGGTGGGAACTAAGACACAGGAGGGCGTTGTGGCAGCCATTGGGAAGCTGAGGCCAGCCAGAGCAATGTAACCTGACCTTCTCTGGAGGGAAAAATAAAGACAAGGAATGACGTACATCCCCCCTGTTAAACGCATGCACCCTATGACAGATTTTTTTTTTTTTTAATGAAATTGTAGGTTTTGGCATGAGGTCTCCTAAATGCTAAATGTTCATTTAGCTTACTACTTTTTACTTGCTGAACTAGACAACAAAGCACTTTCTTTCCTTTTTTTATTTTTTTATATCTAGAGAATTTTTATTTAATTTGACTAGAGAGGGACAGAGAGAGAAAGCACACCACCAGGTCCAGTACTGGAACTGGGGACTGCCATGTGGGAGTCCAGCGCCCTTAACCACCACGTCACCTGCCGGTGGACAACAAAGCACTTTCTAAGTACACTAAGCAGTCAAGTGGCCATGCCTGATCTCTGTCCCAGTTTGGCAGCAGTGCTCCAGGTTTAAGTGACCTACCCTCCCTGTTCCCTGTTGCCCTCTCCCTTCACAACCTCTCTGCCTCATTCTCCTTTCTTTCTTTGAACAAGCTGAGGCAGGAGTTAGATCCTATTTATAGGCAGATAGGATAAGGGGGCTTCTAAGAAAATCAGAGCTGGTGCACTGGAAATCTGGGGTAAAAAGAAAAAGAGAGGAGTGGAAACAAGATGAGTGGGGTCCTGGGCCGGTTTATATTCCCTAGTTACAGCACACCCTTTCTGTGTAGAGGAAGAGGGAAAAACTAGAAAGTTACATTCTGAACATGGAATTAGAGCAAAGGAAGGTTGAAACCGTTTTTAGGTTTTTGTCAAGAGAATTTTCAAATAGACAAGCATAGAGAGTTCTCTTAAAGTAAGTTTTATTTATTTATTTACTTATTTAACAGAAAGAGAGGGAAAATGAGAAATCACCCTCCAGGGGCAATGGCAATGCTGCAATTTCTTCTTTTCCAGTCTCCTCTTGAGATTTTGGACACATGCACACACACCTGACGTGATTTTCAAGACATGGGGTCTAGGACTTAAACCACACAGTCAACCATGTGGGATCCAATCACTGTAACCTCCACATCTCCTACGGGCCCAATAAACTTCTATATACTTGTCAACCTAAGGGGAAGGCTGAAGCAAAGTAAAGAGAAAGAATTTATTTGGGCCAAGGTTGGGCCATCACTGGGGCATGCCAAAATCCAACTTTTCCTGAATAAGATGTGTAATGTGTGTAGTCTTACAGATTTCAGGATGATTTTATTTTTTTATTTTTGGAGAAGTTTTTTTTTTTTTTTGGTATAGGGCGCGTGTGCTCGCCAGACAGACAGAGACAGAGAGATAGAAAGCGAGAAATCACCCCCCAGGGGGGATGGCCATGCCGCAATCCCTTCTCCTCCATTCTCCTCTCAGGATCTTAGGCATGCATGCACACGCTCCCGGCGTGAGTTTAAGCCACTGGGTCTGGGACGCAAACCGCGGTCGACTACGTGGGAATCCAGCGACATAGCCATTACGCTAACTGCTGGTCCCCTTCAGGATGATTTTAAAAGCACAAATCACAAATTGATGGGGGGGAGTAGCCAGCAGGCTTGGGCAGCCGTTCTGGCTAAATTCTATGACAAAAGCAGCCAAGTGATCTCATGGTCACCTAGTATTACTTTACTTTATGTGAAACTTAGCATGGACACAGTGAGTCTCAAAGGTAAAGAAGGAACGTATGTGGGCAGTAAGGATGAATCCCAACCCTAGAGACTTGAAAAGCACACTGGGCATCTGTGCACATGCTCAGGACCCTGACAGGATGGAGAAATGGAAGAAATAGAAGATGCAGCACAACTAGGTCCAATGCAGGGACGCACTTTCTTTTTCTCTCTATTGTGAGCTTGCACATGCCCATGCACCCTCCAGCAAAATAAAAAATTAAATCCTAATGGTCTTTAGTTTTTGTTTTTGCTTTTGCTTTTTCATTTCGTACACTCGCTGCCCTGGATACAATATCAGCCATTTCTCTAAGGTGTGCTAATTCACTTCACTGAGAAATGGTATTTATATTGGTAACTTTTCTTTTTCTTTTTTTTTTTTTTTTGGTGAGAGAAATTTTAGCTATAGGGCTTGTGTGCTCAGGGCATGCACACTCACCAGAGACACAGAGAAAATGAGGAATCACTCCCCAGGGAGAATGGCTACCATCCTTTCTCCTCCTTTTTCCTCTTGGGATTTTGGGCATGTATCCACATGTGCCTGGTGAGTTTCAAGCCATTAGGTCCAGGACTTGAACTGTGGTCGGCCATGTGGGACTCCAGTACCACAACTACTATGCCATCTGCTGGCCCCTGTATTATTAACTTTGTATCATTTTCTTTCTTTTAGTTTTTTTTGCCATAGGGCAGGTACACTTGGTGGACAGAGACAGGAAAGAAACAGTGAGAGGGAAAGTGAGAAATCACCCCCCCCCGGGGGGGGGATAGCCACACCACAATCCCTTCTCCTCTTGGGATTTTTGGGCACACATGTCCATGCACCTGGTGTGATTTTCAAGCCATTGGGTCTAAGATTTGAAAATGCTGAGAGTTGACCAACTGATGGATAATTTTAAAAAGATTGCATTTGACACTGTCAAAAACTTATCTCAGGTAATCTCATTGCTGGTGGTGAGGTGATCTCTGCTGGTATTGGTCCAGGTGCTCTGTCTAGGCTGCCCGTCTTCACTCCTTTAATAACGTGGTGAGCAGCCAGATATCATAGTCCTTGTCCTAACAGGAACACAATGGCTACCAAAACAGACAAAATCCTGTCTTCGTGGCTTTGTCTTGATTACTATCTACAAATGAACAAGAAAAATAAACACATAACAGGAGCCAGCAGGTGGCAAGGTGGTTAAGGGGCTGGACACTCCCACATGGCCAACCACAGTTTGAGTCCTGAACCTGGTAGCTTTCTCTCTCTCTCTCTCTGGTCAAATTAAAAGAAATGAATGAATGGATAAATATATAAACACATAACATATGAAACTGTGATAAGCATCAGAGAAATGAGGCAGAGAAGAGGAAAGGGGATGCAGTGGGTTGAATGGTGGCACCCAGAAGATGTATTCCTGTTTGAATCCCTGGACCCTGTCAGTATGACCTTACTTGGAGAAAGAATCTCTGCAGATGTAATTATGTTAAAGATTTTTTTAAAAACACTTTTTTATTTTTAAAGAGATTTTTGCTATAGGGCCCTTGTGCTCCCTAGAGAGAAAGATGGACAGAAAGTGAGAAATCACCCCCTGGGGGGATGGCCATGATGCAATCCTTTTTCTTCCATTCTACTCTTAGGATTTGAGAGACTGATACAGACACACCTGTCTTGAATTTCAAACCACTGAATCCAGGACTCAAATTGTGGTCAACCATATAGGAGTCTAGTGATGTAACCATTATGCCACCTGCTGGTTCCTTAAATTAAGGATTTTGAGGGAACCAGCAGTTAGCGTAATGGTTATGTCACTGGACTCCCACGTAGTCAACCGTGGTTCGCGTCTCGGACCCGGTGGCTTACAACTCACGCTGGGCGCGTGTGCGTGCGTGCCCAAGATCCCGAGAGGAGAATGGAGGAGAAGGGATTGCGGCGTGACCATCCCCCCTGGGGGGTGATTTCTCGCTTTCTATCTCTATGTTTCTCTCTGTCTGTCTGGCGAGCGCACGCGCCCTATAGCGAAAACCTCTCAAAAAAAAAAAAAAAAAAAAAAAATTAAGGATTTTGAGACGCAATAATGCTGGATTAACCAGGTGACCCTAAATCCAATGACAGGTGCCTTCTCCCCACCCAGGAGTTTTTGCTATAGGGCACATGCGCTCGCCAGAAAGACAGAGAGGGAGACAAAGAGACAGAAAGTGAGAAGTGAGAAATCAACCCCCAGGGGGATGGCCACACTGCAATCCCTTCTCCTCTCTTCTCCTCTCAGGATCTTGGGCATGCATGCACATGCACCCAGCGTGAGTTTAAGCCACCAGGTCCAGGACTCAAACCATGGTAGACTACATGGGAGTCCAGCAACATAGCCATTACGCTAACTGCTGGTCCCTTAATTATTTTATTTAGCTTTATTTATTTTATTTGACCAGAGAGGGAGAGTGAGAGAGCAAGAGAGTGCACGTGAGAAAGGATAGTGAGAAAGCAAGCCACCAGATCCTGGACTCGAACTGTGGTCGGCCATGTGGGAGTCCAGCACCTCTAACCACCACACCATCTGCTGGCCCCGATGGGTGTCCTTATAAGAGACACGGAAATAACCTCACATCCACTAGGATGGCTCTTCTTTTTTTTTTTGAAGAATTATTTTAATTTTATTTTATTAATTATTGTTTTAATTTGACCAGAGAAAGAGACAGAAAGAGAAAGTGAGAAAGCAAGCCACCAGGTCCAAGATTTGAATCATGGTCAGCCATGTGGGAGTCCAGCGTCTTTAACCACAACGCCACATGCTGACCCAGGATGGCTCTTTTCTTTTTTAAAAAATAATTATTTACTTAAGGGACCAGCAGTTAGCGTAATGGCTATGTTGCTGGACTCCCACGTAGTCGACCGCGGTTCACATCCTGGACCCGGTGGCTTAAACTCACGCCGGGTGTCTGTGCATGCGTGCCCAAGATCCTGAGAGGAGAATGGAGGAGAAGGGATTGTGGCGTGGCCATCTCCCCTGGGGGGTGATTTCTCGCTTTTTATCTCTCTGTCTCTTTCTGTCTGGCGAGTGCACACGCCCCATAGCAAAAACCTCTCAAAAAAAAAAAAAAAGAAAATTATTTACTTAATATTATTCATTGGACCAAAGACACACACACATACACACACACACACACACACACACACACAGAAGGAAAGTGAGAAAGCAAGCCACCAGGTCGGGGACTCAAACCATGGTTGACAATATAGGAATGTCCAGCACCTTAACCACCTGCTGGCCTAGGATGGCTCTTTTTTTTTTTTTTTTTTTTTTTTTCAGTTCAAACTAATTTTCCTTTTATTAAAGTCCAAGTTCCCATTTTATGGTCTCAATAAAGGAAAACTTGTTCAAATAAGGTAATATGTTATCATCAGTATTTCCAAGGGACTGTTTACAATCAAGTAGCAACAGCAATAAATCCTTGAGAGGCCCATCCATGGGCTTTTACGCTTTGTCAAGACCCAGTTCCTCTGGAGTGGAGATGCCCAATTCATTTAAAGTTGGCCTAAGTTCCTGGATGACATAGGGGTAGATTTCCTTATGTGGTCCTGCTTTGTCCTTAACAACTTCTAGGATGCGAACTGCACTGGCAAAATCATTTAACCGTCTGCACGCCCTCAAGGCAGCATCAATGATTTTGGGGTCTGGAACCAGATCATAGCCAACCAGCGTGTTCATCCCTTTATGCAATTCCCAGGCATCTATGTCCAGCTTGTTGAAGTACGTCACCCAGCGAGCATCAAATTCCTCATCTGTTTCTCGTGTGACCCATGGGAGTAGCAGCAACTGGCCTGGATGGCTGCGACGGGTCCGGGGTCGGGGCGCAGTGCAGGAGGATCCGAGGGCGGGCCTGGGCGGCTGCGGCCAGAGGCCAGGGCGCAGCGGCAGAGAGCGGCACCCAGCATGACAGCGATGACCGCGCGTGGGCAGAGGCTTAATAGAAGCCCGGCTCTTTTTTTTTTTTTTTAAATAAAATAAAATAAAGAAATAACGAGGATTTAAAATTTAAAATAGATGGGACCAGCAGGTGGTGTGGTGGTTAAAGCGCTGTACACTCCCACATGGCCAACCATGGTTCAAGTACCAGAGTGCTGGTGGCTTGCTCTCTCTCTCTCTCTCTGGTCAAATTAAAATGAATGAACGAATAAGTAAAATTAAATTAAAACAATTCTTAAAAAAAGAATTATTTAATTTTACTTATTCATTCATTCATTTTAATTTGATGAGAGAAAGAGAGAGAGAAAGTGGGAAAGCAAGCCACCAGGTCTGGGACTCGAACCATGGTCGTCCATGTGGGAGTGTCCAGTGCCTTAACTATCATGCCACCTACTAGTCCCTAAATAAATAATTCTTTAAAAAAATATAGAACTATTATGTAATTCAGTAATGTCAAATCTACTTTATATCTAAAGGAAATGGAAGCAGTATCTGGAAGAGATACTTACACTCCCATTTTCATAGTAGTATTATTCACAATAGCCAAGATGTAACAATGTAAATGTCTACTAATGAATGGATAAATAAAATGAGGACATTTTGGTCAATAACATAAATCAATCACAAAAAGACAAATACTATATCAACATGAAGACGCTAAAGTAACCAAAATTAGGCCAGATAGTAGTGTGGTGGTTAGGGTGGTAGATCCCACATAACCAACTCTGTGGTTTGAGTACTAGACCCAGCAACTTGAGAAGCACACTGGGTACATGTGCATGCGTGCCCAAACTCCTAAGGGAAGGGAGAACTGGAGAAAGGATGGTGGCATAACCATTCCTCATGGGGAGTGCTTTCTCACCTCTTCTCTCTTACTCTCTGTCTCTCTCTGGTGAGTACATATGCCTCTGGCAAAATTAAAAAAAAAAAAAGTAACCAAAATTAAGGCTTGCCCCATACCCCAGGGAGCTGGATCCCACATGGCTGACCATGGTTCAAATCCCAGCCCTGGAGGCTTAAAAAACACGCTGGAATGTGGGCATGTAAGCTCGAAATCCTGACTGGATAGAGAAATGGAGAAGGGATTGCAGCATGGCCATCACCTCTGGGGGGTAATTTCTCACTTTCTCCGGCATGTGCCCTATAGTAAAAACTTAAAGAGAAAAAAAAGAAAATAAGAAAACCAGCATTCTTGGATCCTTTGCCTTCTCCCAGTCTCCAGATTCTTGTCTCACATCTTTTTTTTTTTTTTGGAGAGGTTTTTGCTATAGCGCGCGTGCGCTCACCAGACAGAGAGACAGAGAGACAGAAAGCGAGAAATCACCCCCCCCCCAGGGGAGGGCCACACCACAATCCCTTCTCCTCCATTCTTCTCTTGGGATCTTGGGCACGCACGTACACACGCCCAGCATGAGTTTAAGCCACAGGGTCCAGGACTCGAACCGCGGTTGACTACATGGGAGTCCAGCGACACAGCCATTATGCTAACTGCTGGTCCCTTGTCTCACATCTTGAACCAATTTTGTTGTTACAAGCACTCACATGTCCTAATTAAAACAAAACAAAGCAAAAATAGGTGGTTTATTGGTTAAGATGCTAGACTTGCACATGGCCGACTACGGTTAAGTCTCAGACGCGGTGGCTTTCTTTCTTTCTCTCTTTGGTGAGAAGAAGTGTCCTACAGCAAACTTAAAAAATAATAAAATTCATTAACTTAAAAACAAAACCTACCGGGACCAGTAGTTGTCATAATGGCTATGTCGTTGGACTCCCATGTAGTCAACCGTGGTTCAAGTCCCGGACCAGGGGGCTTAAATTCACGCCGGGCACCTGTGCGTGCATGCGTGCCCAAGATCCTGAGAGGAGAATGGAGAAGGGATTGCAGCATGGCCATCCTCCCTGGGGGGTGATTTCTTGCTTTCTGTCTCTGTCTTTCTGGCAAGCACACGTGCCCTATAGCAAAAACTGTCTCCGCAAACACACACACACACACACACACTACCTTTTACTTTGCCTTTCCCTTTTAGAAAGTGTTCGGTATTGGGGCCAGCAGGTGGTGTGATGGTTAGGACCGCTGGATTCCCACATGGCCAACTGGGGTTCAAGTCTTGAACCTGGCAGTTTGCTTTCTTGCTTCCCTTTTATTTTTTTTTAATCTCTCTCTGGTCAAATTAAAAAGTAATCATAATAAATGGAATTAAATAAATAATTATTTAAAATTATTTAACTTTATTAATTATTATTTCTTAAATAATTATTCATTTAATTCCATTTGTTATTATTTTTTAATTTGGCCAGAAAGCAAGTAGCCAGGTCCAGGACTGGAGTCAGCCATGTGGGACTCCAGCGCCCTTAACTACCACTCCACCTACCGCCCCAATTATTATTATTTTATAATTTGACAAGAAAATAAGCCTCCAGGTACAGAACTCCAACCAAAGTCAGCCATGTGGGAATCCTTAACCACCATGCCACTTGCCAGCCCCAACAATTCTTTAAAACAACAAAAAAGTGTTAAGTATCATACCAGCTGATGGGTCGCACAGCCTAGGTGTGACTACTAGCCCAGTTTCAGGTATTTGTGTCTGCTATGGAAAATCACCCACTGTCTGCTGCTGTGTCACAGACTTTATGTTGTTGGGGGAGCATTTGCTACAGCCTGGAACATTATTTCCCTAGTGTTGGTGACGTGGGTACCATCGTTCTTTTTTTTTTTTTTTCTTTTTTTGGAGAGGATTTTGCTATAGGGCGCGTGCGCTCGCCAGACAGACAGAGAAAGACAGAGAGATAGAAAGCAGGAAATCACCCCCCAGGGGGGATGGCCACGCCGCAATCCCTTCTCCTCCATTCTCCTCTCGGGATCTTGGGCACGCACGCACACGCGCCCGGCGTGAGTTTAAGCAGCCGGGTCCGGGACTCGAACCGCTGTCGACTACGTGGGAGTCCAGCGACATAGCCATTACGCTAACTGCTGGTCCCACCATCGTTCTTTACAAACATCCAGTTCATATAAAGTAGAACTGTTTATTACAAAACACAACTACAGCGGCCAGCAGGTGGCGGAAGGGTTAAAGAACTGGATTCCCACATGGCTCACTGTAGCAGTTCGAGTCCAGGACCCAACGGTTTTAAATTCATGCCCCAAATCCTGAGAATGGAGAAGTAGTGACTGCAATATGGCCATCCCCCTGGGGGTTGAGTTGTCAGTTTCTGTCTCTGTGTCTCTCAGGCGAATGCACAGGCCCTATGGCAAAAAATCGCTCTCAAAACTAAAAACGAAAACAAATCTGTCATCCTAAACAGGAACACCAGTATTCCTTGCCATAAATACCTAAGATAAAATGTCGACATCACAAAGACAAAGCAGTTTAAGATCTAGCTTTAGGGACCAGTAGGTGGCGTGGTGGCTAAGGCGCTGGACAGTCCCACATGACCACTCATGGTTCAAGTGTCAACCTGGTGGCTTGCTTTCTCACTTTCTCTCTCTCTGGCCAAATGAAAAGTAAATGAATGAATAAATAAAGTTTTTTAAAAAGATCTAGTTTATATTATTGCCCACCAAAAGCCTGGGGCCTAAGGTCTAACTTCTTTGTCAAAAAAAAAAAAAAACGTAAAGGGGCAGTCGAGGCCACTCAAAAGCGAGGCTTCTCCCTAACTGCAATGAAAACAGTAACTGCAAGGGACGAGCTTTCTGGGCATGTGATACCCTATTTCATCAGTTTTGAGATACTGCCTTCCCCAAGTTTCCTGTGAAATAGGGAGCATCCTACGATACCGAGTGAGAGAGGCGAACGAGCAGGGTCGCGTCCCCGACTGGGAAGCCAGATTCAGCAGGCTAGGCCTTGAGGAGCTAGAAAACCCCGCCAGGGCATTACTCCGCGGGCCGAGCGAGCCACAGGGGGCCCTGTGCTTTAGTAAGTATCCGTTCGTGAGTTCCTAGCAGACATCTCATTCTTACACCAACAGCAACACAGGAAGTTGCAGCTAGTCCGCCCAGGCATTGCCCCGGGTTTCCTCACTCAGCCGGCTCCCGGGCGCCGGCGCAGCTCTGTGACGTCGCTATCTCATCCTCCGGCTCTGTGACGCAAAGGCCCCGCCTACCGTGGGTGGGCCTCGCCCTCCGGGCAGGGCTACGTGCTGACGCCACACGCCGGGGCGGGGCTGAGAGTTTGGTGCCCCGGAGTAGGGTGTCGGCGCCTCATTCGGGTGGAGCCGCACCGCAGACAGGTAACCGTGCGCTGCCTCCCGGCTCGTTCTGCTCCTGGGAAGCGCCGCGCCCGCCAGCCTAGGGCCGAGAGTCGCGGCACAGGGCGCAGGCCCCCGCGCCCTTGGCGGCGAGGGCGCCGCGGTGACAGGGAGCGGAGCTGGATGGAGCAGGCGGAGGAGGGCGGTGGGCGGGGCCAGACCTTGACGGGCGGACGTGACGGCCAATGGCGCGGTAGGGCCCGCCTGGCGGGCGGAGATTGGCGGGCACGGCGCGCGCCCAGGTCGCGCGGGGCGCGGAGCGGCGCGCCATTGGGCGAGGCGAGCGGGTCAGGCGGGAGAGGGTGGCGCGGCGCGGCCAAGCCGGGGTGACCCCAAGGTCGCGCGGCAGCCTCCGCCCGCTAGGGCCTTGCTGCCATCCGAGGTTCTCGAGAACTGGGCCGCGCTACCCCGAGGTCACCTTGCAGTGACCAGCCCTCGCTGCCCCGCAGCTTGGAGGCCGTCTTGGGACCTCCGGCTCGCTAGTGTCGTAACCTTCCCGCGGTCTCTGCGCCCCAGCCCCGCAGCCCTGTATGTTGCGGAGCGACGGTGCTGCGGCGACGCGCCCACCTGGCCCGAATCGTGTGGCGCGATTGTGGCTTCCAAACTAGAAGGGCTTGGTGTTGGACAGCTGGAAAGGACCCTACGTATACTTTTCACATTTTGGTTACTAACAGCTTTATAGAGATACAGTTCATATAATATACTGTCTACCCATTTATACTGCACGGTTCAATGGTTTATAGTAGATTTGCAGTCATGCAACAGCCCTGCAATTCGGTCTCTAAAAGGCTGACTTGATCTCAGATTGAAGTACTTATACTTGAATCTCTGTTGATTTTATTTAAATCGAATAGTTTATTAAATATCAAATTACATATTTACCATGTTTATCACAAAGGAGTGATCTCTCTGTGTGTGTTTGTCTATTGATTTCTTTCATGAGCCAGACACAAATAGGCATCCCCTGCAGGGTCTCCAAGCTGCCATCCACCCCAGTTTCAGCCAGCCTGTATCGTCCCCTGCAGGGTCTCCAAGCTGCCATCCACCCCAGTTTCAGCCAGCCTGTATCAGTGTACATTGCCAAGTGTGTTCAGGGAATTCTCAGGTCACAAACCGAGAACTTTCCTCATGTGGGTCCAGTTGCATCACCGCTATGCTACTGTCAGGCCTGGAAGCAGCTTTTAGCTAGTTTCATTTCTCCTTGTCCCCATTTGAAAAATTTACAGTGCCATCTAGATTTTTAATTTTTAGGTAGTTTTTATTTTGCAATAATTGTACTAATTATTAAAAAACTATTTTGAAGAGTAGTAAAATACAGAGAAGTTATACATGCAGCTCTAATGTATGCTCTTGTTACAAATATAATAGGAGAAAGTCCATGTCCTTCACCCACTTTTCTCCAGTTGCAGAACTATAGTAAATATCACAACCGCGTATTGACCTTAGTAACCTTCAAGATAAAATATATTTTTCTGTTACTCCATGGTTGCTTCTTGTTGCCTTTCTGGGATTTTGGGTACGCACACACACGTGCCCAGTGTGAGTGTCAAGCCGCCATGTCTAGGACTCGAGCCGTGGTCAGCTATGTGGGAGTCCAGTACCTTAACCACTATACCACCTGCTGGCTCCAATGCTTAGTATGTAAAGAAATAAGCAAACCAGACCAGCCAGAGGTGTGGCAGTTAAGGCAGCTGGACCCAACATGACCCACTGCATCATTTGAATCCCTGACCTTTCCCAAAATCTGGGGAGGAGAACGGAGGGGCAGGGACTGCAGCATAGTCATTCTCAGCATGGGGGTGGGGGTGAGGGTGGTGTAGGGGGTGGGGTCTGGTTGGTCTGGTCAGGGTTGCTTGGAGTGGCTGGTGCTTTCTCACGTCTCTCCCTCCCATCCCCCACAAGCGCACATGCCCTATAGCAAGACAAAAAGAAGAAATAACCATTTTCCGGAGTTGCTGTACCATTTATATGTCCACCAGCAGTGTGTGCACTTTCTCCACATTCCTGTCAGCATTTAGTAATGATACTGTTTCTCATTGTAGCTCTTCCAGTTGATGTGTAGTAATATCTCACTGTGGTGTTAATTTATATTTCCCTGATGGCCAATGAAGATCAGCATATTTTCATTATTTATTTACATGTGTATATCCTTTTGGTTGAAATATTTGTTCATATCTTTTACAGTATATTAAACTGTTGAGTTTTTTTTAAAAGAATTATTTTAACTTTATATATTTTATTTTTATTATTTATTTTAATTTGACCAGAGAGAGAGAGAGAGAGAAAGCAAGCTGCTGGGTCCAGGACTCGAACCGCGGTCAGCCATGTGGGTGGGAGTCTAGCACCTTAACCACCATGCCACCAGCCAGCCCCGAGGTTTTTTTTTTTTTTTTTTTTTTTTTTTTTTTTTTTTTTTGCTTTAGGGCATGTATGCTCAATGGAGAGAAAGAAAGCATCCTCTTCAGGGGAATGGCCACACCTCAATTCCTTCTCTTGGGATTTTGGGCACACACACATCTGACATATTTTTCAAGCCATAGGATCTGGGACTTGAACCTTGTTGTTGGCTATATTAGATCCATTTTAACCAGCACACCACCAGCTATCCCTAAACTATTGAGTTTTGAGAATTCTTTTTTTTTTTTTTTTTTTTTTTTTTGAGAGGTTTTTCGCTATAGGGCGCGTGCGCTCGCCAGACAGACAGAGAGAGACATAGAGACAGAAAGCGAGAAATCACCCCCCAGGGGGGATGGTCACGCCGCAATCCCTTCTCCTCCATTCTCCTCTTGGGATCTTGGGCACGCACGCACACGCGCCCGGCGTGAGTTTTAAGCCACCGGGTACGGGACGTGAACCGCGGTCGACTACGTGGGAGTCCAGCGACATAGCCATTACACTAACTGCTGGTTCCCAAGTTTTGAGAATTCTTTATATATTTTAAATCCTACTCCTTTGTTGGATATATAATTTGCAGATATTTTATCTTAATTGGTAGCATGTCTTCTCAACCTCTTTTTTTTTTTTTTAGAAAATTTTCTTTAAGTTTTGTTTTCTATTTATTTATTTTTTGGAGAGGTTTTTGCTACAGGGTGCATTCACTCGCCAGAAAGACCGAGACAGAGGGACAGAAAGGAGAAATCACTCCCAGGGAGATGGCCATGCTGCAATGCCTTCTCTTCCATGCTCCTCTTGGGATCTTGGGCATACACGCACTCACAACTGGCGTGAGTTTAAGTCACCGGGTCCAGGACTCAAACCGCAGTCTCTACATGGGAGTCCAGTGACATAGCCATTATACCACCGACTGGTCCCGAAATATTTTTATTTTATTTTATTTTATTTTATTTTATATTTTATTTTATTTTATTTTAACCAGAGAGAGAGAGAGGGAAAAAAAGAAAGCAAGCTGCCGGGTCTGGGACTCAAACACACAGTTGGCCATGTGGGAGCCCAGCACCTTAACCACCATGACACCTGCTGGCCCAGTCTTTTCAAGTTCTTAAAAGGATCTTTTGGGGACCAGCAGGTGGCGTGGTGGTTAAGGCACTGGACACTCCCACATGGCCAACCATGGTTCGAGTCCCGGACCTGGTGGCTTGCTTTCTCACTTTCCCTCTTTCTCTCTGTGTCTCTCTCTGGTCAAATTAAAATATGAATGAATAAATTAAATTAAATTTAAAAAAATTTTAAAAGGGTCTTTTGCAGAGCAAAAGTTTTTTTTCAGAGAATTATTTATTAAATTTTATTTATTATTGAATTTAACCAGAGAGACAGAGGGAGGAAGAGTGGGAGGGAAAGCAAGCTGCCAGGTCCAGGTCTCCAACCGCAGTTGGCCATCTGAGAGTCCAGCGCCCCAGTCACCACGCCACCTGCTTGCCCCCATAGCAAAAACTTTTAATTTTGATGAAGTCAGGTTTATCTTTTTTTTTTTTTTTTCTGTTATTACACTGTGTTTTTGGCTTTAAGTCTAAGAACTCTTGGGCTAACCCTGAAGGTTTTTTTTTTTTTTTTTGAGAGATTTTCACTATAGGGCGCGTGCGCTCGCCAGACAGACAGAGACAGACATAGAGACAGAAAGCGAGAAATCACCCCCCAGGGGGGATGGTCACACCGCAATCCCTTCTCCTCCGTTCTCCTCTCGGGATCTTGGGCACACACGCACACGCGCCCGGCGTGAGTTTTAAGCCACCGGGTCCGGGACGTGAACCGCAGTCGACCACGTGGGAGTCCAACAACATAGCCATTACACTAACTGCTGGTTCCCTCCCATTGAATGGCTTTTGTATCTTGTTTTTTTTTTTTTTTTTTTTTTTTTTTTTTTTTAATACATCAATTTGGGGAAGCAGCAGATGATGTAGCGGTTATGTCGTAGGATTTGGAAATGGCCCACCGTGGTTCAGGGCCTCAACCAGGTGGCTTGAAAATGATGCTGGTGTATGTGCGTATGTGCCCAGGATTCTGAGAGGAGAATGGAGGAAAAGGGATTGTGGTGTGGCCATCCTTCCAGGGGGTGATTTCTCACTTTCCCCCACACTGTCTTTGTCTCACCAGTGAGTACATGCGCCCTAAGGTAAAAACCTAAAAATATTTTTTTTAAGAATTATTTACTCGGGAACCAGCAGTTAGCGTAATGGCTATGTCGCTGGACTCCCACGTAGTCGACCGCAGTTCGCGTCCCGGACCCGATGGCTTAAAACTCAAGCCAGGTGCGTGTGCGTGCGTGCCCAAGATCCGGAGAGGAGAGTGGAGGAGAAGGGATTGCGGCGTGACTATCCCCCCTGGGGGGGTGATTTCTCGCTTTCTGTCTCTATGTCTCTCTCTCTCTCTCTCTGTCTGGCGAGTGCACGCGCCCTATAGTGAAAACCTCTCCAAAAAAAAAAAAGTAAAAGAATTATTTACTTAATTTTTATTTATTCATTTATTTTAATTTGACCAGAGAGAGACATGGAGAGAGGGGGAAAGCAAGAAAGCAAGCCACCAGGTCCGGAACTTGAACCATGATCAGCCATGTAGGAGTGTCCAGTGCCTTAACTATCATGCCACCTGCTGGCCCCAAAACCTAAAAAATATTTTAAAGGGGCCGGCAGGTGGTGTGATGGTTAAGGATGCTGGACTCCCACATGGTTGACCATGGTTCGAGTCCCAGACCTAGAGACTTGCGCTCTTTCTCTCTCTCTTTTGCTCTCACTCTGTCCTTTCCTGGTTAAATTAAAATAAATAAATGAATAAATAAAGTGAAATAATTAAAAAAAGTTTTTTTTAATCAGTTTGTGGAGCTGGGAGGTGGCGTGGTGGTTAAGGCACTGGACTCCCACATGGCCAACTGCCAGTCCCAGACCTGGCAGCTTGCTTTTCCACTTTCCCTCTCTCTCTCTTTCTCTTTCCCTTTGGTCAAGTTTTTAAAAAAAGGGACCAGCAGTTAGTGTAATGGCTATGTTGCTGTACTCCCATGTAGTCGACCACGGTTCGAGTCCCGGACCCGGTGGCTTAAATGCACGCTGGGCTTGTGTGCATGCGTGCCCAAGATCCCGAGAGGAGAATGGAGGAGAAGGGATTGAAGCATGGCCATCCCCCTGGGGAGTGATTTCTCGCTGTCTCTCTGTCTATCTGGTGAGCGCACGCACCCTATAGTAAAAAAAAAAAAAAAAAAAGATAAATAAAATAAATAATTCTTTAAAACAATTAGTTTGCGCTTCGAACAGCCAGGCAGTGTGGTTGTTAAGGCGACTATATTCTATATGGCCAGATGTACGGTTCAAGTCTTGTACCTGGTGACTTGGAAAGTATGCTGAGTGTGTGTGTCTGCATGTGCCCAAAATCCTGAGGAGAAAATGGATTATGGTGTGGCCATCCCCCCTGAGGGTGACTTTTCACTTTCCCACTCTCTGTCTCTCTCCAGTGAGCACATGCGTCACATATAGCAAAACTAAAAATATATAAATATTTTTAAAAGTTAAAAGTCAGTTGGCTGTACTTCCGTGGATTTGTTTTTAAGTCCCTGTTCTGTCCTGTTGGCTTTCGTGTCTAGCCTGTTAACGAGCACCATGCATTTCTCATTACTGTACCTATATAGCAAGTCTTGAAATCAGATAGAATGATGACTCCTACTCTTCTTTTTTGAAACCTTTTTACTCATTCTAGTTCCTTTGTCTTTCCATGTAAATTTAGAATACTCTTACCACTACATAAAAAAAAAATCTTAATGGAGTTTTGATAGCTATATGTCAGTATGGGGATAATCAAAAGCTTTATTATGTTAAGTCTTCCAATCCATGAGCATAGTATACTCTGCATTTAATTAGGCCTTTGATCAGTGCTTTGTAGTTTTTAGCATACAAATTTCGCATGTGTTTTGATAGACTTACACCAAAGTATTTCCCTTTTTAGAATTTTGTTTTTCATGTGTTGGTTGCTAATATATAGAAATACAGTTTTTTGTTGTTGTTTATCTAACACTCTGTTACCTTGCTGAACACAGTGTCTGTTCATTCTAATCATGTCATTTGCAAATAAGAATAGTTCTTTTTTTTTTTTTTTTTTTTTTTTTTTTTTTTTGGAGAGGTTTTTGCTATAGGGCGCGTGCGCTCGCCAGACAGACAGAGAGAGACAGAGAGATAGAAAGCAGGAAATCACCCCCCAGGGGGGATGGCCACGCCGCAATCCCTTCTCCTCCATTCTCCTCTCAGGATCTTGGGCACGCACGCACACGCGCCCGGCGTGAGTTTAAGCCGCCGGGTCCGGGACTCGAACCGCGGTCGACTACGTGGGAGTCCAGCGACATAGCCATTACGCTAACTGCTGGTCCCAAGAATAGTTCTTTTTTAAAAAAAGAATTATTTCATTTAACTTTTTATTTATTTTAATTTGATCAGAGAGGGGGACAGAGTGAGATGCGGAGCGGGAAAGCAAGAAAGCAAGCCACCTGGTCCAGGACTCGAACCATGGTTGGCTACATGGGAGTCCAGCACCCTTAATCACCATGCCACCTGCTGGCCTCCAAGAACAGTTTTAGTTTTTACATTCTGGTGTATTTGCCTTTTAGTTCCTTTCTTGCTTATTGCACTGGCTATAACCTCCAATATTGTGCTCAATAGAAGGGATGGGAGTCGCTATCCTTGCCTTGTTCTCAATCTTAGAAGCATTCAGTCTTTTGCCATTAAGTCTAATGTTAGTTGTAGGCTTTTGTAGTTGGTCTTTATCAAGTTGCAGTTTATCTATTCTTAGTTTTCTGAGAGTTTTTATTATGAATGGATGTTGAATTTTATCAAGTTTGTTTGTGTCAATTGATAAGATTGTGTGATTTTTCTTCTCTAGTTTGCCAATATGGCAGATTATGCTCTTTTTTTTGTTTTGTTTTTGTTTTTGCTGTAGGGCCATGTATACTTGCCAGAGAGAGGCAGAGAGAAGGAAAGTGAGAAATCATCCTCACCCCTCCACCCCCAAGAAGGAATGGCTATACTGCAATCCCTTGTCCTCTAGTCTTCTCTTGGGATTTTGGGCTTGCATGCACACACACCCGAGCATTTTCAAGCTGCTGGGTCCAGAATTCGAACTGCAAAGTGGGCCATGTGGGATCCAGTGCCTTAACCTCCACACCTTCTGGTTCCATTGATTGTTTTTGTTTGTTTTGTTTTGTTTTTGCCATAGGGCACTTATGCTCACTGGAGGGCATGAGTGAAAAATCACCCCCCCACCCCCCCCACCCCCCCCAGGGAATAGCCACACTGCAATCCCTTCTTCCCCGTTCTTTTCTCGGGATTTTGGGCATGCATGCACCTTGCCCAGCATGGTTTCCAAGTCACTGGGTCTGAGACCTGCACTGTGGTTGTCAACGTGGAAGTCCAGCGCCTTAACCACTACACTACCTGTTGGCCCACTTGTTTTTTGAATATAAGGAGCCTTGCATCTGTGGAATAAACACTAGTAAGTTATGATATATAATTGTATTTACTTAAATTTATTTATTTCTTTTATGAGAGAGAGAAAGGTGGACACCCCCAACAGGGTCTTTTATGCAGTCTCAGCCAGCCTGGATTATAGGTATACTTGTGTGCAAACACTTGGTTTGTACAGGAAAGCTTGAGGATGTGAACCTGGGACCTGTGGGTCCCAGCATTTCAGAGCATTATGTTATTACTGCAGAATCCTCTGGCCCCACATAATTGTATTTATATTTTGCTGGATTCTATTTGATGATATATTGTTAAAGATTTTTGCATCTGTATTCATGAAAGATTTTAGTCTGAAACTTATTTGTTTTGGTACTATACTTGGGTTTGATATAAGGGAAATACTAACGTCATAAAAATGAATTGGTGGGAGGGACCAGCAGTTACTGTAATGGTTATGTCGCTGAACTCCCATGTAGCTGACCTCGGTTCAAGTCCCAGACCCGGTGGCTTAAACTCAACGCCAGGTGTGTGTGCACGCCCAAGATCCCGAGAGCAGAATGGAGGAGAAGGGATTGCAGTGTCGTCATTCCCTCCGGGGGGTGATTTCTTGCTTTCTATCTCTCTGTCTCCCTCTGTCTTTCTGGCGAGCACACGTGCCCTATAGCAAAAACCTCTCCAAAAAAAAAAAAAAAAAGAAGAAAATAAATGAATTGGTGGGCCAGTTGTGGCCTGGGGTTTGGGACAGCTGGATTCCATATAGTTTAAATCTCAGTCAGCAACTTGAGAAATGCATTGGCAGAGTGTCCATGTATATTCTTAAATCCCAAAAGCAGGGAGAAATAGAGGAGAGAGGACTGTGGCATAATCGTTCCCATGGAGGGTAAGTTCTGGCTTTCCCTCTCTCTTTCTGTCCCTGCTGAGTTGTGCCTGGGCCTTCTGGCAAAAAAAAAAAAAAAAAAAAAAAAAAAAAAAAAAGGTGATAAATATTCCCATCTGTTTGTTTTTATTTTATTTTTAAAAATATTGTTTATTTAACTTTATTAGTAGTATTTTTTTAATTTGACCAGAGAGACACTGAGAGAGGGAAAGTGAGAAAGCAAGCCCCAGGTCTGGATCTTGAACCTGAGTTGGCCACGTGGCAGTCCAGTGCCTTAACCACCACATCACCTGCCAGCCCCTGTGTTTTCTGGAAGATATTTAGTAAAATCAGAATTAATTTATCTTTAGACATTGTAGATTTCACCAGTTAAGCCATCTGGGCCTCGAAATTGCTTTTTCAAGAGCTTTAATTACAAATTAAACTTTTTTTTTAAGAGATTTTTTGCTGTGGTGCGCATGTGCTAGCTGGAGAGACAGAGAAAATGAGAAATCACCCCCCTTCCCTCCTAGGGTGATGGCCACGTTGCAGTCCCTTCTCCATTCTCTTCTTGGGATTTTTGAGCACGCACACACAGACGTGTGTGTCTGTGTGTGTTTCCCTGCGTGTTTCCCTCTCTCTCGCTCTCTCTTTCTCTGTGTGTGTGTGTCTCTCTCTGGTCAAATTAAAATAAATGAAGGAAACAGAAATCCTGTATATGCTTTAATCAAATTAATTGACAAGTTGTCTTGCTTTCTATATAAAGCAAGACAATGAGTTATAGGCTGTTGGGTCCAAGACTTGGAACAGCGGTCAGCCATGTGAGAGTCGAGCAACATACCATTATGCCATGTGGTGATCCCATAAATTAAACTTCTTTAGTCGTCATAGGGTTATGACGTTATATACTACTTGTTGGGTGTTTTGTGGTAATTTGCACTTTTGTTGAGTACTGTATTCTTGTTGATTTAATCTAGCTGCTCTACTCACAGCTGAAAGAGGGAGTTGTATCCTCCAACTGTATTTGTAGGTTTGTCTTTTTGTCCTTTCATGACCATCAGTTTCACTCACACATTTTGCACTTCTTTTGTTTGATGATACAGATTTAGGATTGCTATGTCTTCTGGGTGGATTGATTTTTTTTTTTTATCCTTCTAAAATATTCCTCTATCTCTTTGGTAATTTACTGTGACATCTACTTTATCTGATGATATAACCACTCTTGCTTTCTTCTGGTTTATATCTGCATGGTATGTTGTTTTTCACTCTTGTACTTTCAAACTTATCTTTGAAGTGAGTTTCTTACGTAAAGCATGTAATTGAGCCCTGCTTTATCTACCTTGTGGATAAAAATGTCTTCTAATTGGCATATTTACATCACTTAACTTTTATTGTAGATATTGATATGTTAGGACTTAAGTCTAACATTTTATTTTTTTAATTGCTTATTTTAGGGACTGGCAGGTGGCATGGTAGTTAAGGTGCTAGACTCCCACATGGCCAGCCGTGGTTTGAGTCCTGGACCTGGCAGCTCGCTTTCTTTCTTTTTTGGGGGCAACGAACTGGGTGTGTGAAGGAGCTTCTTCTCCACCTGTTTCCGAATCCTCTTTGAATTCTTCTAGCTCTTGGCGCTGGCTCTCAAGTGGCCAAAGCTCTCTCTTGCATTTGATGACATAGTCCTCGAACCACGCAGCCTGACTGGCAATCCAGAACATGGCCCTAGGGAATGTGAGGTAGAGAGTCATCCGAAACACTTCCAGTTTCACCCCCATCTCGTTTCTCCCGGTCTACAAAGCTACTTCCGCCCAGAGCCCTATTTGTTTTAGGCCCGTTCATAGTTGTTCATGGAAGCATTGAGATGGTGGCCTTTTTATAATCTTTGTCAGAAAATCAGACAGGCTGCCTGCCTCTGACTGCTTGCTGGCACAGGAGGTGTTGCCCTGTGGTTAGTGGACGGGTCCTCTGTTGCTGTTGTGTGTTCCCCATTAGTTCCCCAGGAGGCTTAGTGTTGTCACCCTGTCTGGGAAGGGAGGGGTGCTGCCTCATTATTGGTAGGTGGGCCTGAAATCAGCCTCCCACCTGTTCTTCAGTGACAATTCTCTGTGGATGACAAGAGGGGAGGGCTCATTATCCTTAGGAGAAGATGAAAGTTTTTGAAAGCTTTCCAATCCTTTTCTGATCTTTGGCCAGAGAGATCAGGCTTTTGAGGAAGATTGTTTTGTCTACACCTGTTGGCATTTCTGGATTAGGCTTTTCCAGTGCCTAGTCCGTCCTCTCCATTCTGTCCTCTCCATTACACTTACAAAGCAGAGAGAAAACCAGGGACTCTGCTCTTTCTTCAGGTTCCAAAGTCACGAGCCAATCTGTTTCCTTCTGCCCAGTGTTCAGAGTCCTCTTATGTTTTATTTTGTTTTTCTTTTTAAAATGTAATCTCATATTCTAGCTGTATTTAACAGGAAACAGAAATCCTGGGGGCCAGTAGGCGGCGTGGTGATTGAGGCACTGGACACTCCCACGTGGCTGACCATATCTTGAGTCCTGGATCTGGTGGCTTGCTTTCTAAAACTTCCCTTCTCTCTCGCTCTTTCTTTCTCTCTCTGTGTGTGTCTCTCTCTCGTCAAATTAAAATAAATGAAGGAAACAGAAATCCTGTATGTGCTTTAATAAAATTAATTGACAAGTTGTCCTGCTTTCTATATAAAGATTTAATAATTTGCACTCTATCAGCACCTTTAAAAAGGTGCCTATTGGGGCCAGCAGGTGATGTGGAGGTTAAGGTGATGAATCACACTTGGCCGATTACATAGTTCGAGTCCCAGACTTGGTAGTTTGAAAATCACACTGAGCACATGTGTCTGTGTGTCCAAAATCCCAAGAGGAGAATGGAGAAGGGATCATGCCCACCCCTGAGGAAGATGATTTCTTACTTTCTCTCTCTCTGTTTCTCTCTTTCCTTCATAAGCACATACAAAATCTAGCAAAAAAAAATGAGGTGTGTATTTTTTAGCCAGATGGTGGCACAGCAGTAAATTGAATGCTCTGCAAGGCAGTCTTACACAGGAAGGTTCCTGGCTCAAGTACAGCGACCTTTTTTTTTTTTTCTTTTTTTTCACTATGGGGTGCGTGCGCTCGCCAGACAGACAGAGAGAGACAGAGAGACAGAAAGGGAGAAATCACCCCCCGGGGGGATGGTCACGCCGCAATCCATTCTCCTCTGGGGATCTTGGGCACGCACGCACACGTGCCCGGCGTGAGTTTTAAGCCACCGGGTCCGGGACGCGAACCACGGTCGACTACGTGGGAGTCCAGCGACATAGCCATTACGCTAACTGCTGGTTCCCAAGTACAGAGACCTTTTTGAGTACATACTGGCACGTGCATGCCTGTGATCTAGGCTGGATCATGGTGTTGGGACCTTCTTGGGGTGCTTGTCTAACCCACCCAATGAAAGAAATAACTGAAGTATAAATAAATATGTGCCTATTTACCTACACCCTCACCCACACCCTCAACCTGTCATTGAGACCACTGTGGGCACAAATGCCTCAGGTGGCAGCCACATCTAGGGAAGGAGCAGAACAGGAGCACCGAGTTCCAGAGCTCACTCAACAGCCCAGTCTTAGGTGTCAGGCTCTCCAGGGTTAAAGGCTCATGACCTGGCAAGCTCAGTGCTTCTGTGTGGAGGAGGGGGATGAGGAGCAGCCCGTTTACAGTCAGAAGGTCCCAAGAGATACTGCTCTAGAATAGCCCATGCTTGGGACTGTCTTGGAAACTTGAAATTGCGACAGATACCACTGGTTGGTAAGTGGTAATTCCTTAGTCATAGAATTAACATTTAAATCAGCAAAGTGCTTACACATCTGAATTATGTTTACAGAAGACTTTATGAGGGAGATGGCAGATTGCTGTCTCCACTTTATGGCCCAGAAAGCTGGGCGTAGATCAGGTGGTGTGCTTAAGACTCACAGAGGTAGCTGGCCTCATGCTCTCTGCCTGCAGGCGCCGCACCTGTTTTCCCCCAGCAAGACAGTATATCTTTGTGGTTTAAGTAATCCTCACTACCTCCCTATCTCTCAGTAAGTTCTGTAAGTTGTTACTAGTGGAAGTTGTTACTATCTCTTAGTAAATTTTGAAAGTTGTTACATCCCCTGAGATTATCAGCCAAAAAGGGAGCATCAGAATCTTGGCATCACTAGGTATCTTGGTATCATGTTCTTGTTATCACTGCTAAAACTTAAAATAATTGCAGGTATGAAGTAAGAGCCATAGGTTTGTAACAACCAGATGTTCTTGATTCCTAATATTAATGAATCCAAAATCACAAAAAGGGGGCCCAGTCCCATTGCCTGGTGGTTAAGGGAGCCAGATCCCTTATAGCCAACTACACTTTGAATACAGGGCTGGATTTGAACAGTGTTCAGCCTTATGGGATCTGGACTCAATGCATAGCACTTCACTGCTTTTTAGGACAGGCACACACATAATTTCGTTTTTTGTTTTTTGGCTTTTTTTAGAGAGATTTTTCTGTAGGGCACATGCACTTGAGAGAGAGAGACAGAAAGCAAGAAATCACCCCCTGGGTGGACGGCCATGCTGCAACCCCTTCTCCCCCATTCTCTCCTCGGGATTTTGAGCACAAATGCCTGACATGAGTTTTATTTATTTTTTTAGAGAGATTTTTGCTATAGGCTGTGTTCACTTGCTAGAGAGACAGAAAGCGAGAAATCATCCCCCAAAGGGGGATGACCACATCGCAATCCCTTCTCCTCCATTCTCTTCTTGGGGTCTTGGGCATGCACACATGTGTGCCTGGCATGAGTTTTAAGCCTCTGGGTCCAGGACTTGAACTATGGTCAACTACATGGGAGTCCAGCAATATAACCATTATGCCATCTGCTGGTCCCCTGGCATGAGTTTTAAGCTTCCAGATCCAAGACTCAAACCATGTTCCACTACATGGTTTTCCAGCAACGTAACCATTATGCCATCTGCTGGTCCCAATTCCGCGCCCCCCCCCCCCCCCCCCCCGAGAGATTTTTGCTGTAGAGCACTCACGCTCACCAGGAGATAGAGACAGAAGGCAGAAAATTACCCCTAGAGGGGATGGCCATGCTGAAATCCCTTCTCCATTCTCGGGATTTCTCGCATCCATGCACACACACCCAGTGTGATTTTAAAGCCTATGACTCTGGGTCTTGAACCTTAGTCAGCCACGTAGGAGTCTAGCGCCTTAATCACTATGCCATCTTCTGGCCTTGCACATAATTTAAAAACAAAACAATTTTATTGAGATACAACTTGTGCACCAATTTACCCATTTAATTTATTATCAGTTTAGTTTGCTTTTTTTTGTTGTTGTTTGCTTGTTTGTTTTGTTTTATTTTGTTTTTACCATAGGGCACATGTACTCAACAGAGAGAGAGAGAGCGAGGGAAAATGAGACATCACCTCCCGGGGGATGGCCACACCACCATACCTTTCCATCCATTCTTCTCCTGGGATTTTGGGCACACATGCACATGCTTGTGGCACGATTTTCAAGCTGCCAGATCCAGGATTTGAACTATGGCTTGCCATGTGGGAGTCCAATGTCTTAACCACCACATCCCTTGTCCCTCCCCATTTCATTTATTTTAATTTTTAAAAATTTATTTGCCAGGGATCATATGCCCCCATCAAGAAACAGGGAGAGGGAGAAAGCATCCCCCACAATGGGGCATGGTCACGCCACAGTCCTTTATCCATTTCCTCATCCTGTCATGGTTTGTGACACACATACATACATACCTACCATGTTTTTCAAGCCGCTGGGTCTGGAACTTGATCCCACAGTCAGCCATGTAGGATCCAGCTGACTTTACCACCATGCCGCCAGCTGGTCCAAAACCTTATATCTATTCAGTCGGTTCTCATTGTCCCCTTGTCACCCTGCCCCAGCACTAGACAACCAGTAATCACTTTTTTCTATAGATTTGTGCGTTCTGTACTTTTTTTTTAAATAGATTTTTTTTTCTTAATTTTATTTATGCATTCATTTATTTTAATTTGACCAGAGAGAGAGAGAGGGAAAGTGAGAAAGCAAGCCACCAGGTCCGGGACTCGTACCTTGGTCAGCCATGTGGGAGTATCCAGCGCCTCAACCACCATGCCACCTGCTGGTCCCTGTGCGTTCTGTACTTTTAAAAATTTTTTATTTATTCATTCATTTATTTTAATTTGACCAGAGAGACACAGAGCGAGAGAGAGGGAAAGTGAGAAAGCAAGCCACCAGTCCAGGACTCGAACTGTGGTCAGCCATGTGGGAGTTTCCAGCGCCTTAACCACTGTACCACCTGCTGGTCCCTGAATTCTGTACATTTTTTGAAAAACGGAACCATAATACTTGGTCTTTTGTGACTTGTTTTTCACTGAGATAATGTGTTTAAGGTTCATTGGTATCGTGATGTGTGTCAGTTTCATTTGTTTTATTTCAGAACACATTACATTGTATGGATCTACCACATTTTATCTATTCTGCAGTTGATGGACGTTAGGATTGTTTCTCCTTTTTGGCTTTTTTTTAATAACATTGCTATAAATGCTTATGTATAGGTTTCTGTCTGTTGATTTTTTTTACCAGGAAGAATTGATGGATCATATGGTAACTCTCTGTTTATCCATCTGAGGAACTGCCAGACTGTTTTTCAAAGTGATTGTAACCATTTTAGATTCTTTTTTTTTTTTCTTTCTTTTTTTGGAGAGGTTTTTGCTATAGGGCGCGTGCGCTTGCCAGAAAGATAGAGACAGAGAGACAGAAAGCGAGAAATCACCCCCTTCTCCTCCATTCTCCTCTCGGGATCTTGGGCACGCACGCACACATGCCCAGCATGAGTTTAAGCCACTGGGTCCGGGACTCGAACTGTGGTCGATTACACGGGAGTCCAGCAACATAGCCATTACGCTAAGTGCTGGTCCCCATATATGTTAATACTATATTTTTATATACTTTTGATTGGGTAAAAGACTATTATTACAAAACTATGCAGGCATGTACTGGACTCCTAGGCTGTTAGATACACAGCGCACATGAAGTTACAGAGCTGCTATGCTGCTATTCTGATTACAGAGTCACTAAGAATTGCAAAGCTGTTATGGGGACAGGGCTACAAAGTCACCACAGGCTGTCTTCGTTTTTAAGTTCTAAGCATGCCCACTCTCTTCCTTGGTCCTGAAGACCCCCTACCACAGAATGACTACCAAATGATTACTTCTTTTTAAGGTAGACGTAGTAAACTCTAGGGTAATATCTTAAGGCCTAATGTCCCAACTAGTAGTTTTATTCTTTTTGAGTTTAATAAGCTCTTAGGATATGTGAGAAAGAGAGGTAAAGGACAGGCTGTTTATTAGAATCAGAAGCATAAGTGTAGTGTTAGTGCCGTGGGTCTGTTGCAGTGTGAACAGCAAACAACTGTCCTGACCTTCCTCGGTGGAGTAGAGAGGAGGGGACACTGAACCATCTACTGAGGGCAGCTTTCTCGACAAGTCTTCTCAGGGAAGTTTTGAAATTCGTAGTTACTCTAATGATTGTGCAGTGAGTATTTAACTGGGGTTATATTTGGTAGCTGCAAAGAGCAGACACCGTGGTTTGTTTGTTTCTTTCTTTTTTAGAATTTGCCATAGGGCACATGTGCTGTCCAGAGAGAGATACAGAGAGAGGGAAAGTTTGAAGTCACCCCTTGGGCAGGATGGCCACTCCCCCAGTCCTTTCTCCTCCAGTCTTCTTGGGGTTTTGGGCATGCATACCCATGCAGCTAGCATGTTTTTCAAGCTACTGTGTCCAGAATTTGAACTGCATTGTTGGCTGTACGGGATCCAGCACTTTAACCACCCTGCTACCTGCTGGCCCAACACTGTGATTTCTTTTTTTTTTTTTTTTTTTTTTTTTTTTTTGGAGAGGTTTTTCGCTATAGGGCGCGTGCGCTCGCCAGACAGACAGAGAGAGAATAGAGACAGAAAGCGAGAAATCACCCCCCAGGGGGGATGGTCACGCCGCAATCCCTTCTCCTCCATTCTCCTCTCGGGATCTTGGGCACGCACGCACACGCGCCCGGCGTGAGTTGTAAGCCACCGGGTCCGAGACGCGAACCACGGTCGACTACGTGGGAGTCCAGCGACATAGCCATTACGCTAACTGCTGGTTTTTCTTTTATTTTTTTTTTTTTTTTTAAAAGAATTATTTGGGACCAGCAGATAGTTTAATGATTACATCTCTGAACTCCCACTTGGCCGACTGTAGTTCAAGTCTCAGACCTGGTGGCTTGAAACACATGCTGGCGTGATTTTTTTCAAACCACCAGTTCTGGGATACAAACTGCAGTTGGCTATGTGGGATCCAGCCACCTTAACCACTATGCCACCTTCTGGCCCTCCTGCAGTGCCTGTTTTTGTTGTCGTTGTTTGTTTGTTTGTTTAGACTTACTTATTCAATTCAATTTATTATCATTTTTTAATTTGACCAGGTTGAGAGAGAGAGAGAAAGGGAAAGTAAGAAAGCAAGTAAGAAAGTAAGAAAGCAGGACTCAAACCATAGTTGGTCATATGGGAGTCCAGCACCTATTCCACCACACCACCTTCCAGCTCCCCACAGTGCCTGTTAATGGGGCAACTAGACAGTGATAGACAAAGACATGAGGCTGCTTTATCCCTAAGAGGAAGGCCCAACTTGGGAGTCCTGTCTAAGCAAAGTTTCACATTGCTTAGGCAGTAATGATGTTGGAGGGAAAAAAATGAATATTTTCCATCTGACTGAGTGAAGACAAATTAGCACTCAAAGCCACAGCAGGAGTACTTTTGCTATCAGCTTGAAGGCTCTTTGTCTTTAAATTATTAGTGGAAAAAAAATCGGCAGTATCGTTGGAGAGGAGTTGACTTAAGTTTTTTTATTTGGGGACCAGCAGGTGGTGTAATGGTTACGTTGCTGGACTCCCATGTAGTCAACCATGTTTCTAGTCCCGGACCTAGCAGCTTAAAACTCACTCCAGGTTCATGTGCATGTGTGCCCCAAATCCTGAGAGGAGAATGGAGAAGGGATGGCAGCGGTGGCCATCCCCCCTGGGGGATGAGTTCTCATTTTGTGTCTTTCTGTCTCTCCAGCGAGCGCATGTGCTCTCCAAAATCTCTCTCAAAAAAATTTATTTCTCAGGTGGTTAAGGTCCACCTTGAATTTGTGAGGAACTTTTATTAGGTCGTGGGGAAAGTCATGTGTTCGATGCAAAAATGTATCATGACAGTTCGATACACTTGTGTGTCTGTTTGGCCGATTTAGAAAGGATCTGTTTTGCCTTTCCCTTGACTGACCTGTCTTTTCTCATCTGCGAAGCAGGCCAGAGGGAGCCCAGGACCCTGAGCCTTCCTGTGCCTTGTGCCTGTACATTCTGAGCATATTTGGGCCAAGCAGAAGGCTCTAGTAAACAGTGCAGGGGATGTGTTTGCATGGCGCTTGTCTCTGCATAGTTTATGGCGTGTTCAGAGCGTGGGTTTCCTCAGGTGTGGCCGTGGAGTGTAATTTCAACTCTGTAACATGGGCACCTACTTTGAAGCAAACTTGAAGTGTTGGCCAGCCTGGCTGCTGCCGCCTCTGGGACCCTGCCTCTGGCCCTAGGCTTCTGGAAGAAGAGACACATCTTTTCTCTCCTCTGCTGAAAGAACCGGTACTCAGAGACAGGGGGCCCGAGAGTAACTGGAGCAGTCCAGCCACTTTCTGCTACATGAGGTTCTGGTGGACACCAGCCCTGTTATGAGATGGCCATTTTGGTAAAGAAATGTATGTTTGCTGGAGCAAATCCAAGATATACCAAGATCTCTCTCCTTCTGTCTAGTGCAAGCCTCTCCCTTGCCCTGTCCCTACTCCCCAGCTCTCAGCTTCTCCACTCATCTGCCCAGTGGACACAGATGCCAAAGGGTTGGACAGCCTGCTATAGAGCAGGGGAGCCTTCACTGTCCAGAAGGTCGGCAGGGGTCCTGGTCTTGCTAGTAGCCCTGTGATCTTGGGTAAAAGTGAGGAAAGGGAGCTCAGGCTGTCTGAAGGCAGATGTCTGGGGCTGCTGGTGGGGATGTGGGAGCTGGGTTAGGCAGGTCTCCTTGGAACTGCTCTCCCTGCCTTTCTCTTCCGTCTTAGACTGGCTCCCTGAGGGCCCCGTAAGCCCTGTGAGTACAGCAGGTCCATGAGTGGGCGAGCGAGGTCCCCTGACTCTTCCTGGCTGACCTTCCAGCACCCTCTCAGCCTTCCTCCCCTTCCCTCCCACAGCCCTCCTTCCCTACTCTGGGCCCTTCTGCAGGAGCTCGGCCTCTGGAGCACGTGCTCCTAGGCCTCAAGCTCTTGTGCTTCCTCTGCAGTATTTTTATATTTGTTTCTCCTCTGCTCAAGGGCAGATTACTTCAAGGGAAGTATAGCCTTTTCCTTGTTTCTCTGTGTCATCCAGAATATCCAATAGATGTTCAGTTTTTGGATAGTTTACGAAAGGTCTTTCTCACCCTGCAATGAACCCTAATCCTAATCTAAATCACCCAAGCCTTGTGGCCCTTTTGATCATTGTTTCATCGTGTATAATAAACTTAAAGGACATCTTACATCATTATCTTTCCCCTGGCTCCCAGGACCTTCTGCAGCTCCACCCTGCCTTGAGGTAGCCAGGCATGCTGAGAGGCAGGGGAGCAACGCAGGTGTGGTGTGTCACACTGTACTCTCCGACTCGGAGCAGGCTCCAGGCCATTGTGAGTCAGTTATAGACCACTGTCTTTTTCCTCAACAATCAGTCAGGCAAGTTTTTTTTTTTTTTTTTTTTTTTTTCCCAGTAGCCTAATCTCCTAATATGTACTCTTTTTTATATTTCTTTCTTGCTTTTTTTTTGTACAGGCAGTTGGGAGAGACTTCAGGACAAAAATGTTTCATTTAAGGACTTGTGCTGCTAAGTTGAGGCCGTTGACGGCTTCACAGACTGTTAGGACATTTTCACAAAACAGACCGGCAGCAGCTAGGACGTTTCAACAGATCCGGTGCTTTTCAGCACCTGTCGCTGCCGAGCCCTTCCTGAGTGGGACAAGCTCAAACTACGTGGAGGAAATGTACTGTGCTTGGCTGGAAAACCCCAAGAGTGTACACAAGGTAAGGCTCACAGGCTGCGGCCCTCCTTGTTCTGGGGTGTTGGTCTGCCGTGATGGCCACCCAGGTAAGTATGTGCATCCCAAGGAGTCTGCAGGTACCAGCCACCACATCGTCTGCATCCAGCCTGTTGGGGACACAACAGAAACCACGATCTCCTTGCTTGACACCCAGCAACAGACACCACGTTTAACCCTGGGAGGATGTGAGGAGCACACACCTAACCCTCCAGGATCTGCTAAAGAGCTGCTTTGGAATGGAGTCTCTGAAGGAAGAAAGGACGAATCAGTGAACGTGTGGGAAAGAACAAGCTCAGGAAGCCCCTCCACCCTTGCCGCCCTGACAGGACACGTCTATCCATGACTTGCCTCCACACTGCCTCGTGAAGTTTTATCTAAATGACCTTTAGAGCATTGTGCTTCTGCTTTTCTGGAGTTCCTTTCTAATCTCTTTGTATGCCTGCGAGGCACTTCCTTCACATGTGTCCTGAAACATACGCCTCGTGACCATTTCTTTCTTCCGTTCCAGCCCTTGCATGTTCACAGGTTTTGCTCACTGGTTCTTGACTTCCACGTGAGGCAGCCAAACACAGGAAGGCAGGCCAGCATGGTTGGAGGAGGTGGATCCTGGCATCCCCGGCCCCTGTGCCTTATCCCCAGGGCTCTTGGGAGAATGGAGGAGCCAGGGTCTTAGAAAGCACTCAGGTGTGCATGGAGGGAGTGCTTGGCCAATATTACGCATCCGTGTGGAATTTAGCCCCTTTTCTGTTCTCACATCATGGGTTCTTGTTACCAGAAGACAGCCTGCTCCCAGTGGGCCTGTGAATCAGCATTTCCTTCGCATGTTCATGACTTTTTTTTTAAGGCTTATTTTTATTTATTTATTTATTTTTAGGGGGTTTTGCTATAGGGCGTGTGCACTCGCCAAAAAGACAGAGAGAGACAGAGGGACAGAAAGTGAGAGATTACCCCCCAGGGAGGATGGCCACGCCACAATCCCTTCTCCTCCATTCTCCTCCTGGGATCTTGGGCACGCACGCACACGCACCTGGTGTGAGTTTAAGCCACCAGGTCCGGGACTCGAACCGTGGCCGACTACATGGAGTTCAGCAACATGGCCATTATGCTAACTGCTGGTCCCTTAAGGCTTATTTTTAATTAACTTTATATATTTGTTTTAATTTGACCAGAGAGAGACAGAGAGAGAGAGACAAGCTGCCAGGTGTGGGACTCAAACTGCAATCAGCCATGTGGGAGTCTAGTCCCCTTTACCAAGCCACCTGCCAGCCCCTGTCAGTGACATTTAAGAATAGACACATTCCTGATGCTGTTGGGACACCAGGGCCTATTGCATTGAGAACACCACTCTCATGGTCATAGTTACAGCTCAGAACTCAGCACTGAGGACCGCAGATGATGTCCTAGTTATGTTCCTGGACTCTCACATAGTCTACCGCAGTTTGAGTTCCAGACCCAGTGGCTTAAAACTCCTGCCAGGCGTGTGTGTGTGTGCATTCCTAAAATCCCAAGAGGAGATTGGAGAAGAAGGGATTGCAGCATGGCCATCCCCCTAGCGGGGTGATATCTTGTTTTCCATCTCTCCATCTCTCTCTGTCTCTCTGGTGAGCGCACATGCCCGTTAGTGAAAATCTCTCAAAAACAAAAACAAAACTTAGCACTGGAAGGAATTTAGCCAGGCCTTCCCTGTTTGCATGGCAGCCTGGGAGCACCTTGCTCCTGTAGTTTAGCACCTTAGTCTATAAACAGATTGCTCCAGTGCCCTGGGGCTGGCTCTGTGGCCTGGTGGTTGAGGCAGCTGGATCCCATATGACCAACCACATGACTGACAAAGCAGTTCATGTCCCAGATCTGGCAACTTGAGAAACATGCCGGGCACATATGCACGAAGGAGGGAACAGTGGAGGAAAAGGGATTATCGTGTGACCATTCCCCACTGGTACCTTTTTCCCTCTCTCTCTGTCCCTCTCTGGTGAGCACATGTGTCCTCTAGCAAAAAACAAAAACAACAAAAAAGCCCTGTGAAGATGGTCCCTGCCCTTACGCTGAGCATTGGAGGTTTCCACAGACCATGGTTCCAGGTTTTCTTCAGAGTAGAACTTAGCTCAGAAGGCCAGCATGTGGCATGGAGGTTAAGGCATTTGATCCCACATGTACATGCTCAAGATCCTGAGAGGAGATTAGAGAAGGGGTTGTGGTGTGGCCATCTCCTGAGGATGGTAATTTCTCACTTTCTCTCTCAAGTCTCTCTCTCTGGTGAGTGTGCATGCCCTATTGCAAAACTTAAACAAACAGAACTGCCCAGAGGTGAGAGGGTCAGAGGCTGCCTTCTTGTGCCGCCTTTTTCTCAAACATAGCTGCCTTCAGAAGGACCATGCCTGTGTGACAGGCGTGGTGCCCTGGGCTGAGGGCGGTGTGGGCCCCTGGATGCCCCACCCATCCTGAGTGGTGCAGGTAGGCGGAGGGGCCTGCAGAACTGCACTGCGGCCCCTGGCTGTGGCCCCTCCTTGCTCCTTGTGGGAGTTACTGAGTGGGTTCTGAGGGGATGGGACAGCTTGTGTTCCACAGACAGGTGGATGTGTAAGTGGATCCCATTCTCCTTTACCACATGGTTTCAAGGATAACGTGATGATGTGGGAGGGAAGGACAGGAAAATGGTGCCTCCACTAGCTACAGGCAAGGGAGCACACGGAGCAGCCGCTGGGCTTCTTGGGTGCTGCTTGTCTAAGTGAGTACATCCTCTGGTTCTGTCAGAAACTGGGTCTCCATCGAGCGGAATGGGTGGGGTGGCTAAAACAGTGGTGTGCCTCCCAACGATCCTATTTGTTGTCGAGTGTCTTCATCCCTTTGCCATACCAGACGCCAGGCAGGTCCTCTGTGGGCTGTGTCAGGCCCAGTGCATAGTGTGTGCAGGTTTCCAGGGAGATGAACCATAACTTTTTCAGGTTTTCTGAGGCACCTATGACCCGGGAAAGATTAGACCTATGCCTTAGACGTGGTTCACTTGGTACAGAATTCTTCCATCTTTGCCACCCACCTTCTTCACCATTAAAACAACTGAGTGCTTCATTTGTGCTCTTGTTTTAGAACTTACAGTTTAGGTAAAAATGCTCATAGATTCAGAGAGATCATCTTTCTCTTCTCCCACTTCCATGACTGAAATGTCCTAAGGTCAGGTTCTGATCATTTTCAGAGTGCTTACAGGGCCACTCAGGCTGTGCTGTTTGTATCCAGCAGAAATAGGACAAATTCAGTCTATCCCCCTCCTGCAGGGTGAATGGACAGAGCTTGGGCCAGGCTCCAGAGGTGGCAAGAAAGACCAGCCTTGGCTTCTAGGATCAAGCCAAGGGGCCTTTCTTTAAGTGCTATGGTACATGAGCCCCCAGCAGGTAAAGGAGAGTGAATTCGAGAACACAGAAGAGGGGCTGGGGGCCCCACGAGCTGCACATGCATTCACCGGGGCTGGTGGGCACAGAGGCCCACTCTGAGTGACAACACCACATCTTTGTGAGCATGACCTCTTTAATGATTATCCTTTTGCACCTTATTTTTTAAGCAAAAATAATTTTACTATTTTTGGTGGTGGTCTGGGGTTCCCCCAAGCAGAGCTCTCCATTTCTTCTATGAACACATAAGGAAGACAGAGAAACAGAGAGGACCCCCATCAAGGTCCTGACACTGTGATTCACACCAGCCTCAGCCTTCAACCAGCCCTGGATCATGGCTAAGCAGGCAGGGGTGAGAGGGTTCCTGTGGACTTCAACCATGAACCTTCGCATGTGGGACCGCCTCACAGAGTGTTGTTTTTACCTTTGTACTGCTCTCTGGCTCCCCCAAGTCATTTTTTATGTCAGTGATTACAAGAAGGGAAAACTGAGGAAGTAGCCATTGGAGTGAAAAGGAGTGAATTGTTGGAGCAGGCTCCACCCTGGAGCACAGCCGATCTCTGGCACCTGCCCTGCAGCAGCCGCCTTTTCCTCTGAGGACCTGAAAGAGCTGGGTCTCATGAACGAGAGGCAGCACAGCCTTCCCACAGGCCTGCAGCTGGGGGCGGTGAGGAGAGTGTACTGAACGGTGGGCACTTACCTTAGGTGGAGGCTGTCAGCTTGGTGTAAAATTACCCTGTCAAGCCTTTAGACTGTCCTCTGTATGGCTCCCCTCTTTCCCTCCAGAGGTCTGAAGACCCCCTGGGACTCATGGCTCTATGTGCCCCCGAGTGGACTCAGCACCTTACCTCTGAGTGACACTGACCTTAGGACTCTGTTAGGTGCCTGTGGCAGTGGCTCTGTGTGGTGGCCTGGGGTTCCCCCAAGCAGAGCTCTCTGTGCAGCTGTGTAGGACAGTGGGGGCAGGGACGCATGACCCTATATGAGCCCACCAATAACCACAGGTGACACAATGACCACTGTGGGTCTCCCCAGCCTCAAGGCTTACAGTTCTTTTTTTTGAAAAATTATTTTACTTAACTTTATGTATTTATTTATTTAAATTTGACCAGAGAGGGACAGAGCAAGGTTGGAGGGGGTGAGAAAGCAAGCTGCCAGATCCAGGACTTGAACCACTGTTGACCATGTGGGACTCTAGCGCCCTTGACCACCACCCTACCTGCTGGTCCCCCTTTTTTTATTTAAGAATTATTTTATTTTCTTTCCTTCTTTCTTTATTTTTAATATTTGACCAGAGAGACAGAGAAAGAAAGTGAGAAAGCAAGCTGCCAGGTCTGGAATTCAAACCATGGTCAGCCGTGTGGGAGTCTAGTGCCTCAACCACCATGCCACCTGGTGACCCCAAGGCTTGTCATTGTAAGAGTCATCTAGGGCATCATGTGCTGATCTGGGCAGAGGGCCAGGTGTTCACATGAGGATCATCCTGCAGACTGGGGGACGGGGTCCTATAAAAGTAGGTCTCCATGAACGTTTATGTAACTGCTCCAGCACTTGCCATCTTAAAACAGCAGCAGTGACTCTGGGATTGGCTGGGCCCCTGCTGGTTCCCTTAGCCAGACTGGAGTCTTGCAAGCCTCTGGTATGTTGGGCAGGTGGTGGTCGTCGTTGGCCAAGTCCTGCTGTCCTACAGTGGATCAGGGCAACTACCATACAGAGCAGAGCCACCGGGTACCTCCAGACAGAAAAGAGACAGAAAGGGGGAGGCTACAGGCCCTTGAGGCCTCAGCCCAACCACATGCTGCCCCCTCACCCCACAGCACTGGTCAGAACAAGTGACAGGCAACCCTTGGGCATTCTTAATGGGGGAGGGAGAATGTGTGGCCACTGGGCAGCGACCTCCACCCTTTTCATTGTGATCTGATGGCGCAGCCACCTTTGGTCTAGTATGGAGTCCATGGGTGCGGTACTGGCATCAGCAGATTCCGCAGGCACGCTGAGGTAGCTGTTCTCTTATCTGGGTGTTCACTGACCACACATCCCCAGAGGAGGGGGTGGAACCTGTGGCAGCTGGCTGTGCTGTGCAAACAAGATCGAATTCGTTGGTGTGGTAGAACCCTAGCCCTCACTGGCCTTGTCATGAACGGGTCTGCATCTAGTTTTGTTGTGGCAGGTCTGCTTCATGGGCATTTTGATAGGGACAGCAGGAGGACCCTCCTGGACTGTGCACAGCTTGTAGATGCCCATGGTGCTGCCGGAATCTAGCTCCCACCCTGTACTCTCTCCTTGAGATGTGTGCCAAGCCCTGCAACTGGAATAATTTGTGAAGGCTTCTGGAAGTATGTGGCCTACCACAGGATACCCCAGTGTGAGTGCCCTATCACACTTCTGGGTCTGAGATCTGATTCTCAGAGGATTTCCAGGAAAGGCCGATTCCTGGGCTATGCCTTGTGGGAGAGGAACAGGTCATCAGCCATGTGCCTGGTTAGCACAGGAGGCAGCCTGTCCAGGACACTGAATGCTTAGGGAGCAGCTGCCTCTCCTTTGCTCTGGCCAAATGGGTGAGCCTAGTGGAGGGCTATGCATGGCTTTTCCATGGTCACTTATCTCCTGGTACCTCACATAGTAATTAAAGGGCATTGTCAGGGCTGGCCCCATAGCACAGCTGAAGAAATCAAATCTTACATGGCCAACCATGGTTCTGGTCCTGGCCCTAGTATCTTGAAAAACATGCCAGAGGGACCTGTAGGTGGCGTGGTGGTTAAGGCGCTGGATACTCCCACAAGGCTGACCACAGTTTGAGTCCTGGACCTGGTGGCTTGTTTTCTCACTTTCCCTCTCTCTCTGTGCATCTCTTTCTGGTCAAATTAAAATGAATGAATGAATAAATAAAATTAAATAAATAATTAAAAGAAAAAGAAAAACATGCCTGGATGCTGATAGGATAGAGAATTAGACCAAAAAAGGATTATGGCTGACCAGGCTCCATGATGGGGTATACACAAGGTTGTGCAAGTACACTCTGGCATTAAAAAAAAAAAAGGCGTTATTAGAACTCAGTAAATGAGACTGTGAGTGATGCTGTTGGCCCAGTTGATAGTCAGCTGGGAGATGACCTTTAAGCCCGGGGACCTCCCACCCCACCCTTCTGGATTATTGACATTTGTAGACTCCTTTGGGAGTGCCAGGTAGAACTGATGGGGCCAAGGGTGGCCACATGGGTGGGGTGGCTCTGTGAAACCAAAAGAAAGCAGAGGTGTAATTAGTGCCATAAAAGTGGTTTATATGAGCCAGGGCTTAGGACAAGTTGCTCTGGTGACACAAATTCTGGTTGCCTGGATGTGCTTAGCAAAACAGCCAAGACTATTTAACCAGAAAGGCAAGGAGGAGCATTTACAAGTTATTGGGATTTGTACTGGATCGTTTAATCCAAGAAAATGATTGGCTAGACCTTACCTGTACCTCAGGAGTTCTAGAGTGCTGGGAAGAAGAAAGGATGGGTCACACTATAAACCGGGAGCCCTTTGCAGCACATAGATTGTTTACTCCTAGTGAAAACATGCCTTTCCAGCAGCAGCAGCCCTGATGGGTATGGACATAACCAGTCTCTGCTCTGAACTGCTTTTTCTCCTTCAGTGGGTAAAGGAGGGCAAGAGGACAGCTCGGGGTCTGGGAGCTGTGGCGGGGTCGGGGAGGTGGACCAGTCAGTCCAGGCCCCCAATCTAGAGTTCAGGGCTAAGCCCTGCTGCCCTCCTTGTGTTCCTCATTGGCTTCTTGAACAGATGCTGCTTGATAATAGAAAGCCAGGCAGGGACATCTCACTGCACCGGCCACGTTTGGGACTTTTATGGTGAGAGAAAGGCCCATGAGCTGAGCCCTTCCTTCCTCACACAGTCCATGGAAGACAGCCCATACCTGGGGCTGGAGGTGACCTGCTGTGGCCCTAGCAGGGTGGGTAGTGGGAGCCCAGGGCCATCCTCCAGGGGGCCTGTGTTGGAGACAGCTGGGGGAAGGGGTGCCAGATGACATGTGTGTCATCCCAAATGTTCTGTGGAAACTTCATAACTGAAAACTTGGGATATGGTTGGCTCTTGAGGCTCAGATAAGCAGTGAGAAGCCAGAACATACCTATCTAAATCTTCCCTCCCCCCACAGCCGGGCCCACCCTCCTGCAGAGTCCCCTGCAGGACTCACACTAGTTTGCTAGTATGTGGGACAGACCATGGCTAGCAGACCGATACCTGTTGAGGTGAGGGGAGCCCAGTTACCCTGTGCTGAGGACTGGCAGCATGGAGCCTTTCTCACAGGGCTGTTCCCATCGGAATTTTGTTTGGCAAAGGCTAGCTGGGGCCCTGCTGCTGTTTCCACCACCCAGGAATTCTCACTGGGGAGGAGAGCTGTGGTCATTGCTAGACATCAGGATACCTGGTGAACCTTGGAAAACAGCCTTGAGTGTTACAGCAGTACTTGTAGTCATCACACTTTAAGTAGGAGTCCTGGTTTACTTCACCGAAATATAAAGACTTTTTATGTTGAAATCTGTCCTGTTTTGGTGTATCATCTCAGAGGCAAGCAGACAGTGACCTTAAACCTGCTTGTGGAAGTTGTTGGGTAGTTCAGCTCCCCACTGCGAGCCACCGCCTCCTGGTGCCATTTGGGGCAATGATCAGCAAGCACCCTGGCAGGGGTCCTTGCTCCCTGGAGGGGTTTTAACTGGCATCCTGTCTAATCTTCTTTTCATCAGCCAGGCCTAGCTCCTGCCCACCTTTTTAGTCTGGTTTCTTACTGGGATCGCCTGCGTGTCCAGTGTGTGAATTTACCATGGGTCTCGGCATGTGGAGGATAGCCGTGCCTGATGCTCCCACTGTTTCCCTCCTCTTGTCTGGCCTGCCTTCAGGGCTCAGACCACAGGCTACCTCCTGTGAGCATCTTGACCCCTCTTCCGTTCCACTGTTTGTTCTCCCTTTTTTAGCACTTGTGTCTGTTCTTGAACTTGTGTATTTACTTATTTGTCTCTTCTGTCTTAAGAATGAGAAGCCCATCTTGGTCAAATTCCTATTCCCAAACCTTTGAGTATCCTGTGCATAGTTAATAGTGTTTGTTGAGTTGAATGGGGGACAAGGTTTTAAAATGATGGCATTCATTTTTCTCATGGTACACCCTGCACAAACCTGACACTATTTCAGGGAACACGTTTGGGGTGTAAGAACTTCCTGGGTATCCACAGCTCTCTGACTGACTGCATACGTGGTCTTTTGGGAATAGGTACCTTCCCAACCCCATCCCGACCCTCGTCAGACTCCTCACCACTCTGGCTCACCTCTGTGGCAGCATCCCACCTTCGCAAGTCATTTGTAGCTCTGCCCACCTACTTTAATATCCTTTTTCCTCATTTTTTTTGCGGAGGGGTGGGGACATTTTTGCTATAGGTCGCGTGTGCTCGCCAGACAGACAGAGACAGAGAGAAAGCAGGAAATCACCCCCCAGGGGGGATTGCCACACCTCAATCCCTTCTCCATTCTCCTCTCGGGATCTTGGGCATGCACGCACACGCGCCTGGCGTGAGTTTAAGCCACCGGGTCCGGGACTCGAACCGCGGTTGACTACATGAGTTCAGCGACATAGCCATTACGCTAACTGCTGGTCCCAACATCCTTTTTCCTCTTAACCGAGGATGATATCCTCTGGCAGTCAGAGAAGTGTCTGTGTGTGACTGTACATTCAGGGCAAGGCCTGGGGACAGATAGTCCCTTACGTTATCAAGTATGCAACAGAAGCCAGGTAGGAGATAAGGGAGGTGCATGGGCTAAAGTGCAGTGTGGTGAAATAAGACACCTGCCCATGTGGGTTCTCATGACCCAGAAGGCCTTGCCATCTGAGCTAGTTCTGAGGCCTGGGCACCACTTGCTCCATAAAGAACCAGAGTCTCCTTTTGCCTCCGAATCTCATGAGTTAAGAGCCGTTTCTATTTAATTTGGTCTTCAACCTCTGCTGGTGACAAGCCTTCTGCTTTGTTTTTTAAAGAATTATCTAACTTTATTTATTCATCCATTCATTTTAATTTGACCAGAGAGAGACAGAGAAAGAACGAGAGAGAAAGCGAGAAAGCAAGCCACCAGGTCCGGGACTCGAACTGTGGTCAGCCGTGTGGAAGTGTCCAGCGCCTTAACCACCACGCCACCTGCTGGTCACTCTCCTTCCCTTCTGCTTTGTAATCGGAATGTCCCTGCAGGTGGATGTTGCTGCTGTTGCCCACATCAGCCCGTAGGTTCCAGGGCACCCAGACAGGAGCAGGGGATAGGAGTGACTGTGACTCAGGACAAAAAGAAAGCTCAGCACAGGTGGCTTAAATAGACAAGGGTATTTTTCTCATTCACCAAGTAATCTGAGATTGTCTGCGTGGGCTTAGGCTCTCAGGGACACTTTTTTCCTGCACCTGGGCCTCATCCTTAGTGGTGGTAGGACTTCCCTTTACTTAGCTGATCTCTGACTAGTCTCAGCCTAGTCACATTTGGTCTTTAGCAGTGGCAGGGACAGGCACTTAACTCTGGCAGCAGGGGAGGGACCAGCCAAGTCAGCACCCCCTCTGTCCAGTAGATAGCATCCCTGGTAGAGTGTGGGAAGGAACCAGCAAGAGCTTATCAGATTATCAGAGGAGGACCCTCTCCAAGGTTGTGACAGGGACCAAGGGGAAGGACTGAGGAAGGAGGGCACCTGAGGGGCACAGGGGCAAGCAGGGGGCTCTACAGGAGAGTGGGCCCAGCTGTGGGGGAGGGAGAACTTGGATAGGTGTGTTCTGGCTTCCTGCTGCCGCGCTGTGGGAAGGTGAAGTCTACAAGCCAAAAAATGGCCTTCTCTTTCGAAGACTTTTAAAAATAACTTGTCTGGGGAACCAGCAGTTAGTGTAATGGCTACATCGCTGGACTCCCACGTAGTTGACCACGGTTTGCGTCCTGGTTCCAGTGGCTTAAAACTCACGCCAGGCGCGTGTGCGTGCGTGCCCAGGATCCCGAGAGGAGAATGGAGGAGAAGGGATTGCGGCATGACCATCCCCCCGGGGGGTGATTTCTCGCTTTCTGTCTCTAATGTCTCTCTGTCTGTCTGGCGAGCGCACGCGTCCTATAGTGAAAATCTCTCCAAAAAATAAATAAATAACTTGTCTGAAGTCTAACATATATAAAATCCTTGTTTCAGGTGTGCATGTGATGGGTTTTGCCATTTAAACGGAAGCGATTAGCATGCTTGATACAGATGGCTATCACCCAGGGTGCAAACTTTTGAGCACAGCTCTAGTCAGGGCTGGGTGTTTGCAGAGGGGCCAGCTGTGGGCTGTGGTTAGGTGTGCAGCCTGCCCATGGTGGGTGAGCCCCAGGCAAGCAGGAAAGGCCAGGGAGTCACGTTCCTGACATGCCTCTTTGCGGATTCCCAGCAGCTCTGCAGTATGGTATGAACCAGATTTTTCTGACCATCTCCAACCCAGTAGAATTTTTGTCTGTACAGTCGTCCTCAGCCAATTGAAAATCACCTGGAGTTTTATTCCAACCACAAAAGGTCAGAGAGAAGAGGCCTGATGATCTGATCTTCAGCCACCCACCCTCTCTACAGGAGGTGGAGCAGGAACCCGGGCCTGCTGGCCTTTGTGCTCTCAGGGCCTTGCCCTGTGGCCCTGGGCTTCAGTGGGTGAAAATTCCTCTCTTTTATTGTGGAGCCCAGAAGTCTTCTCTCCCCAGCTTGCCTTCCCAGGGTGAGAGAGGGAAGGAATGGCAGGCAGTGACCATGGCTGGGTTCCTCCTGGAAGGCTTGAGCTGCTGTTGTTGCACACCGTGTCAGTTCTCTTCCTGGCCTGTGGGTGTAAATTCCCCTGAGCTGGCCTCCCAGAGTATCAGGAAGTGAGTATTGCCTGTCGCCTACCAGCTGCCTCTGCCAGCTTGCTGTTTCACTCATCTTGCCATCATTTAAAGCTCATTTTACCAAAGTAGATAAATTTGTGATTTTTATTGTGCTCATTGGCTCTGGATCTGGAAGCAGTCGTGGTCCCCATGCTAAGGGAGTCAGTCTGTGTGGCTGGGCAGGACGCTCAATCCAGCATCTTACTCTTAGGTGGCTTTGCTTATGTTTCTGAACATTTCCTAATGGGTTTTAGGAGAAAGACACTTTGGGGACCACCAGTTAGTGTAATGGCTATGTCACTGGACTCCCATGTAGTCAACCGCAATTTGAGTCCTGGACCCGGTGGCTTAAATTCACCCAGGCGCTTGTGTGTGCGTGCCCAAGATCCCAAGAGGAGACTGGAGGAGAAGGGATTGTGGCATGGCCATCCTCCCTGGGGGGGTGATTTCTCGCTTTCTGTCTCTCTGTCCATCTCTCTTTCTGGCGAGCACACACGCACTATAGCAAAAACCTCTCCAAAAAAAGAAAAAAGAAAGATACTGTTTTAAGGGCTTAAGAAACATTATGACATAACCATTACCCATCTGCTGGCCAAAATAATAAAATTTAAAAAAAAAAAGAAGAAGAAAAGAAAAGAAAGTTTAGGTCATGCCCAACCTGAAGCCTGTTGCAGGCCCAGGGACAAGAATTGTCTGGACTTAGTGGAGATGCCAAAGCCAGAGTAGATTTGGGATAGAAAGCCTTGGTTGGGATTTACTCTGGTGAGCAGCTCGTTACTGGCTTTTGCTGTGCAAAAGGCCAGGCTCTCAGTTCCTAGAGGCCTGGGTAGGGGCAGGGAACAGCCCTGCAAGTCCTCACGTGTATGTGTCTGAAGATGGTGGCCAGGCCATGCATTTCTGTCAGCTTTGCTTCCAGAGTAGAGGGAGCACTCAGACTTGCTCCACTGCCAAAGCTCCAGGAACTCAGAAACACGATGGGGAGAGGTGTGTGTCGATACAGCATCCTTGTGCACAGCCAGCTCTTAGAACTTTGTCTTTGCATAGACTCTACCAGGACTGCATGGGAGGAGCCTGGTGGGGCCCTCTGCCTTCAGGGAGTCAACGCTAAAGTGGCCTCCGTTTTCTCTCCCAAGAGTAAGTGTGTTTTTTCTCTGGTAGAAATATATTTTTCCTGTGTTAGCAGAAGACTTAAGTGAGTTTTGATGGGAGACACATTGCTGGAGGAAGGCCAAGGGAATGGCCTGAAGATTCTGAGTCATACATTTCTGTAGCGTTGCAGGAAGCTGTATGTCGCTTCCTCCTGCCCGAGTGTCAGGCCACATTAGTGTGAGACACTGCTGCAGCAGGTTTGATGGAGCTATAGAGAGACCCCAGATCTCTCCACATCAGCTGATGCACTGAAAATTAAACAGAAAGGAAAATAGCAACAAAATTGAATAGTTTGGTATCTTTTTTTTTTTTTTTTTTTTCAGATTTTTGCCATAGGCGTATGCGTTCACTACAGAGACAGTGAGAGAGAGGGGAAGTGAGAAATTACCCCCAGAGGGAATGATCACACCAGTCTCTTCTCCTTTCTCCTCCTAGGATTTTGGGCATGCACACACATGCACCTGGTGTAATTTTTCAAACCACCAGGTCCAGGGCTTAAACCATCGTTGGTCATGTGGGAGTCCAGTGCCTTAACTACTGCACCACTTGCTGGTTCCAGTAGTTTGATTTCTTAAAACATTTAAAAATTATCGTTGATATATAATTCACTTAACATAAATGTCACCAGTTAATGATTTTGATGTACTCATGGTGCTATGCAGTCATATTCCCAGTGGTTTGGTACTATTTCTTTCTTTCTTTTTTTTTTTTTTGCAACCTATACACACTTTATTAGCAAAAATAAAACTGAAGTGCAGCACAGGGAGAAGGGGGCTCCTCATCAGGGGTGGCATCATCACACCCTGAGAAGGGGCAGGTCAGCGTGGAATGCAGAGTGAACCATGGCGGGTAAACACGTTGGAATCAGACAAAAGTGATCCGTGTCCGGGAAGTATTCACCTGCCAGACATTTAACTCCTCATACTCATCTAGAGCAGCCTGGAACTGGGCAGGGGTGAAGCCTCGAGATATGCAGCACTGCTCTGCCTCAGAAAACCGGATACTTTGGCCTCCTGAGACCAGTTCATGGACAGTGGCAAATATCACATCTGCTGATCTCTGGGTCCTAGCTGTCTGCCCTTTGTCGCCTAGAAGTGAGTCCTTTGACATCTCCATTAGTCTTATCGCTTCATTCACATCTTCCTTCTCCACTGTGTCCACCATTCGCAGACGTGCCAGTGCAGTTAAAATCGTAGAATAGCCAGCAGGGTCCGGGCAGAGGTATAGGTGGCATCCTTACTAGCCCAAGCCTCTCGCCTCATTTCCACGTAAGCTGCTGTGATATAGTCAGCCAGCGACTCTGGCACTGTGGGTTGCTTCTCCCGGCACATGGCTATGTAACGTCTCATAAGCTTCATGTCCAAAGGCTCAAATTGGGCTGGGGGCTGGTGGCTATGCTGGTGCACGTAGGTGATGTGCTGGGCCAACCGTAGGTCATTGTCTCGGTCAGGCCGGTCCTGGATCAGCCAGAGGAGATCAAATCGGGAGAGCAGTGCAGCAGGAAGCTGTATGTTCTGTTCCAAGCTCCAGCGAGGGTTACAACGTCCATAGGCAGGGTTGGCGGTTGCCAGGATGGAGCAGCGGGCGTTGAGTGTGGTGAGGATGCCTGCCTTGGCGATGGAGATGGTTTGCTGCTCCGTGACCTCATGGATAGCTGTGCGGTCAGCCCCAGCCATCTTGTCAAACTCATCGATGCAGCACATGCCCTGGTCAGCCAGCACAAGGGCCCCACCCTCCAAGGTCAGCTCTCCAGTCACAGAGTCTCTCAGCACAGCTGCTGTAAGCCCTACTCCAGATGAGCCTCGGCCTGTTGTGTACTGGCTGCGGGGGGCCAGGCGATCAATGTAAGACAGGAGCTGAGACTTGGCCACAGCAGGATCCCCCATAAGGCAGATGTTGATGTTACCCCTGATTTTCATTCCCCGAGGAGACTGGTCCACACCTCCCACTAGCAGGAGCAACAGTGCCTTCTTTACATCTTCATGCCCATATATATCTGGGGCAATAGAAGCTGCCAGCTTTTCATAAAAATCCTCTTCTGCAATCTGCCTCAGCTCCTCCCTGCTCAGCTCTCCAGCCCCAGACTCATCATCCTCACTCTTATTCATCTTCACAATCCGATGAGCTTCTAAGTAAGTCTCCGAGAGTAAACCCTGCACCACCTGTCGGAACCCAGTGCGCAAAACTGGCAAGAAGATACCAGTGACACTGATGTGGTCTCCAGGCTGGGCAATCCTTGTATTCTCTCCTTCCACAAGCACTGTGATGCTGCGAGGAATATTTCCCACAGGCACTTGGTCACTATGTTCTTGCATCTTCATTTCCTGAAATTTGATGAACTTGGAGCCACATGTCTGTAAATAGAGCCGCCCCCCTGACCGGTTCGTTTGGCACTCCTGGCTTGGGCACATGATTAGAGGCATGAAAGTGGGAGACTGGATCGGCTGATAAGTCTCTGCCCCACACTGGTTACAAGTGTAAGTGGCCACCACCATCCTGGGTTTGACTTCAGAGAGACAATTCCACGCACAGTTACCAGTTTTCCCACAGAGTTGGCCCGTACTTCTTGGATCACACGAGGCTTGCTCCTGCTTGGACCTTGAAAATACAGCTCAAATCTGCGCATGAGCTCAGGAGGATACTGGTTCTGGGGGCTTCGGGTAGCTCCAGGGTCCCGGCTCCACTGTTCCATCATTAGTCGATGTTCAATGTAAACATCCAGAACATCTTTATTCACTACCTCGCTTTCTTTGTACTGAGGCAGCAGCTCCTGAACAGCGTTAGCAGAGAGCTTTGCATAGCGCTTGGCATTTTCACAAATCGAGTCCACCAGCTCAGGGTCATCCTCAGCTACGTCATCCAGGTCCACATACAGTGCCACTTGTTCCCAATGAGCCAGTCGAACCAACTGGTTCCCATACTTGAACTGCTTCTTCCCAAATTCTTCATCTTGGTAAAACTCTTCTAGGAACTTCTTAACCTTCTCTTTCTCGAGTGTGTAGTCCTTAAGTGTCATCGCCGCCGAGGGCCACGCGGCAGCAGTTGGCGGGCTCGGGAGCCTCCCTCATGGTGGAGCAGAGACCGTTCTGTATTATTTCTTTCCTTTTCTCTCTTCCCATTTCTTTTCCCACTCTCCCTCCCCTCCCCTTCTATTTTCTTTTTTTGTTGCAAGAGGGCATGTGCCCTAGCTAGAGAGTGAGAGGGAGAAAGCATCCTCCTAGGGGGGCCTGGTCACACTGCAGTTCTTTCTGTTTCTCCATCCTGTGGGATTTGGGCACACTCTCCTGATGTGTCTTTCAAGCCACTGGGGCTGGGATTCAAAACGCAGTTGGCCATGCGGGATCTTGCTCCCTGAACCACTGCTCAATTGGGCAAGCCTGTTTTGTTTTTGTTTTTAATTATTGTTTTCTGAATTCAAAAGGAAAGCCTTTGTTTTTTGCACAACACTTTGGACATTTCATAAAACTTTCCTGAGAAACAGTTTTCTGTGAGAGGCCTTTCTGCCCTGGGCAAGACTGATGGCCCTCTGGGGTCTAGCAAGTTGTCTGATTGGTGACTGACTGCAGCTGGTAGCTCTTGCCAGTGGGACTATCAGAGTCAGGCACATCTGTGCCCTGGGCAGCATTGTGAAAGAGCCTGTCTGAAAAATCCAGAAGACTTCAAGGAACAGTCTCATGTAACCATCTCTACCCTGCTTGTCCCCAGACATGGACAGACCCATTCAAGTCCCACATGTGGAGCATATCTGGATAGCACATAACATTGCAAGACAATCTAATCAGTTTATTGATGAGAAAGTCATTGAACTTGGAAATGTATTACAAGAGAAAAAAGGTTTTCATCTTTCTAAACTATCTGTTTGTTTAAAAAGAATTATTTTATTTAACTTTATTTATGTATTTATGTATTTATTTATTTATTTTTAATTTTTTTTTTTTTTAATTTGACCAGAGAGAGAGAGAGAGAAAGCAAGCTGCCGGGTCCAGGACTCGAACCACTGTCAGCCATGTGGGAGTCCAGCACCTTAACCACCACGCCACCTGCCAGCCCCTTAACTTTGTTTAAATTTGAACAGAGAGGGATGGGGGGTGGGTGAGAAAGCAAGCCGCCAGGTCCAAGACTTGAATTGTGGTCAGCCATGTATGTGGGAGTCCAGCACCCCCAATCACCACACCACCTACTGGCCCCCTATCTGGTTTTTAATATTTTTGTTTGTTTCTTTGTATGTTGCAATGCAATTTCATGAATCTTACTCTCTCTGATTGCAAAAATAATTTGAAAACTAATTTGTTTGAAATAAATAAAACTCTTGCAGTTCACAGCATCTATGCAAATTGTAAATCAAATAATTCAAACACAAAATAACCAAAAATAGTAGGAATATAAGTAAGCCAGTTAGTTCATAGTAGCACATAGGATTCAATCTGAGAGTAACACCTGCTTTCAGGCTGTGCTTGTCACCTGCTAGACTGTGTGTTACGAACACCTTTAACTATACTCCCTAGTCGTCACAGCATGCCAGTGAAGAATGTGTAGTCTCTTTCCATCTTACTGATAGGAAAACTGAGCACAGGAACTCGGGAAATTTGCCAAGATCACAGAACTGGGATTTAAATTTCTATCTCTTACCTCTCACCCCAGACTCTTAACTGCAAGTATCCCTTCTAAAGTCACAAAGAGGTGGTTTCTCCTTGGAATTGGTACTGCCTTTAATTGAGAATCGACTCTGTATTGCGTCTGGGGTCAAAGGGCATGGCAAGGTGGCCCTGGATCCCTGGGGCTGTGCTTGAAGGATGTGCTGACCCTCTGGGTACCCCACACAGAAAACCTGCAGACAGAGTGCCAGGACCACCACCTCCTAGATGCCAGGGCCCAGATGCCAAGAGTGCCTTTGTTGACCAGCTCTCTGAACTCTAGCCACCTGTGTCCCAGTATCTGCCACAGGGGCAGTTGGCACGAAGGGGGGTGCTACTGGCTTTGGGCCATTGAGATATCTGTGTTATATGTGTAGGGGTCAGAGGGTACATTCTGAAGGCAATACAAAGGGGAGGAAGTGGGAGAAACAGCCAGTCCAGGGCCATGCAGGCAGAATGGTGGGCGTGACTGACCTGGGCTAGGGGAGCAGCAGGCTAACCCTGTACCTTCTTTGTCTTCAGTCATGGGACATTTTTTTCCGCAACACCAATGCCGGAGCCCCCCCGGGTGCTGCCTACCAAAGCCCCCTGCCCCTGAGCCGAGGCTCGCTGGCTACTGTGGCCCATGCGCAGGCCCTGGTGGAGGCCCAGCCCAACGTGGACAAGCTCGTGGAGGACCACTTGGCAGTGCAGTCTCTCATCAGGGCTTACCAGGTGAGCCATGCAGGAGGACATGCTGAGGCCATGCCTGTGTCTGCTGTTGCTTAGAGGTTCCCTCCTGAAACACTGAGTGCTTCTCTCTTCTGTGGGATCTCGGGGAGACAAAGAGCAAAAACATAAGAGAACAGGGCCAGGCCCGTTCAAGTAGATCCTCCGCCCAGATCTAATGCCTGCTAATAAATAGCTCCTTGTTTCTTTCCACAAGTTGGAGGATTTGTGGGCAGGGAACAAGTCAGCACCTGGGACCTGAGCAGAAGTTGGAGGGGCACTGCAGTGGGAGGGTTCCACCCACCTTGGTGCTAAGAGGGGACATGGGGGAGGTGGGTGGAGGTGAGGAGCCTTCCCAGGATGCCCCAGGCACTGGCCAGCCTCCCTATCTTTTTCTCAGCACATAAGGAGGTTCTCCCAAAATCCACCTGATGTACAAGAGAACCTGAAATTGGACCTTAGAACTTGATCTGTGGTTAATTCTGGGGAGGGGCGCCAGTCAGCTCCGGTGCCCCTTCTGGAAGCTCCATAGGGCAGGTCCAACCACCTCCTGCATTGCTGCAGCTGTGGTAACAAAGGATGCATGTCCCCACCTGCCTTCTTCACTACTCTCTGTCTTGGAGATGGTGTGACTGTTGTGTTTGCAGACAGGACTGGTGACACAGAGCTCATGACAGGGCAGGACAGTGCAGGTCCTGGGCTCTGGTACTTTGGGCCATGGTCTGGTAGGCCAGGGCCCCCTAGGGGAAATGTCCACTGCCTTAGAAAGAGACCACATGGGGTCTATGCGCCTCACAGTGGACATCTCTGGGTGACAGGCCCAGCATGCATGATGCTTTCTAATGCTAGTTGGCCTCAGTAGCACATGTAACCTTGATCTGTCGATGACCAGTGGCTGTCCCTCCTCTAGTTGCTAGTAGGAAGTTGTAACTGCACCATTTGAAGCTGACAGGAACCGAAAATTGGGAGGGGTTTCCTTTCTCCTGGGTTTTAAATAGTTCAGATAAGCTGCATGGAGGTGGAGGGTTTTTTGTTTTGTTTTTTGAGAGAGATTTTTGCTACTGGATGCTTGCACTCACTGGACAGACAGAGACAGAAAGTAAGAAATCACCCCCCAGAGGGGATGGCCACACCTCAGTCCCTTCTCCAGATCTTGGGCATGCACACACATGCGCCCAGTGTGAGTTTCAAGTCGTTGGGTCCAGGACTCAAGCTGCAGTCAATGACATGGGAGTCCAACAACATAACCACTATGCCATCTGCTGGTCTCAAGGCAGAGTTTTGTTTGAAACTCTGGGGCACTGGCCTGCCTTGCTCACCTCTCACACTGCTCCCTGCATCACCCGTCAGGCTCACACCCAGCTGTGTAGGCTTCACCCTGGAGTCAGGGTTCCCAGCACACTTCATTCCCATGTGTTCAGTGAAGCTGAGTGAGGATCCCCCAAAATGGGCCGTGTCAGACCGTACCAAAGTTCATCATGTCCAAGGTTTACCTCTTTTTCATAAAGTCACATTCATACATACTGGTGCTTTCGCAGTAACCTGTCAAATGCTTTTTGGGAGTGCCTTTGTGGAATGGGGTATGGGTGTCAGCCCTCTCTGGGAAGGGTATGCGTGAAGTATAACCCTTTCACCCCCACAGCTCGCTGGATCTGCTTAATGACTTGCTGTGTTATTGCTTCCAGGTCAGGGGTCACCACATTGCAAAGCTTGATCCTCTCGGCATTAGTTGTGTAAATTTTGATGATGCTCCAGTAACTGTCTCTTCAAACGTGGGTGAGAACTAATGCAAAATGCTCATTTTAATGTGATTTTACTTTTTTTTACCCCCTCCCTCTTTTTTTTCTCCTGTCCTCTCGTGTGTGTCCTCCCTTCACCTCGTGGCCCACTCATAGATACGCGGGCACCATGTAGCGCAGCTGGACCCCCTGGGGATCTTGGATGCTGATCTGGACTCCTCCGTGCCCGCTGACATTATCTCATCCACAGACAAACTTGGTGAGGGTCTGGGCCCCGGCCGCTGCTGGAGCTCCTCATGCTGGGGCCCAGCCGTGGGAACGGTCACACCAGGCCAGGCGCTTTGGTTTCCTTCATTCTGATCACTGGAAATTTACTGGTAACGCGGCCTCACTGTGTTTGGGGCAAGCAGTTTGTTCAACCGATTGTCTAAGTGTCATAATTGGGAAGTTAAATTTAGGCTTGAGGTTGAGGCATGGGGAGCTAGTCCAGTGCAGCACTGTCTCTGGCTAGCCACGCCCCATGGCACAAGTAGCCTCCCAGTTCTCCTCGGGGCCTCTGGGTTCCAGGGCCCGTTGTGTGACTTGGGCCTCCTAGTTCATAAATGCTGGTGATCATACTGAGGAAACTCGGGAAGACTTTCCCGCAGCGCCAGGAGGCCAGGGCCTTTGGGAGGGGCATGTGTGGCATACAGGCGGGATTTTGTTGCAGCTGCCAGAGACAGGCCTGGCTGCACCCCCCTTCTCCTGGGCGAAGCAGTGTCGTAGTTGAGCTACAGCCTGCAGTCGCTTCCTAGTGCTAATCTGCTTCACGTCCCTGTGCTGCTAACCTGCACTAAGTAAATGACCACATGACTAATCTCAAGGTGGCCAGGTGCTCACAGCAGACACTACTGGTGAGATTGACAGCCACCCACCTGCCTGGTACTGCTCTGGGGAAGGAGCAGAACCAGTCTCTTGTAGGCAGTGTGGAGAAGGTGCAGAAAGCAGCCTCTCCAAGGACCTGCAGTGCCCTGATGCCCTTGCAGACATTACTAGGCTGTGAATGGGTCAAACACTAGTCAGGTAAAGCAGGACTCCGGAGTTAGTGTTGGCAGTTTGTGTTGCTCCTTTGTCTTGATTTTGGAGACACTCTTAGACAATAGCATTCACTCTTCATCAAACCAGTCCTTTGGCAAATCTAGGAGGCCTAGAGAAAGCCTTTTGAATCCTACTGAGTCTGGCAGTTGGAGTCTTGGAGCCTGCGCCTTCATTCAGTGGTGACTGCTTTGTGATCTCGAGAGGAAGTTGGCCTCTGTTTGTGGTGCCCTCAGGGGCTTAGAGTTTCTTTCCCTCTCCTCACTCTTGCGCCCAGTCTTGTTACAGTGCCCCATGCTTGCGGCGCCTACAAGGCCCCTCCAGGTGCTCATGATGGGGTCGGGGGAGGCAGTCCCCAGGCCAGCTGCCAGAGTCATGTTTCTGTGATGAGATTGTGGGACCTGCAGCCAGGCAGGGACCTGCATCCAGGCAGGAAAACCAGTGGAGTACTGGAAAACCAGTACTCCACTGGTTTTCCACGGGCGCCAAAACAAACAAGAGAGAAGCACATGAGGCGAGCTGCTCGCCCTCTTCTGGAAATGCCTTGGAAGCCTTGAAGCTATTCTCTGTGCTCCTTCAGATGAATTAGGTCAGGACAGTGCATCTCAGCCTCCATAGTCTTTGGAGGGTGAGAATCCTGAGGCCTGTCCACGAGCCCTGCCCCTGTGCCCCTCTCACTGAAGGCTGAGGCAGCAGAATCTGGGTTCTTCCAGGCTGTCACTGGCCCCCTTACTTTACACCCTGGGGCAGCATCCCTGGGCATGCTTCTCAGAGGCAGCAGCAGCACAGGGAGGGTGAAAGGGCCGGGGCTTCTTGCTGTCCTTGGAGGAAGAAAGGATACTGGCCCTTGGCTGGGCCCTTTGGAACTACTGAGGGGTCACGAGCAAACCTCTTTGGCCAGAGAAGTATGTTCTAATCACATGGATCTAAAATAGCATGATATCAACAGCATTATCAATTCTTCAGGTCTAGAACATAGAAATAGCACAGCCTTCTTGTCTGTTTGAAATTGTAGAAGCACTCATTGACGTGAGGAGATCTTCATAGAAACAGCAAGCCAGTTGTGGCCACTAGGCAATTCGTAGAGTATATCAAGGCTCCTCATTTCCATTAACTACGAAGGTCCTGGATCTAGGCCATCTTCCTGAATTGGGAACCCCAGCTCTGCTACTACTGGCTGCATGACCTTGGGCCACTTGCTCTTACCTCTTTGTGCCTCAGTGGCCTCATCTGAAAGATGGAGATGGTGGCACCTACCTCTCAAGATTATTTCAAAATAAAGCTCCATAAAGTAGTGACTGGGACTTACTAAGTCCTGTGAGTGCTACTGTGTAACAATCTGGAGGTAAGTAGCCGCCAGACCCTGCTGCTGAGAGGAACTCAGAAACAGTGTGGAGCAAGTATCCTGGGGCCATGCATGGTGACAACTCAGCTGCACCTGGAGGATAAGGAGGCCACATCGATTTCCCGTGGGGACTTCCAGATTAAGAAGTGAGGCCAGTGCCCGTGGTTTGGGTCTCAGGAGAACTGTTTCTCAGCCGCGGTGCTGGCCGGGAGCGTTGCATGTGCCTGCAGTCAAAAGACTGAGCTGTACAGTGCCCTTTGTCACATTCCCCAGTCTCTGCTCAGCCACCCTGCTGTCCCCTTGTAGATATGGGGGAAGTTTTTCCTCCTCTTTGGGAAAACTGAGGCTCAGTGCGGTGATTATACCCATGTGTTTGTACACAGCCCTTTGTGTCTCTGTCAGAACCAGAGGGTATGGGTGTGAGTAGCAGCAGAGGACAGGAGCCATTGGGAAAACATTCCCAAAGGGCACTGACAGTGTTGCGTCATATACTTGGCCAGCGAAGTGCCTCGTGGGTGGGTAATATTTGTCTACTCTGCATCAGGTCCTGTGCACTTTTGAGTTCTGAAGTGAAGAGGGCATGTGCTCAGCATCAGCTGAGTTCTAGATCTTCTTAGCCAGTTTGGGAAGGTTGGGAAATGCTGGCCTAGGGCACCAATCTTAATCTTTCAGGCATGCGCCTGGTCCCCGAAGTCACAGGACAGAGAATTAGCAGTTGAGTTTTTACCAGGCGTGAGAGTGGGCACAGTACTTTGAAGCATAGTCCCAGGGGCTGGCACATACCTTCGGTGCTGTATGCACATGGAGCTTGTTAGGAAATGCTGAGGTTAATGTTTTGCTGAAAAATGACTTTAAAGGGTCCAGCAAGTGGCATGGTGGTTAGGGTGTTGGACACTCCCACATGGTCAACCATGGTTTGAATCCCAGACCCGGTGGCTTGCTTTCTCACTTTCTCTCTGTCTCTCTGTGTCTCTCTCTGGTCAAATTAAAACAAATTATGAATAAGATTAAATACATACTTCTTTTTTGAGAAATGACTTTAAGGGACCAGCAGATGACATAATGGTTATCTCGCTGGACTCCCACATAGTCGACTGCAATTCAAGTCCTGAGCCCGGTGGCTTAAAACTCACACCATGTGCGCATGCCTAAAATCCTGAGAGGAGAATGGAGGAGAAGGGATTGCAACATGACCATCCCCCCAGGAGGGTGATTTCTTGCTTTCTGTCTGTCTCTCTGGTGAGCATACCCACCCTGTAGCAAAAATCTTTCTTAAAAAAAGAAAAGGAAAACAATTTAAAGAGTATTGTTGAATACTTTTTAAACAAAAAGTGGGGCTGGCATGTGGGCAGTAAAAGAATTTACCAAAGACAGAAATGCCAAGTAGAAGTTAGGTTTATTAGAGAGTCTGCAGGTGTCATGGAGATTAAGACAGCTGGATCCTACGTGGTCCAAGTCCCATACCAGTGGCTTGAAAATCACACTGGGCGCATGTGCGTGCATGCCCAAAATTCTAAGAGGAAAGGAGACTATGTTGTGGACATCCCCCTTGGGGGAGGGCGAGTTCTTACTTTCTGTCTTTCTCTCTTCCTCCCTCCCTCCGTCTCTCTTTAGTGAGCATACATGCCTTATAGAAAACTTAAAAAAAAAAAAAAAAAAAAAAAAAAAAGGAGGTTTACTAGAGCTCAGGTGAGAGTACCTAGGATGAGACCTGAGCAGGTTAGCTCCTCTGGCAGGGAGAGTCTTTTTTTTAAAGTTTTTTGTTTTGGTTTGGTTTGATTTTTGGCATAGGGCATGCGCATTTGCTGGACAGAGAGAGAGAGAGACAGAGGGAAAGTGAGAATCATCCCCCAGAGGATATGGCCACGCCACAATCCCTTCTTCATTCTTCTCCTGGGATTTTGGGCACACGTGCACGTGGACCTGGCCTGAGTTTAAAGCCACCAAGTCCGGGACTCAAACCACAGTCAGTCATATGGGAGTCCAGCGCCTTAACCACTACACCACTTGTTTTGATTGCAGGGTACTGAAAAACCACCTGTTTTGATCAAAAATCATGAAAACCCTGCAAGTTCACTTGGATGGGGGTGGTTTCTGAGGAGTGTAGGGCATCACTCAGCATTACTCAGCTGCAGGAGGCAGATCATTGCCAGGCGTGGCACCAGAAGGGGTCTAGAGGGTCTGTTTCCCATGTTGTAAAAGAAAGCTTATATAGGGGGCTTTATCCTTGAACCTACTCATTAACCTGAGCAGGTTTATTTCCTTAGGTAAGGCTCTGTTTTCTTAAGAACTCTCCACAAGCTTAGCTGGGTATAGACTATGAGCCATAACTCTGCAGGTGACAGCTAGCTCTGGCGTGTTTTGTCACACCATTGGTGTTGGGGGCCAGGTGAGCCCACAGAACCCACCTTTTTTTTTTTTTTTTTTTTTTGAGAGAGAGAGTTTTTTTTGCTATAGGGCGCATGCACTCACCAGAAAGACAGGGAGAGACAGAGAGATAGAAAGCAAGAAACCACCCCCCAGGGGGATGGCCATGCCGCAGTCCCTTCTCCTCCATTCTCCTCTTGGGATCTTGGGCACACACGCACACGTGCCCGGCATGAGTTTTAAGCCACCGGGTCTAGGACTGGAATTGTCGACAACGTGGGAGTCCAGTGACGTAGCCGTTACACCATCTGCTGGTCCCCAGAACCCATCTTAATCAATGCTGAGGCATACTATAGACCTCACTGGCCTGGAAAGAGAACTGAGAGTGCCAACATCAAGGTGACTTGACAACATGTCTTTGTTGTCCACCCTCTGAGGAGAGGTCCCTTGACACAGCCTGCATGCTGTGGAGGGACACCATATGAGGCCACCAGATTCTTTTCCAGTGTCGCCTGGTCCACTGGGCAGCCCAGTCAGCAGCTCCCAGGGAAGCTCTTCCTGGTTGGCCCTAAAGAAGGGTCAGGGTGCCAGGGTAGAGCCAGAGGGGCGCATATGGCAAACAACAGATCCAAGGTGGTGCTGTTGGTAGGAAGGTCAGACATGAGTCCTTGGGTTTACTGCCACCTCTGCAGGCTGGCAGGCTTGCAGAAGCAACAATGAGGGTGTCACTGGTCTGGGATATGCAGTCTGTGCTAGTTGTCCCTTCTGTATTTAGTTGGGCTGGGGCTGGGGATGGCATCTTTTTTCTAGCCTAAGGCACTGTGACAGGAAGTTCTCATGAAATCTTGCCCCAGTTTCCTCTTGTCTTAAAGTGTAGCATTTGAATTCAGTTCCCACTTGAAAATGCCATCATCTGCAGTTTCTGTGAAATTCTATAGTATAACTTCTCACAGTGACAGATGAGACTTATTTTAATGGCATAATGGTTACATAACTAAACTTTCACGTAGTTGACTATGATTCGAGTCCCGGCCCCAGTGGCTTAAAATTCATGCCAGGCACATGTGCATATGTGCCCAAAATCCTGAGAGGCTAGTGGAGGAGAAAGGATTGTGGCATGGTCACCGTCCCCCCCGGGGGGTGACTTCTTGCTTTCTGTCTCTGTCTCTCCAGCAAGCGCATGTACTCTATAGCAAAAATCTAAAATAAATAAATAAAAATAAAGGAGAATTCAAGCCAAGAAATTTTCTCTCTTCTTTTTAAAAAGTTTTATTTTTCATTCATGATATAGAGTGTGTGTATGTGCACATGAGAGAAAATAGTACCCTTGGCAGGGCCTTGTCACTGCTAGTCCTGTCCCCAGCCCTCCGAGCACCATGGAATCTTGGGCGCCTATGCGTGTGCCTGGCATGTTCTCAGGCTGATGGGGATCGGACCCTGCATTTGGCCATAGGCTGAACCACAGGCTAGACCTCAAGTCAACAAATCCTATACATAAATGGGGAGAAGCAGGAAACCTCTTAGCATTTGCAAATTCCTGATACCTGTTTCAGGAAATGAACTTGAGCTAAATATTGGGTTTTGATGAAGAAACGCATCATGACTTCCCACACATAGTGGTTAAAAGGTCAATTCAACAGGTAGCAGAATTCCAAATGCCTAAATGAATCCCTTCTGCCCTGACAGCCTACTGTGAGTAGTCAGAAGTGGTGGCTACAGTAGTCAGGAGAGAGGCGCACATCCTCCTGACCTCCCAGGCCTCGGGTTTGCCTATGATGGCTGAGAAGAATGAGCTAAAATTAGAGTTGGTTTTTGATCCATGTCCATAATTCCAAAGTGGCAGGAGCAGTCATTAGCAAGCACTGATGGACTGTGAGTAAAGAAGTCAAGGCCATGGTAGATAGGGCCACCCTTGTGGGGAGTGAGGCCTGCTCCAAGCAGACCCAGATGGTCTGCAGTCACACCCCACAGGGCACTGTGTCCTGTAGCCCAGCACGCGCTCCTGCAGTGTCTGAAGTGTTCAAAGGACTGGTTTGGGAATTTGTGCCTTCAGGTAAATGACAATCAGAATAGCTCCCAGCACTCTCTAGCCATTATATTTCTATTAGATGTGTCTGTTGTTTGCCTTTTATTACCTAAAAGAGGGACAGGTGGGGGTGCAAGAACTGTGGACCCCGTCCTCCTCCCCATTCCTGCTTGTTGACTCATTGCCTTAGCTGTTCTCTTGGGAGTGAGTCTTCAAGGTCCCTCTGAGGCCCACCCTGGGCATTGGTCCCCTAAGGCACCAGGTTCTGGCATTTGAGTACAAAATTCTGACTTGGTGCTGGCACTGTTTGATGTGGTCTTGGATCTTAGTTCTAAAACTGGAGGAGGAAGATCAGGGCTCTTTACTATTGTGTCAAGCAAAGTATCAACATGTGTGTGCATAATGCAGGCATTCTTAAGGCCACTTGACTCTGGGTTTTGAGTGGAAGCTGTGGTCCTCAAGGGCAGGGAGATAGAGCTTCCCCACGCCCTGGGAACAGGTTAGCTGGTAGGGGCTCTTCTATCAGCATTTTCACCAGCAGCCTCAAAACAGGAGCTTAGCCAGAGCTGCTTTGCATGCTGGGGCAGAGAATATCCATGGTGAGTTCTCAGGGCTGTGTGCTCAGCCATCAGCTCCTCTGTGCATCCCCATCACTCTCTTACCTTCCTAAGACCACCCTCAAATTGCACATGCCTGGGCGACAGGAGTCAGGAGCATGCTCTGTGCATCCAAGTCTGCACCTGGTCTGCAGGGCATCTGGGAATGCCTTCAGGTAGAAGAGGGCTTGCACAGCTCTGCGTGTACAGGTGTGCCTCTTGGTGGTTCTGAGCTCCCAGATGCTTCTGTGCCTACCTTGCCTTCTGTGAGGAGAGCCCAAGGACCCTCTTTCTGTTCTTAAAGTTTAGAGGCTAGCCACCTGCCTGAGTCCAGTTCTGAGATATGGCTACTCTAAAACTTAGACTTTTCCATTTTCTTTCCTCAGTTTTTCATCCCTGTAGTCCAGATGGGTGTGCGACTTTCCAGGAGATCACATTATGGCTACTTCCTGAGACTCGGGTGTGACAGGATCTCAGACCATGCTGCCTGGCAGCTTCCCTGTGCTGGGGAGCTGGCTTTCCTGCCTCTGAGTCACCTGATACCAGCTGGCTTGTAAATAGTTTCCATGTTTACCGAAATAGCTCTCAGGAATCGCCGCCTGAGCACAGAACCCACCCTCTCTCCCTCAGTGTGTGTGTGTGTGTCTGTGTGCCCGTATCTGTGCTGCCTGTTACTGTGTTGGTGACATAGGGTTGGTGTTTTGGTTTGGAACTAACTCTCACCTGTCTTTTTCCCTCTGCGCTCACCCATGCCACCCCACTCTGCCTCTCAGATCTTGCAGTTTTCAAGGAACGACTTGGAATGCTAACAGTAGGAGGTATGAAAACACTGAGCCTTTCACCCTTGCGAGCTGAGGACTCCATTTGAACAGGACATGCAACTTTTCCTAGCATGCGACTTGGGGAAAGTTGATGCCACTTCTATTGAGTGTTTCAAAGTTCATTTTGTTTCAAGATACATTTTCCCTTCATTTAGTTATTAACCAACACATAGAGCTACTTGCGTCATTGTGTTCCTGTCCATTCTTTGTTCTGAAGATACAATCATCTTCTCATGTGCATCTCCATGGCTTTGCGGGGAACCTTCCATCTTGAGGGTAGTTGGCTTCGAGCACCTGTAGCCAGTGGGGGCCTGCGGCCACATCCCACTCTGCATGGCAGCTCGTCCTGCCGTCCACCCTCTGCGCTATGGCTTGACTCTACTCTGGATTCGTCCCAATTCTGCCTCCTTGGCATTTGGGACAAAATTTCCAAAATGTTCCAGGTTTGAAGGACAGCTAATTAAAACTTACTGTGAACCCCGATGACGCTTGGTTTTGGGCAGGATACCTTGAGGAATCCAGAGTTGAGATGCTGGGGGGGGGCCATCTGCCTATCATCATCCACCTCCACAGTTCCTTCTACTTTGGGCTTTTCAAATACATTCTTTTTTTCCTCCATCTTACTTGTATCATCTGTGAGATTCTTTTTAATTAAGTTGTCTACTTAGAATTTATTGTAGATCTACATGTAGTTATAAGAAATGATGCAGGGACCTTGTACCTGGTAGCCGAGTTCCCCAGTGGTAAGGTCCAGTAGGGCTGCAGCAGATGTAGGACAAGGTCACCTCGGTCCCCCACCCCACATACCACATATCACCCTGGCAACTACTGTCCTCTCCATTCAGTTATTCATCATTTCAGGAATTTGAGGCAATGCAAATGGAATCACAGTATGTAACCTTATGTTATTGCCATTTATTTTATTATTCATTCATTCATTCATTCATTCATACATTTTTAGCTTTTACTATATAGCATGTGTGCTCTCCAGAAAGAGAAAGTGAGAAATCACCCCCCATGGGCGTGGTGGTGACCACACTTCAATCCCTTCTCTTCTACCCTCTCCTTAGGATTTTGGAAATACATGTACACATTTTTAAGCCACCAGGTCCAAGACTCAAACTGTGTAGTTGGCCACGTGGACTCCACCTGCCGTAACCACCACACCACCTGGCTGGTCCTAGGATAGGATTTTTTAAATCAGTGCAATTTTCCAGTGTGTTGATGTGGGTCTGCAGTTTGTTCTACATGGTGGATGGACCACCGCTATTTTAACCAGTCACCTGTTGAAGGACCTGGGTGTTCCCAAAGGGCTAGTAGGGTCTTTGGTAGAGCCAAGTTTTCAATTTTTATGTTGTCCAGTTTATCAATTTTTCTTTCATGGCTTGTGCTTTTGGTGTCATGTCTTAGATTCCAAAGGTTTTCTCCTGTCTGTTTTTCTGAAGGGTTTTTTTTTGTTTTATTTTTGGTTTTTTTAGAGGTTTTTGCTATAGGGTGTGTGCACTCGCCAGAGAGACAGAAAGCAAGAAATCACCCCCCCAGGGGGGATGGCCATACCACAATTCCTTTTCCTCTCAGGATCTTGGGCACGCATGCACACGTGCCCGGCATGAGTTTAAGCCACTAGGTCTGGGACTCGAACCGCAGTCGACTACATGGGAGCCCAGGGGCATAGCCATTACGCCAACTGCTGGTCCCTTTCCTGAAGGTTTATGGTTTTGTGTGATACTTTAATTTAAATCTGTGATCCATCTTGAAACTGTTCCTGTCTAATGTATGCTTAGATTCTTTCACCCTTCCTTTTATGTCTTTTCTGGCGGGTGTCCAGTTGCTCTGCATCATTAGCAGAAAAGCCCATCCTTCCCTCATTGGATTACTCTTGTATCTTCATCAAAAAACAGTGAGGGTCAGCAAATGGCAAGGTGGTTAAGGCACTGAATTCCACATGGCTGACTGCAAAGTTTGAGTCCTGGACCCAGCGGCTTTAAAAATATACAGAATACATGTGTGTACATGCCCAAAATCCCAAGAGGAAGATGGAGGAGAAGGAATTGCAGCATGGCCACCCCCCCAGGCATGATTTCTCACTTTTCCCTTTCACTGTGTCTATCTCTGGAGAGCAGACATGCCTTATAGCAAAACAAAATGTAGAAAGAAAGAAAGAAAGAAAGAAAGAAAGAAAGAAAGAAAGAAAGAAAGAAAGAAAGAAAGAAAGGCAGAAAGGCAGGCAGTGGGACTTGTTTTTGTGTGGGTCTATTTCTGGGTTTTCTATTCTTTAAATTATATTATCTATCCTTTTATCAGTTAGTATCACACTGTCTTGATTACTGTAGCTATGAACATTACTTTCCATTTTCAAAAGGATTCCAACTATTCTAGGACCTTTTCCTTTACATATACATTTTGGACTAAGTGTGTATGTTTCTGTAAAACAGTGCTGACATTTTGATAGGAATTGTGTGAGTCCTAAATCAGCCCCTGGCGGTAGTGGTAACCACATTGCAGTCCCTATTCCATTCTCTCAGGATTTCAGGCATGTGCACATACACGTCTGGCGTGTTTTTCAAGCTGCCTGGTCCAGGGCTTAAACTGTTCAGTTGGCCATATGAGATCCAGCCGTCTTAATCTGCATGCCACCTGCTGGCCCCAGTCTTTTTTTATTTCTTTCATTAGCTTTTTGTAGTTTTCAGCCTATGAGTTCTGTTAGTTCTGTTTTTATTAGGTTTACATTTAAATTTTTTTCTTTTCACTTTGGTATTCACATATTTATTGGTAGCAGATAGAAATATAGTTGATTGTTGTGTCTCTATTGTATCCTACAGCCTTGATAAATTCACTTATTCTGTGACCTTTTTTTAATAGATTTCGTAGGATTGTCTGTAGACAGACATGACTCTGAAAATAGGAAAAGTTATTTCTTCCCAAGCTGTGTGCCTTGTGTTGCTCTATTGCAATCTCTACGACTTCAGCACTGTGCTGAGTAGAGTGGTCAGAGTGAACTCCTTATGTCTTATGCCTTGTTCCTGATTTTAGGGTAAAAATATTCAGTCTTTCACCATTAAGTATAATGTTAGCTACAGAGTTTCTGTAGATGATTTTTTATCAAGTTAAAATAGTTCTGTATTCCCATTTTTCTGTCAGTCTTTTTTTAAAAATTATTATTATTATTATTATTCAATTTGACCAGAGAGAGATATAGAGAGGGAGAGGGAGAAAGCAAGCCACTAGGTTCAGGACTCAAACCGTGGTCAGCCATGTGCGAGTCCAACGACATAACCTCTATGCCATCTGCTGGCCCACAGCACGGATTTTTTTATATATTGCTATATATGCACACATATGTATATGCACGCACATATTTTGCATCTGCATTTACAAGGGATACCCACCTGTAAATTCGTTGTTGTACTGATTTGTCTGTTTTTGGTATCAGGATAATTCTGGATTCTTAAGATAAATTGAGAAGTCTTTCTCCTATTTTTCTGGAAGGTTTTGTATAGAATTGGTATTCATTCTTTAAACATTTGATAGAATTTTGGGGGGCTGGCAGGTGACATGGTGGTTAAGGGCACTGGACTCCCACATGGCCCATCACAGTTCAAGTCCCAGACTTGGCAGCTTGCTTTCCCACTTTCCCTCTCTCTCTCACTCTGTCCCTCTCATCACATTAAAAAATAAGTACATAAATAAAGTTAGGGGCCAGCAGATGGCAAAATGGCTACGTCGTTGGACTCCCATGTAGTTGACCGTGGTTCGAGTCCCAGACCCAGTGGCTTAAACTCACACTGGGCGCATGTGCATGCGTGCCCAAGATCCCAAGAGGAAAATGGAGGAGAAGGGCTTGTGGCGTGGCCATCCCCCCTGGGGGTGATTTCTCACTTTCTGTCTCTCTGTCTCTCTCTGTCTTTCCAGCAAACGTACATGCCCTATAGCAAAACTCTCTCAAAAAAAAAAAAAAAAAAAAAAAAAGTTAAATAAAATCATTCTTTAAAAAAGAAAAAAACAAACATTAGAATTTTTCAGCAAAACTATATAAGCTTAGAGATTTCTTTTTCAGGAGCTTTTTGTATGTGATTTTGTTTTTCTTCTTAGTCATAGTACTGTTCACACATCTCTTTCCCACTGGATGAATAGTGGCTGTTTGTGTTCTTCTAGAAACATTCATTTCACCCTTTGTTGTCAAATGTATATAGAGCTGTTCCTTGTACTATTATCATCTTCTTGATATCTGGAGGGTCTCCATTGACACTATTTTATTCCAGATGTTGGTAATTTTTGTCTTCTCTTTTTCTTTGCTGTTATTGTATGAGGTTTCTTAAAGTTGATATTTTCAAGGAGAGAGAGAAAGGGAAGGTGAGAAAACAACCCACTAGGTCTTGGACTCAAACCACAGTTGGCCATGAGGAAATCCAGTGCCTTTAAAAACAAAGCCACCTGCTGGGCCCTGATTTCCTCTATTATTTCCTTCTTTCTGCTTGTTGGTTTTTATTTTTTGTTTTCCCCCTCCTTTTTCTAGGTTCTTTGTGTAGGAGCTTAGGTTATTGGTTACAAGTATTTCCTCTCTTCCTGTTTGCATCTGCTATTATAAAGTTTTATACTATTGCTTTAACTGTCCCACAACTTTTTTCATTCAGTTCAGTGTTTTTGTTGTTTTGTTTTGTTTTGTTTTTAGTTCACTATAGGGCATGTGTGCTCACAAAAGAGAGAGAAAGAGAGAAAATGAGAAATCACCCCCCAGAGGCATGGGCCATGCCATAATCTTTTCTCCATTCTCCTCTCAGGATTTTGGACGCGCACACACACACACACACACACACAAACACATGCCCCACAGGATTTTCAAGCTGCCAGCTCTGAAATTCAAACCATGAAGCAGGCAATTTGGGATCCAGCTGCCTTAACCTCCATGGCACCTGCTGGCCCCCAGTTCAATGTATTCTTTCATATTCTTGGATATTCCTCTTTGAACTGTGAAATATTTGTTCTGCATATATTTAGAAGCACATCAGATGGTTAAAAATTTTGCTTCAACCGTCTAACATAATTTAAAAGACCCAAGAGGAGAAGAGTCTGTTGTATTTACCCATATTTTGCTTTTCGTGTTTTTACTTCCTTGCTATCATAAGATCCCTTGTTTTATGATCTTTCTGTTTAGTGGACTTTTTGGCTATTCTTGTAGGGCAGGTCTGCTGGGTATAAATTCTCTTAGTTTTCCTTTGTCTGAGTGTCTCTTAATTTCTCCTTCTTTCCTTTCAGGTATTATATAAGATCCTAGGTAAACAAAATCCTTTTCTTTCAGCTCTTGAAGTATTGTGCCACTTCCTTCTAGCCTCATGACTTCTAATGAGAAATCCTCTGTCATTTGAATGGTTTTTCCTGTAAGTAAGGTGTCACTTCACAAGGGCTGTTTTCAAGACATTTTCTTTGTTTTTAATTTTCAGAAGTTTAATTATGTTGTGTTTTGGATGGATCTTTTTGGGCTCATCCTGTGGGTTCACTCATCTTCTTGAACCTGTGGTTTGCCATGTTTGAGAAGTTTTCAGCCATTATTTTTTAAAGACCTCTTTGGCCACCCTCTTTCTTCTCTGCTGTGGAATTCTACCCACGTATCTACGAAGTCTTTTCTTTGATTGTCTATGTCCCTGAGGCTCTGTTTTATCTTTTGTTTTCTTTCTTTCAGGTTGGTTAATTTCTATTGTTTTGGCTTCATATTCACTGGTTTTCTGTCCTTCCATTCTGCCATTAAGGCTATTCACTGAGGAGGCTTTTGTTTTCCTTTCTTTTGATTCTTCTTTGCATCTTCAGTTTTTTGCTAAGACTTTCTATTTTGTGGCTTTTTAAAATTTGTCTCTGTCATGTTTGTGTTGATAACTGAAATCATTTTGTGGTGGCTTTATTAAAGCCTGAGCTAATTCCAACATCTGTGTCATTGTGGTATTGACATCCATTGAATATTTTTTCTCACTTGGTCTGAGAAATGCTTTTTATTGAAATCAGGACACTTTGGTTATCATGAGAGACAGGATCTTATTATTATTACTAAGCACTTTGTATAGCAGGGTGCTCTGCATCAGCTCTGCAAGGGAAGGGAAGGCTCCCCCTTGTTGGTGCAGGTGAGGGTAAAGGTCCTAGTCCCCTCCAGTCTACCTTGAGAGTGGGCTGGAGGAGGAGTTAGTACATTACCTCCTGGAGGGCTTGGGAAGAGTGGGCTCCCTCTCTGTCTGTCAGGGGCTAGGCTGTAGATGTCTGCTGCAGCAGAGCAGCTGCTGTGTAAGCACGCTCTGCCACGCTCACGACCCCTTCCTGGTCTTAAAAGAGCAGCTTTTGTCATCTGTGCTGTTTGATGCTCTCTGGGTGCTGGCTCTTCTGCTCTAAGTTGCCGCATTCTGACTGGCACCTCCCTGCTGGCCTATGTTCTTGTCTGTTCTTCAGGGTTGTCTAGTGTTTGTTTATCCCAGTGTTTAGGGTTTTAGTTGCACTTCATGGAGGAATGGGAAGGAATGTTTCTGTTCGACTTCCCAAAGCAGATATCTGGAGAGTCGTACATGGGAAAAATTGACTTCTCAAGTGGCTAAAGAACTAGGAGTGGGGCCCACAGTTCTCAGGCTCAGCAGGATAGCCTGGGATTAGGTCAGCTGGCAGACTCAGAGCCTGGGTCCTTCATGCTGAGAGATCAAGGCTCTGACTGGTTAGTTTCACATGCAAAGTGGTTTTCTGACAAATCAGCAGTTTGGATGTTCTGGTACCCTGGGTATTTTCATCAGGCAGGGATAATTTTTTTTTTTTTTTTTTTTTTTTTGGAGAGGGTTTTCGCTATAGGGCGCGTGCGCTCGCCAGACAGACTTAGAGAGACATAGAGACAGAAAGCGAGAAATCGCCCCCCGGGGGGATGGTCACGCGGCAGTCCCTTCTCCATTCTCCTCTCGGGATCTTGGGCACGCACGCATACGCGCCCGGCATGAGTTTTAAGCCACCGGGTCCGGGACGCGAACCGCGGTTGACTACGTGGGAGTCCAGCGACATAGCCATTACGCTAACTGCTGGTTCCCAGGCAGGGATAATTCTTAAGAATGACTGTTTTTCTCCATAAACACTATGGGGCAGTTGCCCAAGCCAAGCTGTGATTAGTAGAGCCGCAGGCCTCTCAGCCCAGGAACTGTAGTGTCTTCATTGCGGTTAGCAGGATAGGCGTATGTGGTAGGCAGGCCCAGCCCAGCCACTGCCACATCACCACCCTCCTGGCAAGAGAGCCAGATCTGCTTCAAGACCTAAAAACTCTCCTAAAGCATTTGATAACTATAGGCTGTAGTCCCCGGCCAGCTTGACTCAGAATTACCTGAAGAGATTTCCTGGGTCCACCGGAGGCCAGCCGGGTCAGCACCAGGTAGGAGCTTGCAGATGACCGTTTTCAGACCACTCACTGTGTCAGTCCTGCACCCAGTCCTGGGCCACATGGCAGTTCTTGTTGTGCTCACACTGGCCAGGAAATGATGAGGAAAGTTCAGCTGGCCAGACTGGTTTCAGAGGCTTTGCAGAAGGCCTGGTGACAGGACCACTTCACATTTTGGCACCTAAGGAAATGCTGGTGCCAGGTATTGGCATGCTAGTGATCCTCACTGTGCCCTTTGCCCTACTCCTGCTCATGTGTTGTTCCAGGGTAAATGCCAAACCAGAAAAAGAAGCTAGGGTGTTATTTGGCAGTCTTCCCCCAGTGGTTATTGTGAGATGAAACAAATGCATAATACCGAGTGTTATTTGGCAGTCTTCTCCCAGTGGTTATTGTGAGATGAAACAAATACATAATACCGAAAGAAGGGCCACAGCTATTCTACGTTGGTTTGAGATGTGCTTTAGGAAGGAGGCCTCTCCGCAGGCAGTGCCGCAGCAGGTGCTGCGGCAGGTGCGTGGTCACTCGGTTGATTCCCATGGAGGCTTGCACTGGAGACAGAGTGCCAGGCCTGTGACTGCAAAGGCCCGTCTGCAGATGGGCTTAGCATGTGCCATTGGTTGCTGCAGGAGAGGAGGGCGTGTTGGGTCAGAGGCTGTTCTGCCGCCAGTGCCTGGACGCTCTCCAGTAGGCCACGGGGCCTCTGGGACCTGCCTGTCCTCGCTGCTTAGTCCCTGCTCTTTTCACTTAGCACATGCCTATATCGTTGTATATAATGACCTGCTCCTCTATCAATTCCTCATTTTCTACTTTGCTTTCCCTCCTTAACTATTTTCATTTGATTTGTGACTGACTTACCCAGTGCCTGCTCATGGCCCTCTCTTCCCATACCCAAAATTGGTTTTTGCCTTTGGGACCTTGAAACAAATTTGTCTCTAAATTATGACTAATTGATGCACTGGACTAATACCTATGTGATTCACATTTTAATCTGGATGACTTCCGACACCCAGTGATACTCTTGGCTTCCATTCACTGCTAAGTTTGTACTCTGGCCATAAAATATTACTTATTTTCATACACTTCAGCAGTTACTCTGGTTTTTCCTCCCTGTGCTCCCTGGGGAGTTCCTTCCGTGTTCATAAATTGTGGCCCCTGATGGTTGAGCCCCGTCCCTCCTCATCTGGCCTGTCCCACCCGCATCGTTCCACAGGGTTCTATGGCTTGGATGAGTCTGACCTTGACAAGGTCTTCCACTTGCCCACCACCACTTTCATCGGGGGACAGGAATCGGCACTGCCTCTGCGGGAGATCATCCGGCGGCTGGAGGTAAGCAGAGCACGACATCCATGAACAATCCGCAGGTTGGGTGAAGATCCCCTGGCAGGGTGGCCTCCAGACTAGTTGGTTTCTTTTTCTTCGTCATCCTATATATTTTTTAAATGTAACGGAAAGAGTTTTTTTTTCCTCTCTCTCTCTCTTTTTTTTTTCTCTTATAACTGTGTAGGTAGAAATCTGTTTTTGCCATCAGCCTTAGAGAGGGGGATCACACTCTGCTTTCAAACCACACTGTGAGTTTATTTCAGATGTGTGACTCCGTGTAGAGGTTGCTGCCCACGCAGACCATGTTGGGGTTGCCCTCTCTTGTTCCTTTACTCTCCTCCCTCTGCCTTACTTCATTTTGTCCTCCCTCTGGGACTTTCTTGGCACTAAACCTGCCAGGAAACTTCTTTGCACACTCACCTGTTCACAGACAGCTGCTAGGAGTTGTGCCTGGGTAGTTAGTCCCCCCGCATCAGTCTCTACAGTCTGGGTGAATCGCAGGCTCTCTCATCTACCAGGGCGCCTTTGTGCTCACTCCAGAAGGGAGGATGGATTTAATGAGGGAGAGATCTGTGCCCAGTGTTAGCTATTACTATTATAAATGCCTCCTGTGGTGTTCAGAGCCAAAAGCATCTAGGTTAACAACACTGAAAAAAATCATCAGGACCCCTGGAACCTGATGGCAGAAACCTGCCAGTCCTGCCCACTTCACATTCTGAGTCTATTCATGGCACCTGATGTTCCTAAGGAGCCCAGCCTACACCACACCAGCCAGCAGAAGTCCCTAGAGCCATCTGTCCTGTAGTTGGACATTAGGCCCACACAGGGGACTTGCAGCATCTTAGGGTCCAAGGTCCCGGGTCAGAGCCCCAACAGCCCCAGTGATTAACTCAGCTTCAGGGAGAGTAATTAGACCTCAGAGTCCCTGGTCAGGGTCCCCCACGTGACTACAGTGTTGGGCAGCAAACTGTCTGCAGTTGGTGATAAGCACCCTTGTCTACAACATGGCTCACGCTTGCTTCTGCATTTCCTGATTTGCTGGAGAGAGAACGCGAACCAGATCTGTATGCCAGTATTGGGGTGGGGTGGTCAGCAGGGAGTGGCCAGGACAATGGTCAGAAGAGGGTAGCCAAAGGAGTGGTCATCAGGGAGTGACTGGGAGCGGTCAGTGGGTAAGTGGTCATCAGAGAGTGGATGGGAAATGGCCAGCAGTGTGGTTGGGAGGTTGGTCACCCAGGGAGTAGCTCAGAGAGCAGAGTTGGGGAGCAGGGGAACCCTGTGGTTACCTTCCTCTGAATCTCAGTCCATCAGGTGATGAAAAGCTTGTCAAAGGGCCGCCCCTTTCAGCCTAGCCTGTGTTGGACTCCTGCTGTCTAGGATACATCTTTCCTTTTTTTTTTTTTTGGAGAAGGTTTTGTTACAGGGCGCGTGCGCTCGCCAGAAAGACAGAGACAGAGAGATAGAAAGTGAGAAATCACCCCCTAGGAGGATGGCCACGCTGCAATCCCTTCTCCTCCATTCTCCTCTTAGGATCTTGGGCATGCACATACATGCGCCCAGCATGAATTTTAAGCCACCAGGTCTGGGACTCGAACCTCAGTTGACTACATGGGAGTCCAGCGACATAGCCATTATGCTAACTGCTGGTCCCTAGGATACGTGTTGACCCCAAGTCTGGAGCAGTCCACTCACCCCTGTCCTAAGCCGGTGCCCAGCTGATCCCTGGCTCGAGGGTGGTGCCTAAGGGGGAATGTGTGTGGCTGGTGTGACCAGATAACTTGAGTCAGGGCCACGTGACATGGATACCTCACAGCTCCAGGAAATTAGAGGAAATGCAACTTCTCAGTTCTCTAAGATTTGTCTCATTAGAGAGAGAGAAACAGATTCGTCCCCTAAAACTTACTGCTCTTTTCCCTGGGGATTGAAGCAAGAATAGGAACACAAGACCCAGTGCCCAGTAACTGCACCTGCAGGTCTGGAGCTGAAGTGACTCTGGCAGTGCTGGAGACAGACTGATTCTATGACTTTACTCCAGTCGTATCCTTTGAGCTTTTAACTGCTCAACGTCAGGCATAACAGGAAGAGAGGAGGGCTGTGGTATTGCCTGCTGCCTCTGTGAGAGAAGGCGCAATAGTGACAGAGAAGCTGCTCTTTCCCCAGACTTCCCCCGCAACAGTCGCTCGGGTGGCAAGGAATGGGCAGAGAGCTGGTGCCAGATTTGTAGCCTGGAGGACTATGGGGAACAGAGTCCCTCTTTTGTTTTTTTTTGGAGAGGTTTTTGCTATAGGGCGCGTGCGCACGCCAGACAGACAGAGAGAGACATAGAGACAGAAAGCGAGAAATCACCCCCCGGGGGGATGGTCACGCCGCAATCCCTTCTCCATTCTCCTCTCGGGATCTTGGGCACGCACACACACGCACCCGGCGTGAGTTTTAAGCCACCAGGTCCGGGACGCGAACCGCGGTCGACTACGTGGGAGTCCAGCAACATAGCCATTACGCTAACTGCTGGTTCCCAATCCCTCTTGAAGGTTCACGTTCTCAGCCATGCTGGGCTGGGCCACGTGTGTTCCCACAGGTGTCTGCAGAAATGTGGGGGGCTAGCTTTGCTGTTAGGAAGGCCCTTTGTCATCACCTTTGACAATTTACCTGAAGGATCTTTGCTAACACCACTCCTCTTTTTGATTCTGGGCAGAATTGTCTCCATCAACTAGGGTGATGGCCAGGGTCTGATGTTGGCCATGGTTTTAATCCAGGCAGAGTGCACTATGCTTGATTGTGGTATGTGTGTGCTCTACGAAGACATGCCTTAGTCTCAGACCCATACTCCCTCTGGCCTCTCTTACCAGCTGGTTACCTTGTCTGTTTTAAGGACCAGGTGGGCCACTGAGCAGCACCTGGTGCTCTAAAAGCCCAGGTAGCAGTGGCTGCACTCACAGGGTCTGTTTGCCACATCTGTACGGGTTCCGTTTTGACTCCACTGGTGACTTGGGGTTTATTTTAGACCTCGTCTGTCCTCAGGACTACAGAACAGGCTACGGTGGGCAGTGAGGGCCCAGGAAGAAGAACCATGGCTCTGCAGGGACACTCGACTGAGGGCAGCCACAGACCAGCCACCCAGAGCAGAGCCTTCTGTTACTATAAAACCTGTGTCTCTTCTTGCAAATGTCTTCCTGCTCTTGTAGGCCTCTGCCCCAGTCTGTTTAGGAGCTGTCTTTTATCATACATGCAGTTGCACTTAGGCCCAAGAATCCTGAGAGGAATCTGTTATTAAAGAGTGGAATTTAAGAGTCTAAAAGCCTGCACTTTTTATATAGCCACTGAGCCTCCAGCAGTACATGGTGACGGCTCAGGTCTGACCTTGAGAACAGCCTGTTCTTCCTGGTAGGGAGCAGCCCCACGTGGCCCAGACAGAATAGGACTGGGGTTGTCCCTTGTGAGGCCAGGGGGTTTGGGTGCTAGTAGCCTAGGTCCCTGAGGAAGTGCTTCTTGGCCTTGGGGGCCTTGGCACCTGCCCCCTCGGTGTGCCTTGCTCCTGCGTGTGTGAGGGCAGCTCCACCCTGCCCCATCACGTGTGTCTATGGAACAGATGGCCTACTGTCAGCACATTGGGGTGGAGTTCATGTTCATCAATGACCTGGAGCAGTGCCAGTGGATTCGACAGAAGTTCGAGACCCCTGGAGTTATGCAGTTCACAAACGAGGAAAAGCGGACCCTGTTGGCCAGGCTCGTGCGGTCCACCAGGTACGGGGCTGGCCTGGGGCCAGGGAGCACTCCCATCTGGGATGTGCTGTCTCTGCCATGGTGGGTGAGTGGGGTGTAGCCACAGCTGCACATTTGAAACAACAGCCAGGCTCATGTGGTCCAGCTGTTAAGGGGGTGGTCTGAGACTGTGGGGTATGCTCCTGTCTGGGGTGCACAGCTTCCGCCAGGTGTCCACAGCAGTGTGCGAATGGACAGCCAGGCTTGTGAGTCGGTCTCCGGAGCCCACTCTTCCCATTTAGAGAGTCAGGCCCTGTTGACCTGTCTATTTCTGGTGGCTTGGCTCCCACCAGATTTGAGGAGTTCCTGCAGCGGAAGTGGTCTTCTGAGAAGCGCTTTGGTCTGGAAGGCTGCGAGGTGCTGATCCCTGCCCTCAAGACCATCATCGACAAGTCAAGTGAGAACGGTGTGGACTACGTGATCATGGGCATGCCCCACAGGTACTGCAGGGTGCTGGGTGTGCAGCTGCTCCTTCTGGGTGCCTGGCAGCGCACCTGGGCTCTGCAAGTGTATAAGGGTATCTTGTTTCTCAGGATCCTCCCTCACTGCCTAGAGGCAACTGCAGGGCCTCTATCAGGGCCAAGACCACATGCGCTTCTCCTGGTGCCTGGCCTTACATTGCATTCTTATAAATAGTAAAGCCCAGTGCCCTTGTCAGGGTCTAACTTTGAGCAAGGCTGTTCTCTGACTCTGGGGAGGTCTCAGGACCACAGCTGGTGCTTTCTTTATCTTCTACCTTTCTGCATATCTTTGTGCATGGCTGTAGGTGTCGGCCCTGGGTCACCAGCATGGGTGGCACCATGTCCCGGGTGAGGGAAGGGTGTTAGCTGCTTCACCTGCTGCCGGGGGGCCATGGCCTGGAGCTCTGCTAACCTCCCTGTGTGTCCCAGGGGACGGTTGAACGTGCTAGCGAATGTCATCAGGAAGGAGCTGGAGCAGATTTTCTGTCAGTTCGATTCAAAGCTGGAGGCAGCTGACGAGGTGAGGCTCCTGTGGGGTGGGGGTACAGTGGTGCAGCTGCAGCCTCTGAGAGATCTGGCTGTATCCAGGTATACCCATTTCTCAAATGACTTCCTGGGGCTCAGTTCTCTCATTCCAGTTACACTTTGTCTTTATGTTGGGGGAATTTCAACATTTGGACAGTGGAGGTGGCCAGAAGCCTGGCAGTCCCATGTTCCTTCACTGGGTTCGAGAGTGTCTCCTTTGACCAGGGACCGTCTCCCTGTGCCCTGGGCAAAAAGGGTCCTGTAGGTAGAAATATCACTGTCTGGGGGTGTGAGTGTCTCTGACCAGGACTCAATGAGCGCTTGTTCCCTCAGGGGTCTGGTGACGTGAAGTACCACTTGGGCATGTATCACCGGAGGATCAACCGAGTGACTGACAGGAACATCACCCTGTCTCTGGTGGCCAACCCATCCCACCTGGAGGCCGCCGACCCCGTAGTGATGGGCAAGACCAAGGCTGAGCAGTTTTACTGTGGTGACACTGAAGGGAAGAAGGTAGGCCTGGGGTATGTCTCAGAGTTCAGAGAGCATTCAGACCCTCTTGAGAAAACAGTGATAGTAGATAGCCTGCTTAGGCCTGCTTCCTCCCAAAGCTGGAGCACCAGCACCCGGTGGGAAGTTTTCTTGTCTGCGCTACATCTGTGCAGAGCCAGTCTGCAGCTGGTGAGCTGGGAGGCATTGCACTAGAAAGGAAGAGAGTCTGTCTATGCAACTGAGTCGATTAGTGCAAAAGCACAAATAGAGCGGATGTTTCTGCAGTTTACAGCTTGCCAGGAGATGGAGGCTGAAGGAAGGCCTGCAAGTATGTGGGTCATGGGTATTGGTTGACCAACCTGCTCGTGTGCAGAGATCCTCACCAGTCATCACCATCTGCTATCTTTTAACCTTAAGACAGAATTCCGTTGGTAATGAGTTGTAAGTTCTTATTCCTTAAAATTACCTAAAAACCACATTTTTTTGGGGGGGAGGGGACGGATCTGATGCAAAGAAGCACTGCCAACCTATGCCTGAGGGTCTTGTGCTCATTTTGGAAGAAAGATCATGTGTAAGGGAGAAAACAGAATGCTCGCAGCATGGTGTAAAACTATAGAGTCGACTGTGGAGACCCCTATAAGAGGCTACAGAGCTGTGCTGGAGTCAGGCGAGGAACAGGAGGCAGCCTTCTCACTAGCAGAGTAGGCAGTGGTCATGTTGGGTCAGGAACTGGCAGGATGTAGATAGATGGGAAGGGAAGAATGTTCTGGAGTTGACAAGTAGGATCAAAGATGAAGCAGGGCAGGGATGGCTGCCCTGGCGTGCCTTGGAGTGAGATCAGGTCTTTTTCAGAGGTGGAACCAAGTGTTGGTTTCTCAGGTTCTGTGGGTAGGAATACTGAAGATCTCGTGTGGTGCTCGGAGGATTAGAGGAAGGGAGAGTGCTGTCATGGGCATTGGGGTCTGGGCTGAGATAGCCGACAGCAGGAAGTGGTCCCCTGCACTGATTTGGACTCCCTGCAAGGAAGGCCAGACATGATCACAAGTGCACGTCACTCTCAGAGCCGCAAAAGGAGCCCCAAGACCACTGATGACACTGTGCTGTCTAGGAGAGGTTGGTCTGAGGTGAGATTGGGGTGGGGACTAGAGGTCAGCATCGGTGGCGGGTGGCGAGCGCCTCTGGCCAGGACGTTGGCCTGGACATTTGGGGCTATATAGTAGAATGAAATTTCAGGAAACTCTGGGTGACTTCCTCGTGCATGAATCATGCACAGAAATCCACTCATGCAGTCTTGCCTAAGATGCTGCCACTGTTCCATTAGGGAATGTAGTAACGGGAGGAGAAGCAGCAGGGTGTGTTTGGATCTGTTAACAGTCATTGCACTGGGCCAGTCCTTTGTGGGATGCCAGGACGAGGGAGGCTGACTAGCCTCTTCTCGGCTGAAAATCTGTAGGTAACTGAGCCTACGTGGGCAGTCCCTCTGTTTCCAGATGTCCTGCTCACATGCACATGTTGCCACATTGGTCCCGGCCAGTACGAACAGTGGCCAGCCTATTGGGACGTCGGCCCCTCTTTGAGCCGGCATCATGTGTTCTTGGTGGATTAACAGCAGGCTCAGTCTCCTGCCGTGCTGTGCTCTGCCAGTGCCCCTAGGGAATGATTTGGTGTCTGAAAGCCAAAGCACAGGTCACTGGCAGGTGTTACATAACCCTCAGCATTTGTGGAAAATCACATACCTACAACCATGCAGAGGCTGCCCAATAACATAACCTTGTGCCTGCTGGTAAAGCTGAGCTGATTTTACTCATGCTGATATGGCCTGTGGCCTGTTAGTGAAAGCACTTCCTTGGTGCAGCAGTGTGGGAGTGACCCACTTCTGCCAGCAGGACATACCACCAGACAAGAAATCCCAGCAGTCAGTCACTGCCATGTCTGCTGGTAGTGTGGGTGCGTTCTGACTGTGGGTGTAGTTCGACGTCAACCAGAGATGAGAAAAATGTCATGACAAGAGGGAGACTAACCCCATTTGCCCCCATCAACAGGAGGCAGATGGTACAGAGAAATGTCTGCAGAAAGAAGTGAGACTCTGGGGACCAGGAGGAGATGAAATGTCAGCAACTTCACTATAGCTCTGATACTCACCTAGGCAACCTGTCTGGGCATCATGGCAAAGCTGCGGCATCCTCCAAGGGGCCCCTGAGCAAATGACATGGTGTTCACCATCTGACACTCCTTGTAAACACTCCCCATATCCACATGACAGCAGCACACGTGTAGTTCTGTTTGAAGAAATTCTATTTTGTCCCTGAAAAGCAAGTCATAGACCTTCCTTTCCTGGCAAGGACTCAGGGCTTCAGTGCTGAGGACCAGGTGGTGATGAGACTCTCACAGAGGTGCTGGTCTGCAGGCCACAGCCCAAGGCCACAGTGGCTTAGGTGTCAGCTAGGCTAGCCACAGAGTATGGTTATTGGGCCAAACACCATCTAGATGTTTGCAGTGAAGGCCTCTGAAAATGAGGTTAACTTGTGAAACAGTAGACTTGCAGTGAAACACATGACCCCCACAGAGTGGTGGGCCTCACCTACTCAGTTGAGCCCTTTGGAAAAGACTAAGACCCCCAGAGAAGGATTTCTGCCTCTACTTGAGCTGCAGCATCAGCTCCCCTAGACCCCCAGCTGTCAGTTACCCTGTAGCTTGAACTTGGCAACCAGTTTTTTAAAATGAACCAGTCAGTCACCCTCTCTCCCTCTCCACCCACCCCATTGGTGCTGAGTCCGAGACCCCTAATGCCAGGGGTTTGAGAAGCAGAGAGACTGCATGTCACGGAGCAGAGGTGATTGCCAGCATGGTGGCATGGGACACCAAGCACAGTGGCCCCAGCACATCAAAGGCAGTGGGAACAAAGTATCTCGCAGATACTTATATAGGTGTAGGGGGAGGCGGCTTAGAGAACACACTGGATTGGACTTCAGAGGTATCAGCACGAGCTACTAGTTTTATTATACATACATACACACAGAGAAATGACCCTGTGTGTACATATGTATGTGCACACATGTGTTTCTAGCCCTGTACTAAAATGATCTGGAAGTGACGGTGTTCTGGTCGTGATGAATACCAACAATGGGCTACTGTCCTCTATTGGAGGCACTAGGCTCCTTTGAGGAATGACTTGTTCCAAGGCTGGGTGGGGAAAGCGTGAGGCTGCAAAGCTCTGTTGTGCCAGAAAATCAGGAATTACCCATGAATGTAGGGATTTGAGCAGAGGACACAGAGCCAGCCAGAAGGGGCCTCCACAGCAAATCTGGAACAAGGCAAGTGTTGACTTAGAACAACCAGTTACTTCAGCCTCTCAAGTAAAGCACACACCATGAGTGCACAGTAGTACAGACAGATGATGAAGAAGAAAAGCTCTTCTTTGCAGAGGACACCAACCAGCAGATATAGAGATGGCCAAGGTCATTGTCACCAGCTGTCAGCCACTGGGGCTGGTGCAGACAAGCAGTTGCTACTAGCTGGCATGGAAGTTTGAGGCGAGGCAGGATGTAGTTTCTTTTCACAAAATACTGCCAGCATACCCACTGCCCTGGAGCAGTTGGTGCACTAAGGGGTCTCCAGCAGACTGCAACCTGGCCGTTACCAGCGGACCCGGCCTGTGCTCAGTATCCTTCCCAAGTGGGTACTGGACCAGTCAAGGGTGCAAAGACAGGAAGGACAGGGCTCATGAAATGAGATCAGGGACAAGTGGGTTGAGCCAGCACAGCTTCCTGAGCAGGAAGGCTGGTGGCCATGGCATGTCAAGGATGGTAGGCCTCAAGTCTGAGGCTCTCTCTGCATTTATTACCAATATGCAGGACTGCAGGGTATGTTCACATTACACAAACAAACCAGGGCTCTGCCAGCCAAGGCCGAAGGGGTGCTGGGTCTTCTGTACTCATGCCTCTTCCTAACCTAGCAGGGCTCTCAGAACCACAGGGCTGAATGGTAAATCATACCCCATCCCCCTCTGACCCGTGGTCCTATGGTCAGGACATATTGGATCATGGTTTCCTTTGGTGTCTGCAGGTGATGTCCATTCTCCTACATGGGGACGCTGCATTTGCTGGCCAGGGTATCGTGTATGAGACTTTCCACCTCAGTGACCTGCCATCCTACACAACCCACGGCACCGTTCACGTGGTCGTCAACAACCAGGTAACACACACAGAGCCTCCGCTTAGGGCACTTGCTCGCTTCACACTCACTTGGGACAGCAACTCTCAGATGAAGAGAGTATTTGTTCACTGTTTCTGATTTTAAAATATGACTGTTGTAAAACTTGGGACAACAGATAACACTAAATTTTGAAAGTAGAGAACTTTCGGTTATGTTATTTAAGATGGTATCCCTGTTTTAGAATGTTGTTTTCTAGAGCTATGGAACTTTTGTTTTGTAATTTGCTGTTAGGTGTGTGTGCTCGCCAGAAACAGGCTTAGGAGGAGGGAAAAGTACCCCCAGAAGGGTGTGGTCACACCAGTCCTTTCTCCTCTGTTTCTCCATTCTGTCCAGATTTGGAGCATGCACAGACATGCTATGGTGGTTTTCAAGCCACCAGGGTTGGGATTCAAACCAGTCAGCCATGTGGGGCCAGCCCTGTATGTGAACTTATTATGACAAATGTTCAAGAGATTTCTGAGTATAGGCCCTGCACTGGGTACCAGGCAGAGCCAGAGTGTGCTCCCCGTATCACACAGCACATGGTGCAGTGTGGGGTCAGGGTTCAACACAATGCCATGGTCATAAAGGAGTGCAGTTGGTGGTCTGGGAGGGCTAGGGCTGGTCAAATGATTCTCGGAGGATTTGACCTTCAGGCACAGTCTTCAAGGTCACATAGGTGAACATCTGAGAGCAGTAGATTGCAGCAGGGAAGAGACCCTACTATCCGAGGGGGCATTAAGACTGTCACAGCTGATGTTTAACGAGAGCTGCATCAGCCAGCATCTGAGGATAGCTCCAATTTACCCACATTCGGCAGCCATTCGGAGGCACCAATGCAAGGAAGTGATGAGATGCCGGTGTTACTGAAATGATTTGCCACGTGGGAGGCATCTGAAGAAGGCAGAGAGACAGATGCAGCCATCCCAGCAAGAAGTAGACAGGGAGTAGGGAAAGATTAAAAATGAAATATATCGGACCAGCAGATAGCATAATGGCTACATCACTGGACTCTCATGTAGTCGACTGCAGTTCGAGTCCCAGACTCAGTGGCTTAAACTCAGGCCGGGCACGTGTGCATGCCAGACCCGGTGGCTTAAATTCATGCCGGGCGCGTGTGTGTGCATGCCCAAGATCTCAAGAGGAGAATGGAGGAGAAAGGATTGCGGCATGGCCATCCCCCCTGGGGGTGATTTCTCACTTTCTGTCTTTCTGTCTCTCTGTCCTTCTGGCGAGTGCACATGCCCTATAGCAAAAAACCTCTCAAAAAATATAATAATTAAATATGTCAATGTGGCCACTATGTAGTATACACTAAAGAGCTCTATATTTAAAAGGTCAGATATTGGGGCTGGCAGGTGGTGTGGTGGTTAGGGGCGCTGGATTCCCACGTGGCCAACCATGGTTTGAGTCCCAGACCTGGCGGCTTGCTTGCTCGCTCACTCTCTCTCTCCCCTTCTCTGGTCATATTAAAAAATAAGTGAATAAATAAAGCTAAACAATTCTTTAAAAAAAAAAAAGGTCAGATGTCAAATAAATAAAAGTTACATAAAATCATTAAATGGGGAGGACCAGCAGGGGGCATGACAGTTAAGGGTGTTGGACTACCACTTGGCTGACTGGAGTTCAAGTCCTGGATCTGGCTTGCTTTCCCACTTTCTTCTTTCTCTCTTCCTCCTTCCTTCCCTCCTTCCCTCCTCTCTCTCTTCTCTCTCCTCTCTCTCTCTCTCTCTCTCTCTCTCTCTTTCTCTCTGTCACTCTGTCCTTCTCTGGTCAAATTAAAATAAAAAATAAATAAATAAAGTTAAATGAAATAATTTTTTAAAAAAGATCAGATATCTATGGAACTAGCAGGTGGTGTGGTGGTTAAGGCACTGAACTCCCCATATGACTGACCTTGGTTGAGTCCTGGACCTGGTGGTTTGTTTTCTTGCTTTTTCCTTTCTCTCACTCTCTCTGTCTGTCTCTGATCAAATTAAAAAATAATAATGATGAATGAAAATTAAATAAGTAGTTATTAAAAAGAAGATCAGATATCTGTTTTCTTTTCTTTCTTTTTCTTTTTTTTTTTTTTTTTTTTTTTTTTTTGAGAGGTTTTTGCTATAGGGCTCGTGTGCTCACCAGAAAGACAGACAGAGACAGAGAGAAAGAAAGCGAGAAATCACCCCCCAGGGGGGATGGCCACACCACAATCCCTTCTCCTCTCGGGACCTTGGGCACGCATACACACGCGCCTGGCGTGAGTTTAAGCCACCGGGCCCAGGACTCAAACCACAGTCGACTACATGGGAGTCCAGCCACGTAGTCATTATGCCATCTGCTGGTCCCAAGGTCAGATATCTGAAGAGGGGAAAAACATTATCAAGCGTGAAAGTAATACACAATATGGTAAAAATACCACTAGGTAAGTGCCTGTTATGTGCCAGACACCAATTTTTTTTTTAACTTGCTATAGGGCATGTGCCTTATTTACGCACGAGAGGGAGGGGGAAAGAGAATGAAAAAACACCCCCTTGCCCAGGGGATTGGCTACATGGTGATCCCTCCTCCTCCATCTCTCCTCCTTTTTGAGATTTTGAGCACACACACACACACGCACACACACACCCAGCATGTATTTAAGCTGCCAGGTCCAGGACTCAAATTGCACAGTTGGCCTGTAGGATCCAACTAACATGCCATCAGCTGACCCCATATACCAAATTAGGCACTTCATATACATTCATTTAATCCACCGCATTGTTACCTATGCAGTGGGTGTTATTTTTCCCATTTTGCAGAAGAGAAACTGAAGAGGCCAGCAGATCCCATAGAAGTTACAATGCTGGACTCCCACATGGCTGACTGCGGTTCAGGTCCTGGACCCAGTAGCTTCAAAATCATGCCTTTTGTGTATGTGTGCCCAAGATCCTGGGAGGAGAATGCAGAAGGGATTGCAGCGTGGCCGTCCCCCCTGGGGAGTGATTTCTCACTTTGCCTCTCACTATCTCTGTTACTCTCTCTCTGGGGAGTGCACTCACCCTAAGGCAAAAAACCTCTTTAAGAAAAAAAAAAAGAAAACTGAAGAGCAGAGCAATGGGATAGCTTACTTGAGGTTATGATAGAGCCAGTATTTGATCTGCTTTTCTTGAAGGAATGGTATTAGGAGGACTTGAAAATATACCAACGAAAAGAGAGAGATCTAAAAAATGATAAATTCCTCTACCTCACTGTATTTTTTCTTTTTTTTTTAAATCATAGTATAAAGTATGAGTGAAATTTGTCATCTTAACTGTTTTCAATGTACAATTCAATGGTATTAAAAGCATTTACAATGTTACATAACCATCACTACATCCATCTCCATACCTCTCATCATCCCCAACAGAAGCTTAATATGAATAAAACTCCCCATTTCCTCCTTCCCCCAACGCTTGGCAACCACTATACTACTTTCTTTTTTTTTTTGGAGAGGTTTTCGCTATAGGGCACGTGCTTGCCAGACAGACAGAGACAGACAGAGAGACAGAAAGCCAGAAATCACCCCCCAGGGAGGGTGGTCATGCCGCAGTCCCTTTTCCTCCATTGTCCTCTCAGGATCTTGGGCACGTATGCACACGCACCCGGCGTGAGTTTTAAGCCACCAGGTCCGGGACGCGAACTGCGGTCGACTACGTGGGAGTCCAGTGACATAGCCATTATGCTAACTGCTGGTCCCCCCACTATGCTACTTTCTGTCTCTATGCTTTTGACTACTCTGAGTAATTTATCCTGTAAGTGGAATCATACAGTATTTGTTGTTTTGTGACTGGTTTATTTCACTTCCCATGTCTTCAGGGTTCATCTGTGTTGTAGCATGTGTCAAAATTTCTTTTTAAGGCTGAATAATAACCCATTTTTATGCACTACATTTTGCTTATTCACTCATCCATTGATGGGCACTTGGGTTGCTTCCACATTTTTGCTATTGTGAATAATGCTACTATAGGACCAGTTGGTAATGTGGTGGCTAGGTACCTGGATCCCACATGGCTGACTACTCAGACCTGGCAACCTGATAAACTTGCCAGGGCTGTGCTTGTGTGTGCCTAGAAATCCGGAAGGAGGGAGTGATGGAGAAGGGATTACAGCGTGACCAATCTCCATGGGTGGGTCCTTTCTCACCCACCCTCCGTCTATTTCTCTGTGGAGCACACACACCCTCTGACAATTTTTTTTTTTTTTTTAATAAATATGTTGCGGGTGGTGGTGGGAGCAGGGTGTCCATTTGTCCTTCCTTCCTCCCTCCCTTTATTTTCTTTCTTTCTTTTTTTCTTTCTGGCTTAATCCACATTATTTTCTTTTTTTTTTTTTCCTTCTTTTTTTTGGACAGGTTTTTGCTATAGGGCGCGTGCGCTTGCCAGACAGGCAGAGAGAGACAGAGAGACAGAAAGCGAGAAATCACCCCCCAGGGGGGATGGCCACACCGCAATCCCTTCTCCTCCATTCTCCTCTCGGGATCTTGGGCACGCACGCACATGCGCCCGGTGTGAGTTTAAGCCACCGGGTCTGGGACTCGAACCACGGTCGACTACGTGGGAGTCCAGCGATATAGCCATTACGCTAACTGCTGGTCCCATCCACTTTATTTTCTTTTATGAAAACCCTATGTTGTTGCCACAGCTAGAGCCTGGGTCCTCTGCATGGAGACTTTGATGTGCGTCTTGATGAGATGGTCAGTCAATTCCTGATAGGGAACACAGTGAACACGTTGGCCTCAGAGGTGGCCTTGGCAAAGTTGCCCAGGGTGGCGGTACAGTTCTAGGCTGAGGTGTGGCAGTCATTGATGCCAACCATCAACAACAGCTTCTTGGGCACAGGAGCCAAAATGATACCAGTGCCTCTAGGGACAGGAATGAGGTGCATCAGCACAGAGCCACAGTGGCTAGTCACCTTGCAAGGGACAGTGTGGGCTTTGCCAATCTTGTTTCCTTAGTAGCTACTCCATACCAGGACATTAGGGAGCTTGGCCAAGATGATGACCCCTCAGATGGCAGTGGCCACCTCTTTGGAGCACCTCACACCTAAACCACCGTGGTCATTGTAGTCCCCAATGGTGACAAACACCTTGAACCTGTTCTTCTGGCCAGCTGAGTCTGCTTTGGCACAAGCATGATCTTTAAAACCTCATTCTTGAGAGATGCCCCCAGGAAAAAGTCAGTAATTTCAGGCTCCTCAATGGGCAGGGAAAAGACATAGATCTCCTCCAGAGACTTGATCCTCATGTCTTTGACCAGGCAGCTTAGCTTGGTGACCAAGATCTACTCCTTGTCCTCAACCTTGCCTCTGCAAGCTCTGTGGTTTGGTTCCAGTTTGGGCCACAGCTCCAACCCCAACCAGAGTCTACTGCTTAACCCACCATGGAAGCCACCACAGATGGCCTCCTATCCCAGGGCTCCCAGGCCCTGCTGTTGCACCAGCATCATCCTCCATTTGGTATTTTCTTTGAGAAGAAACTTCTTTCACTTAGTGTATTTGCAAGGTTCATCCATGTTGAACCATGTCAGATTACTCCTTTTTTACTGCTTCATAATATTTTATAATGTGCCTATGTCATTTATTTTTCAATATATTAGTTGACTGACAGATTGGTTTTACTTTTTAACTATTATAAATAATGCTGCTGTGAAAAATGTGTGCCTGGGACCAGGAGATTACATAACAGTTATGTCACGGGACTCCATCCTCCTCCTGGGATCTCGGGCATGCACACACACGTGCCCGGCATGAGTTTAAGCCACCAGGTACGGGACTCAAACTGCGGTCGACTACGTGGGAGTCCAGCGACTAGCCATTACACCAACTCCTGGTTCCTGCACTCATTCTTTAATTCCATTTTTTCTCACAAACATTTTTTTTTTTTAATTTGCCAGAGGGCATGTGTTCTTGCCAGAGAAAGAGGCAGAGAGACAGAAAGTGAGAAAGCATCCTCATGCTGTACCACAATCCCTTCTTCTTCATTCTCCCTCCTTTCAGAATTTTTTGCACACAGCCACACACACCCAGCATGTTTCTAAAGCCACTTCATCAGTCTGGGACTCACATGGTGCTTTCAGTCTTGTGGGATCCAGCCACATTAACCACCACACCACTGACTGGCTCAGGTCATCTTTTATTTTAAAAGTTATCATTTTATTTAACTTTATTGGTTTATTTTTAATTTTGAGCAGAGAGGGGCAGAGTAAGAAAGAGAGAGGGGGGAAGATGAAAAAGGAAGCCACCAGGTCCAGGACTAGAACTATGGTCAGCCATGTGGGAGTCTAGCGTCCCCAACCACTATGCTACCTGCCACCTGCTTTTTACTGTATTTTGGGGATTCTTTATATATTGTGGATATAAGCTCTTTTCAGGTAATAATTTCTCCCATTCTATAGGGTGTTTTATCCTTTGAAGCAAATTTTTTTTTTTTTTTTGTATTTTGGGACCAGCTGTTGGCGTAATGGTTATGTCACTGTGTTCCCACATGGCCAACCACAGTTTGAGTTCCGGGCCCAGCAGCTTGAAACTCACACCAGGTACATGTGCAGTATGCCCAGAATCCCAAGAGGGGAGGGGAAGAGAAGGGATTGTGGCATGGCCATCCCCTCTGGGGGATGATTTCTCATTCTCTCTCTAGTAAGCCCCCATGCCCTACAGGAAAAACAAAACAAGCAGGAAAAAAAATTCTTTTTGAAGGGAGAGAGATTTTTTTTTTTTTAATTCAACCAGAGAGAGAGATGTGAGAGAGAAAACTGCCAGGTCCGGGACTTGAACTGCAGTCAGCCATGTGGGAGTTCAGTGCCTTTACCCCACCATGCCATCTGCCAGCCTCGAGAGAGATTTTTTTAAAGAATTATTTTATTTAATTTTATTCATCATCATGTTTTCAACTTGACCACAGAGCAGCAGAGAGGGAAAGTGAGAAAGCAAGAAAGCAATGGCTATGTCACTGGACTCCCACATGGTTGACCGTAATCAAGTCCTGGACCTGGTGGCTAAACTCACACCAGGTGCGAGTGTGTGCATGCCCAAGATCCCGAGAGGAGAATGGAGGAGAAGGGATTGTGGCGTGGCCATCCCCCCTGGGAAGTGATTTCTCGCTTTCTGTCTCTCTGTCTCTCTCTGTCTTTCTAGCGAGCGCACGCGCCCTATAACAAAACCCTCTCAGAAAAAAAAAAAAAAATGAGAATGGTGTCTCTTGACAAATGTAGAAAATGTTCAGGCATTTCTTAGTAGACTGTTACTTATTCACACATTCCATCTCCTTTCTTTTCCCCTCTTTTGTTAGGACTCCAGTGATAGGAATGCTAGGTCTCTGTTAATAGCCTCATAGGCCCTGAGACTGTTCGTTTTTGTTTTTTCATTCTATATTCTCTCTCTCTCCTCTCTATTCTGTTATAAAGTATCTCTTGAGTTTTTCAACAGTTTTAAAATTTTTTATTCTAAAATTTCCATTTGACACTTTTTTATATCTTCTATTATTTTCTTGAGACTTTCTCTATTGGCATTTGTTTCAGTCATGTTTATGATCTCATTGGAGCATTCTTATGGTAGCTGCTTTAAAGCCTGTATCAGATGATTCTAATATCTGTATCATGTTGCTGTTGGTATTGATTGACTGCTGTTCTCCTTCAAGGTGAGCTGTTCCTGATTGTTGGTATCAAGTTATTTTTTTTATTTTTTATTTTTTTGAGAGGTTTTCGCTATGGGGCGCGTGCGCTTGCCAGACAGACAGAGACATAGAGACAGAAAGCGAGAAATCACCCCCCAGGGGGTTTGGTCACACCGCAATCCCTTCTCCTCCATTCTCCTCTCGGGATCTTGGGCACGCACGCACAAGCGCCCGGCGTGAGTTCTAAGCCACCCGGTCCGGGACGCGAACCACGGTCTACTACGTGGGAGTCCAGCGACATAGCCATTACACTAACTGCTGGTTCCCGGTATCAAGTTATTTTCAAGTGAAACTAGGACATCAAGAGACTAAGAATCTTACTTATGTCTTCTGTGATAGGTGGACTCTTCTGGACATCTCTTTTGTCAGGCAAGGACCTCACCTTGCAACTGTAGATAGGGAGTAGGAATCCAGGGTTCCTCCTCCATCTTCACTGCTACCTACAAAAAAACAGGGCACTTCTTTTTTTTTAGAGGTTTTTGCTATAGGGCGCGTGCGCTCGCCAGACAGACAGAGAGAGACAGAGAGACAGAAAGAGAGAAATCACCCCCCAGGGGGGGATGGTCACGCCACAATCCCTTCTCCTCCATTCTCCTCTCGGGATCTTGGGCACGCACACACACGCGCCCGGCGTGAATTCTAAGCCACCGGGTCCGGGACGTGAACCATGGTCGACTATGTGGGAGTCCAGCAACATAGCCATTACGCTAACTGCTGGTTCCCAGAACAGGGCACTTCTTTACTGCTCCTCATGTGGCCCTACTCTTGCTGGGTGGTTTTACAAGTCTGGATTCTCAACTCAGTTTCCTCTGACCACCTTGTGCCAGCAAGGAGTTTGGGGCCTCATGACTTCATCACCATCAATCAGTCTGACCTCTTTGCTGGGCCTTTGCTGGTGGCAGTGAAGCCAAGGCATTTCCTGTCATATTTGACGAGCTGAGTAGTTAACTATCTATAGACATTTTTTTTTGCTAGACTGGTGCTTTGTGTCTCAGTTTAGCACTCAGGTAGGTCATACATGTCCTAAAGAAAAGCCTTGTGGCTACCACCACATCATGCCTTGGACCTTAGGTTCCTAGCCTTCTGCTTTCTTCTATACAACCTCAGAAGTTTATGTTTGTTCTCTGTGTGTGATGATCAGGGTGTTTAGCTCTAGTTCATGGAAGGGAAAAGTATCTACCCTATCTCCCAGAATGGAAATTGCTGTGAAATTTTTTTAACTATAAGTTCATTTTCTTTAGTAAATACAGAACTATTCAGGTTATTTATTCATGAGTGAGCTCTGATGATTTCTGCCTAATTTTAGGAAGCCTATCCTTTAGCCATAGGATTTGTGGCCATAAAGTTTGCAATCTTTCCTCATTGGATCTGTAGGGTCTGTTGTGGTAGCCCTTCTCCCATTCCTTCTACTGATAATCCATGTCTTTTCTCTGGCTATAGGTGCATCTGCTTTTTCTCCATCTACTTTTCTCTGGCTAAAGATGCATTCTACTTTTTTCTATTGCTTCTTGGTCTTGCTGCATTTCCTCTTTTATTTTTCTGTTTTCTATCTAATTGATTTCTGCTCTGTTATTCCTTTCTTTCTCCTTGCTCTGGGCTTTAGTTTTCTCTCTTTAGTTTCTTTTTTTTTTTTTTTTTTTTTTTTTTTTTTTGAGAGGTTTTTGCTATAGGGTGCATGTGCTCACCAGAAAAACAGAGACAGAGAGACAGAAAGTGAGAAATCACTCTCCCCCCAGGGAAGATGGCCATGCCACAGTCCCTTCTCCTCCATTCTCCTCTCAGCATCTTGGGCACCCATGCACACACACCCGACATGAGTTTAAGCCACTGAGCCTGGGACTTGAACCATGGACAATTACATGGGAGTCCAGCAACATAGCCATTATGCCAAATGCTGGTCCACCTCTTTAGTTTCTTAGATCATTGGTTTGAGATCTTCCTTCTTTGCTACATAAACATTTAATATCATTTAAAGTTCAGAGCTGGTTATGCAAATGTAGTTCAGGGCCTTGGACATGTTCAACTTCTTATGACTGAAAGTCAAGTGTTTTGGTTGAACATAAAACCAAAGGATCCAGGGAAGAGTACATCCAGGAAAAAGTGTCTCAGAAGGGCACTGTGTCTGGAAACTTGTCAACAAAGAATGACAGAGGAAGCTGGGTGTGTACAACTCAAAAGAAAGAAGATTCTGGGGATGCATGAGAGCTATTTTCACATATAAATGGTTCATATAACAAAAAATGTAATGGACAATCACCACTAGTGGATGGTAATCACCATAAAACAGGTATTAGATGAGTGAAAGAAAGACTTGTCAACAGCAGATGTTCTTTTAACTTGGCTCTTCCAGAAGTCTTGGGCCCTATGTCCTTGGAAATGTTGGGACAACTAGTGAACAAGTCAGCAGTCGAAGTAGATGACACTCAGGCCAAGGGAGAGAAAACGAGCCATTTGGCTCTAGGGTCCTTTAGGTACCCAAACTGGCCATTCCACCTAGCTGGATTTTCCTGCTAATATACTCTGAAGAATGCTAAGAGGTGTTACTCATACACCTGTAGTGGGAGTATTCAGAGTACACCTGCCTTGTCAGGTGTCTACGTACACCCACCCATATCTTTTTAAGTGCTCCTCCATCATCTACATGTGTGTGCACACCCACCCCTCTGTGCTTGAAGACTGTGTTGTAACAGTGGTGGATACTGGGGAAAGCTCTGGAGGCTGAAGTCAACCTTCCAAAGCAGCCCTTTTCTTTGAGACTCTAGACCTGGTGCACAATGATTATTACCACTTTCCTGTTGTAGACCTTCTTTTGCCTTAGGACTAAGACTAGATGGGCTCTCCTAGCCCCAGTCTTAGCCAAGATTGCCCAAGACTCTTCCTTTTCCTTTTTCCGTTATTTATTTATTTAGTTTCCCAGTTTGCTACTGGCCATGTGCACGTGCTAGAGACAGAGAGGAAAAGTGAGAAAGCAGTCCCTGGGGGGGGATGCCCATGCCACATTCTCCTCTTCATTCTCCACTCAGGATTTTGGCCACATACACACATGTGCCAGTGTGTTTTTCAAGCCATGAGATCCTAGACTCAAACCGTGCAGTTGGCTATGTGGAATCCAGCTGCCATAACCAACATGCTACCGCCACTGCTCAAGACTCTCTTAAGTGTCAGTCTCTCTCTTTATTTATTTATTTATTTATTTATTTATTTATATCCTCATGTTATTAATATTCTCATCAGTGTCTGACTATTTCTAATATTTTCTTTATTCCGTGTGGGAAAAAGTATTATTTAAAAGCAATTTAAATTTAAATTCAGAATTCTGCAGCCTCTCTACAGACCACAGTTTTGCTGATATTTCTTGCTTCTCTTCCTGCCTTGACTTACTACTCCCATGGTAGTCTGTGGTCAGTAAGGTCTGCAGTAGGAGAGGAAGAAGTTCTTGTTCTTCTAAGGACAAAAATGAGGTACCAAGTCTGACAGCATATTTCCAGCAGCTGGATCCCACATGGCTGACTGCGCAGTTCAACTGCAGGACCCAGTAGCTTGAAAAACAGGCACTTCGTGTATGCGTGTACATTCTTCTTCTGGAGACCACTCTTAAAGAAGTAGTCAGATGCTAAACATTTTTCTATAAGAATATTGATCAAGGGACCAGCAGTTAGTGTAATGGCTATGTCGCTGGACTCCCGTGTAGTCAACCTTGGTTCAAGTCCCGGACCCGGTGGCTTAAACTCACGCCGGGCGCATGTGCGTGCGTGCCCAAGATCCCGAGAGGAGAATGGAGGAGAAGGGATTGCAGCGTGACCATCCCCCCTGGGGGGTGATTTCTCGCTTTCTATCTCTCTGTCTCTCTCTGTCTGGCGAGCGCACGCGCCCTATAGCAAAAACCTCTCAAAAAAAAAAAAGAATATGATCAAAACTAAATTTGTATTACCACAAAATTGGGGAATAGACTCCATCCAACAACAGAAGAATCTGCATAAAATTTGGCAAAGCCACAGGAAGGGTTATAATATAGCCATTAAAATGTGGGGCCAGCAGGTTGTATGGTGGTTAAGGTCACTGGACTTCCATATGGTTGACCGCGATTCGAGGCTCGAACCTGGCGGCTTAGCTTGCCTTCTCACTTTCTCTCTCTTTTCCACCTCTCTGGTCAAATTAAAAAATAAAAAAAATAATTGAAAAAAAAATTTTTTTTGGAGAGGTTTTTGCTATAGGGCGTGTGCACTTGCCAGACAGAGACAGAGAGACAGAAAGCGAGAAATCACCCCCTGGGGGGATGGCCACGCTGCAATCCGTTCTCCTCCATTCTCCTCTCGGGATCTTGGTCCAGGGTTTATGTTCAAGAGTTTCCTGTATATGCTGAAAGTGCACATGCCCATAATCTGGGGCTGGCTGGGGATGGGGGTGGATTGTGGCATGAAGACTCTGTTGGGGGTGCTCTGTGTGTGTATGTCTCATGGAAGAAAGGAACCTTATGGCCAGCCAGGTGGAAAAGTGACTAGTGCAGCAGGATCCCACATGGCCAACTGAGCAGTTCATAAACTTAACTTTTTTGTTTGTTTGTTTGTTTTTTAAACAAAGAAAGCAGTGTTCATACCTGTGGCTCAGTTTTCCTTCCCAGGAATGGACTGCAGCAAACTCAGTGTTTGCAAGAGAAAACCTGTGTGAAAATGTGTACATTATCGGGTTAACCACAAATTAGAAATGGCCCAAATGCCCCTTCCCAGCAGGAGAATGGGTAAATACAGTGCTGCATTATGATTTAGAAGATAAACTTCCCTCCTAGGCTCTGCTAATGGAAGTAGAGCTACATGTGTTGGCCTGGATGGGAAGTGAAAACAGAGGTTGAGCAAAGAGCAAGTGTTACAGTTTTTGTATAGTGTTGAGCGTGGTGCATAGGTAAGGAGCATAGCGTGCATGTCATGTGGCTTACATATGGACGTCAGTGTCAGGAAAGCCAAGATAGGCAAAGGAGCCTCTCAGAGCAACAGGGACCACAGAGACCTGATGGCTGAATGCAGTGCGACATCCTGGCCATCCTGGCCCAGGGACCAGACTGAGGGGACAAGAGACTATACAGACATTACCAGGACGGTCACTGGGACGTGCATATGTGGATTGGATGGCGGAAATTGTAGCATGCTTGAGGGTCTTGGGTTGGACAGTGGCAGTATGTGGCATGTGTGTGGGCCGTGGATTGAATGGCAGGGGTGTGTGGTGTATATGCGGGCCGTGGGTCAGACAGCGGCCATGTGTGGTATGCATGTGGGCCATGAATTGAACAGCAGCAGTGTACGGCATGCGTATGGGCCATGGGTTGGATGGTGGTGGTCTGTGGCATGCACGAGGGCCGTGGGTGGACATCATCTGTATGTGGTAGGCGTACGGGCCATGGGTGGGATGGCAGCAGTGTGTGGCATGCGTGTGGATTGTGGGTTGGACAGTGGTCGTCTGGCATGCGTGTGGGTCATGGGTTGGACAGCAGCAATGTGTGTTGTGTGTGTGGGCCATGAGTTAGACAGAAGCATGAGATATTAGTTGCTTGCACTGAGTGCTGCAAGCTGGCTGGGTCAGGGAATGTCCTCATTCCTGGGAGTAGGCTGGTCACCACTGCTTACTCCTGAATGGGTCAGGAGTGGGGGGGGGGTGGGGGGTGGGGGGGGTGGGGGGGAGAGCATGGACAACTAAGCAAAGGGGGCAAATCTAAGTGAACACTGTATGGCAATTCTTTGCCTTCTCTTTTTTTTCTTAAGAATTATTTAATTTATTTTTAAAAATTATTTGTTTAATTCCATTTGTTATTATTATTTTTTAAATTGGACCAGAGAGAGAGAAAGGGAAAGCAAGAAAGTACACCACCAGGTCCGGAACAAGAACCACAGCTGACCATGTGGGAATCCAGCACCTTTAACCACTATGCCACCTGCTGACCCCAAGAATTATTTATTTAATTTTATTCATCATTATTATTTCCTTTTATATATTTTTTTCCCTTTTTGATCTTTTTTTGGAGAGGTTTTTGCTATAGGGCACGTGCACTCACCAGAAAGACAGAGAGAGAGAGAGACAGAAAGCAAGAAATCACCCCCCAGGGGGGATGGCCACTCCGCAATTCCTTCTCCTCCATTCTCCTCTCGGGATCTTGGGCACACACACACATGCATGCACACACACCCGGTATGAGTTTAAGCCACCGGGTCCAGGACTCAAACCGCGGTCGACTACATGGGAGAACAGCGACATAGCCATTACGCTAACTGCTGGTCCCTATATATTTTTTAAAGAGTTATTTTAGGAACCAGCAGGTGGCATGGTGGTTAAGGGTGCTGGACTCCCACATGGCCAACGGTGGTTCGAGTACCAGACCTAGCAGCTTGCTTGCTCTCTCTCTCTCTCTCTCTCTCTCTCTCTCTCTCTCATGCTATCACTCTCTGGTCAAATTAAAATAAACAAATGGATAAATAAAGTTTAAAAAAAGAATTATTTTATTAAACTCTATTTATTTACTTATTTATTTTTAATTTGACCAGAGAGGGATAGAGTGAGTGAGAGAGAGAGAGAAAGTGAGAAAGCAAGCTGCCAGATCCGGGACTCAAACTGCGGTCAGCCATGTGGAAGTCCAGTGCCCCTAACCACCACACCACCTGCTGGCCCCAGATCATTATTTCTTAATTCGACCAGAGAGAGAAGGAAAGTGAGGAAGCAAGCTTCCAGGTCTGGGACTTGAACCACAGTTGGCCATGTGGGAGTCCAGCACCCCAATCACCACTCCACCTGCCAGCCCCTATATGGCAGTTCTTGATAGTATTCTTTTAACTTTTTTGTGAATTTGAAATTATATTAAATTTAAAAGTTACCCACAGTCTAAGAAGATACTGTGTGTTGTTTATAGGTGAATGAAATACAGACAGCAACTAAGGAAGGTCCTCCTCTGACCACAGGAAGGTGACAGGCTGTGCCATAGCCATGGCAGAAGTTTATTATAACAATAGTCTGGGACCAGCAAATGGTGTAATGGTTACGTTGCTGGACTCCCACATAGTAGACTGTGGTTCAAGCTCCAGACCCGGTGGCTTGAAATTCAGGCTGAGTCCATGTGTGCATGCTCAAGATCCCAGGAAGAGAATGGAGGAGAAGGGATTGCAACGTGGCTATCCCTCCTGCGGGGTGATTTCTTGCTTTCTCTCTGTCTCTCCAGAGAGTGTACATACCCTATAGTAAAAATCTTTCTGCCCACCCAAAAAAAAGTCCCATAGCCAGAAGTACACTGGGTAAACCCTGTGCATAGCCTGATTCCACATGGCCAAGTGTGGTCTGAATCCCAGCCCCAGGAGCTTGGCCACATGTGTATGTGTGTGCCCAAAATCCTGGAGGGATACAGAACTGGTAGGAAAAGGATTACAATGGGACCACACTCCATTGGAGGGATACTTTCTCTCTCTCTCTGTCTCTCTGTCTCACATGCATGTGCACACACACATACACATGAGGAAAATATTCCAGAAAGGAAAATACCAAAAATATCTACTATAGCCTATGGAATTATAGGTAACTTTAATTTTCTATACTGTCTCTTCCAAGTTCTCTGTGTGAATTTAGATGAATGTGGTTATCAGAGGAATTAGATGAATTTGGTTATCGGAGGAGGGGGAAAAAACAGAACTAAATGGAACAAGTAGTCACTTGGGTACTCATCACTCAGAGTAGCCAGGCAGCCAGTGCAGGCCATGCCTGGCTCCTGTCCTCCTGTTGGGGTGGCCATACCTGGAGCGCTCTCTCCAAGCTGTGTCTCCCTTGCAGATTGGCTTCACCACAGACCCACGAATGGCCCGTTCCTCCCCTTACCCCACTGATGTGGCCCGTGTGGTGAATGCACCCATTTTCCACGTGAACTCTGATGACCCTGAGGCTGTTATGTACGTGTGCAAGGTGGCTGCCGAGTGGAGGAGCACCTTCCATAAGGATGTGGTTGTTGATTTGGTGAGTGACTTCAGGGTCAGAGCACCAGCCCGCCTTGCCAGGGCTTCCTGGTGCATGGCCTTGCACGTTTGCCTTTACCACAGAGCTCTTGGGCCCAGCCATTTCATGAACACCCACCCCTGGCAGGACCTATGCTGGTGCAGAGTGCCATTATTGGGTCGTTGAGTCTGTCCTGAGTCTGCTTCACAAACTCCCACATTGGGCCCACTCGATCTTACTTGATGATCAGAGCAGCTCCACTGTGTGGAGGAGAGAAACAGGATCCTGAGTCCCAAGAAGGTGCCCTGAGGCTGGCTGACATCACTAGGAAGGATGGGGTGGGCACCCAGCATCTCTCTGTGACATGCTCTTACCGCTCCAACCAGGTATGTTACCGGCGCAATGGCCACAACGAGATGGATGAGCCCATGTTCACACAGCCACTCATGTACAAGCAGATCCGCAAGCAGAAGCCTGTGCTTCAGAAGTACGCAGAGCTGTTGGTGTCGCAAGGCGTGGTCAACCAGCCTGAATACGAGGTGTGTAGCTGTGGCACTGGTCCTGTGCAGTTGTAGAGCTAGCCTCATATATGGAGTCAGAAGGACCCAAGCTAGATCTTGGGCAGTATTCGTAGCCTTAAGTTTGTGGAGGGTCTGGCCCACTAAGAGGCTTTGTGAGGAGGTGGGCCCAAGCAGTGTCTGGGAAAGAGAGAAGGGCGTGTTTTGGAGGCAGGGTAGTCGCTGTCCAGGACATGTTCTTAGTCAACACTGATGGTGCCGGCTGAGCACTGAGTTAAGGCTCAGCTGGGTGCAGGGCCCAGTGCAGTCAGTCTGGTAGTTCTGGTTAGCGTGAGTGAGAAGGTGTGGGGGTGGCAGGGCAGGAACGGTGTCTGAAACCTGGGACAGGACAGGGCCCAGGTCCTTACAGCTGCTGAAAACAGAGTTTGGGGTCAGTCTTTGGGGACTCTCAAAGCTGTGAAAACTGGACCAGTTCTTAAGAAAGACTGTAGGGTAGGGAACAGACACTCAACCTCTGAGCAGCATCTGCCATAGGCAATTGTGGGATGAAACTGTTGGGAGTGAAAAGTAAGATGCTGTGGCGGCTTACAGTCCTAGAGACTGCGTGTTAGGGAAGAGGCATGCTGGCAGGCCTGGGGTGGTTCACACTGGGGAAGCAGGTGTGGGTGGGCTGGTGTGCATGCCGGCACGTTCAGTGACAGCTGTGTCCTGCCTGACCCTGCAGGAGGAGATCTCCAAGTATGATAAGATCTGTGAGGAAGCATTTGCCAGATCCAAAGATGAGAAGATCTTGCACATCAAGCACTGGCTGGACTCTCCCTGGCCTGGTGAGCAAGGACATGGTGCCACAGATACACTCCTTTGCAAACATGATGGAGCCAGGAACCTTCTTCCCAGGAAAAAGCTCCCCAACCCCATAGCACACAGTCTTCTTCACCTCCCGGTACAGCCCCTACAGACCCTGCCCTGGATTAGCGCCTCTCTGGGCTCCCCACAGTTGTGTGTGCCTGGGCGCCCCTGGAGCAGTGAGCGCATTCGGGGCTGCCTCACAGCACTGCTTTTCTGAAGCAGTGGCTGTACTCAGCCTGTCCTCCTCCCCTAGGCTTCTTCACGCTGGATGGGCAGCCCAGGAGCATGTCATGCCCATCCACAGGATTGACAGAGGACATCCTCACACACATCGGGAATGTGGCCAGCTCCGTGCCAGTGGAGAACTTCACCATCCACGGAGGTGACCTGGATCCCTTGGTCTCTCTTTGTGTTGTGTCCCACCCTGCTCGAGGCCTGAGGGCTGACTGGGCAGCCCCCACACCCTCAGCATGGTTGATGTCTGCTTGCTGAGTGGTGAAGGAGGGGCACAGAGCACAGCTTTCTGAGCTGCCGGGAAAGGGGTTGTGGCAGGGCAGCTGGTGAGCCCTATGTGTCTGCAGGGCTGAGCCGGATCCTGAAGACACGGGGGGAGCTGGTGAAGAACCGAACTGTGGACTGGGCACTAGCAGAGTATATGGCTTTCGGGTCGCTGCTGAAGGAGGGCATCCACATCCGCCTGAGCGGCCAGGATGTGGAGCGGGGCACCTTCAGGTGAGTGCCGGGAACAGGAAAGGCTCTGTGCTTACCTTGGTGACAAAGTCACCAAGTCCTATTGGTCTCGGCTGAAAAGCACCATCTCCCTGACTTGTTCTCATGTTCCTGTGAAGGACTGGGTAGTACGTCCAGTGGGTGGGGCTACGGGTGCCTGTGCAGGCCTCCTGCTGAGGCCAGGCTGGCAGGCCAGAGCTGCTGGCGCTCATCCCTACCCTGCCGCAGCCACCGCCACCATGTGCTACACGACCAGAATGTGGACAAGCGCACCTGCATCCCCATGAACCACCTGTGGCCTGGCCAGGCGCCCTACACTGTGTGCAACAGCTCCCTGTCGGAATACGGAGTCCTGGGTGAGCCGCCCAGCCCGCCCTCACCCAGTGCCCCTGGGCTAACACCTGGGCCCCTTCTCTGCCCAGGCCCCACCTACACCTCCTCTACCCAGCCCTCTTCCCACCCAACCTCCCCACCCACACCCCTTGGGCCCAGTCTCTCCTGGCCAGCTGGCTGACATTCTGGGTGTGCCCCTTCCCCTTATGCAGGCTTTGAGCTGGGCTTTGCCATGGCCAGCCCCAATGCCCTAGTCCTCTGGGAGGCCCAGTTTGGCGACTTCCACAACACAGCACAGTGCATCATCGACCAGTTCATCTGCCCGGGGCAGGCTAAGTGGGTGCGGCAGAACGGCATTGTGCTGCTGCTGCCCCACGGCATGGAGGGCATGGTAAGTCCCTTAGGCCCAGACCCCAAATTCTGGTGCAAGGCCAAGGGCTCTGCCAGCATGTCCTGCCCATCTTGAATGGGATGTCACTTTAGAAAGCAGAAGCACCCACAAGCCCCACCCCTCCCCTCACGCCCCGCAGAGCCCTGTGTGCTAGTCTAGAACTTGGGGGTGGAGGTGATAAGGAGCCAAGCACTCTGCTCATGAGGTGGGTGTTCAGCTCTGTCACCAGAAAAACAGACGGGTGGGAAGGTTGGGGACTGGAGGAGCTGCAGTACAGCTAGCATGGTACCAGGGCTCCTAGACCCTGCCTTGTCCCTCCCAGGGCCCTGAGCACTCTTCTGCCCGCCCGGAGCGGTTCCTGCAGATGTGCAACGATGACCCTGATGTCCTGCCGGTGAGTGACCTCATGGTGACAGACCTGCCCCATCCTGCCCCAGCCACCTGAGGGCTTGTGTGGTGGGCAGCTATGGCCTTGCACCTACTGCCATCCCAGAAGCCACTTCCTCAGAGCCCAGACAGAGTGCAGAGGCTTCTTCATCTATATCCTCCTATTGCTGAAAGCCAGAAATCCTGCAAACCCTTGACCTAAGCTCCGGCTCCTGGGTCACATTTGTGCCTGATTTAGGCAGTCACTGTCTTGTAGAGGACGTAGGTGACTTCAGAGAATCCTAAGGGCCTAGAGAGAACTATTGGGAGTCAGGATGAGAGCAATTAGAATTGGTTTTAGGTAGAACCTGTCTGTTTAGAGTATCTGTTTCAGGGACCAGCAGTTAGCGCAATGGCTATGTCGCTAGACTCCCATGTAGTCGACCGTGGTTCAAGTCCTGGACCCGGTGGCTTAAACTCACGCCAGGCGCATGTGCGTGTGTGCCCAAGATCCCAAGAGGAGAAGGGAGGAGAAGGGATTGCGGCATGGCTATCCTCCCCTGGGGGGTGATTTCTCGCTTTGCAAAAAATAAAAAAAGAGTGTCTGTTTTATGCCAGGCAGTGGTGGTCAGAAACATAGGAGGGAGGGAGTGGGACTGAGACCACATCCAAAGCCTGCTGGCTAGATCCACACAGGCATGTCTCCACTTGGAGGGTCCTGATGCTATAGGATGCTCGGTGCAGCTGAGGCCTCAACCTCTGCTCCTTCCCTACAGGACTTGAAGGAGGCCAATTTCGACATCACTCAGCTATATGACTGCAACTGGGTTGTCGTCAACTGCTCCACCCCTGGCAATTTCTTTCACGTGCTTCGGCGCCAGATTCTGCTGCCCTTTCGGAAGCCGGTCAGTAGTGGAGCCTCCTTTGTTTGACGAGACCTGACTGCTGCGTGGGCACGGGGAGGGCCTCCAAGTGTCTACTGCTCCAGTTGCAAGGTGGCACCCACAGGGCATTGTGGCCAGGACATGGCATGAGGAGCAGTCTCTTCCTTGCCACTACTGCCAGGAGACCACATGCTCTCTCCACCCAAACTGGGTCCCTGTGTGCTACTGAGCATGCCCTGTGCAGAGCTGTCAGACCAGCCCTGTGGGAAAACAGCCATGTGAGCAAGTGGTCTTGGGGGAGGTGCTACAAAAAGATTTGAGCCTGGCAGGGGCCAAGGGAGAAGGGGTTCCCAGGAAGAAGCCCCTGAGTTGAGTATTAAAGAGTGAGCAGGAGTTGGGTGGGGGACAAATGGGAGGTCCAGGGAGAGCACCCTTCTGGGATGCTGCAGTGGTTGGGGAGCAGGCCAAGCTGCAGCCCCTTGTGTCTGCAGGGGCCTTGGTGCTGCTTGGTGCTGGCCCTTCTCAAAGTATGAGGCAGGCTATGGGGACCTTGCTCTGAGACTGCAGATGGGGCAGAATAGGGGGCTCAGAGCAGGTTGCTCACAGGGAGTGGATACCAGGTAGAGGAGGTGAATGACAGAGGAACTGGCTGTCCTTCCCTTTTCCGCTCCTCTGCCTCTTTGGGTGTAGACTCCATCGAAAGCTGGGAGTGCAGCCCGTGTCCGTGTCCTGGAGGCCCAGGCTCAGGCAGCCCTCTGGAATTCCTTCTGGAATCTTTAGAGCCTGGCCCATCAAGAGCCTGTTGTTCTTTATTTCAGTTGATCATCTTCACTCCTAAATCCCTGCTGCGCCACCCTGAGGCCAGAACCAGCTTTGACGAGATGCTTCCAGGTTGGTGTGAGGAGCAGGCGTTCCTCGGGGTGTTCAGTTTGGGGTCTGCTGTTGCTTGCAGGCCTTGTGTTTGTGTTGTTCTGCCAGTACGGTGGCAGCTTGCACAAGAATTGGTCAAAGGTGCCTGTGAGTGCCACCAAAAATTGCTTACTGGTGCCTGTGAGTGCCACCAAGGCTCTGTCAGAGGCAGAGTCAAAGTAAGCCATTGCTTATGGCATTCTCCAGTGGGATGGCAGGCCCAGAGCAGGTTGCCTGGAGCAGGGGGGAGGGCCTGGGAGTATCACATATCACACAGTGCACTAGAGCAAAATATGAAGGAGGACACTGTGGATCCCATGGAGACAGTGGAAAGCAGGTCCTCAGGCTCCCAGCTACCAAGGCCCCTTTGGTCTTTGGTCAAGTTTAACCCCTTGTTTGTTTGTTTCCAATTTTTAAGATTATGTTAAGAAAATTTTACTACTTTCAAGTGTACAGTTCTGTGACTTTAAGTACATACACATTGCTGTGTGGCCACTCAGCTCCAGAACTCTCTTGTATTATAAAACTGGAACTCTGTCCCCATTAAGTACCAACTCTCCAGCTCCTGGCACCCACCACCCCATTTTTTTGTCTGCAGATTTGTCATGTATTCGTCCTTGTGTAACTGTCTTATCTCGCTTAGCAAATTATTCTCCAGAGTCACCCATATTGTGGAGTATGTCAGGAATTCCTTCCTGTATTAGACTGAACAATGTCCTGTTGTATGAATAGACCACACTCTGCTTATTCTTTTATCCCCCAATGGATGCTTGGACTGCTTATACATTCTTACTGTTGTGAATGATGCTGCTGTGGATGCAGGTGCAGACTCTCTTGACTCTGCTGTCAGCTCTGTGGGTCTGTATCCACCAGTGGGATTCTTGGGCCATGTGGTGATACTCTAGCTTTGAAGAGCTACCCATCTATTTCCACAGAGACATTTCCACCAACAGTACGTGAAGGTGCCTGATTCCTCTGTGTGCTCAGCAACTGAATAGTATGCGCAGGTTTTTATAGTAGTCATCCTAATGGGTGTGAAGCGATATCTCATTGTGGTCTTGATTTGCATTTCCCCAATATTTCATGATTTTTTTTTAAACCAGGCCACTTTAATGTTTTTGTACAATTTAATAAATAATCTTTTGATGACTGCAGACATGTAAGACCGGCTATATTCAGAAACATCAGTCACAATGGTTTTCCAGGTGGTGTATAATCTTCAAAATTACAAGGAGTTATTTGTATTGCAACTGCTATCAAACCAGTAAAACAGCATTTATACATCCATCATTTCCAGGATTGTTGGTAACTTGGGCATATTTCCCCCAAATAACCTTGCCTCCTTGTGTCACAAGGCCCAACTCGCTCACGTCCACCACACTGACAGTACCTTTGGTGATAACACCCAAAGTTGTATATAGTGGGGATGAGGGATTCTTCTTTACACCGAGTATTGGCAGGCAAAAGTGGCTTTCAGTTCAGGATGTGTTACATGGGCCTTCTTGAAACGTAAGCCCATTGGCCTAATGAATCTTTCATATTTAGGTGGTTTTCTAGTAAAGCCATCTCCAACAAAGCAGACTTTTGTAACCATCCTCTTCCATGCCTCCTTCTTTCTCTTTCCTGTTCAAATAACTTTTAACACTTCTGTTTCTCCCTGGGCTCGAACTTTGGGTAGAGGGACTTCCCATTTTCCCGCTTTCTCTTTCCGTTTTTGTTTAATCATATTGGAAAGTACTTTAGCTCGGGACTGTCCTCCTCTGTCCAACAGATAGGCAGGTACTGCTCCTTATGGAGTCTTTTCATCATTCTTCTGTTTGGTGTTCCTCTTTTCATGCATCTTGACAGTCTTTTTCATTTGTATTTTCTCAGCGTGGCGCTGTTTATGATAGAGCTTAGCCTTCAGACCAATCATCTTTTTTGCCTTCTTTGAACGTTCATGAGCCTCCCGACTTTCCTTCTTTCTCTTTTTCTCAGGGTAATCCAAACGGTATCTGCGGCGTTTACGATGTAATTCAATATATTCGTTTTGTGGTATGGTGACGGCTGCAGCGTCATTGGGAGCAGCCTCCCGGACGCAAAGAAGTTGTCAACTTTCAGATCTCAGAGACCAACAGGCAGACCCCACGCAGTCCGGAATGGGAAAAGCAATATTTCATGATGTTAAGCATCTTTTTATGTGCTTTTTGGTTATTTGTAGTCTTCTTTGGAGAATCATCTTAGTATATTTTCTTTTTCAAATTGTTTACTTTTTTTTAAGAATTATTTTATTTAACTTTATTTATTATTATATCATTATTATTTTTCAGTTTGATCAGAGAGAGACAGAGAGAGAGAGAGAGAGAGAGGAAGTGAGAAAGCAAGCCACCAGGTCCGAGACTTGAACCGTCGGCCATATGGGAGTCCAGTGCCTTTAACCACCATGCCACTTGCCAGTCCCTATTTACTTAATTTTTAATCCAGTTGTGCTGTCTTTTTTTTTTTTTTTTTAAAGAGAGATTTTTGCCACAGGGTGTGTGCAATCACCAGAGAAACAGAATGATGGAAAATGAGAAATCACTTCCCAGAGTGGATGGGCACACATGCACACGTGTCCAGTATGAGTTTTAAGCCACTGGGTCTAGGACTTGAACCACAGTTGATTACATGGGAGTCCAGCAACATAACTATTATCCCATCTGCTGGTCCTAATCCAGTTGTGTTATATATCTTAAAAGTTCTGTGTATATTCCAGATATTAATGCTTGTCAGATGTATAATTTACAAACACTTGCTCCCATTCGGTAGGTTGCTTTGTTTTTTCTCTTAATTACCCTCTCTCTTACGGAAGTTTCAATTTTCACGATATCCAGTTTTTCTCTTTTCTTTAGTTGTCTTTGCCTTTGGTATCATATCCAAGAAATCATTGCTAAATCCATTGTTATGAAGCTTTTTCTCAAGTGTTCTATTCTAAGAGCTTTAGAGATTTAGCTCTTAAGTTTAGATCTTTAATCCATTTTAAGTTAATTTCTGTATGTGCTGTTAGGTGAAGGTTCAAATTTAACTATTTTACTTATAGATAACCAGTTTCTCAGCATCATCTGTTGAAAAGATCGTTCTTTACACATTGAACGATGTTAGGTATCTTTTTTTTTTTTTGGAGAGGTTTTTTTTTTTTTTGCTATAGGGTGCGTGCGCTCGCCAGACAGAGAGAGAGAGACATAGAGATAGAAAGCGAGAAATCACCCCCCAGGGGGGATGGCCATGCCGCAATCCCTTCTCCTCCATTTTCCTCTCGGGATCTTGGGCACGCACGCACAGGCGCCCGGTGTGAGTTTAAGCCACCGGGTCCGGGACGCAAACCGCGGTTGACTACGTGGGAGTCCAGCGACATAGCCATTACGCTAACTGCTGGTCCCGATGTTTGGTATCTTATGAGTTTACTTCTGGGTTCTCTGTTAGCTTCTAATGGTCCATATGTCTATCTTTCTGCCAGGACTTCCCTGTTTGGATTACTGTTGCTTTATAGTAAGTTTTGAAATCAGGATTCTTTAAACTTTTTCTTTCACGAAATTGTTTTAAAAGAGGGCCAGCCCCTCAGTGCTTTGCAGAGGGAGCCACTGGATCTCACACAGCCAACTTTTGACTCTCCACCCCTAGTGGCTTCAAAAGCACACAAGGCACATATGCACATGCCCAGATCCTGACAGGATAGACGAATGGATTAAAAAAAAGGATTGCAGTGGGACCAGGCCCCATTGGAGGGGTGCACTCTCATGCCATTTTCTCTTGCAAGCACATGCACACATGTACACATGTGCCCTCTGGCCAAAATAAAACAAACTATTTTGGTTATTTGGAGTCCCTTGAGTTTATATTTGATTTTAGGGTGGACAAATCTGTTTCCTGCAAAAATAGCACTGAGAATACAGTGATCTGCAGGTTACTTTGGGTAGAGTTGCCATCTTAACAACACTGAGTTTTCCCGCCCATGAATACATGATACGTTTAGTTTTTTCTATCATCTTTCATTGCTTTCAACAGCATTGTTTTGTTATTTCTTTTAAAGAAATATTTTATTTAACTTTCTTTCTTTTTTCTTTTAATTTAACCAGAGAAGAACAGTGCGCGCGCGTGCGCACGTGCAAGAGAGAGAGAGGGAAAACAAAAAAGCAAGCTGCCAGGTCTGGAATTCAAACTCTGTTCGGTCATATGGGTGTCCAACGCCCTTAATCACCACACCACCTGCCGGCCCCTGCTGTTGTTTTTTGAGAGAGAGATTTTTGCTATAGAGTGTGTACACTTGCCAAAAAAAGACAGCAACGAAAGCAAGAAATCACACACATCCCCCAGGAGGGATGGCCATGCCTCAATATTTTCTCCTCCATTCTTCTCTTGGGATTTTCGGCGCACATGCACAAATGCTCAGCATGAATTTTAAGCCACCAGGTCCAGGAAGCAAACTTTGGTCAACTACGTGGGAGTCCAGCAATGTAACCATTATACTATTTGCTGGTCCCAAGTAGTGTTATTTTATAGTTTTTCATTACACAAGTCTTTCATCTCCTTGGTTAAATTAAACGTTAGTATTTCATTTTATTTGTTTATTTAATTTTGGTCAGATGGTGCATGCACATACCAGTAAGAGACACAGAGAGAGAGAAAGCACCTCTAGTGGAGTGTACTCATGCCCCAGTCCTTTTTCCTCTGTCTCTCCATCGTGTTAGGATTTTGAATATACGTGCACACACACCCAGTGTGTTTTTTGAAAAAGCCACCAGGGCCAGGATTTGAAAATGTGGTTAGCCATGTGGGATCAAGCTCCCTTAATCATTAGGCCATGTGGCTGGCCCAATATTTTATATTTTATTCTTTTTTTTTTTTTTTTCATTTTATTTATTTATTTATTTGAGAGGTTTTCGCTATAGGGCGTTTGCACTTGCCAGAAAGACAGAGAGAGACAGAAAGCAAGAAATCACCCCCCAGAGCGGATGGCCACGTCACAATCCCTTCTCATCCATTCTCCTCTCGGGATCTTGGGCACGCATGCACATGTGCCCGGCGTGAGTTTAAGCCACTGGGTCCAGGACTCAACCTGCAATCAACTATGTGGGAGTTCGGCGACATAGCCATTACACTAACTGCTGGTCCCTATATTTTATTCTTTATTAATGCCATTATATATGGAATTGGGTTTTTGTTGTTGTGGTTTTTTTTTGTTTTTTTTTTTGGAGAGGTTTTTTTCGCTATAGGGCGCGTGCGCTCGCCAGACAGACAAAGAGAGACATAGAGACAGAAAGCGAGAAATCACCCCCCCAGGGGAGATGGTCACGCCACAATCCCTTCTCCTCCATTCTCCTCTCGGGATCTTGGGCACGCACACACATGCGCCCGGCGTGAGTTTTAAGCCACCAGGTCCGGGACGCGAACCGCGGTCGACTACGTGGGAGTTTAGCGACATAGCCATTATGCTAACTGCTGGTTCCCATGTTGTTGTTTTTTTTGAGAGGTTTTTGCTACAGGGCGCGTGTGCTCGCCAGAAAGACAGAGAGAGACAGAAAGCGAGATATCACCCCCCAGGGGAGATGGCCATGCCGCAATCCCTTCTTCTCCATTCTCCTCTTGGGATCTTGGGCACGCATGCACACGCGCCTTGCGTGAGTTTTAAGCTACCGGGTCCGGGACTTGAACCGCGGTCGACTATATGGGAGTCCAGTGACATAGCCATTACGCAAACTGCAGGTCCCTTGTTGTTTTAAGAGAGGTTTTTTTGTTTTTTTTTGTTTGTTTTTTGAGAGGTTTTTGCTATAGGGCGCGTATGCTCGCCAGACAGAGACAGAGAGATAGAAAGTGAGAAATCACACCCCAGGGGGGATGGCCATGCCGCAATCCCTTCTCCTCCATTCTCCTCTCGGGATCTTGGGCACGCACGCACACGCACCCGGTGTGAGTTTAAGCCACCAGGTCCGGGACTTGAACCGCGGTCGACTACGTGGGAGTCCAGCAACATAGCCGTTACGCTAACTGCTAGTCCCCCAAGAGAGGTTTTTGCTATAGGGTTTGTGTGCTCGCTGACAAGAGCGACAGAGACAGAAAGTGAAAAATCATCCCCCCCAGGGGATGGCCATGCTGCAATCCCTTCTCCTCTATTCTCTTCTCAGGATCTTGGGCACACACACACACACTGGCCCAGCATGAGTTTAAACTGCTGGGTCCGGTACTAGAACCACAGTTGACTATGTAGGAGTAGTCATTACGCCATCTGTTGGTCCCTATGGAATTATTTTCTTAATTTCCTTTTCAGATTGTTTGTTGTCAGCATAGAAAAGCAACTGATTTTTGTGTATTGATTTTTGCATCTCACCACTTGGCTGAATTCAATAATTCTCTGTTTTATAGTTTTTATAAGATCCTCTACATGTATGATCATATTATCTAAGAACAAAGATTGTTTCACTTCTTTCCAATTCGGGTGCCTTTTCTTTTCTGCTCTCGCCTGGCTGCTCTGGCTGATCCTCTAGTACATTGTTGGATAGCAGTGGCCAGAGGGCACCTTCACCTGTTCCCAACCCTGGAGGAGAAGCTTTGTCTCTCACCATTGGGTGTGGTGTTTGGTATACTTTCACATATGGCTGTCATCGTGTTGAGATCATTTCCTGGGATGCTGAGCCCCTGGTTTGAAAAATGATTTCCTCAAGTCAGCATTGCTCTTCTGGGTACTAGTCCTAGCCCCAACTATCTGAATGTTTCCTGATGGTGTTGAAAGTTGCTATTCTCCTAAAATCATGAGTGTGGCTAGAGTACACCCGAGAAGTCTTGATATACTTAATGGTTCCTGAAGTTAAATGCGGTTTTGAGAAGTAACTTGGCATAGCCCAAGGCCAGCCCTGTCTCCTATGTGTGTGTTACACACAGTGGGCTCTTCAGAACCTTCCTGGTCTGAGCAAATACTCAGGGACCAGAGGCTGGCAAGAGACAAGATCTGGAATTTTTAGAAACAGTGTGTCCTGGAAGCAGTGTATAGCATAGCCCAGCCTGTGGGACCCTCTGTGCCTGTGCAGCAACGAAGGGTCAGGCCCTGAAGAGCTGAGAGACACAGCTGGGCTGTGGCATTTTCTTGTAGGAACCCATTTCCAGCGGGTGATCCCGGAGGATGGGCCCGCAGCCCAAGACCCAGACAATGTCAAGAGGCTTCTCTTCTGCACCGGCAAGGTGTACTATGACCTCACCCGTGAGCGCAAGGCGCGAGGCATGGAGGGGCAGGTGGCCATCACAAGGATTGAACAGGTAGGGTGGCATCCCTCTTGTAGGATGGCAGGGCTGGCACCTGTACAGGCAGGATATATATAATCCCCACTCTCCCTGCCCCAGACCACAGGCCACCCACAGGTCCGCTCTAACCTGACTCACTCTCTCCCAGCTGTCGCCATTCCCCTTCGACCTCCTGCTGAAGGAGGTGCAGAAGTACCCTGGCGCCGAGCTGGCCTGGTGCCAGGAGGAGCACAAGAACCAAGGCTACTACGACTACGTGAAACCCAGGCTGCGCACCACCATCAGCCGTGCCAAGCCCGTCTGGTGAGGCCCTGTCCGACCAGAATATGTGTGGCATCCCTTACTGTGCCATCTCTGACCTCTGTCCCTCTCACAGGTACGCTGGCCGGGACCCAGCGGCTGCTCCTGCCACCGGCAATAAGAAGACCCACCTGACGGAGCTGCAGCGCCTCCTAGACACAGCCTTCGACCTGGACGCCTTCAAGAACTTCTCATAGGTGCTGCCTGGGGTTACGCAGGCACTGCCCTCTTCATGCCCATGATGCCCTCGCTTCTGAAATAAGAATAGTGCCTCAGCGCTGCCCAAACCCATGCCCTCCTCACCGCGCCATGCCCCCCTCCATAGGAATCAGGCTGTCGTCCCTCAGTGCTTGACCGCCTGGCAGGTGCTACCCAACCATGCGACTTGAACTGAACAGCTTCGGGGAGGTGGTGGGAGCAGGATGTCCTGGCAGGGGTGTAGTTTGGTCCTGGCCACTGTGGGGCAGGGCATCCTTGTCAACCAGCCAGGCACAGGCTCCTGCCCCTGGGCTAGGGTAATTTTAAATCCACTGGGAGCCTGAGTTTGGCCCTAGGAGGGGGCTACAGCCTGGCCTAGCCTCTACAGTGTCCATTCTATGCTGTCCCTTTAAGGGTCCCAGGTAGCACTTGCAGCCTATAGGGTCTGTGTGGCCAGGCAGCCCCTCTGAGGCCCCCACAGTGGCCCTAACTATGTCCTCTCCCCAGCCATTCTCTCTTTCTGTTCCTTCCTTAAACCCAACGGAGACTTTCTGATGGATCCTTTTTGCTGTGCCAAAGCAGGGCAGAAGGGGGAGGGGGATGTGGGGGGGTGAGGGGCTGGCTGCCCTCTACCTGTCACTTTGACCTTCACAGGGACAGATCTGATTTATTTATTTTGGTTAAAAAAAAAGAAAAAAGGCAAAACCAACTTTGCATCGCATTGGCCTGACCCATAAACTAAGTTATCCATAGATCTGTCTGCCGTGTCGTTCTGTCTGTTCTGCTTTATCAACCAACCAGGCACAGGCTTCTGCCCCTGGACTAGGGCCAGCTCCTACCCCAACCAGGAAGTAGCCCCTTCTCCTGGGGAGAGGGAATAACGGCTGCCCCTCCACTCTCGCACACTCCCATCATCGTCATAACCTGACTGGAGCTGGTTGTGACGGTGACTCCCAGGCAGTTGGAGTGCAGCCTGTTTCAGAGCTTCCCCAGCTCTTATGTTTCTCTCCCCACTCCGCCTGAAGAATAAAAGCAGTACTCTGCACTTCGTGCTTTGTGTTTGAGCCGGCTGCTGGGTGGGCTCCCTGTTAGCATGTCATCAACCAGTGTTCAAAGGGCCCAAGCAGCTTATCAGTCTGGAGGTGAAAAGACCCCCCGCCTAGCACAGACCCTGGGCCCTTGGCTAAGAGACCATTGTCTCAGCTCTCATGAGCCAGGTTCTGGCTTCCTGAGGCTGAGCTGTCTCACTCTGAGGAGTTTGGGGACAGGCCCCAAGGTGGTCCTAGCCTTAGCCCACCCATGCTTTCTGGGCAGCAACTGCGGGTCCCCAGCCTGGCAGCCACCTCATACTGATCCAGAACCCTTCTGCAGTCTTCCAGTCCCAGTGTGGCTGCCGGCTGTTGCTGGGTGCAGGAGGTACTAGGGTTGGCAGGAGCCTACAAGGGTGGGCTTGGAGCTCTGGGGAGAGGCTACCAGGCCTGTGCAGCGGAGGCAGCTAACTGGATATTTGCCACAAGACTCTGGCCTCCATTAGGGTGGAGACCCAGTTGAGAGTTTCACCCCAGCCCTGAGACCTGGGAGATGGCCTCAGGGTGAGCTGCAGAGGCAAGCTGGGAGTGCTCTGCAGAGAGGCCAGAGCAGCTCAGCGCAGTGGCTTCCAGGCTGCTGGCAACAGGCTCTTCCGGTGGGGGTTGTGGCTGCAGCAGTGGCCTGGCTCCTCAGTAGGTCTTGGTAAGTCTTACACACAGGTCTGTGTCCCCGAGCACCCAGTGAAGAGCACGGGGTCTTGAAAGGCTCTGGGCAGAACTGAGTGCTAACACCGCAGGACCAGACCCCCTGAGGGGATTTCGATGCTAAGCTACATGGTGTTCATGCATCATCCTAGTGGGTACGTGTTTAACTCCGATCCACTTGGGCTTTGAATTGCTCCTCGTAAAATCGGAGAACAGTTGTTAGAGCAGGAAGCTCCATGCAGTGTAGGGGACTTGCTGTGCATTTACGCAAGACTGGCCAGGGCCTGGGTGCTCATGACAGAGCAGTGGATGGCAGTGGGCATGAACTGAGCATGGTGACGTGTGTGAACACGACCCGGCTCACCTCTGCTGCCTGTGACTGGTCCCCAAATCTAATTGTCACTTGCATGAGACGTGGCTGATGGGGATGTTGAGGACCTGCCCATCCTGGCTCACTATCAAGCAAGACCAGAATCCAAGCCCAGCAGGACCTCCATGTGCTTTTTGCATATCAAGGACCTGAATTACCAGTGCCTACCTGAGACCCTGCCCAGGCAGGCATTCAGGGCCAGGCCAGAGAGCTTAAGGCCTCTTCCCCCCACCCCAGTATTGACATCTTTGTCACCCCCAGCAGCAGGTGATGCAGAAGACAGGAAACTGCAGAAGGACACCACAGTTCCTTGAATTTAGCCCACCTGCATACCAGTGTTGGGGGGGGGGCGGTGGGCAGAGTGATGACGGGGCCAGCTTCTCCACCTGCCTCCAGAGAAAGGCTGTCAGGCCGCCGGGGGGTGACTGGGAGATGTTTTACCCAGATTCCCTTCCCACTAGTAGAAACAGGGAATTGAAATAAATGTCTGACACTACTTCAGTCCTAACTTTGGGTAGTGAGCGCTCCAAGGTAGTAGCCAGCTGGGGTTGGGCGAAACAGAGACAATGAACCTTTTTCCCGTTCAGGATTCTGTGATCCTCTGAGCAGTGGGTCTCCACACAGGACGCCCCACACTGCCAGCTTCCGGTGTCTGCCTGACACACCTGACTCGCTCAGTCCTGAAATAAACCCTCAAAGCCTTCTCCAGAGGGGACTCAGAGCGGGTCCCTTCCCTGCTGCGACTTAGCTCTGGTCACCCAGAAACTTGGCCTTGGCCTCAAGACCACTGATAGGCAGGCAGACTCACTCCCCCAGGCCCACCTCATCCCAGTGCCCTGAAGGTCCGCCTAAGAGCAGCCTTAGCACCTCAGTTCCCAGGGGCTCAGCTGTGGATGGAGGCAGTTTTGCTTATTTCTGGAGCCAGCAGAGCTCAGGGCCTGTACCACAGCCCAGGCTGGGAAAGGGGTGGGAATGGCTCTGGGGCCCTGGTGGTCCGAGAGGACCGAGTTACCTGCATCCAGAGCTGTCGAGAATGGGCAGACCTCAGAGATGCTGGTGACATGGAGGGCAGCAGGAGGCTTGCTCCCTGCTGGGGAGAGCAGGTGGGACTCATCCAGCTGGAAATGTTGGGAAGCCACTGGGCGTACAGGTCACGACAGGGAAGTGTGCTCCGGGCCTGCAGTCATCCATGGGTGGGGTCCTGACCCAGGGCCTGTAGAAGACTTCAGAGGTGTGTCAGAGGGCCGGACAACCAACCTCAAGTCTATAGAGGGGGCTGAGCCCTTTTTCCTCCTCAACCCACCCAGATTGGTCTTCTCTCCAGTGTCTTCATCAGCCAGGCCAGTAACCAGTCACCCATTCCTCTTCTGCCTTCTCCAGGATTCCATGGGCCATGTTGGTCCTGCAAAATGATCTTCTGCTAACTCAGATTGGAGCCGATAGCCCACCTTCCCTGGCAGCCAGCACCTAGATAGCCCTGCCTCCTCCCCCAAGTCAGGCTGCCTGGAGCCCTGGCAGGCCCAGAGGGAAGTGAGTGCTCCTCATGGTCTCTCTTCCCTGCCCTGTCCCTCGGGAGCTGTGTGTGTCACACCCACCCTGGATTGCCCACTGCGGCCACAGTGTCTGGCAGGTGGCAGTGACTTCCAGGCTACAGGATGAAGGCTGTGTATGGACCCTTAGGGGAATGATGACAGGAGACCCAGGTAAATAAGGAGACGAAAAGTGGGACTGTGGTCTCGTGTCTCCTTCCTTCCGAGACACCACCACAGGCCCAGACTGCAGCGAACCAGGACCTGCTGCAGTTTCCACAGCCATGTGGGCTTGCTCAGCGCCCCTCCCCACACTTCAGCCTGGACCAGGGAGGCCAGCCTCCAGCCTCCAGCCTCCAGGAGATGGCACTCACTCTCCGGGGCTTGAGGCCCCACAAATGCTGTCTCTGCCATCCTGACCCCCCCTCACCACCACCACCACCACCATCATTATTCATTCTGTCAGCAGAAAGGCCTTGCTTGGTGCTTTATAGATCCCCTTAGGGTGGCCTAGCTAGGATTTGGGATTAAAATGTCTTCATTTTAGTTACTCAGGCCTTAGTTACTCACAGATCAGCAGCGTTAACTGTCTAACTCCTGATGATGCTGGCAGATGGTGGGCAACAGGGGAATGACATCAAGTAAGGAGACGGTAACAATCCTGGCTTAGGAAACCTCATGGGGAGGCCAGACAAGGCCATAGGTGTATGCAGTCGGCCTCCCTGTGCACGGGTTCTGTAACCCTGGATTCAAGCAACAGCAGGTGGAAATATTCAGGGAAAGCAAATTGCAGCTGAACTGAACTCAAACTCGTGCAGACTTCTTTTATTATTATTCCCTAAATAATACAGTGTTACAACAGTATTACATTGTAGTTGGCATTGTCGGTGATCTAGAGATAGACAGTATGTGGGAAAATGCCCCATACCTCAGGGATATATGCAGATACTGCATCGTTTTATGTGAGGGACTTGAGCATCCATGGATTTGGGTGTGTCTGAGGAGGATCCTACAATCAATTCCACAGACATGAGGGACAACCATATATATATATATATATATATATGATATGAGGGTTTTCACAAAGGTCACGCAAAATATGCATCATGAAGAGAAAAAAAAAAAAAAAAAACCACAAAGATTTCAAAGTTGGTTGCACCAAAAAACTCGTACTTGAATTCCATTTCTTCACAAGCTTTATATTACAGTCCTTTCCTGTATAAACTGTGGCGAGATCACACCTGCTAGACAGTGACAAGGTCTATTTATGGGAAAGCCCTACGTGGCATGGCCCTGGTGCCCTCAAGCTGATTAGAGCAGGAGGGTGGTGAGACCAGCCAGGGGCATCAGGTTCCCCGAGAAGGCCTCCAGGAAGACAGCTTTCGGCAGATCTTTGCTGTGAGCCCTGCAGGCAAGGAGCAATGCCCAGGGCTGTGAGCAGGCTTGTGGCCAGCCAGCAGAACACATGGGCAGGAGGGCTTCAGATAACGGGAATCAAGGGCTGGGGAAAGTCCAAGAAATTTGGGAAGGGATTTGTGTTTGGATCTCCTAATGGTTGACAGTTCTTGTGTTTAAGGAGGACCATAGAAAGAAAACAGCAAAGTGAGGGGCAGGTCCTGATGGACCTGATAGGGACAGACAGGAGGGCTAGCCATGGAAGCCTCCAGGGGATGTGGGCCTGGGAGCCAGGGAGCCAGGCTGCCCTGCAAGGTGTGTGGCCTCCATGCTGGACAGGGCCATGCCAGGTACTCCTCACGAAGCCAGGACTGGTGGTGGCCCAGCAGACTGTGCGTGGCACCATGCACGGAGGGTCAGAGAGTGACCAGCAGGATCTAGGGAGGTGGAAACCAGTTCCAAGGCCAAGGCTGTTGTGGCAGGGCAGGGGCCCTGGGGCCAGCTGCATTGCCCTCAATTGCACGTCCATCCTCTTGGGGTTGCCGGGAGTGTCCCACCAGCCTAAATCTATTTCCACAGGATTGGCTGTGCTGTTTTATCTATCTATCTATCTATCTATCTATCTATCTATCTATCTATCTATCTATCTATTTATTGGAGAGGTTTTTTTGCTATAGGGCACGTGCACTCACCAGAAAGACAGAGAGAGACAGAGAGACAGAAAGCAAGAAATCACCCTCCAGGAGGATAGCCACACCACAATCCCTTCTCCTCCATTCTCCTCCATTCTCCTCCATTCTCCTCTTAGGATCTTGGGCACACACTCACACACGCCTGGCGTGAGTTTAAGCCACTGGGTCCGGGACTCGAACTGCGGTTGACTACATGGGAGTTCAGTGACATAACTATTACGCTAACTGCTGGTCCCAGCTGTGCTGTTTTAAATGGGCAAAGACCCAGAGTAGCTAGTAGGTTTCAGAGGGTGACCTGTGAACCTTGGAGGTCCCTGAGGCTCTGTCAGGGAGAGTGAAGTCAAAACTATGTCCAGTGTTGATGGAAATAACCAATTCTGCAACAATAATAATTACTACAGTTTGATTCTTAAGATGAATTTGAGTGACCTAGGCCAGAGAGGAGGCAAAACATGCCTCTCTGGGTGATCAGGTACAGGGGTTCCTTTTATTTGATTTTCAGAGTGGGAGAATTTAGTGAAGAGCTTTCCATTGGCCTGGCCCAAAAAGGGGGACATGGGGAAGCAGGGGTTGAAAATTTGGGAAGGAATTAGTAAAGAGTGTACTTTAACAGAGATAAGAGGGTTTGTACACAGTTACACGAAAATGTCCCAATGACAGGATGTTGGAAGGAAGAGTCCTGTTATCAATGAGTTAAAACGGTCTGTTAATGACTGTGGGCGTGACTCACCCATTACAGGGATACCATGCCAGGAATAGGATGTAGGAAGATTTTTGTTATCAGATGGGCCAAAATGGCCTGTTAATGTCTGTGGGCATGATTCACCCCAGGCCCTCTGGAAGGGATTTTAGAAATAGGAAAAAGCAGACTTTTGTCCTGACCAACTATGAAAGACCATCTTCGAGCCAACAGATTACGTAGCGGTTACATTGGTGGTCTCCCACATGGCCAACCGTGGTTCAAGTCCTGCACCTGGTGGCTTAAAACTCATGCCAGGAGTGTGCATGTGCCTGCCCAAGATCCCGGGAGGAGCGTGGAGAAGGGATTGTTGTGTGGTCATCCCTCTGGGGCAGTGATTTCTCACTTTCCCTCTATTCCCAGCAAGTGCACGTGCCCTAAGGCAAAACCTCTTTTAAAAAAGAAGGAAAAAAAAAAAAAAAAAAAAAACCATCTTCATCTTTTTCTGAACATTTATTCTGATGGTGGCTGTCCACCACCAGGAACATCCACCACCTTGCAGGGACATGCTTCATATCAATTAACCAAAACTGTCCATTTCACTGAAGAACATCCTTGACGAAGCAATACCATCATTAATCTTAGTAACTCTCCCCCTTATGTACATATATTTAAATACTCTCTAGGACAAATAGGAAGGGGAGATACCAAGTCCTGAAGCCCCAGTATCACCTCCGGGAAGGGCACTGGGCAGTTGGTGCATCACACTGGCCTCTGTCCTCATTACCGTTCTACCTGGAAGGGCAGGTGGCATACACACGATGCCCATGCACACCTGGGTGTGAGGCCGACGCTGAATCTAGAATGAAAGAAGTGGGCTGCACTTCAAGGCGGCCAACCGGCAGCACTTGTACCAATGATAAAATCCAAACTTGTGAGAAAATTAGAATTTTGGGAAACTTGTGTCTGCCACTGTAGGCTTAGGCCTTGTTCTTAAGGCTTTTCTGGAGATGGGACCAGCAGTTAGCATGATGGCTATGTCGCTGGACTCCCATGTAGCCAACCATGGTTCGCGACCTGGACCCGGTAGCTTAAAACTCACGCCGGGCGCGTGTGCGTGCGTGCCCAAGATCCTGAGAGGAGAATGGAGGAGAAGGGATTGCGGCGTGACCATACCCCCTGGGGGATGATTTCTCGCTTTCTGTCTCTCTGTCCCTCTCTGTCTTTCTGGCAAGCGCACGCACCATATAGCAAAAACCTCTACAAAAAAAAAAAAAAAAAGGCTTTTCTGGGGCCAGCAGGTGACATTGTGGTTAAGATGCTGGACTCCCACGTGGTTGACTATGGTTTGAGTCCCAGATGAGTAGCAGGAAATAACGTAATTCTTTTCTCTGAAATGTGTCAAATTTTGAAAGATTTCAATAACTCAGTAAATCAGCATTCCAAATGACCAATGCATGTGCTATGGTTTGTGTCCCTGCAAACCCCCACAATTCATGTGCTAAGATTTGGTTCTTACTGTGACAGGATTAAGTAGGTGAAAACTTAATTCCACTATGACGTTGAAAGGTGGGGCTTTTGAGAGATTAGGTTATCAGGCACAGCCCCATGCCACTGGCTGGCCCACCTCTGTTCTTTATAAATCACCCAGACCCAGGTATTTCTTTAATTAGTGACACAATGGACTCACACAAGAATAAACCCTTTGGGGGCTGGCAAGTGGCGTGGTGGTTAAGGGCACTGGACTCTCACATGGCCAACTGCATTTGACTCCCAGGCCTGGCAGCTTGCTTTCTCACTTTCCCTTTCTCTCTCTCACTCAGTACCTCTCTGGTCAAATTAAAATAAATATAGTTAAATAAAATAATTTTTTAAAAGAATAAATCCTTTTAAAATGTAAGACAGGCCAGGGGCAAGAGGTGGCATAGTGGTTAAGGCTCTGGACTCACATGACCAACTGGTTTGGATCCTGGACCTGGCAGCTTACTTTCTCACTTGTGCGCTTGCTCTCTCTCTCTCATGAGCTCATGTGCCCTGTAGCAAATTTTTAAAATGTAATAATAATAATGATTTTTAAATTATTATTTAATTTTATTTATTATTGTTATTATTTAAAAATTTTCTCTAAGACATGTATGAGAGAGAGAAAATGAAGGAATGTGAGAAAGCAAGCCACTAGGTCCGGGACTTGAACTGCAGTTGGCCATGTGGGAGTCCAGCACCTTAACCACCATGCCACCTATTGGCCCCTAAATAAATAATTCTTGATTTGTTTGTTTGTTTGTTTGTTTTTTAGAGATTTTTGTTATTATGGTGCATGTGCTCTCTGGAGAGACAGGAAGTGAGGAAATCACAACCAAGGGGGGATGGCCTTGCCGCAATCCTTCTCCATTCTCTCTCAGGATTTTGTGCACACACATACACATGCACCGGCGTGAGTTTCAAGTCACTGGGTCTGGGACTCAAACCACACTCAACTGTATGGGAGTCCAGTGACATAACCATTACACCATCTGCTGGTCCCAAATAAATAATTCCACCAGCCACGCCGCAATCCCTTCTCCTCCATTCTCCTCCAGAGATCTTGGGCACACATGTACATGGTGTAAGTTTTGAGCCGCCAGGTCCAGGACTTGAACCACGGTCAGTTATGTGGGAGTCCAGCGACATTACCATTATGCCATCTGCTGGTCCCCCAATATATAATTCTTTTTTTTTCTTTTTTTTGGAGAGGTTTTTGCTATAGGGTGTGTGCGCTCTCCAGAAAGAGAGAGAGAGACAGAGACAGAAAGCGAGAAATCACCCCCCAGGGGGGATGGCCAAGCTGCAATCCCTTCTCCTCCATTCTCCTCTTGAGATCTTGGGCACTCACGCATATGCGCCGGCGTGAGTTTAAGCCACCGGATCCAGGACTCGAACCGCAATCAACTACATGGGAGTCCAGCGACGTAGCCATTACGCTAATTGCTGGTCCCCCCCAATATATAATTCTTAAAAAAATAAAATATAAGACAGACCAGTTGGCTTTTTATTTTTTCATTATATTTATTATTAGTTTTTTTTTTTTTTGAGAGGTGTTTTTTCTGTTTTTTGTTTGTTTGTTTGTTTTGTTTTTTGTTTTTGCTATAGGGCACGTGCGCTCGCCAGGAAAACAGAGAGAGACAGAGAAACAGAAAGCAAGAAATCACCCCCAAGGGGGGATGGCCACGCCGCAATCCCTTCTCCTCCTTTCTCCTCTCAGGATCTTGGGCATGCATGCACACGTGCCTGGCGTGAGTTTAAGCCACCGGGTCCGGGACGCGAACCACCGTCGACTACGTGGGAGTTCAGCGACATAGCCATTACGCTAACTGCTGGTCCCTTTTCATTATATTTATCATTACCATTTTTATTTTCTGATATGCTATAAGACATGTACATTCACCAGAGAGAGACAGAGAGAGAAAATGAGAAAGCAAGCCACCAGGTCCAGGACCCCATCTACAGTAGGCCATGTGGGAGTCCATTGCCTTAACCACCATGTCACCTGCTGGCCCCCAACTGGCTTTTAATATAATGGTGAAAAATATCCTGCGTAAGTGTGTCCGCATGAGCAGGTCATGGGATGGAGTTTCTAAGAGAGTTTAAGAAATTGGACTTAGGCTAAGGGCCAATTCCTTTCAGTGTTTTGGGCAAAAACTGAGATACATTTATCAGCGCCTGGGAATGTTCGAGGCTTCTGATGGGTCTCAAAATGCAGGAGAAATGTGACTGTCACTGAGTGACAAGGCACTATATTTCTCAGTCAAAACAGAAAGAAAGTGAGGGGAACTGGGGACCCTACCAGGAATTATTTTATATGCATACAATCCATCACGGTCTTCTGGCATCGTTACTTTACCAGTTCAGGGAAGTGTACAGACCTCACCTCCCTTTATAGCCCTTTCCCACACTCCATTCATAAGGCAAATTTTTCGATATGGTTTGGTTTTTATTTTTGTTTTAATTGCCAGAGGATGTGTGTACTCACTGGAGGGAGAAAGCATGCACGTGCAAAGGCACTCTCATGGGGCACAGTCATGCCACAATCCGTTCTCTTCCATTTCTCCCTTCTTTCAGGATTTTGGGCATGCATGCACACAGGCCCAGTGTGATTTTTAGGTTGCCAGGTCAGGATCTGAACCACAGCTAGCCATGTGGGATCCAGCTTCTTTAACCACCAGGCCACAGAAATTGCTTTAGCAATTACCTTAAATATTTTCCCTACTTACATTTCAGAACCACTTTATACAGTGAATAAGGATTTTGTATAAGATTAATTCTTGGGACCAGCAGTTAGCATAATGACTATGTCTCTGGACTCCCACGTAGTCGACCGCGGATCGAGTCCCGGACCCGGTGGCTTAAACTCACCCCGGGCGCGTGTGCGTGCGTGCCCAAGATCCCGAGAGGAGAATGGAGGAGAAGGGATTGCGGCGTGGCCATCCCCCCTGGGGGGGTGATTTCTCGCTTTCTGTCTCTCTGTCTCTCTCTGTCTGTCTGGCGAGCGCACGCGCCCTATAGCAAAAACCTCTCAAAAAAAAAAAAAAGATTAATTATTAGTATTTTTTTTCTGAGAGGTTTTTGCTATAGGGCGTGTGCACTCACCACAAAGACAGAGACAGAGAGATAGAAAGCGAGAAATCACCCCCCAGGGGGGATGGCCACGCCACAATTCCTTCTCCTCCATTCTCCTCTCGGGATCTTGGGCACGCACGCACACGCGCCCGGCATGAGTTTAAGCCACCGGGTCCGGGACTCGAACCGTGGTCGACTACGTGGGAGTCCAGCGACATAGCCATTTCGCTAACTGCTGGTCCCAATTACATGGGCTTTTTTAAGAATTATTATTTTAATTTAAATTTATTTATTTATTTTAATTTGACCATAGAAGAACAGAGCAAGTGAGAGAGAGGGGGAAAGTGAGAAAGGAAGCCACCAGGTCCAGGACTCAAACCACAATCGGCCATGTGGGAGTCCAGTGCCCTTAACCATCCCGCCACCTGCCAGCCCTTCATTGTGTTCCTTTTTTATTTTTTAAGAATTTTTTTATTTAACTTTATTTATTTATTTTAATTTGGCCAGAGAGGGACAGAGTGAGAGAGAGAGAGAGATATGGAATGTGAGAAAGACAGGCTACCAGGTCCAGGGCTTGAACTGTGTCTGGCCATGTGGAGTCCAGCGCCCTTAACCACCACCACCCGCCAGCCCCTCATTCTGATCTTAAATTTAGTTTGAGGAGCCAGCCAGTGGCATGGTGTTTGGAGCAGCTGAATCCCTCATGGCCAGCCGTACCCCTCATCGCCAGCTGCACAGTTTGAATTCCAATCCTGCAGCTCGGGGGACATGCCGGGCATGTGTGTGTTGCCCAAGGGCTAGAGAGAAGAGCTGGGGAGAGGAGACTGTGGCATGGCCATCCCCGCTGGGTGATGCTTTCTCTCTCTCTCTCTCTCTCTCTCTCTCTCTCTCTCTCTCTCTCTCCAGTAAGCACACGTGCCCTATAGCAAAAAAAAAAAAGAAAAAAGAAAGAAAGAAAAAGAAAGAAAGAAAAGGAAGGAAGGAAGAAAAGAAGGAAGAAAGAAAGCAAAGGAAAGAAAGAAAAAGGAAAAGAAACTAGTTTGAGATCTTCATGGTCTTGGTATGACAAATGATTCTTTTTTTATTATTATTTTATTTTGCTAAAGGATTTGTGCACTGACAGGGAAGCAGCGAGTGAGAGATTACCCCCCTTTCCCAGGGAAGATAGCCACACCACAATCTCCTCTCCTTCATTCTCCTCAGGATTTGGGGCATGCACACACACACGCCTGGCATGTTTTCAGGCCACCGATCTGGGACTTGAACCACAGAGTTGACCAAGTGAAATCTAACTTCCTAACCATCACACCACCTGCTGGCCCCTGATAAAGTATTCTTGATTGAAATCCAGACATGTTGGGTGTTATGTTATGAGACACTGAATTTAATTTCAGCTTTGTTCTTTAGGGTTAACCCCAAAGCCTAATGGGGAAGGGAGGCCATGGCCAACCATGGTTCAAATCCCAGCCCCTGTGATTTGTAAAACATGCCAGGCATGTGTGCATACATCCTAAGGTCCCAACAGGATGGAGACATGGAGAAGAAAAGATTGTAGTGTGACCAAGCTTCATTATGAAGTGCTTCCTCCCTCTCTCTCTCTCTCTGTCTCTCCCTCTCTCTGTCTCCCTCTTTCTCTGTCTCTCTCTGGTAAGCAAACACACCCTCTAGCTATTAAAAAACTAAATAAACTTTGTGTTTTAAATGGTTTCCTTGTTCATTACTTTAGCAGAAGATGAGACAGTGCCTCCACATCACTGCCAGGTAGGTGCTGCCCACTGCGCGGCCGGTGACTCCCTGTGAGGAGGTCTCATTGCTGCCGAGTGGAGCAGGAGTGCCTGCTCCTCATTAGGCCACCACTCTTACCTCCCTGGCTGGGTCTGAGCATCATGATTTTGCACCCAACATGCACGAATCTCTATGGTGGTTGAGGCAACTGGATCTCACATGTGATTCAAGTCCCAGACCCGGCAGCTTGAGAAACATGCCAGGCGTCAGTGCATGTGTGCCCAAAATCTTGAGGGAAGGAAGAAATGGAGAAAAAGGGATTGCAGAGGGTGGAGCATGGCATCAAGACCCTGTTGAGGGTGCTGTCTCTCACACATGTGTGAGAAATAAACAAACTTTAACGAGATGAAAGTGGGGCCAGCAGGTGGCATGGTAGTTAAAGTGCTGGATCCCACATGCCTCACTCTGCAGTTCAAGTCCTGGGTCTAGCAGCTTGAATTCATGCCAGGCAAGTGTGGGTGCACGGGCAAAATCCCAATAGGAGAATGGAGAAGAGGGGATTGCAGCGTGGCCATTCCTCTGGGGGGTGATTTCTCACTTTCCCTGTCTCTGTATCTCTCTCTGTTTCTCTCCAGAGAGTGCACACGCACATGTCTTATGGCAAAAAAAAAAAAAATTAGGAAAAGAAGAAAAAGAAAGGAAGAAAGAATTACTAAGAATGTAGAGAAAAGGAAACCTCTGTACACTAATGATGCAAATGTAAATTAATATAGCCATTTTGGAACACAATATGGAAGTTCATCGGATAACTAAAAATAGAGCTACCATATGATCCAACAACTCCACTTCTGGGTATATATGCAAAGAAATTGAAATCAGTATGGTAAAGAGACATCTGCACTCCCATGTTCGTTACAGCATTATTCATAGTAGCCCGTGCGCAGAATCAGCACAAATGTGCATCATTGGATAAACGAATCAAGAAAATTTGATATATGTATTCTATGGGATATTATTCAGCCTTAAAAAAAAAAAAAAGGAATTTGGGGGCCAGCAGGTGGCATGGCGGTTGGGAGTGCTGGACTCTCACATGGCCGACCCTGGTTTGAGTCCCGGACCTGGCAGCTTGCTTTCTCACTTTCCCTCTGTCTCTCTCATTCTCGCTCTGTCCCTCTTTGGTCAAATTAAAATAAATAAATTAAATAAAAATAAAATAATTATTTTAAAAAAGAAAGAAAGAAAGAAAGAAAGAAAGAAAGAAAGAAAGAAAGAAAGAAACAAAGAAATTTGGGGCTGGCAAGTGGTATGGTGGTTAAGGTGCCGGACTCCCACATGGCCAAGTTTGAGTCCTAAACCTGGCAACTTGCTCTCACTTTTCCCCTCTCTCTCACTGGTCAAATTAAAATAATATATAAATAGGAACCAGTAGATGACATAATGGCTATGTCCCTGGACTTCTGCATAGTCGGCCACGGTTCGAGTCCCAGACCTGGTGGCTCAAACACTTGCCAGGTGCATGTGCATGAGTGCCCAAAAAATCACAAGAGGAGAAAGAGGAAAAGGGATTGCAGTGTGGCCATTCCCCCTGGGGGGATAATTTGTTGCTTTCTGTCTCTGTCTCTCTTTGTCTCTCCAGTGAATACATGCGCCTTATAGCAAAAATCTCACCAAAATAAATAAATAAATAAAATAATTCTTTTTCTTTAAAGAATTATTTATTTGGTGCCAGCAGGTGGCGTAGTGGTTAAGGCATTGGACTTAAACATGGCTGACTGCAGTTAGAGTCCTAGACCTAGAGGCTTGAAACTCATGCCAGGTGTGTGTGCATGTGTGCCCAAAATCCTGAGAGGTGAATGAAGGAGAAGGGATTGTGGCATGTCCAGCCACCTGGTGGGGTGATTTATTGTATTCTGTATCTCCGGCAAGCACATGCACCCTATAGCAAAAATCTGTCTTAAAAATTATTTATTTTATTTATCATTATTTTTTAATTTGCTGCAGGACATGTGTGCTCACCAGAGAGAGATAGAGAGTTGGGGGGAGAGTGAGAATGCAAGCCGCCAGGTCCAGGACTTGAACTGCGGTCATCTATGTGGGAGTCTGGTGCCTTAACTACTATGCCACCTGCTGGACCAAATAATTTCTTTAAAAAAGAATTACTTTAGGAACCAGCAGGTGGTGTGGTGGCTAAGCTGCTGGACACTCCCACATGGCCGACCATGTTTCAAGTACCAGAACTGGTGGCTTGCTTTCTCACTTTCCCCCTTTTCTCTCTCTCTCTCTCTCTCTCTCTCTCTCTCTCTCTCTCTCTCTCTCTCTCTCTCTTTCTCTCTCTCTCCTGTCAAATTAAAATAAATGGATGAAAAAGTAAAATTAAATAATTCTTTAAGAACAATTGTTTTATTTAACTTTATTTATTATTATATTTTAATTTGACCAGAGCAAGAGAGACCAATGGAGAGAAGGAAAGCGAGAAAGCAAGCCACCATGTCCAGGACATGAACTGTGGTTGACCATGTGGGAGTCCAGCACCTTTAACCACTACTCCACCTGCTGGCCTGAAAGGAAATTCTAAGGCCAGCAGGTGGCATGGAGGTTAAGGCGACTGGATTCTACATGACCAATTCTGTGATTCGAGTCCTGGACCCAGTAGCTTGAAAGTCATACCTGGGTGTGCCCAAAATCCTAAGAAGAGAATGGAGGAGAAAGTATTGTGGTATGGCCATACTCTCCTCAAAGGATGATTTTTCTCACTCTCTCTTCCCAGCGAGCGCACATGCCCTCTAACAAAAACAAACAGGAACCAGTGTAATGGCTATGTCGCTGGACTCCCATGTAGTTGACCGCGATTCGAGTCTCGGACCCGGTGGCTTAAACTCATGCTGGGCACAAGTGCGTGTGTGCCCAAGATCCCAAGAGGAGAATGGAGGAGAAGGGATTGCGGCGTGGTCATCCCCCCTGGGGGGTGATTTCTTGCTTTCTGTCTCTTTGTCTTTCCGGCGAGCACACACGCCCTATTGCAAAAACCTCTCAAAAACAAACAAAAACAAAACAAAACCAAAACACGTCATTTGTGACATCACGAGAGAATCTGGAGGACAATATGCTAAAATAAACCAGACACAGAAAGATGAATATCACATGATCTCACTTACACATGGAATCTAAAACTGTCCACCTCACAGAGGAAGAGAGAAGAGTGGCTACTGGTGTTGGGATCAGGGGTGGAAAGGAGTTGGTGTTCAAAGTGTAGAAAATTTCATGGGTTGGCCTGGCAGTAATGCACTGCTCAAGTGATGCTGTATCCATAGAGGTCATAGGTTCAGATCCCTAGTCAAACGGTACACACCAGGCATACCTGCACCCGTGATCCTGGCTGGCTGGGAATGCTGGGGGAATCGCAGTGCAAGACCCTGTTGAGGAGGCTGCTGAGGTTTTAGTTAGACTGAAAGACGACTAGTCAATAAGTAGCCTATCATTTAACACTACTAAATGAGTAGATTTTAAATGTTCTTATTAGCTTGATTTAATCATTCTACAGTGTGTGTGTGTGTGTGTGTGTGTGTATCTATTACATTGTAGCCTTATACCATTATCATGTGTCAATTAAAAGTAAATTTTTTTTATTATTTTTTTATTTATTACATTTTAGCACATGTCTTTTACAGTATACATTTCTTTTTCCAACACAAATACTATGCATGTCAGTCAAGACAAAGATATTACTATATACATTATCATCAGCAAATAGCTTCTCATTTTTTGTCCACTAAGCATACTTTTATGTTTTTCCTTCCCCTCCCTCCCTCCCTCCCTCCCTCCCTCCCTTCCTTCCTTCCTTCCTTCCTTCCTTCTTTTTTTTTTTTAATTTGCATACAATCATTACATTTGTACAGAATGGGTACAGAATGGTCTGTAAAAGCATGTATATACAGTGTGCATTAACCAAATAGATATAAACATATTCACCACCTTCAACAGTTAACATTATGTTGTGAACATTCAAAACCTACTCAGATGATTCTGCAAGTAAGTGTGGAATTGTCTATGATGTTTTTTGCTGAGAGATACAATTCCTTTTTTTTTTTTTTCTTTTTTCTTCTAATTATCAGTTCATAGAGTTCCCAGCAATAGGGAACGTAGACTTCACTCAGGGCTGGACCAAGGGTGGGTCTCGTGCAGCCCCGTAAATGTAGGTGAGTCTCCATGGAACACAGTTTCAGGGATGCGGCTCTGGAAAGCAGAGACGGCCATCAGCTGATGCGGCACAGCAGCCATCCCACAGTCACCGGGAATGGCGTTGTGGGGATCTGCAGCGTGAATCATCCTCGGGTGTCTGGATTCCTTAAGAATGGTAGAGTAGTTCTTGTTTTTCCCTGAGGTAATGCAGAGCTGGTAACCATCATCTTCTCACTGACCATAGGCAGAGAAATTCCTCCCACACAATACACCTCTCAATTGGTCCAAGACAGCCAAAGTCTCCCTCTGCTGCCCATAGCTGCAAGTTCTTGATCCCAGTTCTCGGTCCCAGCCCGCCGCCTGCGGCCGGTGGCCACGCGGGGGTGCAGGCCCGGCGGCCATGCACAAGCCTGGGGGCCACATGTAGGCCCGGCAGCCATGCCCAGACCCAGTGGCCACTCGCAGGCCTGGGACCACACTCAGGCCCAGCGGCCCCATGCGGGCCCCGAGTGCATGAATACGCACAGGATCCAGTACCCGCCCCCTCGCCCGCCCAGCCAGAGAAAGGAAGGACAGCAACCTCGACTGGTCCGCGGTGCCGGCCCGCTGCAGCGCCGGGCGCGAGACATACCCAGCGCCAGAGAGGCAGTGGGGGCTGGGCGGTCCAGGCCCTGGCACGCGGGGCAGAGCCGCGGCCACGGCGCGCGAGGGCAGAGCCGCGGCCACAGCACGCGGAGGCAGACCCCGGCCACGGCACGCGGGGCAGACCCCGGCCACGGCACGCGGGACAGACCCCGGCCTTGGCACGCGGGGGCAGAGCCCCAGCCACGGCACGCGGGACAGACCCCGCCACGGCACGTGGGGGCAGACCCCGGCCACGGCACATGGGGGCACGGCACGCGGGGGCAGAGCCCCGCTGGGCTGGCTCTCTGGCCAAGGCACGCAGAGCAGAGCCCCAGCCGCAGGGCAGAGCCCCGGCCTGGCCGGCCCTCCGGCCAAGGCACGCGGAGCAGAGCCCCAGCCATGGCGCGCGGGGCAGAGCCCCGGCCACGGCGCGCGGGGGAGGCCCCGGCCACGGCGCGCGGGGGCAGACCGGGCACGCAGAGCAGAGCCCCAGCCGCAGGGCAGAGCCCCGATCTGGCCGGCCCTCTGGCCAAGGCACGCGGAGCAGAGCCCCAGCCACAGCACGCAGGGCAGACCCCGGCCACGGCACACGGGGCAGATCCCCGGCCACGGCACGCGGGGCAAAGCCCCGGCCGGGCTGGCTCTCCGGCCAGGGCACGCGGAATAGAACCCCAGCCGCAGCACACAGAGCCGAGCCCCGGCTGGGCTGGTTCTCCGGCCAAGGCACACGGAGCAGATCCAGGCCACGGCACGCGGAGCAGAGCCCCGGCCACGGCACGCGGGGCAGACCCCGGCCACAGCACGCGGGGCAGACCCCGGCCACGGCACGTGGGGCAGAGCCCCGGCCGGGCCGGCTCTCTGGCCAGGGCACACGGAGCAGAACCCCAGCCGCAGCACACAGAGCAGAGCCCCGGCTGGGCTGGCTCTCCGGCCAAGGCACGCAGAGCAGACCCCGGCCACGGCACACGGGTCAGACCCCAGCCACAGCACGCGGGGCAGAGCCCCGGTTGGGCCGGGCCTCCGGACAGGGCATGCGGAGCAGAGCCCCCGCGCCTTGTCTCCGCGCCCCAGCTCGCGGAGCGGAGCCCCCGTGCCCCGCCCCCGCGCCCGACACGCGGAGCGGAGCCCCCGCGCCCGGCGCCCCGCCCCCACGCCCCGGTACGCGGAGCGAAGCCCGCGGCCCGCCCGCCGGCCGGCGCACACAGACAGAGCCCCGCAGCCCGCCAGCCAGCCGGCACACACAGGCGGAGCCCCCTAAAAGTAAATTTTTAAAATAAAATAAAATTCAAGGGACCTGAGATTGCCAAAACAATCTTGAAAAAAAAGAAGAAGTTGGAAAACACACACTTTCCAATTTCAAAACTTACTACAAAGCAACAGTGATCAGGTCCGAAAGGTACTGGCATAAGGACAGACACATGAATCAATGGAATGGAATTGAGAATCTGGAAATAGACATTCATTTACTTTATGGTCAAATGATTTTCAATAAGGGTGCCAAGGCCATTCAATGGGGAATAACAGTCTTTCCAAGAAATGATGCTGGGACAACTGGATTTTGTTGTTTTTGTTATAGGGCACATGCACCCGCTAGAGAGAGACAGAGAGGAAGAGAGACAGAGAAAGTGAAAAAATACCCACCAGGGGGGATGACCACACCACAATCCCTTCTCCACTCTTCTTGAGATTTGGGCAACTACACTCACACATCTGGCATGTTTTGCAAGTTCCAGTGTCTGGAATTAAACCTCACAGTTGGCCATGTGGGATCCAACCATATTTCTTTTCTTCTTTAAGATTTTTGCCATGCACTTGCCAGAGAGAGACAGTGAAAAGGAAAGTGAGAACTCACTGCCCTTTCCCAGGGGGATGGACACACTACAATCCCTTCTCCATTTTCTTCCTGGGATTTTGGGCACACACACACACGCCTGATATAAGTTCCAAGCCTTTGAGTCCAGGACTCAAACTATGGTCTCCCGTATGGGAATCCAACTACCACAGTACCTGCTGGTCCATATTTGGGTTTCTTACATGCGAAAAATGAAGCACATATGTTGCACTAGATATAAAAATCAATTCACACTGGCCCGAAGACCTAAATGCAACAGCTAAGACCATAACACTCAATGGGAAAATACAAGTATAAATCTTTTTCTTTTCTTTTTTTTTTTTTGGAGAGATTTTTACTATAGCATGTGTGTGCTTGCCAGAGAGACAGACAGAATGTGGCCCAGAGGGATGGCCACACTGCAATCTCTTCTCCTCCATTCACCTCCTGGGATCCTGGACACACATGCACATTTGCCCAGCATGATTCCAACCCACTAGGTCCAGGACTTAAACCATGGTCAGCCATGAGGAAGTCCAGCAACATAGCCACTATGCCATCCACTGGCCCCCAAGTATAAATTTTGTGACCATAATTCAGCAATCATTTTTTTAAATATGCGACACTAAAAGCCCAAGTAACTAAAGAAAATATAGACAAAATGAACTTCGTGAAAATGAAAAACTCCTTGGGTAGAATGACACTACCAAGAAAGTGAAAAGACAATCCATATATATCAGATACAACAAATCACATACCTGATAAAGAACTTGTGTCTAGAATACATAAAGAATTCCTATAGGGGCCAGAGGAGGCATGGTGGTTAATGTGTGGACTCCTGTATAGCTGACTGCGGTTCAAGTCCCAAACCTGGCGGCTTGAAGATCATGCCAGGTATATGTGCGTGTGTGCCCAAAATCCTAGGAGGAGAATGGAGGAGAAGGGATTGTGGCATGGCTATCCCCCCCATCGGATGTCTTCTTATTTTCCCTCTCTCAGTCTCTGTCTGTATATGTCTCTCTCTCTGGCAAGCACACATGTCCTGTGGCAAAAACATAAAATAAATATATAAATAAATAAACAAAAGAGGAGAGAGTCATAAGTTTCTGAACAAACTAGCCCACCCTTTAGGAAGGGTGACGTGCCCGCCAGTCCTTTTTTATGAAGGGACAGGGCACGTGTCCCTGTGGAGCGAGAGTGGAAAATTAAGTTCTGAGGATTGCTCTGAGGGGCACAGAAACAAGGGAGTGGCTGAAGGAGATGGAGAAGTAGGCTCAGGCCGGAGACGTTGAGCATGTGATACAGGAGAGGAGACCCTGGTGTCACGGGAAACAGAGGGACCAATTGCAGGAGTAAGCAAATCCTGTGGCCTCCGTGACAAATGGCCCCAGACCAGGAAGCTTCAACAACAGGTATGGATTCTCTTCCAGTTCTGGAAGCCAGAAGTTCGAGATCAGAGTATTGGCGGGGCCTCACTGCATCTTCATGCATCTGGGGTTGGCATCTCTAGGCAGCCTTCTCCGTGTCTGTGTTAAAACTCGCTCCTCCCGGGGCCAGCAGGTGGCGTGGTGGATAAGGGCGCTGGACTCCCACATGGCCAACTATGGTTCAAATCTCGGACCTGGTGGCTTGCTTTCTCACTTTCCCTCTCTCACTCTCTCTCTCTGTGTCTTTCTGGTCAAATTGAAAAATAAGATGAATGAATAAATTTAAAAATTAAATAAATAATTCTAAAAAAAAAAAAAAAAAAAAAAAAAAACTCCCTCCTCCCACTGTTGTAAGGAAATAAGTGCCTCCAATCAGGGACCACCCAGGTGCTCCAGGGTAAGCCTCTCTCTCCCGCAGTCCTCCTTCACTGAGTCCAGTCTTTTGCCATATAAAGTAATACTCACAGGTCTGGGGATTAGAGCAGGGGCATCTTTGGGGGAGCTGCCATTCAACCCACTGTATGGAGCAGCACCCAGATCAGGAAGAAGCTCCGGGGCAGCAGAGTGGGGCCTTGGAGAGGGGTGCCTACGGAGCTCTCTCTGTCGAAGGTCCAGGCTCAGGGAACAGGGTGAGCAAAGGAGGTCGCAAATTGTGGTTCGTGTCGACAAGCGCAGACACATTGCCTGCGGGTTGCACTCGCCCACCCCAGGGGCACTCAGGGCCCACCTGAGGTTGGTGGGCAGGAGGGTGAGACCAAGCAGCAGGGCTGAGGTCTTTCCCAGGAGTGGACACTTAGGACATCGCACAAACCTTAGGTGAGAACAGGCAACAGGGCCCCATATGGCACTCCTCAGTCAGTTGAGTGCTGAGTTTCTGGTATTTCGGGGGCTGGAGCTCCTGCCCATCTGCACCCACCATGCCGTGCAAGAGCCCAGGAAGGGCTGGGTGAGTTACTATTGGTCGCTGGGTGCAGGAGCCCTGGCAGCAGAAAGAGGATGTGACAGACCCAGGAGAGCTTTGGTTGAAATCCATCCTTCTGCTGACTCGCCAGCAGGTATGGGGCAGAGCTGGCTTTTGTGGGCACGGCACCTTGTTGGACTCGAGGCTACGGTACCACATGCTCAGGCCAGGCCGATGGAGCAGCTCCGCAACCCGCAGGCATGTTGGGGACAGGGTACAAGGGTGTGGGTGACGTGCTGACTCGGTTCCACCTGTATGAGCCCTGCAGTGGGATCTGCTGCGGTGGAGAGCTGCCAAAGAGTACAAAAGAACATGCATAAAATACACTGAAAATAGTAGGTTTTTCTGGGACGCAGGATTGTAGTATATTTTATGTTATTCTGCTTAGTTATTTTCATTTTTTACAATGAATATGTTTTGCTTCTGTGACAAAGGCAAAAACAAGTTTGTTTGTTAGTTTTTTTCTAGTGGTTTGTCTGTTAGTTTTTTTCTAGTGGTCTGTGTCAACAAGTGCAGATGCATTGCATGTGCTCCCTGGAGAGAGACAGAGAGAGGAAAAGTGAGAAATCACCCCTTCCCCGGGGGCGAATGACCACTGCACAATCCCTTCATTCTATTTTCGGGATTTTGGGCACACAAGCACACACGCGTGGCATGATTTTCAAACCACTGGGTTGACTTGAACTGTGCAGCCATGTGGTGTCCAGCTGCCTTAATTTCCACACCACCCACTGGCCAAAAACAAGTTATTTCTTTTTTTAAAAAATTTTATTTATTCATTCATTCATTCATTTTAATTTGACCAGAGAAACACAGACCAGAGAGAGACAGAGAGAGAGGGAAAGCAAGAAAGCAAGCCACCAGGTCCAGGTCTTGAACTGTGGTTGGCTATGTGGGAGTGTCCAACGCCTTCACCACCATGCCACCTGCTGGTCCCAACAAGTTATTTCTTAAACTCTCAAACCTTTTGCTAAATCTAGGACGGAACCTTTATGGGGCCTGAGATGAAGGCCAGTGAGGCCTGGGTGGGACCTAGGTCTGAGAACTGGGGGAGACCTGGGTGAGACCTGGGTGGGGCCTGGGGTGGGAGCTGGGATGAGATCTGGATGAGGCCTGGGTTGGAGTGACAGTGGTCCAGGTGGACCCAGGGCGGTCTGTGACTGAGTGATCTGGGCCTCTGCAGTGCTCTGAGAAGGTGGACTGAGTGCAGAGGAAGAGAAGGAAGCAGCAGGAGGCCTCCTAGACCCAGGACATGGGGTCCCGTGGACAGGACAGAGCAGTCATGTGCCACCCGTCTGACCTCTAATTCTGCACCTCTGGGAAGCCCAACAAAGCAGGTAACCACCCCCCTCCCACCTCGCTGAAACCAGTTGCCAGCCGCTGATTCTCCGGGTACTTGAAGAAACAGGACAAGATGAGCCAGTGAGCAGAGGAGCCGAAGGAAGGGAGGTGCAGAAGCTCTCTGGAAGTGGAGCTACATGACCAGGCGCGGAAATGCGGAGGAGGGCTTTAATTCTTACGTGTCCATGATTCTTACAACAATGAGGACAGAGCTGTGCCCAGGGCTACGTGGCGCCCAGTGGCAGAGGGGTCACCTTCAATCTGGCCCCTCTGCCCTGCCGACTCCATGCGGGTGACCCTGCCAGGACAACTGCCAGGTAGATCCCGTGGAAGGTAGCCATTGGCCACTTGCCCCAGTTCTTGCCCCTCCCCTGCTCTGGAGCCTGCCGAGTGCAGGCGGCCTGGCCTAGCTGCACCTGCTGCAGCGCTCGCTAGGGCCAATCTGCTGTCTCACCAGAGTCAGAAACCCATCCTTCCTCCCCACAGCCCACCACTAAAACCACAGTATCACATACATAATTTAAAGATCTAGTTTGTTTTTCTTTTTTCTTTTTAATTTTTTTTATATATACACTTTTTGTTTGTTTGTTTGTTTTTGGCTATATGGTGTGTGTGCTCACCAGAGAGAGACAAAGAGAGGAAAAATGAGAAATCACCCCTTAGGGGAAATTGGTCATCGCATTCCTTTCTCTTCCATTCCCTTCTTGGGACTTTGGGCATACTTGCGCAAGCACCTGGCATGTTTTCCTTCCTTCCTTCCTTCCTTCCTTCCTTCCTTCCTTTCTTTCTTTCCTTTTTAAAGGATTATTAATTGAATTTATTATTATTATTTTAATTTGCACATGAACTCAACAAAGAGAGACACAGAGAGGGAAAGTGAGAAAGCAAGCCACCAGGTCTGGGACTTGAACCATATAAATCCATGTGAGATCCAGCACCTTAACCATCATGCCACCTGCTAGCCCCTCAAGTTGGCCTTTATTATCTGATTCATTAATCAAATAGTTTGCACCTACAATGCAGAAAAGGCACCTCAATGAGCTGAGCCGAGGCTGGTTTTCTATGTAGAAAAGTACTGAAGAATGCAAAAACAGGGAATGAAAACTTAACTCTTACAGACTTAAAGCAGAAGGGACTTCCTTGCCATGCTGCTCAGGTCACGGGCCCCTTCTGATGGGCTGCCGTGTATCTCCTGGCCTTTGGGAAACCGGCCCATCAGGGAGTTCAGCTTGATTCTGGTTTGGTCTGGTCTTTGGGCTTAGTGCAGAAGCTCAGCCCGCTGATAGCCTCTCTACAATGGCTTCAGACCACCGGAAACTGACCTCATGTTCCTTCATTGAATCTACACCTGCTCCTTACATTGGTCCCCCTCACTCCGGGGGCACCATACTCACCCCTCAGATTCACCTTGAATTACATATGCCTGGTCCACCTTGCTGGAGTTTTTCCTTCGGTTCTCTATTACCTACAGCCTAAATCGTGTTACATCCTGGAAGTAGGAAGTCATTAAGTATGTTTTAAATATCTTCTGGGGTCAGCAAGTGCTGTTGGTTAAGGTGCTGGACTCCCACATGACTGGCTGTGGTTCAAGTCCCAGACCCGGTAGCTTGCTTTCTCACTCTTTTTCTCTCTCTGTCTCGTTCTAGTCAAATTAAAAAATAATAATGAAGGGACCAGCAGTTAGTGTAATGGCTATGTTGCTGGACTCCCACGTAGTCGACCGCAGTTCATGTCCCAGACCTGGTGGCTTAAAACTCATGCCGGGTGCGTGTGCGTGCGTGCCCAAGATCCCAAGAGGAGAATGAAAAATAATAATAATAATAATGAATAAAACTAAATAAAATAAGTTTTTTAATAATTATTTTTTATTTAACTTCTATTTATTTGTTTGTTTGTTTATTTATTTATTTATTTTAATTTGACCAGAGAGGGACAGAGTGAGCGAGAGAGAGAAAGTGAGAAAGCAAGCTGCCAGGTCCAGGACTTAAACAATGGTCAACTTTTTTTTTTTTTTTTTTTTTTTTTTCTTTTTCCTTTTTTTTTTTTTTTTTTTTTTTTTGAGAGGTTTTTGCTATAGGGCGCGTGCGCTCGCCAGACAGACAGAGAGAGACAGAGAGACAGAAAGCGAGAAATCACCCCCCAGGGGGGATGGTCACGCCGCAATCCCTTCTCCTCTATTCTCCTCTCGGGATCTTGGGCACGCACGCACACGTGCCCGGCGTGAGTTTTAAGCCACCAGGTCCGGGACGTGAACCGCAGTCGACTACGTGGGAGTCCAGTGACATAGCCATTACGCTAACTGCTGGCTCCCAACCATGGTCAACTTTTAACCACCACATCTTCTGCTGGCCCTGTAATAAAAGAAATTCTTAAAAAAAAGAATATTGGGACCAGCAGATGGCATAATGGTTACATCGCTGGACTCCCACATGGTTATCATCGTTCGAGTCCTGGGCCCAGCAGCTTGAAACTCAGGCCAGGTGCATGTGCATCTGTGACCAAGATCCCAAGAGGAGATCTGTCTCTCTGGTGAGTGCCCTATAGCAAAAATCTCTCTAAAGAAAAAAAGAAGAAGAAGAATATTTTGGGACTAACCACAGTTTGAGTCCCCAACCCAGTGGCTTAAAATTCATGCCAGATGCATGTGCATGCCCAAAGTCCTGAGAGAAGAATGAAGGAGAAGGAATTGCAGTGTGGCTATCTCCCCGAAGGATGATTTCTCTTGTTCTCTCTCTATATCTCTGGTAAGTGCACGTGCCCCATAAACAAAAAATCTCTTTTAAAAAACAAAAAGAAGGCCCAGCAGTTGGCATAATGGCTATATTACTGGACTCCCATGTAGTCAACCACGGTTCAAGTCCTGGACCCAGTGGCTTAAATTCATGCCGGGCACGTGTGCGTGCACACCCAAGATCCCGAGAGGAGAATGGAGGAGAAGGGATTGCAGCGTGGCCATCCCCCGGGAGAGAGTGATTTCTCACTTTCTATCTCTCTGTCTCTCTCTGTCTTTCTGGTGAGCGCATGCACCCTATAGCAAAAACCTCTTCAATAAATAAATAAATAAAAATAATATTTTAAATACTTTTCAGTAGTTTTTTCAGAGTCTACAAATAATGCATCCTTATTCTTAATTTGGGCAGTGCCCAAAATACTTTTCAAAATATTCCTTTGTTTCTCCATCTACACTTGTATACTTTGTTGTTTTAACTTAACCTCCTGAGCACTAGTTGCCAACTATGACCTTTCACCCAGAAATACTTCCTCTTCACAACCTCTGAGAGCAAGAGCGCTCATGAAGATATGCAAAGGAAACCATTTGGGAGAAATGGCAAAAAATCAACAGGGATCATTGCTAAACGTTCAGTGAAAAGTTTAGATTTATCTTGATTATTTCTCTGTATTTTCCACAATTAGGATATATTACTTATATACAAAGAAGCAGCAGCAGGGTTTTTTTTTTTAAAGAATTATTTATTTATTATTATTATTTTTAAAATTTTGCTATAGTGTACGTGCTCTCACCAGAGAAAGACAGAGAAAAAGTGAGAAACCAAGCCGCCAGGTCTGGGACTTGAACCACAGTCAACCATGTGAGAGTCCAGTACCTTAATCACCAGGCCAACTACTGGCCCCCCAGGTTTTTTTCTTTTTTTAGTTTTATAGGTCAGGCCGACAGGTGGTGTAGTGGTTAAAGGTGCTGGACTCCCACATGGCACATGGTTGACTGTGGTTCAAGTCCCGGCCCTGGTGGCTTGCTTTCTCACTTTTCCTTTCTCTCTCTCTGTCTCTGTCTGGTCAAATTAAAAAATAACAAATGGAAATAAGTAAGTAAATAAATAAATCTTTAAAAAAGAAAAGTAAATGAAAGTTAGTTTTATAGGTCAAGAGCAGGTAAAACTGCACACTTAGCCGCCAGTCAGGATAAACTGACTGTGCTGGTTTAAATACAAATTCAGGGCCTGGCCCTGAATTAAGTGCTGTGCCTAGAAAGTACATGACTCCCACATGGCTCACTGCGGTATGAGTCCCACTCCTGCAGCTTGAAAAACACACCAGCACATATGTGTCTGTGGCCAAAATCCTGCCAGATGGAGCGATGGAGAAGGGATTACTGCATAAGCATGCTTCACTGGGGGGTGCCCTCTCCCTTTCTCTCTAGTGAACACATGCACCCTCTGGCGATAAAAGAGCAAAAAAAGAAAAGAAAGTCAAGGCCGGTTTAACAGCACAATGGTTTGGTTTTTGGGTTTGTTTGGTTGGTTGTTTGCTTTTTAAAGAGAGTTTTTGCTATAGGGTGTGTGTGCTTGCTGGAGAGACAGAGACAGAAAGTGAGAAATCACTCCCCAGGGGGAATGGCCATGCTCCATCTCCTCTTGGGATTTTGGGTACACATGCACAAGTGCCCTGCGTGAGTTTTAAGCCACCAGGTCCTGGACTTAAATCATGGTTGACTATGTGGGAGTCCAGCAACGTAATCATTATGCTTACCTTCTGTCCCTCAATAGCACGATGTTGGATGTATATGGGAGACTGCAGGTTTGGGTCCCTAGTAGACCTATACACACCAGGCATGGACACCCTGAAGACTGGAGAGGATCGTGGTATGAAACTTTGCTGCAGTTCTCTCTTGTCTCTCTCTCTCTGTCTCTTACTCTCATGAAATAAATAATTTTTTTTTAAAAATTTAAGATCTGGGTCCAGCCAGGTGGTGTGGTAGTTAAGGTGGCTAGATCCAGACTGTGCAAGAGTCCTGGACCTATGGCTTGTGAAAGCATGCCCATAATTCCGAGAGGTGAATGGAGAAGAGATTGTGGTGTGGTCATCCCCCAGGGTTGCTTCCTCACTTTCCTTCTCTCTTGCTCTTGCTCCTGTTCTCGCTCTTTCCAGCAGCACACTCACCCTATAACAATTTAAAAAAAAAAAAAATCAGAGTCGTGGTAACCAGCAGATGGAGTAATGGCTACGCCACTGGACTCCCATATAGTCGACCATGGTTCGAGTTCTGGACCCGGTGACTTAAACTCACGCCAGGTGCGTGTGCGTGTGCCCAAGATCCTGAGAGAATAGAGGAGAAAGGATTGCAGCATGGCCATCCCCCCCTGGGCGGGGGGGGGGGGGGGTCTTGCTTTCTGTCTATCTCTGTCTTTCTGGCTAGTGCATGCACCCTATAGCAAAAACCTCTCAAAAAAAAAAAAAAAAAAAAAAAAAAAAAAAAAAATTCAGGGTCAGAGGGACCAGCAGATGGCATACATAACTCCCATGTAGTTCAGCAACATAACTCCCATGTAGTCAACCATGGTTCATGTTCCAGACCTTGTGGTTCACGTCTTGGACCCCATGGTTTAAAACTCACGCTGCGCACGTGTGCATGTGTGCCCAAATCCCGAGAGAAGAATGGAGGAGAAGAGATTGCAGCATGGTCATGCCCCCAGAAGATGATTTCTTGCTTTATGCCTTTCTGTCTCTCTGTTGAGCTCACGAGTGCTATAGCAAAATTTCCCCCTTAAATAAATAAATGAATAAATGAATAAAAAAGTTCAGGGTCTGGCCACATGGACCATAGAAGAGAGTGAACTCAAAGAAGCCCCTTTATGCTGTGCTGGCAAACACTCTGAGGATATCCGGTTCCCTTCCTGGTGTCACATTCTAGAAGGGATATTGTCTAACTGGTGCCTGTCTAAAGGATAGTGGCCAGTTGGTCTAGGGTCTGGAAATCATGTTACTATTAACTCTTAAGGGACTGAGTGCATTTGTTCAACAGATGACTTATGGGCAAGAGAAAAGCTTCTTCTAATGTCTGAAGAGCTCTCAGACAGCCAAGAGAGGATTCTTTTTTAATGAAGTTTTCAAGGGGCGGTTTCAAGTAGGCATATTTTGCCCCAGTAAATAAGACTTCCCCAACAATTCATATAGTAAAAATGCAACCACGCCCTAGAAAGGAGCCAGCACCAAGCAGCCTCTCCCAGGGCACACCGGAGAGCCATGGTGTGGCCAGTCCTGGCCTCCTCCATGAGCCTATCTGCAACTCCCCAAACACACAACCTCCCCTGAGGCAGAAGAGGGATTAGTACCGCCTGGTGCTTCCTCCTTCTTCATTTGGGTCTCTTTTCCAAAGCCAGCTCCCCAGAGACTCCTCATTCCCCGTTACTCCCCATTCCCTGGTCTCGCTGTGTTTTTCTTCCCAACATGCTCCCAGATGATGCATGGTTACCTGTTGAGTCATTTCCTTTTGTTTGTTCCCTCTTAACACGCTTGTTCCAAGGGCGGAGGGTCTTACTGTCCTGGCCCCTGGCAGAGACCAGTGTTCACAGAGCCTAGGGCAGGAACTGCCATCTGGCAGGCCTGCTGTATTTATTTAGTGAACTAATGATTTCCCCCAAAGAAACAGAGTACAGGATTCAGATGGAGCCTCAGGGAAGAAATTTCAGCAATGTTAAAAATTCACTGTGGTTGTTCATCAACAGATGAAAGGATAAGCTAACTATAGCACACATGCAATGAAATAGTATTCAGCCATAAAAAGGAAAGAAATTCTAACACCTGCTACAACATGAGAACACGTTGAATGAAATAAGTGAGTCACAAAAGGACGAAACACTGTCTGATTCTACTTATGTGAGGCAGAGTGGTCAATTTCTTAGAGACAGAAGTATTGATAGAACAGGGGCCAGCAGGTGGCATGATGGTTACGGGCACTGGACTCCCACATGGTGTTTGAGTCCTGGACCTGGCGGCTTGCTTTCTCACTCTTTCTCTCTTTCTCTCTCTCACTCTATCCCTCTCTGGTCAAATTAAAATAAATAACTAAAGTTAAATAAAATAATTCTTAAAAGAAAAAGTAATATCAATAGAATGGGTTGCCATAGGCAGAAAAAACGTGAGTTAGTTTAACGGATACAGTTTCTTTTTAAAAAATAATTATTTTATTTAACTTTCTTTCTTTCTTTATTTATTTATTTAAATTTGACCAGAGAGGGACAGAATGAGAGAGAGAGAGAGATGGAAAGTGAGAAAGCGAGTCACCAGGTTCAGGACTTGAACCTTGGTTGACCATGTGGGAGTCCACTGCCCCCAACCACCATAGCACCTGCCTGCCCCTGGATACAGTTTCTATTAAGGGTGAGGAAAAGTCCTAGAGATGGATGGCGGTGATGGTTGTGCAACAATGTACAATATTATGAATGTGCTTAATGCCCCAGAGCTGTGCCTTTGAACATAGCTGAGATGGTAAATACTATGTGTATTTTACTACAATATATTTTTTTATTGTGAGTAATCGACACAAGGTCGTCTTCCTAAACTTCGGGTAGGAAAAAGTAGAGAATAATTTAAAAAGCTATGAAAACATCTTAACCTTGATCTTAACAGATCAAACTGAAGGTATTTGCTCTGGCTAGAAGACCTCAGTAGTGACTTTAAGGGTTTCCAGGAAGGCGGACCTCTGCGAAGACAAAACAGAGAGGAGAGGAAAGCGATCATGCTCGGTTAAGTATGGTTTTCTGTTTTAACGAGGTGATTCGTGGGTCTGAAACGGAACCGTCTCCTAAGTGGCACCTCAAGTCTCCGCTTCCCTCCACGGGCCCCACCCCGGCGGCCCAGCCCCTCCCCTGCACCCTGGGCACGCCCCCGCGGCCGGTCCCTCCCGCCATCCTGGCCCCGCCCCTCCTCTCGGCCCCGCCCCGCCCCGGCGGACAGCGAGCAGGAAGCGCGCGGAGTCTCCGCGGTCCCTGCGTCCAGGAAGGTGTGGAGAGGGCGGCGGGCGCTGGTCGCGGTTGGGCCGCATCTCCTGCCCGCCTGGCTGCCAGCGCCGTCCGGGCCCACCTCGCAGCCTGGCCGCGCAGGCTCGGGCCGCCTCCGCCGCGAGCGCCGGCTCGGGGCTCCGCTGCTCTGGCCTGGGGGCGGGGCCGGCGGCGCGGCGTCATGCATATGCATGAACGGCGCGGCAGCGGCTCCATTGTGCCCTCCGAGCGGGCGGCGGCGCGATGGCGCGGGCGGCGGCGGCCCCGGGGCGGCTGGCGGCTAGCAGGGCGGGCTGAGCGCATGGAGCGGCGCGGGCGAGGGGCCGCGGCGGCAAGGGGCCGGGCCGGGCCGGGCGGAGGTGAGCGGGGCCCCGGATGGCGCTTGGCGACGCCGCCGCGGGCAGGTGCGGGGAAGCGGGGGCGGGCCGGCAGGTGCGGGCGGGCAGGTGCGGCGTGTCCCCCGGGGCGCCCCCGGCCCGCTGCGGCGCCCACGGCCAGGCTCGCGGCTGGGCCGGGAGCCCTGGTCCTGCCGCCCACCTGCCGGCACCTGCCATGAGTGCGTCGTGGTCGCGGGCGGACACGGCCCGGTGGGCTTTGGGGTCGTCCTACCCCTCCCTTGAGCCTTTGTTGGGCTGGCCGAGGACTGTAAGCGGCTCTCGGGTCCTGCTGGGCGGAGGCGGCTGACCCGGCCCTCGCCTCAGCTTGGCGGTGCTTGGCGCTTGGGCCAGCAGCCTCACCTTCACGGTGCTCCCCTCCGCGTCCACTATCATTCCCGCTAGCAGAGTGATGTGGGGTCCGCGGAGGCCGTCACCGGCGGGAGGAGCAGCCGCACGGTGGTTTTGATGAGGACATCCCTTTGCTAACTGGATATAGGAAGTCAGATATGAGGGTGCCCAGCTCTCCCACGGGCCTTGTCCTCCCCGTGTCCTGTCCCCCCAGGGGTCTTATCTATCCCTCTACCTGCCTTGGTCCAGCCAGGTGCCGCTTTCTCCAGTGTCCCATCCCTCCCTGGAGCCCCAGCCTCCCCCCCCCCCCCCCCCGTGCTCCTCCCCTTTTCCTGGGATGCCCTCTTTCCAGTAGTTGGAGAACATCAGTGGTGCTGTCTTTAAGCCATTTGAGCTACCGCAGGGATCTCCCAGGGACACACACAGGGCATGTGACTTGGTGTAAGACTGTGGTGGATAGGGATGGGGTGGACCTGTCACCACTAAACCCTGGCAAGCCAGAACCAGAAGGCCTGTGGGTGCTAACAGAAGTGAAGGAATCTTCACTTCACCCACTGGTGCCAACCTCCAGGCCCTTGGCACACCGAGGATGGTAATGGGCTGGAAGTATAAGTGAGGAGAAGAGGGTAGAACAGCTGATGGCTGATGTCCTCGATCCTGGGGTGACCACTAGATAACCTATTTTCCACGATGTAAACTGGGGTCCTTCACATTCACTGGGCTATTGGTTAATGCATCTTCCAGGACATTTTGGTGAACTCCGTCATCCTGACCTAGCCTCACACTTGGGCTGAGCAGCGCTATGACTTCAGGTAGAGGAGGCAGGAGTTCCAGCCCCCCTGTGCATGTGAACACCTTTGAGTATGAAGAACCCCACTCCTGCCCTCTCCAAAGCCATCATTTCTCTGAGATCCTTTGACCCCAGCATCCTTGGGGACAGGGAGTCTTGCTTTATGACCTATAGAAAAGGGATCACCTACTGCAGGACTGGGTCACTCACTGGCCCAGGTCTTCTTCCCCTAGACGACCAGACAGGCAGAGAGGTGGGATGGGGTCCACCCACATGAAACTTGGGTGCTGCTATTCTAGGAGACCTGGGGAAGGGGTAGAGTGGAGTTCTCTGGAGTTCTGCTTCTGGAGGAAGACATGGCCTCTGGACTGCCCTTGTGTCAAAGCAGCTCTGTCAAGGGGTCCTGGCTTCTAGCTAGAATTGGGGTACAGGGCAAAATCCAGATGTGGATCCCCCAGGAGGGCACCGGTCTCTCAAGATCCCAGTCCTGCCTCGCAGCCAGGAGGGGAGAGGTGGTCTGTACTCTAAGATCGCTTCCCTGTGGTCTGGAGCAGAGAGTCAGGGTGCCAGACCTGGGGAGAGGGTCTTCCCAAGAGACTCCTCAATGAGAAGACCAGAGGTGCAAGTGTAGGAGCTGGGCAGGAAATCCCCGTGCAGGAGGCGTAAGCTCAGGGGGAACTGGAAGTGTCTGTGGTCCACAGCAGAAAAGCTGGGGTGGAATTCCCCAGGTGCATGTGATGGGGGAGGCTGCCTTGAGTTCCTCCCCACTCCATACCTACCCAGTGCCCTCTCTTCAGGTCTCTGCATTTCCTAATCCCGGGCTGGGGGCTCTCCAGCTGTGGTCCTTGCTAGCAGCAGCAACAGCACTTGCCAGCTTGTTAGAAATTCACCTTAGACCCCATCCTCTTGATGCGCATGGCTCTCTGCACCCTGCCTCACCAGCCTGCCAGCTGACTTGTGTATGGGGAGTAGCTGCCCTCAGTGGCCTGAGATAAGGTCTTCCATGCTCTGAGTCTTTGACCCAAGAGTAGGAGCTCATTTGCCTGCCTGTTGCCTTTGCTGGCTTCTTGGGGCAACAGAATGGGCTAGGCAGACCCAACCAGTTTAGAGTGGGAGAGGATTGTTCCAGAGGCTCTGTAGGGAGAGAGGGCTGGTGGTAGTGTTGGAGTTAGTGGTAGCTTTGTCATTAAACTTTAATCTGGAGCTAATTAGACTTCATGTGCAGTCATCAGAAATAACAGAGCTCTCATGCACCCTCACAGTTTCCCCCGGTGATAACTTGGTGCAGAGGTATAGCACAGTGTCTGCCAGGAGTTACACTGATCCAGCCAGGAGGCTCCTTCCTGTGTCTTTTATTCACACTCACCTCCCTCCTGCCAGAATCGCAGAAATGCAGAATTCAGTACTTTTCTTCCCTCCCCCATGCTTAACCCCTGGGAACCACTGATTTTGGTGTGGCAAGTATGACAAAGAGGGGGTTCAGTAGGTGGCATGGTGGTTGGGGGCACTGGACTCCCACATGGCCAACCGTTGTTCAAGTCCCAGACCTGGCAGCTTACTTTCTCACTTTCCCTCTCTCTCTCTTTCTCACTCTCTTGCTCAGTCCCTCTCTGGTCAAATTAAAATAAGCAAATAAACAAATAAATAAAGTTAAATAAAATAATTCTTTTTTTTAAAAAAAAGAAAGAATGACAAATAGACCCAGTCATGGTGGCGCAGGTGGTGGAGGAGTGGCCGCATGATGCGATATGGGAAGGCTCTGGGTTCATGTCCTGGGTCTACCTGATTATGGTCAGATAGACCCAGGCATAATCCTGATTGGCTGAATTCATATCACAATACTTCCTCCATGATTTCAGCTAGGGGAGGATTGCAATATGAAAATCATGCCCAGGTTGCCTGTGTGTCTGTTTCTCTGGAAATAAACTTTTAAAAATTAAATAAAGGAATCATATATTATGTTGCCTTTTGGAATTGGCTTTTTCCATTCAGCAGAATTCCCTGTAGACTCATCCAGGTGTTTGTGGGTACCGATTGTTTGTGCCTTCTTATTGCATGGAGTCTGTGGAAGTACCACAGTTGGTTTGACTATTCATCCCTTGAAGAACATCTGGGCTATTTCCATTTCTTGGCTCTTACAAATAAAGCAGCTATCAACATTAATGTACAGGTTTTTATGTGAACACAAGTTTGTTTCTCGAGATAAGCACCGAAGAGTGCAGTGACTGAGTTGTGTGCTTCCTCTTTCATAAGAAATGCCCAGTTTTCCAGAGTGGCAGTATGTTTGACCTTCCCACCAGGAGTGTAGGAGAGCTCCAGTTTCTCCTTGCCAGCACTTAGTGATGTTGCTAATGTTCATCTCAGATGATCTGATAGATGGGTAGTAATAGCTTGCTGAGGTTTAATTTGCATCTTCCTACTGATGGTGATACTGAACATGTTTTCGTTAGCTTATTTGCCATCATTCGTCTTTGGTGAAATGTCTCTTCATGTTTTTGCCTGTTTTCTAATTGGATTTTTTCTTTTTGAGTTTTGAAAATTCTTTATGTTTGTTGGGTAGGTGTTTTGATGGCTTGCAAATATTTCTACTTGTATGTAGCTTGTCTTTTTTATCCTCTTAGCGCAGGGTCTTTCACAGAGGAAAAGGCTATCGATTTTTTCTTTCTTTTTTTTTGGAGAGACTTTTGCTACAGGGCGCGTGCGCTCGCCAGACAGAGAGAGAGAGACAGAAAGTGAGAAATTACCCCCCAGGGGGGATGGCCACGCTGCAATCCCTTCTCCTCCCTTCTCCTCTCGGGATCTTGGGCACGCACGCACATGCGCCTGGCGTGAGTTTAAGCCACCGGGTCCGGGACTCGAACTGCGGTCGACTATGTGGGAGTCCAGCGACATAGCCATTACGCTAACTGCTGGTCCCAGGCTATCGATTTTAATAAAGCTCAATTTATCAATTTTTTTTCTTTCATGGATTTCACTCTCGGGGTCAAGTCAACTCTACCTGCCCTAGAAGTCCAAAGGTGATTTTCTCCTTTGTGTTTTTCTCTTTCTTTTTCTTTTTTTTTTTTTTTTTTCCTTTTGTGGAGAGGTTTTTACTATAGGGCTCATGCGCTCACCAGAAAGACAGAGAGAGACAGAGACAGAGAAACCGAAAGCAAGAAATCACCCCTCAGGGTGGATGGCCACACCTCAATCCCTTCTCCTCCATTCTCCTCTCAGGATCTTGGGCACGCACGCAGCTGCACCCAGCATGAGTTTAGCCGGGTCTGGGACTCGAACCGCGGTTGGCTACATGGGAGCCCGGTAACATAGCCATTATGCCAACTGCTGGTCCCTCCTTTGTGTTTTTCTAAACACTATATAGTTTTGTGTTTTATGTTAAGTCTGTGAGTCACTTTGAGGTCATTTCTTTGTTAGGTGTTTTGGTTCCGGCACCATTTATGGAATGACTGTCTTACATGGAATCACTCTCATGCCTGTGCCAAGTGTCAGTAGGTGTTCTTGCAAGGGCCACATAGGTGCTTGAGGTCTTCCATCACACAGTCTTTTTGGGGGGCTTTTTTTTTTTTTTTTTTTTTTTGTGCCATAGGGTGCTTGCACTCACCAGAGAGACAGAAGGCAAGAAATCACCCCCCGGGGGGGGATGGCCACGCTGCAATCCTCCTCCATTCTTCTCTCAGGATCTTGGGCCCACATGCACACATGCCCACCATGAGTTTAAGCCACTGGGTCTGGGACTCGAACTGCGGTCGACTACATGGGAGTCCAGTGACATAGCCATTACGCCAACTTCTGGTCTCCATACCACACAGTCTTAATGACTGTTGTCCACATTTTAAGTTCTGAAATCCTTGTACGCTTGCTCAGGGCTCCCAGCAGGTCCCCCTCCTCCTCATTGTCACTGAACAGAGTCGATAGTGGGGCAAGGGATGCAGCCTTCACTTGGCCTGGGGGCCACACCAGGGGCTGTCTGGGCCATATAGGTAAGGGGCTTGCTCGTGGCATTGTTGGGCATGGGTCCTTCTGGGGCTAGTCACTAAACGGGGAAATCTGGGAGGCCATCCTGCAGAGGGGGCAGAAGTTTGAAGTGTTTGTACTCTGTCCCATGGGCATAGCCTGCTGCATCCATTCTGAGCCCTAGCCTTCTGCTGTCCTGTCCTGAGTATTGAGTCCCTTGTTGTCCACTCCCCAGCTGCTTATAAATACTGGCCATGTCACAATCCTTGCCATGATTGTTGGTGCTTACCCCCCCCCCCCCCCCCCCGCTCTGTTATGCTGTGTACATTACTGTGGGGATCAGGGATTGGCCTGTGGGGGTCAGTCCAACTGCCCTCTGCCTGGCTGTGCTCACTTTAGACCCAGGCAGCCTCCCTTAGTGGGATCGGGGCCAGTTCCGAGGTCCCCCTGGCTGGGAGTGCTGTTGCCCCAAGGAAGGACCCTCTTGGTAGAAGGGAACTCCTGTGCCCTGCTGAGCAGGCATTTGCACACCCTCGCCCAGGCTGGCTGGAGGATACCTGTTCCCTACCCCAGCTCTGTCCTCCTGATCTCCTTGGCCTCTGGCCTGCAGAAGCTCTCTGACTCTGCCCTCCCAGCAACCTGGCTGCCTGGGTGGGCAAGACCCTGCCTGAGCAGGCCATGCCCCTGACTGGCCTCTGTTCTGCACCCGAGGGCCTTGTGAGGGGTTTCTGGCAGCTGGGCCCTCCAGCCTGTCACTGGGGCAGCAGAGTTGCTCCCTGGCTTTATATGGCTCTCCAGGCTGTGTGCAGGAGGCAGAGGTGGAAGGCATTTGGAATCCGAACGCTCGTTTCCAAGGCCTGTCCAGGGCCTCTGACTGGCAGGACCTAGGTCAGAAAGGGTTGATGCTGGTTCTGGGCCTAACATGTGGGGAAGAGGCTTGCCTGAGGGGTGGGGGGAACAACCCAGCCCCAGAGGAAGGGTTGGGTCTGTGGCCTCGGCCACCCCACCCCTTCACCACCACAGGGTCCTGCTGCATTTCAGCCAGCGTCCCTCCCTCCTGCCCTCCCTCCTGCCCGGCAGCCAGAGCAGCTGAGCCCCAGATACGCAGCGGCAGACCAGCCTGCAGGCCGCCCTGTGGCCCATGAACCCCATGAACCCCATGAAGCCTGCCCTGCCCCCCGCGCCACATGGGTGAGTGTGGGCTCCCGCTGCCACCCCCAGGCCCTGGGCACTGTGGCCTCCCGAGGGCCTCACCAGCTCCTTTCCCTATAGTGATGGTTCATTCGCATATGAGTCTGTGCCTTGGCAACAAAGCGCCACTCAGCCAGCCGGGTCGCTGTCTGTGGTCACTACGGTGTGGGGAGTCGGCAACGCGACCCAGAGCCAGGTAGGCCCCCGGGCCCACCCCGGCAGCCAGAGTCCTGTGGCACCTGGGGGTGTTTAGCTCTTCTCAGGGTACTGAGAGATCGGGGGTGGGTGGGGACAGGGCTTCCTGAGTCTTAAGTCCCAGACCGTGCCCCCTACACCTGCATAGGGTTTTCGTTTCCTCTCAACCCAACCTCCAAAGGCCACCCCGCCCTGACCTGGGGGGGTCCCCACTTCCCTGTCCTTCTAGATCCTCTGCACTTGCCAGATCTCTTGGTTTTTAGCACTTTAAAGCTACTGTTCAAACCATGCGGTTGGCCAGCCCCTTTGGTGACTCTTGCTTCCTTGCAGGTTTTGGGAAATCCCATGGGCCCTGCAGGGAGTCCCCCCAGTGGCTCCATGATGCCTGGCGTGGCAGGTGGCAGTTCTGCCTTGTCCTCCCCGCAGTGCCTGGGGCAACAGGCATTTGCTGAAGGTGGCAGCAGCAAGGGCTATGTGCAGCAAGGCGTGTATGGCCGCGGGGGGTACCCCGGGGGGCCCGGCTTTACTACAGGGTAAGAGGTGCCCCTCGCCTGGCAGGTGTGTTAGGAGCTATCAACCTGGTGGGCCCCTCAGACTGTGACACGAGCAGGTGCACATTTCCTCTCTGTTTCCCGCTGGCTCTGTGGACGGTCTGGACAGAGCGGGCTTCCGTGTGTGCTGTGAGCCCCACGATGAGTACAGACCTGGCTCTCCTGGGCCACACAGAGACTGTAGCGGCCTCACATCTCTTGCAGATATGCAGGCGGTCCTGGGGGCCTGGGCCTCCCCACACACGCAGCACGACCCTCCACCGACTTCACGCAAGCCGCTGCTGCTGCTGCCGTGGCTGCTGCTGCAGCCACCGCCACAGCCACTGCCACGGCCACTGTGGCTGCCCTGCAGGAGAAGCAGAGCCAGGAGCTGAGCCAGTACGGAGCGGTGAGGCCCTCAACTCCTCCTACTGGTGCCGGCACGTGCGGGTCTGGGGAACCAGGGGATGAGCACAAACATGCCAGGCCCATGAGGCCATTGAGAGGGGGTGCTGCGAAGGACGGAGGGTCTGAGGGGATAGGGCCAAGGGCAGCCTGCCTGGCATGGGGGTTGGGAGACAGGAACCCTGCGTAGGTGGGGTCTCGACCAGCCCTCTTTCTTCTCTTCCCAGATGGGGGCTGGGCAGCCTTTCAACAGCCAGTTTCTACAGCATGGAGGTCCCCGTGGGCCCAGCGTGCCCCCTGGCATGAGTCCCACTGGCTTGGGAGGAGTGATGGGTCCTTCCGGCCTCTCTCCCCTGGCCATGAACCCTACCCGGGCAGCAGGCGTGCCGCCTTTGTACACAGGGCAGCGCCTGCCCCAGCATGGCTACCCTGGCCCCCCCCAGGCCCAGCCGCTGCCCCGACAGGGGCTCAAACGAGCCTACTCTGAGGTGAGTGCCCAGGCGCCCATCAGGGCAGGGGTGAGAACAGACCTCTTGGTGCTGTAGCAGGGTCCCCAGGGGGCCAGGAGTCCCTGCCGCTGTTCCCCGACCCTTCCCCTAAGCACATGGTTACTCTTTCCTTCTAGAAACCGGCTCCCTGACACCTTTTCTCTCCCCCGGGGCATTTTGCCTTTTCCTCAGGTGTACCCCGGGCAGCAGTACCTGCAAGGAGGCCAGTACACGCCCAGCACTGCCCAGTACGCGCCCGGCCCAGGGCAGCCCCCTGCCCCTTCCCCCTCCTACCCTGGGCACAGGCTGCCCCTGCAGCAGGGCATGGGTCAGCCCCTGTCCACACCCGGTCCCGCAGGACTACACTATAAGGTAGGGCTGGCTCCCCCGCCAACCCCATGCCAGGCCCTGTGCCAAGCACTGTGGGACCCACGGGGGACCTTGAGGCAGTCCTGCCCTTGAGGGATGATGGGCTTGCTGGGGGTGGGTCCACATTTGCTCAGGACTAGGGTTCACAGGGGTCCTGACCAGCGCAGGTGCAGTGCCTGGGGTAAGGGGGTCCAGTTTGCAAAGACCTTCTGCAAGATTCATGTATCTGGGATAAATTTGGTATCAGAGCAACCAGCAGGCACCTGAGTGCCCCCTATCCCTCTACTTGCTGCAGAGAAGCCCAGCCAGGGGACAGGCCCTTGTGTCAGCTGTACACCTCTTCTGAGCACATGGAGGTCTGAGCTCACCTCTCTAGGAACCTCCGTGGGCAGGGCAGTGAGGAGGAGGCAGGGTGGGTGCATCTGTCTTCTCAGTCCCTCTGACCACTGTGGGCTTAGCTGTCTCCCTGTGGTGGCAGTTTCTACATCATGAAGTCAGTAGTGTTCTTTGTATTGGGTTGTCGGGAAACTTACAGATACATTTTTGCATAGAAAAATAAGTCGTGGCTTTCTCAACAACCTAATAGATTGTTTAGAAAACGCAAGAGAGAGTAAAGGAGAACAAGAGGCCTGTACCCGTGTGTGGTGGGCTTCTAGGGACGGGTCCAATGCCCAGCAGGGACAAGCTTGTGCCCTGGACATGGCGGTTCTCTCTCCCACAGAACAGTTCAAGGGGCAGGGTGCCAGCTTCAGGGTGAGCAGCATCAGCGACAGCCAGCATGGCCTCGGGTGCAGGGCTCAGCCAGGTGGATGGGCTGGGAGCTCACAGTGGGCATATGGAGAGAGGGCACCCAGGTAGAGGAAGTGTGGGTCCCTGCTGGACACCCCGGGGCTGTTTCCTGCCACCTCTGTTCTGATGACTCCTAGCGGGCACCTTGTGAACAGCCTGCATCCTACCCTCCACCGTTCTGCTCAGACTGTTTGTGCTCACCCCTACAGCCTGTTCGTTCCATCCCTGGCTACCCCAGCTCCCCACTGCCAGGGAACCCCACGCCACCCATGACCCCCAGCAGCAGCGTTCCCTACATGTCCCCTGGCCAGGAAGTCAAGTCTCCCTTCCTGCCTGACCTCAAGCCCAGCCTCAGCTCCCTGCACCCGTCACCCTCTGGTGAGTCTGCCCATCTTGGACAGCAGTGGGGACATAGCTGGAGGGATGGGGGTCCTGGGACTCCAGAGAATCTTGCAGGGTTGACTGGGGCCATGGGAAGAGCCCTCTCACCTGTCCCTATCCCTTATACAGACTAAGCATCTGGGCCAGCCCTTCCCTTCGTTTTCTGTTACAGACCTCTTCATAAATCCATTGGAGGCTGTGGATCTTTAGAAAATCCCCACGCACACAAAACTTTACATGTAATTTCAGGGGATTTGTGAGCCCTCTGAGCCTGTTCCCGGCTAAGAACCCTTGCTTCCATGGAGAATACTGCCCGTTGAGCAGTAGAGCAAAGGCAGGGGGCCTACTCACACCTCAGCCTCCCGCCTCTCTGAAAGCACTGGAAATGCCTTTTGCTTGGGTTGGGACGTGTTCTCCTGTCATACTTGAGGAACACTAGGCTGGGTGGCTGAGGCAGGGCAGAACACCAGGACAGTTGGCCCAGAGTCTTGAGAGAGATACTATGGAGGCCCCAGACCCAGGACATGGCTTAGGTCTGCCAAGCGGTGCCTGGGAGGAGAGTGCCTCTGGCCTGTGCCTGCACCCAGGGCAGCTGGGGGATTGCCACCCTTTCCAAGTCCCCAGAAACACTTGCCCTGGCCAAAGGGGCCAGCTCACGGCCATTTTGGCCTCCGCTCCAGGAAGCGGCCCGTGTGATGAGCTGCGGCTGACCTTCCCAGTGCGGGATGGGGTGGTCCTGGAGCCCTTCCGCCTGCAGCACAACCTGGCTGTGAGCAATCACGTCTTCCAGCTCCGGGACTCTGTCTACAAGACCTTGATGCTTAGGTGAGCCCTCACCCAGCCCACCTCACCGGCCCTGGGGTCCCTCCCCCCGCCCAGTGTTCAGAACCCACCCTGCCACAGGCCCGACCTGGAGCTGCAGTTCAAGTGCTACCACCATGAGGACCGGCAGATGAACACCAACTGGCCTGCCTCAGTGCAGGTCAGTGTCAACGCCACACCCCTCACCATCGAGCGTGGCGACAACAAGACCTCCCATAAGCCGCTCTACCTGAAGCACGTGTGCCAGCCGGGCCGCAACACCATCCAGATCACCGTCACCGCCTGCTGCTGTGTGCGTGGGGGCATGGGCAGGGCAGGGCCATGAGGGGTGGGGTCATTGTGCCACGCATCCCAGCACTTCCCAGATCAAGGTCAGCGTCTCTTGCTGGGCGGTGCTCTGGCTGTGGGCTGGGGCGGGGCCCAGCTGGGTGCGCGCTATCCTTGTAGTCTCATTTTCAACCTGTTCTTGCCCGGTAAAGAAAGGGATCTGGTTCAACACACCCTGGCTGTTTTCCAGCTAGATTAAATCCCTAGATACGATGCTCGTGTTAACCATGCTGCTAAGAGTAACCACGCTGCTCAGACAGCTTGGGAGCTCAAGGCCTCGACTAAGCAGGCATTCCCTGGGCTCCTGTGAATCCCAGGGTCATAGCAGACCTGAGCTGGGGAGAAAGATACTGCTTAGGAGTGCCTGGTCTGCCCCTCCCCAGCCTGGAGATGAGCGGCCAAATATCATGGTCCATGGGACTTAGGAGGTTTTTGCTTAGACTCGGCCTTGTAAGATGGCATCTGGAAGGGGGATACTTGGAGACTTCAGGTTCTGGCAGATAAACGTGGTCCAGGCAGTGCGGATAAAGTGCAGGGTGCACACATAGTTGTCAGGAGAGGGGTGCACATGGCCACCTCATGGCCAGACCAGCTGGGCTCCCTAGAGAGGTGGTAGGAAAGCCTGCACCCTGACCCCTCCCTCCCTTTTTGTTGTGCTGTAGTCCCACCTCTTCGTGCTGCAGCTGGTGCACCGCCCTTCTGTGCGCTCTGTGCTGCAGGGCCTCCTCAAGAAGCGCCTCCTGCCGGCTGAGCATTGCATCACCAAGAGTGAGTGGCTCTCTGCCCCTCCCGCTGCTGCACCCCTGCAGAACTGCACCCAGAGTGCAGCCTGCTTCTCGCCTACAGCCCTGTTCACACCGGCTGCCCCCGCTTAGACAGGTAGCCCCGTGCCTGGGTAGTGCTTAACGCCAGGTGGCCCTGCATGCGCCAGGACAGTGGTACCAGGCAGCCTGCACTGAGGTTGCGGTTAGTGCCAGGTGGCTTCACAGAGCCATCTGTTGAGTAGATGGGTCCCTGGGTAGTGTCCCCTCTCCCAGCCTCCCCACCTTAGGGACCCCTTACTCAAGTCCTCAAGTCTTCTCCCTGTTGATGTCAGTAAAGCGGAACTTCAGCAGCGGCACCATCCCTGGCACCCCTGGGCCCAATGGAGAAGATGGGGTGGAGCAGACAGCCATCAAGGTGTCCCTGAAGTGCCCTATCACCTTCCGCAGGATCCAGCTTCCCGCCCGTGGTCATGACTGTCGCCACATACAGGTGGGTAGTTGCTGCTGAGCTTTGCCAGAATTTGCTGCCATTGAAATAATTTGAGCTGATCCATCAGCTTCATCCTATAGGGTGAACATGGTCTCTACCTAGAACTGAGATTGGCAGGACAGGTGCCTGCCAAGGGGCAGATGGCTGGATTCCCCTATCTCTCCCCTGAGGCTGAGCTTGTATGTGTGTGTGTGTGTGTGTTTTTAATATAGTTGCCATTTTACTGTCTTTTTTTTTTTTTTTTTTTTTTTTAACAGCTGCTGCATTTATGGGGTTTTGAATTTTCTTTTAAACTGCTAGGGGTTATAGGCGCTAGCCAGAAAGAGAGAAAATAGGAGAAAGCACCCCCAAATGTGGTGTGATTATGCTGCAGTCCCTTCTCTATTTCTTCTTCCTATTGGAAATTTTGACATAAATGCATGCGCAAGCTCTCAACAGGGTTTTCAAGCCACTGGCCACTGGGCTGAGACTTGAAATGAGTCCACTGGGTCCAGTTTCCTTTACTACTAGGCTGGCCCTGTGAGGTTCCTTTTAAAAGGCATAGGATGCATGGGACCAGCAGTTAGCATAATGGCTATGTTGCTGAACTCCCATGTAGCCAACTGCGGTTCGAGTCCTGAACCCTGTGGCTTAAACTCACGCCAGGCGCGTGTGCATGTGTGCCCAAGATCCCGAGAGGAGAATGGAGGAGAAGGGATTGCGGCATGGCCAACCCCCCTAGGGGGGTGATTTCTCGCTTTCTGTCTGTGTCTCTGTCTTTCTGGCGAGTGCACGTGCCCTATAGCAAAAACCTCTCAAAAAAAAAAAGGCATAGGATGCATAATGGTAGTCTTCTTCTTGCCTCACCTCCTCCAGCAGTGAACAGTCATGTAGACAAGTAAACACATGCCTCTCGGGTTGTGTAGCAGTCTCTGCAGTTTGGACTGTTCTACACCACACCATGACCTGGAGGTGATTGATTCCTTGTCAGCACTGCTGCCCAATTCTTGACTTGGCAACATGGCACTCCACTTCCAGAGAGGGCTGCTTGGGCTGTTTCCAACCTTGATCCTGATCTGTTTAAATGAGGATGCCATAAAAACCTGGCAGAGGAGCTGTCTCAAACACACACGTAGGGACCAGCAGATGGCATAATGATTAGGTCACTGGACTCCTATGAAGTTGACCACGGTTCGAGTCTCAGATCTGGTGGCTTAAAACTTACACTAGGTACATGTGTATGCGTGCCCAAGATCCTGAGAGGAAAATGGAAAAGAAGGAATTGTGGCATGGCCATCCGCCCTGGAGGTGATTTCTTGCTTTCTGTCTCTCTGTCTTTCTCTGTCTTTCCAGCAAGTGCACATGCCCTATAGCAAAAAATCTCTCTCTCTTCAAAAAAAAAAAAAAAAGGGGGGGGGGGGGACCAGCAGATGGCATAATGGCTACGTCACTGGACTCTGTGTAGTCGACCACAGTTCGAGTCTTGGACCTGGTGGCTTAAATTCACGCTAGGCTCGTGTGTGTGCATGCCCAAGATCCTGAGAGAATGGAGGAGAAGGGATTGCGGCATGGCCATCCCCCCTGGGGGGTGATTTCTCACCTCCCATGTCTCTCTGTCTTTCTGGCAAGCGCAGGCACCCTATAGTATAAAACAAACAAACAAACAAACAAAAACTCTTAAAAACAAAAACACATGGATATAAATATGTCAAATCCTGAAACAGATCTTGGTTTGGCCAACTTCCCTGGCCCACAGTGAGATATGGCCCCTTTCCTATCTCTACAGTGCTTCGACCTGGAGTCATACCTACAGCTCAACTGTGAGCGAGGGACTTGGAGGTGCCCAGTGTGCAAGTGAGTCTTGGAGATGTGGCATATGAGGGGGGATGAACCCTTCTTCAAAGGCTTTCATGGATGGAACTTTTAACAGTATCACCAAATACATCCCCACTGGGAAGAGTCTCACGTGGACCAGGACGGTGCAGCTCAGGCGGAGACCTCATGCAGACCTTATACAAGGGTCACGTTGCACAGGTTCACTGCACACAGGGTCACCTCATGCACAGGGCCATTTCGGGGGGGTCATTTCATACAAAGTCACCTCATGCACATGGTCACCTCACATACACGGTCACTTTGTACAATCACCCTCATATAGGGTTACCTCGTGCACAGGGTCAACTCACACAAGGTCACATCTTACAGGGTCACTTCACATAGGGTCACCTCATATATGGTCACCTCATGCACAGAATCCCCTTACACATGATCACCTCATGCACAGGGTCACTTCATTCACAGGGTCTCCTTGCAGAGTCACCTCACGCAGTTACGTCACACAGGGTCACTGCACACAGGGCCATCTCATGCACAGGGTCACCTCACACACAGGGTCACTTTGTACAATCACTCTCATATAGGGTTACCTCATGCACAGGGTTACCTCACACAGGGTCACCTCGTGCAGAGTCACTTCACAGGATCACCTCACACATAGGGTCATGTTGTACAGTCGCCCTCATATAGGGTTATGTCATGCACTAAGTCACTTCACACACAGGATCACCTCACCCAGTCACCTTGCGCAGGAGCACCTTGTACAAGGTCACTTTATACAGTCACCTTCATGTAAGGTCACCTTATACAGGGTTACCTTGCTCAGGTCACTTCACACACAGTGTCACCTCACACAGTAGGAGGCCTTGCCACTTGTTCCTGAGAAGTGACAGGGTCTGTGCCTTGTGCAAGTCAGGGCAGACCTCTGAGCCCCACCCTCCTCATTGTTTTCTGCAGCAAGACGGCATTGCTGGAAGGCCTGGAGGTGGACCAGTACATGCTGGGCATCTTGATTTACATCCAGAAGTGAGTGTCCTCTTTCTGCAGCCCAGCCCCAGTGGCCACCAGAGGGCAGCCCAGGATGGGTGGGGTTAGGAGAGGCTCCCTGGTGCAAGTATGAGGCCCTCCAAACCTCTTGGCATCAAGCAGACCGGGTTCCAGGCAGAGACAGGTCTTACATGCTGGTTGGAACTGGGCCGGCCTCCTGCTGGGCACTCAGAAGGTGCTGGGTGGCCATAAAGCATCCAAGTGGAAGGTCTGCCTGGAAACCCCTGGGCCGGGAGGGGCAGCAGGTGATTGACTTCTCTGTCCCTGTCCAGCTCCGACTATGAGGAGATCACCATCGACCCCACATGCAGCTGGAAGCCAGTGCCCGTGAAGCCGGATGTGCACATCAAGGAGGAGCCAGACGGGCCAGCGCTGAAACGCTGCCGCACCGTGAGCCCCGCCCACGTGCTCATGCCCAGCGTGATGGAGATGATCGCCGCCCTGGGCCCAGGCGCTGCCCCCTTTGCCCCCTTGCAGCCCCCCTCAGCCCCTGCCCCCAGCGACTACCCTGGCCAGGGTGAGTACAGCAGGCCCAGCCTTGAATCTCAGGTGGCCCCAACAGGTAGCTGGTGCTCTCCAGACCAGTGAGAGTATTGCTACACAAGCTGCACAGCTAGTTTTCACTGTGTCCAACCAAAACATGCCAAGGGGTGCTTGTCCGGCACATCCGACCTCGACGCTGTGTGAAGGCAGTCCCTGCCTGGTCCTACCAGCAGGCAGCAGTACATCTGCTGTGTACCGTGGTTGGAGTGAGAGGCACTTAGCTGGAACACATCTATGGCCTGGCCCTCACATGGGGCACCCATCCAAGGCTTACCTGGCGTATGTGGTGCATCTGGCTGTGGCATGTCCTGTTTCTTTCACTCCTGAGACCTTCACCCTTAGGAATGTCCCAAGGCTACTTCAGGCAGCAATGAGCAGAACACCTTTTCCAAATAGCTATTCTGTCCCACCTGCTACTATCAGTGGTAAGCCTCGCGAGGCCCCCCTGGCCAGCGTGAGCCCTTGGACTCACCCAGCACCCTACTCTCACAGGTTCCAGCTTCCTGGGTCCTGGAACCTTCCCTGAGTCTTTCCCGCCTGCCACACCCAGCACCCCAACCCTTGCGGAGTTCAACCCAGGGCCGCCCCCCATCTCCTACCAGTCTGACATTCCCAGCAGCCTCCTGACTCCAGAGAAGCCTGCTTCCTGCCTACCAGGCCAGGTCAGTGAGGGTCAAGGGCCAGGGACCTATCTGCCCTGGGAGCCTCTGGGCTGCTGAAACGAGCACTTCTCTCTGTCCTCAGATGGGACCCATGGGCCACCTGGACTCAGCCCACAACCCTGGGCCACCAGGGCTGCATACTCCCCAGCTGCACCATCCAACCCCTCCTCCAACATCCCGGCAGCCCCTGGGCCAGGCAGCTCCTGGCTCTGTCAGCGAACTGGCCTTCAACCCTTCCACAAGCGTGATGGGCCCTCCCAGCATGTCTGGGACAGGGGAGGCCCCTGAGCCAGCTCTGGACGTAAGTACCAGGCCCTGTGCTGGGCAGCATGTGGGGGCTGAAGGTGGCCAGCCAGTATCCTAGAGTCCACCACTTCTGAGAAGGGAGACGGGGAACTCGCCTGGAGAGCCAGCCAGACGACTGCCCAGCCCTGCAGTCATGGCTGGCATCCATGTTGTGGCAACCTAGCTATGGGTGCTGGAAGCTGGGTCCAACGTGACCTGACCCTTGGGGCAGTAGCTGTGTCCTGCCCGTGGGTGGTGTGGCGGCCAGGAGAGCTGCCCTCCTGGTCTGCAGGTGCTACACAGAGCTGGGACTCCCCACCTACACTCACCCTGCAGAATCCCATGGGGACTGCCCACGGCCCTGTGCCCCTCCTTGTGTGCTCTCAGAAGCTGGGCCACCAGGGGCAGGTGTCTGGCCCCGGTGGCGCATGTGCCCTGGTCTCAGGACACCTACAGGGAGATCCCAGGCAGCTGTGCGGCCCCTCTAGGCTGAGCCGGTTTGGAGGAGGGCAGGAGGGCCTCTCAAAGGGCAGATCTCAGACCAGAGCTGCTAATGGACCTGCTTTTTTCTCAGCTGCTCCCAGAACTGACCAATCCTGACGAGCTGCTGTCTTACCTGGGCCCACCCGACCTCCCCACCAACAGCAATGACGACCTGCTCTCTCTCTTTGAGAACAACTGATCCTGTGTGGACCCTGCCCACCCGGCGGGGACAGGCTCACAGATATCACCACAGCGCAGCCCTTTGGGCCCAGCCCCACAGTGTGCTGTGGCCTCCCTGATCCTACCCCAGGCACGGGCCTGGACCGCAGCCCACCCCGAACTTGAAGTGGCTCTGCTCTGTGCTCACGGAGGGGCTTAGCCGCGGCCCTCGCCTCCCCTCTGTGAGTGCCACAGAATGGTTCCGCTGAGGTGCGCCTGCCCGCCCTGCCCTGCCCAGCCATGTCCCCTGCCCTCTTGGCCTCGCAGCTCGTCCTCACACCTGCCTGCTCCACCCGCCTGCATCTTGTCCAGCCTTGGCCCTTCTGTTTCGACTCCTCCTCCTCAACCACAGAAAGCCGGCCCTGGCTCCCACTGTCCCTGTGCCCAGCAGCCCCAGGCTGAGCGCTGGCCTTTAGGGGCTGGGACGAGACCCTCTCCCCACCCTGACTCCAGGTGAGGCTGGGGTGGGTGCGACAAAGCACAATGATGTACATAGCATAGGAACACTACCAGCGGGGGCACCTTTGAGCCAGCTGTCCCCTGGCCTGCCACCACCGGTTCCCTGCACTCTGCACCTTCTTGGTACAGGCAGCTCAGGGTGGACCAGCTGGGGCAGGCCAGCAAGTTGCCTGTGTGGGCCCTGGGTCTGGCTCAGTGTTGCCGATTTCTGGCGGCTGCCCTCCCGAGTCCCTTTCCCCTTGGAAGTGAAGAGTTCGTGCAGCTGTGTTTTCAAACCGCCTGTCCTGTCCTCACCCGGTGGCCCAGGCCTGGGGGAGGGAAAGCCCCTGGCTCCACCAGCCCAGGGTCCACACTGGGCAGCATACCTGGGCCTGTCGTGTCTCCTGTCTCTGCCCATCTCTATTAAAAGACTCCCTCTTGGTGGGCCTGGCTGAGTCCCTCCTTCCCCTTGGGGGCTGTGGTCTCCGCAGGAAGCCAGTCACCCACCTGGAGGCTGGGCCTCTGCCAGTAAAGCCTGACTGGCCTCAGGCCCACGGCATATGCGGGGTGTTCCTAGACCAGACTCAGCTATTCCCGCCCAGTGGTAAATTTCCTCTTCCCTGGAATTTTCCAAGTTGGCTTCAGCTGGAGAGCTATTTTGTGAAGTGTCCCTTGCCTGTCCGGGGAGACATTTGCCACCCTGTCGCCTTCCCTGGGTATGCCCTAGGGCAGGAGCCAGTTGTCTGCTGGGCAGTCCTAGCCTAACCAGAGGTCACTTGCCCTGGGCTCTGTCCCCCAGAGGGTACAGAGGTGTGTCCTGGCTGCCATCTGCCTGCCCAACTTTATGGGTCAGGCCGCCTCCTTCCTGTCCATGGAAGATGCAGAAATGCTGAGGGACAAGAAATGGCTTAGGAGGGCAGCCCACACAGCCAGCCACAAAGACTGCCCTGTGCCCACTGGAGGAGGGTGTCTGTCTGGAAGTCCAGGGAGAAAGGGAGAGTCTGGGGAGGGCAGGGCACCAGGGCTGGAAATGCAAGTGCACCTTGTCTGACCCCTTACAGAACCTCTGCTCTCTGCTTCTCTGGCCAAGAGGAGAAAAAAAAACCAAAAAGCAGTATATACTCTCCAGTGTTGGGGGCCAAGAGGAAGCAGACCAGGCAAATCCCTCTTGGCCACAGTCCACCCTGGGAGTGTGGGGACGGTACCCTTTAATAGCTATGGGTTTTGGTGCAATGCCCCCTGTACTACCACAAGTCCAGGTGCTCTGGTGGAGTGGAAGCCAGAGAATGGGTGAGCAGGACTGCAAACTGCCCAGGAACCTATTCTCAGGAAGGTGCTGAGAAGGCTGTGCCAGAATGTTCCAGAGCAAGAAATGGGGACCCCAACCCTGCTTCCCACCACAACATAGAATAGCATGGATGAAAAGCAAGGTGTAGACCATCATGGAGTAGAACGTCATTTTTATAAAGCTCTAAACCACATATGTGTTGTCTGAGATTCACATGTATGTGCTCAAATGACCAAAAAAAGCCAGGGGGGTTCACATTGCTGGAGGCTGACCTGCAGGATGGGAAAGGGTGCCCTGAGCAGCAATTTTCTGGGTTTCAAGGGTTGACTTTGTGTGTCTCGTGTATTCTTACCTATGTGCCAAGTATTACATAGTCTAAAACGAAAGCTGACTAGACCTGATGTGCACTGAAACTTCACCCCCTCAGCAGCAGCAGGATACAAACTGCCCGGGTGCACAGGGGTTCTCCAAGACAGGCCACAAAGCAAGTCACAGTAGAGAGGAACACCCTCAAAAGTAGCTTCTCAGACCACAATGAAGTGAAACTAGAAGTCAACAGCGAAGAGAACACTGGAAAGTTCACAAATATGTGGAGATTAACACACTTTAGCAAGCAAAAGGCCAAGAAAGAAATCCCAAGGGAAATTGGAAAATCAAGATGAATGAAAACAAAAACACCGTATCTAAACTTAGGATGCAGCTTAAACAGTACTACGGGGGAAGTGTACAGCGGGAATGCCCACACAAAATCAGCTATGACACCACACCTTGAAGAACTTGAAGAAGAGCGAACAACCCAAAGGTAACAGAAGGAAGGAAATAAGAACTACAGCAGATAGAAGACAGAACAGGAAATAAACATAAAACTTTGTTCTTTAACCTTTCAATTGACCAGAAAGAGAGAGGATGGAAGTAATGGAAATCAGTAGTGAAAGTGGGGGTGTTACCGCCAGTTTCACAAAAGGACGATAAAATACCATGAAAAACCATGACAATAGGAGTCAGCAGGTAGCGAACAGTTGAGTTGCTGGACTCCCACATGGCTGACTGCACTTCAAGTCCTGGACCTGGTGGCTTGAAAATTATGCCGGGTGCATGCGTGAGTGTGCCCAAGATCCTGGGAGAATGGAGAAGGGATTACAGATGATTTCTCACTCTCTCTGTCTCTGTCTCTGTGGCAAGAGCACATGCCCTAAGGCAAAAACCTCTAAAAAAAAAAATGTATGACAACAAATTAGCCAAGATGGAAGACAAATGACCAAAACTAACTCTTTCTTCTTTAAGAGAGAGAGACAGAGAGAACCAGCAGTTAGCGTAATGGCTATGTCGCTGGACTCCCACGTAGTCGACTACGGTTCGCGTCCCGGACTCGGTGGCTTAAAACTCACGCCGGGCGCGTGTGCGTGCGTGCCCAAGGTCCCAAGAGGAGAATGGAGGAGAAGGGATTGCGGCATGGCCATCCACTCTGGGGGGTGATTTCTCGCTTTCTGTCTCTATGTCTCTCTCTGTCTGGCGAGCGCACGCGCCCTATAGCGAAAACCTCTCCCAAAAAAAAAAAAAAAAAAAAAAAAGAGGACACTAAATAGCCTATAGCAAATAAAATCATGATCAAAAGCCAACAAAGGAAAGCCCTGGGTCAGATGGTAAGCTCACCCACCATAAGAGAGAATGGTCACCAGTCCTCAACCTGTCCCAAACACCAAAGGGAGGGGGTCACTCCTAACTCAAGTAGGGGCCAGCTCCCCTCTCTGCACTGGGCCTACCCCACCCCGTCCCCCTTCACTCCACCAGCTTGAGTCTGGTCCCTGCCACCCTGCCAAGCGTTTGTGACCCAAATTAACTCAGAAGCCAGGGACATGATCAAGAGAGTGTTTAATTGGCCCAGGGACTGTTGATGTTGATGCCTTTTTCTTGTCATTCATATACATATATATATAGTTTCACATATATAATATATATATATATACATATATATACATATATATACATATATATATATATATATTACCTTTTATACTGGAGGTTATTGGTCACTTGCCTGATCAAATTTATTTTTACTTTTTTTTTTTTGGCAGGGGGAGGTTTTTGCTATAGGGCACGTGCGCTTGCCAGACAGACAGATACATAGAGACAGAAAGTGAGAAATCACCCCCCCCGAGAGGGGATGGCCATGCTGCAATCCCTTCTCCATTCTCCTCTCAGGAACTTGGGCACACACGCACACGCGTCCAGCGTGAGTTTTAAGCCACCGGGTCCGGGACACGAACCACAGTCGACTACATGGGAATCCAGCGACATAGCCATTACACTAACTGCTGGTCCCCCGATCAAATTTTTTTAACAATTTTTAAAGAATTATTTTTATTTAACTTTATCCATTTATTAATTTGAACAGAGAGGAACAGAGAGAGAGGGAAAGTGAGAAAGCAAGTTACCAGGTCAGGGACTCGAACCACAGCCAGCCATATGGGAGTCCAGCACCTTAACCGCCACACCACCTGCTGGCCCCACCTGATCAATTTTTTCAATTGTCATGAAGTGACATGGGTGTGAAGTACAGTGAGTTTTGGTGAGTGTGCACACCTGTACACCAGCCACCCCAAACCAGGTAGATAACTCCACTGTCATCACCCGGAGGCCACTACTGCCTGGTCTCTTACCACCAGAAATTAATTTTGTCTACCCTGGAACTTTCTGTAAGTGGTTCTTAGGGTCTGCACCTTTTTATTAACTCATCCTTACTTAAAACTTGTGCTTTTCTTCTTTCTTAGTGGCATGTGTGCTCACCAAAGGGGAAAAAAAAAAAAGTAGAAACCACCCTACACATGCTGGGACGTGGTCATGCCACATTCCTTTTCTTCCATTTCTCCTTCCCATCAGCATTTTGGGCATATCTGCCTGGAGTGTTTTTCAAGCCACTAGGGCTGGGATTTGAACCTCAGTCGGCCATGTGATACCCGGTTCCCAACGCACAGGGTTTAACCACTGCCCTACAGAGTCAGCCCAAAGCTTTTATTTTAGCTGTAAATGGTTCCTGTCTATTTTCTCTCAGTTATGACCCAGAGGGAGCACTGGTGGGCTCCCCTACCCAGCCTCAACAACCCAGCCCTTCTCTAGCCAGGCCACTACTAACTCAAACCCTTTCATGGTCCGTTAGCTAGGACTCAATAGGTTGTAAGTGACAGTGACCAATTTGAACCAGCAAGGCCCCCAAGGTCCTAGATTCAGCTGGTCATGAGATAGGCACACCTCCAGATGCTGTCTTGGCTTCTCCGTGTGAGCTTCCTTCTCAGACCAGTGACCAGCTGTGACCAGCTGTGTCCATGCAGTGGGACCTCGAGTTCCTAAGCCACGCTCTCATCAATTCACCTAGGCAAGGAGGACCTTTCTGGTCCTGTTATAAATCCCAGGGATGGGCTCTGGCTGGCTTCATTGGGCAGGGATTTACACACACACACGCAAACACGCACGACCAGGGTGAGGTTGGGAGTACTCCCTAAAAAGAGGAACTTATAAGAAGACAGAATATAGGTGGCCTCTTGTTGACCTCGAATGAAGCCCAAATTCCTGGCTCTGGCCAGCCTCCACCTCGCCAAGTTCCTGCCCTTTTCAGCATCTGGCCCAGTCCATTCCTTGGGGATATCCTCTGCTTCCAGAATAAGCTGGAGCCTCCTACTTCCATAGTCCTCATTGTAGCTGTTCAGTTAAATAGTGGAATGATTATTTCCTCCAACTTCTTACTAAAAATCTTCAACCTCCAGGGACCAGAGATGGTGTAATGGATACATAGCTAGACTCTCACAGAGTCTACCACGGTTCGAGTCCCAGCCCTAGTGACTTAAAAATCACATTGGGCACATGTGCGTGCATGTCTAAGATCCCAGGAAGAGAATGGAGAAGGGATTATGACATGGCCATCACCCCTGGGGGGCAATTTCTCACTTTCCCTCTCACTGTCTCTGTCTCTCTCTCTCTGGTGAGCACACATGCCCTAAGGCAAAAGCCTCTTTTTTTTAAAAAAAAGGAAAGAATTGGGACCAGCAGTTAGCATAATGGCTATGTCGCTGGACTCCCACGTGGTCGACCGCGGTTTGTGTCCCGGACCCGGTGGCTTAAAACCCACGCCGGGCGCGTATGCGTGCATGCCCAAGATCCCAAGAGGAGAATGGAGGAGAAGGGATTGCGGCGTGGTCATCCCCCGGGGGGGTGATTTCTCGCTTTCTGTCTCTCTGTCTCTCTCTGTCTGGCGAGCGCACATGCCCTATGGCAAAAACCTCTTAAAAAAAAAAAAAGGAAAGAATGAAAAGAAACTTCAGGGGACCAACAGTTGGCGCAGTGGTTAAGGCGCTGGACATTCCCACATGGCCAACCGTAGTTCGAGTCCTGGACCTGGTGGCTTGCATTCTCTCTCTGTGTCTCTCTCTGGTCAAAATAAAATAAGTAAATGAATAAATAAAATTTAAAATAATTTTTAAAAAAGGAAGAGGGGGACCAGCAGCTAGTGTAATGGCTATGTCGCTGGACTCCCATGTAGTTGACCACGGTTCTAGTACTGGACCCAGTGGCTTAAACTCACGTCGGGCACGTGCGCGTGCGTGCCCAAGATCCCGAGAGGAGAATGGAGGAGAAGGGATTGTGGCGTGGCCATCCCCCCTGGGGGGTGATTTCTCACACTCTCTATCTCTCTGTCTCTGTCTTTCTGGCGAGTACACGTGCCCTATAGCAAAAGCCTCTCCCCCCGCCCCCCCCCCAAAAAAAAAGAAAAAGAAGAAGAAACTTCAACCTTGATCAAATTTAAAAATAGTACAATGAGGCTAGTCAAGGCGTGATGGTTAAGACAGCTGGATCCCACATGGCTGATCGTATGTTTCAATTCATGGACCTGGCAGCTTGAAATACACAAGTGCCCGTGTGTGCATACCCAAAATCCCAAAAGGAGAATGGAGGAGAAGGGACTGTGACATGGCCATATTCCCTGAGGATGCTTTCTCACTTTCCTTCTCTTTCTCAGGTGAGCACACATACCCTGTACAAACAAACAACAAAACCAAAACAGAACAAATAGTACAATAAAGGGGCAGCCTCATTGCAGAATGGCTAAGCCCTGTGCATTGGGAACCGGATTCCACATAGCCAACTGTGGTTTGAGTCCTCAGTGGCTTCAAAAACGCCGGGTGTGGGACCAACAATTAGCGTAATGGCTATGTCGCTGAACTCCCATGTAGTCGACCACAGTTCAAGCCCCTGACCCAGTGGCTTAAACTCACGCCGGGCACGTGTGCATTACATTACATTACGTTACATTAATCCTTCTCTAGGGTTCAGTTGAGCATGTCCCCACCAGTGTCATTTCCTCTTTCCTATATCACTGTACCTCCTGTCACTTGACAGGTAGATCTGGATCCTCAGGAGATGCTGTTGGCCAGAAGAGTCCCTTGCATGGTGCCTGTTCTCCCAGCTAGGCCATAAGCTGTTGAGGGCAGGGGTGCTCTGACCTGCTCTGGTGCAGGCAATATTTCTCAAGAGACATTCACCCGGGACTCATGGAGCAAACACGGGCACTGTTGCTGTTCTCCTGAGGCCGGGTGTGGCCTGGTGACCCAGGGGTCACTGTAGGATGTCAGGGGCCCATGTCAGAAGAACCTTCCAGCACAGCATAACAAGGACTGCTGGGGACCACCCAAGGTCCTGCCGCTCCCTCTGCCCTGGTGACAATGACTGTTTTGCAGCAGGTGCATGACTGACCTGACAAGCTCCCACCCCCATTGCTTTTGCAATTTCCTGTGGCCTTCCTGGGTGGGAGGCAATATGGGGGCGGGGTGTTGCCTCAATTATGTCTCTTTGGGGGGAGAGAGGTCTCTCCTCTGTGCTGGAACCCCTTCTGCTGACTGGACTGTGGAAGTGATGGCCGCCACTTGACCTCGAGGTGGGTACCAGGCACTGAGGGTGGTGGGGTGAAACACGACAAGAACCTGAGTGTGTGGAAACTGTAGGGCCACATGTTGGCCAGGATGGCTTTAAGGAAAGCAACTGCTTGCGGCTGGAGCCCAACCTCACACCGAGGAGCTGCAAACTGCGGCTGGCTGCTGTGGGCAGTAGAGGACCTGAGGGCAGCTGGATTCTGGCCAGACCCAACCTGCTCTTCCAGTTTCTGGTGCAGAGAAAGCTGGGACATGTCCTGCTCCTTTGTGCCCTCTCTTTGCTTTTCTCCCACAGGAGCTAGAAGGAGGACAGCAAGATGGCAGCCTGGGGTTACCCAGAGCTTGGCATCCCCATAAAGGGGATCACATCTGGCCTTGAGGTTCCTGCAGTCTGGGGAGATACTACGTCTGTATGGAGATACAACTCATGGCAAAAGCAAGTAAACAAATACATTTTTTAAAATTATTTATTTAATTTTATTTATTCACTCATTTATTTTAATTTGACCAGAGACACAGAGGAGGAAAGAGAGAGAGGGAAAGTGAGAAAGGAAGCCACCAGGTCCGGGACTCGAACCGTGGTCGGCCATGTGGGAGTGTCCAGCACCTTAATCACCATGCCACCTGCTGGTCCCCTTTTTTCTTTTTAAATTATTTATTTAATTTTATTTATAAAATACATTTAAAAATAAGCACAGGGCCTGGGACTAGCAGTTGGCATAATGGCTATGTTGCTGAACTCCCATGTAGTCAACCGTGGTTTGGGTCCCGGACCCAGTGGCTTAAACTCACACTGGGCACATGTGTGTGTGTGTGTCCAAGATCCTGAGAGGAGAATGGAGGAGAAGGGATTGTGGCATGGCCATCCCCCTCTGGGGAGTGATTTTTCGCTTTCTATCTCTCTATCTCTCTCTTTCTGATGAGCTCATGAGCTCTATAGCAAATACCTCTCCAAAAAAAAAAAAAAAAAAAAAAAAAGCACAGGGCCATGTTGATATGGTGGTTAAGGAACTGGGCTCCCACATGGCTGACCATGGTTCAAGTCCTTGACTCTCTGGTTTGAAAATTACGTCACGGTATGAAGGTGCTAACCCAAACTCCCAAGAAGAGAATGGTAAAGGGATTGTGGAGTGGCCACCCGCCCTGGAGGGGTGATTTCTTTTTGTCGCTCTCTGGTGAGTGTACACACCTTATAACAAAAATTAAAGTTGTCAGAAAAGTCATGATACTTTTTTGTATAGAAAAACATAGAAGATATGTCATGAGTTTTCTGATGACTGAATTAAAAAGAAAAGCAGCAAGTGGCCAGAGCTTGGCATCCCCATAAAGGGGATCACAGAGGAAATAAAATAATAATAGGGCACCAGCAGGTGGCATAACGGTTACATGCTGGACTCCCACATCATGGCCGACCTTGAATTGAGTCTTGGACTCGGTGGCTTGAGACTCACTCCGGGCATGTGTGCGTGTGTGCCAAACATCCTGAGAGGAGAGCAGGGGAAAAGGATCGCAGCGTGGTGATGTCTCACTTTCTGTCTCTGTCTCTCCAGCAAGTGCACACACCCTATAGCAAAAACCTCTCTCTAGAAATAATAATAAAACAGCATGGGAACTCTCCTTCACTGCTGAGAGTGCAAAATGGCACGCCTGAGGAAGTCAGTCTGGCCGTTTCTTTTAAAGCTAACACACTCCTACCATACAGCCCAGTGACTGCACCTCCTGGTACTTACCCAAAGGAGCTGAAAACGTGTGTCCACATGAAAGCCTGCACGTGATGTTTATAGCTGCTGTGTTCATAATTGCCAGAGCCTGGAATAACCAAGATGTTCTTCAGTAAGTGGCTAAACAAACAATGGTACCCTCCACAAAGTATTAAATACAAAAAGAAATGAAATAGGGGCCAGTAGTGGCCTATTTCTTTAATTTTTAAATATTTATTTATTTATTTTAACACAAACACATTTATTTACTAACCAAAGGGATGATCCTAATTAAATCAACACTTGGAAATAGTTGTATGTAAAGTGTTTGCGATAAAGGTAATTGAACACAGTAATGAGGAAAAAAAAGTAGTATGGAGATTTGCTCATTGAACTGAGCTTGTTCATTCTCGCGGCTAATTCCTGTCTGAAGTGATGATGGAATTTTTGTTCTGCCTTTTCATAGACTCGAGTACAGGTGACATTATTTGTGATACAGCCCACCACTAATTTTCCATCTTGCAATTTTCTTGCTATTGTGCTTTCTTTCCCGTCCCATTCTTGATGTTGAACCAACGCACCATCCTTAAAGTCACAGACAGTACGAGTTTTTCTGCCATCAGCTGTAGTTTCTTCAATGAGGGGGATGGCCACGCCACAATCCCTTCTTCTCCATTCTCCTCGGGATCTTGGGCACACATGTACATGCACCCAGTGTGAGTTCAAGCCACCGGGTCCGGGACTCAAACCGTGGTCGACTACATGGGAGTTCAGCGACGTAGCCATTACGCTAACTGCTGGTCCCAAAACTGTGTTGTTTTTAAAGTGCTCTCAGTTTTTACGGTGAGGTTCTTGCCATCACAAGTGATAATACAATCTGGTTTGGCCATTGCACTCATTTTTCACAGAGCCATTCCCACACCTAGTTCCTTCATGTAATCATCAAAGCCTTTGCTGTCCACCAGGCGCCATCTTTCTTGCAGCTGCTAAATGTCAGCCATGGTGGGTGCGGGAGGGTGGGCAAGGACAACAGACAGGGTAGGACCAGGTTAGGGGAGGAGCTCACAGTCTATTTATTTATTTATTTATTTATTTTGGAGAGTTTTTTGCTATAGGGCGTGTGCACTCACCAGAAAGACAGAGAGATGGGACCAGCAGTTAGCGTAATGGCTATGTCGCTGGACTCCCACGTAGTCGACCGTGGTTCGAGGCCTGGACCCGGCGGCTTAAACTCACGCCGGGCGCGTGTGCGTGCGTGCCCAAGATCCCGAGAGGAGAATGGAGGAGAAGGGATTGCGGCGTGGCCATCCCCCCTGGGGGGTGATTTCCTGCTTTCTATCTCTCTGTCTCTCTCTGTCTGTCTGGCGAGCGCACGCGCCCTATAGCAAAAAAACCTCTAAAAAAAAGAAAGACAGAGAGAGACAGAGAGATAGAAAGCGAGAAATCACCCAACGGGGGGATGACCACACCACAATCCCTTCTTCTCCATTCTCTCAGGATCTTGGGCACACATGCACATGTACCTGGCCTGAGTTTAAGCCACCAGGTCCGAGACGCGAACTGCGGTCGACTACGTGGGAGTCCAGCGACATAGCCATTACGCTAACTGCTGGTTCCCTACCCGGTGTGAGTTTAAGCCACCAGGTCCAGGACTCAAACCACAGTCGACTACATGGGAGTCCAGCAACAGCCATTACTCCAACTGCTGGTCCCAATTTTTAAATTTTTAATTCATTATTATTTTAAATTTTGCTATAGGGCTCATGCACTCACCAGAGAGAAAGAGAGGGAAAGTCACCAGGTCTGGGACTCAAACCACAGTTGGCTATGTGGGAGTCCAACGCCTCAACCACCATACCACCTGCTAGCCCCAGGGGGCCTATTTCTCTCTTTGTCTCTCCAGCGAGTGCTATAGAAAAAGAAAGAAATGAAATATATTTTATTTACATTACATTATTCTTTACTTTATACAATATTTATATTTTATATTTCTTTCTTTTCTTTTTTTTTAGATTTTCCCCATAGGCCACTTATACTCACCAGAGAGAGACAATAGGAGGGCAAGTGAGAAATAACCTCCCCTGGGGGGGGGGGGGGATGGCCAACCTACAATCCCTTCTCCATTCTTCTCTCAGGATTTTGGGTAAGCATGCACACATGCTCAGTGTGATTTTCAAGCTGTTGAGTCATCTGAGACTCAAACCATGGTTGCCTATGTGAGAGTCCAGTGCCTTAACCACTACACTACCTGCTGATCCTAATATTATATTTTATATTTATTATTATTTTTTATGAGATTTTGCTATAGAGTGCATGTGCTCACCAGAGAGACAGAGAAACAGAAAGCAAGAAATCATTCCCTAGGGGAGATGGCCACACCGCAGACCTTTCTCTTTCATTCTCCTCTTGGGATTTTGAGCATGCATGCACACATGCCCAGTATGAGTTTTAAACAGCCATATCTGGGACTCAACTGTGGTCAACTATGTGGGAATCCAGCAACATAACCAGTATGCCATCTGCCAGTCCCTATATTGTATATGTAAATGTATTAAATATAAAAAGAGGGGCCAGCAGGTGGCATGGTGGTTAAAGGCGCCGGATTCCCACATGGCCAACCACAGTTCAAGTCCTGGACCTGGCAGCTTATTTTCTCACTTTCCCTCTCTCTCTCTTTCACTCTGTCCCTCTCTGGTCAAATTTCAATAAATAAATAAATAAATAAAGTTAAATAAAATAATTGAAAAAAAAAAGAAATGAGCTCTCAAGCCATAAAAAGACATGGAGTAAAATTAAATGCATATTATGAAGGGAGATAAGCCAATTCGAAAGGCCACGTGCTGTGTGACTCCAACTCCAGGACATTCTGGACAATGAAAAACTCTGGATATGGTAAAAAGACTGGTTGCCAGGGATTACTGGAGAGGAAAGGAAGTATAGGCGGAGCACAGGGGATTTTTAGGGAGTGAAACTACTCTGCATACTACTGCAATGGTGGAAGTATTATCACTTAGTTTTTTTTTGCTGTAGGGTACATGTGCTCACCAGAGAGAAACAGAGAGGGAAAATGAGAAATCACTCCCCAAGGGTGATGACCACGGCACAATCCCTTCTCCTCTAATCTCCTCTTGAGATTTTGAGTGCGCACGCGTGCGCATACACACACACACAAACACACACACACACACACACACACACGGTGCATTTTCAAGCCACCGGATCCCAGACTTAAACTGTGCAGTTTGCCAGGTGAGATCTACCAGCCCTAACCTCCACACCACCTGTTGGCCCTGGAATTATTTATTTATATATTTATTTAAATTTTATTAATTTATTTGCCTGTTTTTTAATTATTTAATATTATGTATTTTAATTTGACTTGAGAGAGACACAGAGAGAGAGGGAAAGTGAGAAAGCAAAGTGCCAGGTCCAAGACTTGAACCATGGTCAGCCATGTGGGAGTCCAGCACCCTTAACCACCACGCCACCTGCAGGCCCCTTATTTATTTTTAAGAGAGATTTTTCCTATAGGGCGCATGTGCTCACTGGAGAGACAGAAGGAGTCAGAGAGACAGAAAGTGAGGAATCACCCCCCAGCGGGATGGCCATGCTGCAATCCCTTCTCTTCCATTCCCCTCTCAGGATTTTGGGCACGCACGCACACACACACACACACCTGGCATGAATTTCAAGGCGCCAGTCCAGGACTCAAACTGCAGTCGACTACATGGGAGTCCAGTGACAAAACCATTATGCCACCTGCTGGTCCCTAAATTTATTTTTTTATTTGCCAGAGAGTGTGTGTACTCACCTAGGAGAAACTGGGGAGAGGCACAAGAAATCACTCCCTATGGGAAATGGTTATACCACAGTCCCTTCTCTTCTATTTCTTCATCGTGTCCATCCCCTCTGGAGAGTGATGTTTCACTTTCTCTTCCTCTCTCTCTGTCTCTGGAGAGCACATACAACTTATAACAAACTAAAAAAAAAAAAAAAAAAAAGAAAGAAAGAAAGAAAGAAAAGGCACTTTGGGCCAGCAGGTGGCATAGTGGTTAATGCATGGGATCCCACATTGCCAGCCTCACAGTTTTGGTCCTGGACCCAGCAGCTTGAAAAACACACCAGGCATCTGTAGGAATTTTGGGCATGCGCACACACACATCTGGTATGTTTTTCAAGCCACTGAGGCTGGAATTTGAACCATGTTTGTCCATATGAGGTCCAGTCTCCTTCACCAGCAGGCCATGGAGCTAGCTCACTGGAATTACAGTATATCAATATAAAGTTCAAGGACCAGAGTGTGGTGTGGTGGTTAAGATGTGGTGGTTAAGATGCTAGATTCCACATGACAGACTGCACAGTTAGAATCCTGGACCCTGAGGCTTGAAAAACATTCTGGACGCTAGTGTACATGTGCTCAAAATCTTGAGAGGAGAATGGTGGAGAATGGAGGAGAAGGGATTGAGGTGCTCTTGAGGGTGCTTTCTCACTATTCCACTCTCTCTCTCTCTCTTTCTCTCTTTGGTGAGTGCACATGCCCTATGGAAAATATAAAAAGAAAAAATGTAATATTTTAAGTTTTTATTTTATAAAGAATTATTTATTATTATTATTATTATTAGTTTTTATCAGAGAGAGAGAGAGAGAGAGAGAAGGTCAGAAAGCATCCAGGTCCAGGACTTGAACTGTGGTCGGCCATGTGGGAGTCGAGCACCTTAACCACCATGCCACCAGCTGGCTCTCAAATTTAATATTTTTAAATTTTAAAAAGTCTATAAAGGGGTCAACAGGTGCCATGGTGATTGAGGTGCTGGACTCCCACATGTCTGATCACAGTCTGGATCCTGGACCAGACAGCTTGCTTTCTCACTTTCTCTCTCTCTCTCTCTCTCTCTCTCTCTGTATTTCTCTGGTGAATATACATGCTCTATAGCAAATTGAAATAAATAAATACATAAATAAATACACAAATATATTTTTAAATATATTTTTTGTTTACTTATTTTTAAAAATCTATAAAGTCTTTCTTTTTTTTGGAGAGGTTTTTGCTACAGGGCACGTGTGCTCGCCAGAAAGACAGAGACAGAGGGACAGAAAGCAAGAAATCACCCCCCCAGGGGAGATGCCACGCCACAATCCCTTCTCCTCCATTCTCCTCTCAGGATCTTGAGCACGCATGCTCTGTGAGTGTACGCCACTTGGTCTGGGAGGACTACGTGGGAGTTCAGTGACATAGCCATTACGCTAACTGCTAGTCTGTATAAAGTCTATTTTTAAAAATCGGTGATGAGGGGCTGGCAGGTGGCGTGGTGATTAAAGGCGCTGGATTCCCAATGGTCGACCATAGTTGAAGACCTGGACCTGGCAGCTTGCTTTCTCTGTCTCTCTCTCTCTCTCTCTCTCTCTCTCTTACTCTGTCCCTCTCTGGTCAAATTGAAATAAACAAATGAATAAATAAATAAAATTAAATAAAATAATTCTAAAAAAAAAAGGGGGGGGACCAGCAGGTGGCGTAGTGGTTAAGGCGCTGGACACTCTCATGTGGCCGACCACAGTTCTAGTCCCAGAACTGCTGGCTTAGTTTCTCGCTTTCTCTCTCTCTCTCTCTCTCTCTCTAGTCAAATTAAAATAAATGAATGAATAAATAAAGTTTTTAAAAAATTGGCGGTGGGGCCAGCAGTTGGCGTGATTGTTCAGGCTTTGGACTCCAACATAACTGACATGGTTCAAGTCCCGGATCTGGCGGCTTGAAGCTCACACTGGGCATGTGCGTTTGTGTGCCCAAAATCCTGAGAGAAGAATGGAGAAGGGATTATGGTGTGGCCATCCCTCCAGGATTTTTTTTTTTTTTTAGAGAAACTTTTACTACAGGGAGCTTGCGCTCACCAGAGAGACAGAGAGAAACAGAGAGACAGAAAGGGAGAAATCAACCCCAGGGGGAATAGCCACACTGTAATCCCTTCTCCTCCAGTCTTCTCTCAGAATTTTGGGCATGCACGCGCTGGTGTGATTTTTTTTAAGCCACTGAGTCCGGGACTCGAACCACAGTCGACTACATGGAAGTCTAGCAATGTAGCCATTATGCCATATACTGGTGCCTCCCACTGAGATGATTTTTCACTTTCTCTCTCTCTGTCTCTGTCTCTTTGCTGAGTGCACACACCCTAAGGCAAAAATCTCAAAAAAAATTTCTTTTAAAGTAGCCTAAACATGGGGAAAGCAGAAATGATTTCTCTGGTCTTCTAGAACCACTCTGTGCCCATATATGTCTACAGAGACATTTGCCACTTGAATGGCATCTTGTACTGGGTCCCCTACCCATAGGGCTCCCCAGCATGTGGGGACTGGGGCTGGGCCTTCCCATGACAGCAGCCTCAGTAGGCACAGGCCTAGCTGTGGACTCAGGCCAGTCCACAGGCAACTGACTAGAGGTATAGGCCCGCAGCCTGGGCCACAGGGTGCTGGGCTGGCCTTCAGAGTGCTGCCACCAGCACTAGCTCCAGAGCCCTCTTCCAAGTCCAGTCTTCTGGCGTTCTCTGAATCTCTAAGTTGCTAGAGAACTGGTTGATGAGCCCTGTTTGGGCCTAATTCAGCTAGAGCTGGTTTCTGTTGGTTGCAACCAAAATTTTTAGCTGGTACAGGAACCTGCATCATCACAAGCGGCCACATGGACCCAGTCCTGGTCACGACAGAGCAGCTGGTGTGAAACTCTCCCTCTGGCCATCACTGTACTTAGGAAGGTACATCTCTCAGTGCTGCTCAAGAGCTGCAGCCTCTGGGAGAGTCAGCTCCAGGCTGGCCCCATCCCTTTCAGCAGCACCAGCCTGGCATGGTGCCGGGAAGGGGGGTTCAACGCCAATAACAGACTCAGTGCAGCAGGGAGTAGGGCAGCAGGGAAGCCATGGACAGCAGACTGCTCCTGCGGCCCAGGCCAGTGTCTTTAACCACCACGCCACCTGCCAGCCCCTCAACTCTGGTTTTCTTTTTTGTTTGTTTGTTTGCTACAGGGCACATGCACTCACTGGAGAGAGACAGAGAGAAGGAAAGTGAGAAATCAAACCCCAGGCAGGATGGCAACACCACACTTTCTTCTCTATTCTCCTCTTGGAATTTTGGGCACACATGCACATATGCCTGGCATGTTTTACAAGCTGCTGCATCTGGGACTCAAATAGTCAGCCATGAGGGATCCAGTTGCATTAAACACCACACCACCCGCCTGGCCCCATCAGCTCTGGTTTTCCAAGGGTCATATCCACCGTGGGTCAGGGAGCACTCTTGCCTTCTAGAGGATCATAAATGCCCACTTGAATGGGGCTGGGCTCTCCCTACAGCAGCATCTCATGGGTGCTGGCAGAGGGTTCCCTTCCGAAATGGTGGCCCAGTCTTGTCCTCTTCCAAGTATATAAAACTACATATTTGGGACCAGCAGGTGGCCTAGTGGTTAAGGTGCAGGTTTCGCACATGTTTGACCATGGTTTGAGTCCTGGATCCAGTGACTTGAAAATCATTCCCAGGAGCATGTGCATGTGTGCCCAAAATCCTGAGAGTAGAATGGAGGAGAAGGGATTGAGGCATGGCCATCCCCCCGAGGGTGATTTCTCACTTTATCTCTCTCTGTCTCTCTCCCTCTGTCTGTCTCTGGAGAGCACATTCACCCTACGGCAACAAACAAGCAAACTATACATGTTCATCCTTTTAACTGTTTTTTTTTTTTTTTTTTGGAGAGGTTTTTGCTATAGGGTGCGTGCGCTCGCCAGACAGACAGAGAGAGACATAGAGACAGAAAGCGAGAAATCACCCCCCAGGGGGGATGGTCATGCCACAATCCCTTCTCCTCCATTCTCCTCTTGAGATCTTGGGCACGCACGCACACGCGCCCGGCGTGAGTTTAAGCCACCGGGTCCGAGACGCGAACCGCGGTTGACTACGTGGGAGTCCAGCGACATAGCCATTACGCTAACTGCTGGTTCCCTTAACTGTTTTTTATATACATCTTTTATTTGCCAGAGGGCACATGTGCTCCTCGGAGAGCACAAATTGGAGAGAAAGCACCCTCCAGCTGGCGCACGGTCACACCGCAGTCCTTTCTCCGTTTCACCATCCTGTCAGGGTTTCGAGCGCACACACACGTGCCAGGCATGTTTTCCAAGCCATCAAGGCTAGGGTCTGAAGCACAGTCAGCCATGCAGTATCCAGCTCCCTTAGCCTCAAGGCTGCAGGTCTCCTGTTTTTTCATTCTCACCACCCTCATGGGTGTGAAGTGATATCTTGTGGTTTGGATTCACATTTCTCTGGTGGCTAATGATTTTGAGCATCTTTCCGTGTGATAATGGCCCTCATCTATCTTCTTTGGAGAAATGTCTATTTTTTTCCTTTAAACTTTGCCTGAGGGCTAGTGAGCTTGCTGGAAAGAAAGAGAGAGAGAGAGAGCACTCCCCATGGGGAATGGCAATGCTGCAATTTCTTCTCCTTTCTTTTGGGATTTTGGGCACACATGCACATGCACCAAGGAGTATTTTTCAAACTGCAGGTCCAGGATTCAAACCACATGGTTAGTCATTTGTGATCCAGCTACCTTACCACGAAGCCCTGGGCTGACCCTGAAGAAATGTCTATTTACCAGGCTTGGCTTCTGAAGCAGCAGCCTGGGTCAGGCAGAAGTCCCTGTGCTCATTCTCCAGGCTGTACAGTGGCCACAGTGGACACCTTCAACCTACTGTAGTCAAGGAAATACCAGCTGTCCTAGCACTCAAAGGCCCTGTCACACGGAATATACCAGGAAAGGGATAAAAGACCATCAACCCTCATGCAAGAAGAATCGTACTTTCTAGCATTAGCAATGCCTCAAGCCATGCTTTGGAATTCTACTCCTAATCTAAATTCTGTGAATTTATCCAAAATAGAGTATAAATCTTATGCACGAAGACTTAGTATTTAGTAGTAGGGCCGGCTTCATGGACTGGTAGTTAAGGCAGCCAGATCTCACTAGATCTCATGGTGTGAGACCCAGACCCAGAAGAGAAACATGCTGGGGGCATGTGTGTCCACGCTGGGTGCATGTGCATGTGTGTCCAAAATCCCAACAGAAGAGAGTTGGAGGAGAAGGGAGTGCAGTGTGACTATGTGCCATGCGAGAGAGCTTTTTCCCTCTCTGTCTCTTTTTTTCTTTTTTTTTTTTTTCGAGAGGTTTTTGCTATAGGGCGCGTGCTCTCACCTGAAAGACAGAGAGAGACAGAGAGACAGAAAGCGAGAAATCACCCCCCAGCGGGGATGGCCACGCTGCAATCCCTTCTCCTCCAACTTTCTCTCAGGATTTTGGGCACGCACGCACACGCACCCAGCATGAGTTTAAGCCACCGGGTCTGACACTTGAACCACGGTCGACTACATAGGAGTCCAGTTGACATAGCCATTACGCCAACTGCTGGTCCTGGTTGGAAGAGTAATTTAATAAACAGCCCATTCCATTAGCATTAGTTACATTATATGTCACTTTATCTCTCTCCCTGTACATTTTTCTTTTTTTAGTTTGTTTAGTTTCTTTCTTGTGTTTGCTGGAGAGAGAGAAAGTGAGAAATCACTCCCCCCAGGGGGGATGGTCACACCGCATTCCCTCCTCTTCCACTTGGGATTTGAGCATGCACACACACATGCCCGGCATGTTTTTCAAGCCACTGGGTCTGAAACTCAAACCAGGTTTGTTGGTCATGTGAGATCCAGCTGTCTTAACCTTCGTGCCACCTGCTGGCCCTGAAATGTCCTGTCTTTTTAGTCTCCTTTAATTTAGAGTATTCACTGACTTTCTTTTCTTTTGCCATCGTAAAATAGATGTTTCTGAAGAATTCAGATTGGGATTTTGTAGACTGTTCCACACTCTAGATCCATCTGCTTAGACTCAAATCAAATATTTTTGTCAAGACTCTCCCCATTGTCCAGCCCCACAGCATAGCAGTTGATTCCCATGCACCCCATGTGGCTGACTGCAGTTGGAATCCAAGTTCCAATGGCTCAAAAAATACTCCAGGAGCATGTGCGGGTGAGCCTCAAATCCTGATAGAAAGGAGAAATGGAGAAGGGATTGTGGTGTGACCACACCCTACTGGGAGGTGCATGCTCTCTGCTAAAACAAAACAAAACAAAACAAAACAAAACAACTCTACCCAAGAGCTGTGTGCACTTTCCATCACACTCTATCAAGAGTCTGTCACAGTGCTTGTCCTGTCCTTGATTTGACCACATGGCTAGGTGGCAGCTAGCAGACCCTCCATGGTGAGCCCCATGCCTCTGTATTTGTGAGTACTCACTCTGTGAAGTGAGGGTACCTGCTCTCCATCAGCAGCCTTTGAGGGTGCTGGAAGGTGTTCACAACCTTTCCCACTATCTGGGACTCTTCTCTAAAGAAGAAATAGGTTCAAAGTGCATGGAGCCAAAGCTGGTCTACGAACATCCTTCCGATGATCAGGTATGCAAAACTGCAAGCAGGGGCCCTCATCTTCCTTTCTGTCGTGTTTTGTGTATAGTTTATAAAACAGCTTGTGTGACAATCAATGTGACATATGTCTTATCTATATATTGTATTACATAATATGTTTTTGTGGGAATCTTATGAAATAGAATTTTTCTTTCTTTCTTTCTTTCTTTTTTTTTTTTTTTTTTTGGAGAGGTTTTTGCTATAGGGCGTGTGCGCTCGCCAGACAGAGAGAGAGAGAGACAGAAAGCGAGAAATCACCCCTCAGGGGGGATGGGCCACGCCGCAATCCCTTCTCCTCCATTCTCTTCTCAGGATCTTGGGCACGCACGCGCACGTGCCCGGCGTGAGTTTTAAGCCACCGGGTCCGGGACTCGAACTGCGGTCGACTATGTGGGAGTCCAGCGACATAGCCATTACACTAACTGCTGGTCCCTGAAATAGAATTTGTCAGGATTTTTCTGTCCTTGGGACACAAACTGAAAGTAATCTGAGTTGGTCGAATGAGTGTGGTAGGCGGTCAATTAATTAAAAAGTACGCAATTTTTCTAGATTTGTACAATATTTAAAAAAATTTTTTTTCAATCAATTCATAAACTCAGAAGCTTTTTTAAATTATTTATTTACTTTTATTCATTCATTCATTTTATTTTGATTTGACCAGAGAAAGAGACACAGAGAAAAAGAGAAGGAAAGTGAGAAAGCAAGCCACCAGGTCCAGGACTCGAACCGTGGTCAGCCATGTGGTAGTGTCCAGCGTCTTAACCACCATGCCACCTGCTGGTCCCTGTACAATATTTCTACTGTTTAATGTTTTATTTGTAATTTATATGATGTATCTTTCTAGTAATAACAATGTTTGCCTTTAAATATGATTTTGCAACTTGTTATCTTGTTTTTAAAGAGGGCTTTCTGGGACCAGTGGGTGGTGTGGTGGCTAAGGCAGCTGGATCCTGCATGGCCGGTAGAGTCCCTGACCTGGAGGTTTTAAAAACACATCAGGTGTATGTGCTTGCATGCCCAAAATCTCAGGAAGAGAATGTAACAGAGATGGAACTGCAGCATGGCCACCATCTTCCGGGGGGTGGTGGTGATTTCTCATGTTCCCTCTCTTTGTTTCTGTCTAACAAGTGCACATGCCCTGTAGCAAACTAAAAACTAACTAAATAAATAAAGAGAGCTTTCCAAATCATGTAAGCTTTAGGCTCCTCAGAACTTGGATCTGCCCTGTGAGGTAGCCCACTGTGGAACAAACCAACCCCGGCGCAGACGCAGGGCACAGTTCGCTGGGTAGGGGTGGCATGTTGCTATTGCCACCAGAGCTGCATTTTGGGTAAGAAGAGCACCTGGAAGGTGCTCAAATAGTGGTTATCCCCATGCTGGGGGGGTTGATGCTGCCTGGTGTAGGCGTTGTAGAAAACAGTATGTGTGGAAACAGACTCACCATTTTATCTATATAGCAATTACACTCTGGTATACTGCTAAAAGAAGGGGAAGCAGGGATTACAAACATTCCCAGCAGTTTTATTCATGACAGCACAGAAGGTGGGAACACCTGCATGTCCACTGAAGGCTGAATGAGTAAGCAAACCGTGGCGTATTGGTGTAGTGGAATGTTATCCAACCTTGAAGAGCATGCCACAACGTGGATGAGCCCTGAGAACATGATGCTGAGCAAAACAAGCTGGCCACAAAAAGATAAATGGGGAGACCAGAAGTTGGAGTAATGGCTCTGTCGCTGGACTCCCATGTAGTCGACCGCGGTTTGAGTCCCAGACCCAGTGGCTTAAACTCACGCCGGGCGTGTGTGCTTGCGTGCCCAAGATCCCGAGAGGAGAACGGAGGAGAAGGGATTGTGGCATGGCCACCCCCCCCCAGGGGGTGATTTCTTACTTTCTGTCTCTGTTTCTCTCTGTCTTTCTGGCGAGCACAGGCACCCTATACCAAAAACTGCTCAAAAAAAAAAAAAAAAAAAAAAAAAGACAAATGGAATGATTCTGCTATGAGGTCCCTAGAGTCGTCAAGATCATAGAGATGGAAAGGGGAAAGGTGACTGCCTGGGGGCTTCAGGTGTGGAGACGGGGAGTTAGTGGGGAATGGGGATGCAGGGGGTGCAGGTTCAGTTTCGAACATGAATAGCATGATGGTTGCATGACAATGTGAATGGGCTTAATGCCGCTGAACTGTACACTGAAAAGTTGTCATAGAAGTAAATCTTACGTTGTGGCTATCTTACCATGATATTTTAGTTTTTATAAATGTCTTCTTTTTTTTAGAATTATTTTTATTTAACTTTATTTATTTATTTATTTGTTTATTTATTTATTTATTTATTTTGACCAGAGGGGGACAGAGTGAGAGAGAGAGAGAGAGAGAGAGGGAAAGTAGGAAAGCAAGCCACCAGGTCCAGGACTCAAACTACAACTGACCATGTGGGAGACCAGCGCCCTTATCTACCACACCACCTGCCGGCCCCCTTACCATGATTTTTTTTAATTATTTATTTTAATTTTGTTTATTCATTTATTTATTTTAATTTGACCAGAGAGAGACATAAAGAGAGTTAGAGAGAGAGAAAGTGAGAAAGCAAGCCACCAGGTCAGGGACTCAAACCATGGTTGGCCATGTGGGAGTGTCCAGCACCTTAACCACCACGCCACTTGCTGGTCCCAAATAATTATTTTATTTATTCATTCATTCATTTTATTTTGACCAGAGAAAGGCAGAGGAAAAGAGAAAGTGAGAAAGCAAGCCACCGGGCCCAGATCTTGAACCATGGTCGGTCATGTGGGAATGTCCAGCTCCTTAACCACCATGCCACCTGCTGGTCTACCATGATATTTTTAAAACCGAGGACAAATGGACCAGCAGATGGCATAATGGTTATATTGCTGACTCCCATGTAGTCGACTGACTGTAGTTCAAGTCCTGGATCCAGAAGCTTAAAACTCATGCTGTGCATGGGGGAATGGCAGGTGGCGTGGTGGTTGAGGATGCTAGACTCCCACATGGTGGTCCGCAGTTCGAGTCCCAGACCTGGCAGCTTGCTTTCTCACTTCTCTCTCTCTCTCTCTCTCTCTCTCTCATTTTCGCACTCTTTGGTCAAATTAAGATAGATAAATAAATAAAGTTAAATAGAATAATTATTTTTTAAAAACCCAAAAACCCATACTGCGGTGTGTGTGCATGTGTGCCCAAAATCCCAAGAGGAGATGGAAGAGAAGGGATTGTGGTGTGGCCATCTCCTCTAAGGGGTGATGTCTCACTTTCTGTCTATCTCTGCCTCTCTGGAGAGCACAGGGACCCTTTAGCAAAAAAAGTCTCTAAAAACAAACAACAACAAAACACTGAGGAAAGAGACCAGCAGATGGTATAATAGTTACATCTCTGGACTCGCACATAGTTGATCATGGTTTGAGTCCCAGACCCAGTAACTTGAAACTCAAGCTGGGCATGTGTGTGTGAGTGCCGAAAATCCCAAAAGGAGAAATGGAGAAAAGATTGTGGCATGGCCATTGCCCCTGAGAGATTATTTCTGTCTCTCTGTCGCTCTGGCAATACATGCACCCTATAGCAAAAATCTCTCTTAAAGAAAAAAATAAGGACAGAGCATGGTGGTGATGAGCACAGGATCCAGAGTCTGGTGGAAATGGGTACCAACTCTGTTTCTTGGTTGCTGTGTGACCTTGAACGAGTCACTTACCCTTGTGGAGAGTGTCTCCTAAGATAGTTCCAGTGCCTGAAAGGGCTGCTGTTTAAATAGACAATAGCCTCTATGATGACAGCATTTTCTGGCACTCTGCATTCACTAACTTAAGCCTCATTTCCGTTTTTTGGTCACTGTGCCTCTTCCTGGCAGGAAAACGCCCCACCTTGTGAGCTTGTGTGGGAGGTGAGTATGAAAATACCCACTACTGAAGGCCGAGGGCGTCAGCCAAGAGGTAGAGCTGGACGCAGCAGGGGCCCTCTCTGCCCGATGGCACCTCAGCACCTGTGGGTGTGCCACCTGCCATCAGTTGTGCCAGCTTCCAGAAGGCCAAAAATGGATCCTGCCTGGTTTTCCTCCTGCTTCTGCCCTAATCTGACACAGTTCTGCCTTCAGCCTCTAAGTGCAAGATGTTCACTGCAGAGCCGTGCAGCAATCACCCTGCCACTCCCTTTTCTGCTGAGCCAGCTGATCTAGGTGCAGCAGGCATGCCAGGCTCTTCCCAATCCCTCCCTCACAAGCCTCCAGGGGCGGGCATTGGCCAGTTCAAAAATATTCATCTGCCTGGATTCCTGTAGCCAGGGGTGGGGCCACTGGGCGGGGCTCCTGGGCTGCTTTGAAACAGGACAGACTGCAGCTGCTCCCTGCTCCCTCTGCAACGATTTCCCTTCTTTCTTTCCCTAGTCTTCTGTCCTGTCGGTCACTGGCTGACCATGAACCCGAACCTGCGGGATGCTAGCAGCCCTCAGACCCACAAGGGATTTGGGCAGTAAAGAGGGGGTACCTGCTGTGGCAATTTTGTGCCCTGTGGCTCTCTTCTGTAGAAAGACATTCAGAACTATTTGGTAATATATTTACAATGGATATTTTACTTATTAAAGCTGTAATTTAAGAAACCTATGTCTTGGGGCCAGCAGATAGAGTGGTGGTTAAGTTGCTGGACTTCCATATGGCCCACCATGGTTTGAGTTCCAGAGCTGGCTTGAAAATCATGCCAGGCGTGTGTATGTGTGCATGCCCAAGATCCTGGAAAAAGAATGCAGAAGGGATTGTGGCATGGCTATCCTGTCTGGAGAGTGATTTCTCACTTTCCTTCTCATTGTCTGTCTCCGGTGAGTGCATGCACCCTAAGGCAAGGCAAAAACCTCTAAAACAAAAGAAAAGAAACCTATTTCTTTCCAGGGCTTTAAGTTTAACTTAGAAATTGCCTTCTTTTTGTTTTCCTTTTTAATTTTTTTAGCAAGCACGTGTACTCTCTGGAGGAGACAGAGAGAGAAGGAAGATGAGAATTCACTTTCCATAGGGGACAGTCATGATGCAATCCCTTCTCCTCCATCTCTTTTGAGATCCTGGGCACAGATGCACATGCACCAGTACGTTTTTCAAGTCGCTGCCTCTGGGACTCTAACAGTATAGTGGGCCAAGCTACCCTACAAATCATATTATTCTCTTTCTCTCTCTCTTTCTTTTTAAAAATTTACCAGAGAGGGACCAGCAGTTAGCGTAATGGCTATGTCGTTGGACTCCCATGTGGTCGACTGCTGTTCGTATCCCGGACCTGGTGGCTTGAGACTCACGCCGGATGCATGTGTGTGCGTGCCCAAGATCCCGAGAGGAGAATGGAGGAGAAGGGATTGCAGCGTGGCCATCCCCCCTGGGGAGTGATTTCTCGCTTTCTGTCTCTCTGTCTCTCTCTGTCTGTCTGGCGAGTGCACACGCCCTGTAGCGAAAACCTCTCAAAAAAAAAAAAAAATTTACCAGAGACTACATGCACTTGACGGAGAGAGACAGAAAGAGAGGGAAAGTGAAAAGGAATACCCATGGGGAATGGTCATGCTGCAACCCCTTCTCTTCCGTCTCGTCCTCTTTTGGGGATTTTAGGCACACACACTCAAGTCACTAGGTGTGAGACTGTTGGCCATGTGGGATCCAGCCACCTTAATCACTATGCCACAGGGTGGCTCCATATTATCCTCTTTAAAACCAAGCAATTGGGGGCTGGCAGGTGGTGTGGTGGTTAAAGGTGCTGGACTCCCACATGGCTGACCATGGTTTGAGTTCCGGACAGGGCAGCTTGCTTTCTCATTTGCCCTCTCTCTCACTCTCTCTCTGTCTCTGTGTCTTTCAAGTCAAATTGAAATAAATTTTTAAATGTACATAAAGTTGAATAAAAATAATTCTTTTTTTAAAAGATTGATAAATTGGGACCAGCAGGTAGCATGATGGTTAAGGCACTGGACACTCCCACATGGCTAACCATGGTTCGAGTCCCGGACCTGGTGGCTTGCTTTCTCACTTTCCCAACCTCTCTCTCTCTTTCTTTATCTCTCTCTGATCAAATTAAAAATAAACAAATGAACAAATAAAATTAAATAGATAATTATTTTTTAAAAAAGTAAAATATAGTAATTTGGGGGCCAGTAGGTAGCATGGTGGTTGAAGCACATGGACTCCCACATGGCCGACTGCAGTTTGAATCCCGGACCCAACAGCCTGAGGGTTCATGTGTGTGTGTGCCCAAGATCCCAAAAGGAGAATGAAGGAGAGGGGATTGCAGTGTGTCTGTTCTCCCAAAGGGTGATTTCTCTCTCTCTGTCTCTCTTTGGCAAGTGCATGCATCCTGTGGCAAAAAACTTTTAAAAAAGAGCAATTTTAAATTCTTTTAACACATCTTGAAACATTTCACACTGCATTTGTCAATGTAATACATTTGATTTCCTTTATTTATTTATAATTTTTTTTTTTGGAGAGATTTTTGCTATAGGGCATGTGAGCTTGCCAGAGAGAGAGAGACAGAGACAGAAAGTGAGAAATCACCCCCCAGGGTGTATGGCCATGCTATAATCCACTCTCCTCTATTCTTCTGGGATCTTGGGCACACACGCACATAGGCCCAGTGTGAATTTCAAGCCACCAGGTTCAGGACTCAAACCACATAACCACTATGCCATCTGCTGGTCCCTGTTACTAGTTTTTAATTTTGCTACAGGACACACATGCTCCCCAGGGAGGGAAAGTGACAAAGCAAGCTGCCAGGTCTGGGACTTAAACTGTGCTCAGCCATATGGGGGGGTCCAACGCCTAAACAACCATACCATCTACCGGTCCCCATTTGATTTCCTTTTAAAATACTTTGTTGTCTGGCCCAGCCTACAGCCTAAGGGTCAAGGGGGCTGGATCCTACAGGCTGAATATGGTTTGAATCCCAGCCCTGAGCGGCTGGAAAAACCAGCAGATGGATTACAGTATGAAGACCCTGTTAGGGCTGTCAGTCTCTCTGTCTCTCTTTCTCATGGAAAGAAGAAAGAAATAAGCTTTAATACATAAATAATAAGATGGAATTATAGGCTATTACTCTAGTAAGCCAGATTCTCTAGAGCACTATAGTCCTTCACACCTGACTGAGGTATATGTCTGCCACACTCTGGTCCAGTATTAGTTGGGGTGCTATTGCCACCCCTGAGTAACTGTCATAGAAGGTGTGTATTCTCAGGGCCTGCACAGCCTGTTTCCTTCCACTCATCTGGCCCTGGGTGGAGTATGCAGCTCTTTTTGCTTCTTCCTCTTTTTTTAATAATTAATTAATTAATTAATATTTTTTAATTATTTCTTTTCCTCTGAGAAAGAGAAAGAGAGAGGTAGCATCCCTAACAGAGTCTTGATACTATGATCCACCCCCAGCCAATCCCCCAGGTCACAGGCACATGTTGCCTGGATATGTGCCTGGAGTACTCAAAGGGATCTCCAGACATGAACCCGGAACCTTCCAGTGTGGGTCGACCTGGTAGAATGCCATGTTTTACTGCTGTACCACAGTCCAGCCCTTGCTTTTTCCTCTCAAGACAGCTGGCGACACATGGAGCAGCTTGATACCGTGTACTTATCGACAGTTTTGTACTTGAGGGAACTTCATTTCCGTTGGCGTCTTTCCTGTCTCTGGCCATCTCTGCACAGGACAGGTGTTCTGAATTCTCTCCTGTCCCTCCGGGACCCACACGACTTTCAGAGGCAGTGGTTCAATGTTTAATGGAATTTCGGTGGTTCTAGTTATTCCACATGGCTGTCCTGATTTCTTTTTCTTTCTTTTTTTTTTTTTTTTTTTGAGAGGTTTTTTCTATAGGGCGCGTGCGCTCGCCAGAAAGACAGAGACAGAGAGATAGAAAGCGAGAAATCACCCCCCAGGGGAGATGGCCATGCTGCAATCCCTTCTCCTCCATTCTCCTCTCTGGATCTTGGGTACGCATGCACACGCACCCTGCGTGAGTTTAAGCCATCGGGTCCTGGACTCGAACCATGGTCGACTACATGGGAGTCCAGCGACACAGCCATTATGCTAACTTCTGGTCCCAGCCTCTGAATTATTTTTGATATAACACAAGCAAATTCCTGCCTAAGCCACTATTGATGGAATTTCTACCACTTGCCTCTTACCACGTTCTAAAGTGGTATGTGGGTTACTGCAGCTTATGGCCAAGAACCTGAGTCATCCGTGGCATGACACGTCAAGAGCCTCAAAGCTGATGAGTCCATGCTGGGGTTTCCAAACCAGAGGCCTTTGGGGCCTTGTCTGGTGACTTCAGGGATGGGGGCAGAGGTCTCTCAGGTAAGCTCACTGGGAGAGGAAGGTGGCTAGAGGGTGTGGTAGATGGGAGAGGATCCAGGTAGCCAGAAGACCCCATAGGAAGAGAAGATATTGATAGTAGGCAGAGAGGAAGACATGACAGTAAAGACTGGCCACTGCTGCAGGTCACAAGGGACCTAAGATGGACGCTGGACAGGAGAGAGGATGGGATCTGGGGAGAAGGAAGTGAAGTGCCGATGGGTGGGTGGTGGGGGTGGGACTGGAGCTGGCGCAACCACACTTTATCATGGGATGTCTTTATCCCCAGAGTGACATTCAACAGGCTGGAGCCCTGCAGGAGCCAGAGAGGGGATCTGGGTGGTATGGATGATCTAATTCACAAGCCCCAGGAGGAGACCTGCTTCACTCCAGGTCCGGGTTTTTGTTAGCACTTTCTTTTAAAAATTAATTAATTATTTTTTCTTTTATTATTATTTTTTATTTCATTTTCTTCCATACATTCAATCACATTATTATTTGTCTTACAAAATGGATATTTAAACAGGTGTTGTTTGCACTTTCATTCCCTCATGTGAGGTTGTTAGCATTATACATACGTTCACTCAATCATTCATTCACCAAACTCTTAGTTCTGCTGTCATCAGTGTGAGGGATCACATATACACAGATGAACCTGATGTTGACACACCAGGCAGGGTCACTCTGGGACAGCTGAGGAAGCTTCCTAGAAAGGACCACAGAGGTGGCTTTGCCTAGATGGCACTGGCTGCATGGCAAAGCAGGAACCTTAAGAGACTAGCAGGGCACGGGGCTGGGGAGGGGGAACTGGAAAATAAGTTAGGACCCAATTGTGCACAGGAGGCTTATATTCCATACTGTGTGGGTTGCCCTGTGGCCTAGAACTAGAGGGAGCTGGATCCCATATAGCCAACCATGCGGTTTGAATCCATACTGTGGTGACAGGAGCCTACTCCCATGCTGAGCACAGGAATCACAGTCAGGCAATTCTGAAATGCCGTTCTGGAAGCACCAGGAAGAGTGGGCTAAGTAACCACTTAGGAAACTGCTATGAAAATCCAGGCACTGCTGTGGGGCAGGCCTCAGGTGAAAAGAGGGCCTGGGATGGGGAGAGAACGAGAAGGGAGAAGAGCAGCAGGAGAGTGAACTGAGGGGAGAGGAGAGGCCTGAGATGGAGAGGAGACCTGGGGAAGTGCCTGGGGTGAGGGGGAGAAGAGGAGGGGAGAGAAAGTATGGAAGGGGAATAAACTGAGAGAGAAGGGAAGGGGAGGGGAGGGGTAAGGGCAAGAGCAGGGAGAAGAGGCCTGAGATAGAGGGGAGGCTGAAAATGGTGAGCAGAAGAAGAGGAAGCCTAGAAGCAGAGAGAGGCAGAGGTTGTGCTGCCTGCAGGTTTCATCTCTGGGGAGATAGCCAATGGCAGAGAGAATCCATCTGGGTTCTGGAGTGAGCGCAGATGGAGAGCTTAGTTTAGAATCACCTAAGAATCTGAGCCATGGAATGGAGGTCAATCACTGAGGGTGAGCGAGAGAACAAGATCCAGTTGTGACTCTGACAGAGAAGTCTGTGGCAGAGGCAAAGGGGAACCAGGAACAGGAGAGGAGTCTGGGCCCCAGAGAAAGGGAAGCCTTCAGAGCAGGTGGTGGTGAGCGTTCCTGTCGTGTAAACCAAGGCCTGCTCAGAAGCAGGGCTGGCAAGTGGGGAGGGTTTGATGGTCTAGGTGGGAGCAGTTCCCACTGGGCCTAAAGAGTAATGGTCCCAGGGACCAGGAGTTAGTGTAATGGCTATGTCGCTGGACTCCCACATAGTCGACCGCGGTTCGTGTCCCGGACCCGGTGGCTTGAAACTCACGCAGTGTGCATGCGTGCCCAAACTCCCGAGAGAAGAATGGAGGAGAAGGGATTGTGGTATGGCCATCCCCCCTGGGGGTGATTTCTCGCTTTCTGTCTCTCTGTCTGTCTCTGTCTGTCTGGCGAGCACACAAGCCCTATAGCAAAAACCTCTCAAAAAAAAAAAAAAAAAAAGAGTAATGGTCCCAGCTAGGGCCAGACAAGAGGCACACAGGAAACACAAGCACAAAGTGATGTCTTCCAAAGCAGTCTCTTTTTATTGTTTTGATTGCCCTGATTTTTTCCCCTGCCACCTTCTAATTTGCTCCCAGACATTTCTGAAATCAAGCATTTGTTGACAAGAGGTCATAGAAAAAAAAACACAGTTGAGCTTCAGTGTCTCATTGACTGGTCTGGAGGGCCTCTGGGTAGTCACACCACAGTCGCACTGTGGAAGTCTGCTGGATTTGCCCGTGGCCCGATGCCTCCAAACCAAGCATGGGCAGCCCACATGCCTGGGAGTGTGTCTGACAGGTAGGAGTCAGTTTGACAGCTGGCACTAGTAAAGGATTCCTGGCAACACTGGCTCCCCCTTAACAAACAGCCTGTGGACATCTGTTCACGAGTGTGCACACTCTATGCCTACATGGAGGAAATGAAAAGACTCGGGACCCTGTGTGACAGGACCCAGACGGTCACAGAGACAATCTTATCTTTCACTGACTTGTGCCTTTTTTTCTCAGGAGAGGTTCCGGTTCAGGATGGAGATAAATTGAGGGAAGTTATGCCTGATGACCTTGGGTAATTTTTTTTTTTTTTTTAATCAGGACAATAAAGACAAGTAGCTTCTTCAAGGTCACAAAGAATGAATGTGGAGTGAGCAGAAGAGGGTTTACTTCTATGGCTTTGCTAACGTCCACAAGCTAATTACTTTGGGTAGGGAGCTAGACTAGCCTTCCTTTCCACATCTGTCAAGGGAGGCAATTGGGTGGCTGGGAGAACAAAACCGCTCTCTCCACACTGCTTGGGATGTGACTATTAACAAGGACAAGAGGGCTGAGGCTGGTCTTCATCCATCACATGAGTTTCGCATGTGATTCACTGCAACCAAAATCCCTGGTTTTGTAGATGCAGAAACTGAGTTTTAGAGAGGAAATAGTTTGAATTTTGCAACTAAGTGACAGCCCAGGTTATATAAATTGCCTATTGAAGGTTTTCTGAATAGGAGACTAGTCCCAAAGTATTATTGGTGTTTTCCCCTGAAAGATCTCACTATTAAACTGCGGCATGTCTTTCACCCAGAAATGAGAGCACAATTTTGCTCCTGAAGGGTAGAGGGGGTAGGGGAGTGGGGAGAGCAGAGATTTTTTTTTTAATGTTTATTTATTTAATTTATTTGTTACTATCATTTATCATTTTTTAAAAAATTTGACCAGAGGGAGACAGAGAAAGTGAGAAAGCAAGCCGCCAGGTCCAGGACTTGAATCACGGTCAGCCATGTAGAAGTCCAGCGTCCCAACCACCACACCACCTGCCGGCTCCAAGAGCAGAGATTTTTTGATTAAAAGGAGTCACAAACGTGCACAGTGTATCTTCACAGGTAAGCGCAAGGCCAGGCTCCGGTTTCCATGGCTTTCTCCCGCAGAAAATTGAAGCAGAAGATGCAAGATATTTTCGGAAAGTAGGGCAACTTGAAAGTATTTCGTAATCTCTCCGAGGGGGTGACTGCTCAGGCCCGTCTGCGGGTTTCCGAAAAGGGCGATGCCCAAGAGCCTCTTGCCATTCCTGGCCCGCCCAGGCCCGGTGTTGTCCGGTGGGAAGCGGACGCGGGTCGCCGCTCGACCTTGAAGACGCGGCGCGACCTTGAGGCCTGTGCTCGCCTCAGTTGCCCCCTCAGTGCAATGGGGAGATGCGCCTCGCCGTTACAGGATCCGGGCCGCCGTGCTCTGCCTCCGGTCCGCAACCCTCCCTCTCCTGAAAAGCCGCTGAACGCGACCGCCACGCCCGCGCCCAAGCACTTAGCTACTCCGCGCCACCCCACACCGTAGCCACCACGACGGAGCCCGCGGGCGGGAACCGGCCTCCGCATGCCAGGGCGCACGCGCGCCGCCCGTACCGCCTCTGTGTCACTAGCTTTCATCCATAGGTCTGCTGTTCTGTCACTCCAGCCTGGACACGGGCACGATTGGCTAGGAGAGAGGCGCGCGACCCCCTGTGGGCGGGGTCCGAGGTTGATATAAAAATGGTGGTCGGCGGGGCTCGTGCCGCTTTGCAGACGCCGCTGCTCGAGTGTCTCGCCCTCAACCATGGTCAACCCTTGCGTGTTCTTCGACATCACTGTTGACGGCGAGCCCTTGGGCCGCGTCTCCTTCGAGGTCGGGTGGCAGTGGCGCGCCGGGAGGGACTCAGGTGTCGGGTGAGGCAGACGGCCGCGCCCGAGGGCCCGGGAGCGGGCGACCCTCCTGAGGGGCGAGCGCAAGTGGCGGCGCCATTTCCTGACGAGGGGCCATTTTGGGAGGCCGGCGAGGCACTGGGAGGAGGCCGGGGCGGTGGACAAAGGCGGGTGGGGCGGGTCGACCGCGGGGGAGGGGGCCTGCCGCCGGGCACGTGCTCAGGCCTCACTCCCGCCAGTGCCCGCGGTTTGTTGGGCGCCGCCCTAGCCCGACCTCGGTGCCGCAGGGCGTCCGCGTGCGTTTTAACTGCCTCCGACGCTTAGTCTAGTGCATGGGTACAGCCGGGCGGCCACCGCCTAGGGTTCCAATTCAGGACCTGGTGCAAGATGAGCGGTTCCGCGTGAGTGTGGGTCTCTCCCGAGCCCTGGGGGTTGTGTTAAAAACGCAGTCTTACAAGGATGTGATAGATTGCGACCTGAATGCTTTGCCAGTAGACTTAAAATAGAGACATTATTTAGAAACAGGCCCCAAACACCCCTCCCTGTCCCCCACCCCCAAGCGGAAATGCGAGCGCGGGCCTTGCCTTCGCTGGGGCCCAAGGACCGCCTCCCGCTGCAGTGACGGTGCCGGGGGGAGGCGCTCCGGAGCCCTTCCCAATTGTCCGTCAGTGTAATAGGCAAGTCGAGACCGGCCGCATGGCACCCTCCTACCAGGGTGGATTACCCAATGGTTACCTAATTTGTTTGCAGGGTGTGCTGAGTGAGTAAACATCAGTAATTGCGGCAGAATATCTAAACACCTTGGTGTATTTCTTAAACCTTAAATACTAAATGCTCTCTCGTTCCGGTTAACCCGACGTGGATAGTCTTTTTAGCACGGCGTAGTGAAATAAGATTACATAGGGATTTTAACCAGTGGTAGGACCTTTTACCAAAAACAGGTCCCTCCCGCCATGTAGCCTTAGGGTGGGGGGAGGGTTCCCCTGTCTGCTGTGTCACAGTGCGGGCGCATAGTAAGCACCTAAACACTTGCTGGAGAAAACTCATAGTAATCAGTCTTTATCCTGTTTTTAATCTCTAGTCAGAGCTTATAATTGACAAGGGCCCTCATAGAAACGTGGCCTCAGGCTAATGTTGGGCGGCAGGTTAGTCCCAGGTTAGCCAGAAAGCTTATAGGAAATGAGATCCGCCCTCTTGTGGCTTTTTGAGACGAGGTGGAACTGTCAGCTTTATTTTTAGTGAAGATCTGAACAGAAACACAAACTAAAAAAGACAGTATACTCGAGGTAGAAATATTAGAACTAAAAAAACAAGTGCATTACTGTAAGAAATATACAGAAATTAACTGCTGATTTAGCCACATCTCTGGAATAATAGTTAATAAAATTTTTAAAAAAGAATTTTATTTACCTTTATTTTAATTTGACCAAAGAGGGATAGTGAGCAAGAAAGCAAGCTGTCAGACTCAGGTCTGGAACCACAGTCAGCTATGTGGGAGTCCAGGAAAGGCTCAAAGCAGATGCATTAAAAACCAGTCTTTATTTTTTACCCCATTGCTAGATAAGGGACCTAGAAAACAAGATGTGACTGTTCATCTAATCCATAAAGTTATGCTAACAGATAAAAGGTAGTAGCATTTTCATTACCAGTGATTAAAACACTTCTACTGATTGGGCAGCAGTGCTTGCTCTCCTTAGAATTACATCCTTGGCTCCCATCAGAAGTTGGGAGAGGTGATGTATATTTGAGAAGCCATCTGTTCAGAAGTAGGTGTGATGTTGTTCTAAAAGATCTAAATTACTTTAGAAGCTTTACTGTTATAAATCATTACTGGTTCTGGATTGTTGGCATGGCTTTGGTTCTGGAGTTTCTCAACCCAATCCCACAGGACCTTAAGGCTGACTCAGGAGCAGTTTTTACTTGGGATTCAAAGCAATTACTGAAGAAGCATTCTCTTCTTGTTAGGAAATGAATTTGTGATTCAGAAATCCCTAAAGGCATGGGTACTAAGCAACAAAATATGCATGCATGTGTTATTAATTGTCATTTTCTCTTACAGCTGTATGCAGACAAAGTTCCAAAGACAGCAGGTTAGTATCATTTTCTGTGCTTAACAGGGGTGTAGCAGTTGTAATATGTGTGTATTTATTTGTTTGTTTGTTTTTAAACAGAAAACTTTCGTGCTTTGAGCACTGGAGAGAAAGGATTTGGCTATAAGGGTTCCTGCTTTCACAGAATTATTCCAGGGTTTATGTGCCAGGTATGAAATTTAGTGATTTCTATTTGGATTGCTCCTTTAAATTAGGTGATTGAGCTGGAATATTTCAGGTTGCACACATCTGAGCTCTTCTATTTTTATTCCACTTAACCCTGCTACATAGTTTAAATTGGTTCAAGAGTTGGAACTTTGCAGACATGGCATGCTTTCTGGTTATGTTGTCAAAAGTAACAAGTTCCACTGTCATGTTCACAGGGTGGCGACTTCACACGCCATAATGGTACTGGCGGCAAGTCCATCTATGGTGAGAAATTCGAAGATGAAAACTTCATCCTGAAACATACAGGTCCTGGCATTTTGTCCATGGCAAATGCTGGACCCAACACAAACGGTTCTCAGTTTTTCATCTGCACTGCCAAGACTGAGTGGTAAGGGTATATAATAGCATAGCAAATGCAAACAAAGACTAGATGAGGAGTCTTTATTACTAAAACTAGTTACTTGGTTGGCTTTATCCTAATGTTTCATCACTGAGGTGTAGTGAAAGAAGAGTATACATGGCTACAAATGCCTAGGTGGTTCTGAATACAAGATACAGTAATAAAAAAACTGTGTACTTAACTGGGTGGTTGAATTGTGTGCTCCTTTGTAATTAGCATGTGATTGTCTTTAAGAGTTCTAAACATTATAATTCTAAATGTTTGAGAATTTCATTCCTCATTTAAAAAATTGGTTTATAGTAAAACTACTACGTTACTGTTCAGGTAAATAAGGTAATAACCAGTATTTAGTACAGAAAGGCTAAGCGACCATCTGACATCTCTTAGGTGTCTATTGGTTTGTGGGACACTAATCTCATCTTAGTGCAGGCTGCTTGTTTATATCTGGTCACCATTAGTAGTGATTGTTCTTCTGTTTCCAGGTTGGATGGCAAGCATGTGGTCTTTGGCAAGGTGAAAGAGGGCATGAATATCGTGGAAGCCATGGAGCGCTTTGGGTCCAAGAATGGCAAGACCAGCAAGAAAATCACCATTGCTGACTGTGGACAACTCTAATGAATTTGACTTGTTTTCTCTTAACCACCAGACCATTCCTTCTGTAGCTCAGGAGAGCACTCCTCCACCCCATCTGCTCGCTATGTCCTATAACCTGTGCTCTCACTGCAGTTCTTTGGGTTCCATATTTTCCTTATTCCCCTCCAAATCTAGCTGAATTGCAAAGTTAAGTTTATGATTATGAAATAAAAACTAAGTAACATTTGTCTGTCCTTGTTTGGGTTGGGGGTGTTGGTCTCATTTTAAGCAATTACATGTTACTTTAAGGAAATGGTCATGTGTTTGCTTAATTCCAGAATACTTTGGTTTTGGCTTCCCTGACATAAGAAATTTCTTTATTAAAGAGTCCCAAGGTATGCTCCAAGTGGCATAGTGAAAATATAGACAGGGCAGAAAAAACAAGGACCGAGAAGTCTTAAGAAATTGTAGTTTAGAGGGACCAGCAGGTGACCTGGGGATTAAGGCACATATGCTCCCCTCTGGGCAGCCAGCTACAGTTTGAGTCCTGGACCTGGTGACTTGCTTTCTCACTTTCCCCCCTCTGTCTCTGGTCTAATAAAAAAAATTACTAAGAACGTTAAAAAATAATTTAGGGGAAATGCTAGATTTAGGGACTAGTGTTTCTCCATTGAGGTTCACTGTGTAGGTGAATGCGTACAAATCTTTTTTTAGATGATTGATTATTAATTTTGGGACGAACAGTAGTTGTAATGGCTTATGTCACTGGGCTCCTGTGTAGTTGACCTCAGTTCAAGTCCCAGGCCTGTGTATGCCCAAGATCCTCAGGAGAAGGGATTCCTGTGTTTGTGTGTGGCCATCCCCCCTGGGGGGTGATTTACTTTCTGTGCCTTACTGGCAAACAGCCCTATAGCAAAAACCTCTCAAAAAAGTTGACCAGAGCAAGAAAGAAAGCAACAAATCACCCCCAGGGGGATGGCCACACTGCAATCCCTTCTCCATTCTCAGGATCTTGGGCGCACACGGGTCCACAATGCAAACCGTGTGGGAGTCCAGCAATATAGCCATTACGCTAACTGCTGGTCCCAGTACATAGAGCTTTTAGTTATGTGCAAAGTTCTTAATGTAGTTGAATCTAGGAAGAAAAGGCACTGAAGTTGGTGGAATTGAAAGGCCAGGTGCCTGTTACTTTCCAGAGAAAAGCAGTGGATGACTTGCCATGTCCCTCAAAGTATATCTGGCCTGACCTTGTGTGAGTCCTATCTAGTCAAGACAAGACTTACGGCCTTGTCTCCTGTCTATAATCAAGAAGTTGTTTCTGTACAATTAAGCATAAGGGCTGGGCTCTAGTGCTATGGTACAGGGGTAGTACAAGTGTCCAGTGAGGCAAAGCTATTTGGTGACTGGGTCCAGATCCCTAGGTCAGCCCTAAAACTGGTGTGGGCACTCAAGATGTTGCTGGATTGTTGGCTGTGTAGAGGGCTTGACAAGGAGCACCCTCACTTTCATGTGAACTTTTAACTGCATGCTGTTAAAGATCGATGAATTCAAAAGACAGCCCTTCCACACATGTACATTAAAATCTATACTACCTGAGCTGACCAGTTACCTGGGTCTACATCCTGAAGTGACAGTGCCCTTGACTGCTTTGTAATTGTTAGGCTGCCTGACTGCTACCCTCTGAGTCAACTACTAGTAGACTTCCTAACAGCCTTTTTAAAAAATTATTTTTTTGCTATAGGGCGTGTGCTCTCGCCAGACAGAGACAGAGAGCGAGCGAAAAATCACCCCCCAGGGGGAATGGCCACGCCTCAATCCCTTCTCCGTTCTGCTGGGATCTTGGGCACGCACGCACATGCGCCCAGTGTGTTTTAAGCCACGTGTCCAGGACGCGAACCGCGGTCGACTACATGGGAGTCCAGCGACAGCCATTACGCTAACTGCTGGCCCCCCTAACAGCCTTTTTTTTTTTTTTGGAGAGGTTTTCGCTATAGAGTGCATGCTCTCGGCAGACAGAGACATAGAGACAGAAAGCGAGAAATCACCCCCCCGGGGGGATGGTCACACCGCAATCCCTTCTCCATTCTCCTCTCGGGATCTTGGGCACGCACGCACACGCGCCCGGCGTGAGTTTTAAGCCACCAGGTCCAGGTCGCGAACCACAGTTGACTACGTGGGAGTCCAGCAACATAGCCATTATGCTAACTGCTGGTTCCCTATTCATTTATTTTTTAATTTGACCAGAGAGAGACAGACAGTGAGAGTGAGAGAGAGAGGAAGTGAGAAAGCACGCCATCAGATTCAGGACTCGAACCCTGGTCAGCCATGTGGGAGTGTCCAGCACCTTAACCACCATGCCACCTGCTGGTCCTCCTTCCTGTTTTCTTAATAGACTGTGTAACATTTAGTCACTTTTTCTTAGCTATAGGGTGCATGTGCTCACCAGAGAGAGTCAACCCTCCCGTGCACACACACACCAGGGAATGGCCATGCCCCAATTCCTTCTCTAGTCTTGGGATTTGGAACCAAGTACCTGGCCTGTTTCTCAAACCACTAAGTCTGGGACTCAATCTGTGAAGTTGGACTTTTGAAATCCAGTCACCTTTCCCACCACACCACCAGCTGGCTCCAGCCACTTTTTTAAAAAAAAACATGCCAAAGGGTAAAAATGCTCAGAGGGAGAAAGCACCTCCAGTGTGTGTGGTCATGCTGCAGTTTCTCCATTTGTTCATTCTGGTGGGATTTGGGGTTTACACAACTAGCCTGCTTTCAACCCATGGGGCCAGCCAAGATTCAAACCAGGTAGGCAGCCACGTGTGATCTACGTACCTTAACCATTGAGCTATGGCACTGGCCCATCACTTGTTTCTTGAAGTTTTTCATTGATCTGTTAATAACGATTATCATGTTGGCTACTGGAGAAATGACTTGAGAGCCAAAGTAGACCGGTTTGTCCTTTACAGAGCTTTTGGCGGAATGGCAGGCCAGATGCCAAGTTGATTACATGGTGTCAGCATGTGCAGTAAGATTTGACCTAGTCAAAAGGTACCAGGTGGCTTCCCTGAGGGAGAAGGGGTTAAGCAAAAGGGAGGACTTGAGGCAGGTGGTGTGGTGTTAAGGGTGCTGGATGCCCATATGGCTGACCACAGTTCGAGTCCTGGACCTGGTGCCTTGCTTTCTCAATTTCTATTTTTTTTTGTTTTTTAGAGGCTTTTTTGCTATAGGGCATGTGCACTCGCCAGACAGACAGACAGAGAGACAGAAAGCAGGAAATCACCCCCCAGGGGGGATGGCCACACCGCAATCCCTTCTCCTCCATTCTCCTCTTGGGATCTTGGGCACACACGCACATGCGCCTAGCGTGAGTTTTAAGCCACTGGGTCCGGGACGTGAACTGTGGTCTACTACGTGGGAGTCCAGCGACATAGCCATTACGCTCACTGCTGGTCCCTCACTTTCTATTTCTCTCTCTCTCTCACTCTGTCCCTTTCTGGTCAAATTAAATAATGTCAAATAAAATAATTTAAAAAGTTAATCCATCTTTTGCTTAATTCCAGAATACTGTTGGTTGGAGGCTTTTAACATATACTGTAGGAAACCAAGCCCAAATTGAGAGTAGGGATTTGCTTAGCCCATTCTCTTGAGAACCAAGAGGGGACTACAAAATGTAGAAAAATGGAAGTATGAGTATTTTGGTGCAAAAACATTTTGGAGTTCATATGTAATTTTTTTCATAATATGCACTACCTTTTTGGGGTTGTTTTTAGGTTTTTGCCATAGGGCATGCATGCTTGCCAGAAAGAGAAATCACTTACAGGGGATGGCCACACCACAATCCTGTCTCCATTCTCTCAGGATTCTGGGCACATCCACATATGCATGTTTTTCAAGCCACCAGGCCCAGGACTTGAACTGCACAGTTAGCAGTGGGGATCCAGCCACTATAACCACACACTACCAGCTGGCCTAGAATCTTTTTTTCTTTTTTTTAGTTTTTGTTTTAGGGCATATGTACTAGCTAGAGAGAGAGACGAAGAGAGAGAGAAAGGAAAAGTCCTCTCTCTTTAATCCATACAATGAAAGTAATCTGAAGTTAGCCAATTCATTTTTATTCTTTTTTTCAGTCTTTCATATTATTTTATTTTCTCCCTTCAACCATGATAATATGATGCTGCTTCTTGAAATGGTCCCACCATGGGCCCTCTGGTCATCCAGCTCAAGTTGCCCCCTTGCCTGGCTTTATCTTCACTATATTGTGTGGTCACTTCTTTGAACCTCATTCTAGACTTTAACTTTTCCATGGCTTCCATAATTTTGTCGTGTTTTTCACATAGAATGTGTCAGACCTTTATTGCATTGCCACCACCTTTGGGACCCTGAGCCTTCTGGTCAGCACTATCACTCCTAAATGCTGCTCTCCCTTTATCCCCTTTTCCAGAAGCACTTTTTTCCTTTGGGCAGCATCTTCAAGACTTGTCGATGAACATTCTTCATTTTTAAAAATAATTATTTATTTTATATATTTATTCATTCTTTTTTTTTTAAATTTGACCAGAGAGAGACAGAGGGTGAGAGAGAGAGGAAGTAAGAAAGCAAGCCACCAGATTCAGGACTTGAACCCTGGTTGGCCATGTGGGAGTGTCCAGTGCCTTAACCACCACGCCACTCACTGGTCCCAAACATTCTTCATTTTTTATTCTTTTTTTTTTAAGAATTATTTTATTTAACTTTATTTTTAAATTATTATTATTTTCCAGCTTGATCAGAGAAAGACAGAAAGCAAGAGAGAGAAAGTGAGAAGCAAGCCACCAGGTCCGGGACTTGAACCACGGTCGGCCATGTGGGAGTCCAGTGCTTTTAACCACCACACCGCTTGCCGGCCCCATTTTTTATTCTTTAAAAAATTACCAGAGGGCATTTGGCTGGAGAGACAGAAAGAGGGAGAGAGAAAGTACCTCCCAATGGAGCATGATCACACTGTAATCCCTTCTCTGTTTCCTCCATCCTGTTGGGATTTGGGGCACACACATGTGCTCAGCATGTTTTTCAAGCAACTAGGGCTGAGACTTGAATAGTGCAGTCAACCATGTGGAATCTGTCTCTTTTTTCCTTTCTTTTTTTGAGAGGTTTTTGCTCACCAGAAAGACAGAGTGACAGAAAGTGACGAATCACCCCCCAGGGGGGATGGCCACACCACAATCCCTTCTCCTCCATTCTCCTCTCTGGATCTTAGGCACGCACACACACGCACCCAGCGTGAGTTTAAACCACTGGGTCCGGGACTTGAACTGCAGTTGACTACATGGGAGCCCAGCGACATAGCCATTACGCCAACTGCTGATCCTGGAATCTGACTCTCTTAAACACTAGTCTATGGGCCTGGCCCCAAGTCCACTTTGTGAGTATGTGTGTATTCTGTTTTTTTTTTTTTTTTTTTCCTTGCTATAGGGCGCATGCGCTCGCCAGACAGACAGAGACAGACAGAGAGACAGAAAGCGAGAAATCACCCCCCAGGGAGGATGGCCACGCCGCAATCCCTTCTCCTCCATTCTCCTCTTGGGATCTTGGGCACGCATGCACACGCGCCCGGCGTGAGTTTTTTAAGCCACCGGGTCTGGGATGCGAACCGCAGTGGACTACATGGGAGTCAAGCGACATAGCCATTGTGCTAACTGCTGGTCCCATGTATTCTGTTTTTCTATTACTGCTGTGGCTACTATAAAAGACCTCAGGGGTCCTGCCATGCCTGGCAGAGCACTTTTTTTATTTTATAGAATGGGAAGCTCCCTGATTCATGTCACTAATAGCAGCCAATTAGGTCTTTAAATTTGTTGACATTTTGCTTTTTAGCAGCTAGAAATGGAGTCTGAAACCCCTACTCCCACTGAGACAAAATGGCAGGAGACCCTCACTGGGCCCTTTTATTCTGCTTTGTCCTGGGAAGTCTTCACTTATCCTCCCTACCTACTTACCTCCTTCCTGTAGGGTTTAATTTCAACTATATGTCTCCTTTCTGGACCTTCCAATTGTTTTTCAAATCTAGCTGCTCTTTTATTAATGGCGATTTGTTATCTTGTGTGGTCTGTGAGTTTTCCATTTGGTGTGTCCTGGCAAATAGAAACATCTCTGGGACCTAGTTTGCCTCCTGTAGGCCTTGTGCTTCTGGGCCAGTTTTTGTATTCACTGATCTGCTTGGGAGGGGCCATGAACCTCACACCACTAAACAATGTGAAGTCAGAACTGCTTTTTTGCATCTGTGATGCTGAGCAGATGGAAACTTTCAAGAACACAGTCTTTTCTAGCCCCTGGCCAGAGTCAAGGCCAGCCCCCTTTCCTCAGTAGGCCTCAAGTCCTGGTCAGCTCCCCACACTCAGTCCTTCATTAGGCAATTCTGCCCAGTTCCCTCAAAACCCTCAGGGTATGGTTCCTGTGTACCCCCTCTGAGGCTTTCCTTTGCTTACTCCAGCAATAATTTTATGACCAATTTTACTCAGTATGTCTAGTGCATGGAGAAGGGGACTTGGCACAGCACCATAGTGTCTGGCATCAATGGGAAGAAGACTGAGCAGCGAGGTGCAAAGGCAGTCAGCCACCTGTGGAAGGATGAATCAACCACCTTGTAATGAAGGATTGATGACCTTGGAGTAGGATAGATAGGACCAATGACATTGTAGAAAGGCAGGTAGGGACCAGCCAGGTGGCGTGGTGATTAAGGTGCTGGACACTCCCACATGGCCAACCACAGTTCGAGTCCGGGACCTATGGCTTTCTCTCTCTCTCTCTCTTTCTCTCTCTCTCTGTTTCTCTCTGGTCAAATTAAAAAATAAGTGAATTAATAAATAAAACTATATATATATATATATATACATATATATATATATATATATATATATATATATATATATTTTTTTTTTTTTTTTTTTTTTTTTTAAAGGCAGGTAAATGTGGATTTCTGGACTGGGCTAGAGAAACAATAAGTTTTATTTTCCTCTCTTCACATCAAAGGATGGGTGATGGTATCAGAAGGCAAGAACTGGCTGGGATCATCCCAGGGACAACTTACTTGAGAATTCTAACAGGCCTTTAAATCTGTGGATTCCCAACTGCCCTCTAGCAGCAGCCGACTGAGATTACGTCGCACGGGCCAGGCCCTCTCAAAGCCTGCCCTTCTGGTCGTAGTGCTCCCTGGTTGGGAAGGTGGTTCTAAGGGCATGGCCTCCCACCAGCTCTTGCTCTTCTGTGCAACGCCCTTGTCTCTCGGCTGCGTGGTGGCAGCCAGGCAGCAGCAGCGTCTGTGCCCCCAATCACTCCTAGCAATGGCACATGACAGACTTCAGACTACAGATCCTGTTGGAAGTGGACAGGAAGCCACCCCCACTGACCTGATAACAGAGGACCCAGGAGAAGGAGCAGTTTCAATATGTGTCCCCAGCTGTGGACAAGGCCTCACCTTCCTGGAACAGGCTGGCACTGGCATGTACTGGCACCCAGAGGACACACTTTCAGAGCATCCTGGCAGTGGTGGGCAGAACGGGCTGGAACGCAGAGATGGGGAGGAGGGCCCATGAGAGCCTGGGCAGTGAGCAGGGGAGGAGAGGAAGGCTCTGTGGGACCTGAAGGGAGGGTGGTCTGAACTGAGCTCAGGTCAGGATGTGTGCTCGCCAAGAGTGAGCAAGGTACAGATGTGCTCCAGGAGAGCACTGAAACTGGGCTCTTGTGACACTTCCAGATGTGTGTGTTATACCCAGTTGGGGAGGAAGACAGGAGGGAAGTCGGTGGAGGGAGGACGAGTGGACCCAGGATTGAACATGTGTTTGGGTATATGGGGGGAGGGGGAACAAGCCTCTGGCCATGGTGAAGACTAAGTAGGGCTATTGCTGGAGTCTGTGGAAAAATCCACATCTGCATTTATCCACAGGGAGGCTGTGGGGTTTGTAAGATTTGGGGCAACTTCCAAGTGTGCTGGTTCCCCATCACCATCCTAGGACTGAGGACCCTGTGGGGCCAGGCTGAGATGGCTAAGCAGGTCTGCACATGGGAAGCTGACTCGGTCAGGGTCAGCTGAACACTCACACAGTCTTCTTCCAGCTCTGGCCCCATGCTAAGTGGGGAGCCAGGAGGCAGGTGTGTATCTTGTACATTCTTACCATGCGTGAACTCTTTGCAAATGCCAGGTCAGTGGGCACAACACAATCTAAGCTCAAAAGGCCACCTGGCCCATGGGGGATGCTAGAATAAGGGTTTTCCAGTGGCACTTTCTCTATGTGGGATCAAGTAGCCCAGGATGTTGCCACGGTGCATCCGGGACTCTTCCTACCCACAGAGCCTGGGACCAGGGCCAGACTGATCTGACTTCAAATTCCAGCTGGGCTATCACTGGGGCCACGTGGACAGTGGTACACTTGGGCTAACCAACACCTCTGAATCTTAATTCTTCCTCTGTAAAATAAGGCTGGTATTTATCCTTAGATTTATTCAGAGGATTAAATGAGGTAAATCCATAGGCAAGTCTGTAGGTTTTTATTTTATTTTTTAGAGGTTTTTGTCTTAGGGTGTGTGTGCTTGCCAGAGAGAGACAGATACAGTCAGAGGGAAAGTGAAAAATCACTCCCTACGGGGGATGGCCACGCCACAATCCCTTCTTCATTCTCTTCCTGGGATTTTGGGCACACATGTAAATGTACCCGGCATGAATTTAAAGTCACCGGTTCCAGGACTCAAACCATGGTCGGCATGTGGGAATTCAGCAACATAACTGCCACACCATCTGATGGTCCCCTTTTTTTTTGAAGAGAGAGATTTTTGCTATAGGGCACCTATGCTCTCCAGAGAGACAGGAGACAGAGACAGAAAGTGAGAAATCACCCCCCGGGGAGGATGGCCACAACACAATCCCTTCTCCTCCATTCTCCTCTCAGGATCGTGGGCATACACGCATACGTGCCAGGGTGAGTTTTAAGCCTCCAGGTCTGGGACCCGAACGGTAGTTGGCCATGTAGAAGTACAGCGATGTAACCGTTACACCATCCTTGCTGGTCCTTTTTTAGAAATTTTTTTGTTTGCTTTTTAAAGAATTATTTGTTATTTATTTATTTAGTTATTTATTTATTTTAAATTTGACCAGAGAGAGAAAGGGAAAGTGAGAAAGCAAACTTCCCGATCTGGGACTCAAATCGTAGTTGCCCATGTGGCGAGTCTGGCATCTCAACCACCATGCCACTTGCTGGCCCTTTGTTTGTTTTTTTGAGAGTTTTTTTTTTGTTTTGTTTTGTTTTTTTTTTTGCTATAGGGCGCGTGCACTTGCCAGAAAGACAGAGAGCCAGAAAGCGAGAAGTTGCCCCCCGGGGAGGTTGGCCACGCCACTATCCCTTCTCCTCCATACTCCTCTTGGGATCTTGGGCATGCACACACATGTGTCTGGCGTGAGTTTAAGCCACCGGGTCTGGGAGACTTGAACCACAGTTGACCACCTGGGAGTCCAGCGACATAGCCATTACGCCAACTGCTGGTCCTTTGCTGGCCCTTTTAGATTAAAAAAAAAATTATTTATTAGCATTTATTTATTTATTTATTTGTGGTGATTTTTGGGCCGCTGGGTCTGGAACTTGAACCGAGTGGGATGGCCATGCCACAATCCCTTTTTCTCCGTTTTCCTCTGGGGATTTTTGGCATGTACGCACAAGCACCCAATGTGAGTTTAAAGCCACCGAGTCTGGGACTTGAACTGCAGTCAACTATGTGGGAGTCCAGTGACATAACCAATATGCCATCTGCTGGTCCTGTCCCTAGAGGTTTTTTTTAAGCAAATGTTTAATGACATTTCCTCCATCCGAACTGCACCCACCAGATTCTCAGCTTTTCCTCTTCTGATATGTGACCCTGTGATGTTGGCCTTTGACAGGCAAAGGCTTCATGTTCTCAGTTTCACTAATTTTCCTTATCCATTTCAAAGGTTTATGACATATGGAATAACTTAGTTTTCTAGGTACATTGAACTTTGGGTGCTTGCAAACTGAACAGAGCTAATTGCTAGCCATTCCTATTGATAAAACTTATTTCCCTTTACTAGTTGACTATTATCAGCAACTGGTATGCTCTGTGATGGCTTCATGAAACCATGTTCTGTGACGCATTTCCAATTGGGGATGAGGCAAAGACCCTGATGCGTCTCTCTGGAATGTCACAGGTCTACTTCTCAACACTAAGGGGGTTCAGACATTACCTTATCAGCACAATTCCCAAGTCCAACCTAGGTACTTTCTACAGAAGTCTTCTTTTTTGGAGAGATTGTTACTATAGGGCTCACTGGAGAGACAGAGAGAAACAGAATGTGAGAAATCACCCCCTAGGGGGAATAACCACACTGCAATCCCGTCTCCTCCATTCTCCTCTTAGGATTCTGAGCACTCACACACACGTACCCAGTGTTGAGTTTTAAGCTGCCAGGTCCAGGACTCAAACTGTGGTCAACTACATGGGAGTCCAGCAATGTAACCACTATACCATCTCTTGTCCCTCTGCAGTAGTCTAAGTATCTGGCCTGGGACTGCCAGTTTTCACATTCTGTATTTTGAGTTTAATCAGCTCATGTCCCCATTGAGAGCCTTGTAACAAAGGCTCTGAGACATGGCTGTCTGAGAAATAAAAGGTGTTACAGTGGGTCTTAGAACTCTCTGAGCACCAGACAGTGTTAAGTGTCTTACGTGAGTTTTCTCATTCAGAGATCATGGCAGCAGGCACTATTATCTCCATTTTTAGGAATAAATGGAAATTTATTTCAAGCCAGAGGCTCACAGAGATGAAGCCACACACACAGGGGACAGCCAACAGATTTGAACTCAAATGTATTGGCCTCCAGAACTTTGTCACCTTGAAAAGACTCAAAAAAAGGGCTGGCTGGGAACCAGCAGTTAGCGTAATGGCTATGTCGCTGGACTCCCACGTAGTCGACCGCGGTTCGCGTCTTGGACCCGGTGGCTTACAACTCACGCCGGGCGCGTGTGCGTGCGTGCCCAAGATCCTGAGAGGAGAATGGAGGAGAAGGGATTGCAGCGTGACCATCCCCCCTGGGGGGTGATTTCTCGCTTTCTGTCTCTATGTCTCTCTCTGTCTGGCGAGCGTACGTGCCCTATAGCAAAAAACCTCTCCAAAAAAAAAAAAAAAAAAAAGGGCTGGCTAATAGTGTGGTGATTAAGGTAACTGGATCTCTCTTTTTTTTTTTTTTTTTTTTTTTTTTTTTGAGAGGTTTTTGCTATAGGGCGCGTGCGCTCTCCAGACAGACAGAGAGAGACAGAGAGACAGAAAGCAAGAAATCACCCCCCAGAGAGGATGGTCATGCTGCAATCCCTTCTTCTCCATTCTCCTCTCAGGATCTTGGGCACGCATGCATAAGCCCCCGGCGTGAGTTTTAAGCCACCGGGTCCGGGACGTGAACCACGGTTGACTACATGGGAGTCCAGTGACATAGACATTATGCTAACTGCTGGTTCGCGGTAACTGGATCTCTATAGCCTACTATGGTTCGAGTCTTGGACCCTGTGGTTTGCTTTCTCTTTCATTCTCTTTTCTCTAGTCAAATTAAAATAAATAAATACAAATCTTTTTTTTTTTTTTTTTTTTTTTTTTTTTGAGAGGTTTTTACTGTAGGGCATGTGTGTTTGCCAGAGAGACATAGAGAGACAGAGAGACAGAAAGTGAGAAATCACCCCCTGGGGGGATGGCCAGGCCGCAATCCCTTCTCATCCGTTCTCTTCTCGGGATCTTGGGCATGCATGCACACGTCTGGTGTGAGTTTAAGCCACCGGGTCCAGGACTCGAACTGCAGTCAACTACATGGGAGACCAGCGGCATAGCCATTATGCCAACTGCTGGTCCCCAAAAATAATTCTTATAAAAAAGAAAAAATACACTGGGGAGGGGGGAAGCATGTGGTGTGATGGTTAAAGTACTGAACTACCACATGGCTGACCTGGTTGACCGTGGTTCAAGTCCTGAACTTGAACCTTGGTGGCTTGCAAATCACGCCAGGCACGTGTATGTGTGTGTGCCCAAAATCCTGAGAATAGAGGTGAAGGACTGCAGTGTGGCAAGCCCTCTCCCCTGGGGGGGGGATTTTTTTTTTTTTTTTTTTCTTGGAGAGGTTTTTGTTATAGGGCACATGCTCTCACCAGAAAGACAGAGAAAGTGAGAAATCACCTCAGGGGCGGGGTGGGGGCATGGCCACATCGCAATCCCTTCTCCTTCAGTTTTCTCTTGGGATCTTGGGCACGCATGTACACACGCCCAGAGTGAGTTTAGGCTACCGGGTCCAGGACTCTAACTGTGGTCGACTACGTGGGAGTCCAGCGACATAATTATGCCATCTACTGGTACCCCCCCTCCCGGGGGGTGTGATTGTGATTTCTCACTTTCTCTCTCTTTGTATCTCTCTGTCTCTCTTCTCTCTGGTGAGAGCATGTGCACATGACCGAAAATAATAATAATAATAATACACTGGGGCATGTGCACCCAAAAGAAGGAATAATGGTGTGACCATGCCCTATGGGGTGGTGCTTTCTCACTTTTCCTGTCTCTCCACTGAGCTCATGTACCCTTTAGCAAATAAAAGACAACTCAGGAAGCCCAGCTCTTTCCTGCTTGCTATTTGTGACAAGCTCCTCCTGGGCCCAAAGCCTGCCCACCCTGTATGTTTCCCTCTTTGTTTTTCAGTGCTGCTGAAACAAATCACCACACACATGGTGGCCTGAAACAAGTCCCTGTGGGTCAGAAGTCTGCATAGCAGATTATGGGTGCAGCATCTCAGTGGGCCCAAATCAAGGTGGAGGCAGATGCTGAGGTTTTCACCTGTGCCTCAGGGCTGTCGCTGGATTCACTCCTTCTCACACGGCCGCTCTATTTCAAGCTGGCAATGGCACCACGAGCCCTCCTTTGAAGGCGACTTCTGCTTCCTCTTCTGCTTTGAGGGGTTCCTGTGATCACATTGAGCCCACCCAGGTAACCCGGGATAGTATCCCTGTTAAAAGACTTGATTACTGAGATCGCTGAGCGCTCATTTCGGCAGCGCTCCTTGAATCGGAGGTGTGCAGGAGGCAGCAACCAGGCCGGTGCCGGAACCATGTTTCGAAACCAGTATGACAATGATGTCACTGTTTGGAGTCGCTCTCAGGCCAGGATTCATCAGACTGAATGTGCTATGGAAGCTGTTAAACAGAGTTCGGCCACAGTTGGTCTGAAATCAAAGACCCATGTAGTGTTGGTTGCACTGAAGATGGCACAGTCAGAGCCTGCAGCGGATCAGGAACAAATTCTCCATGTGACAACCATATTGGTATCTCGATTGCCGGGCTTACTGCGGATGCTAGACTGTTAGGTAATTTTATACACCAAGACTGTTTGGATTCCAGATTTGTTTTTGATAGACCACTTCCTGTGTCTCGGCTTGTGTCTCTAATTGGAAGCAAAACCCAGATACCAACATGACGATATGGCCGGGGACCGTACGGTGTTGGGCTGCTCACTGCTGGTTATGATGATATGGGTCCTCACATTTTCCAAGCCTGTCCACCTCCTGTTTTGACTGCAGCACTGTGTCCACTGGAGCCCGTTCCCAGTCAGCTCGTACTTACTTGGAGAGACGTATGTCTGAGTTTATGGACTGTAATTTGAATGAACTGGTTAAACATGGTCTGCGTGCCTTAAGAGAGACTCTCCCCTGCAGAGCAGGACCTAACTACAAAGAATGTTTCCATTGGAATTGTTGCTAAAAACTTGGAGTTTACAATCTATGCTGACGATGATGTGTCTCCGTTCCTGGAGGGCCTTGAAAAAGAACCACAGAGAAAGGCCCAGTCTGCCCAGCCTGAGATGAACCTGTAGAAAAGGCTGGTAAACTGATGGAACATTAAGTGATCAACCTGTCTATATGTGTATTATCAAACATTTAAGAAAGCAGGAACACATGGTTACAGTGATGATGATAGTAATCTATACTTTGAACCAAAAGATACAGAGTGCTAGAGTAGTGCGTTGTAGGAATCAGTTGAGATGTGGGTTTTTTCTAAGCAGCCTCACCATGGAGATACAATGGAGAGCATTTTTCTTCGAAAGGTTCTATATAATAATTTTCTAGAAAGTATAGCTATCTGTACTAATGTTTTTATACAAAGAAAATAGTGTCTTTGTAATTTTAAAGACTACTGTGAAATAAAAATGTTTCACCTCTGGTTAAAAAAAAAAAAAAGCATTGATTACTTTCCTAAGGCCCCTTTTACTGGTACTGTAACATGGTGGCACCCATATAAGAGGCAGGGAAGGTCATGGGGCCAAAAGTCATGGCCCACCATTTCCTCTGGTAATCGCTCTAAGTTACAACCCTCAAGGGGACATCTTCTTCCTTCCCAAATGTCTCCCAGTGTTCAGCCCCACTCCCACCTCAGGTGGCCAATCATATATAGAAGCGAGACTGAGTCTCACTTGTATTTGCACTTTAAGAAATGCTAATTAGCTGATAGAAGGTGGAAAAGTGTTATTACTGGGGATGGCGTGGTCTTACACATTTCATTTACCCCACTTGTGTCTCCCTGATGAAACAAAAAACTGAAAAATACACTAATGGATAGCCCAGGGCCTGGGGTTTCCCAGACTCACTAAATCTTTAGGCAGGATAGGAGAAGAGAGATTACTATCAATCTGAGAAATCAAGCTGCCAGGGTCAGGACTAGAACCATGGTCAGCTATATGGGAGTCCAGTGCCTTTAACCATCATGCCACCAGCTGGCCCCACCCTGTAGCAAATTTTAAAGAAGTAATACTAATAAACAAAAGTAAATAAATTATATATATATATATATATATATATATATATATATATATATAAATTTTTTTTTTTTTTGAGAGGTTTTTGCTATAGGGCACATGCACTCACCAGAAAGACAGAGACAGAGAGATAGAAAGTGAGAAATCGCCCCCAGGGGAGATGGCCATGCCACAATCCCTTCTCCTCCATTCTCCTCTTGGGATCTTGGGCACGCATGCACATGAGCCCAGCGTGAGTTTAAGCCACTAGGTCCGGGACTCGAACCACGGTCGGCTACATGGGAGTTCAGTGACATAGCCATTACGCTAACTACTGGTTCCAGTAAATAATTCTTTATTAAAAAATCTTGCTTAAAATCAGATTGCTGGGGCTGGCAGGTGGCGTGGTGGTTAGGGGTGCTGGGGGCCCACATGGGTGAGTGTGGTTTGAGTCCTGGACCTGGAGACTTAACTTTCTCACGTTCCCTCTCTCTCTCTGCCACTCTGTCCCTCTCTGGTCAAATTAAAATAAATAAAGCTAAATAAAATAATTCTTAAAAAAAATCAGGTACAAGCAGTTGGTGTAATGGCTAAACTCACGCTAGGCGCACGAGTGTGTGTGCCCAAAATCCCGAGAGGAGAATGGAGAAGGGTTTGCGTGACCATCCCCCCTGGGGGGGTGTGATTTCTCGCTTTCTATCTCTCTGTCTCTCTGGCGAGCGCACACACACCCTATAGCGAAAACCTCTCCAAAAAAAAAAAAAAAAAAAAAAAGAAAGCAAGCAAGCAGCCAAGTACAGGACTCAAACCAAGGTTGACCATATGGGAGTCCAGTAACCTTAACTATTACGCCACCTGCCAGCCCCACATGTCCAAATCTTGACAGGAAGACAGAATAGAGAATGAAAGAATTGTGGCATGATCATGAGGGTGTTTTTTGTCTGGCAAGTACATGTGCTCTTTGGCAATTAAAAAATTAAGGGAACCAGCAGTTAGCGTAATGGCTGTCGCTGGACTCCCACGTAGTTGACCGCGGTTCACATCCCGGACCCGGTAGCTTAAAACTCACGCTGGGTGCGTGTGTGTGCGTGCCCAAGATCCCGAGAGGAGAATGGAGGAGAAGGGATTGCAGCGTGACCATCCCCCCTGGGGGGTGATTTCTCGCTTTCTGTCTCTATGTCTCTCTCTGTCTGTCTGGCGAGCGCACGCGCCCTATAGCAAAAACCTCTAAATAAATAAATAAATAAATAAATAAATAAAATAAAGAGGGAGTGCTGGCAGGTGGCGTGGTGGTTGAGGCGTTGTACTCCCACATGGCTGACTGTGGTTTGAGTCCTGGACCCAGCGACTTGCTTCCTCTTTCCCTATGTCTTTCTCTCTGATCAAATTAAAATAATAATGGATAAAATTAAATAAATATTTTAAAAATATAATAAAGAGGAGAAAAGGTGTCTTTTTTTCAGTTTGGTAGAGGACAGGGCCAGCAGGTGACATAATGGTTAAGGTGCTGGACTTCCACATGGCTGACCATGGTTTGAGTCCTGGACCTGGTAGCTTGAAAATCATGCTGTGTGTCCTCCTGAAATCCCGAGAGGTGACTGGAGAAGGGATTGTGGTATTACCGTGCCCCTGGGGGCAGAGAGTGATTTTTCACTTTCCTTCTGTCTCTCTCTGGCATGTGCACACACCCTATATCAAAAACCTAAAAAACAGGGCTGGCAGGTGATGTGGTAGTTAAGGTGCTGGACTGCCTCATGGCCAACCATGGTTTGAGTCCCGGACCTAGTGTCTTGCTTTCTCACTATCATCTCTCTCTCTCTGGTCAAGTTAAAAAAATAATAAATAAAATTAAATAAATCTTTTCTTTTTTGAGATTTTTCCTATCATGCCAGAGAGACAGAGACAGAAAGTGAGAAATCATCCCCCAGGGGGATGGCCAGGCCACAAACCCTTCTTCATTCTCCTCTTGGGATCTTAGGCACGCACGCATATGCTGGACCTGAGTTTTAAGCTGTTGGGTCCAGGACTCGAACAGTGGTTAACCATGTGGAATCCATTGACATAACCATTATGCCATCTGCTAGCCCCTGAACAAATCTTAAAAAGAAACCCCACCCAACTCCCACCCCCCCCCCTTTCTTTTTGTTTTTGCTAGAGAGCATATGTGCTCTCCTGAGAGAGAAGCACTTCCTGTGAGGCATGGTCACGCCATGATTCCTTTTTATTTTTTGGAGATTTTGGTTATAGGGTGTGTGCATTCATCAGAAGACATATAGAGAGACAAAATGAAAAATCACTCACCATGGAGAATGGCCACTCTGTAATCCCTTCTCCATTTTCCTCTTGGGATTTTGGGCAAGCATGCATGAATTTCAAGTCATTGAGTCACAGACTTGAACTATGGTAGGCCATGTGGAAGTCCAGCGCCTTAACCACTATGCCACCTGCTGGTTATGCCTTCTCCATTCTTCTTTTGGGATTTTGGGCAAACATGCACATATGCCTGCCATGTTTTCCTTTTTTTTTTTTTTTTGCCATAGGTTATGTGTGCTTACCAGTGAGAGACAGAGACAGTGAGAGGGAAAGTGAGAAATTACCCCCCGGAAGTATGGCCACACAGCAATCCCTTCTCTTCCTTGGATTTTGAGCATGCACATACATGTGCTCAAAGTGATATTCAAAGTGGCAGGTCAGGGACTCAAATCGTGACTGGCCAGGTGCAAGTCGCTTTAACCGTGCCATCTACTGGCCTAAAAAAGGTGTCTTTTAGAGACACATATAAAGACAGCATCAATGAAGTGACAAGATGGCTGGCACATGCTTTAAAATGACTCGGTGAGAGGATGAGTACACATGGAACAAACTACCTGTAATTGTGGGAGCCAGGCTGGGCACACAGGCTAATTGTTCTACTCTCCATTAGAAAATAAAATTACAAACCTAGGAACACTGTAGTCAAGCAACTATCCCACCAGGTCAGCCCTGCTGCTGAATGGTTAAGGAACCTAGATACCGCCTGGTCAATCAGTTTGAGTACTGGCCTGAGTGGCTTGAAAAACACACTGGATGTGCATGCATACCCAAAATCCTGAGAAGATTAAGAAATGGAGAATGGATTGCTGCATCAGCATTCCCCACTGGAGAGTGCCTTCTCCCTCTCCCCCTGGGAAGCATATACACACTCTCTGGCAACTAAAACAAAACTACACTACCAAAATGAAAGTTTTTTTTTTTTTTTTTTTTTAAATTCATTCATTCATTTATTTTAATTTGACCAGAGCGAGACAGAGAGAGAGGGAGAGAAAGTGGGAAAGCAAGCCACCAGGTCCAGGACTCGAACCGTGGTTGGCCATGTGGGACTGTCCAGCACCTTAACCACCATGCCACCCGCTGGTCCCAATGAAAGTTGTTTTTTAAATAGTTATTTAATTTTATTCATTTATTTAACGTGACGAGAGAGAGAGAGGGAAAGTGAGAAAGCAAGCCACCAGGTCTGGGATTTGAACCATAGTCGGTCATGTGGGAGTGTCTAGCACCTTAACCACCATGCCATTTACTGGTACCCCAGAATAAAAGATATTTGAAGCAATCACCTAGAAAGCTTTAGTAAAAAATGTCCATATTCGGAGACCAGAAGGTGGCGTGGTGGTTAAGGCTCTCTGGACACTCTGTGGTCAACCACGGTTGAAGTCCCCCACCTGGTGGGCTTCCATTCTCACTTTCTCTCTTTCTATCTCTCTCTGGTCAAATTAAAATAAACGAATGACAAAATAAAATAAAAAATAATTATTTTTTTAAAATGTCCATATTCAAGTGATTCAGGCAAAAGATGATCTGCTGTTTTTGTCTTTTCTATTACTACTTTTGTTTCTGAAAGTTATTAAACCCTCACAAGGGGACAACTGAGGACCCCATAATATAGGAACTTTGAATTTTGTACCCAGGGAATTCAGATTTTGAGTTTTCTAAGCAAATATTATTTTAGAATTCCTGCAAATAGATACAGAAGGATGACAAGATATTGCAGGCTGGCAACTTCTAATGGAATTTCAAATCTGGGCATTCGTGGTGGCTGAAGACATTAGGGAAAAGGCTGATAGAGAACGTTGTAATGGATGGAACAGACTGGCATCAGTCCTGACATTATATGCTGAGACAGGAATTATGTGCCCCTAATGTGATTGAATAGGAAGTATATAACATTACCTATGAATTAATTCTGTGAAAAAGAACAAAACAGGATCGAAAAAAATTCCCTTAGATCTCCCCAACAATTTATAGAAAATGCAGGAGACAAGAGAAAATTTAAATACTACTAGAATGAATTCAGTAAAACCCATACCAAGGGACAATTCTATGGGACAAACCCAGTTTCTTCAATAAATAAGTTGCCTTAAAAAAAATCTATTTAAAAGGAACAGATATTGGGACCAGCAGATGGCATAGTGGTTGTCACTAGACTCCCACAGTTGACTGTGGTTTGAGTCTTGAACCCAGCGGCTTAAAACTCACACCGGGCACATATGTGTGAAATCCCGAGAGGGGAAGGAATGGAGAAGGGACTGGGGTGTGGCTATTCCCCCTCCCCCGCCCCTCCCGGCGGGGTGATTTCTCACTTTGTCTCTCTGGTGAACACACGTGCCCTAGAGCAAAAATCTCTTAAAAAAAAAAAAAAAGGAAAAAAGGAAACTGAGATATCGATAAAATGTAAGATACAGATCTTGTCTGCATCCTGATTCAAATAAACTGATTGAAAAAAAATGGGGAAATTGGAATACTGATTGATTTTTGTTGTTGTTGTTGCTACAGGATATATGTATTTGACAGAGAAAATGATGAGAAATCACCCCCAGAGGAAATGGCCAAGTTACAATCTCTTCTCCAGTCTCCTCTTGGGATTTTGAGTATGCATGCATATGTCTGGCATATTCTTCAAGCTGCCAGGTTTGGGATTTGAACCACAGAGTTGGCTATGTGGGATCCAATCCCTTAACTATCATACCATCTGTTGGCCCAATACTGACTGATCTATGTTAAAAAATGTTTTAACTGTCAGTATTATTAAGACATGGTACTGTGCAAAATGCTCTATCTTTAGAGACATCCTTGAGTATCCATCTGAAGTACACAGACATGAAAATATTATGCTTGTTAACAGATTTAAACCGGAGAGGTATGGGGAGACGGGTAAGGATACAGGTAAACAAGACTGACTCGGGACAGCAGCTGAAGATGGAGAACGGTTACATGGGGCTTCATTATACTATGCTCTTTATTTTTTGTGTATTTATTAGAATTTCCATAATAAAATGTTTTAAAATGAGTTTTCTTTTGATAATATTACTACTATAAAACATTAAGTATCTTCTTCTTTAATGATAACTTCCAGGCAGAAAAATAGAATTTTCTGATGGGCTATTAACTAGTACATTAACTTAAATCTTCTAAGTTGCTTAGAAACTAACAAAGAAAAATAATTTTAAAAGATTGTATTAATTACTGAATGTTACTATATCAATAAAAGACCACTCAATATAGGAACTTAAAGTATCCGGGTACGTGTCAGCCAGATTGAAGTATGAATCTCAGTGCTGTCACTTTCTGTCTACTAGCTGCATGTTTTTTTTGCCAAATCCTTTTATTTCTGTGAGTCAGAGGCTCCACATCTGTAATGTGCAGGTAACAGAATGTCTTGATCATAAAGGATTCAGCACAGGACCTAGCACATGGGAAGCGCTCAATAAAGAGTCAAACAACTTCAGCCATCCCTGTATATGCTCTGTTTTCTAGCATCTCTGAACTTGGCATGTGGTTCACAACGGATGGCACACCATGGCTGGCACTGGTAGTTTTTCTTTTGTGGTAATATGTACCAAGTCGTCAGAAGTCATGACGTATTCTTCTAGGCAAAAATGTAACAAGACTTTTCCGATGACCCAATAAAATAACGGTGCTACTAGAAGCAAATGGTGCCTACAATTCACTCTATCACCCTGTCAGTTGAGGGAGAGCTACACTTCTCCTTTTAGTTCTGTTATTATTTTGAATAACCAATTTGGGATTTAACACATGTCAAATATGTCTGAGCGAAATATTTTCAGCATGTTATAAACAGAACAGTTTTGAGACAAATCAATTTTTGTAAAAAATGGTTTATCAATTCCATTTTTGTATAAAACACATGGGAGGAACCTAGCCAATCAACACACAACTGTCACCACATGAAAAGGTACTTTTATCAAACTTCGAGTCTAAGAACATACAAATGTTTCTTTTTATCATGTCTACGAGTAATTGTCTATGCTTTTTCATTTAACTGGTTTTTAAAATTCCACATATCCCCATTATTTCTTCTGTTACAGTACAATGTTGGGGAGGAAGAGGGTTGGTTACAACAGTCTTCTAAGCCGTTTTCTGCTGTCCCTTCTTTCCAATCAGAGATTTGTGGATGTGAGGGATCACACCTAAAATGAATGAAAAAAAGTTACTAATGAAAGCTTTTTGTCACACTTCAGTGCCTTGAGTAAAAAGAATAATTATGAAGAAATGAAAAATTTATGGTAAATCCCCCTGCTTTGTAAGAGAGAAAATGCTATATGGTACATGTGCTCGTCAGAGACAGAGAGATAGAAAGCGAGAAACCACCCCCCCGGGGGATGGCCACGCCGCAATCCCTTCTCTTCTATGCTCCTCTCGGGATCATGGGCCAGCAATCACGCACACATGACAGGGTTGAGTTTTAAACCACTGGGTCCAGGACTTAAATCGCAGACAACTACGTGTGAGTCCAGCAACAACCATTATGTCATCTGCTGGTCCCATGTTAAGTCCCTTTTAACATTCTGATCCTGTTAAAGTATCTACACCAAGTGCCCCTCTAAAGCTATAAAATTCTGTGGTTTTCTATGCCTTCTCAGAAGAATCATCATGGGTTTCATGAATTCTCCAAGGGTGATCCAAAAAAGACAGAACTACCAGCTCACGTCTCACCATCACTGAACTGACTCATCTTGACTAGTCCTGTCCTTTCAAGTTAAATCAAGCTAAGCAACTTTATTTGTTTTAAGAATTACTTATTTTAAATTCCATTTGTTACTATTTTTTTTTTAAATTTGACCAGAGAGAGAAAGAGAAAGGGAAGTGAGAAAGCAAGCCACCAGGTCCAGGACTTGAACCACAGTTGGCCATGTGGGAATCCAGCAACTTTAATAACCACACCACCTGCTGGCCCCCAATCAACTTTTCAAGCTCATTTTTCTAACATGTTTAAAGAAAATATTGTAGCAACAAAACCCTAGCATTTGATAGAAGTGGATGTATAGAAGATTTACTGCGGAGAGAAGCAAGCCAGGCTATGAAAGAGAGACATGGTATGTCCTCACTTAATATATATCAACTGTCCATATTCTATGGCAGAAATTCAAAAGATTAGAGGATATAGAAGTGTGGAAAATGGTTATAGATACTGGGGATAGCATGGGAGATGGGGGAGAATGAGAGGAAAGAAATCAAGGAGAAAAACAGAGCCAAGACATTTAAGGGACACAGAAACAGAGGACCATCTGTTTATGATAATGTGTGTGATATTTTCAATGGATTGGTGTGAAGTGTATTTGTGTTAGTTAATTCATTTTACAAGCTGTAGTGATATACAGTGATAGAATGTATAAAATAATAAAAATAAAAATTTAAAAAGGGAGATATAAACATCAAGCTGCATCATAAATGAAGTTTAGATAAATAAGAACATTATCTATGGCTATAAGGAGAATTATTTATTCAGATCATGAATAAAAGCCTACGGAATGAAAGTTCACATGCTTTTCTGGTGGATCACTCAAACGCACTGGCCCATTAATTAGAATGATGCATTAGTTAGAAAGACCAATAGCAATCTTGGTGTAAGTAATAATACATACCACCCCCAGCTATGGTCGCTTTGATGAGAGAATCCAATTCCTCATCACCACGGATTGCGAGCTGTAAGTGCCGTGGAGTGATGCGCTTCACTTTGAGATCCTTGGAAGCGTTACCTGCCAGCTCCAGTACCTACAAAGCACACACGAGAGAACTCTTCAGATGAGGGATGAAGTGTCAGGAGTGAGGAGACTCCCAATTATAGCTAAACTGTCACTCTAGAGACCCCAGAAACACTCGGAGAGAAGTCACCTTAAATCTGAGCTGTGTCCTGACATGTTCAGGGACCAAGGTGACAGAAGCTCTGTTCTAAACTCCATCTTCCAGACCCCCAAAACACTCAGACAGTTGCAGAAACCTTCTCTAAGCAATTAGCCAAAACTGAATTCACCAACAAGTGACTAAAATTCAAAGAAGAGAGACTGCAGAGTGAGCAGCAGGGAGGACGGAGCTGCAGAGAGAGCGGAGAGTGGCCCCTCCCACATGCCTCTGTTCACTCTCAGTTGAACCCTGCAGCTCAGCCCAGGTGCACCAATTCCTTAGAAACTGTGAGGCCTTTGTAATATCCAGTTCCAAAGTTAAAAGTGCCAGCGGCTTGCAAGCATCAGGGAAACGGATCTGCAGAGAGATTGCGGGTCGCCTCCTCCCACACACCTCTGAATGCTCAGAATTAACTCCAGGAAATTAGGGGAAAAAACGTATAATCCATCACTTGACCAGAAACCACCACAGAGGCATGAGAAATATGAAAAACCAAGAAAATGTCTCTTCTCCAAGGGAAATGAACAGCCCTTCATCATCCATAGACAGTATAATGACTTGTGGAAATGTCTGATAAAGAATTCAGAATATCGGGACCAGCAGTTGGCGTAATGGCTATCGCTGAACTCCCATGTAGTCAACCATGGCACAAGTCTTGGACCCAGTGGCTTAAACTCATGCCGGATGCATGTGTGCCCAAGATCCCAAGAGGAGAATGGAGGAGAAGGGATTGCGGCGTGGCCACCCCGCCTGGGGGATGATTTCTCGCTTTCTGTCTCTGTCAAGCACACATGCCCTATAGCAAAAAAACCTCTAATAAATAAATAAAAAAGAATTCAGAATATTCATAGTGACAAAACTAAACGAGATGCAAGAGATGAAACATGATGAACTCTGGAAGGTGCAAGAGAAAAGAGATGATTTCCAGGAGGTGAGGAAGTTCTTCCAAGATCTGAAAGAAGAAATGCACACCATAAAAAAGAATCGAATGGAGCTGATAGAGATGAAGGCTATAATACAGGAAATCAAAAGCTCCTTAGAAAGCATTAAAAGTAGATAGACTAAACCATGCAGAAGATCAAAACTTGGATGTTGAAGTGCCCTCTGACTTAGAAAAAAATCACCAAAGACTGAGAAAATAACTCCCCCCAAATGAGAATAATATATGATAAATACTAGATACCATTAAGCGCCCAAACATCCAGATAATTGGTATCCCAGAAGGTGAAGAAGCTAGTAAGGGCATTGATAAATCTATTAAATGAAATCCTGGAAGAAAACTTTCCAAACCTAGAGAGGCATTCAAATATCCAGACCCAAGAAATACAAAGGACCTCTAATAGAATCAATCCAAGAAGATCTTCTCCAAGGCACATCATAGTCAGATTTAGCCAAATCCATAGACAAAGACAGGATATTAAAATTGGCAAGAGAGAACCGTCAGGTTACTTACAAAGGTTATCCCATCAGACTAACGGGAGATCTATCATCAGAAACAATGCAAGGAAGAAATGGGAAAAAATATTCAAAGTGTTAAGTGAAAAACAATTTCACCAAGAAAACTATACCTGGCAAGATTATCCTTCAAATGGGAGGAAAAGATAAAAACATTCTCAGATAAGGGACCAGCAATTGGCTAATAGCTATGACTCTGGACTCCCATGTAGTCAACTGCAGTTTGAGTCCTGGACCTGGTGGCTTAAACTCACACCGGGCACATGTGTGTGCATGCCATAGATCCCGAGAGGAAAATGGAGAAGAAGGGACTGGGGGCGGGGGTGATTTCTCGCTGTCTCTCTGTCTGTCTTTCTAGCGAGTGCACATGCCCTATGGCAAAAACTTCTCAAAAAAAAAAAAAAAAAAAATTTTTTTTTTCAGAAAAACAAAACATGAAAGAATTTACTAGACCAGCCCTTCCAGAAATTCTGAAGGGAGAGCTTTACCAGGAAAACTAAGGACACACAGACAGAAATAAGAGAACAAAAAGCAACCAAGAAATCCACCAACTTAATGGTAGGGACAAAATATTTGTGAGTATTCTTATTTTGTGGCAGAAGGGTTATTTGCATAAATTCAATAATACCTATTGCCTTGAATCAGAAATCGGAAATAATTGTTATTGACAGGGCTTGGACTGGAATGTTGTATCTGATGATACAACCAGAAAACTACAGAACAAAGGTGGATCTGAAGAAAGCCAACAGCAGCTCTTGGAAAGACTGCCTGGCACCATAAACAGTTATGCCCGGCAAAGGGGATTAGAGAAGCCATACCAAAGAATTCATACCATACCAGCCCAGCATTGTAATCAGTAGAGATTGCAAAAGAGCATCCACGACCAGAGGATTACCTTGAGCAAGACTTCTGAAGGAAGAAAGACTGATCTTTGCTAGCAGATGGTATACCACAGAATGAATACTTGGTAGGCAGGACTAAGTTGGGAAGTTTCATGTGTTGAAAACTGTGAAGGGTGTTTGCTTTTCAACAGTTTGATTAGTTGACATGTAAATATTTTCTTTTCTTTTTTTTGAGGGGGTGGGGAGAGGTTTTTGCTATAGGGCGCGTGTCCCCAGGTGGAATGGCCACGCTACAACCCCTATTCCTTAAAAATATTTAAAACTATACTGTCTCTGTTGTTATAGAGTTACAAAATTATAATAAATATTTTAAAAGCTATCTTTAAAATTGAATTTTTTGAAATTTTGAAAGTTGTTTATTAACTGTCAAGAACTATGGAGGGAACCAGCAGTTAGCGTAATGGCTATGTTGCTGGACTCCCACGTAGTCGACCGTGGTTCGCGTCCCGGACCCGGTGGCTTAAAACTCACGCCGGGCGCATGTGCATGCGTGCCCAAGATCCCGAGAGGAGATTGGAGGAGAAGGGATTGTGGCGTGACCATCCCCCCTGGGGGGTGATTTCTCGCTTTCTGTCTCTATGTCTCTCTCTGTCTGTCTGGCGAGTGCACGCGCCCTATAGCGAAAACCTCTCCAAAAAAAAAAAAAAAAAAAAAAACTATGGAGTATGAGCAAATTTTTTTAGAAATGTAAAATAAATGTTTGTGGGAAAACATAAATCATTTTTTTGGGGAGACGTTTTTGCTATAGGGTGCGTGCACTTGCCAGAAAGACAGAGAGACATAAAGTGAGAGATCACCCCTCAGGAAAGATGGCCACGCTGCAATCCCTTCTCCTCCATTCTCCTCTCAGGACCTTGGGCATGCACAAGCCACCGAGTCCAGGACTTGAACCGTAGTCAACTACATGGGAGTCCAGCGACATAGCCATTAGGCCAACTACTGGTCCTAAACATAAATAATTTAAAAAAGATCACTCTATCACCTCTACATACAATACACATACACAGTATACACACACACACACACACACACACACACACACACTTTTTCTTTCTTGTATTTCTTTAATACTGTTATATAAACTCTTATCACTTTATCTCACACACTTTACACTTTATGGCCATTCTATACAACAGGCAGAAACTGAAACAAAAATCTACTTCCATATAGGAAGAAATTAAAGGTATTATCTCTTTTTTTAAGAATTATTATTTTTTAAAGAACGATTTTCTTTAACTTTCTCTCTCTGTTTTAATTTGACAGAGGGAGAACACAGTGAGAGAGAGAGAGAAAATGAGAAAGCAAGCTGCCAGGTCCAGGACTCGAACTGCAGTTGGCCATGTGGGGGAGTCCAGCACCCTTAAACATCATGCCTACTGCCAGCCCAAAAGGTATTATCTCTTAGCCAAGATCCTAAATGTCAACATTTAGAAAAATCGTACGTATATTGGGGCCAGCAGGTAGTGTGGTGGTTAAGGGTGCTGTACTCCCACAAGGCTGACCATGGTTTGAGTCCTGGACCTGGCAGTTTGCCTTCTCACTTTCCTTCTCTCTCATCAAATTAAAAGACAAATAAGTAAAATAAATAGAGTAATTCTTTAAAAAAACAAAAAGAAAAGTTGTGGGACCAGCAGTTAGTGTGTAATGGCTATGTCGCTGGATTCCCATGTAGTCGACAGCAGTTTGAGTCCTGGACCCGGCGGCTTAAACTCACACCGGGCGTGTGTGCGTGCGTGCCCAAGATCCCTAGAGGAGAATGGAGAAGGGACTGTGGCATGGCCATCCCCCCGGGGAGTTATTTCTTGCTTCCTCTCTGTCTCTTTCTGTCTTTCTGGTGAGCTCACGCGCCCTATAGCAAAAACCTCTCAAAAAAAAAAAAAAAATTTTTATATTTTAATTTATCCATGTAGTCTATTTTTGTATACCCTATAATAGCTAGAATTTTTTTTTGCTATAGGGGGTCTATGCTTGCCAGAGAGACAAGAGAGACAGAAAGCGAGAAATCACTCCCCAGGGGAGATGGTCATGCTGCAATCTCTTCTCCAGTCACCTCCTGGGATTTTGAGCATGCATGCACAAGCACCTGGAATGAGTTTTAGGCTACTGGGTCTGGGACTCAAACTGTGGTCAGCTACCTGAGAGTCCAGTGACATGATCATTACGCCATCTGCTGGTCTCTGGGATTTATCTTTTAATATCTGTAGAAAAGTTGGGGTCAGCAGGTGTTGTGGAGGTTACAGCAGCTGGATCCCGCATAGCCTTCTGCGTAGTTTGAGTCTCAGAATCAGTGGCTTGAGGTACCAACGGTTGGTGTAATGGCTACACAACTGGACTCCCATGTAGGCGACCGTGGTTCGAATTCCAGGCCTGGTGGCTTAAAATCATACTGAGTGCACGTGTGTGCGTGCCCAAGATCCTGAGAGGAGAATGGAAAAGTAATTGTGGCCTGGCCATCCCCATGGGAGGTGATTTCTCGCTTTCTGTCTGTCTTTCTGGAGAGCGCATGCGCCCTATGGCAAAAACCTCTGCCAAAAAAAAGGAAAAAAACAAAAAGAATCAGAGGCTTGAAAAACATACCAAGTGTGTGCATACATGTGCCCAAAATCCAGAGAGGAGACTGGAGAGCCAATTAAGGTGTGGCCATCCCCCCTAAGGGAGTGATTTCTCACTTTCCCCCCCTCTCGCAAGTGCATGTACCCTATAACGAAGTAAAAAAAAAATTGTAGAAAAGCTTCAAAATGTAATTTAAGGGTCAGAAGGTGGCATGGTGGTTAAGGTACTGGATTTCCATATGGCTGACTATGGTTCAAGCCCTAGACCCAGTGGCACCTAGGGAAAAAAAAAGTAACTAAAAATAAGTTCTTATTCATTTTTAAAATTTATTATATCCACAGTTTTAAACACCAATGGGCTCTATAATCCAGACAATAAGCTAGATGCCTTTTATTCCTTTTTTTATCCCACTCCCTTTTTTTTTTTGGAGGTTTTTGCTACAGGGCGCATGTGCTCACCATAAAGACAGAGACAAAGAAAGCCAGAGACAGAGAGAAAGAAAGCGAGAAATCACCCCCCAGGGGGGTGATTTGTCCATGCCGCAATCCCTTCTCATCTATTTTCCTCTTGGGATCTTGGGCACGCATGCAAAGAAACCCGGCGTGAGTTTAAGCCACTTCTTCTGGGACTTGAACTGTGGTCGACTACATGAGATTCCAGCAGTATAGCCATTACATCAACTGCTAGTCCCACTGCTCCCTTTTTTTAAAGAGGGATTTTTGCTATAGGGCATGTGCACTCGCCTGAGATACAGAAAGAGAAATCACCTCCCGGGGGGATGGCCACGCCACAATTCCTTCTCCTCCAGTCTCCTCTTGAGATTTTGGCGATTCATGCACACATGCCCGGTGTGAGTTTCAAGTTGTCGGGTACAGGACTCAAACTGGACAAGTACATGGAAGTCCAACAATGTAACCATTTTGCCATCTGCTGGTCTTTATAAGTCTTCTAGAATAACAGTTTCAACTAGAGGATTTATTTATTTATTTATTTATTTATTTATTTATTTATTTTTGGAGGTTTGCCAGACAGAGAGACAGAAAGCGAGAAATCACCCCCTAGGGGGGATGGCCACGCTGCAATCCCTTCTCCTCCATTCTTCTCTCGGGATCTTGGGCATGCACACACATGCGCCCGGCGTGAGTTTTAAGCCACTGGGTCCGGGACACGAACCACGGTCAACTATGTGGAAGTCCAGCGACATAGCCATTTCGCTAACTGCTGGTCCCAACTAGAGGAATTTTTTAAAAAGAATTATTTTATTTAACTTTATTTATTTAATTTGACTAGAGAGGGAAAAGCAAGAGAGAGAGAGCGTGAGCCACCAGGTCCAAGACTTGAACTGCAGTTGGCCATGTGGGAACCCAGTACCCTTAACCATCATGTCACCTGCTGGTGACTTTCAAAATCCCAGTTGCCCATAAACTGCATTCTTTGTTTTGCCTCCATACACTTTCATGGCATTAATAATCTTCTGATGGAAAAAACACAAAGAATCTCCTCAGAGCTCTTCATTTAAGAAGCATAGTAGCAAGCCTGGGTGTAAATGAGAATTATCAAGCTTTTTTATTTTTTTAAAAAAATTTATTTAATTTTATTTGTTTTTATTATTATTATTTTTTAAAGTTTGATCACAGAGGAACAGAGAGAAAGTAAAAAAGCAAGGGAAAGAGAAAGCAAGCCACCAGGTCTGGAACTTGAACCAGTCAGCCATGTGGGAGCCTAGCACTTTAATGACCACACCACCTGCACCTAAAAACCCACCAGTCTCAAGCCCCATTCTTCTCGGGGACTCTGGTCTGGGGTGAATCATAGCACCAGTGTTTTTCTGAAAGCTCCCTAAGTGATTCCAGTGCCAGTGCTGAAATGTGATTACCTATGACCTGTACTCTTGGCTTAGATTTCAGTACTTGACCTCTACTAAATGACCAAAGCCCCAAATTTATTCATTTATTTATTTTTAGGTCGCCATAGGGTGCATGCGCTCGTTGGAGAGAAATCAACCCCCTAGGGAGGATGGCCAAACCACAATCCCTTCCCCTCCATTTTCCTCTTTGGATTTTGGGCATACACACATGGGCCAGGGGTAATTTTCAAGCCAACGAGTACAGGGCTTAAACCATGGTTTATCACTTGGGAGTCCAGCGCCTTACCTTCCATGCTATCTGCTGGCCCCATAAAGCTCCAAATTTAAATATTTAAAAAATAGGCTGAATGTGTGTGTTTGTATATATACATATCACCTCCCCTCCATCTTAATCTTAGGAATTTTAACCAAAGTCCCCAAGGATAAAGAAAATGGGAATTTAGACGGGACATGTTAGACATGAACATGAAGAGCCAGAATACTATGCCTCAAAACCAGTGAACAAAACGCATACCTTTCTAGAATCTGCACTTAAAAACCGGTATAAGACCAAGAAGGGAAAAAGATTCTCAGCTAGTACCAGGAAGACGGAGCACAACTGATACTACTGGTGACTTGATGTTAAATCTTTAGTAACACACAGATAACTCAGTGAGGTTAGGACTGCGATGGTAACTGACATGCAGGTTCACGTGTAGCTCCCAACCACATCTTCCCAAGTCAGAACCTTCCTTTTGTTTCCACTAGACTGGCTGTCTCTACCACTGGCTTGCTACTCAAGTGACTTTTCTGGCTTTGGAAAGCAGCTGAAGGAACTTCATGCTATCCTGCTTGTCTTCCTTAGGTTCAGCAGGGATGGGGGAAGTCATGTTCGATGACCCAAGAATTAAGAACTTTTGTCCCAATTAACTCATCTTCCTGAAATGTCAAACCAAGTCAGATGCAGCATTTTGTGTGCACAACCATACAGAGAACCAGAGGACTAATGAGGTCTTTTGCCTTTGATACCATCATAATGTATTTGTGATTTTTATGTCTTAATAGATTGGCGAACCTATAGCTATACCCCCCCAAACTTCATAAACTAAGAGTTTTTTTTTTTTTATTTTTTGGAGAGGTTTTTTCCTTATTGGGTGCGTGCGCTCGCCAGAAAGACAGAGAGAGACAGAGAGATAGAAAGCGAGAAATCACCCCCCAGGGGGGATGGCCATGCTGCAATCCCTTCTCCTCCATTCTCCTCTCAGGATCTTGGGCACGCATGCACATGCGCCCGGCGTGAGTTTAAGTCACTGGGTCTGGGACGCCAACCACGGTCGACTACGTGGGAGTTCAGCGACATAGTCATTACGCTAACTGCTGGTCCCACTAAGAGGTTATTTTATTAACTTTACAAATACTGTATTTTTGACCAAAACTTAATTAGTTAAGTTACTTAATTAGTAGTATAGCATTGTACACTACTTGGTTGTGTCCCTCAGTATACCAAAATTCTTTTTGACATTGCCAACAAGACACACCTAAAAGTGACATTAAAAAAAAAAAAAGGAAAACCAATGAGCATAAACAGGTTAAGTATCCCTTATTTGAAATGCTTGGGACAAGATGTTTTCTGGAGTTCAAATTCTGAAATATCTACATATACCTGAGTTGTCTTGGGGCTGGGACCTAAGTTTAAAGAGAATTTATGTATGTTTCATATATACCCCATATACATAGCCTCAAGGCTATTTTACACAGTATTTCTGTGTTGCAGTGTTTTGACTACACATGATTTGTCATACATGGTCAGGTATGGAATTTTAAGCCTGTATCATGTAAACACTCAAAAGTTCCAGATTTTGGAACATTTTGAATTAGGGATGTTCAACTTATATGTCTTTTTACATTCTGTGGGTTTCAGCCACTTAGTCTGTAACACCTTTTGGATTCCCAGACATAACAGGCATCCTCCACTCCCACAAACCTCAGCAGTGAGGTACTCCAGAATTGCAGCACTGTACACGGCAGCAGTGGCACCCACCCTTCCGTGGCTTGTGGTGCGAGTCTTCAAGTGTCTGTGGATGCGACCCACAGGGAACTGAAAAAGAAACATCTCAGTAAGAGGCACTGCAGAGCCTTAAAATGGCACAACAAGTATAATCAAAGGTTGAGCAGTGTGGGTAAAGCAAGAAATAAAGCACTCAGTCACACATTTCAGAAGCCAAACTAACCGGGCACGGCGAACAGTTTCTAGGACCTGTGTGTACACATGTCCCAGTAATCAGCCCTCAACTTTCTATCTGCATAACCTGGAGAGTTTCATTAGAAAATGCAGGAGCTGCTGTGCTGCCATCAGCTGCACTGTGACATGGCCCAGTGATCACATCTGGACCAAGTTAACTTCTTCAAAGAGCTGCACACAACTCTGAACCTCCACCACTTCCTGGGATTCTAATTCGTTCTTTCCTCAGTTTCAAGAGTCGGCCTAACAGCTGAGAAAAAGCAATACCATTTCTCATTGTGACTCCTACTTCCTGAGAGGAAGCTTTCCGATTTTCAAAGCCCTTACTATTTATTTTTAAAAAAGATCATTTTATTTAATTTTACTTACTATACTTTAAAAATTTATTATAGTTCACATGCGCTCACCAGAGAGAGAGAGAGAGACAAAAAGAGAACAAGCCACCTGGTCCAGGACTCAAACCATGGTCTGCTGTGTGGGAGTCCAGTGCCTTGACCACCACTCCACCTTCTGGACCATCTCAACAACTTCTTACAAACCTTTTTCACTCCTTTATTACCCTAATATTTCAACAGCTCCAAGGAATTCCTTCCCATGGCTCCTTTCCTTTTGCAGACTTCACTGACAACTTCCCCACACCTCTATAATGCCTACTTTCAGTTATAGTCTAGATATCTCCTTTTTTTTTTTTTTTTTTTTTTTGGAGAGGTTTTTGCTATAGGGCGCGTGCGCTCACCAAACAGAGACAGACAGAGAGATAGAAAGTGAGAAATCACCCCCCAGAGGGGATGGCTACGCCGCAATCCCTTCTCCTCCATTCTCCTCTTGGGATCTTGGGCATGCACGCACACGCGCCCGGCATGAGTTTAAGCCACCGGGTACGGGACTCGAATCGCGGTCGACTACATGGGAGTCCAGCGACATAGCCATTACGTTAACTGCTGGTCCCGATATCTCCTTTTCAAAGGCAACATTTTAAAACCTTACTCTCCTGTTAGATATTTCTCCCAACCTGAGCTTGGCTTCTGTTAAACATTTATTTATGTCTATATGTATTTATTTACTTAGGTTTTCCTTCAGGGCACATGGTTTTTCCTGAGACAGAGAGGTGAGAGAGAGAAAGAGCGGAAGAGTGAGAGAGCAGCCCCCAGGGGGATGGCCATGCCACAGTCCCTTCTCCTACATTCTCCTCTCAGGATTTTGGGCATGCAGGCACACGTGCCAGTGTGATTTTTAAACCTGCTGGACCTAGGACTCCAACTGCTCCATCAGCCATGTGGGATCCATTGCCTTAACCTCCACTACACCTGCAGGCCCTGTTAACCACTTTAAAAGTATTTATTTCTTCCATGGTGGGGAAAGGGCATCCCAACAGGGTCTCTTGTTGTAATCCACTCCCAGCTTCAGCCATCCTAGATTATGGGCACAGCCCTAGCATGTAAAGGAAGGTGCTAGGACATGAACCCAGAACCATTCCATGTGGTCTAGTTGTGTTATCACTGTGCTACCATCTAGTATCTGTTAAATACTGCTCTTTTTTTTTGGAGAGGTTTTCGCTATAGGGTGCGTGCGCTCGCCAGACAGAGAGAGACACAGAGACAGAAAACGAGAAATCACCCCCCAGGGGGGATGGTCACGCCGCAATCCCTTCTCCTCCATTCTCCTCTCGAGATCTTGGGCATGCACGCACACGCGCCCGGTGTGAGTTTTAAGCCACCGGGTCTGGGATGCGAACTGCGGTCGACTACGTAGGAGTCCAGCGACATAGCCATTATGCTAACTGCTGGTTCCCTTAAATACTACTCTTGAAGGCCAGTGCTGACACTACTCCTCAATCTATTTTTCCCCTTGAACTCTCTTTTTTTAGAGGTTTCTTCTATGGGCACATTTGCTGGCTAGAAAGAGAGAGACAGAAAGCAAGAAATCACCCCCCAGGAGGGATGACCATTCCACAACCCCTTCTCCTCCATTCTCCTCTCGGGATCTTGGGCACGCATGCACACGCACCAGGCGTGAATTTAAGCCACCAGGCCTGGGACTCAAACTACATGGGAGTCTGGCAACATAGCCATTATGCCAACTGCTGGTCCCCCCTTGAACTCTTAACAGGTGTTTCTGAGAGAGATACCAATGACCTGTGTTCCCTTTTGGTTCTCTTTGGTTAGGAAACATCCACATCAAAAACTATCAATTTTACATAAATGGTCTCAAACTTCTATCTATTGCCTCATTTAGAAAGCTGAACTCACCACGGTGGGACTAGCAGTTAGCATAATGGCTATGTCGCTGGACTCCCATGTAGTCAACCGCAGTTTGCATCCTGGACCTGGTGGCTTAAAACTCACGCCGGGCGTGTGTGTGTGCGTGCCCAAGATCCCAAGAGGAGAACGGAGAAGGGACTGCGGTGTGGCCATCCCCCTGGGGGCTGATTTCTTGCTTTCTGTGTCTCTGTGTCTGTCTGGCGAGCGCACGCGCCCTATAGCAAAAACCTCTCCAAAAAAAAAAAAAAAAAGGAAAAAAAAAAAGCTGAATTCATGGGGCCGGCAAGTGACGTGGGGGTTAAAGTACTGGACTCCTACATGGCTGACCATGGTTTGAATTCTGGACCTGGCAGCTTGCTTTTGCTCTCTCTCTCTGGTGAGCAAACATGCCCTACAGCAAATTAAAATAATAATAAAATCGAACAAATAATTCTTTCTCTAAAAGAATTATTTTATTTAACTTTATTTATTTATTATTTTCCAGTTTGATCAGAGAGAGAAAGAAATAGAGGGCGAGTAAAAAAAGCAAGCCACCAGGTTCAGGAGTCAAACCGCAGTAGGCCATGTGGGAGTATAGCACCTTTAACCACCATGCCACCTGCCAGTCCCTGAATAAATAATTCTTTATTTAGTTTTTTTTTTTTTCCTGCTTAGGGTGTGTGTGCTAGCTGAGACGGGGTGGGGGTAGGGAGAGACAGAAACAGAGAAGGAAAAAGTGAGAAATCACCCCCCAGAGGGAATGGCCACACAGCAGTCCTTTCTCTATTCTTCTGTAATCTTGGGCATGCATTCAAGTGCCCATCAAGATTTCTTTTTTATTTTTTGGAGAGGTTTTTGCTACAGGGCACGTGCACTCGCCAGACAGACAGAGACAGAGAGACAGAAAGTGAGAAATCACCCCCCAGGGGGGATGGTCACACCACAATCCCTTCTCCTCCATTCTCCTCTCGGGATCTCGGGCATGCACGCACACACGCCCGGCGTGAGTTTAAGCCACCGGGTCCGGGACTCGAACCACGGTCGGCTACGTGGGAGTCCAGTGACATAGCCATTACGCTAACTGCTGGCTCCCCCAGCGAGATTTCTGAAGCCACTGAACTGCAGTTGGCCATGTGGGAGTCCAGTGACGTAACTACTACACCATCTGCTGGTCCTAAAATAATTCTTAAAAAAAAAAAAAAAAAAAAGAACAAAGTTGGACTCATATTTCCAACTTACGTGTACTTTTTTTTAAAAAAGAATTATTTTACTTAACTTTTATTTTTTTATTTCAATTTGACCAGAGAGGGACAGTGCGAGAGAGAGAAAGAAAGTGAGAAAGTAAGTCATGGGCCCGGGATTCAAACTGCGGTCTGTGATGTAGAAGTCCAGCGCCACACCACGTGCCAGCCCCAATAGTCTAACAAAGAATTTACATAGTGCCCTAACATTCGGAATGTTACGTGATTTTAAGTACTTATCTTCTTTCATCGGGATCACCTGTATCATGTCATCCTCCACTCTGACTCTCAATGGCTCATAGTGACAAGAGGATAAAATCCAATTTTCCTGTTCGAAAGTGCTGGTTTGGCTAGCATGGTGGCACAGTAGTAACCTGCTGCTCAAGCAACGCTCAATCCACACAGAAGAGGGCAGGTTTGTTTCTCTGCATGAACACATGATCCTGACTGGCGAGGAAGGCTAGAGGGGGATCTCTGTGTGACCCTCTGTTGAGGGTGTTTCTCTCTCTCCTTTCTTCTCAAAATAAATAAGCTTAAAGAAGAAACAAAAAAGGGTTTTGTTTAAAAGTGTTTTCTGGGACCAGCAGATGGTGTAATAGTTATGTCACTGGACTCCTAGGCAGTAGATGCATTTTGAGTCCCAGACCCAGCGACTTAAAACTCATGCCAGGCATGTGTGTGTGCATTCTCTAAATTCTGAGAGGAGACTGGAGAAGGGACTGTAGCATGGCCATCCCCCTGAGGGTGATTTTTCACTTTCTGTTTCACTGATGAGTGCACATACCCTATAGCAAAAACCTCTCAAGAAAAAAAATGTGTTTTTTTTTAGGGACCAGTTGGTGGCATGACGGTTAAGGGCTCTGAACTCTTACATAGTCGACCATGGTTTGAGTCCCGGACCTGGTGGCTTGCTTTCTCACATTCCCTATTGCTCTTTCTAGCTCTGTCCCTCTCTGGTCAAACTAAAAGACAAATAATGTTAAATAAAATAATTCTTAAAAAAAAAAAAAAAAAAAAAAAAAAAAAAACCAAAAAACTTGTCTTCCTATATGTGAATGTGTTTCTTATATGCAGGAGGTAATTTTTACCCATCCAGAAAATTCTGAATTTTAAACTGTAGATTAAAGTTGCAACAACTGGAGTCAGTAGGTGGCATGGTGATTAAGGGTGCTGGACTCCCACATGGCCAACTACAGTTCAAGTCCTGGACCTGGCGGCTTGCTTTCTCACTTTTTCTTTCTCTCACTCTATCCTTTTCTGGTCAAATTCCCTCAAATTTTATCTCATTTATGTAACAGTAAATATACCACTACCAACATCTTCAAAGGAAAACCACAACACATTCAGTTCAATACGATACAACTTATAACAGGACTAAGTACTTAGCTATAGTCTGGAAATAACAGGTTTTACTAGAACAAATCATTAAATTCACTAAGATCTTTTAAAAACTTCCTTGGTGGAGGGGGAAGCCGGTAGGCAGTGTGGTGATGAAGGCTCTGGACTCCCATGTGGCAAACTAAGGTTTGAGTCCTAGATGTGAGGCTTGAAAATCATGTCAGACGTGTGTACATACCCAAAATCCCAAGAGGAGAATGGAGGAGAAGGGGTTATGGCATGGCCATCTCCATTCGGGGGTAATATCTCACTTTCCTTGTCACTGTCTCTATTTTTCTGCCAGCACACACTCTATGGCAAAAAAAAAAAAAAAGTCTCCGGACTCATACATGGCTGACTGCAGTTCCAGTCCCAGAACCTGAAGCTTGAAAATCTTGCTTGGGCATGCGTAGCACTTACATTGCTGGGCTCCCACATGGCTGACCACAGTTAGAGTCCTAGACCCAGTGCCTTGAAAATCATGCTGGGCACATGTGTGTGTGTGCGCCCAAGATCCCAGGAGGAGAATGGAGAAGAGATTGTAGTGTGGCCATCCCTCCTGAGGGGGGGGTGACTTCTCATTTTCCCTCTCACTACCTGTTTCTCTCTCCCCTGCAGACACACACACCCTAAGGCATAAGCCTCTTGAAAAAAACAAAAACAAGGGCCAGCAGGTGGCATGGTGGTTAAGGTGCTAGACTCCCACATAGCTGAGGACAGTTTGAATCCTAGGCCTGGTGGCTTGCTCTCTCTCTCTGGTCAAATTAGATAATAATAGTAACAATGAATAAAATTAAATAAAATAATTCTTAAAAAAAAATCAAAACCAAAACTAAAAACATGCTGAGAAAAATACAAATTAATATTGTATTTAACTACAAACATTTGGACCAATTAATCTCATTGTTAAAGGTTTACAGTAATACATTTTTAAAAACTTTTATTTTTTTATGGAGTGTTTTTTGCTATAAGGCACATGCACTCACCAGAAAGAGATAGAGAGAGAGAAAGCAAGAAATCACCCCCCGGGAGGATGGTCACAGCGCAATCCCTTCTCCATTCTCTTCTCGGGATCTTAGCCACGCACGCACATGCGCCTGGCGTGAGTTTAAGCCACTGGGTCCAGTACTCAAACTGCAGTTGACTACATGGGAGTCCAGAGACATAGCCATTACATCACTGCTGGTCCCAGTAATACATTTTTTGAAACAATAAGACATTTAGATCATGAATTGCAACAGTTACAAAAACAATAATTATGACAGCATGCATGCCTTACCTGCAGCCCAGCTCTCTGTGAGCGAGACACTGCTTTAGCCTTGGCCTTCCCACTGTCCTTTCCAGCTTTGCCTCCAGCCTAAATGAAAAGAAGTTTTAGATGAGGAGTTGAAAATGCTATGGATGGTGTGGTGGATGGCTGAATCCTACATGGCTAACTGTGCAGTTTGAGTTCTAGACCCAGAAGCTTAAAAAACACAGTAAGGGGGCCAGCAAGTGGTGTGGTAGGTAAAGCACTGGACTCCCACATGGCAGACCACAGTTTGAATCCTGGACCTGGCAGCTCACTTTCTCATTTTTCTCCCCTCTCTCCTCCTGTAAAAAAATAAAATAAATCATTTTTATAGGACTTTAAAAAAATCATTTATTGGGAACCAGCAGTTAGCGTAATGGCTACGTCGCTGGACTCCCACGTAGTCGACCGCGGTTCGCGTCCCGGACCCGGTGGCTTACAACTCATGCTGGGCGCGTGTGCGTATGTGCCCAAGATCCCGAGAGGAGAACGGAGGAGAAGGGATTGCGGCGTGACCATCCCCCCTGGGGGGTGATTTCTCGCTTTCTGTCTCTATGTCTCTCTCTGTCTGTCTGGCGAGCGCACGCGCCCTATAGCGAAAACCTCTCAAAGAAAAAGAAAAAAAAAATCATTTACTTACTTCTCTATTTTAATTTGACCAGAGAGGGACAGAGAGAGAAAGTGCGCGCGCAAGCGAACGCAAGCACGCTCTCAGGTCTGGGACTTGAACCGCAGTCAGCCATGTGTGAATCCAGCACCCTTAACCACCACGCCAATGCTGGTCCCTAAATAAATCATTAAAAAAAATTTTTTTTTCTTAAAAAAAAAAGGGGGGGGGGAAATGCCTGCAGGTGGTGTGGTGGTTAAGGCCCCACTGGACTCCCACATAGCCAACTGCAGTTCAAGTCCCAGACTTGGCGGTGTGCTTTCTCACTCCAGTCCCACTCTGTCCCTATCTGAACAAATTAAAAAATAAAGTTTAGGGACCAGTAGGTGGCATGGTGGTTAAGGCACTGGACACAACCACATGGCCGACCGTAATTTGAGTCCCATATCTGGAGGCTTGCTTTCCCACTTTGCCTCTGCGTACTCTTTCTCTTTCTCTCTCTCTCTGTCTCTCTCTGGTCAAATTAAAATCAATGAATGAATAAATAAAACTGAATAAATAATTCTCAATAAACAAATAAAGTTAAATTAAAAAATTATATTTTATCTAACTTTATTTATTTTAATTTGACTAGAGGGGGTCAGAGTGTGTGAGAGAGAGGGAGGGAATTGAGAAAGAAAGTAGCCAGGTCTGGGCTCAAACTTCACTTGGCCATGTGAGAGTCCAGCATCCTCAACCACCACGCCACTGTTTGGTCCCTAAATAAAGAATTACTTTAAAAAATTATTTAATTTTATTATTATTTTTATTTTATCAGAGATATGCACAGAGAGAGAAAGTAAGAAAGCAGGCTGTGGGTCCAGGATTCAAACTGCAGTTGGCCATATGGGAGAGTACAGTGCCTCAACTACCATGCCACCAGCCAACCCCAATAAGTCTTTAAAAAAAAAAAAAAAAAGAAAAAAATATAGTGGGCTTGTGTGCACGCATGCCCAAAATCTCAAATGGAGAATGGTTTGTGGTGTGGCCATCCTCCTTCTCAGGGGTCTCTTCTCAGCACCCATCCCAAATCTGTCACTCTCCCAGGGAGTGTACACTACCCTCTAGCAAATTTAAAAAAAAAAGGAAAAAGCTACTTCAAAAACAGCACACATTCACTGCACAAACACGCTTCCATGAAACTAATTTTCTTCCTGTCTTACTTTAGCCAGTTAAAACTATGTAGATGAACAAAGAAGTGGAAAACTCTCTACTGATGATAGTGTGTATGGTACCTTTTTTTTTTTAAATAAAAAGATTTAGCTTTATTTATTTATTTTCTTTTTTTTTTTTTTTTTGAGAGGTTTTTGCTATAGGGCACGTGCGCTCGCCAGACAGAGAGAGACAGAGAGACAGAAAGCAAGAAATCACCCCCCGGGGGGAGGGTCACGCCGCAATCCCTTCTCCTCCATTCTCCTCTCGGGATCTTGGGCATGCATGCACACGCACCAGGCGTGAGTTTAAGCTACCGGGTCCGGGACTCGAACTGCGGTCGACTGCGTGGGAGTCCAGTGACAGAGCCATTACGCTAACTGCTGGTCCCATAGCTTTATTTATTTATTTATTCAAATTTGGCCAAGGAGGGACAGAGTGAGACTGAGAGCAAGAGAGAGAGAAAGTGAGAAAGCAAGTCTCCAGGTCCAGGACTTGAACTGTAGTCGGCCATGTGGGACTGTTCAGTGTCACAACCACCGTGCCACCTGCTGGTCCCTATTTTGTTTTTTAAAATTTTAAAAGAATTATTTATTTATTTAATTCCATTTGTTATTATTATTATTTTTTAAATTTAACCAGAGACAGAGAGAGAGAAAGGGAGAGTGAGAAAGCAAGCTGCCAGGTCTGGGACTACAGTTGGCCATGAGGGAATCCAACACCTTTAACTACCACGCCACCTGGTGGACCCCTTTTTAAAAAAATTTTAAGAGAGATTTTTGCAACAGGGTGTGTGCGCTCGCTGGAGACAGAGAAACAGAAAGCAAGAAATCACTCCCTAGAGGGGATGGCCATGCTACAATCCATTGTCCTCTCAGGACTTTCGGCATGCGTGCACACGCATGTGGCCAAGAGTTTTAAGTCGTTGGGTCTGAGACCACTTGGAAGTTCAGTGACGTTATGCATTACACCATTTGCTGGTCCTGATTTCTAGAATCTTGGACATATTTCTCAATTTTCAGATTAAAGAATCCTGTGAGTCAGTCTAATGTTTATGTATGCTTAAAATATTTCATAACTCCTTGATTTTTAAAAATGTAAAAATACACTGTTTCCACAGAAATAGTTAGGACTTAGCTTTTCTGGAAGCAAAACAAAACAAAACATGTTACCTTCTCAAAAAAAATCCTTAGGGCCAGCAGGTGGTTTAGCTGGACTCCCGTATGTCTGATTGTGGTTCAAGTGTGGGGCCCAGGGGCTTGAAAAACATGTCAGGCAGGTATGTGCAGGTCCCCAAAATCTTGAGAGGAGAATGGAGAAGGAGTTGCAGAGTGGGCATCCCTTCCTGGGGGGTGACTTCTCACTTTCCTGCTCTGTCTCTCTGTGAGCACACGTGCCATATGGCAAAAACCTTTAAAAAATCCTCAGAAAAATTAAATACAGAATTGCCACATGGTCTAGCAACTCTATTTTTAGATATATCCCCAAACTGAAAGGATTAAAGAGATGTTTGTACACCCATGTTCACAGCAACATAATTCATAATAGTGAAAAAGTGGAAAGAACCCAAGAGTTCATTGATGGATAAATGGACAAACACAATGAGGTACAGACAAGTGCCACATATCGATGTTTTAGTCAGTGATGATCTCCACACACCAGTCTTGTGGTCTCACAAGATCATAATGGAGCTGAAAAATTCCTCCCACCTAGTGACATTGTAGCTGCCTGGTATTACGCAGCCATAATATTGTAGCACAACACATCACTCACACTTTTTGTGGTAATGTTGATTTAAACAAATCTACCATGCTGTCAAGTCATGTAAAAGTATGTTCAAGTACATTAAAATCAATAGATTGCATAATGGTTAAGGCGCTGGACTCCCACGTAGTCAACTGTGGTTCGAGTCCCGGACCCAGCAGCTTAAACTCACTGAGTGTGTGTGTTCGTGCACCCAAAATCTCAAGAGGAGAATGGAGGAGGAATTGTGGCATGGCCAACCCTCCTGGGTGGTTATTTCTCGCTTTCTGTCTCTCGGTCTCTCCAGTGAGTGCATGCGCCCTATAGCAAAAATCTCTCTAAAAAAAAGTATGCACAAGGACATAAAAGTATGCACCAAGTACATAATTCTTGATAATAAAAAAATGACTGTGAGGAACCAGCAGGCGGCATCCTGGTTAAAGCACTGGACACTCCCACAAGGCCAATGGCAGTTTGAGTCCTGGATCTGGTGGCTTCCTTTCCCACTTTCCCTCTTCTCTCTCTCTCTCTCTGGTCAAATTAAAATAAATGAATGAATAAATAAAACTGAATAAATAACTCTTTTTAAAAATGACTGTGATATGGATTTATGTATTTGCTATGTTAAACTCTTTATCCTTACTTTAGAGGATACTTCTGCTTAAAAAATAAAAATGTTTACTGTAAAACAGTATGCTATAGCAGCCTCATATACCTCATATGTATCCATCTCTTGATTACATCATTCTTGATTTAAACTCATGCTGTTTTTTCACTTACGTCCTTCCAGTGGAACAAGATGCGGAGGCAAGAGATAGTGCTATGATAATCTTAACCAGTGTGGGCCTAGCTCATGTGTGTGTGTGTGTGTGTGTGTCTTAGTTTTTTAACAAACTTTGACAGGTTGGGGCCAGCACATGGTGTGGTGGTTAAAGGCCCTGGATTTCCACATGGCTGACTACGGTTAGAGTCCTGGACCTGGCAGCTTGCTCTCACCCCTTCCCTTTTGCTGTCTCTCTCTGGTCAAATTAAAAAAATAAATTAAAAAATAATAACAAATGGAATTAAAGAAATAATTCTTAAAAAAAAAAAAACCTTGAGATAAAGAAAAATGTTAAAATACAAACATGCTTATAGTTTATGAAAAATATTTTGTACAGCTATATAGTGTGTGTTTTCAGGTAAGTGGACTTTACTACAGTAGAATCAAAATGTATATTTTGGAGCCAGCAGGTGGCATGGTGGTTAAGGTGCTGGACTCCCACATGGTCGACCACAGTTCAAGTTCCAGACCTGGCAGCTTGTTTTCTCACTATCCGTTTCTTTATCTTTCTCTGGTCAAACTGAATAATAATTAAATTAAATAATTCTTTCTTTATAAAGAATAATTTAAAAATTTTATTCATTCATTCATTCATTCATTCATTTAACAGTAACCAGAGAGAGACAGAGAGGGAAGGTGAGAAAACAAGCCACCAGGTCCTGGACCTAGTAGTTTGAAAAAAAAAAAACACACTGGGTTCCTGTATGTGCAGGTCCAGAATCCTGAGAGTAGAATGGGAGAAGGGATTTCAATATGACCATCTCCCCAGGGAGTGATCTTTCTCTGTCTCTCTCCTGTGAGCACACATGCCCTATAGGAAAACTAAAACTAAGCTAAGATAAAGTAAAAAAATGTTATAATAATCTAAGTTAATTACTGAGTAAAGAAAAAAAAATACTGGGGGCCAGCAGATGGCATGGTGGTTGAGGTACTGGTCTCCCACATGGCCAACAGTGGCTCAAGTCCTGGACCTGGCAGTTTGCTTTCTCATCTCCCTCTCTCTGGTCAAACTGAATAATAAATAAATTAAAGTAAGTAAGTAACTGATTCATTAAAAAAAAAAAAAAAAAAAAATAGAGAGGCCAGTAGATGACACAGCAGTTATGTCTCTGGACTCCCACATGGCTGACTGTGGTTCAAGTCTTGGATCCAGTGGCTTGTAATTCACACTGGGTGTATGTGCGTGCATGCCTAAGATCATAGGAGAAGGGACCGCGTAGTAGCCATCCCCTGGGAGGTGATTTCTCACTTTCTCTCCTACTATCTTTGTCTCTTTCTGGTGAGCACATGCACCCTAAGACAAAACAAACAAACAAACAAACAAAAAAAACAAACAAACAAAAAGAAATTCTTTCATAAATGTTGTGTAGCCTAAGTGCCCAGTGGTTATAAAGTCTGCAGTCATGTACGATAATATCCTAGGCCTTCATATCCACTCACCACTCACTGACTCACCAAGAGCAAGTTCTAGTCCTATGAGCTCCATTCTTGGTATATGCCCTATACAGGTACACCATTTTAAATCTTTTATACCATATTGCTACTGTAACTCTTCTAGGTTTAGATACAAAAGAGCCATTGTGTTACAATTGCTTACAGTATTGAGTACAGTAACATCCTGTGGGTTTGTCGACTAGAAGCAATAGGCTATAACTGCACAGCCCAGGTGTATAGTAGGCTGTACCGATTAGGTTTATATAAGCACACTCTATGATGTTCATACAATGAGGAAATCACCTAACAAATAATTTCTCAGAAAGCACCCCTGTTGGGACCAGCAGATGATGCATAATGGTCACGGCGCTAGACTCCCACGTAGTGGACTGTGGTTTTGAGTCCCAGAGCCAGCGGCTTAAAACTCATGGCAGATGAGTGTATGTGCATGCCCAAAATCCCAAGGAGAATGGAGAAAGGATAGCAGCATGGCCATTTCCCCTGGGGAAATTGCTGTCTCTCCAGTGAGCGCATGCAACCTATAGCAAAAAAAACCTCTCTTAAAAAAAAAAAAGAAAAGAAAAGAAAGCACCTCTACCAAGGGACATACTTATAATAGGATGTACCAGCTTTAAAAAGGAAATTCAGGGGACCAGCAGTTAGCATAATGGCTATGTCGCTGGACTCCCATGTAGTCGACTATGGTTCGCGTCCCGGACTCAGTGGCTTAAAACTCACGCCGGGCGCGTGTCCATGTGTGCCCAAGATCCCGAGAGAAGAAGGGATTGTGGCGTGGCCATCCCCCCTGGGGGATGATTTCTCGCTTTCTGTCTCTCTGTCTCTCTCTGTCTTTCTGGCGAGCGCACGCGCCCTATAGCAAAAACCTCTCCAAGAAAAAAAAAAAGGAAATTCAGACAAAGGTTGTAACATGAATGAACCCTGAGGACATTATGCTAAGTGAAATAAAACATGCTAGTCATAAAAAGATAAATAGTGTATGTTTCCATTTATGAAGTCCCTAAAGTAGTTAAATTAATAGACAGGAAGTAGGATTATGGTTGCCAGGGGCTAGTAGTAGAGGAACATTTTTCAATAGGTAAGGTGTTTCAGTTTGGGAAGATGAACAAGTTCTAGAGATGGATGGTAATTATGGCCACATAATATGAACTTAATACCACTGAATTGTACACTTAAGAAATGGTTGGGGCCAGCCAGTGATTTGGTTAAGGTGGGTAGATGACATGTGTCTGGGACCTTGTGGTTTGAAAAACACACTGGCCATGTGTGCCCACATGTCCAAAAACCCAAGAGAAGACTGTTAGAGGAAGGAGGAGAAAGGATTGAAGTGGTGCCAGTAGGTGGCATGGTGATTAAGGTGTTGTATTCCTATATGGCCAACCAGAACTTAAATCCTGGACTGGGCTGCTCACTTTCTCACTTTCTGCCTCTCTCTGGTGAGTGCACATGCAAAATTTTAAAAAGTAATAATAATAATGATAAATAAAATCGAGTAATTAATTATTTAAAAAAAAAAAAAAAGACCAGAAAGGATCAAAGTGTGGCCATCCTCTTCAGGATGCTTTATTTTCCTCAACCCTCTTTTGTGAGCACTTGCATTCTACAGTAAAAGTTTTAAAGACGGACCAGCAGGTGACATAATGGTTATGTCGCTGGACCCCCCATGTGGTCGATCGCGGTTCAAGTCCTGGACTGATGGCCTAAAACTCACGACAGGTGCATATGTGTGCATGCCCAAGATCCCAAGAGAAGAATGGAGAAGGGATTGTGGCATGGCCATCCCTCCCTTGGGGGCATGTGTGATTTCTCGCTTTCTGTCTCTCTGGCAAGTGCACATGCCCTATAGGAAAAAAAAACCTCTCTCTTAAAAAAAAAATAAAATAAAAATAAATAAAAAGAAATGGTCAATATGATGAATTTTATTAAGTAGGGGCCAGCAGGTGGTATATAATAGTTAATAATAGTTAAGGTGCTGAACTCCCACATGACCAATTGCAGTCTGAGTACTGGATCCCGGGGGCTTAGGACATGCCAGGCACATGTATACATGACCCAAATCCTAGGAGAATGGAGGAGAAGGGACTGTGGCATGGTCATCTCCTTGGGGGATGATTTCTCACTTTCCCTCTCACTGTCTCTCTCCAGCAAGTACATGAGCTCTATGACAAAAACCTTAAAAAAAAATTAAGTATATTTTAACACACACACACACACACACACACACACACACACAAACACACATTCTCTCTCTCTCTCAGGATATTTAAACCTCTACTACCAGGGGGCTGGACTCAGCACAGCTGTTAGGAGCTGGATCCACATTGCCAATCATGGTTCCAGTCTGATCCTATTGATTTGAAAAACAAGTTTAGGAGCACGTGCCCAGCGTCCTGACAAGATGGAAAATCAGAGAGAAAAAAGGATTGTGGCATGACAGGCCCTGTGGTTTGGGGAGGGTTCTCTCTCATACGTGTACATTAAAAAGAAAAAGAAAAAAAAACTAAACTAAAACATTGCTACTATAGGGGTTAAACAAATACTACATTTTTATTTAGAGAGTTTTGCTATAAGGCGCATGTGCTCACTGAAGAGACAGAGATAGAAAGTGAGAAATCACCTCCCGCCCCAGAGGGGATGGCCATGCCACAATCTCTTCTCCTCCATTCTCCACTTTAGGGATCTTGGGCACACAAATATATGCACAAGCCCACACCCAGAGTGGTTTCAAACTGCTAGGTCCGGGACTCAAACTGCTGTTGACTATGTGGGAGTTTAGTGACATAACCATTACGCCATCTGCTGGTCCCACAAATACTACTTTCAACTGACAGAAAAAAAGTTTTCAAATCTTAATGGTCACTAAAAAGACAATAAATTAGGGTATATTAATGCATTAGAGTATTATTATGCCATGTCACCAAATGAGGTACAGGGCCGATCCAACAGCCTAATGATAAGGGGAGCTGGATCCCATAAAGCTGAACTGATCTGAATTCCAGTCCTACAGACTTGAAACACACCAGGTACGTGTGAGTACATTCCCAAAATCCTAACAGGATGAAGAAATGGAAGAGAAGGGATTGTGGTTTAACTATATCCCATTGGGGGTGATTCTTCCCCACCCATAAGCGAGTGCACACAAACTCTGGTAATTGAAAAAAAAAAAAAAAGATACATTTATGTGTATAGATATAGAACCTATAAAACTTATTTTTACATGAAAAGGGCTAGATATGTGAAAATGCAATAAGCTTTTGTTTATGTAAAAATGTATGTATATACACATATTTCTAAGAAGATGGCAAAATAGAGAAATTATTTGCCTCTGGGCCAGCAGGTGGCATGAAGGTTAAGGCTCTGGATCCTACATGGTTGGCTGTGAGTTCACGTCTAGACCCAGTGGCTTGACAAACATGCTGGTCACATGTGCATGTGTACCCAAAATTCTGAGAGGAGATTGGAGATGAAACTGTGGTGTGTCTATCCCACAAGGAGGGATTCTCACCCCCCCACAACCCTATCTGTTTTTCTCTGGTGAGTGCACAGGCTCTATAGCAAAATAAAACAAAACAAAAACCTTTGCCTCTAGGGAGATAATATTAAGAATCTGACTTAAGAAGGAAACAAATTCCTCTGCCATATGCTTTCTTCACTATAAAAGAAAAAAAGCTTCGTTCTCATTCTTAAACAATTCAGCAAAACACTTTTTTTTTTTTTTTTTTGGAGAGGTTTTTCCGCTATAGGGCGCGTGCGCTTGCCAGACAGACAGAGAGAGACATAGAGACAGAAAGCGAGAAATCACCCCCCAGGGGGGATGGTCACGCCGCAATCCCTTCTCCTCCATTCTCCTCTCGGGATCTTGGGCACCCACGCACACGCACCCGGCATGAGTTGTAAGCCACCAGGTCCGAGACGCGAACCGCGGTCGACTACGTGGGAGTCCAGCGACATAGCCATTACGCTAACTGCTGGTTCCCAGCAAAACACTTTTTTAAAAAAATAACTATATTTAACTTTATTTATTTACTTATTTAAATTTGACCAGAGAGGCACAGAGAAAAAGAGAGAGAGGGAGAAAGTGAGAAAGCAAGCCACCAGGTCCAAGACTTGAACCGTGGTCAGCCGTGTGGGAGTCCAGCGCCTTTAACCACCATGCTACCTGCGGCCCCATCAACAAAAGACTTAGACTTACATTCTTAGGAAGAACTGAGACTCTAGATTTCTACCAGAATGCTTTACACATTTTAATGATTTCTAACTATATTTTTATGTAAGAAGATACTGCATAGTTTTGAGGATTCTGAGGTCAGCTCCATTACCAAGATATTTTCACATATTCTTCAAATAAAAAAACCTCTTCAGGGACCAGCAGTTGGCGTAAGGGCTATGTTGCTGAACTCCTCTGTAGTCAACCGCGGTTCAAGTCCTGGACTCAGTTACTTAAACTTCCTCTGGGCACATGTTCATGCGGGACCAAGATCCCTAGAGGAGAATGGAGAAGGGATTGTGGAGTGGCCATCCCCCCCTGGGGGTGATTTCTTGCTTTCTGTCTCAGGCAAGCGCACTCACCCTATAGCACTCACCCTGTAGCAAAAAAGCCTCTCAAAAACAAACAAAAACCTTTTCAAGGACAACAGGTAGACAATGATTAAGATACTGAACTCCCACATGGTCAACTATGGCTTGAGTCCAAGGCCAGGCATGTGCGCATGCTCAAAATCCTGAGAGAAGAATGAATAAGGGATTGTGGTGTGGCCATCAATCTGGAGAGGAGGGGTGTTTCTCACTTTCCCTCTGTGTCTCCAGCGAGCATACAAGCCTTATAGCAAAAATCTCTCTTAAAAATTTTTTTTCATCACAATTTGCCTTATAAAACATTTAAAAACCTTTCAATCTGTATACTAGTCTAAAATTATGATCATTATCTCCCTGTGAATTGATTAGGAAATAAGAACTAGTTATTAACTAAAAACCACCAAGTACAAAACTACCCAGGCTTCCCAATTTATACAGTAATTACTTTGTGTAAGTAATTTTAACTTCACTAGTAAACATCTGCCACATTTGCTGTCTTATCTATTTGCTTTGTTTTTTTTTTTTGGAGAGGTTTTTGCTATACGGCGTGTGCGCTCGCCAGACAGAGAGAGACATAGAGACAGAAAGCGAGAAATCAACCCCCAGAGGGGATGGTCACACCGCAATCCCTTCTCCTCCATTCTCCTCTCGGGACCCTGGGCGCGCACGCACACACGCCCGGCGTGAGTTTTAAGCCACCGGGTTCGGGACACAAACCACGGTCGACTACGTGGGAGTCCAGCGACATAGCCATTACGCTAACTGCTGGTTCCCTCTATTTGCTTTTTATGAAAGTATGCATATAATCAGTCAAAAGTCTCAATACATTAAATGATTATTTCCAAGGTTTGGAGACTCCAGATACATTCCTTACTGAACAAAAATAAATTTTCATGATATTAAACCTATCTGAATATAAAACTGTACACCAAGTGGATACTTTATTTCCAAAATCCCCTCTAACTGTATTCTCCCAACTTCATACATTTTTTTCTATAGGGCGCGTGCGCTCGCCAGAAAGACAGAGAGAGATGGAGAGACAGAAAGCAAGAAATCACCCCCCAGGGGGGACGGTCACACCGCAATCCCTTCTCCTCCATTCTCCTCTTGGGATCTCGGGCACGCATGCACACGCGCCCGGTGTGAGTTTAAGCCGCCGGGTCCAGGACTCGAACCACTGTCGACTACATGGGAGTCCAGCGACATAGCCATTAAGCTAACTGCTGGTCCCCATACATTTTTTTTAAAGAGATTTTTGCTGCAGGGCTTGAGCCTGGAGACAAAGAGTAATCAATCCCAAGGGAGGATAGCACCATCACAATAATCCCTTCTCCTCAACTCTCCTCTTGGGATTTTGGGCACACACTCACACACGCCTGACCCGCATAAGTCTCAAGCGACTGGGTACTGGACTTAAACCGCAGTTGGCCATGTGGGGGGCGTCTAGTGGCATAACCATTACGCCATCTGCTGGTTCTGCACCTTTGTTTCAACATAGTTTACGACCAAGAACCAATATAAGCAATTTTAACATTTCTTTTTCTAAAAGAATTATTTTTATTTAACTTTATTTACCCATTAATTAGTTTATTTAAATCTTACCAGAGAGGGACAGAGGGAGTACAAGAGAGTGAGTACGAGAGAGAGAGAGAGAGAGAGAGAGAGAGAGAGAGAGAGAAAGCCGCCAGGTCCAGGACTAGAACTGTGGGAGTCCAGCACCCTTAACCACCACTCCACCTGTCAGCTCCACAATTTAACATTTCTTATTCTACTCTAAGAACTGAGTTAGTATTAACCTATATTAAACAAATTGGTTAAAACAAGCAAACAAATCCAAAAAACCTGCTCCAACAAGTACATACACCCTATGGCAAAAAATCTCCCTAAAAAATAATTTTTTTAAATAAAAAAAATTAAAAATCATTTAAAAAAATCGGGACCAACAGATGGTGTAAGGGCTATGTCACTGGACTCGCCCATGTAGTCAACCTCAGCTTGAGTCTCAGACCTGGTAGCTTGAAACATGCTGGGCATGTGTGCGTGCATGACCAAAATCCAGAGAGGAAACTGGAGAAGGGATTATGGCATGGTCACCGCACCCGGGGAGTGATTTCTCACTTTCCGTCCCTGCTGAGCTCATGAGCCCTACAGCAAAAATCTCTCTTTAAAAAAAAAAAAAAAAATCACACAGACATCATCTCACCCACACACACTACGGGATTTGGAAAAGTTCATGGAGGGCCATCAAGTGGCATAGAGGTTAAGGCGCTGGATCCACATGGCCAGCTGCACTGTTTGAGTCCCAGCCCCAGTGACTTGAAAATCATGCAGGGCACACATGTGTGCCTGTATGCCCAAAATTCCAAGAGGAGACAGGAGAAGGGATTTTGGTGTGGCCATTCCCTGGGGGAGGTGATTTCTCACCTTCTCTCTCTCATCTCTCTCTCGAGTGCACGTGCCCTACAGTAAAAATTTAAAAATAAGTTAAAAAAAAAAAAAAGAATGAGGACCAGCAAGCATGGTGGTTAAGGTGCTGGACACTCCCACATGGCTGACCAAGGTTAGAATCCCGGACCTGGTGGCTTGCTTTCTCACTTTCCCTCTCTCTCTCTCTGTGTGTGTCTCTCTCTAGTCAAATTAAAATAAATACATGAATAAATAAAATGAAATAATTCTTAAAAAAAAAAAAATAATGTCCAAAGTTCATAGAAAGTGAAATTAAAGTACAAGTAATTTTGGTGCCAAAAAAAAAAAAAAAAAGTCATGGAGTTTTTCCACATTACATGTTTATGAACTTTTTGAAGACACCTATCTATATATAGAGAAATGAAGTATTCTTCTCAGAAATCGGATATCAAAATACTGTATTTATATTTATTTTGTTGTTGTTGTTGAGGTTTTCACTATAGGCCACGTGCGCTGGTCAGAAAGAGACAGAAAGCGAGAAATCACTCCCAGGGAGGATGGTCCCACCCCAATCCCTTTTCCATTCTCCTCTCGGGATCTTGGTCACAAACGTCCGGCGTGAGTTTAAGCCACCGGGTCCAGGACTCGAACCGCGGTAGACTGTATGGGAGCCCAGCGACATAGCCATTACGCTAACTGCTGGTCCCTCAAAATACTTTAATATCACTTTAATAAATAATATGCTCACTTCCTCTCAAGTTTAAAATCTTAAAATCCTCCTGTATTTTGGGGTTATTTTAATGCTATGTGTCTTTAATCTTCTGGTAAAATGGACACTAGATACATCACTAAATGATATGCTAGAGATTGAGAAGCAGCTTAAAAATTAGTAAGGATCAGGAAAACCAGTTCAGACAAGCTGCTGTACAGATAGGATGTAAAGCATGCCTTATTTTGTTTGTGAAAGTACTTGTACTACAAAGCACTGTACCGTGATAAACAACTTGCAATCACAAAGTTCGATGCGTTTACCCATAAGGCCTATCCTGGTTCTGAAAGTCGAGAACTTTACATTAACCAAGATTTCTGTTCCCACGACTGGCCACCTGCTGTGACTAGGTACTTCACGAAATCCTTTCCTTGTCACTTCGAGCACAGGACCTAGACCTGTGTTGCGAGAATGACAGCCTAAGTTGCCGGGCCGGCGGGCAGCTGTCGGAGCCTCTGCCGAAGATGCTAAGGCAGGAATAGACTCCGCCGAAATTCCCTGACAGGATCGCCACCCTCACGGCCGGATGGCTAATCCTCTAGCACCTTCTCCTGCCCCTCAACTTTAACACCGGGCTGAAGTTTCACTCACTTTCATTTTCCCAACGCCACGCTTTCCTCACGCAGACGTGAATTTCAAACACAAAGGCTATGACTTCGGGTCAGAAGCCACAGCAAGGGCCGAGGGAGGTCGCGAAGACTCCGAGGACCCGGGTATTCGGTGCCGGGGTCCAGCGCGCCGGCAATACTCGGCATACGCGCAGGGCCGCCTTTCCTCCCTGCCCTGCCTGGAAGACCCGGCAGTCCAGCGAACGCAGCAGCGCCCGCTCCCGTTCCTCGGAGCACCCTTCAGTCGAGTCCGCGGTGCAGCCGGCAGGCCCCTATTCCGCTGCCTCGCGCTCCCAGATCAGACTTCACAGGCACCCGAGCCCCGCCCGCCCGTTCGCCGGTCCATCACTCACCATGATCTCGGCGCCGACTCTGCCTCCGCTCGGCTGCGCGCCCTCCCGCTGCCGCCTGCGCTGCCACCCGCGCCGCCGCTGCCGTTCTCGCAGCCCGGATCGCCGCCGCCAGAGCCGGACAATGCCCGGGTCCCGCCTCGCGCCACCGCGACCAATGCACGCGCTCCTTGCTAATTTGAACCGCGGCAGCTACCCAATAGCACGACTCCTTCTAGCAAGGCTCCGCCCTCCGGCACCTCCTCCCTAACGGTTGTTTGTTTTTGCACACGGCACGCGGAGGCGGGGCCTCCAGCCCCAACACAGACGCGCTCGACGCCTGTCTCCAAGCGCCCGAGTTAGATGGATAGAAAAGCGGGCGAATGAGAGTGAAGACCCAGGGATGGAAGCCAATTAATGTATTGCCCGCGAGTCAAAGAGGCGGGAAGCCGGGAGCGACCGCAAGACTAACCAATGAGTGGAGCAATTCAAGCGCCTACTGGCTTTCCCGCCCAGTCTCGGCATTGGTTCTGCATCCCCGAGAGTTGTTTGGGGAAGAAAAGGCCGTTGGGTTTGTTTCTGCAGGCGGCGCGTCACAAAGACAGTATCTCTTCGTTTTTGCCGCATTTGTGCATCACGCGGGGCGCCGGGTTTCAAGGTTCGACTTTCCTCACGCACGGCCGCTGTTTTGGGTCCGATTTTCCTGAGGTCCGCTCTGCTTGGACCCCCTGCGAGGTTCCGCCCGGCCTTAGTTTGCTTTTTCTTTGACGTCATTCGTTTAATGTTTTCGGGGGCGCTCTCGACCAGAAAGGAAGAAAATGGAATTACTGTCCCCCAGAAGTTGTGAAAACTGAAAAAATGTCTGTGCACAGCTGGGGAAATGGGCTTAGGCAGACGTACCCATTAGCCTGAGATCATACGGCTAAATAGACCCGGGGTACAAGCCCAAGTTCTTGGATGTCTGTTCCAACTCATTCCAGCTTTAAATTCTTTCATTGTTTTCTCAGTATGATGCAGACTGTGCTAGGCAATGTTCTAGGTTGGTGGGGAGTAAATAGTGAACTAAATGAGTTCTTAACTTTCATGGAGAGTTCGTTTTCATGGTCAAATTCCCCCAGGACAGCATTTCAGAAACTTATCACAGGTAGGCAATACCTGTCCCAAAGTTTGAATGATTTATTTTTACATGGACTGTAGCTTTGGAGTTAGCCCCAATCATAGGAGACATCTTGGAGGAGGTGAATCTTTAAGGAAGGGAAACTCAAATTCAAGAAGAGGAGGAGGGTGAGATTCCCATAAGTTTTGGGGGAAATACCAATGAAGATGTAGACAAGTATGAGGAAGAGGGCTCTAATAGGAAGGAAAGGATTGTTAATTCCTGTGCCTCTGATTTCGGGCCTTAGTAAATGGTCAATCTCCCAAGGCATAGACCTGTGAATTATTACTTCAACAAATTGCTAAATGTCTGTTTGCAGGCACTGCAACTGGGAATTCAGTGACTAGCAAGATAAACATGATTCCTGTCTCCACAGTCCTCTACACCAAGAGTCAGCTATTAAAGAAGCAAACATGGGACCAGCAGGTGGCATAGTGGTTAAGGCAGTGGACTCCTATGTGGCTGACTGTTGTTCAAGTCCCACATGAAGCAGTTTGAAACGTGGGCAAATGTGCCTGTGTGTCCAATCCCAGAAGAGTATAGAGGAGAAGAGATTGCAGCTGGCAATCTCCCATGGGGGGTGATTTTTCTCTGTCTCTCTTGCAAGTGCATGCATCCTATAGCAAAAAATCTCTAAAAAAAAAAAAAAAAAAGGGCAAGACAAGTGGCTCTTTGAATCCCACATGGCCAACTGTGTGGTTGGAGTTCTGAACCTAGTGGCTTGAAAAACATGGGTGTGTGTGTGTGTGTGCCCCAAATCCCTAGAGGTGAATGGAGGAGAAGGGATTGGGTGTGGCCTGCCATCCTGAGGTGGGAGTGATTTCTCACTTTCCTTCCCTCTCTGTGCTGGTAAGCTCTCACACCCTGTAGCAAAAACAAACAAACAAGAAGGAACGTGGAAATGTGTAAATTATAATAAGTCCAAGTTTACTCTTTAATAGTTTATATCCACTTAATAATATTTTATTATTTCTTTTTTAAGAGGTTTTTGCTACAGGACATACCTGCTCGCACAGAAATGGAAAGCAAGAAATCACCCCCTGGGGGGATGTCCACACTGCAATCCCTTTTCCATTCTCCTCTCAGGAATTTTGGCATGCACACACATACGCCTGGTGTGAATTTCTTTCTTTCTTCCTTTCTTTCTTTCTTTTTTTTTTTTTTTAGAGAATTATTCATTTAGGGGCCAGGATATGGCAGAATGGTTACATTGCTGGACTCCCACATAGTTAGTTGCAATTCCAGTGCTCAAAATCCTGAGAGGAGACTGGGGGAGAAGGGATTACAGCATGGCCATTCCCCCCGGGGGTGATTTCTCACTTTCTGTCTCTCCGAGAAAACAAAAACAAAAACAAAACCCTGGCATTTGATAGAAAGTAGTCAAATATGGACAATTTATTGCTGAGTGAAGTAAGTCAGGGCTATGAAAGAAAGATATTGTATGTCTCCACTTAATATATACTAACTATCCACACACTATGGTAGAGACTGAAAGATTGACATAAAAGCATTGAAAATAGTTATGGACACTGGAGACAGTGTGGAAGCATGGTGGGAGAGGGAAATAAAATAGGGAAGGAAATTAGGGGGAAAATAGATAAGACATTTGTGGAACACAGTAATGTGTTATTACCTGTTGATGATATCATGTATAGTATTCTCTACTGGACTGGTCTGAGGTATATTTCATGTTGGTAAATTCTTTGCAAACCAAATGATGTATAGTGATTGAATATATAAAATAATAATAATAAATTTAAAATAATTACTTTTATTATTATCATTTAAAAATATTTTTAAGAATTATTTATTATTTATTTTCATTTGACCAGAGAAGGACAGAGTGAGAAAGAGGGAGAAAGTAAGAAAGCAAGCCACCAGTTGAAGTCGAACCACAATTGGCCATGCAGGAGTCCAGTACCCCTAGCCACCACACCTCCTGCCAGCCCCCATTTTTAAATTTTCTATAGGCATGCATACTCACCAGAAAGACACACAGAGAGAGAGAGAGAGAGAGAGAAAGAGAGAGAAAGTGAGGAAACAAGCCTCTAGGTCTGGGACTCAAGCCGAGTCTAGCACCTTAACCACTGTGCTACTTACTGGCCCCAATAATATTTTATATTCATTCTTTTGTTTAAATAACTGGCGTGGGGACCAGCAGGTGGCATAGTTGTCATGGTGCTGGGCTCCCACGTGGCAGATGGGTTTGAGTCCTGGCAGCTTGAAAATCAGCTAGGCCTGTGTGCACACATGACCAAAATCCCAGGAGGAGAATGGAGGAGAAGGGATTGCTTGTGACCATCCCCTGGAGGGTGATTTCTCACTTTTTCTCCCACTGTCTATCTTACTCTCTCCTCTCCAGTGAGCACACTCACTCTATGGCAATAAATAAATAAATAGTGTGTTTTCTAGAACTCGCATAAAGGTTTGACCTATACAATGTAAGATTATTATTATTTTTGCCAGAAGATGTGTGCCCTCACCAGAGAGCAAGGAAGAGGATGAAAGCATCTCCCCAATGGGGATCATGTTGCAATCCCTTCATTTCTCCATCCTGTCAGGAGTTTGGATATGTACATGACTGGCCTGCTTTTTGAGTCACTGTGGCCAGGATTATAACTGGTTGGCCATGTGGGATCCTGATTTCTTAACCACCAGGCCACAGGACTGAACCCATTTTTTTTATCATGATAAAAAAATTTTAATTACTAGTGACCTTACATAAATATAAAGGACTATACTGAACAACTATGTGATAAAATTAAATGAACTAGATAAAATGGACAAATACCTAGGAAGAGTAACTACCAGAACTGACTCAAGAAAAGAACAGAAAATCGGAATAGACCTATAACAAGAAATTGAATTAGTACTAAAAAATTTTTCTACAAAGAAAAACTCAGTCTTCTCTGTTGAATTCTAACATTTAGAGAATTAATACAACCTTCCAAAAATAGAAGAGGAGGGAACACTTTTCAACTCATTATATGATGCCAGTATTACCCTGGTAACAAAGTCAGACAAAGACATTAACCAGAAAAAAACACTATACGCCAATATCCCTTATGAATACAGAAACAATAATCCTCAACAAAAACAAGCAAAATATATTCAGCAACATATAAAAGGGATTATACACCATGAATAAGTGAAGATTTATCCCAGGAAGGCAAGATTAGTTCAATATATGAAAATCAATGTAGTAAACCATGTTAATAGAATAAACGGCAAAACATACATGATCATCTCAATAGAGGGAGAAAAAGACAGCAGAAGTCACTTTTTTTTTAAAGAATTATTTTTATTTCATTTTATTTATTTATTTTTAATTTGACCAGAGAGGGACAGAGTGAGAGAGAGAGAGGGAAAGTAAGAAAGCAAGCTGCCTGGTCAAGGGCTTGAACTGCAGTCAGCCATGTGGGAGTCCAAAACCCTTAACTGCCACACCGCCTGCTGGCCCCCAGGAGTCACCCTTTTGCCACAAAAACGACTAGGATTAAAAGAAAATTTGTGGGCCTGGCCAGTAGGTGGTGTGGTGGTTAAGGGTGCTGGTTAAGGGCGCTGAACTCACATGGCCAACCGAGGTTTGAGTTCTCGACCTGGCAATTTGCTTTCTCACTTCCCTTCTCTCTCTCTCTCTCACTCTGTCCCTCTCTGGTCAAATTAAAATAAATAAATAAAGTTAAATAAAATACTTTTTTTTTTCCTTAAAAAAAAAAGAGGGAAACGTCTTCAGGACTGGCAAGTGGCATGGTGGTTGGAGCAGCTAGACTCCCACATGGCTGACTGCAGTTCGAGTCCTGGACCTGCTGGCTTGCTTTCTCACTTTCCTTTCTCTTCACTGGTCAACTTTTAAAAACTAAAATGAAGTAATGACAATGAATAAAATAAAATAAAATTAAAAAGTCTTCAACCTCATGATGCTATTTATGGAAAACACACTAAAAACAACCTAGAACTAATATACTTACTGGAGAAAGTGCTTTTGGGACCAGCAGATGGGACAATGGCTATGTTGCTGGACTCCCATGTATTTGACCGCAGTTTGAATCCCGGACCTGGTGGCTTAAAGTCATGTCAGGCATGTGTACGTGTGTGCCGAAGATCCTGAGAGAAGCATGGGGGAGAAATAACTGTGGCATGGCCATCCCCCGTGGGGGAGGGGGCGTGATTTCTCACTTTCTGTCTCTCTCTCTGGCAAGTGCACATGCCTTATAGCAAATACTTCTCAAAAAAAAAAGAAAGTGCTTTCCCCCAAGATCAGGGATAAGGTCAAATGTCTATGCTTGCTCTTTTCCCCAACATTATACTGCAGGTTCTAGTGAGGGTAATTAAACAGCAAAAAGAAATGTCATCCAAATTGGAGAGGGGGAAGTGGGCCAGTGCTGTAGTGCAGTGGTTAAGCACCGCGCATCAGGAGTGAGATCCCACATGGCTGACCATGTTTTGAATCTTTTTTTTTTTAAAGAGGGTTTATTTTTGCTATAGGTGTGTATGCTTGCCAGAAAGATAGAAATAGAAAGCAACAAGTCACCCCCGCCCCTGGCGGGATGGCCACACTGCAATTCCTTCTCCATTCTCTCAGGATCTTGGACACGCCTGCACACGCGCCCAGCGTGAATTTAAGTCACCTGGTCCGGGATTTGAACCGCAGCCAACTATGTGGGAGTCCAATGACGTAACCTTTACACCATCTGGTGGTCCCAACCGTATTTTGAATCCTAGCCCCAGCAGATTTGAAAAACATGCTGTACACATGTGTGTGCATGCCCTAAGTCCTTGATGGGATGGAGAAATTGAGAAAAAGGGATTGCAGCATGACCAATAATGTTAGGAGGTGCTCTCTTTCTTTTTCACATGCATAAGCCTCTGGAAATTAAAAAAAAAAAAAAAGAAACAAAAAAAGAAGTAAAACTATATTTGCAGATGCCATGGTTTTGTATATAGAAAATCCTGAGGTTACACTTAAAAACTATTAAACTAATAAATGAATGCAGCATGATTGCAAAATACAAACTCAATATATGAATATCAATTGTATTCTGTCTACTAGCAATGAATAAACTGAAAATTAAATGAAGAAAATACTTAAGAAAATTAAGAAGTCAGTAGGTGGTGTGGTGATTGGATTGCTGGAATCCCACATGACCGACCGCTATTTGAGTCCTGGACCTGGCGGCATGCTATCTAACTTTCTCTCTCTGTCTCTGTCTGGTGAGCACATTGCCCTATAGTAAACTAAAATAATAATAGCAATAAAAGTAAATAATTCTTTTTTTTTTTTTTTTTTAAAAAAAAACACTTCCATTTGCAAAACCATCTGAAAGAATAAAGTACTTGGGAATATATTTTTCAAAAGCACAAGACTTTAAAATCTACAAAATCCTGGGGCCTGCTGGTGATGTTGAGGTGCTGGACTCCCACATGGTTAACCATGGTTCGAGTCTTGGTCCTGGCAGCTTGCTCTCTCTTTCTCTCTTCACCTCTCTCTTTCTCTCATCAAATTAAAAAATAAATATTTTTTTAAAAAACAGGCACCAGGTCTAAGCGGACCACGCCGTCCCTGGCTGCGCTTCCAGGCCCTTTCAGAATTCTTTTCAAAGCGACAGGCGACCTAGCATAGCCATGGCTCATGGCCCTAAGAAGCATCTGAAGGGGACCAGCAGTTAGCGTAATGGCTATGTCGCTGGACTCCCACGTAGTCAACCACGGTTTGTGTCCCAGACCCGATTGTTTAAAACTCATGCCGGGTGCGTGTGCGTGCGTGCCCAAGATCCTGAGAGGAGAATGGAGGAGAAGGGATTGCAGCGTGACCATCCCCCCGAGGGTGATTTCTTGCTTTCTGTCTCTTTGTCTCTGTCTGTCTGGCAAGCGCGCGCACCCTATAGCGAAAACCTCTCCAAAAAAAAAAAAAAAAAATAGAAGCATCTGAAGTGGGTAGCAACTCCAAAGCATTGGATGCTGGATAAATTGATGGGTGTGTTTGCTCCTCATCCATCCACTGGTCCCCACAAACTGAGGGAATGTCTTCCTCTCATCTTTTTCCTAAGGTACAGACTTAAGTATGCATTAACAGGAGATGAAGTAAAGAAGATCTGCATGCAGCGGTTCATTAAGATTGATGGCAAAGTCCATACTAACATAACCTACCCTGCTGGTTTTATGAATGTCATCAACATTGACAAGACCAGAGAGAATTTCTGTCTGATCTATGACACCAAGGGTCACTTTGCTGTCCATCGTATTACACCTGAGGAGACCAAGTACAAGTTGTGCAAAGTGAGAAAAACCTTTGTGGGCACAAAAAGAATCCCTCATCTGGTGACCCATAATGCTCTTACCATCCGCTACCCAGATCCTCTCATCAAGGTGAACCACACCATTCAGATTGATGCGAAGACGGGCAGGATTACTGATTTTATCAAGTTTGATACTGGTAACCTGTGTATGGTGACTGGAGGTGCTAACTTGGGAAGAATTGGTGTGATCACCAACAGAGAGAGACATCCTGGCTCTTTTGATGTGGTTCAAGTGAAAGATGCCAATGACAACAGCTTTGCCACTCAACTCTCCAACATTTTTGTGGCAAAGGCAACAAGCCATGGATTTCTCTTCCCCGGGAAAAAGGTATCCGCCTCACCATTGCTGAAGAAAGAGACAAGAGACGGGCAGCCAAACAGAGCAGTGGGTGAAATGGTCTCTAGATTTTATGTTGGAGAGGTCTTCATACTTAATTAAAGATGACATAGCATGAAAAAAAAAACAGGAACCAGTAGTTGGTGTAATGGCTATGTCGCTGGACTCCCATGTAGTTGACCGCGGTTCAAGTCCCCGACTTGGTGGCTTAAATTCATGCCAGGTGCATGTGCATGCATGCCCAAGATCCCAAGAGGAGAATGGAGGAGAAGAGATTGCAGTGTGGCCATCCCCCCCGGGGGTGATTTCTCACTTTCTGTCTCTCTCCATCTTTCTGGTGAGCACACTGGCCCTATAGCAAAAACCTCTAAAAAAAAAAAACCAACTACAAAATACTAGTAGAAAAATGAAAAATATACCCAATTCCAAGTTATTTCATTGGGAAAAATTGACAAAAGAACCTAAAATTAATATAGAAATACAAGAGAACCAGAATAACTAAATAATCTTAAAAAAGAACAAAGTTGGAGGACTCATATTTCTTGATTTTAAAACATACCACAAAGCTTCAATAATCAAAATTATGTACTGGCATAATCATAGAAGTAGACAATTAGTGGACTAGATTGAGAGTCCAGAAATAAACACCTACATCTGTGGTCAATTGGTATTTGACAAGAGTACCAAGACAATAAATGGAGAAAGGATAATCTTCAACAAATGGTGCTGGAACCTTCACTAAAGGAAATTTGTCATCTCTTCCCTCCCTTGCTCTTCCTTTCTCTTTCCTCTTTTGCACGCAACATGGGTTGCTAGGAATTAAATCAACATTTAACAAAATATTTAGGGTGATGGAGTTATTTGTACATTATATTTTCATAATACTTCTCTGCATTTTCTAAGTTGTCTTCTTTGGTTGTATGTCTTTTTTTTTTTTTTTTTTTTTTTTTTTTTTTTTGGAGTTTTTTGCTACAGGGTGTGTGTGCTCACCAGAAAGAGAGCGAGAGAGACAGAAAGCCAGAAATCACTCCCCAGGGGGGATGGCCACACCACAATCCCTTCTCCTCCATTCTCCTCTCAGGATCTTGGGCACGCACATACATGGACTTGGCATGAGTTTAAGCCACCAGGTTAGGGACTCGAACTTCGTTCGACTACATGGGAGTCCAGACACATAGCCATTATGCCATCTGCTGGTCCCAAGCTGTATGTCATCTTTATAATAAGGAAATGTTTTTTAAAAATAATTATTTATTTTATTTATTCATTTATTTATTTTTTTTAGTTTGAGCAGAGAGAGAATGAGAGAGAGAGGAAGAGAGAATGAGAGAGGAAGTGAGAAAGCAAGCCACCAGATTCAGGACTTGAACCCTGGTCGGCCATGTGGGAGTATATCCAGCGCCTTAACCACCATGCCACCTGCTGTTTCCCATAAGGAAATATTTTAAATAATTTGTTCTAGCTCCGTAGCCTGGTGTTAAGGAAATCAAATCCCACATGGCTGACTGAAGTTCAAGTCCCAGCCCCAGAAGCTTCAAAAACCTGCCAGGTATATGTGCATGCATGCCCCACATCCTAATTGGATTGAAGAATGGAGAGGAAGGGATCATCTTGTGACCATACCCCATTGGGGGGTGCTTTCTTTTCTTTCTGCCTCTGGTCAGTGCATGTGCTCTCTGACAATTTTATATATATATATATATATATATATATATATATATATATATATATATTTATATATATAAATATATATATATATAAAGAGAAAAAGTGAAGTGTAGAACACTGTATAGAAGGCCAACCTCTGTGGGCATCTGTTTGTTAAACAAGAAAAGAGAGACCTAGTATTAGTCTGTAATATGGCTAATTGCAGGCATGCATGAATCTGGGTAATTTATAAAGAATAGAGGCTTTTCTAAAAAGATTAATTTTAATTTTATTCATTCATTTTTTAAAAATTATTTATTTAATCATTCATTTATTATATTTAATTTGACCAGAAAGAGACACAGAGAGAGAGGGAATGTGAGAAAGCAAGCCATCAGATCTGGGACTCAAACCATGGTCAGCCATGTGGGAGTGTCCAGCATCTTAACTACCATGCCACCTGCTGGTCCCCATCATTCATTTATTTTAATTTGACCAGAAAGAGACAGAGAGAGAGAGAGAGGGAAAGTGAGAAAGCAAGCCACTAGGTTTGGGACTTGAACTGTGGTCAGCCCTGTGGGAGTGTCCAGCACCTTAACCACTATGCCCCAAGAATAGAGGCTTATTGAGCTCATGGTTTTGGGAGGTCCAAAGTCAGGAAACCATATCTGGTAAGGTTTTTCCTGATAGTAGAGTTCTGAGACACCCAAGGGTAACACATAGCTTGACAAGAGCTAGAGCAGAGCAAGAGTGCTGTGTCTGTGCTCATATCTGTGTCTACTCTTCTTGTAAACCCACTTGAAGTCAGTCATGACCTTAACAAATCCCAATCACCTTCCAAAGGCCCCACCTTTCAACACCATAATCGGATTAAGTCTTTATGCTCTCAAGGCCATTACAATGGCTCACCAAATTTCAAAACATGAATTATGGGGGAACCATAGCACTTACCTACCTATAATTCTTTCTTTTTAAAATTTGCTGCAAGGCACGTGCTCTCACTGGAGAGAGACACAGAGAGAGAGGGAAAGTGAGAAAGCACCAGCTCGGAAGGATGGTCACGCGTCAGACCCTTCTCCTCCACTCTCCTCTTGGAATTTTGAACATGCACATACACACATGCACACAACCAGCTTGTTTTTCTTTTTTTTTTAAAGGATTATTTTATTTAACTTTGTTTCTTTGTTTCTTTATTTATTTTAATTTGACCAGAGAGAGACAGAGTGAGAGAAAGAAAGCAAGCCTTGAGTCTGGGACTCAAACTGCGGTCAGCCATGTGGGAGTCCAGAGTCCTTAACCACCACATCACCTGCCGGCCCCCCCAATGTGGTTTTCAAACTCCTAGGTCTGGGACTCAAACTGTACACTTGACCATGTAGAATCCAGCCGCCTCAACCACCACACCAATGACTGACCCTGTAATTTTTAATTTTTAAATAATATTCTGAGGCTTTTCAAATATTACTGTTCAGTGAAGAGAAGATTGGAAAAAAAAGGACCAGCAGTTGGTGTAATGGCTATGTCACTGGACTCCCATGTAGTCGGACCACAGTTCGAGTTCCTGACCCGGCAGCTTAAACTCACGCCGGGCACATGTGCGTGGGTGCCCAAGATCTGGAGAGGAGAATGGGGGAGAAGGGATTGTGGTGTGGGCTTCCCCCCCGGGGGGTGATTTCTCACTTTCTGTCTCTCTGTCTTTCTGGCGAGTGCACACGCCCTATAGCAAAAACCTCTCAAAAACAAAAAAAAAAAAAGAAGGAAATATATTTTGTCATTCTTAGTAAAAATTTCATATCTTGCCATAAATAGAATGAAAGTTAGGATGACAGTACATTTATAATAGTTCAAGGAAAAAGTTTGGCCAAATATGCATAACAAATATAAGTATTTGTTTTGTCAAGCCTTTACTACATTTTTTTCACTTTTCAGGCCTTTGCTACAGAGAGCAAGTGACCAATAGCTGGAGTTGCCATTCTGTTTTACATTTTTTCCAGTATATCTTTGGGATAGATTCCTAGAAGTGAAATTACTGGTGGGCCAGCCCAGAGCTCAGTGGTTAAGGGATCCAGATCTCACATGGCAATGCAGTTCAATTTCAGCCCTGATAGCTTGACAAACACACTGGGCACATGTACATGTGTGCCCCAAATCCTGGAATAACCATGCCCCATTGGTGGGTACTTTCTTTCTCACTTTGGTAAGCACACATATCCATTGTCAATAAAAGGAAAACATTTTAAGAAGTGTAATTGCTAGATCAAAGGTTCTTTCACAGAGAACTGTGCATTCCTACAGCACTGTAGAAAGTGCCTGTTTCCCCATAGAATTACCAATGGAATTTATCGTCAAAGTGTGGTATTTTTGCTATGGGGTGCATATTCTTGCCAGAGAGACAGAGAGACAGAAAGGGAGAGATCACCCCCCCGGGGGGGGATAGCCACACTGCAATTCCTTCTTCTCCATTCTCCTTGGGATTTTTTTAAGAGATTTTTTTCTGTAGAGCATGTGCACTTGCTGGAGAGACAGAGAGAAACAGAGGGACAGAGAGTGAGAAATCGCTCCCCAGGGATGGCCATGATGCAATCTGTTCTCCATTCTCCTCTTGGGATTTTGGGCATGCACGCACACATCCCTGGCATGAGTTTTAAGCCGCTGAGTCCAGGACTCAAACCACAATGGACTATGTGGGATTCTAGTAACGTAACCATTATGCCGTCTGCTAGCCTATCATTTCTTTGTCCACTTATTTAGCTGATTTAATAGGTGAGAAATAATATCTTGGTATAGTTTTAATTTGCATTTATCTTCTTATAAGTTAAACAAGTTTTGATATGATCATGGACCATTCGTACCTCTTTTTCTGTTTTTAATTTAAATTATTTTATTTAATTTTATTTATTTTGATTTGACTAGAGCGAGACACAGAAAGAGAGGGAAAGTGAGAAAGCAAGTCACCAGGTCCGGGACTCAAACCATGCTCGGCCATGTGGGAGTGTCTAGCACTATAACCACCACACCACCTACTGATCCCCTGTATCTCTTTTTCTATGAATTAACTGTACCTATTTCTTACACGTTTATGATTAGCTTTTGTCTTTATGTATTTCAGATCTTTGGGATCCAAATAATGGATCTGAAAACTTCCATGGCAACTTTCTCAACCATAGTTGTTCTTCAATCTATAAAGCCACAAAATGGTTCTATCACAGGGTACTGAACTACCAGTTGTGGATAGTAGTCCAACACTTCTGGAAGCCTGAATCAGTCTGGAGAGTTCTAGTTGGAGTATTGCCTTCCTCAGTAACCTGTTACTATTTATTGAGGTTTACCAAAGGTGGAGCACTTTCTTCTGGGCACTAAGTGATTTGTTCTGAACATAGGTTAAACGTGCTCTTTGTTTCAAGATTATTACAGTGGAAACATCACACTTCCCGATTTTGAATCTTGAAGACCAAGTTTGGGTTCAACAGAAGCTGGACTGTACTTGCCTGTTGTTGGGCTTAATGGCCCGAAGAATACCTATTACCCCCAACTCTGTTCTAGATCAGTCTTTGTTGGGTGGACCTTGCCCTGAGAGGGTAGATGAAGGCAGCTGGCAGAGAAAATGGAAAGCTAAATAGTAGGTAAGAACACTGTATCAAAACCCCTAAGGATCCCCTATGCACTTTTTCCCCCTAAAGAATGAGAGAGAAACAGCACCCCTAACAGGGCCTCAATTCTATGAGCTACCCCTAGTTTCAACATGTGTGTGCCCTTGATCATGAGCACAAGCATGCTCAGGATTCTTAGTGTTGTGGTTTGAATAATGATTTGTACTCCAAGGGTTCATGTTTTGGAATTTGGCCCTCAATGAAGTGGTGTTAGGAGGTAGTGAGGACTAGTGGGTGGTGATTGGATCATCACACGCGCCCGGCGTGAGTTTTAAGCCACCGGGTCCGGAACGCGAACCGTGGTCGACTACATGGGAATCCAGCGACATAGCCATTACCCTAACTGCTGGTCCATGAAAGCAGTTTTTATTTTATCTTTTTAGGGTTATTTATGTTACTATTTTTTAAAATTTGCTATAGGGCATATGCACTCACCAGAGAGAGAGAAACAGAGAGAGAGAGTGAGAAAGCAAGCCGCCAGGTCTAGGATCTGAATCATGGTCAGCCATATGGGAGTCCAGTGCCCCAACAACCATGCCACTTGCTGGCCCTAGAGATCAATTGTTATAAAGGAAGGTAACTGCCCCAGGTTCCTGAAATTCTCTGTTTCTGTCACTTATGTGATGATTCCATCCATATATCTTTGGCCTTTCTTTCTTCCTTTTTTTTTTTTGAGAGGTCTTTGCTATAGGGTGCGTGTACTCACCAGAGAGACAGAGAGACAAAGTGAGAAATGACCCCCCGGGGGAATGGCTACGCTGCAATCCCTTTTCCTCTCAAGATCTTGGGCATGCACGCACATGCATCTGACGTGAGTTTAAGCCACCAGGTCCAGGACTAAAAACGTAGTCAACTACATGGGAGACTAAAAACGCGGTCAACTACATGGGAGTCCAGTAACATAACCATTACGCCAACTGTTGGACTCCCCTTTGGACTTTCCAACCACGAGAGTCACAAGTCAATTAAACCTTTATTTATTTATTTATATAAAAATAAAGATGGGGCCAGCAGGTGGTATGGTGGTTAAGGCGCTGGACACTCCCATGTGGCTGACCACAGTTCGAGTCCTGGACCTGGTGTTACTTTCTCACTCTCTCTCTCTGTGCATGTGTGTCTCTCTGGTCAAAATTTAAAAAAAAAAAAAAGAATGCATAAATAAAAACGATTTTTAAAAAATAAAGATAAATAAAACCTTTAAATAAATAAAAGCCTCTAAAAAGAGTTTTTTGCCTTAGGGCAAGTGTGCTTCTCGTAGAGAGAAAGACAGAGACAGTGAGCAGGAAAATGAGAAATCACCCCCCGGGGGAATGATCATGCTACAATCCCTTCTCCTCCATTCTCTTCCCAGGATCTTGAGCACACACACACACACACACACACACACACACACAGTGTGAATTTCAAGTGGCCATGTCACACAAACACACACACACAGTGTGAATTTCAAGTGGCTATGTCGGACTCAAACTGCAGTCAGCCATGTAGGAGTCCAATGATGTAACCACTACACTGTCTCTGGCCCTTAATCTCCATTTTTTAAAAAAGGAATTATTTGGGGGCTGGCAGGTGGCGTAATGGTTAAAGTGCTGGACTCCCACGTGGTCAGCCACAATTTGAGTCCCAGACCCAGTAGCTTTAAACTAACCCCTGGTGTGCTTGCATGCGTGTGTCCCCAAAATCCAAAGAGGAGAATGAATGAAAAAGGTTTGCCACATGGCCATCCCTCTGGGGGATAATTTCTCACTTTCTGTTTCTGGTGAGCTCATATGCCCTATAGCAAAAATATCTCCAAAAAAAGGTAAAAGAATTATTTTATAAAATTTTCTTTCTTTTATTTCTTTTTACATTTTTCCACAAACATTTACTTTACATATCAAAAAAAATTTTGCTCACACTCCATAGTTCTTGACAGTTAATAAACAATTTACAAAATTTCAAGATACTGAATTGTAAAGATAATGTTAAAAATATTATAATTTTGTATAATTTTGTTTGTGACTCTATAATAAGAGAGACTGTATGGTTTAAATATTTTTTTTTGGAGAGGTTTTTGCTATAGGGCGCGTGCGCTCGCCAGACAGACAAAGAGAGACATAGAGACAGAAAGCGAGAAATCACCCCCCAGGGGGGATGGTCATGCCGCAATCCCTTCTCCTCCATTCTCCTCTCGGGATCTTGGGCACGCACGCACGCACGCACACGCGCCCGGCGTGAGTTTTAAGCCACCAGGTCCGGGATGTGAACCGCAGTCGACTACGTGGGAGTCCAGCGACATAGCCATTTCACTAACTGCTGGTTCCCTGGTTTAAATATTTTTGAGAAAATATTTACATGTCAGCTACTCAAATTGTTGAAAAGCAAATGCCCAGCACACAAGTCACACATAAACCTTCTCAGTTCAGCCCTGCCTATCAAGTATTTTGTGATATACCATCTGCTAGCAAAGATCAGTCTCTTTTTCTTTTTTTTTTTTTTTAATCTTTTTTTTTATTACATTGAATTACATATAACTTTACAGTGTATTACATTGCTTTTTCAAAAGGGAATGCCATGCATGTCAGTCAGTACAGAGACATTAATCTCCCGCTTCAACATTCAATATCTTTCCTATGTTTTCCCCAATCATTATTATTATTATTCTAATTATTTTTTATGATAAACATGATTTTTTTTTCCAATTATAAGATCATAAAGTTCCCAACAATAGGGAACGTAGACTCCACTCAGGGCTGGACCAAGGGTGGGTCTCGTGCAGCCTCGCAAATGTAGGTGAATCTCCATGGAACACAGTTTCAGGAACGCAGCTCAGGAAAGCAGAGACGGCCATCAGCTGATGCGGCACGCGGGGCAGACCCCGGCCACGGCCCGTGGGGCAGAGCCCCGGCCACGGCACGCGGGGCAGAGCCCCGGTCGGGCCGGACCTCCGGATAGGGCACGCGGAGCAGAGCCCCGGCCACGGCACGCGGGGGCAGACCCCGGCCACGGCACGTGGGGCAGAGCCCCGGCCACGGCACGCGGGGCAGACCCGGGCCACGGCACGCGGGACAGAACCCCGGCCACGGCACGCGGGGCAGACCCCGGCCACGGCACGCGGGGCAGAACCCCGGCCACGGCACGCGGGGCAGACCCCGGCCACGGCATGCGGGATAGGGACCTGGCCACAGCACGTGGGGCAGACCCCGGCCACGGCACGCGGGGCAGACCCCGGCCAAGGCACGCGGGGCAGACCCCTGCCACGGCACGGGGGAACAGAGCCCCGGCCACGGCACGCAGGGCAGACCACGGCCACGGCACGGGGGACAGAGCCCCGGCCACGGCACGCAGGGCAGACCCCGGCCACGGCACGCGGGACAGAGCCCCGGCCACGGCACGCGGGGCAGACCCCGGCCAAGGCACGCGGGGCAGACCCCGGCCACGGCAGGCGGGGCAGACCCCGGCCACGGCACGCGGGGCAGAGCCCCGGCCACGGCACGCGGGGCAGACCCCGGCCACGGCACGCGGGGCAGACCCCGGCCGAGGCACGGGGGGCAGACCCCGGCCGAGGCACGGGGGACAGAGCCCCGGCCACGGCACGAGGGGCAGAGCCCGGCCACGGCACGCGGGACAGAGCCCCGGCCACGGCACGCGGGGCAGACCCCGGCCAAGGCACGCGGGACAGAGCCCCGGCCACGGCACGCGGGGTCAGAGCCCCGGCCACGGCACGTGGGGCAGACCCGCGGCCAAGGCACGCGGGGCTGACCCCGGCCACGGCACGCGGGACAGAGCCCCAGCCACGGCACGCGGGGCAGACTCCGGCCAAGGCACGCGGGGCAGACCCCGGCCACGGCACGCGGGACCAGCCACGGCACGCGGGGCCGACCCCGGCCACGGCACACGGGGCAGACCCCGGCCACGGCACGCGGGGCAGACCCCGGCCACGGCACGCGGGGCAGACCCCTGCCACGGCACGCGGGACAGAGCCCCGGCCATGACACGCGGGGCAGACCCTGGCCACGGCACGCGGGGCAGACCCTGATCACAGCACGCGGGGGTCAGAGCCCCGGCCATGGCACGCGGGGGCAGACCCCGGCCACGGCACGCGGGGTCAGAGCCCCGGCCACGGCACGCGGGGCAGAGCCCCGGTCGGGCCAGACCTCCGGATAGGGCACGCGGAGCAGAGCCCCGGCCACGGCACGCGGGGCAGACCCCGGCCACGGCACGGGGGACAGAGCCCCGGCCACGGGACGCAGGGGCAGACTCCGGCCACGGCACGCGGGACAGAGCCCCGGCCACGGCACGCGGGGCAGACCCCGGCCCCGGCACGGGGGACAGAGCCCCGGCCACGGCACGCGGGGCAGACCCTGGCCACGGCACGCGGGGCAGACCCCGGCCAAGGCACGCGGGGCTGACCCCGGCCACGGCACGCGGGACAGAGCCCCGGCCATGACACGCGGGGCCGACCCCGGCCACGGCCCGCGGGGGTCAGAGCCCCGGCCACGGCACGCAAGACAGAGCCCCGGCCACGGCACGCGGGGCTGACCCTGGCCACGGCACACGGGACAGAGCCCCGGCCACGGCACGCGGGGCAGAGCCCCAGTTGGGCCGGACCTCCAGACAGGGCACGTGGAATGGAGCCCCCGCGCCCTGACCCCGCGCCCCAGCACGTGGAGTGGAGCCCCCGCGCCCGCCTCCCCACCCCTGCGCGCTGGCACGCGGCGCGGAGCCCCCGCCTGCCGCCCCTGGACGTTTAATTGTATCTAGTACTTCTTGCATATTATTCTCAAAGTTTTCGGCCATTTTCTCAGTCTTTATGGTGGACCTTTCTAGGCCAGCCATTTTCTCTTCTACATTAGAGATTCCATTTTCTGAATGATCTAGTCTGCTTTTAATACTTTCAAGGGAGATTTTGACTTCTTGTATTATAGCCTTCATCTCTAAAAGCTCCATCTGATTATTTCGTAAAGTGTGAAACTCCTCTTTTAGATCTTCCATGAATTTCCTCACCTCCTAGAACTCTTCAACTCCTTTCTCCTTCCCCTTCAGCAGTTCCTTGTCTCTCTTCTCTTCGCTCTCTGTTAGCTTTGCCATTATGAATGATCTTTATTGTTTATCAGACGTTTCCATGAATTCCCTTGAACTGTGTGTGGATGAAGAGGAGCTATCCGTTTCAATTGGAGGAGAGGCATTTTCCTGCTTCTCCATATTTCTTGTGGTCCACGTGGGTTTTGTATGCTGGAGGCCCAGTTAGGAGTGGGACATCTTCCTTTCTCCCAGCATGTCTAGATCTCAGGAGCCATGGAGTAGACTGTCTCTTGAAGAAGGGCTGTTCACGTGGGTTTTGTATGCTGGAGGCCCAGTTAGGAGTGGGACATCTTCCTTTCTCCCAGCATGTCTAGATCTCAGGAGCCATGGAGTAGACTGTCTCTTGAAGAAGGGCTGTTCTGGCCAGTCTCTTTTTCTTTCTTCAACATCTTTCTCTTTTTCTTTTTTTTTTTTTTTTTTTTTTTTTGAGAGGTTTTTGCTATAGGGCACGTGCACTCACCAGAAAGACAGACAGAAAGAGAGAGACAGAAAGCGAGAAATCACCCCCCAGAGGGGATGGCCACACCTCAATCCCTTCTCCTCCATTCTCCTCTTGGGATCTTGGGCACGCACACACACGCGCCCGGCGTGAGTTTAAGCCTCCGGGTCTGGGACTAGAACCTCGGTCGACTACATGGGAGTCCAGTGACATAGCCATTACGCTAACTGCTGGTCCCTTCAACGTCTTTCTCAAGATAATCCTCTGGGGTGGTTCCTCTTTTGCAATCTCTACCGATTACAGTGCTGAGCTGGAAAAGTCCAGGTTATTTTACGTTATAAATTCTTTCATATATCTTCTCTAATCTTCTCTGTCAGGCAGAACTATTTATGGTGCCAGGCCATCTTTCTAAGAGCTTCTGTTGGCTTACTTGAGATCCACCTGAGTTCCATAGTTTCCTGATTAATCTTCAGTTATGACATTCCAGTCAAAACCCTGTCCAATAATGAGTATTTCCAATTTCTGATTCAATGCAACAAGCATTAATAAACTTATAAAAATAACCCTCCTGCCACAAATAAGAATACTCCCAAATATTTTCCAATTCCAGAGGGGTCAGGAAGGAAGAAAAGTTTGTTTTCATTTAAAGAAACAAACAAGAAAAATATTTTAACAAATTGCTAAACCTATCAACAACTCAAAGTGAAATGCTTAAAATTGGGAAAACAAAGCATAGTAAAAAAAAATCAGTGGGAAACAGCAGTTAGTGTAATGGCTGTGTCGCTGGACTCCCACATAGTCGACCATGGTTTGCGTCCCGGACCCGGTGGCTTAAAACTCACACTGGGCGCGTGTGCGTGCGTGCCCAGGATCCCGAGAGGAGAATGGAGGAGAAGGGATTGCGACGTGACCATCCTCCCTGGGGGGTGATTTCTCGCTTTCTGTCTCTATGTCTCTCTCTGTCTATCTGGCGAGCACACGCACCCTATAGCGAAAATCTCTCAAAAAAAAAATCAGTAATATTTTACTCAAAAGTCATAAAATTGTATTTTGCCAGTTTGGTCTTATGTTCAAACTCTCTTCTGTTGAATATGCAGTGTTACTGTGCTCCAATCTTTCCATTTCAATCCTGGAAGGTAACATTCAATGTTATTATTGATGTTTCTTGTCTCTAGCATTAAATTGGTCATTTTCTTGGTTGCCTTTTATTCTCTTATTTCTTTTTTCTTTTTTTTGGAGAGGTTTTTGCTATAGGGCGCGTGCGCTCGCTAGACAGACAGAGAGAGACAGAGAGATAGAAAGCGAGAAATCACCCCCCAGGAGGGATGGCCACGCCGCAATCCCTTCTCCTCCATTCTCCTCTCGGGATCTTGGGCACGCACGCACAGGCGCCCGGCGTGAGTTTAAGCCACCGGGTCCGGGACTCGAACCACGGTTGACTACGTGGGAGTCCAGCGACATAGCCATTACGCCAACTGCTGGTCCCTATTCTCTTATTTCTATATGTGTCTTTAGTTTTCTTGATAGAGCACTCCTTTCAGAACTGCTTGAAGAGTGGGTCTGCTATTGGTAAATTCTTCCAGGTCTTGTTTATCTGAGGATGTTTTTATTCTTTCTTTCCATATGAAAGATAATCTTGCTGGGTATAGTATTCTTCTTCTTTTTTTTTTTTTTTTTTTTTTTTTTTTTTAAGGGCGTGTGCGCTCGCCAGACAGAGAGAGACAGAGAGACAGAAAGCGAGAAATCACCCCCCGGGGGGATGGCCACGATGCAATCCCTTCTCCTCCATTCTCCTCTTGGGATCCCGGGCACGCACACACACGCACCCAGCGTGAGTTTAAGCCACTGGGTCTGGGACTCGAACCACGGTCGACGACATGGGAGTCCAGTGACATAGCCATTATGCTAACTACTGGTTCTTAGTATTCTTGGTTGAAACTGTCACTTAACACTTTGAATGTATTTTCCCATTCTTTACTTGTTCGCATCGTTTCTGATGAAAGGTCAGAAGTTAGCCTGATTGGATAACCTTTATAAGTAACCTGACGTTTCTCTCTTGCCAATTTTAGTATCTTGTCTTTGCAGATTTGGCCAGTCTTGCTATGATGTGCCTTGGAGAAGATCTTCTTGGGTTGATTCTATTAGGGGTCCTTTGTACTTCTTGGGTCTGGATATTTGAATGCCTCTCTAGATTTGGAAAGTTTTCTTCCAAGATTTCATGGAATAGATGATAAATGCCCTTATTAGTTTCCTCATTTTCTGGGATACTGATTATCTGGATGTTTGGGTGCTTAATGCTGTCTAGTATTTCTCGTATAGTATTCTCATTTTGGGGGGTTATTTTCTCAGGTTTTTTTTGGTTGTGTTTTCTTTCTTTTTTTGGAGAGGTTTTTGCTATAGGGCACATGTGCTCACCAGAAAGACAGAGAAACAGAAAGTGAGAAATCACCCCCTGGGAGGATGGCCATGCCGCAATCCCTTCTCCTCCCAGGATCTTGGGCATGCACGCATGTGTGCCTGGCGTTTAAGCCACCGGGTCTGGGACTCAAACCGCAGTTGATTACATGGGAGTCCCGTGACAGCCATTGTGCAAACTGCTGATCCCTTGGTTGTTTTTTCTAGATCAGAGGTTTTGCCTTCCACATCTGAAATTCGATTTTCTGCTTGGACTAATCTGCTTTTAATACTTTCGAGGGAGGTTTTGATTTCCTGAATGGCATCCTTCATCTCTAATAGCTCCATTTTATCCTTTGTTATGGTGTGTATTTCCTCTTTCAGATCATGGAAGAACTTCAACACCTCCTGGAACTCGTCTCTTTTCTCCTGCATCTTCTGGAGTTCGATATCTCTCAACTTTTGCATCTCATTTAGTTTTGTCACTATGAATATTCCAAATTTTTTATCAGACATTTTCATGAGGGATTATTCTTTTCCCTTAGGGGAGACCTATTTTCTTGGTTTCTCATGTTTCTTGTGCCTCTGTGGTCGTCTCTCGTCATTCTGTGACAAAATCTCTCCTCCACTGTGCTTCGCAAGGTACTATCCACAGAAAGAGATTAGGAGTTCAGATTTATAAAAAAAAAATTTCTTCCTTAAAGCAGGAGGTTTAGGGACCACCAGTTGGCGTAATGGCTATGTCTCTGGACTCCCATGTAGTCGCGACCATGGTTCGAGTCCTAGACCTGGTGACTTTAACTCACACTGGGCGAGTGTTCGTGCGTGCCCAAGATCCGGAGAGGAGAATGGAGGAGAAGGGATTGCAGTGTGGCCATCCCCCCGGGGGATGATTTCTTGCTTTCTGTCTCTCTGTCTCTCTCTGTCTTTCTGGCAAGTGCGCACATGCCCTATAGCAAAAACCTCTCAAAAAAAAGCAGGAGGTTTAATAAGTGTTGAGGATTTCAGAGATTCTAAAAGTATTCAGATGCTTGGCTACTGCACACCTAGGCCTATCTAGACATTCAGTGAGTGGAGAGTGAAGCTTAGAGTGGGAAAGTAAGGTTAAAAATAATAAAAGCAAAAAGAAAAGGAACTAGAAAAATACTAACAAGAAAGAGAAAACAATTTTTTTACATGTAAAAAATGAAAACAAGCTAGGACACACCTCAGCTTTAAAATGGCTTCCAAAATTAACAAGTGAAAGAAAAGGCCCAAGGTGAGGAAAAGTGGTTGAAAATTTAAAAAAAAAAAAAAAGGAAGAAAATTAGCACAAGACAGAGAGAGGACAGAGGTGGCCCTACTTTGTCTGAATATTTCGAGAGTCTGGGAGATGAAGTTTCGAGCATACCTTCCCTGGACAGGCCAGGACACACATCAGCTCTAAGATGGCTTCTTGTCTGAATATTTCAAGAGTCTCTAATTTTTTTTTTTTTTTTTTTTTTTTTTTTTTTTTTGAGAGGTTTTCACTATAGGGCATGTGCGCTCGCCAGAAAGACAGAGACAGACAGAGAGACAGAAAGCGAGAAATCACCCCCCAGAGGGATGGCCATGCCACGGTTGCTTTTCTTCCATTCTTCTCTCAGGATCTTGGGCACACATCCACATGCACCCAGTGTGAGTTTCAAGCTGACAGGTCTGGGACTTGAACCATGGTCAACTACATGGGAGTCCAGTGATATAACCATTATGCCATCTGCTGGCCCCCCAACCTCTATTTATTTATAAGTCACTTAGTGTCAGTTATTTCTGTTAGCAATGCGACATTGGACTAAGACACTCAGGGAGGTCTCCAGGTGCTCACTCAGAACCTTCCCATGTAGGTCAGCCTTGCAGAGTGTTGGGTTTTATTGCTTCCCCACTGTCCAATCCCCTTTCTACACTTGTTTCTATCCTAGGTCTTATCCACAAAGAGAAAACCTGGAATGACAGAAGTTTGAGAGGGTCTAGCACTTGTATATGAAAGAGGGCCGGCAGGTGGCATGGTGGCTAATGGTGTTGGACTCCCACATAGCCGACTGTGGTTCAAGTCCCAGACCTGGTGGCTTGCTTTCTCACTTTCCTTCTCTCTCTCTCTCTCTCTCTCTCTCTCTCTCTCTCTCTCTCTCTCTGTGTGTGTCTTTCTCTGGTTAAATGAAAATAAATGAATGAATAAATAAAATTAAATAATTATTTTTTAAAAAAGAAAGAAAGCTTGCAGTCTCCACCAGAAAAGGTATGTCAGATGAGGAGCAGACAAATGAGACTACAGTGAGTCACTTGCCTGGGTGATGTCACCAGCCAGGTTTTCACTGCCAGAGCATCCCAGTTGCTGCACTAGGATGTTCCACATTGCTAATAGCATACCTTCCTTCAAAATACTATTTTCTGCCACTCTTCCAGATCACCTAATGTGATTTCTGTCTGTTTCTTTAGAAGATTTTTTGTTACAGGTTGTGTGCTCTGGAGAAAGAGAGAGAAAGAGAAACAAGGAAAGTGGGAGAAGCCTGCCCCATGGGGCATGGTCACATCACAATCCCTTCTCCTCCATCTCCCCTCCTTTTGGGATTTTGGACGTGAATGCACACATGCCTAGAGTGTTTGTCAAGTCACCATCTCCAGAACTCAAACTGTATAGTCAGCCCTGTGGGATCCAGCTGCCTTAACCACCACACCACCAGAAGGCCCTATGCTTGCTTGCTTTCTTTCTTTCTTTCTTTCTTTCTTTCTTTCTTTCTTTCTTTTTTTTTTGTATTTATTTATAGGGTGAGGAGCCAGACTTTGTGTTCCAAACTATGCATTATAGGGGACATAATAAAGGTAAATGAATATGAAGCTTTTTCTAAGTACTGAGGTGAAGATTCAAGGCCAGAATCAGCAAGATGTAGGCAGGGGCAGATATTTTTTACTCAGGGAGAAACAACTCACCGAAGTTCATATAACAAACCAATAAACCAAACAAGTTTCCTTAAACTTTGCAATGGTATCATAATACAAAAGCTAAGACTAACTGTATCCCAGTACTCCATGCAATGAATTCTCAGCAGAAAATCACTTCATTTATGAGTTGTTCGTTTTAAATGCAAGTTATTTACCTGAAAGAGAAATTATGCTTTTACAGAATAGAACAGATCTATGAAAGGTGGCCAGCAAATGTTTAATTCATTAGAACTCATGAAACAAAGACATTTTTCCTCAAAACTCCAGAGGCCCTAGAGCTTTCATTGTACTCCTAGAGATGTATTTACTTGTCTGTGCTTGGTTAAATAGATTCTAAAGCAAGGAAGAATTAAATTACTTTTCAGTTTAATTTCTTTATAAGAGTTGTGGGCCTTGTAGCACAGTTTAATAATAAGAAATGATTATGAGAAAATACCTCAGGAGGGGCCAGCCCATGGCCTGGGGGGGTTAAGATGGCGGGATCCTACATGGCCAAGTGCAGGATTCAATTCCTAGATTTGGTGACTTGAAAAACACTCTGGGGGGACCAGCAGTTAGCATAATGACTATGTCACTGGACTCCCACGTAGTTGACCGCGGTTTGAGTCCCGGACCCGGAGGCTTAAACTCACGCCGGGCGCGTGTGCATGCGTGCCCAAGATCCTGAGAGGAGAATGGAGGAGAAGGGATTGCGGCGTGGCCATCCCCCCTGGGGGGTGATTTCTCGCTTTCTATCTGGCGAGCGCACATGCCCTATAGCAAAAACCTCTCCAAAAAAAAAAAAAAAAAAAGAGAGAACATGTATTTATTTGTCCCCTATAAGAGAAACAGAAAAGGGTAGAGAGAGAGGCAGTCACTCCCAACAGTCTTTTATTTTTTCAAAGAATTATTTATTTAATTTTATTTATTCATTCAGTTCTTTTAATTTGACCAGAGAAAGACAGACACACAGAGAGAAGGAAAGTGAGAAAGCAAGCCACCAGGTCCGAGACTCGAATTGTGGTCAGTCGTGTGGGAGTGTCCAGCACCTCAGCCACCACACCGCCTGCCGACCCATCCCCAATAGAGTCTTCACACACCATGATCCACCCTCAGCTTCAACCAGACCTGGATCATGAACATGTTTGTAACCAGCATACAAAGGAAGGTCCCCAGATGTGAACTGGGAACTTTCCCATGTGGGTTGATCTTGTAGAAGAGGGGTTTCCAACCCACATACCACTGACTGGTACCAGTGTAGAAATGAGGCTGTGGGGGACCAGCAGTTAGTGTAATGGCTATGCTGCTGGACTCCCGCATAGTCAACTGCGGTTCAAGTCCCGGACCTGGTGGCTTAAACTCATGCTGGGCGCATGTGTGTACATGCCCAAGATTCCGAGTAGAGAATGGAGGAGAAGGGATTGCAGCGTGGCCATCCCCCCTGGGGGTGATTTCTCGCTCTCTGTCTCTCTGCCTCTCTCTGTCTTTATGGCAAGTGCATGCGCCCTATAGCAGAAAACCTCTCAAAAAAGAAAGAAAGAAAAGAAAAAAAAGAATGGGCTATGGAGCAGATGGTCAGTGACTTCATATGCATTTATAGTTATTCCCCATCACTCATGTTACTGCCTAATTTCTCCTATCAGATCAGCAGTAGCATTAGATTCTCATAAGAATGTGAACCCCAGGGCTGGCAGGTGGCATAGTGGTTGAGGTGCTCCCACGTGGTCTATCACAGTTCAAGTCCCAGTCCTGATGACTTGCTTTCTAACTTTCCCTCTCTTTTTCTCTGGCGGCTTTCTCACTTTCCCTCTTTCTGTCTGTCTGTCTCTCTAGTAAAATTAAAAAATAACACATTAAATTATTATTTTAAAAAAAGAGTGTGAATCTTATTGCAAACTACACATGCAAGGGATCTAGGTTGCATGCTCTGTATGAGAATCTAGTGTCTGATGAGCTGAGGTGGAGGCAAGGCAGTGATGCTTATCCTGGGGAGCAGCTGTAAATACTGCAGTAGGGTGAGTTGTATAATTAATTACATGTCACAATGTAATAGTCATAGAAATAAAGTATGCAATAAATGTAATGCTCTTGAATCATCCTGAAGCCATCCCCCCCAACCTGATCCATGCAAGAATTGTCTCCCATGAAACGGTCCCTGGTGCCACATAGATTGGAGACTACAGTTGCAGAGCATTGTATTACCACTATGCCACCATCTGGCTTCAACTAACATCAATTCTTCATTGTTTAACCTATTATAAAAATACAACAATTTTTTCAACATGTATTAGTACATATATAGAAGTGATGGCCTATTAACACTGCTGAAATTAAAAATATACTACATCGAAAAGTTTCAGGGGTCAGCCGATGGCGTGGTGGTTAAAGGTGCTGGATTCCCACATGGCCAACCATAGTTTGAGTCCTGGACCTGGTGGCTTGTTTCTCACTTTCCCTTTCTGTCTCTCTCTCTCTGGTCAAATTAAAAAAGATAATAACAACAAATGAAATTAAATAAATAAATTTTTAAAAAGTTTCAAAAGGATGCATACTAAATTATTTAACAAGTTATCTTTTTTAATGAATTATTTAACTTTATTTATTTATATTTATTTATTTTTAATTTTGACCAGAGGGGGACAGAGTGAGAAAGAAAGAAAGAGGGAAAGTGAGAAAGCAAGCCAGGACTAGAACTGTGGTCAGCCATGTGGGTGTCCAGCACATTTAACTACCACGCCTTCTGCTGGCCCCAATAACAGTCATCTTTAAGGAGTGGGTTTGGAGAAAAGGGGCATGTTCATGCTTTCTTTTTTACAGTGATTTTTTTTAAAAAAAATAATTTGATCATTTTTATTATTTTTTAAATTTGATAATAATAAATCTATTATTATTAACCATGGTTGGCCATGTGGGAGTCTAGTGCCTTAGCCACCATGCCACCTGCTGGTCCCAGTGATTCTATACTGTTCAAATTTGTTTAAATGAGTATGTATTGATTTTGTAATAATAGAAAATTTGGAGACTATAACTACCAAAGAAAGAAAGGTTAAAAAAAAAAAAAAAAAAAAAAAGGGAAAGAGGGAAGGAAGGAAGGAGGGGGAAAGGGAAAGGAGAGGAAGAGAGAAGAGAAATGTCCACCAATAACAAGGCAAAGGACAGGACAATTTTGAGGATGGGAGGACATTCCAGGGCTGCTTAGAGGGCGTCATAGTAGAAGTGAGAAGATGGGGAATTCTGTGTGGGGGTGTGTCTAGGGTCAGCCTTGTCACCCACAGGCTTGAGAGACTTAGTCTATGTTCCCAACCTCTGCTCTACAAATTACCTATGAAAATCCTAACCTGTGCTTGAATAAGTGGATTATTGCTCACTCTTGTTTATGAACTTGGCAATTTATTGGCTTGTTGCCAAGATGAGAAAAGCAGAAAATAGCATAAAAGTAGGACTGTTTCCAGATCTATGTTGGTCCTTGTCACCAATTTCATAGTGAGTATCTGTCTGGTTCTACCCACTCTTGCAGTGTGACTTTAGAATGATTTGTGTTCTGACAAAGGAATACACAGTTTTAATATATAGAAAGTATCAGTTGGTATTTATAGAATTGTGCATTCTAGCTGTACACTCTAAGAGAAGATTAATATAGCATTTTGTTTCTTTGTTATTTATACAAACAAGCCAAATCAAAGTGTTTTTCTACTTACTTTAAGGAATAATTTTGTTATTTTTTTCAGATACTGTATCTACAAAACACTGACGAGTGTGACTCAGTTTCCACCTGACTGCTTTTCTGCAGCAACCTGATGAGGTACTGCAGAGCTCTGTGGGACACCTGTGTGGGTCACTCAGGGGCATGGGAGTGAAGAGAAGTTTGTCCTTTTTGTGGCAGCTCAGCGTGATCAGACAGCTGACTCAGATGGACCACCCTTATCATTACCTAGTTTGGAGACCTAAATTGAGCCCACAGAGAGGTCTATGTAAAATAACATGTAGATGTCGAAGAGAAGTTATTATATCTTGTGTGGAGAATATCTTCACTTCTTCTTCTTTTTTTTTTTTTTTTTTCGGAGAGGTTTTTGCTATAGGCGTGCGCTTGCCAGAAAGACAGAGAGAGACAGAGAGACAGAAAGCGAGAAATCACCCCCCAGGGGGGATGGCCACGCTGCAATCCCTTCTCCTCCATTCTCCTCTCGGGATCTTGGGCATGCACGCACACGTGCCCGGCGTGAATTTAAGCCACCGGGTCCGGGACTCGAACTGCAGTCGACTACGTGGGAGTCCAGTGACATAGCCATTACGCTAACTGCTGGTTCCTCTTCACTTCTTTTGTAATTTCTTTTATATATATGTGTGTGTGTGTGTGTGTGTGTGTGTGTGTGTGTGTGTGTATACCATAGATTATTTATTATTATTTTTTTTTTGGAAAGGTTTTTGCTATAGGGCACGTGTGCTTGCCAGAAAGACAGAGAGAGATAGAAAGCAATAAATCACCCTCTGGGGTGGGGGTGGCCATGCCACAATCCCTTCTCCTCCACTCTCCTCTTGGGATCTTGGGCATGCATGTACACACACCTGAGTTTAAGTCACTGGCTCCGGGATTCAAACCGTGGTCAACTACATGGGAGTCCAGTAACATAAACATTATGCAAACTTCTGGTCCTGGTCATAGATTATTATTATTATTTTTTTTTTTTCTTTTTTTGGAGAGGTTTTTGCTATAGGGCGTGTGCGCTCGCCAGACAGACAGAGAGAGACAGAGAGATAGAAAGCAGGAAATCACCCCCCAGGGGGGATGGCCACGCCGCAATCCCTTCTCTTCCATTCTCCTCTCGGGATCTTGGGCACGCACGCACACGCGCCCGGCATGAGTTTAAGCCGCCGGGTCCAGGACTCGAACCACGGTCGACTACGTGGGAGTCCAGCGACATAGCCATTACGCTAACTGCTGGTCCCCATAGATTATTTTTAACATCCATCGTGCCATGAATCATAGGGAATAAATTCGAGAAGCTCAGGCTCCTTTCCATTGATTCTCACAAAGTGCTTCTCTGAGTGGAGCAGGCTGGAGCTTCCATTCTTTTGTCATTTCAGTGGGGCTATCCTGGGTCAGGAAAGGCCTTGCAAATCAAGTTATCTGTTGCTTGGATGAGGGCCTGGTTTCTAGCTAAGGAGATTGGTTCTAACTAAAGTGTTCTCTCCTTTCTCCTGACCCACTAAATTATAAGTTCTATTTGAACCAAGGCCCATGTCCTCTGCGACTAATGCAATACCTGACATATAATAGCCACCTAATAATTAATTGAATTAACTAATTTACAAATTATCTGACCCAAAAATTGTTATTAAAAGATTTTCTGGGGGACCAGCAGTCAGCATTCTATGTTGCTGGACTCCCAAGTAGTCGACTGTGGTTCGAGTCCCAGATCCAGTGGCTTAAACTCTCGCCGGGCGTGTGTGCATATGTGCCCAAGATCCTGAGAGAAGAATGGAGGAGGAGGGATTGCAGTGTGGTCATCCCCCTGGGGGTTGACTTCTTGCTTTCTGTCTCTCTCTGTCTTCCTATGAGCACACGCACCCTATAGCAAAAACCTCTCTAAAAAAAAGATTTTTTTGGGGGGGCCAGCAGGTGGAGTGGTGGTTAAAGCACTGGACTCCCACATGACTGATCATAGTTCAAGTCCCAGACCTGGTGGCTTTCTTTTTCACTTTCCTTCTCTCTCTCTGTCTCCCTCTGGTCAAGTTAAAATAATAATAATAAATGTAATTAAATACTTTTTAAAAAATATTTTTGGGTGGGAGGCCAGCAGATGGCATAGCGGTTACATTGCTGGACTCCCATATGGCCAACCATGGTTCGAATCTCATACCCAGTGGATTGAAACTCATGCCAGGCACATGTGTGTGCATGCCCAAGATCTCTAGAGGAAAATGGATAAGGGATTGCACCATGGCCAACTTCCCTGAGGGGTGATTGCTCACTTTTCCACTCACTGTTTCTGTTTTTCTCTCTCTCTCTCTCTGGCAAGTGCACATGCTCTAAGGTAAAAACCTCTAAAAAAATTGGGGGACACCAGTAGTGTGGTGATTGGGGTATTGGATCCCACATGGCTGACTGCACAGTTCAAGGGCTAGACCTGGCAGCTTGAGAAACACATTTGGCACGTATGTGTGAATGTCCAAAATCCTGAGAGGAAAAGGTAGAGGAGAAGGGATTGTGGCATGACCATCCTCCATGAGGAGTGCTTTCTCACATTCCCTCTTTGTCTCTCTCCCATGATGTTGCCAAAATTAAAAAAAAAAAAAAGGTACTGACCACCAGGTTGCTCTTATTTCCCCAAGTTCCAATGAATTCTGGAAACTAAGCTAGGCACTCTAAGGATTTTTATATGTGACACATACTTGCCCAGAATCACACTATTAATTTTGGTCAGAGCCAGGGTTAGAACCTAGTTCACCACATCAGAAGTACCAAAACTATAAAATAATATCCTTATTTCTTTAGGCAGTGGCTCCAATATAGCCCTTTGGGCTATAGCCTGACTGTGTCTCCCCCTTAAATTTGTCCAGTAGCAAACTTTTCATGACAATAAAGAGCTCAAGCTGCCTGCGGGCTTTCTAGTGAATCAGACCAAGTCTTGGCCTGGCTATGGTAAAACCAACCTATCAAGACAAATCCTTTTTTTTTAAAATTTAATTTATTCATTCATTTATTTTAATTTGATCACAGAGGGACACACAGAGAGAGAAGGGGGGAGGAGAGTGAGAAAGCAAGCCACCAGGTCCATGTGGGAATGTCTAACACCTTAACCACAACATCACTTGCTGGTTCCCCAAGACAAACTCTTTTTAAAAAAAAAAATGTCTTTTTGTTTTGTTCTTTTGTTTTGTTTTTTGAATTATTTTACTTAACTTTATTTCTTTTAATTTGATCAGAGAGGGACAGAGTGAGAGAGAGAAAAAAGTGAGAAAGCAAGCAACCAGGTCTGGGACTTGAACCGCGGTCAGTCATGTGGGAGTCTGGCACTCTTAACCACACCAGCCGCCTGCCTCCTGACAAACTCTTTTTTTAAGAGAGAGATTTTTGCTATAGGGCATGTGTGCTCACTGGAGAGACAGAGAGACAAAAAGTGAGAAATCACACCTCAGGGTGGTTGGCCATGACATGCACATGCACCTGGTGTGAGTTTTAAGCTGCTGGGTCTGGGACTCAAACCTTGGTGGACTATGTGGGAATCCAGCAACATAGCCATTACACACCATCTGCTGGTTTCAGAGAAAAGAGATTTTTTTAAAGGAATTATTTTATTTAACTTTATTTATTATTATTATTTTCCAGTTTGACCAGAGAGAGATAGAGGGAAAGTGAGAAAACAAGCCACCAGGTCTGAGACTTAAACCATGGTTGGCCTTGTGGGAGTCTAGCGCCTTAACCACCATACCACCTGTCAGCGTCCCAGGGCAAACACTTTCTGACACCACTGTCATTTGGTCACAACTGAGCTAATTTTCCCCAGAAATTCTGTAATTTCTGTAGCAACTTATTGATGAATGACCCACATTTCTGAGTGCCTTTCTTTCTTTTATTAAAAGTATTGTTTATTTAATTTTATCTCTTCATTTTAAAAATAATTATTTTATTTATCTTTATTTATTTTTAATTTGACCAGAGAGGGACAGAGTGAGAGTGTTAGAGAAAGCGTGTGTGAGAGAGAGACAGGCAAAGTAAGAAACCAAGCTGCCTGGTCCAGGACTTGAACTGTGGTCAGCCATGTGGGAGTCCAGCACCTTAAACACCACACCACCTGCCGGCCCCTATTTTTTTTAAGAATGTTTTAAATTTAATTTAATTTATTTATTTTCATTTGACCAGAGAGGAACAGGGTAATTGAGAGTGAGAGCGAGAGCGAGAGAGCAAGAGAGAGAGAGAGAAAGCAAGAAAGCAATCCACCAGGTCCAGGACTCAAACCATGGTTGGCCATGTGGGAGTCCAGTACCCTTAACCACCATGCCACCTGCCAGCCCCAATTTATTTTAATTTGACTAGAGAGAGACACACACACAGAGGGAAAGCAAGAAAGCAAGCCGCCAGGTCCGGGACTCAAACTGTGTTTGGCCATGTGGGAGTGTCCAGTGCCTTAACCACCATGCCATCTGTTGGTTCCCCTGAGTGCCTTGTAGTAACCAAGAGGCTTAGAGTATATTTCTCAAGGACAAGCAGTTGGTATAATGGGTATGTTGCTGAACTGCCATGTAGTCAACCACGGCTCAAGTCCTGGATCCAGTGGCTTAAACTTACGCTGGGTGTGTGTGTGTGCGTGCCCAAGATCCCGAGAGAATGGAGGAGAAGGGATTGTGGCATGGCCATTACCCCGAGGGTGATTTCTCGTTTTCTGTCTCTGTCTTTCTGGCAAATGCATGTGCCCTATAGCAAAAACCTCTCAAAAAAAAAAAAAAAAAAAAAAAAAAAAAAAAAAAAAATCAAATCAGCAGTAGCAGTGTTACCCAGAACTTGCTGGGAATACAACTTGTCAGGCTGACCCCAGTATGCCGAACACATAATTGAACAACTCAATCCATCCCCACCCCCCACCCCCCCACAGGGCACATGCACTTGTCAAAGAGAGATAAAAAGTGAGATACCACTTCCCACCTGGGGATGGCCATGCTGGAATTCCTTCTCTATTTCTCTTGAGATTTTGGGCATGCATCTAGTGTGATTCTTAAACCGTCCACCAGGTTCGGGACTTGAACTGGTCAGTCATGTGAGAATCCAGCACTTTAACCACCATGACACCTACTGGCCCCAAAAGTCCATGTTTTCTTTTTCTTTTTAGAGAGATTTTTGCTATAGGGCATGTGCACTTGCCAGAGAGATGGAGACAGAGACAGAAAACAAGAAATCACCCCCCCAGGGAGGATGGCCATGCCACAATCCCTTCTCCTTTATTTTCCTCTTGAGCTTTTGGGCTTATATGTGTATGTATCCAGCATGAGTTTAAGGCGCCATGTCTGGGACTTCAACCATGGTCAACCACATGGGAATCCAGTGACGTAACCATTATGCTACTTGATGGTCCCAAAAGTCCATTTTTTTGTTTCTTGTTTTGCTTTGTTTTGAATTTACTACAGTTTAATTGAGCAAATCTTAACACCTGAAAGTTCATGTTTTAACAAGCCCTCCAGATGTGCATTAATGGCTTCTCATGCTAACATAAAACTCAGGGATTCTGTTTGCAAACTTGACTCAAGATGAATTACTGGGGGGGGGGTTGAATAGTGGAGTGGGCAATTCCCAGGTCTTTTGTTTTCCTCTGGCAGAGTCCCCACCCATCATTCCTTTCTTTCTTTCTTTTTTTTTTTTTTAAGATTTATTTTGAATTTTATTTATTATTAGTATTCTTCAATTTTGACCAGAGAGAGACAGATAGAGAGAAAGGGAGAGTGAAAAACCAAGCCGCCAGGTCCAGGACTCGAACTGTGGACAGCCACATGGGAGTCCAGCGTCTCAACCACCACACCACCCGCTGGCCCCACCCATCATTCCTTTCTCCTGCATGGTTCTCATACCAGACTGCACATTAGGATTACCTGCGAGAGCTTAAAGTTCCAAATCATCACCCAAAACCAGTGTCTCAATCATTCTGATTTGGTTGGTGTAGGGTTGTGCCAGGGGTTGGGATTCAATGCTCTGTAGGTGGTTCTGCAGAAGCACAGACAACCACCACTGGGAACTGTGGAAGTGTACAACCACAGGAAAATTAAGCATGTGGATGTATGCAGGGCGGGGAGCAGCTTTCCTAACAAGAGACTCTCATGTGAACATAAGGAAAATTTGTGTTATGAAGCTGTGTAACTAACTAGTCTCCACAGCCCCATCCCTCATTTCTGGAAAGGTGTAAATTACATACCAGCCTAGCTCAGTGGTGTTCAAAGGGTGATCCACACTCTCCTAAGGGATCCTGGGACTTTTGGAAATCCTGAAGGGACTTTCAGAAATCCAGAAGGTCAAAACTATATGCGCATGTGCCAGTGACTCACTGCTGGGGAGAGGCTTGATTCCACATGGTTACCACAGTTTGAAACCTTGGCTTGGTCCACCTGAGGCATACTGAGCGAATACGCCAATGCCCAGGATAAGACAGGTTGGAAGACTAGATGAAGATCATAATGTGGCAGAAGAGTGCAAGGGTGTTCCTCTCTTTCATGTGTGTACACACATATGCTATCATGAACAAAGGAAAAAAAATCTATGTTCATAAAAATATTGTCAATCCCACTCTCTCCCCCTAGTGTTTTCTAGAAGACAAATGACACGATAGTGTTCCAATTTGGGGGCTGGCAGGTGGCATGGTGGTTAAGATGCTGGACTCCCACACGGCCAACTGTGGTTTGAGTCCCGGACTTGGCTGCTTGCTTTCTTACTCCCGCTTCCCCCCAACTCCCACTCCCCACCCCACCAAATTGAAAAATAATACAATTTAAAAATTATTTTTTAAAAAAGTTCTAGTTTTTGGACCAGTAGATGGCATAAGTTATGTTGCTGGACTCCCACCGTGGTTTGAGTCCCAGACCCAGTGGCTTGAAACTCATATCAGGAACTTGTACATATGAACCCAGTCTCAAAAGAATGGAGGAGGGACTGCAGCGTGGCCATTCCCGTGCAGGGTGATGTCTCACTTTTTGTCTGATGAATGCACACACCCTACAGCAAACATCTCTAAAAAAAAGAAAAAAAAAGTTTCAATTTCTGGGCCAGCCAGTGACATGGTGGTGAAGTGGTTGGGTCCCACATGGTAAAACTGTGCAGTTCAAGTACCAGACCCATTTCAAAAACACACTGGGTGCATGTACACGTGTGCCTAAAGTCCCAAAAGAAGAAACGGAGGAGGGGGGGTTGTGGCATGACCACCCCCCATGTGAGGGGGTACTTTCTCACCCTGTCCTCTTAGGTGAGTGAGTGTGCTCTCTGGCAAAGAAAGTATTTTAACTTACAATTTCTAGCATGATAATTATCTACAGATGCAGCATACAGAAATAAAGCTAGATGGGGTCTTTAGAACATTTTAAGTGTAAAGGGGTTCCTTAGACCAGTCTGGGAACTTCTGGTCAGGATCTATGGACACAACTTTTTCTTTAATATTGGTCAAGAGAAAACTGGTCTAACGTGCTCCCTAAGCAGTCAGGTATGTTGACAACTGAGGGGACGTCTGAAACAGCAGTTTCATGAGTTACCGTAAATGATGATGGATAAAATCAGGGGAAGTGAGTAATCTATCTGGATTTATGGACCAAAGCATAAAACTTACTCCACTGATTGCTTAATATGAAAGGGTTATGAGAACCCGTAAGTCCTAGGACTGGTTATAAATGAGATGAAATGTGCAATGATTTTCAAGTCTCTGCCAGTGGGAACGCCCCAAATTCCATACCCATTTGTGAGCCCAGCAGACGATCTTTCTTTCTACCACAGAATTCCTTAAATTACAGACACTGGCACAAGATTGTCATTCACTTTTCTGCATACTTTATTTGTTACAAACATACAATTTTTTAAATATAGACTGTAAAACTCCATTTGCAAAAGTCTGCTATTGTAAGGAGTGCACACCAGCAGGAGATTCTTAAACATTTTTCTCTATGAGTTTTTCTGTCAGTTTTGCTAGTTAGTGGTAAATACGGGACCCGCCATTTTACAGACCTGTCTGAAGCTTCTGGCTGTATTCACATTGCTCTTTTGAAGCAGCCCTACTCGTCTCAAAATTGATCAGAATCTGAGCTTCAACCTACAGGCAGTGAGATCAACAACCCGTCTGGATTCTGCTTTGAACGGTTTTCAGGAAGTGTGATTTCTGAATGGATACTGCACTTCGGATTTGTTTGAATTGCCCATGCAGCTCTATGTTTGTTAAAGTGCATTCTTCTTTTAAAAAATAAGCAAGAGGAATAATCTTTACTCTTTAACCAAGGTACTTAAAAAAATGAACTTTTTGGTCTCTCAGCAGATATTCCCAAATTGATCCTATCACTATGAATTTTAGTGTTCTATTTACAAACATTTATAGGGTTACAGGTGGAGGGGATCTTATAAAATTAAAGGTGCAGCTTCTCTTGAAGCAGAAATCAGTACTACAAATTCATACATAGGAATACACACTTGGTTTACAATGCATAAGCATGTGGGTATTTACAGAGATCAAAGACATCCCCAAAAAAACCCTTTAAATTTCCAACCTAATCTCTAATTGTACATCTACATCAGGAATTATACATCTACATCAGGAAGTTGTTTCCTGTAACAAGATTTGGTTTTAATTCATTCAAATTACTTCTATAGATTCTCTACTGGCAGGACATCAGTCCCAGCTTTGGAGTGAAGAATCTAGTCTAAGGAAGCCACTGGTAGATATGATTGGCAGTGAAGATTCCTAGAGGATGGAAAGTGTGTTATATGGAAACATATTGGAAGACGAACAGATTTTCAAAAAATGATCCTGGAAAAATATCTGCACGAAGGTCCAAAAGGAATTCTAATATAACTGTTCTCTAGCTACAGAAAAGTCCAAATGCGTTGATGATCTTAGTTACTATTCAAATCTTGATGTCATTGAAAAATAACTCAAATATACTTGCTTGCTACAACATCATGCAAAACCACGGACTCTTTACAAGTATGTCCCGTACTGATTTAAAGTCAAGTTTCTAGACTTTTTGCCCTATCTATTGATTTATAGGAATCCAGAGCTTTTGTATACAGGGGTGACATATGAGTTGGGAGAAAAGGGTTTATGTCTCATATTACATCAGGTTAAAATGAACTTCCTACAACACAAATATGTTTATTGATATGATATATAATGCTGTTCTTCAAATTTATTGGGGTTCACCCTGTAGTTTGAAAAGGGAATTTAAAAAGGAAAGAAATAGGGCCAGCCAGTGGCCTGGTGGTTAAGGCGGCTGGATCCTACATGACAGATCATGTGATTCGAGTCTTAGACTTGGCAGCTTTAGAAACACTCCCAGTGCATGTGTGTGCATCCCCAAAATCCTGAAAGAAATGGAGGAGGAGGGGTTACAACACAGCCATCTCCCAAGGGATGGTGCTTTCTCACTTTCTGGTGAACATATGTGCCCTTTAGCCATAAAAGAGGGGAGGGAGTAATATATCACTTGCCATTTTATCTCCAAATATATAGATTTTCCTAACCAGCTTGATCTTGCAAAATAGGGTAAGACTGGGGATGAAATACTTTGCTTTTCAGAAATGGTATAGTCCAAATTAATTTTCTTGAGTTAGCTGTTGGTGTTATTGAAACTAAGGGGGAAAAAAGACAAACTCATGCCTTTTGCAACATCCTAGTAGACAATAAATAGGTCTATTGCTTTATTCCCAATACTATGGGCCCACATTTCATGGTACTAAAAAGATAAAATCAACCCCGTCTTGTACATGTCCATGGCTATTATATGTAACACAGGGGGAAAAATTTTCTCCTAGACTTAAAATCTCATGTTAATTAAAAGTATAGTTATACTCCTTTATCAAACTGTTAGAATCAACTATGGAAAAAAATGATATAGTTTTAACTTCTAAAATAAAACTTTCCTGTTATTAGAAGTCCTACTAGGTAGTGAAACTACCACTGTTGTTTCAACAAGCTCTACCTTCCTCCAACTGGAATGTCTAATTCAAGAGGCATGAGTTAGATTTTCAAATGAAAGTGAACAAAAGTGATTATATTGATAGCATATTCCCTGTTTCATTAGGAAATATAAAATACATTCAAAAAGGCCTTACTTGGTCAGGGTACAGGTTATCAGTTAGGAATCACTAGGGTAATGTTTTCATGAGGCAGTATTTTTTCATTTTCCAAATTTAATTTTCACTACTAACAACTAGATCACATTTGTTCAAGTAAGGGTCTGTTAAATCCATCAGTAGTGAAACTAGTTTTTAAGACTGAGGGCTAGGAAAAGTGACTTTAAATAGTAAAGTTAGATATACAATAGAACGCATCATTTAAGAGTCCAGCTATCTTTTGAAACTTCTAGGGACCAACGTTTGAAATTAATGACTTGTTTTTCTAAGTTAAAAACACGAAATTAAGTTATAATTTGCCACTTCCACCTTCCATCTAGAATTTCAAAAGGGACATATGATGTACCCTGTTTGAAATTTGTTTCTTTTAGTTTATATTTTCTTAAGGTAAATGTGGTTCTTTTTTTCTTTTTTCTTTTCTACAAACTATCTCCCCCCTCCCCAGACCCACCCACATACCCATTATCCAGTATACTGAATGGGAATTTAACTCTTTAGGAAGACAGCTAATTAATTTACAGTACTCTAAAACCAACCCTGAAAACTGATAATCTCATTCATTTACTATAACTTCAGTGCCGTTGTTTTCAGAAAAGAAAAGTTACCTTAAGGCTCAAGGGAAAGTAATTTATTAAAATTGTGAATGCAGCATTGTTTACTCTCCCATCCATTGGAAACTAGCAAAATGCATTCTGGATCAGTAATACAAACTTCCTAACATTAGCAAAGATTTCTACTCTTCTTACACAGAATTAGAACAATATTCATAAGCAGATTATCTAGGGGAGCCTGAGAAACGATGATCCACATCACACAAAGATTCCGTGTATTTCATGATCAAAAAGTGCTTTATCTTTGAGAAATATGTCAGGGTTAAAATGGGAATATACAATGTAAAATCACTTGACAATTTTTCAAGTGAAGTACAAAGTGGAAAAGGAGCAAAAAGATGAAGGCTCTGCTCTCAGAACAGGCCTTATGCACGTGACTTTTAGGGTAGTAATTAAAATTATTTTAAGAATTAATAATAGTGGGATTTTATACCACTATATTCTAAAACCTGAGATTGGACATCAAAGCAGTCAACTTTGTTATTCATCAGAGCAATTCTGACACTTCCTAACAATAGAAGACAACTCAATTGAATTAACTCTAGGGTCAAAACATTAACTTTTCCCAATCAAAAAGAGACCCATCACAAACATTAAGCCAAGAGTGCTGCAGAACAACTCTTAGCAAAGGAGTCACTTTTACATAAGCAAAGTCACTTCTCTCTTTCCCCTTCTCACTGATCAAGGCCACACTATTTTCAAATGAATATCTACTGAGAGATCAGTTGTGCATTGGACAAAGTACCATAATTGGGTTAGAAATGAAAACAAAATTTACAGTGAAGAATACTTATGTGCATGGCTTACACACTCCAGCTTCTTCTTAATTTCATCTACCTCAAGAGCAAGGTAGATGCAAACAGTCACTTTGTGTAGATTACATTCTACACCCCTACAAATCCAGTCAAGGTCATATTTGACAAAGCATTCTCAGAAACTATAGTGCCAGAAGTGTGTAGCCGTTTACAGACCACTCAATATGAGGGCATTATTATAACCAGCCTCTTTTGCCCACAACCCTGCATTTTCAGATAAGACAGGATAATTGTTTTGTTTTGAAAAAACTGAAGCTTGAATCTCTTAAAAGACCTGCAATTTACTGCAAAGTGATCCAGAGGTAACAAAGGAAGCAGGAGGTTAATGGCTGCCTGCACCAAAACCCTCTCAATCATTTTGCAGTAAATAATTATGGAAAGTGACATGACAAGTAGCTGTGTATGTGTATCACAGTTACAGTCATTTATACCACCTACATGCCTCCGACAGTTACATAGGGTGTTTGGGTTTTTGGTTTGGTTTTCACTTTGATTTTTTGGCGCCACACAGATTTCTACGTTTTGTGAAGCATATGCACTGAAAAATTTGCTGACTAGAAACTGCCAAACTTGCTGAAATGACAGGTAGGGACAATAGAAACCAGAAAGTAGTGGCAGGATCTCTAGAGATGTTTGCTGTTTTGAATGTTTGTAAAATTTGCTTTCTCAACTCTATAACTACATTAGTTTGAGAAGCAGATCTTCTGCCAATTATCTGAAAAGCAATTTTAGTTCTCTAATTCTCAGGAATATGACTATTTTGATTAACTGGGATGTTTGCCAAACTTAAACAAGTTTTAAATAGTTCATAGTTCTGAAAAACAAAACTAAAAAATCGGTTGTTTCCCAGTCTCTACAATGCCAGTATATGACTGAAATTAACAAAGACCATTTTTGAAAGATTAGTTAACATTTATGAACAAATTTCTGCACTTTGTAGATTTCTATTGTCCCTAGTAACGAGAAATAAGGATCAGTGAAATGCTACAATTAATCCACATCCTTCTGCAATCTTTCTGCAATGGGGAAGAGAGGCCATGAACACCCCCTGCAGGAGAAACAAACCTTAGAGATTGGTTAAGACTTAAAAACCCACCACTATGACATTTACCACTTAATCTTACATAGGCAGGTCAAAATTTTAATATAAATTACTTTTGCCAACACATAGCTTATGCATTCTTTGCTCCTTTTTTTGGAGGATTCTCAAATTGATATCTAAAGATTTACATATGATATATTACTGTTATATGGTCTAATGACTAAGAAAATTTCTCTGGTAACCAAAGCTGATGCCATATATGGTAGTGTTCTTGGCATATACTCTATATGCCTCAGACCACTTCCACATTCTTTCTATTCAGCTAATTATAGCTTAGTAGCCACTGGTGGAGGATTGTGAAGACCCTGTCGTTTCTACAGAATAGAAAGGCAAGGCTAGTTACTGCAATTCAGCCAAACAAAAGAAAAGGAAAAAGAATAAACCAACCCCTTGAAAAGGAGAGGTACTGCACCTTTGCAAAATTGAACTGGCTCACTGCAGCTGAGCAACAGAACTACCACTGAAGCAGGAAAACAAGTTGGTCTATACAGGAATTGTACATGGTTTGAAAATGAAAAAGTTACAGCAATCAGCTAATAGCTGCAACCTTAATTTTCATTGCTGCCTCAGAGTATGAAACTTAAACAGTTTCTGCAAACCTAATGCTAGCTTCTCAGTTCCTTTACTAAACTATTCAGGAATTTGTTCTCCGCAGCAAAGAAATAAACACTCAAAACACATAGGTAAATACAGCAGGACAATATTGAAAACAGCTGCCTTGTAGTACAAAATACAGTACAAGTATACGGATGTCATTAAAACATCAAAAATACTATTGCTCCCATACAATTTAGGAAACATTCTTTGCAACGGAGAAAAATTTAAAAGAAAAGCTTTAAAAAAATCTGTTTAAAAAGTCTACTGTGGATGATGAGTAGAGAAATAGTCTGAAAAGGGCACCAATGCTTGTGGCTCTTACATCTTTTTTTTTTTTTTTAATCTAAGATCAACAGTATTCTGAATTATAGTCTATTTTTTTTTTAAAAAAAAAGCCTCGTTTTATGTACACAATTATTTCCCTCCCTCTCAGCCACAAATACATGAAAACGACCTTTTTGTATATTACTTATTTCCCAATAAATACAAAAAGATTGTATAGATTGAATAATACCAAAATAAGATAATAAAAAGGATATGCAATAAATTAAAAAGGCAGCTCAAATAAAGGGCAGGCATGCAGTTAAAAAAAAAAAAATACTAAGATTTTGGAGGTGGGGTTACTTGCCTCCTAGTTGAGAAGGTGTCACACAAATACCTGAAAGCTTTGGAAAGAACATTAGCTCCCATTCAATTCAAAGTTACCTAGGTCTATGACATTTCTAGGAATACCTTTTGATGGGGTGGGATTAACTTGATTAGTAAAAATCATTTCTACTGAAATCCATTTAAAATATAGAAGAGGCGATCCTTGAAAACCCCAACTTTTATTCTTGAAAGACAGCTGGATAAACTGGCAAAAGCCAGTTTGTTGAAATTTCAAGATGGTATAAAAATGCTTCCAGGATATAGTCAGCATATTCATGTTCACTTCAGTTCCATTCACAGATGGATTTCAGCTTCCACCGGGTGCACTGCTTGAATCACTCATCCATCATTTGCCAACTTTGATTGTGAGGTACTGATACAATGGATCGAGTTCTTAAAAATTTATTTTAAAAGAATAAATGATGCTGGAATTCTGGACCTGAGGATCTTTAGTACTTGAATAAATCCACAGATTAAACTGAAGGTAAGTTAAGACTTCAGTTTTGGTTATTTCCAACTTTCCCATGAAGACGAATTTTCCATTAAAGCTCAGGCTTGCAGCCACACTGTTTCTCTTGTAGATAATCTTCAAGTTTTACAGTTTAAAATCCAGCCAACCAGTGGCTGTAACAGCCAAATTAGCCATAATTCATTCTCTGGCTCACACCGTGGAGCCATAGGGATCTGGCTCTCATTCATACCTAAGCCATTTCTTGGTAATGACCTCCACATCTAGAGATCAGGGGAAGAACTTTAGTGAGCAGCAACCAATCCACTCACAGTTTGCCTTGTGCTTTATGCCTGACTTCTTGTGCCTACCTCAGCAATCCCCAATGTAAAACTGCTTTTTTTTTTTTTTTTTTTTTTTGAGAAAAACCTTTTTTTGCCAAGTTTGAAACTATTTTGGTAATGGATTCTAGTTCAAGCATTGATATCTGAATCCATTTGCATCCGGGAAAACAATGCTGCAAAGACAAGACATGGGCCTTGGTCCAGGTTCCACACAAGACCATTATTAAAAAAAAGAAAGGAAAAGGAAAAAAAGGATCCAATTTGTTTCTGTATTCTCCAAAGGCTTCTTGAACTCTTACTCTGCCCTGTCCATGATCGGTTAGTTGTCTTTCTTTTCATGAACCTGTACCCTCAGAACTGGGTAACTGCAAAGGACTCTCTGTTCTCAAAAGATCCATGAAGATCTAAATCCAAAATGCTGATTTCAATGAAGGCGAAGGAATAAGACACTGCAATAGCGAGGGCCAGAGAGATCTTGAGACCAGAATACCCAGGTATAACACGAATTCAATGGGCCTGGGCGAGTAACTTGGCTGTTTCTTGGCCCAGATACGCAAGAATCTATCCCCTCCAGTGTTATCCAGATGGGTTTAGGTATCTCAGTTGGGAAACAACAGAAGCTGAGACTATTTTGTGCAGATGAGGAGACGCTGTTGTCCTCTCTTTGCAGGTTGCTGTCAGTTCCTTGGAACTTTACTGCTTTTCTCTAATTGTCCTTGACTGTTTTCTTATGGTTATTTCTTGTAACTATTATTTTTATTTTGTTTTCTTCCTCTGGGGCCTCCCTTGCTCCCTCTCCACTAGCTCACTAAAGATGAGCAGGAAGGGGAAATCTCTAGCCAAGGGGACGGTGGTGGGGTAGGGGAGGCCTGCAGGAGAAGCTACCGGTTCAGTCCTCATCCACCTCCTCACCCTCGGACTCATCGCCGCCGCCACTGCCCCCACCTCGGCGCTCATAAAGCTTATCTCTCTGTCGCTCCTGGATTTCTTTCATCTCATCAGCATACCGGCAAAAGGCGCCTCCGAACTTGCCCCAGGCCTTAAAGGGGACGGTGATGGCATTGCGGTAGGACGGCTTCACCTCGCTCACTCTTAGGAACACCCCGTACTTGTTGCAGCCCACGTCGAAAAAGAAGCGTTTGGAGTCCACCGTAATAGAGGTGCCCTCTGGGAGCTCCCCGTACAGGCCGCCCCCGGAGCCTCCTGCGCCGCCTCCTGGGCCGCAGGCCAGCTCGTCGTCCTCGCCTCCGTAGTCGTCGATGAGCTTGGCGAGCGCGTCGCGGAACTCAATGAGGCCCTGGGCCGGCAGCGCAATGGTCTGGCCGCTCTGCAGGCCGCCGGGCCCCGGACCCGCGCCGAAGCCACCGCCGCCGCGGTTGACGGTCTGGCGGATGCGCAGGAAGCGGCCGCGCTGGTTCTCCTTGAGGTCCAGGTAGTACTTGCGGTTCTCGCGCACCAGGAATTCGCTCTTGAGCGCGCGCCGCGGCCCGCCGCCTTCCTCGGCGCCCGCCGCCAGCTGCTCAGGGCTACTGGGGCCCAGCTGCGCGTAGTGCTCGATGAAGTCGCCCAGAGAGTCGCGGAACTCCGCGGCCACCGCCATGGACAGCGTCAGGCGGCTCTTGGAGCCACCGGCACCCACCTCGGCGATCTTGAGGAAGCGGCCCTTAGCGTTCTGCTTCACGTCCAGGTAAAAGCGTTTATTCTGAATGTCCAGCCGCTTCGAGGCCAGCTCTTGCGTCTCCTGTTCGCCGCCGCCTCGGGACACGGGCTGGAAGCCGCCGGGCCCGCCGCCACCGCCGCGCTCGCTGCCGCTGTCGCCGTCCGCCATCTTCTCGGCCGCCGCCTCGCCGCCGCCGCCCGCCGCGCTCGCGCCCCCGCCCTCCGCCCTGCGGCTCGCGCTCCGGGGCCCCCCAGCCTCGGCCGCCCGCTCGCTCACGCGCTCCCGCCGCTCATCGCCGGCCGCCGCCGCCCCCCATCGCCTCCGCGCCCCGCCCCCGCGACTTCCGCACAGCCCAGGCCGCTTCCGGCGCACGGCTTCCCGTGACGTCACTCCTCCCCGCCCAACGCAGCCTCGCGGCAGAAAGCGCCGCACGCCACGGCGGCTGGGCGCGGGGGTGACGTCACAGGCCGCGTCGCAGGGGCGGTGAACTAGAGTGAATTCCAGCATTGGCTTGGCGGTGTGTCTCTGCTGCTGTTTGGCTGCCCGGCCTAGCTAGCGACTTGCCTGTCAGTCCTAGCAGGACTCAGACCCATTTACTCGTGTTCGCACGCCCCTTCTCTTGACATTTACAGGTTAAGTTCCAGTGTTGCCCAGGTTCCTCCGTACTGTTTCCTGGGCGTTCGCTTAGCACACTTGTCCCCTGCCTGCCACCTGGACCACCTGTGCACCCTATGGCTGGCTGACCGGTCTGTGATGCTCTCAGGAAGAGGCATGATCTGAGACTATCAAACTGGAGGTAGCCTAACGACTCCGGAGGAGAGTGTTCTCAGAGAGGACGGCCTCAGAGAGAGACCAAGGGCGTGACACTGGGAGCACAGAGCATCTGGGGATGTGTGTGCCTGAGGAGTGTCCTTAGGTGATATTGTAGGGTGGGAGAGGTCAAAGAAGGCCATCTATAATGAGGTGGAGTGAAATGCAAATAAGAATCACTTTAAAATATCACTAAACACGTGCTGGAATGGCTAAAATTTAAAAAATGACAAGTGTTGGTAAAAGTGGAATAATTGCAACTCTTATACTGCTAGTGAAGATGTAAAATGGTGTAAATACTTTGGAAAGCAATTTCGCAGTTTCTACGTCCAACCGTTTCACTTCTAGGTAGTTAGCCAGGGAACGTGAATACATGTCCATACAGAATATACAGTAGGACATCATTTATTTAACAGTCTAGAAAACAGTATACATGGGGCCAGCAGATGGCGTAATGGTTACTGCTGGACTCCCACGTAGTCGACCGCGGTTTGAGTCCCGAACCCCTGGCTTAAAACTCACCCAGGTGCCTTTCGAGAGGAGAATGGAGGAGAGAGGATTGCGGTGTGACCATCCCCCTGGGCGGGGGAGCGTGGAGGCAATTTCCCTCTTTCTGTCTCTGTCTCTCCAGAGAGTGGACACACTCTATAGCAAAAAATATCTCAAAAAAAGAAAAAGAAAACAGTTATATATTATTTATATAACAGTTTAGAATAAGAAAGTAGATCAGTAATTGGGCATAGAAGTAGGGATATAGGGGCCAGCAGGTGCTGAGGTGGTTAAGGGCACTGGACTGTTAATGGCTGTCTGCAGTTCCAGTGGTGGGCCTGGCGGCTTTCTCTCTCTCTTCCCTCTTTCTGGTCAAGTTAAAAATAAGTGAATAAATAAATAAAGTTAAATAAAATAATTCTTTTTTTTGGAGAGGTTTTTACTATAGGGTGCAGGTGCTCACCAGAAAGACAGAGACAGAAAGCAAGAAATCATCCCCCAGGGGGGATGGCCACGCCACAATCCCTTCTCCTCCATTCTCCTTTCGGGATCCTGGGCATACACCCACAAGCGCCTGGTGTGAGTTTAAGCCACTGGGTCTGGGTCTCGAACCACAGTCTACTACATGGGAGTTCAGTGACAGCCATTACGTTAACTGCTGGTCCCAAAATAATTCTTTTTTTAAAAAAGGAAGTATATATTGGAAAGGGGTACAAAGAAACTTAGGGGTGATAGAAATACAAGTGTTCCCTGACTTACAATTATTCCACTTACAACATTTTGACTTTATGATGCTGTGAAAGCAATATGCGGCAGGACTCAGAGATTGTATTTGGAAGTAGTGGATGCACCAACATGTCCCATGGTTCCAGCTGGTTTCAACTGCCACATCACCATTTTCTCACCTGAGGGCCAGGTCAACTAAGTAGAATATGCTTTCAAGGCTATTAACCTGGTTGGCCTGACATTAGTAGCTGTCAGAGGGAAAGACTGTGCAGTAATTGTCACACAGAAAAAAGTTCCTGACAAATTAGTGGATTCCAGCACAGTGACTCACTTATTCAAGATAACTGAAAACATTGGTGTGTGATGACAGGAACAATAATTGATAGCCAATCCTAGGCACAGAGGGCATGCTATGAGGCAACTAATTGGAAATATGGTTATGAGATTCCTGTGGACATGCTGTGTAAAATAATTGCTGATTTTTAAAATATTTTGTTTATTTTATTTTTTTCCACATTTTATTGATTCACAAAATACCTTAAGCTAAAACTATGGACAGAGCTAGAATCTAGTTACAAGTGCACTGTAATTTTCTTCTGAATCATTTTAAATTAATTAATTTACATTCATTTCTTGAGCATTGTTACAGCATACAAAATGTGATTTTTCCATCCAAAATATACTGCATAGTGGCTTAATCATACATGTTATCATCAATTTTACATTTCTAGTTTCATATCTATGTATGTATATATATTTTTTACCCCTATTTCTGACCCTCTGCCATTTCCCAGCTGCCTCCCACACTATCTCAGGTGTCTACAGTTGTTTTTCATTCCTTTTCCCCCCACATTTTATTGATTCACAAAAGTTCTTAAATAATCTAACTACTTTCAATAGCAAGTTCAGCTGGGATGTACATATCAGTGAATACATGTCAGACTTTAGGCATGAAACTCTGAGTAGAATGAATATACTATAAGGTAGCACCTAGCTGATGCTAGAAAGCTTACTATGGTCATTAACTAGGTATTTTTCATATATTTTTTAATTTCAAGAAAAGCAGTTTTAGCTTTAACAAATTAAAGAAATGCTAAGAAACTTCGCTTAAAACTTAAAGCTAGGAAGGACCAGCAGTTAGCGTAATGGCTATGTCGCTGGACTCCCATGTAGCCGACCATGGTTCGAGTTCCGAACCCAGTGTTCCGAACTGAGGGTGCATATGCATGCATGCCCAAGATCCCAAAAGGAGAATGGAGGAGAAGGGATTGTGGCGTGGCCATCCCCTCTGGGGGGTGATTTCTCGCTTTCTGTCTCTCTGTCTTTCTTTCTTTTTTTTGTAGAGGTTTTTGCTATAGGGTGCGTGTGCTCGCCAGACAGAGAGAGACAGAGAGACAGAAAGCGAGAAATCACCCCCCCCCCCAGGGGGGATGGCCACGCTGCAATCCCTTCTCCTCCATTCTCCTCTTGGGATCTTGGGCACGCACGCACCTGTGACCGGCGTGAGTTTTAAGCCACTGGGTCCGGGATGCGAACTGCGGTCGACTACATGGGAGTCCAGCGACACAGCCATTACGCTAACTGTTGGTCCCTCTCTGTCTTTCTTGCGAATGCACACACCCTATAGCAAAAACCTCTCAAGAAAAAAAGCCAGGAAACAGTTTGGGATTTTGTAGGTATATGAACCTATCGGCAGCTCAAGACAGGACAAAAATCCTTAAAACCAGAAAATAAAGCCTAGAATAAAATCAGCAATGTTTTATTTTCTTTATTTTTTCTTTTTGGAGAGGTTCTAGCTATAGGGCATGTGCGCTTGCCAGAAAGACAGAGAGAGACAGAGAGACAGAAAGCAAGAAATTACCCCCCGGGGGTAATCCGCAATCCCTCCTGCTCCATTCTCCTCTCAGGATCTTGGGCAAGCGCGCGCACACACACATACACGTGCCCAGCATGTATTTAAGCCACCAGGTACAGGACTCAAACCATGGTTGACTATATGGGAGTCCAGCAACATAGCCATTATGCTAACTGCTCATCCCAATCACCAATCTTTTAGTCAAAAGTCAAAAAATGCTATTTCACCTGTTCAATCTCATGTACTTTATCTTCTGTTGTGGTCCAATCTTCCCGATTAAATTCTGGGATATAATATTCAACTCCAGACGTGTCTCTACGATTAAGTCAGTCATTTTCTTAGTTTTTGAAGTCTTATTTCTGTGTGTCTGTATTTGATTTTCCTGGTATAGTACTCCCTTGAGAATCCTTGGAGATCTGGTCTAGTGTTGGTAAATTCTTTCAGATTTTGTTTATCTGAGAATGTCTTTGTCTTTTCTTCCCATATGAGGGATAATCTTGCCAGGTACAGTATTCTTGATTGAAATTGCTTTCCCTTAACACTTTGAGTATATTTTCCCATTCTTTCCTCACTCGCATTGTTTCCGATGAGAGGTTCACTATTAGCCTGATGGGATATCCTTTGTAGGTAACTTGACTCTTCTCTCTTGCCAATCTTAGTATCTTGTCTTTGTCTGTGGTGTTGGTCAATTTGGCTATAATGTGTCTTGGAGAAGATCTTCTTGAGTTCATTCTATTTGGAGTCCTTTGTATTTCTTGGGACTGCCTCTCTAGGTTTGGAAAGTTTTCTTGCAGGATATCATGGAATAGATTATCAGTGCTTTATGAGTCTCTTCACCTTCTGGGATACCAATTACCTGGATGTTTGGAATGTTTGATGGTATCTAGTATTTCTCATATTATTCTCTTTTTTTTGGGGGGGGGGGGGGAGAGGTTTTCGCTATAGGGCGTGTGCGCTCGCCAGACAGACAGAGAGAGACATAGAGACAGAAAGCGAGAAAACACCCCCCAGAGGGGATGGTCACGCTGCAGTCCCTTCTCCTCCATTCTCCTCTTGGGATCTTGGGCACGCACGCACAGGCGCCCGGCATGAGTTTTAAGCCACCGGGTCTGGGACGCGAACCGCGGTCGACTACGTGGGAGTCCAGTGACATAGCCATTACGCTAACTGCTGGTTCCCTACATCTGAGATTTGATTTTCTGTATGATCTAGTGTGCTTTTAATACTTTCAAGAGAGATTTTGACTTCCTGTATTATAGCTTTCATCTCTAACAGGTCCATTTGATTCTTTTTTAGAGTGTGTATTTCCTCTTTTAGATCTTGCAAGAATTTCCTCACCTCCTGGAACTCACCAGCTCCTTTCTCCTGCCTCTTCTGCAGTTCATTGTCCCTCTTCTCTTTCATCTCTGTTAGCTTTATCATTATGAATATTCTAAATTCCTTATCAGACATTTCCATGAGTTTCATTGTACACTCTGAGGATGAAGAGGTGTTGTTCTTTTCCCTTGGAGGAGAGGTATTGTCTTGCTTTCCCATATTTCTTGTGATCCTGTGGTGATTTCTAGTCATAAGATGGATGATGCATTTCTTCCTAATTCTTGAAGTTCAATCTGAGCATTCAGAGGCGAGAAGGAGGTGATCTGCAATCTCTCTTCTATTCTGTTTTCACTCTTTGTGCATCAGATTCAAGGCGAAGAGAGGAATATTCTGACCCTAATCATATTCAGATGTTTGGAAACTGTTTACTTGGATCTGTCTAGACACTTAGTGCATAGAGGCTGATCAGCTAATGAATAAAGATAAAGAAAAAAGGAAAAGAATTAAAAAGAGGAAAGAAGAGAAAATAATATGAAAAAGAAAAAGAGAATAAAAAACCATAAGATTATAATTTTAAAAAGCAAAAATGAAAACCATGTGAAACCAATAATTCACGGCTGAAGTATGGTATCCGTCTCAGGATAGGCTTGGTTTGGGTTGTGTCTTTCCTAAATAAAGTGAGGAAAGGCACCAATTAACACAATAAAGGAGAGTCCTGAGAGCCCAGAGAATACTTTACCTTAAAAAAAAAAATTAAAAGTCACAGGGAGACACAGCGAGACAGAGAGAGACAGACAGAAATGGAGAGAAAGAGACACAGAGCTATCCCTACGCACTAGAAATAAGTCTGGAGGGGGAAGTCTCAGCAGAAAATCTTCATTTTTGGTCAAGGAAACCAATATTTCACAGCTGAAGTACAGTATTCATCTCAGGATAGCTTGCTGATATTTCTCAGGCCTACACAGAGAATGTTGATCGGAGACCTCTTGGTTGTCATATGATTTTAATTGGTATTGATGAAGAACAAGTTCCTCAGGTGCAGATTACAACTATGGGTTTAAAGCCACTGCAGCAGGAGTTTACAAACTGAGTCAACCAGCTTCCTTGAAAAAAAAAGTGAAGAATAAATTTGATTGGACATTTGAACAGACAATGGAAACTGCAATTAATACCTACCTACTGTTCTGCGAATTGATTTCAAACCTTCAGAAATAGAAGTTGTGTAGTTACAGTTGAAAATCCTAAATTCAGGATTCTTACAGAAGCAGAGATTGACACTCGCCTTGTTGCTCTGGTGGAGAGAGTCTTAACATTGTCATTAGTTTATCAAATCCATGATGCCACTTGCCTGTGTGCTTGGTAACAACAAACCAACATATGGAGGCCCCTGGGTTGTAAAAGGAACCTCTTCCACTCCTACTATTGCTGAAGTGGTTAGGACTCTGTATACATAAAAACAATCCTTTTGGGGGGAAAACAGAGAAAGAAAGAAAGCAATATGCATCCAGTAGAACTGTACTTCAAATTTTTATCATTTCCTGGGCTAGCAATATTAGCTACATACAGTGATGCTCACAAGGCAGGGCATCAACAGTGAGCCATTCTATTTTTCACTTTCAGTACAGTATTCAATAAATTATATGAGATATTTAAACTCTGTTATCAGTATAAAACGGGTTTGGGGACCAGCAGTTAGTGTAATGGCTATGTCGCTGGACTCCCATGTAGTCGACCACGGTTTGCATCCTGGACCTGGTGGCTTAAAACATGCCGGGCGCGTGTGCGTGCGTGCCCAAGATCCTGAGAGGAGAATGGAGGAGAAGGGATTGTGATGTGGCCATCCCCCCTGAGGGGTGATTTCTCACTTTCTGTCTCTGTCTCTCTGTCTGGTGAGTGCACGCGCCCTATAGTGAAAACCTCTCCAAGTATATATATATATAAACGGGTTTTATGTTAGATGATTTTGTGCAAATGTAAGCAAGTGTAAGTATTCTGAGCTCATTTAAGGTATACTAAATTAGGCTATGATGATCAATAGGTTAGGTGCATGTAAAGCACCTAACTTCTGATATTTTCTATTTATGGTCATTTTTCCAGATATACTCTCATTATAAGTCCAGGAGCATCTATATTCTGTATCTTGTTTGTGGTAGTGGTTTCACATGTGTCAAAATTCATTGACCAGTACAGTTTATTGTAGAGATGTCAGGCTCTTAGAAGAAGAGTCTACATTTTGAGACTTGAACAGTTCTGTCCTTGGGGGTCTACAGGTGGCATGGTGGTTCAAGTGGTGGATCCCACATGACTGACTCGGTGGTTTGAGTCCTCGACCTGGCGGCTTGAAAAACACACCAGGCACATGTGTGTGCATGTCCAAAAACCTTGAAAGGAGAATGAAAGAGAAAGGATTATGGCATGGCCATCCTCTCTGAGGGGGGTGATTTCTCATTTTCCCCTCTCTCTCTCTCCCAAGGAAGCACACACATGCTATTGGAAAAATCTAAAAACAAAAACAGAAACACTCGGACTAGCAGATGGTTTAATGGTTACATTGCTGAACTCCCACATAGTGGACTGTGGTTTGAGTCCCAGACCCTAGACTTGAAATTCACATGTGTGAGTGCCCAAGCAAAATTCCAAGAGGAGGAGAGATTGCAGTGTGACCATAACCCCCGGGGGGCTGATTTCTCGCTTTCTGTCTCTCTGTTTCTTGGGCAAGCACATGAACCCTAGAGCAAAATCTCTTAAAACACACACACACACACACACACACAATTCCATCCTTGGAGAAGTTTTGGAATTTAAAATCCCTAGGGAAAGAATGCAATGTCAAGCACCACTTGATCTTCCTGAAAGATGTCCATCCAACTCCTATAAGTTCTTGCTAATGAAACAACTTCCTGATTTCTATACTAATGCAACTTCTCTGCATAGGGGGCCGCAATACTTGGTTCATACAAAAAACTCTTCCTCTGTTCATTTGTTACCAGTTTGGTATTACTGAATCAAGTTCTATTTAATGAGTCAGACCTATTGCTTGTTTCCTTTGACATTTCATTCTTTGCTTTTTTTAAAAAAAAGAATTATTGGGGGAACCAGCAGTTAGCGTAATGGCTATGTTGCTGGACTCCCACGTGGTCGACCGCGGTTCGCGTCCCAGACCCAGTGGCTTAAAACTCACACCGAGCGCGTGTGCGTGCGTGCCCAAGATCCTGAGAGGAGAATGGAGGAGAAGGGATTGCGGCGTGACCATCCCCCCTGGGGAGTGACTTCTCGCTTTCTGTCTCTATGTCTCTCTCTGTCTGTCTGGCGAGCGCATGTGCCCTATAGCGAAAATCTCTCCAAAACAAAACAAAACAAAAAGAGTTATTGTATTTAACTTTTATTTATTTTAATTTGATCAGAGAGGGACAGAGTGTGAGAGAGAGAGGGAAAGTGAGAAAACAGGCCTCTTGGACTCGAATTGTATTCGGCCATGTGGGAGTCCAGCACCCTCAACTACCACACCGCCTAATGGCCCCCTAATTCTTTGCTTTTAAACCTAGGAAAATTTCCCGTTTCAGATTCTCAGTAATAATATGTTTTTAAGGACTTTTTATAGTTTGATTTTTGAGTACGTGTGCATATATTCATATTTTACATTTAAATCTATTAGGAATATATTTTGGTGCAAAGAATCTTAAAAATTTCCTTTAAATGACTAGCCAATTGTTTCAGTACTATTTATTGAATAATACCTCAAAGATGGATCTCAACAGGTGGAGATAGGAGCAGGTTATTTTGGGCAGAGAGAACACATGTCACCAGATGGCGAGAAGTTCAGTTTGGCTGGAGTCCAGGGTCTGTGAAGAGTGGGTGGTGAACAATGGAACTGGGAGGCAACTAGAGTGGGGCCTGCTGAGAAGGCCTTTGACTTGTAGGCAGGGAGCTTGGTCTTGATTTAAGAGTCCAAGGGAAGCCACCAGACTTTTGTGAATAGAGAGTGATACCTCTAGCACTGTGCTCAAGGAAGTGACCTATGGTTGAAGACAGCATGGGTGGGCTGGGGTGGAACCCAGGATGGGCCCTCGGTCAGGAGACAACGACAGTGCTGCAGACTGTAGCCAAAGAGGACTGACAGTGGTTGGTGGCAGGGCTGGAGGGAGAAGAGGGAGCATGTGAGGCTTTTGAGTCAGGACTGAAAAACTGGATAGGCGGTCATGAGAGAAAGGGAGTGGTAGACGGTGTTGAAGCAGTTGTTCAGATGCCTAGAGACTAGGGCCAATCTTTGCAGTTAAGGCTGTTCAGTGGGATGTACTCTTTGGATGATAATATCCAGTACTAAACTGAGACTTCCACAGGCTCCAAGTACTGCAGACATTAGGTATTCTTTTGTGCAATTTATAATACATGCCATGCAGTGAGATGAGCTGCCTTAATGCACATTTAGAAAATCAAATTCTTGGGACCAGCAGTTGGCATAATGGCTATGTTGCTAGACTCCCATGTAATCGACTGCAGTTCGAGTCCTGGACCCGGTGGCTTAAACTCATGCTGGGCGTGTGTGCATGCATGCCCAAGATCCTGAGAGGAGAATGGAGGAGAAAGGATTGCAGCATGGCCATTGCCCCTGGCGGGTGAGTTCTTGTCTTTCTGGCGAGCACATGTGTTTTATAGCAAAAACCTCTCCAAAAAAAAAAAAAAGAATTATTTTATTTAACTTTCTTTCTTTATTTAATTTGATCAGAGAGGGACAGAATGAACAAGTGAGAGAGAGAGAGAAAGCAAACCGCCAGGTCTGGAACTTGAACCATGGCCAGCCATGTGGGAGTCCAGCGCCCTTAACCACCATGCCACCTGTCGGCCCCCCAGCATGATTTTCAAGCCACCAGATCTGTGACTTGAACCAAAATTGGCCATGTGGGAGTCTAGTCCATGTCACCTGCTGGCTCCAGAAGATCAAATTCTTTTCCCGGAAGTTTATTACTTCTTGGTGTCCTTAAGCCCCTTCTTTGACCACTCTCACAAAGCAAAAACAAATGAGAACGGATCTAACTATTGGCATGTTAAATTTGAATAGCTGGCTGGCTGCTTGAGAGGGTCCAAGTGGCTGTGAGACTCAGAAAGGGGAGAATGCAAGAGAGCAAGTAACATAGATGAAAGATTAGGAGCCACCAGAAAACAGATGGATTGAACATCAGGCTCCTAGACTGTGTGATGAAATCAGGGACAGGAGAGCAGGATGAAGAGTCTGAAAGGCCAAAGGGTTGGATGACTGGGAGGTCACAGGTGACAGTTCATACTGAGTGCATTGGACTTTCTGCATATTTTGAAAACACACCACCAGTCACCCAGCTCTTAGGAGAGGCAGCAGAGACTGGAACTCAAGTTTTGAGGTTCTAAATTCTGTGTCTTTGACACTGTGCCACTTTGGGAGCCAAGCGGGTGAAACTCAACATCAATGTGTTCACAAGTGGATATAGAGGCAGGAAGTGAGGGTAGAGAAGGTTGGGAACTGATGACAGGCCGGAGGTTCAATACTCCAGAGAAGCCTGACCTGGCTCTGAGGCTGAGGAGGGAAGGCATGAAAGGGTCATGACAGAAGCCCTGAAGTAAGGCATGAGGTAGGCTCAGGAGATAGGCCTTGGGAAAGGCACGGGACCCTAGCAAGTGAAAAGGCATTCATTTTCTTCTAAGACTAAGGAGAGACAAGGAAACCCAGGAATTTATAGTGGAGAGAGGGGAGATTGGAACAGTTCCTGCAAAAAGGGTCCAAGAGTGAACCTACATGCTGAGGAGGGAGCTTGGGCTAGATGAGGACTGAACAGCCCCAGGGTCCTGGCCAAGGCTGGATAGAGGCAGAGTGGGCTGGATCTGCACACCTTCGAGGAGCTTGGAACCTGAGCTCGAGGCAGCAGATGGAAGTGGATCTTGCCAGGGAGGAGAGATGGTTAGAAGGGGAGGATTCTGGTCCTGGGGACATGGCCTCAGATGGCCAGGCCTGGCAAGCCTAAACTGGGCTTGCAAGGAAACTGGGCCAGGAGAATGAGGAAGGGTTCATTTTTCTCCTCTTAAAATCTAAATTTGTAGAACAGTCACAAGAATAGTACTCTCCACATAGATTCTCCCAAATGTTAACGTGTCACCGCATTTGCTTCTTCACTCTCTCTGGCTCTGCTTCTATCTTTCTCTCTAGCTGCTTCTCTCTGTCCCTGTTTTTGTCTTTTTCTGTCTCCCTCTCTTTGTATTGGTCCTTCCATCTTTATCTCTGTCTCTCTTTGTCTCCTCTGTCTCTGTATCTCTCCATATATGTGTCCTTTTTTTCTTCCTCCTGAACCCTCTGAGAATAAGCTGCAGATATGATGTCCCTTTAACCATAAACATTTCAGTCCCCATTTCCCAAAACAAGGACATTCTCTAACCTAACTAGAGCACAATGATCAAAATCAAGAAAGTAGCACAGACACAATGCTGTTTTCTAGTCTGGAGGTTTCATTCGGATTTCATCAACTGTCCCAATTGCATCCTCTGCAGCCAAGGCAAAGCCTGCCGTATTCAGCTGCCTTGTACCCTACTTTCTCTCCTAGAGCTGTCCCTGAGTATCTCTCTCATTTGCATCAGTGACATTTTTAAGAGTGAAGGCTGGTTATTTTGCAGATCATCCCACTTTAGGTTTGGAGGTTCTTTTGGACCCACCCTGACTGGCTCAGATTCCCAGAGCGTGCATTGTGCCTGTCCCAGTCTGTGTCCTGAAGCTGGATAAGGATGAGAAGTTGGTCGAAGATTTCAGGGTCAGTGAGATGGGCTGGCAGGTGAGTCTTTGGGGCATTTATTTTTATTTGTTTTTTTTAAAGAATTATTTATTTATTTATTTCCATTTGTTATTGTTATTTTTTTCTTTATTTGATGGGGGGGAGAGAGAAGGAGAGGGAGAGGGAGAGGGAGGGAGAGAGAGAGAGAGAGAGAGAGAGAGACAGAGAAAGAAAGGGAAAGTGAGAAAGCAAGCCACCAGGTCCAGGACTTGATCCATGGTTGGCCATGTGGGAATCCAGTACCCTTATCCACCACACCACCTGCTGGCCCCTCTTTGGGGCATTTAAAAGGGGTTTGTGACTAAATCTTGAGTAGAAACTGTAAATGTGCTCTCCAGGGTCCTCCTGCTTTGAACTGACTGCGAATATGTTCCCATGGTCCTTCTGAGCTGTTTTTTTGTTCTTTTTTTTTTTCCTCCCTTTTTCTTTTCTATCCCTTTACATTTGGGATGAAACTGAACTGGAGGGAAGAAGACAGGATCATGAAAAACTCTTATGGAAGGCATACCATCCCAGTGGATTTGGCCAGCCAGAGTCCCAGACCAGGCACCCTGCATTACGAGTAAACTGCAGCTTGACTCTTCTGGGCCAGATATCCAGCTAGCCTGCTTGAAGCCTCTAGTTACAGCTAGAATTTGTGCAACTGAGAGCACGTTCGTGTTTCTTGCACAATCTAAAGAGATTGCCTCACCCTCTGGGCAGAGTGCTTGCACCTGCTGTTCACTTTTTTCTTCTGCTAGGGAGAAAATTAATTGCTTGCATTAGCGTTGGGTTCCAGGAAGTACAGCTTCTCAGCCTCTGGAATTATGTATCAATTCAGTCACCTTCAAACCCATGATTCATAATTCTTCTGTGAATATAACCACAACTGCCATGCCTGTTGAACTCACATTCATCCAATGCTCCCCATGGCCTCATGAGCCCCTGGAAGATGTCTGTGGTGAAGAACAAGAGCCTTGGGACATTCTGGACATCCACTGTCTAGCACTCTTGGGGCAAGTTACTTTTTTCTTTTTAAATTTAAATTTAAGAGACCAGCAGATGACATGGTAGTTAAGGAGCTAGATACTCCCACATGGCCAACCAGTTAAAGTCCTGAACCTCGTGGCTTGCTTTCTCACTTTCCCCCTCTGTGTGTGTGTGTGTGTGTGTGTGTGTGTGTGTGTGTCTGGTCAAATTAAAATAAGTGAATGAATAAATAAAATGAAATAAAATAATCATAGAGGCACATCTGGACTGGAATATTGTATCTCCGAATTTAATCGGGAAGATCGGACTACAACAGAAGGTAGATTAAGTACATGAGACTGAACTGGTGAAATAGCATCTTATGACTTGTGACTACAACACTGCTGATTTTCTTCTATGCTTTGTTTTCCGGTTTTAAGGATTTTTGTCCTGTCTTGAGCTGTCGATAGGATCATGTACCTACTATTTGGACAGAATCCTAACCTGTTTCCTGCTTTAAGTTTTAAGCAAAGTTCCTTAGCATTTCTTTGATTTATTAAAGTTAGAACTGCTTTTCTTGAAATTACCAGCTCAACTTGCTATTTAAAGTAGTTAGATTATTCAAGAAATTTTGTGATCAATAAAATGTGGGGGTAAAAGGAATGGAAAACAACTGTAGACACTAGAGATACTGTGCGAGGAGGGTGGGAAAGGGCAGAGGGTCAGAAATAGGGGTAAAATACATATATATGCATATATATATATATATGTGTGTGTGTGTGTGTATATATATATATATATATATATATATGGAACTAGAAATGGAAAATTATTGATGATAACATGCATGGTTAAGCCATTATGCAGTATATTCTGGATGGGAAATCACATTTTGTATGCTGTGATGATGCTCAGGGAATGAATATAAATTAATTAAGTAAGAAAAAATGTTTCAGGAAAAAAAAAAAGCTCATGGAAATACATGTAATTGGAAAACTATGTATGAATTTTAAAAAGTTTTTGTACAAAAATAAATTTATACTTTAATTGTAAAAAATAAAATAAAATTTAATTAAGAAAAGAAGCAAGCCAGGCTATGAAGGACAGACATTGTATGTCCCCACTTAATATATACCAAGTGTCTGCACCCTGTGACTGAAACTGACTGACTAAAGGATGTACAAACACAAGAGATGGGTGTGATTGCCAGACGTGGTGTATGTGGAGGAGTGGGGCCTAAGGAAGGACATTTGGAGGAGGAATACGGAGACAGAGCATTGACGGGATGGGGAGGTAGTGGTGTTATTTGCTGAAGATATTTTGATCAACTAGATTGGAAAGAAATGTTCACATATTGAAATGTTCACTTTGTAAGTTAAATAATGTGATTGAATGTATTAAAAATAAAAATAAAATTTAAAAATTCAATTTTTTTTTTTTTTTTTTTTTTTTTTTGTTATAGGGCATGTAAACTTGCTAGAGAAAGCAAGAGAGACAGACATAGAAGGAAAGTGCAAAAGCACCTCATCAAGGGAATGCCCATGCCTCAGTTTCTTCTCCTCCATTCTTTGCTCAGGATTTTGGGCATGCATGCACATGTGCCTGGATGTTCTTCAAGCTGCTGTGTCCAGGACTTGAACTGTACAGTCGGCCTTATGGGATCCTAACCACTGCGCCACCTGTTGGCTCATGGACAAATTAGTTTACTTCTGTGGGTCAGGCCCTTCTGTCCATCTGTACAATCTCACAGCGCTGCCCTGAGCAATAGGAAGGTAATGTGTGCAGACACTTGCACATCCAAGATCAAAAATGCTGCTTGCCCCAGTATTTTCAGTATGTAGCAAACTGAAATGTAGTGCTGGATGTGCATGTTTTTAAAGCCTTTAGGTCAGGGACTTGAACTGCACAGTAAGCCATGTGGGATCTAAGTGCCTTACCTACCACACCACCAGCTGGCCCAGTAACATTGTAGCATTTTGATGGTGACCTATCCCATGAAGTCAGGTGTAGAATTTTCTACTTGCTGTGTCAAGTTGGCACTCAAAAGTTTTAGATTTAGGAGCATTTGAGATTTTGGATTTTTGGACTGGGCATGCTCAACCCATGTAAATAAAATGCAAATGAACCCAGCTGCAGTGGCACACTGGAAATGCCCACTGCCTGGAGGCTGAAGCTGCATGGAAGGCATGTGTTCACTGCATGGGCCAGCATGAGATGCCAGGTGCCTGTTGTCTTGGCAAATTAGTAGGGGGATAGGAGTATTATAACACAGTGAGAGCCTGTCCAAAACTCCTGTCTCTGTCTTTTTCTCTTTCCCTCTCCTTCACTCTCTTTCATGGAAAAACAAACAAAACAACCAAAAACCAAAAAGCAAAAAAATCTAGATGTACTTTTGTCATTCTTTGGATGGTAGTTGAAACCCCAAAATGCAATGATCTTCAGGGGAGCAAGACCCCTGAGAACAGAGCGTTTGGAAGGTGTATCAGCTGGTGATAAACAGGTCTGAGGAAGTCACAACAGAGTCGTGGTGTCTGAACCTACTCATTTATGTCCTGAAATAACAGGGGAGGACATACACATGGCCTCTTACAGGGGCCCTTGCCCCTCGCTGGTCCCCCTCTCACCAACAGCTGAGTATGAGGAACCTCCTCCCAGACTCCCAGCTGCCCCGAGTGCCAGCCAGAGCCAGCTGTTGTGCCGACAAAGCCTTCAGTCAGGGGCTGTCATCCCAGCTGCTGTGGGGAACAGGTTTGCCCTTTCCGAGCACCTCATAGGTCACTTGTGGTCTTCCAGTGGAGCCAGCCAACAGTCCATCTGTTCGTCTTCTCCTCTCACCCAGAAAATCCCAGTGCTCCCCCTACCCTACTGGTACCCCTGTTTCCTAGGAATTCTATTTCTGCCTCTCTTAAATCTTCCAGAAGGGCCTTCTGGCTCAGAAGTGGGCTCCTGCCTGGTTACTCCGTCTGCCCTTCTGCCTGATTAGCATAAGGGTCTCATGCAGGCTGGACAATGCCCAGGTCTGCACTGAGCACAAAGCAAGGCCATGTGGTGTGCTGAGCACAAAGTGAGGTCACGTGATGATGACGCCTGGACTGCAGCCACAGCCTCAAAGGCTTTTTGTTGTTGTTTGCTGTAGGATGAGTGTGCTCACTGGAGATAGAGACAAGAAAGGGAAAGTGAGAAATCACCCCCAAGGGGGATGGCCATGCTGCAGTCCCTTCTCCACTCCCCTCTCTGGATTTTGTGCTCACGTGTACATTTCCAGAGTGGTTTTCAACCCACTGGGTCTGGGGCTCAAACCATGCTATTGGCCGTGTGGAATCTAACCACCTTACCCTCCACAGCATCTGCTGGCCCTCAGAAGGCATTTTTAATGGAAGGAAGTTACAACTATGGAAAGGGGGAAGATTGAAATGAACTCTATGGGATTGGATTAGAATCAGAGGCATTGGTATGAGCCCACAGTTTCATTATAGACACACACATATACACACAGATAAATATAGGAATACACACAGATATACATATTCACACACACGCGCGCGCACGCACACACACACACACACACACACACACAGATAAAATGCGTATACAGGCAGTCAAGATGCAGTATTCTGCAGGATTCAATTTCCAGTCCAACCTAAAGGCCAGGCATGGTGGTGTGTACCTGTAATCCCAGCAACATGGGGAAGCTGAGGCAGGAGGATCATGACATAGTGAAACTTTGTTTCTAGTAAAAGAAATACTGGGTCAGCTCCATAGCCTAGCAGTTGAGAAAGCTGAGTCCCATGTAGCCAATCACCAGGTTCAAATCTCAGCCCTGATGCCTTGAAAAACCTGGGAGGCCAGCCAGTGGTGTGGTGGTTAAGGCAGCTGGATCCCTCCTGATTTGGATTCCTGACCCACCAACTTGAAAAACACACTGGGCCCCTGTGTGTGCATGCTCAAAATCCCAAAAGGAAAAATGGAGAAGGTATTGTGGTGTGGCCGTGTTCCCTGGGGGTGCTTTCTAACTTGCTTTCTCCCATGTGTCTCTGTCTTTCTCAAGTGCACATGCCCTCTGGAAAATTAGGGGGAAAAAAAGGGATAAAGAAAAACATACCCAGGTGCATGTGTGCATGTGCCCAAAACTCTGATGGGATGCAGAAATGGAGGCGAAGGGATTATGGCATGACCGAATAAGGGGTATTTTCTCCCTCTCTGTGTCTCTCTGGTGAGTACCTGTGCCCTCTAGCAATTAAACAATATTCCTTGAAGCTGGAAGGTTGCGTGGTGGTTAAAGGCGCTGAACTGGGACCAGCAGATGGCATAATGGCTACATAACCAGACTCTCATGTAGTTGAATGCAGTTCGAGTCTTGGACCTGGTGGCTTAAACTCACGCCGGGCACATGTGCGTGCGTGCCCAAGATCCCAAGAGGAAAATGGAGGAGAAGGGATTGCGGCATGGCCATCTCCCCTGGGGAGTGACTTCTCTCTTTCCCGCTCTCTCTGTCTCTCTCTGGCATGCACACATGCCCTATAGCAAAAAAACAAAACGACAAAACAAAACAGCTAACAGGTTGTTAGTCACTGGATTAAGTAAGAATCATGCGTACATGCTGATATAAATAAGTAAATGAAAGCAAGAAAAGCTCTCCCGGGGGCCAGCAGATGATGTAATGGCTACGTCGCTGGACTCCCATGTAGTCGACTGCGATTCGAGTCCTGGACCCGGTGACTTAAACTCACACTGGGTGCATGTGTGTGCGTGCCCAAGATCCTGAGAGAATGGGGGAGAAGGGATTGTGGCGTGGCCATCTCCCCTAGGGGGTGATTTCTCGCTTTCTGTCTCTCTCTCTCTCTCTCTCTTTCTGGTGAGCACACGTGCCCTATATCAAAAACCTCTTAAAAAAAAAAAGCTTTATTTACACGGTTCCAAAGTATCTCCCCATGAACACTAATCTCCAAAGGAAAACGAGCAACACTAGTGCCACATGTGGCAGTCATTGCCTTAGTCCTGATCGCAGTGCGAACCAGCAGGACAGATGGGCATCAGGAGCCCTCAGATGTGATGACAGAGAGGACACAGCATCACTTCTGTGGTAGCCCTACCTCAAATGTAAGACCTGAGCTTACTTATGAAGAAACAGCAGGCCAACTGACACTGAGAGAAATTCTACAAAGCTACAGGCTATGAAATAACTACAATGTCAATGCCATGAAAGAGAAAATCTGAAGAAGTGTTCAAGATGGAAAAGAGATTTAAGAGACTTGATGACAGTGTGTGTTTTGCGTTTTTTTCTGCCATGAAGAACATTATTGGTGAAGTCCAAATAAGGTCTGTAGGTCATACAACACTGTGTTAATTTCCTCATTTTGGCAGTTGTACTTTGGTTATGTAAGAGAATAGCCTTGTTTTCAAACACAGAAGTATTTATAAGTGGAAAAAGGCACAATGGCTATAGGTTACAATAAAATAACCCAGGAAAAGACAGCACATACATAGAGAATGATAGAGCAAATGAGAAATTTATCCATTACAATGGTGAATGGATAAAAGGTGCTAAATGAAAATGAGTAGGCCGTCAGACTGCCTCTTTATTCTTTGAATTTCTTCACAACAAACTGCGACCTAACTTAGTAAATAAACAAACTTAACTTAGGAACCTCTTTTTTGGTAAAGAAATAGTTGAGGGGCCAGCTGGTGGCGTGGTGGCTGAGGCGGCTGGATCCCACATGGCCAGCTGTGTGGTTCAAATTCCAGACCTGGCAACTTGAAAGACATACTGGACATGTGTGTTCGAGTGCTCAAAATGCTAATGGAGAATGGAGAAGGGATTGCAGCATTATCATCCCCTCTGGGAGATAATTTATCTCTTTCTTATTCTCTCTCTCTCTAGTGAACATATGCACCCTTTACCCAAACTGAAGAAAGAAACAACAACAACAACAACAAAACAGAAGGGTTTCAGCCAATCACAAACAGCTGAGCTTCTGCCAGTCACGGGCAGTCAACTCATCACACCACGGCCAAATAAGGTAGATGCCTCATTACATCATGCCCGAATAAGGCAGATGCCTCGCTGTAGCCAACCAGATAATTTCTCTATTTTGCTTCCATGTGCAACCTATAAATGCCGACCACTCACACTGCAAGGAGCTCCGTGAACCTCTTGGTTCCGAGTGCTGCCTAATTCCTGAACAGTTCTTTGCACAAATAAACTGTTGCATTCATTGTGTCTAAAGCTTGTTGGTTTTAACAAAGCTACGGGTTGCTTTACTCTTGCAATTTTTCTCTAAGTCCAAAATCGTGTCAAAATAGAAAGTAAAAAGAAAAAAATTGTGCCAGCTGGTGGTGTAGTGGTTAAGCTGGCTGGATCCCACATGGCTGACCGCACAGTTCAAGTTCAGGACCTGGTGGCCTGAAGGCTTTTAGGCAAGTGTGTGTGTGTGCCTAAGATCCTGAAAGAAGACTGGAGAAGGGATTGCAGTGTGGCCACCCCTCCCCTTAGGGGATGAGAAAGTGCTTTCCCCCTCCTCCACCACCACCACAAGCACACACTCTATTACAAAGCAAAAGAAAAAAAAAATTCAAGTTGTTAAAATGCTTTTATGTTATGGGACCAGCAGGTGATGTGGTCAAGGCTCTGGATACTCTCACATGGCTGACCATGGTTTGAATCCTAGACTTGGTGACTTGCTTTCTCACTTTCCCTCTCTCTGGTCAAATTAAAATAAACGAATGAATAAATAAAATTAAATAAATAATTCATTTTAAAATGTTTTAATTTTGTTATTATTATTAAATTTGCTATAGGACATGTGTGTTCACCACAGAGAGATACAGGGTGTGGGAGGAGTGAGAAAGCAAGTCACCGGGTCCAGGACTGCAGTTGGCCATGGGGCAGTCTAGCACTTTAACCACCATGCAAACTGCTTGCCCCAACTTGTTCAAATGTTTTAATAAAAACAAACGTTGGGAGGCCGGCCGGTGGCATGGTGGGTAGGGGTGCTGGACTCCCACATGGCTGATTATGGTTCAAGTCCTTGTGGTTTGCCTTCTCACTCTCCTTCTCTCTTTCTCGCTCTCGCTCTTGCTCTTGCTCTCTTGCTCTGTCCCTCTCTGGTCAAATTAAAACAAATAAATAAAGTTGAATTAAATAATTCTTAAAAAACAAAACAAAACCAAAAAGCAAATGTTGATAGTGCTCTTTGTTTCATGCTATTCTTTTCATTTACTCTGTCCTGTTTAGCATGTGATTTATGTAACTGGTCCCTTAGCCCATGTACAATCTCTGTGAAGTTTTTTTTTTTTTTTTGAAGAGGTTTTCGCTATAGGGCACATGCGCTCGCCAGACAGACAGAGAGAGACAGAGAGACGGAAAGCGAGAAATCACCCCCCAGGGGGGATGGCCACACCGCAATCCCTTCTCCTCCATTCTCCTCTCGGGATCTTGGGCATGCATGCACACGTGCCCAGCGTGAGTTTTAAGCCACCGGGTCCAGGACACGAACCGCGGTCGACTACATGGGAGTCCAGCAACATAGCCATTACACTAACTGCTGGTCCCTCTCCGTGAAGTTTTCACAAACACCTCTAAGCAGCCTTAAACTCTCCCTAGGCAGAGACACACAGACTCTGGGAATTCTCTTAGACACTTACCATGTCCTGCTGCGGGGTGCGGCTATTCTGAAGTATTCTCCTACATGCCTGCAAAGTCTTCAAGGATAGAGACTATGACTTGTATTTCCTTTTTTTTCCTTTTCCATGAATAATGTTTCATTTGTTTAAACACCTCTTCTTTTTTCTTTTTTTTTATCATCATAATCTTCTTTATATTACATTGGATTACATATAACTTTACAGTGTATTACATTGCTTTTTCTTTTTTTTTTACTTGATCTTTTTTTTTTTTTTACATTTAATCATTGCACCTCTTTACAGTGTACAACATGGTTTTTCCCAGCATGAATACAGTGCACATTAGTCAAGACAATGATATTACCATATACATTATCATCAACAGACAACTTTTCGTTTTTGTGTCTATTAAGTGTGTTGTTTGTTCCCTGAATCCTCCCTTCCGCCCTCAATTACTCATTCCCATTACCTCTCCCACACTGTCTCTAGTATCTGCAGTTGCCATCCCTGCTATTATACCTTACAGTTCTTTCAGTTTTTTTTTATTTTACATTTAATCATTGCACCTCTTTACCGTGTACAACATGGTTTTTCCCAGCATGAATACAGTGCACATTAGTCAAGACAATGATTATACCATATACATTATCATCAACAGACAACTTTTCATTTTTGTGTCTATTAAGTGTGTTGTTTATTCCCTGAATCCCTCCCTTCCGCCCTCAATTACTCATTCCCATTACCTCTCCCATACTGTCTCTAGTATCTGCAGTTGCCGTCCCTGCTATAATACCTTCCAGTTCTTTCAGTTTCTTTTTTTTTTTCAATTATCAGCTCATATAGTTTTTAACAATAGGGAGCATAGATTCTATTCAGGGTTGGATTAAGGGTGGGTCTCGTGCAGTTCCACAATTGTAGGTGAGTCTCCATGGAATACAGTTTCAGGAAAGCAGTTCTGGAAAGCAGAGGTGATTATCAGTTGATGCGGCACAGTATCCGTCTTGTGATTACCGGGAATGGTGTTGTGGGGATCTGCAGCGTGAGTCATCCTCAGGTATCTAGCTTCCTTAAGAATGGTAGAGTAGTTCTTGTTTTTCCCTGAAGTAATGCAGGGCTGGTAACCATCATCTTCTCACTGTCCATAGGCAGGGAAAATCCTCCTATACAATATATTTCTCAATTGGTTTAAGACAGCTAAAATTTCTTTCTGTTGCTTGTAGATGCAAGTTCTTAATCCTAATTTTTGGCTTCAGTTTGCCGCCTGTGGCCAGCGGCCACGCGCAGACGCAGGCCCAGGGGGCCACGCGCAGGCCCGGTGGCCAGGTGCAGGCCTGGGGGCCAGGCGTAGGCCCGGCTGCCATGCATAGGCCCAATGGCCACGCACAGGCGCAGGCCCGGCGGCCACGTTCCGGCCCGGAGGCCACACGCAGGCCCGGCGGCCATGCCCAGGCCCGGCGGCCACGCGCAGGCCCGGGGGCCACACGTAGGCCCAGCGGCCACGCTCCGGCCTGGAGGCCACACGCAGGCCTGGCGGCCATGCCCAGGCCTGGTGGCCACACGCAGGCCCGGGGACCGCGCGCAGGCCCAGCGGCCACACTCAGGCCCGGCGGCCACGCGCAGGCCCGGAGGCCACGCTCTGGTCCGGCGGCCACGCGCTGGCCCGGTGGCCACACGCCAGCCCCGAGCACGTGAATGTGCGTGGGATCCAGCGCCACCTTCTGCTCGCCTGCCCGGCCCGAGAAAGGAAGGACGGCGAGCTCGGCCAGTCTGCGCCGCCGGTCCGTGTTGGTGCCGAGCGAGGGACACACCCAGCGCCGGAGAGACAGGGGGCGCCGCGCAGGCCCGGCCGTGCAGGGGCACGTGAGGCAGAGGCCCGGCCCGCCGCGCAGGCCCGGCCCGCCTGACTTGTATTTCCTTTGTAGTATGTACTCAGTAAATATTTAGTGGAATTAAGTAGAAAAGAAATATAACCTTTTCAGATTCCCATGTCTTTTTGAGCCATTCATTGAGCATGAAAACACAGCACACATTATCAAACAATTAGAACCTGTTATAGCTGGACATTCTGGTGATATTACTATTTCCCTCCCATTCCCTCTTGTCTCTCTCTGGGAGCTCATGCATCCTATGGCAAAAACCTTAAACGCTTTTTAATTTTTAAGTGTTCTCTTTTTAAAAAACGTTTATTTATTTATTTAATGAACAAGAGACACAGAGAAAATGGAGACAGAGAGACAGCGCCCCAACAGTGTCTTTTTACTACATTCAACCCCCAGATTCAGTCCTGAATAATGAATGAGCATGACTGACTTACTCAGGGCAGTCTCTGGACTTGAACTGGGGACTTCCCTGCGTGGAATTGTCTCACCATGTATCATGTTTGACTGCTGTTAACTTGTTCCCACATGTATTTTTTTTTTAAGAGATACTTTTGCTATGGGGTATGTGCACTCACTGGAGACACAGAGAAACAGAGGGAAAGTGAGAAACCCATCCCCAGGGGAGAATTGGCCACGCTGCAATCCCTTCTCCTCCGTTCTCCTCTCGTGATTATGGGCACGCATGCACAAGCTTCTGGCATGAGTTTCAAGCCTCCGGGTCTGAACCAACTACTCCACCACCTGCTGGCCCTAACATGTATTTATTTTTTCTTTTAGAGAGATTTTTACTATAGGGTTTGTGCTCTTGCCAGAGAGACAGTAAGTGAGAAATCACCCTCTATGGGGATGGCCACGCCACAGTCCTTCTCCTCCATTCTCCTCTTGGGATATTTTGCATGCATGTGCATGTGACTGGTGTGAGTTTTAAGCCACTGGGTCCAGAACTTGAACCACGGTTAGACTACATGGGAGTCCAGTAATGTAACCATTACACCATTGGCTGGTCCCATGTATTTTCTTTTTCTTTTTGTTTTAAGAGAGATTTTTGCTGCAGGGCATGTATGCTCACTGGAGAGACAGAGACAGACAGATAACAAGAAATCACCCCCCAAAGGGGATGGCAATGCCACGATCCCTTTTCCTCCATTCTCCTGTTGGGATTTTGGGCACTCACGCACACATGCCTGGTGTGAGTTTGAAGGTGCTGGGTCCAGGATTCAAACTGCGGTCGACTACATGGGAGTCCAGCAACATAGCCATTACACTATATGCTGGTCCCCTGGTATTTTCTTTTTAAAATGCTTTTAAAATGGGTATGTCACTGGACTTCCAAGTAGCCGGCCACGGTTCGAGTCCTGTACTCACGCTGCGGCGGGTTTTGGGCGACAGAGGTGGTTCAGCCTGGAGGGTCCCTAACCCTGATCATCACTTGTCCAACAGGTGCAGACATGGCCAAGTCCAAGAACCACACCACACACAACCAGTCCCGAAAATGGTATAGAAATGGCATCAAGAAACCTCAATCACAAAGATATGAATCTCTCAGAGGGGTGGACCCCAAATTCCTGAGGAACATGCGCTTTGCCAAGAAGCACAACAGGAAGGGTCTGAAGAAGATGCAGGCCAACAACGCCAAGGCCATGAGTGCGCAAGCTGAGGCCATCAAGGCCCTCGTAACACCCAAGGAGGTTCAGAAGGACGTCCCGAAGGGCAGCAGCTGCAGGCTCTGTGGGCTTGCCTACATTGCCCACTCTAAGCTCGGGAAACGTGCTCACGCCCATATTACCAAGGGCCTCAGGCTCTCTTGGCCAAAGGCCAACAAGGCCAAGGCTCAGACCAAGACCCAGACCAAGGCCCAGGCCTCAGCTGCAGCTCCGTCTTCAGTTCTGGCTCCGGCTCAGGCTCCCAAAGGTGTCCAGGCTCCCACAAAAGCCCCGTAGTAGCCAGTATGAGGACAGAAGGACTGGTGACCCCCGGGCTACTCTCTGTGTGGGGCTGGTGTCCTCCTGTGCTGCGTGTATGAATAAATCTGAGGCAGAAGGAAAAAAAAAACAAAAAAACAAAAAACAAAACACCTCACACTGGGTGCGTGTGCGTGCGCAAGATCCCGAGAGGAGAATGGAGGAGAAGGGAAGGGATTGTGGCGTGGCCATCCCCCCCGGGGGTGATTTCTCGCTTTCTGACTATGTCTCTCTGTCTTTCTGGAAAGCATATGCACCCTATAGCAAAATCTTCTAAAAAAAATGCTTTTATTGTAGAAAAGTTGGAAAATTCAGAAAAGAAAAACTAGAAATGTAAGTGATTCAGAGTTCTTTCACTCAGAGATATTAGTGCCTGTCTTTCTGAATTTTTCCTATGTAAAAAAAAAACTTAAATGATTTTATTTAACTTTATTTATTTATTTATTTATTTAAATTTTGATCAGAGAGGGACAGAGTGAGCAAAAGAGGGAAAGTGAGAAAGTAAGCTGCCAGGTTCGGGACTCAAACTGCAGTCGGCCATGTGAGAGTCCAGTGTCTTTAACCACCATACCACTTGCTGGCCTCTTCTATGTAAAATTTTAATAACAGAATAACACATATATTGGGTTGCTGACTCATTTTTGCATAGAAAGACATAGAAAAATACATCATAGGGACCAGCAGATGGCATAATGGTTATGTTGCTGAACTCCCACGTAGTCAGCTGCTGTTCGAGTCCTGGATCCAGCGGCCTAAAACTTGTGCCAGGCACATGTGCAAGGGTGCCCCAAATCCTGAGAGGAAAATGGAGAATGAATTACAGCATGACCATCTCTCCTGGGAGCTTTCTTTTCTCTCTCTCTCCGAAGAGCACATGTGCCCTATACCAAAAAAATCTCTCTCTCTGAAAAAAAAAAGAAAAAGAAAAGAAAAATACATCATGACTTTTCCAATGACTGAATACATTTATATGCATGTATTTATTTTTTTTTGAGAGATTTTTTGCTATAGGGCACATGTGTTTGCTGGAGATACAGAGAGAGACAGAGAGAAAGTGAGAAATCACCCCCCCCAGGGGGATGACCACACCACAATCTCTCTTCTCCTCCAGTCTCCTCTTGGGACTTTTGGGCACACATGCACATGCGCCATGTGTGAGTTTAAGCCAATAAATCCAGGACTAGAGCTGCAGTTGACTACGTGGGAGTCCAGCAATGTAACCATTATGCCATCTGCTGGTCCTTTTAAAAAAAAATTATTTGTTTAATTTTACATATTATAATTTTAAATTTGACCAGGGAGAGAGAAAAGGAAATTGAAGGGCTTGAATTGTGTTTGGCCATTTCAGAGTCCAGCTCCTCAACCACAAAATCACCTGCCGGCCCCAACACTGACAATAATTTAAATCCACTATATGTGTTTCTTTCATATGTACACCCTTCCCCAGAGGTGATGAAAATCCTAAATTACAAAAAAAAAATTGTTGGGTTGATTCTATGGACTGGTGATTAAGGTTGCTAGGTCTCACATGGCTGACATGTTCAAATCCTGGACCCAACAACTTGAGAAACATTCTGGATGTGTGTGCATGCTTGCCCGCAGTCCCCCAAGGAGGGAGAGATGGGGGAGAAAGTATTGCTACGTGACCATTCCCCATGGAGAGGTTGACCAGTAGTTATAATTATAAAAAGTATAACTAATAATTACTATGATACTATATTATATATCATTACTGTATCTATAACACATAATTATTGGTGGGTTTTACCTTTATAAAAAGAGGATTATATTATTATTCAATATACATATCAAGGGACCAGCAGTTAGCGTAATGGCTATGTCGCTGGACTCCCACGTAGTCGACCGCGGTTCGAGTCCCGGACCCGGCGGCTTAAACTCACGCCGGGCGTGTGTGCGTGCGTGCCCAAGATCCCGAGAGGAGAATGGAGGAGAAGGGATTGCGGCGTGGCCATCCCCCCTGGGGGGTGATTTCCTGCTTTCTATCTCTCTGTCTCTCTCTGTCTGTCTGGCGAGCGCATGCGCCCTATAGCAAAAACCTCTCAAAAAAATATATATACATATCAATATTAATATATTACTACAGGTACTTTTTAACTTTATGAAAAGAGAATCATATTATAAGTTATATTAGGATTTTCAAGAGAAATGGAACCAATAGGATTTATATCTATTTAATTTTTTTTAAGAGAGATTTTTGCTATAGGGTGCACATGCTTGCCAGACAAACAGAGAGAGAGAGAGAGACGGAGAACAAGAAATTGCCCCCTGGGGTTAAGGCTATGCCACAATTCCTTCTACTCCATTCTTCTCTTGGGATTTTGGGTATGCACGCACATGCACTTGGTGTGAGTTCTAAGCCACCTGGTCCAAGACTCAGACTATGGTCAACTATGTGGGAGTCCAGCGACGTCACGTTTATGCCCTCTGCTGATCCCTCTATCTGATTTATTTTTATGGAATTGACCCTATGATTGTGGGTACTGTCAAGCCTGAAATATGCATGGTAGGTTAGCAGTCCAGGAGGAAGGAGCTAATGTTGCAGCTCAAGTTTTAGTTGTCTGGATACAGAATTCCCTCTTGGGGGATCTCAGTCTTTTCTCTCAAGGTCTTCAACTAATTGGATGAGAACCATCCACTTATTTGGTCTACTGATTTAAATGTTTTTTTTTTAAATTTATTATTATTATTTTTAAAGCTAATTTATTTGCGTTTAATCACATCTTTACAGTGTACATTTCTTTTCCAGCACAGATACTATGTATGTCAGTTAAGCCAAAGATATTATTCTATAACTTATCAGCAATTAGCTTCTCATTTTTTTGTCAATTAAGCATACTTTTACTTGTTTATTTCCTGCTGATTTAAATGTTCATCTCATTTTAAAAATACCTTTACAGCTATAAATGGGGTACCATGGTCCAGCCAAGTTGGCACACACAATTAACTATCACATGAGTAATCTATTGGGCTTGCTTTTCTTGGGTTTTGTTTCGTTTTGTTTTGAACTTCACATTATGGTATAAAGAGTTGTCCATGTTTTTGTGTTTGCTGAAGTTAAGCTATGTACATAGCTATATAATATTCCACCACAGGCAAATACCACCACCATTTATCTGTCCTCTGCCTGTGGGCACTGGGTATTCTCACAAATAGACTGGACTCACTGGAACTTGTCTCATGTGGCGGATGTGCATTGTCTCAGGTGTACACCTCGGTGCGGTTTTCTGAGTTGTGGAGCATGTGAATGTCTGATTTTATAATGACATGCCAAATAATCTTTCCAGGTCGTTATAGCCGTTTCACTCTTCCCAGACATGTGTACACCCTGTATGAGGTTTTTTAACCCATAACCTCTCTAGCTCCTGGAATTGTCAGATTCTTATTTATTTATTTATTGCCAGTGGAATTGATGAAAAGTACTATATGTATTTTAAACTTGCTATAGGGCATATTTGCTTGTTGGAAAGAGAGTGTGGGAAAATGAGAAAACATTCCCCCAAGGGGAATGGCCACATTGGAGTCCCTTCCCCTCCATTATCCTAGCAGGATTTGGGGCATGCACACACACACACTCGGTGTGTTTTTCAAACTACTGGATTCAGGACTCAAACTGCATAGTTGGTCAAGGGGATCCAGCTGCCTTAACCACCATGCCACTGGCTGCCTGTGAAAAACACTATCTTTGTTACCTTAATTTATGTTTCTCTGGTTACTGAGGAGGCCAAGTATATATATATATATATTTTTTTTTTTAGACTGATTTTATTTTAACTTTATTTACTCACTTCAACTTTATCAGAGAGGGACAGGGTGAGAGAGAGACAGAGAGAGAGAGGGAAAGTGAGAAAGTAAGCTGCCAGGTCTGGGACTCAAACCGCGGTCAGCCATGTGGGAGTCCAGCGCCCTTAACCACCATGCCACCTGCCGGCCCCGAGGCCAAGTATATTTTCAAGTGTGTTGACTCTGTGCGTTCTCTTCAGTAAAGTCTGTTCATGTCTTCAGCCTATTTTTCTATTGACCTAAGAGTCATGTTCCTTTTTTTTCAGTTTGGTTTTGCCAGAGGGGCTGTGCAGTCACTGAAGAAAGACAGAAAGAGAAGTGAGAAGGCATCCCACGTGGGGAATGGTCATGCCCCAGTCCCTTCTCTTCTGTTTCTCCCTCCTTTTGGGATTTTAGGCACACACAGACATGTACTCCCCATGTTTCTCAAGCCACTGGGTCTGGGACCCAAACTGTGAGGTTGGCCGTGTCAGATCTAGCTGCCTTAACCACCATCTGTTGCCATCTGGCTGGCCCCAGAATGCCTTTCTTTGTAAGGCTAGCTAATATTTTGTTGAGTGAGTGCACTCCATATTTCCTCTCTCCATTCCTCTATCAGTGGGCATCCACATTGTTTCCACAGCTTGGCTATTGTGACTAGTGCTGCTTTGAACATGGAGTGCAGCCCTCCCTTCCAGGTCCTGATTTCTATTCTTTTGGATAAATACCCAGCAGTGCGAGTGCTGGATCATATGGTGGGTCTCTTTAATTTTTTGAGGAAACTCCCTACTGTTTCTATTTTTTCTTTTTTGGGAGGTTTTTGCTATAGGCCATGTATGCTCACCAGAAAGACAGAGAGAGACAAAGAGACAGAAAGCGAGAAATCACTCCCTGGGGGAGATGCCCACGCCGCAGTCCCTTCTTCTCCATTCTCCTCTCGGGATCTTGGGCACACACGCACACGCGCCTGGCATGAGTTTAAGTCACCAGGTCTGGGACTCGAACTGCGGTTAGCTACGTGGGAGTCCAGCGACATAGCCATCATGCCATCTGCTGGTCCTAGCCTCCATACTGTTTCTATACAAGCTGCATGAGACTTTGAGGTACTCTTTTTTTAGAGGGAAAGTTATCCATGCATTTATTAAATTTGTTGCATCCTTCCTGTGTACTCAGCAAACTTTATTTTCTAAAGGAATAAAAGGAACTGAATTACTAAATATAAGACATTCTTCCTTTTCTATGGTTTAACATGCAAATGATCTTTTCTCAACAGGAGGGCACCAAGCATGTCTTTTTTTTTTTTTCATTTTCTTTTATACATTCAATCACATTATTATTTGGTTTACAAAATGGATATATTTTTTTTCTTTTTTTTTGGAGAGGTTTTTGCTATAGGGCGCGTGCGCTTGCCAGACAGACAGAGACAGACAGAGAGATAGAAAGCGAGAAATCACCCCCCAGGGGGGATGGCCACGCCACAAACCCTTCTCCTCCATTCTTCTCTTGGGATCTTGGGCATGCACGCACACACGCCCGGCATGAGTTTAAGCCGCCGGGTCCGGGACTCGAACCACGGTCGACTACGTGGGAGTCCAGCGACATAGCCATTACGCTAACTGCTGGTCCCAAAATGGATATTTCAACAGGTGAACATTGGGCACAAAGAAATGTGTTATTATCTGTTCAAGATGTTTTGTAGTTTTTTTTTTTTTTTTTTTTTTTTTCTTTTGGAGAGGTTTTTGCTATAGGGTGCATGCACTCACCAAAAAAGACAGAGAGAGACAGAGAGATAGAAAGCGAGAAATCACCCCCCGGGGGGATGGCCATGCCGCAATCCCTTCTCCTCCTTTCTCCTCTCGGGATCTTGGGCACACACACACACACACACACACACACACACACACAAACACACACACACACAAACACACGCCCGAAGTGAGTTTAAGCCACCAGGTCTGGGACTCGAACTGTGGTCGACTACATGGGAGCCCAGCGACATAGCCATTACGCTAACTGCTGGTCCCAAGATATTTTGCAGTTTTAGCAACTGTACTAGGGAGAAATGTTCACCTGTTGAGACTTCAAGGTATTCTTAATGATGACTTGTTATGCTTATTACTAATATATCACAAATGATGAACAGTGTACCATCGAATCCCTGGTTCTCACAAAATCACTCAAGGAGCTTGTGACACACTGATTCAATTAGTCTGGGGTGAGATCTGGCCATAGTTATATTGCAAAAGCAGCTGGGGTGGAATAACCATGAACTGTACCCACTTATGAGAGGCTGCTTGATTTAAATAGGAAATAAATAAAACGTGTTTATTAAAATAACATGTAGGCAGTTTCAGCAAAGTGGAGGGAGACTCGGGGTTGGACCTGGGGGATCTAGTGGCCTTCACAATTAACTGTGATGATGCTGAGAACCACCTTCCTGAAGTTAGGCAGGACGTGGGCCCTGGCACAAGCCTCCCCACCCCAACTTTCTCCCGTGCCTGGCAACTCTGGCGCAGTTCACAGTCAAGCAGCTCCCCCTCCTTGGCGAAGGCCAGCTGCGACTCTGTTCTTCCCCAACCTGTCTTGCTGACACTCGGTGTGATTGCCATCTTTTGGACAGCTGCTTTGTCACTGGGAAAGATCTGAACAGAACAGGAGCATGTGGAGTGCTTTGGAAGTCACTCCTTGGCTATTCCAGATGTGTCCCCACCCCACCCTGCCCTCCCAGAAGGCACTACGTCAACAGTGTGGTCCCTGCTGGTTGACAATGGCCTGGGTTTCTGGCGGAGCCACGTAGATAGGCTGCTCCAATGCACCTCTTGCTGCTGGCTGCCACACTATGGGCTCCCAGTGGGTGCCAGTGGCTGTCATGCTTGTCCCTGAGCAATTAACAGGCTCAGTTAGAGCTGTCCAGTCTCTAACCGCTTTGTGGCAGGGCCATTTCCATGTTGCCAGCCTGGTCTTTTGGTCACTATTGGCCTCCCTTACTCTCTGTGTGTGCAGAGTGGCTCTGGCTGGATGTCCTGCCCCCATCTCAGTTCCACGTGGCCGAAACCAGCCTCTGGACTTCTTCCAGCCCGTGCCCTGCTGTCTGCACCATTGGAGGCCCAGCCATGCCATCTGCTTCCATACTGAGCCACGGGGGCTCACATTTACCCAGGACAGAAATGGAGCCTGACACAGGGCAGAGCCTGAGGACCAAAGCTTGAATGTTCCCTTATTCACAAAGTGTGGCTGCTCTTCTGCTCTGAATATGAAAGTGTAAACTCCTCTCAGGCAGGGACTCACCTTTCTCTCAGTTTGATAAATTAGCAGAGTAGTATTTTTCTGTCTGCTAGTTCAGGTAAACAATTAAATCTCTCACCCTCATTTTCGTCCTCTTTTTTTTTTTTTTTTTTTTTTTTTTTTTTTTTAAAAGAATGATTTGATTTAACTTTATTTATTTACATTTTTAAATTTGACCAGAGAGGGACAGAGTGAGAGAAAGAGAAAGTGAGAAATGAGAAAGCCAGCCAAGTCATGAACCGCGGTTGGCCATGTGGGAGTCCAGTGCCTTTAACCACCACGCCACCTGCCAGCCCCTTTCCTCCTCTTTCTGAATTGTTTCTTTGTTTAATTTGAGTTTTTTAATTCAGGAGGTAGAACTATTTCAAAAGCATATCTTTTTAAATCCTCACTAAATAGTAAAGGAGATGTAAAATGAAGAAATGCACACTATCCTATTATCCATTGCATCCCTTTCCTTTGTTTTAATTTTTTTCTGATTCTCTCTCTTTTTTTTTTAGCCATCCTTGATTCCCTATCCCTAACCCTCTGCCCTCCAACCCTCCCCCCATTGTCTCTGGTATCCATGGTTGCTTTCTATGCCTTTCCCCCCCATTTAATTGATTTGCTAATGAACTTAATTTGTCTAAATATTTGCAATAGCAAGCACAGCTGATATATACATACACATGAACCCATGTCTGACTTTAGGCATAAACCTCAGTGAGTAGAATGAACATACTATAAAATAGTACCTAGCTGGGACTATGTTGCTTACTGTGGTCATCAAATACACAGTTTTTTCTTTAAATTTGGTAACAGTTTTAGTATTTTTTTTTCTGAATTTTTTTTTTTTAATTTACATTCTTTCCCTGAGCATCATCACACCATACTAAATGTGGTTTCCCCTCTAGAGTAAACTACATAGTGGCTTAATCATGCATGTTATCATCCATAAAATTCCATTACTACTTTCATATATATATGTTTTTTACCCCATGTCAGACCCTCTGCCCTATTCCACTCTCTTATTACACTATCTCTGCTGTCTTCAATTCCTTTTCCCCCAACATTTTGTTGATCACACAATATCATAAGTAATCTAACTACTTTCAATAGCAAGTTCAGCTGGTGGTTTCAAGAAAAGCAGTTTTGAACTGGTAAGGATATTTCCTTGAAACTTGAAGCCTGGAAAGAGGTTAGTATTTTGTTCAAATAGTAGGTACATGAATCTATTGACAGCTCAAGACAGGACAAAAATCCTTAAAACCAGACAACAAAGCTTAGAAGAAAAGCAGCAATATCTTAGTCAAGTCACAGAATGCTGTTTCATCAGTTCAGACTCAAGTACTTAATCTTTCTTCTGTTTGTGTTGAGGTTCGATCTTCCAGACTGAACTCTGGGATACAATACTCAACTCCAGACTTTGTCCCTACAATTAAGTTGCCCATTTTCTTAGTTTCTAAACTCTTATTTCTGTGTGTCTGCATTTAATTTTGCTGACATAGCACTCCCTTAAGAACTTCTTGGAGATCTGGTCTGGTGCTGGTAAATTCTTTCAGGTTTTGTTTATCTGGGAATGTTCGTGTCTTTTCTTCCTAAATGAATGATAACCTTGCCGGGTACAGAATTCTCGGTTGAAATTGCTTTTCCCTTAATACTTTGAATATATTTTCCCATTCTTTCCTTACTTGCATTGTTTCTGATGAGAGGTCTGCTGTTAGTCTGATGGGGTACCCTTTGTAGGTAACTTGCCGTTTTTCTCTTGCCAGTCTTAGTATCCTGTCTTTGTCTGTGGTTTTGGTCAATCTGGCTATAATGTGTCTTGGAGAAGATCTTCTTGGGTTGATTCTATTTGGGGTCCTCTGTATTTCTTGGGACTGAATCTTTGAGTGCCTCTCCAGGTTTGGAAAGTTTTCTTGCAGGATTTCATGGAATAGATTATCAATGCCCTTATGAGTCTCTTCGCCTTCTGGGATGCCTATTATCCGGATGTTTGGACGTTTAATTGTATCTAGTATTTCTCGTATATTATTCTCAAATTTTTGGGCCATTTTCTCAGTCTTCGTGGTGGATTTTTCTAGGCCAGCAATTTTCTCTTCTACATTTGAGATTCTATTTTCTGTATGATCTAGTCTGCTTTGAATATTTTCAAGGGAGATTTTGACTTCCTGTATTATAGCCTTCATCTCTAACAGTTCCATCTGATTCTTTTGTAAAGTGTGAAATTCCTCTTTTAGATCGTGCATGAATTTCCTCACCTCCTGGAACTCTTCAACTCCTTTCTCCTTCCTCTTCAGCAGTTCCTTGTCTCTCTTCTCTTCCATCTCTGTTAGCTTTGCCATTATGAATGTTCTGAATTCTTTATCAGACATTTCCATGATTTCCATTGAACTGTGTGTGAATGAAGAGGAGCTATCCTTTTCCCTTGTGGGAGAGGTATTTTCCTGCTTCCCCATATTTCTTGTGGTCCTGCAGCGATTTCTAGTCATCTGGTGAATGGTCGGTTTCTTCCCAAACTTGGAAGTTCAATCTGAGGGTGGAGGAGTGTGCAGAGAAGGAAACAGAGAGAGGGAAACAATAGCAACAACAGCAAAAAAAAAAAAAAAAAAAAAAAAAAAAAAAAAAAAAAAAAAAAAAAGACAAGAAACAGAGAAAAAGAAGAGAAAAACTTTTATATAAATAAAAAAAAAATATTCAAAAAATTTCAATAAAACTCAAAAATTAGAAAACTGCGGTGCACAAGCACCTCATGAAATGGCTAGATCGCCATTTCGAGAGCAAGAGAGGACAGAGACAGAGGTACAGAGAGACAAAGACAGATACAGAGACAGGAGACGTGAAAGGGGTCTTCCTACCATGAGAGTTTTGTATGCTGGAGGCCCAGTGATCAGTGGGACATCTTCCTTTCTCCCAAAATGGCTAGATCGCAGGAGCCATGGAGCTGTCTGTCTCTTGAAGAAGGCCCGTTCTGTTCCCTTCCAGATTCTCTTCTGCTTTCTACCAACACCCACATCTATGTTTACATTGTAATTATAGTATATTACAAACAAAATAGCTGTCTTTGTTTCCCCTTCCAGGTATTATTGCACAAAGATGTTGCAGGTTGTCCTAGCAATTGCCAGTTGAAAAGAGCTGATATGATTAATTTATGTGTTCTGCCATGGGACATTTAGGTCTTTTCCAGTTTCTGATAAACAGTACATGCCTCGGAACCACTGTTTTCACTCAGTAAGCTGCTAACCAGCAGGTCAGACTGCAGTGGGAAGTCTGCTTTCCATTTCCTGCAGTGCGCACTGCACATCTCAGAACGCATCTCCCTGAACTGTAGTGGTCATTTTCCTCTAAATAGGAAGGTTAAGAGATTCCTATGTAGGGGACCAGCAGTCAGCGTAATGGCTATGTCGCTGGACTCCCATGTAGTCGACCACGGTTTGCGTCCCGGACCCGGTGGCTTAAAACTCACGCCAGGCACGCGTGTGCGTGCATGCCCAAGATCCGAAGAGGAGCATGGAGGAGAAGGGATTGCGGCATGGCCATCCCCCTTGGGGGGTAATTTCTTGCTTTCTGTCTCTCTGTCTCTCTCTGTCTGTCTGGCAAGCGCACGCATCCTATAGCAAAAATAAATAAATAAATAAACAAAACAAAAAACCCCAAAATACCTCTCCAGAAAAAAAAAAAAAAAAGATTCCTATGTGGGACACTTGGGGAGAACGCTGAAGAGCACGCAGGACGGCATCCGTGCTATGGCACTTGGGCTCTCAGCATACGCTATGCCAGGGGAGCACCCTTGCCTGCCTGGCTCCTCCCCACGATGAGCCTGCCCTGCATCCTGCATGGCCCCACTTTCCACTGCCGCCAACTGCTTCCACCTGTTTAGCCCCATTTAGCGTGGCTGGTCAGATGTGAAGGAGACACTGTAGTCAGTGTGCAGATGGGGCCAGTTCAGGTGCTGGAGCCCCCATGGCAGACAGTATGGTTTGAATCCTGGACTCTGTGGCTTGAAAAATATACCAGAAGCCTGTGCTTGTGTGCCCAAAATCCTGAGAGGAAAATGGAGGAGAAGGGAGGGGCATGGCCAACACCCTTGGGGAGTGATTTCTCACTTTCCTTCTCTTTCTCTCTCCAGTGACCACATATGCCCTATAGCAAAAAATTAAAAATACACACACACACACACACACACACACAAATATGCAGGAAGATCCAGCCAGTGGCATAGTGGTTAAAGCAGGTGGATCCCATATGGCTGACTGCATGGTTCAAATCTTGGACCTAGTAGCTTGAAAAACATACTAAGTGCGTGTACGTGTGCGCCCCAAATCCCAAAGAAATAGGTCAGGCTTTTATGACTGGCTCTGTAGTTGAGACAAGAGTTGTTATCTTTGAATTATGAAAAGCAGCTGCATATAATAGTGAGGCCTGTGCCTTTGGAAATCCCCTCTTTCTGCTCCACAGGTTCAGGACTGCCTTGTGGTTGTCACAATGAAGTACTGCTCCAAGTAGGAATTTCTACCACTAAATAATAGATTTGGGTAAATCTAATAGAGGAGTTTGATTTTTATAAAAGAATTATTTTATTTTATTTATTACTGTTTTTTAAAACTTGAGCAGAGAGAAAGAGAGGGAAAGTAAGAAAGCAAGGTACCAGGTCCGGGACTTGAACTGTGGTCAACCATGTGAGAGTCCAGCACCTGAACCAGCACACCACCTGCTGGCCCGAGCAGTTTGATTTTTTGAAAGATAAAGCTGAAGCCAGACAGTGGCAGAGCAGTAAAATGCAGCACTCTGTGAGGCAAGCCCTTTCGGGAAGGCTCCTGCCTCGAGTTTGGAACCTCCCTGAGTACTCCGCAGGGCATGCGCGGGTCCGTGATCCAGGCTGAGGCTGGGAGAGGGTTGGACTGGGATGTTAAGACTCCACCAGAGGTTCTCCCTCTTGTCTCTATCTCTCTCACTCATGAAATAAAATAAAATAAAAAATCAGACGGTAGGGGTCAGGTATGGGTGAAGCAGCATACACTGCTCTGTGAAGCTGATACACATGGAAAGTTCAGGGTTTGTGTCCAGAGGACCCCCACACATGCTTGGTGCAGGCATGTGCACGTGATCTGGGCTGGCCATGGGGGTGGATCGCAGCATCAAGGCCCTGCTGGGGGTGCTTCTCTCTCTCTGTCTCTCCCACTCATGGGAGAAATAAATTAACATTTAAAAAAAGAGAGAGAAGAAAAATACATATAATCTGGCCTCAAAGGGTAATGATTACTACTATAAAAAGATCAGTCACTAGGGGGACTGGAAGGTGGCACAGCAGTAGACGCAATGCCATGTGGGGCTGATCACATGGGACAGTGACACCCGCTGCCTGTGATGAACATAACAAGTGAAGGATGACCTAACATTTTATATTTGGTTGACTTCTCACTATATGTACTTAGAAGATTTGCATTGTCACTAGAATGTACACCCTAATCCAAGGTCTAGTTATTAGGCCAGATTGTTATTTTCATCTGTGGTAGATGTTATATTGACGTTGTCTCCTTTTTTGATAAGACTCAATGGAAAATTTTAAACTATGAAAATTGTTTCATAATGGGTAGCTACTACTTCATATTTCCTTTACTTACTTTTTCAATCTTTATAAAAGCTTTGTGAAAGCTTTCTATGCTACTATTCCAAATAAAGTCGCTGGCATGTTAAAAAAAAAAAAAAAAAAAAAAAAAAAAACCCTGTTAGGGGTGCTCAGGGCCAGTACGTGGCGTGGTGGTTAAGGGTACTGGACTCCCACATGGCTGACTGTGGTTCAAATCCCGGACCTATTAGCTTGCTTTCTCAGTTTCCTTCTCTCTCTCTCTCAATCTGGTCAAAATTTAAAATAAATAAATAAACAAAGTTAAATAAAATAACTTAAAAAAAAAAAGACCCTGCTGGGGGGGCTGTCTTTTTCTTTCACTCATGGAAAGTACAAAGGAATACTTAAAAAAAAATAAAAAAATCAGGGGCCAACAGTTGTTGTAATGGCTATGTTGCTGCACTCCAATGTAGTTGACCAGGGTTTGAGTCCCAGACTTGGTGGCTTAAACTCACACCAGGCATGTATGCATGCATGTCAAATATCTGGAGAGGAGAATGGAGGAGAAGGGATTGCAGCGTGGCCATCTCTCCCGGGGGGGGGGGGGGGGGTGATTTCTCATTTTCTGTCACTTGTCTCTCTGTCTTTCTGGTGAGTGCACATGCCCTATAGCAACAAAAACTCTCAAAAAATAAATTAAAAAAATCACATGATAGCCATCGGTTGGCAGCTGAATTCCACATGGCTGACTGTGCAGTTCGAGTCCCAGATAAAGTGACTTAAAAAACTTGCCAGGCCTGTGTGCGTGCTTGCCCCAAATCCCAAAAGGAGAATGAATGGAAAAGGGATTTTGGTGTGGCCATCCCCCCGGGGTATGTTCTCTCCAGCAAGCACACACATCCCATAGCAAAACTCTAAAAAATATTTAAAATCAGGCAGTGTAAACACCCTCATGATCAACAGTCCCTGCAGCCCTCCATCTGCTGTATCTCTTCTTTTCATGCACATCAGCCATCTCCTAGTGAGGAGGGGGTGGCGCCCTGGCACTGGCAAGGAGCAGGTCTGAAGGTCCCTTGGAGGAACTGTCTGATGCTCAGGAAGGCACGAGTTGAATAGCAGTCCCCACAAAGTCAGACAGCTGGCACCAAGGAGACCAGACAGCAATTGCCCTCCCACGGCTCTGGCCTTGAAAAAGATCAATAAATCTTTTAAAAATGATAAAAAAAATTATTGGACCAGCTAGGTGACATGGTATTAAGTAGGCTGGATTCCACATAGCTGACTACACAGTTCAAATCCTAGACCCGGCAGCTTGAAAAACATGCTGGGCACATGTGTGTGCATGCCTACAATCTGAAGAGGAGAATGAAGGAGAAGGGACTACAGTATGGCCATCCCCTCTGGGGGGCAATTTCTCACTTTCTGTCTCTCTGTCTCTCTGGTGAGCTCATGTGCTCTATAGCCAAAACTAATATATAGCTCCTAATATATATTATGCTATAATTATATATATAAATTATTATTTGCTAATATATATAAGTATATATATATTAGCATATATACGAATTATTTGCTAATCACCTAGAATTATATTAGGGATTTTAGAAATGTTCATTTTTCAGTGTAGTTAATAAAGATATGGAGTCTAAAAGGCTTCATTGAAAAATTCAGTGCATCCTTGTAGTGTCTAAACTACATTTAAATAAGAACAGATCTCCTGATGAGAGATCAAAGAGGCTTGGGGGCCCTTGGCTGGGCAGAGAGAACCAGAGCCCCACCTCCTCAAGTCTCTGAGCCCAGGTTCCCTTAGTCAAGAAATAAGGGTATGAACACCTACCTGGTAGGTGAGGAGCACCTCAGGAGCACCTGGAGGAGCCTTAGAGGAGCACCTAGGAAACCCCTGGAGGAGCACGTAAGGAGCACCTGGGGAGCACTCAAGAGCAGAAGGCATTATGCGGGGAGGGGCTGGGTTGATGTTCTCACACAGAGTAGGGGTGCTGGAGGATTAAGAGGTGACAGCCTGGAAGGGAAATGGGACTAGAGCCATCTGGCCATGAGTCGATGGGACAACAGTGGGACAAAGAACATTTGGTGGGAAACAGAATGGGAAATTCTGGGAAGGAGGAGGGGGTCTCTCCCGCCCTTAAAGGCAGAGCCATGTGAGGGTAATTGCCGTCTGGTCTCCTTTGGTGCTAGCTATCTGGGTCCGTGGGGACCAGCCTTTCAACAGTCTAGGGTACTCATGCCTTCCTGACCATCAGCAGGTCCCTCCAAGAGAACTTGTCTGGTCAGTGCCAGCGTCCTCACTAGGGGACAGTTGATTCACAAAGAGGCCCACAGCAAATGGGGGGCTGTGGGGATTCGGTCCTGGGGTCCTGTGTGGTTGTGTCCTGTGAGACTTGCTACTCTGACTTCAGACACTGATTTGAGGATGCCATGTGATGCCTGTCCTGACTCTTGCGCCCCCTGGTGGCCATCCCTGCTGAGGCTGGATTAGTACTCATGGCAGGTGGGAGTTTGTGGCCTCGTTGCCGTTAATGTGTGTGACTGTTCAATCCCACAAAATTTGCTGGGCACCTGCAGGCCTCTAGGCTCTAGAGCCATATAGTGGGCAGCCACATTCACTCTGAGCTCTTTGAGTGGTGTTGAGTCCAAATGGAGATGAGCCGTGTTGTGAAACACTCCCTGGGTGTCAAATATGGTAGCAAACATGAAAGACAGCGATAATGTCTACAATGACCACACATCGAAGGGACAGTATTGTGGTAAATAGTGCTAAATACAATATGGTTAGACTCAATTTTACCTGATTCTTTCTGCTGTTTTTGTTGCTGTTGTTTCTCTCTGTTTCCTTTTCTACATGCTCCTGGATGCTCAGATTGAACTTCAAGTTTGGGAAGAAACACACTTTCCATCAGATGATAAGAAATCACCGCAGGACCACAAGAAATATGGGAAAGCAAGAAAATACCTCTCCTCCAAGGGAAAAGAATAACTCCTCTACATCCACACACAGTTCAATGGAAATCATGGAAATGTCTGATAAAGAATTTAGAATATTCATAATGGTGAAGCTAACAGAGATGGAAGAGAAGAGAAACAGTGAACTGCAGAAGAGAAATGAAAAAGGAGCTGATGAGTTCCAGGAGGTGAGGATATTCTTGCAAGATCTAAAAGATGAATTACACACTTTACAAAAGAATCAAACGGAACTGTTAGAGATGAAGACTATAATACAGGAAGTCAAAATCTCCCTTGAAAGTATTAAAAGCAGACTAGATCATACAGAAAAGAGAATCTCAAATGTAGAAGAGAAAACTGCTGGCCTAGAAAAATCCCCCACGAAGACTGAGAAAATTGTCAAAAAAATTTGAGAATAATATACAAGAAATACTAGATACCATCAAACGTCCAAAGATCCAGATAATTGGCATCCCAGAAGGCAAAGAGACTCATAAGGGTATTGATAATCTATTCCATGAAATCCTGCAAGAAAACTTTCCAAACCTAGAGAAGCACGCAGAGATCCAGTCCCAAGAAATACAAAGGACCCCAAATAGAATAAACCCAAGAAGATCTTCTGCAAGACACATTATAGCTAGACTGACCAAAACCACAGACAATCTTAAGATTGGCAAGAGAGAAACAGCAAGTTACCTACAAAGGATATCCCATCAGACTAACAGCAGACCTCTCATCGGAAACAATGCGAGCAAGCAAAGAATGGGAAAAATATATTCAAAGTGTTAAGTGAAAAGCAATTGCAAACAAGAATACTGTATCTGGCAAGATTATCCTTCATATGGGGAGAAAAGACAAGAACATTCTCAGATAAACAAAACTTGAAAGAATTTATCAGCACCAGACCAGATCTCCAAAAAGTTCTCAAGGAAGTGCTATGTCAGGAAAATTAAATGTAGTCACACAGAAATAAGAGTTCAAAAACTAAGAAAATGGCCAACTTAATTGTAGGGACAAGTCTGGAGTTGAATATTATATCCCAGAATTCAATCGGGAAGATCGAACCACAACAGAAGATAGATTAAGTACATGAGACTGAACTGGTGAAATAGCATTTTGTGACTTTTGACTAAAATATTGCTGCTTTTCTTCTAGGCTTTGTTGTCTGCTTTTAAGAGTTTTTGTCCTGTCTTGAGCTGTCAGTAGGTTCATGTACCTACTATTTGAACAGAATCCTAACCTGTTTCCAGGCTTTAAGTTTTAAGCAAATTTCCTTACCAATTCAAAACTGCTTTTCTTTTTTTTGGGAGAGGTTTTTGCTATAGGGCGCGTGCGCTCACCAGACAGACAGAGAGAGACAGAGAGACAGAAAGCGAGAAATCAACTCCCCCCAGGGGGGATGGTCACGCCGCAATCCCTTCTCCTCCATTCTCCTCTCGGGATCTTGGGCACACGCGCACACGCGCCCGGCGTGAGTTCTAAGCCACCGGGTCCGGGATGCAAACCGCGGTCGACTATGTGGGAATCCAGCGACATAGCCATTACGCTAACTGCTGGTTCCCAAAACTGCTTTTCTTGAAATTATCAGCTGAACTTGCTATTGAAAGTAGTTAGATTACTTAAGAAATTGTGTGATCAATAAAAAGTCGGGGGGAAAGAATAGAATACAACTGTAGACACCAGAGATAGTGTGAGAAGAGGGTGGGAAAGGGCAGAGGGTCAGTCACAGGGGTAAATATAAACATATACATATATATGTGAAACTAGAAATGGAAAATTATTGATGATAATATACATGATTAAGCCATTATGCGGTATATTCTGGATAGGAATCCATTTTTTGTATGCTGTGATGATGATTAGGGGATGAATGTACATTAATTAATTAAAAAAAGTTTCAGGAAAAAAATGCATATTTGATGACTGCAGTAAGCTATATAGCCCCAGCTAGGTGCAACTTTATAGTATGTTCATTCTACTCACTGAGGTTTATGCCTAAAGTCAGACTTGTGTTCATGGATATGTATATATATCAGCTGCGCTTGCTATTGGAAATATTTAGATTAATTAAGTTAATTAGCAAATCAATAAAATGGTGGGAAAAGGCATAGAAAACAACCATGGATACCAGAGACATTGTGGGAGGAGGGTAAGACATGGCAGAAGATGAGAGATAGGGAATCAAGGATGGCAAAAAAAGCAAAATATACAGGAAACAAGAAATGGAAAATTATTTGTTGACGATAACACGTATGTTGATGTGCTTGATTGAGACAATGTACAGTGTATTCTGAATGGGAAATCTCATTTTGTATGCTGTAATGATGTATAGTGGATTAATGTAAATAAATAAATAAATAAATAAATAAATAAATAAATAAATAAATGACAATGAGAGACCAAACCACCAAATGAGAGTCTGACCATACCAGGAGTTTTATTCCCACTGCTGGTGGGACTGTAAAGCGGTAAGACCACTTTGCAAGTAGCTTGACGGTATCTGTAGTAGATAAATACCCACGCTCCCAGGACCCAGCCACTACAGCCTGCAGAATGCTAGCATTCACTAGCCCCACACTGGGACAGTCACATGTGTCTATGAGAAGATAAAGTTGGATGATGGAGCAATGGAGTACTATGTAGCCATGAGACACAGTCAGTGGTGTACATACGGCAATGGTGTTGAAGCTAAATGATGGACTTCCCAGATCCTAGCATTAATTTTGTGACAAATACCTTTACACTTGTTCTTAAGAAGTACTTTTAGGGGACAAGCAGTTAGCGTAATGGCTATGTCACTGGACTCCCATGTAGTCGACCATGGTTTGAGTCCCGGACCTGGTGATTTAAAACTCACGCCGGGCACGTGTGCGTGCGTGCCCAAGGTCCCAAGAGGAGAATGGAGGAGAAGGGATTGTGGTGTGGCCATCCCCCCTGGGGGGTGATTTCTCGCTTTCTGTCTCTCTGTCTGTCTCTGTCTGTCTGGCATGCGCATGTGCCCTATAGCAAAAACCTCTCCAAGAAAAAAAAAAAAAAGAAGTACTTTTAGAAGACATCTACAAAATACACTGCTTAAGAGTAGCTGATGAACTGTGCTATGAGAACTTTTTTTTTTTTTTTAATTTGCTACAGGAAGAACCAGCCAATGGCATAATGGTTACATTGCTGGACTCCCACATGGCCAACCATGGTTCGTGTCCCAGACCCAAACACTTGAAACTCATGCCAGGTGCATGTATGTGCGTGCACAAATCCCAGGAGGAAAGTGGAAGAGAAGGGATTGCAGCATGGCCACTTGCCCTGGGTGGTGACTTCTCACTTTCTGCCTCTGTCTCTCTGTGTCTCTGGCTAGTGCATGTACCATATAGCAAACAATAATTGCTATTGGTGCATGTGCTTGCCAGAGAGAGCAAGAGGGAAAGTGAGAAAGCACCCCTTGGAAAGATGCCCACACCCCAGTCCCTTCTCCATTTTCCTATAAAGAATTTGGGGTATATATACACACTTGCCCAGCATTTTTCAAGACACCAGGTCTGGGACTCGAACTGCAGGATAAACAATGTGGGATCCAGCTGTGTTAACCACATCACCTGCTGCCCCCCCCCCCCAATTGCCAGAGGGTTCATGTGCTCACCAGAGAAAGACCAAGAGATGGGGAAAACATCCCCCAGTGGGGTGTGGTCATGCCACAATCCCTTCTCCACTCTCCTCTCAGGATTTTGGGTGTGCATACAGGCACCCAGCTTGGGGAAGTCTTCATTTTTACTGATGTGGTTCAGTTACCTTCAGAAAAAAGGCGCAATCAGTTTGTACTCCTATCAGCCATGCCTCAGAGAGCCTACCTTCCCACATGCCTGCCTCACAAAGTGTGTATTTGTTCATTCTGAACCAGTGGAAAACAGGGATTATTCCTCCACAGTGTTATCCGGAGCCCAATTTACTTACATGACCTGTTTCTTGGTCGTTTTAATAATCTTCAGCATATTAGTAAGGAAAATGCCTCCTGCTATGACTACTTAACTCTAAAAAGGAATAATATCTTTTTTAAAATTTTTTATTTTTTTTTTTTAGGGAGAGTTTTGCTATAGGGCATATGCACTCATCAGAGACCCAGAGAGAGACAGAGGCAGTGAAAATGAGAAATCACCCCCTAGAGGGGATGGCTACACATTGTCACCAACAGATAGCTTTTCATTTCAGTGTCCCTTGAATGTTTTGCTTTTCCTTTTCCCTTGATTCCCTCCCTCCAACCCCCAAGGTAAGTCTTCTAATTGTGAGCTGTGGCAGGATTTGTTCCAAATGACTGTTCAAGAGCCGAGGTGAAATTCCTCACCTGTGTCTGGTTCTTTATCCATAAAATGAGAGTAGGAATGCCAGGCCTATCTCCTAGGGTGAGAAGGACTGTAGATAAGGTCACGTGTTTGAAGAGCTTTCCATTCCTTGCATCCTGGATCTGGATGGTAGGAGAGGCCGGGCCTCCCTGAGCAGATTTCAGAGCACAGAGGAAATGACAAGGCTCTGGAGAGGTTAAAACAGGCTGGACTGGTGCCGGAGTCTCATGCCTCAAGGAGTCAGATCTTGAAAACTGATTTTCTCATGAAGGTCATCAAACCAGAAAGGACAAACCGAGCTGTGGGGAGAGAGCCCAAGGCTTTGCTTTCTTAAATAGCTGAAGCCTCTTTTATGCTTTAAGACCTGCCTTGGGAATGGAGAGAGGCAGCTACCCTTTAAACACCAAGGGTAGCTGTTTAAAGATATCATGAAGAAAAGACGTGGAGGGACCAGCACTTAGTGTAATGGCTCTGTCGCTGGACTCCCATGTAATCGACTGCAGTTCGAGTCCCGGACCCAGTGGTTTAAACTCACGCCGGGTGAGTGCATGCCCAAGATCCCGAGAGGAGAATCTAAAAAAAGAAAAGAAAAGACGTGGAGAAACTACAGAACAATAACGAAGTAATCCCTGCACACATCATGATAAGAGACACACACTGGCCTCTGTACTACAAACTGTTGTCCCCTAAGGCAGGTGCTGTCCTCATCTTACAGAGGATCAGAGATTCGGACAGAGAAACTAATTCCCGGCAGGAGGCACAGGCTCCAGTCCTAGACTGCTCTGGAATCCTACTCCTGTTCCTCGGAGGTGGAGAGAAACGTGCAGGGGAAGGCCACATTTCCAAATGGAGACCTTCAGGCTTACATGATGGCTTTGTCAAGTGCAGGTGTGGACTAGAACTATGTTCTTACGGCAACATATTATATAATACTTTTCAGAGTAGAAACTTCTGAAGACAGAGGTGAGTAAAAACAAATAGATGCATCCGCCAGTCAGGCAGCAGAGGTTAAGTGGAGGTTAAGACAGGTGAATCTCACATGACTGACTGCAGGGTTTGAGTCCTGGACCTGACGGCTTGTAAAACATGTCGGGCATATGTGCGTGTATGCCCAAAATCCTAACAGGAGAATGGATTGTAGCATGGCCATCTCCCTTGGGGGGTTGCTTTCTCACTTTCTCTCTCCCTCTCTGTTTCTCTCCAGCAAGTGTATGTGTCTTATGGTAAATTAAAAAAAGAAAGAGAGAAATAAAGAAACTCAAGAATGCTACACAAAAAGAGCCTTCAGGACCAGCAGTTAGCATAATGGCTATGTCGCTGGACTCCCATGTAGTCAACAGCAGTCTGAGTCCCGGACCCGGTGGCTTAAACTCACGCCGGGTATGTGTGTGTACGTCCCCAAGATCCCAAGAGGAGAATGGAGGAGAAGGGATTGTGGTGTGGCCATCCCCCTGGGGGGGGGGGGGTGTGATTTCTCGCTTTCTGTCTCTCTGTCTGTCTTTTTGGAGAGTGCACACACCCTATAGCAAAAACCTCTCAAAAAGCCTTCAAGAACACCTGAAAGAGTTCTTCCCCTACTCAACCTCCTCTCGGTGTAAAAGTTCAAGCTGGACGTTTTAGCGGATGCTGCTTTAGAGGAGAACAGTTGCTACATGGCAGGGATTTTCGCTCAGTAGTTCAGAGGTCCTCAGGCAGACTACAGACTGTGACAAAAGGTGTTGAGTCTCTCATTTGTACAGACTGGATTTGTCACAAATTTACCAGTTCAAGAATACCAGACAAAGTATTTCAACCTTCAGCTGCCGATCACTAAAAATATGCTGGGCGGGACCAGCAGTTAGCGTAATGGCTATGTTGCTGGACTCCCACGTAGTCGACCGCGGTTCGAGTCCTGGACCCGGCGGCTTAAACTCACGCCGGGCGCGTGTGCGTGCGTGCCCAAGATCCCGAGAGGAGAATGGAGGAGAAGGGATTGCGGCGTGGCCATCCCCCCTGGGGGGCGATTTCCTGCTTTCTATCTCTCTGTCTCTCTTTGTCTGTCTGGCGAGCGCACGCGCCCTATAGCAAAAACCTCTCCAAAAAAAGAAAAAAAAAATATGCTGGGGGCGGGACCACCATCTTCCAATAATTAACCAAAATGACAAACACAAAGGGAAGGAGGAGAGGCACCCGATATATGTTCTCTAGGCCTTTTAGAAAACATGGAGTTGTTCCTTTGGCAACATATATGCAAATCTGCAAGAAAGGTGATATTGTAGACATCAAGGGAATGGGTACTGTTTAAAAGGAATGCCCCACAAACGTTACCATGGCAAAACTGGAAGAGTCTACAGTGTGACCCAGCATGCTGTTGGCATTGTTATGAACAAACAAGTTAAGGGCAAGATTCTTGCCAAGACAATGAATGTGCGTATTGAACATATTAAGAATTCTAAGAGCAGATAGCTTCCTAAAATGTGTGAAGGAAAACGACCAGAAAAAGAAGGAAGCCAAAGAGAAAAGTACCTGGGTTCAACTAAAGCGCCAGCCTGCCCCACCCAGAGAAGCACACTTTGTGAGAACCAATGGAAAGGAGCCTAAGCTACTGGAACCTATTCCCTATGAATTCGTGGCATGATGGGTGTTAAAAATAAACTAATCTGTGGTCTATAAAAATGTTTTCCTTAATTGAGTGGAATTATGTTCCCTCCCCAAAGCTAAATTTTTACTGGGCTCTAATTCATTTTGTGACATCTTTATTCAAATTTAGTATTTTTTTCACCTGAAAGATGTTAGGTGATTTATACAACAAATAAAACTCAGTTGGTTAGGAAAAAAAATATGGCAGGGATCCACAGCACCCTCATAAACTGCATATTGTTACCAGAATAAAAAGTAGAAGATGGCGTCCATCCTGGGAAAAAGATATTAGAAAAAGCACATACCCCTCAAGTCTGTAAGAAGAGCCCTTCAGTGAATGCAGAACTAAAAGTAGTCCAACATTTGATAAGAATTCAGCCCCTAAGTTGCCCCAAGGAGTTCCCACAGAGGAGGACCTGTGCCTCAGGAGCACCGGGGAGTTAGTACGGTGGCTAAGTCCTGATGCCAGAGCAGCTTCAGATTAGAAAATGCAAATCTTTGTTATTTAAAGATGGTGAGAAAGTGTTTAATTAAAATATGTTATAAATACAAAAAAAAAAAAGAAAAAGAAAAGAAAAAAGAAAGAACATCTGAAGGTGTATTTTCCTGCCCCTTTCCCTTTCGCCATGTCTGTGTAGTCATCCCTCGGTACCTGGGCAGGGGAGTTGGTTCCAGGGCCCCATGTGGGTACCAAAATCCACTGCCACTCAAGTCCCTTATACGATTGGCATAGTATCTGAGTGTACTCCTTGCACATCCTCCTGTCTACTTGAAGTCATCTCTAGACCAAGCATAACACCTAATAAAATGTTGATGCGGTGTGAACTGTGTGGACAGTTGTTACACTGTACAGGATGGCATAAAGCCTGAACGCGCTCAGTCCAGGAGCGTGCACTGTAAGCCTCACTACACGGGTCACAGCAGCAGCAATGCACATTTTCCACCTCCAGGTGGTTGAATCTGTAGCTGCGGAGGGCTGGCTGTATTTACATTTTTCAAAACTGTAATTATTTCGTAATTACTTTATTTCATTTTGCTTGGGGGAAATACATTTTCATATCATTAAATATGATTTCACCAGTCTTTTTTTTTTTTTAACTAAAAGAATGATTTATTTATTTAATTTAATTTGTTGTTGTATTATTTTTTAAAATTTGACCAAAGAGAGACAGAGAGAGAGAAAGTGAAAGTGAGAAAGCAAGCCAGGATTTGAACTGTGGTTGGCAAGGTGGGAGTTCATCCCCTATTTTACCAATCTTAATGGCAGCATTGTGTTCCTTTGCATGATCAATGAGTTGTTGAACTCATCTTTGAACATTTTGAAATTCCAGCTTAATTAATTAGTTTTTTAAGAATTGCTTTTTTTTTTTTTTTTTGAGAGGTTTTTGCTATAGGGCGCATGTGCTCGCCAGAAAGACAGAGAGAGACAGAGACATAGAAAGTGAGAAATCACCCCCCCAGTGGGGATGACGATGCCACAATCCCTTCTCCTCATTCTCTCAGGATCTTGGGCACGCACACACATGCGCCCGGCGTGACTTTAAGCCACCGGGTCCGAGACTCGAACCACAGTTGACTACATGGAAGTCCAACGACATAGCCATTACGACAACTGCTGGTCCCAATAATTACTTTATTTAACTTTATTTATTCATTTATTTTAATTTGACCAGAGAGGGACAGAGCACACGTGTGTGTGTGTGTGTGTGTGTGTGTGTGTGTGAGAGAGAGAGAGAGAGAGAGAGAGAGAGAGAGCAAGCTGCCAGGTCCAAGACTCACACCATCGTCAGCCATGTGGGAGTTCAGCATCCTTAACCACTATGCCACCTGCTAGCCCCTTCCCAGCTTAATTTAAATACAAAGTTGTCAGGTCAACTGCTAGCATGGCGGTTAAAGCAGCTGGATCCCACATGGCCAACTTTCTGGTTTGAGCCCCGGACCTGCTGGTGGCTTGAAAAACACACCAGGAGATGGGGCCAGCAGCTGGCATAGCGGTTATATTGCTGGACTCCCACATGGCTGACTGCAGTTCGAGTCCTGGACCCGGTGGCTTAGAATTCATGCCAGGCACATGTTTGTGTGTGCCCAGGATCCCAGGAGGAAAATGGAGAAGGGATTATGGTGTGCCCATCCCCCTGGGGGGGGTGATTTATCATCTTCCCTCTCACTGTCTCTGTCTCTTTCTTTCTTTCTGTGAGCGCATGCACCCTAAGGTGAAAACCTCTATAAAAAAAATAATTAAAAAAAGTAAAAAAACACAAAAACACCCAAAGCATGCTGGGTGCACATGTGCCCAAAATCCCAAGAAGGAGAGTGGAGGGACTGCAGTGTGACTTCCCACTTTCACACTCTCTTCTTTCTCCAGCAAGCACACATGTGAAACTAAACATACAAATAAAAAACAAATAAATACAAAATTGTCTTGGTCTGTTCAGGCTACTGTAATAAAATACTCATAAATCAGGTGGCTTATAATAACAGACATCTATTTCTCACATGCTTAGAGATCGGGAAGCCCAAGATCAAGCACCAGATTTGGTGTGTGGTGAGTACTGCTCTCTGGTTAATAGATGGTATCATCTGATAGTATGTGCACAGGGTGGAAGGGGTGAGCAAGCTCTTTGGGCTCTCTTACAAGGCCACTAATCCCATTCGTGGAGGCTCCTCCCTAATGACCTAATTACCTCCAAGACCTATTTCTTTCACTTTTTTTTTTTTAGAGAGATTTTTGCTATTAGAGCATGTGTGATTGCAGGAGAGACAGAGAGTAAGAAAGTGAGAAATCACTCCCTAGAGGGGATGGCCACACTGTAAGTCCTTCTCCATTCACCTCTTGGGATTTGGGGCACGCATATACATGTGCCCAACTTGAGTTTCAAGCTGCCATGTCCAGGACTCGAACTGCGGTCAGCCATGTGGGAATCCAGTGACATAACCATGACACCATCAGCTGGTTCTAAGACCTACTTCTTAATATTATTACTTGGGTTAGAATTTCAACACATAGGTTTTGAGGGATGCATTCAGACCATAGCACTTGATATTTTAGCTAGGCCAATTTTGGTGTAAATCTGTGGTTCTTTCCTCTGAACTGTCACTGCTTACTATAAATCACATTAAAGTGGTGTCACATTTTCATTTTCATGTCTTATTACATTCAATATTTACTGTTTTTTTCATGAATTTATTGACTACTAATATTTTTTGTGCTCTCTTTATTCAGTTTTCTGCCAATACTATTAATACGATTTACCTGTAAAAACACCATATAAATAACAAAAACTTCTCCTAGAAAGAAGAGCTGGTGGCATGATGGCTAAGGTGGCTGGATCCCACATAGCTAACTGCATGTTTTGAGTCTCAGACCTGGTGGCTTGAAAATTACGCATGTAGGCATGTGCACCCAAAACCCTGAGGAGAAGGTATGCAGTATGACTGTTCTCTGTGGGGGGTGCATTCTCTTGTGCTCTCTTTTTTTCTTTTAGTTTGCTATAGGGCATATGTGCTCGCTGGGGTTGGGAAGGAGAGAGCGAGAGGAAGTGAGAAATCATTCCCCAGGTACAATGGCTGTGCTGCGATCCCTTCTTTTTCATTCTCCTCTTGGGATTTTGAGTATGCATGCACACCCACTGGGTGCGTTTTTCAAGTCGCTGAGTCAAGGACTCAAACAGTGCAGCTGGCCACCCAGGATCTGGCTGCCTTCGCTACCAAGCCATTGACTGGCCGGCTTTCTTACTTTCTATCTCTCTCTCTCTCCAGCCAGCACATGTGCCCTATAGCAAAATTAAAAACTCAAATAGGGGGCTGGCAGGTGGCATAGTGATTGATGGTTCTAGACTCCCACAAGGCCGACAGTGGTTTGAGTCCCGGACCTGATGGCTTGCTTTCTCACTGCCCCCCACTCTGGTCAAATCAAAATAAATAAATAAATAAGATTCAATAAAATAATAATAAAATAATTCTTTTTTTTTTTTTTTAAATTGAAACAGAACAAACTTCCCCAGTAGACTCAGCACAGTGACATGTGCTGCTAAGTCACTCTGCTTAGCAGGCTGGGGCCTCATGATAGCTGGCTTATTTCCTGGTCTAACCTAAAGACCGGGCAGGACAGTGTGTGCCTATAATCATGGGGATTTGAGAGACTGTGGCACAAGGATCCCAACAAGAGACTCCATCTAACAGAACAGAACAGAACAATGGCAGGATCAGTCCTGCAGGGCAGTGCTTAAGCGCTGTGCATTGTTAGCCAGATCCCACCTGGCTGACCATGGTTCTTATCCCAGCTGTGGTCATTTGAAAAAAAAAATCACACCAGATGTGGGTCTAACACTTGGCCTAGGGTGAGCCCCCTGCTGGAAGCCTCTCAGGCCGGGGCAGGGACTCCACCTCAGTCTGGACCTGCACACCTGGCCCGCCCACCCTGCGCCCAGGCAGGGCCTCTGTGCTGCCAGCAGCCAGAAGGCACGACCAGCAGGAAAATCATTTTTCTTCTCCAGAAGGCCAACGTTTATAGCATCGATTTCCTGTCTCTGGTAACGTGACAAAAAATGTCAGTCTAATTGAAGTCAACGGAGAACTAAAGTTCTTTATAGACCAGAAACTTAGTACTGGAAAAGACATGTGTCCCTGGTGGCCATCCAGCCTTGCACCTTGAGCCTGCTTGAGAGGCAGCCCTTGTCAAAGACCTTTGGACAGTCCAAAGTCAACATCGCACAGCGGGTGGTGACTGATACGGCCAGGGGCCTGCAGCATTCAGTAGGGTCTGGTAGGAAGCCCACACACCCCCAACTCTCAGTCTTTCAGAACCCGCCTTCTGACTCCTCCCCATGGTCTGCCGGAAACACTACGGAAAAGGGGAGAAGAATGACAAGGGCCTGCGCCATTCTCCCTGAAGGTCGTCGAGAAGGTGCAGCAGAAAGGAACCACTTCCTACAAAGAGGTGGCGGAGTAGCTGGTCGTCGACAACCACGTTCTCCCGAACAAATCCGTTCACAACCAGAACGTCGGTCTCAGCATGAACGAGGTCTTGGATGTACTGATGGCCATGAACATCATCTCCAAAGAGAAAAAGGAGATCGGGTGGCATGGTCTGCCCTCCAGTCCAGCCCAAGAGTGCGAGAACTTGGAGGTGGAGAGACAGAGAGACAGACTTGAAAGAATAAAGCGAAAGCATTCTCAGCTTCAGGAACTTATCCTGCAGCAAATTGCTTTCAAGAACCTGGTACAGAGAAACCGCCTGGCGGAGCAGCAGGCCAGCCAGCCGCTGCCACTCAGCTCCATCATCCACCTGCCCTTCCTCACCGTCAACACCAGCAAGCACACCGTCATCAACTGCAGCATCTCCAGTGACAAATTCAAGTACCTGTTTAACTTTGACAACACTTTTGAGATCCACGGTGACATGGAAGTGCTAAAGCGGATGGGCATGGCTTGCAGGCTGGAATCGGGAAGCTGTTCTGATGAAGACCTTAAAATGGCTAGAAGTTTGGTACCGACAGCTCTGGAACCGTATGTGACAAAAATGGCTCAGGGACCTATTGGCAGCGTGTTTGTCCCCACAGTGGGTTCCACATCTGATGGCGCAGTGCTTTCTGCCAGTAACGTGACCAATGGTGCAGATGGGATGCTGGCTACCAACCCCAGTGGATCTCAGTCCAGTGGCTCCCTGGTAGAGACCCTGGTGTCAAACGTCTGGAAGGAAGAGGACGACGATTTCAAGCAAAACAACGAGGAGGACTGACTTTCTCTGCTGAAGCAGACTTCCTTCGTTTCAGTTAAGCTTCAGGAAAAATTATTCAGGGAAAAGAAACTTTTTTTCAGATTTTCGCCATAGGGTGTTTGTGCTCATTGGACACACAGAAAGAGACAGAGGAAAAACGAGAAATCACCCACCGGGGGATTGACCATCCCACAGTCTCTTCTCCAGTCTCCTCTTGGGATCCTGGGCATGCATGTACATGTGCCTGGTGTGTTTTCAAAGCCATGTTGGGGGCTCAAACCATACAGTTGGTCATGTAGAATCCAGCGCCTTAACCACCATGTCGCCTGTTGGCCCTAAGACACTTTTTTTTTTTTTTTTTTGAGAGAGAGATTTTCGCTATAGGGCGCGTGCGCTCGCCAGACAGACAGAGAGAGACAGAGAGACAGAAAGCGAGAAATCACCCCCCAGCGGGGATGGTCATGCCGCAATCCCTTCTCCTCCATTCTCCTCTTGGGATCTTGGGCACACACGCACACACGCCCGGCGTGAGTTTTAAGCCACCGGGTCCGGGACACGAACCGCGGTCGACTACGTGGGAGTCCAGCGACATAGCCATTACGCTAACTGCTGGTTCCCTAAGACACTTTTTTTAATGTGAGGATTTCTACTTCATTTTGGCTTACTCCCAAGAAGATACCGGTAAGCTATTGAATTTAGATATGCACCTCCGATAAGCAAAGATTGTTTCCTGAAGGACTATGAGATGTGCTGTGGATGTGTGTTTTGGTGCCAGTGTGCTGATATAGAGCCTTTATTTACATGTTAGGATTTCATGTTTTCATTTTCCATTTTTCCCCCCCAAATTCAGTTCGGTTTTGTCCCTTAATAATTCTTGCTGAGCATTCTAAAGAAATTGTCCTTCACTCACACCGATAAAAATAAAATGCTCTCCTACTGTGGATGGCGACATCGATGCCATGCCTGTACTGTGTCGGTGCCGTGTGTTGCAGGACAGCGAGGCTCTGTGACACATTTCCATTTGTTAAATCATGCGATGTCCAAAGAACCAAGTAATAGCAAAGCTCAACTTTCGAACAATTAGCACCATGAGTTTTTTTAATGTAGGACTTTATTTTCCTTCAATTTTATTGACTCCTGTGATTCCATCAAGTTTACTCACTTTTTCTCTAAGTCACAGCAAATTGCAAAGTACTTTGTGTGTGTCTTGTTTGGTAGAAGTTTACTGGCACTTTGGTGTTGCTCTGGAGCTGTCTGGAATGCTTGGAATGTTTATTGCTTATGGTAACATTTAGCTGATTTCTTACAGTCAGTATTTGGAAACTTTTTATTCTATGGTTGTGTACATACTTACACATCTCTCATTTAATACTGAAACAAATGCTGTATTTGTTTAATAAGCATCTTCCTATAATCTATTAAAAATTGAAATTAAATACAGAGAATGTTTTGACAGTTTTTGTTTTGTTTTAGTTTTTTGCCTTAGGGTGCATGTGCTTGCGCGCGCGAGAAATAGACAGTGAGAGGGAAAATTAGAAGTCACCCCTACAGAGGGGATGGCAACGCCACAATCTCTTCTTCATTCTCCTTCTGGGATTTTGGGCATGATGCACACATGCTAGCATGAATTTCAAGCCACCAGATCCAGGATGTGAACCATGGTCGGCCATGTGGGAGTCCAGTGCCTTAACTACCACATCACCTGCTAGCCCCAGTCAATTCTTTTTAATAGTTCTTAAAAAAAAAAAAAAAAAAGAATTATTTTATTTAACTTTACTTATTTATTTTAATTTGACCAGAGAGGGACAGAATGAAAGAGAGAGAGAAAGAGAGAGAGAGAAAGCAAGCCACTAGGTCTGGGACTCGGACCATGGTCAGTCACATGGGAGTCCAGCATCCTTAATCACCATGCCACCTGCCAGGGCCCTCTTTTATTTTATTTTATTTTTTTAGAGTTTTAGCCTTAGGGTGCGTGCTGTCATCGGAGAGAGAGAGAGACAGAGAGACAGAGAGACAGAGAGAAATAGACAATGAGAGAGAAAGTGATAAATCACCGCCTGGGGTATGTGCACACACATGCCTGGCATGATTTTCAAGCCACTGGGTCCGGAACTTGAACTGTAGTCAGCCATATGGGAGTCCACTGATGTAACTGCCATGCCATCTGCTGATCCCCGTTTATAGTTTTTTTTTTTTTTTGATTAAAGAATTTTTCTTTTTGAGACCAGCAGTTGGCATGATGGCTATGTTGTTGGACTCCCATGTAGTTGACCGTGGTTCGAGCCCCAGACTCAGTGGCTTAAACTCATGCCGGGCACATGTGTGTGCATGCCCAAGATCCCGAGAGGAGAATGGAGGAGAAGGGATTGCTGCATGGCCATCTTCCTTGGGGGATGATTTCTCGCTTTCTGTCTCTCTCTGTCTTTCTGGCAAGCATACATGCCTTATAACCAAAAAAAAAAAAAAAAGAATTTTTCTTTTTATGTAATTGTATACACACACACACACACACATTATTTTTTTTCTGTTGTATTTTATGCTTTGCTCTTGTGCTTAAAAGATTTCCCTCTGGGGCCAGCAGGTGGCATGGAGTTAAGGTGCTAGACTCCCACATGGACAACTCTGGTTTGAGTCCTGGACCTGGTGGTTTGAAAATCATGCCCAGCATGGGTGTGCATGTGCCTAAGACCCCGAGAGGAGAATAGCGTAGCAGGGATTGTGGCATGGCCATATCCCCTGGAGGGTGATTTCTCACTTTCCTGTCTCTATCTTTCTCTGGTGAGTACACATGCCCTATGGCAAAAGGCTAAAAAAAAAAAAGTATAACACATGAAGTTATGTATAGTACATAGTACTTAATGATTGGGACCAGCAGTTGGTGTAATGGCTATGTTGCTGGACTTCCATGTAGTCAACCACGGTTCGAGTCCCAGACCCCGTGGCTTAAACTCACACCTGGCACGTGTGTGTGTGTGCCCAAGATCCCGAGAGAAGAAGGAGGAGAAGGGATTGCAGTGTTGCCATTCCCCCTCGGGGGTGATTTCTCGCTGTCTCTCTGTCTCTCTCTGTCTTTCAGGTGAGCGCATGTGCCCTATAGCAAAAAACTCTCTAAAAATAAATAAATAAAATAAAATGCTTGCAAAGGGGAACCAGCAGGTGGAGTGGTGGTTAAGGCGCTGGACACTCCCACATGGCCGACCACGGTTAAGTCCCTGACCTGGTGACTTGCTTTCTCACTTTCCCTCTCTCTCTCTTTGTGTCTCTCTCTGGTCAAATTAAAATGAATGAATAAATAAAATTAAAATAATTATTTTAAAATGCTTACAAAGGGAAAAAAATTACAACATGCTAAGTAAGCTCATTATTAAAGAGAGGGAAATTACTATTTTTTTTTTAAGAGAGATTTTTGCTGTAGGGCACTTGTGCTCACCAAAGAGACAGAGAGACAGAAAATGAGAAATTACCTCGGGGGTGGGGGGCCTGGCCAGGGCACAATCCCTTCTCCCCTATCCTTCTCTTGGGATTTTGGCCATGTTCACACATGCCCAGAGTGAGCTTTAAGCCATCGGGTTTGGGACTCGAATTGTGGTCAACTGCGTGGGAGGCCAGCGACATAACCATTAGGCCATCTGCTGGTCCCAAAAACTTGAAATAAATTTAGTATACCTAAGTGTAAAATGTCTTAGGCCTTAACATCCACTCACTCCTCACTTATCAACTCACTGAGTGCAACTCCCAGTTTTGTGAGCTCCATTCATGGTAAGTGCCCTGCACAGTAAGCCATTTTCATCCCTGTCACTGTGTGTGTGTGTGTGTGTGTGTGTGGGTGTGTTTGTGTGTGTATGGTATTTCAGATGGGGTCTCCCTGTGTCATGGTCTTTCTGCTTTAGCCTCCCAAGTAGCTGGACCACAGGTGTATGATAATGAGACTTACTTTTTAGGGTGGGTCAGGAAACAAAGATGGGCATACACACACATGTGCTTGGCATGTTTTTCAAGCCATTAGGATCACCCCATGAACTGTGGGGTGAGCCATGTGAGACCTGGAGCCAGCTCCAAACCTTACTTTTTGACTTACAAGAAAAACGGCAGAGTAGTCAAATATATATAAAGAATTCTTACAACTCATAAAAAAATTAAAACAAAAAACAAAACAAAGCTCAGTTTAAAAGTAGGCAAAGAGGGGGACCAGCAGTTGGCATAATGGCTATGTTGCTGGACTCCCATGTAGTTGACTGTGGTTCGAGTCCCGGACCTGGTGACTTAAATTCACGCTGGGTGCGTGTGTGCATGTGTGCCCAAGATCCTGAGAGGAGAATGGAGGAGAAGGGATTGTGGCATGGCCATCCCCCATGGCGGGGTGATTTCTCGCTTTCTGTCTCTGTCTTTTTGTGTCTTTCTGGTGAGCGCATGTGTCCTATAGCAAAAACCTCTCCAAAAAAAAAAAAAAGTAGGCAAAGAGAGCCAGCCCATGGCATGGTGGTTAAGGTGGCTGGATCACACGTAGCTGTCTGCACAGTTCAAGTCCTGTACCTGGCAGCTTGAAAACACACCAGGCATGTGCATATGTTTGGCCAAAATTCCAAAAGGAGGGAAAAATGGAGGAAAAGGGCTTACAGGTGACCATTCCCCATGGGGGATGCTTTCTAACTTTCTCTTTCTCTGTCTCTGTGAGCATGTGTGCTATCTGGCAAAAAAATTTTTTAAAAAAGCAAAAAGAAAAATGGGCTAAGAATGTGAACAGACATTTCTCCAAAGAAGACAGACAGCTAGCTGATAAGTATGGGAAAAATTGTCCAATATCATCAGTGGATAGGGGAATGTACATCTAACCAACCGTGAAATAACACCTCACACCTTCCAGGTTGGCTATTAAAACACACACGCGCACGGGAGGACTGCAGATGGCATAATGGTTACATTACTGGACTCCCATGCAGTTGACTGCAGTTTGAGTCTTGGGCCCAGCGACTTAAAATTCACGCCGGGCGTGTGTGCATGCGTGCCCAAGATCCTGAGGAGAATGGAGGAGAAGGGATTGCGGCGTGGCCATCACCCCGGGGGTTTCTCACATTCTGTCACTCTGTGTCTCTCCAGTGAGTGCACATGCCCTATAGCAAAAATCTCTCAAACACACACACACACACACACACACACACACAAACAACCCAGAAAATAACACATGTTATGGATGTAGGGAAGTTGGAATCCTTATACATTGGTGGTAGTAATGTAAGAGGTACAGCATTTTTGGAGGACCATCTGGAGGTTCCTCAGAAAGTTAAGATGGAGTTATTATTTGACCCAGAGAGCCCACTCCAAATATCAAGAAACTGAAAACTAGAGTCCAAAAAAAGGCAGTACACAGGATATTCCTAGCAGCACCATTAAAAATAGCCAACCCAGATGTCTATCAATGATGAATGAATAAACAAAATGTGCTGTATCCATACAATTGAATATTATTTGTCCATAAAAGAATGAAGAACTGAAGTATGCTACAATGTGGTTGAACCCCAGATGAGGCCAGATATTGTGTGAACGGAGGGTTGAGGGGAGCGAGGATCTAAGGAGAGGAAGGGGCCTAGGGAGCTAAGGGATCTGGGGCCAGATGAGGGGGACTGAGAAGGGCTGAAGGTCAGAGGTGTCTAAAGGAGTTGGGGGGCTCTGGGGACTGAGGGAGGCTGAAGAGGGAGAGGGGGCTGAGGAGGCTGAAGGGGTTTGAAGGGCTAAGGTGTTCTGAGGCTGAAAGGCTGAGGGCTGAGGGGGCGTCCCCTTGCTGGACACCTACACCTGGCACCTAACAGGGGCAGCTAGTGGCTGGGATAGCCTCAGGCAGCACACAGGTGCCAGCTGTGCCCAGCTCTGGGGAGACGACCGGGGACCCCCACCTCTTCCCCAATGACCAGGACCCTGTGGGGAGGCGGGGAGGAAGGGAGACAGATGGAATTGGGGCCCTGTGGGTCTGGCACCCCACGGCTGACTGTGCCCCAGACCTTCTCTTCATATTTGGGGGACCCCAGAGCGTGTGAACAGGGGACTCTGGGTAGCCAGGAGACACGCCCCAGGCAGGGCAGATGGACGGCACGAGGAGCTGGCACAGACCGGCATGCCAGGCTCAGCTGCTGGGCCAGAGGAGGGTGAAGGCGCCACGGCTGCAGCGGAAATCCGGCTCTGGCTGCTCGGGCCGGGGCTCCACGGAGACGAGGCGCCGGGCTCCTCGCTGGCTCAGCGGGATGCAGTCGGACACGCGGACCTCCAGCGCGCGGCCCTCGCTGGGCAGAGAGCGGGGTCAGGCGGCTCCCCCCGGCGCGCTCGGCTCCACCCCCCCGCGCCCCGGCCCGCCCGCCCCACTCACCCGTGGCAGTGCGCGGCCAGCACGCCCACCAGCTCCCCGACGCGGTTGTCCCCCCGCGGCTGCGAGCGGTGCAGACACACCACCAGGTCGTCCTGGCCCTGCGCGTGCAGCACCACCAGCTGGTCCCGCCCGCTGGTCACACTCAGCCCCGTCACCTGGGGGGACCTGGGGTCAGATGCTGCAGCCCCGGCTGCTCTCCAGGAGGCCTCTCCCGGGTCCTGCTCAGGGGCTGCAAGCCCAGTCGCCCCGGGCGCCGGTCCTTTCCTCTGATAAGGGAGGACTGGGCAGGGCGCACAGCAGCCATGATGGGACCGTTCTAGGCCCCTGCTGAGCCAAGCTTGAGGCTGAGGACTTGCGACTTCGCTCTTTGACTTGGGCTCACGGTTGCTGTGTCACCCACCGTGGCCCCTTCTACTCTTAACAATCACAGGACCCTTGACACCCAAATGGGGAAAGGGAGGACCCAGAAGTAGGCCGGCCTTGGTGCCTGTCCCTCGCTGCTCCTTGTCCTGGGACAAGGAGGTGCTGGCGGGGACAGTGCAGGGGAGGCAGCGGAACACAAGGGTGCAGCGCTGCGGGGAGGGCGGCAGGGCAGCGCAGCGGGGGCGGCGCGCAGGGCAGCAGCGGGAAATCGCTGCAGGGTTTTCAGCAGGGTGCTGCGCTGGCCGAGGCCCTGACAGGGAGGCCGAGGGCCCACTGCCCGCCACGTGCTCACCGTGTCCAGGGGCACGGCCCGCATCACCCGGTACTGCCGGCTGGGCTCCAGCTTGTAGAGGTGCCGGTCTGTGAGCAGAAGGGCCCGGTCCCGGCTCTTGCGAAAGCGGTTTACCTGTGGGAGAGGCGGGTGGGCTGGGGCACAGGTATCCCACCCGGGGCCCAGGCTAGGCCAGGCCACCCCTGCTGCCCCCCCCCCCCATCCCATGTCCCCTCAGCACTGACTGGGTGGAAGCTGATGCTTTCCAAAGTTTCCAGTGTCACTGGGCCTGGGCTGGGGATGCAGGAACGTGGGGACACAGGACCTTACTGGGGTTGCCTCAGGCCTACCCTTGCACACCCCACACCGGTGCTCCCTTGTACCCCTAGCTTCTAACCTTGCGGACGTGGCTAGAAAAGAGCACAGCGCCAAAGCCATCCTTGTCCCTAAGCGTCTTCAGCCGCTGAGCAAACAGGCTGGAGGCTGTGGGGTTGTCAATGGCCTGAGGACAGATGGGTGGGGTCTTAGAGCTCAATGGCCAACCTAGCCACTCCACTCTGCTTCTTTTGTTTGTTTGTATTTTTGTTTTTTTAAAAACAATCCACTTTGTTTATTTAATCCCAAGTATTTTTAAAATTGCTGTTGTGCTACTTGCCCTAATCCTGGTTGCCATTCTTCTGAGGGCTACTAAACTGACCCACTGTTTGAGCTTCTTCACCACAGGAAGCTGAGTTGGCCTTGTGGGGTGCGCCTGTCCTTCCTGCCCTCCACACCTGCCACCCTCGCTGCTCCAGGCCAGCCTGAGACCCCGTGTCGCTCTGGGGAAACCCTGAGAAGGCAGGAGCCACAGGAAGCCCTGGCCCCTCAAAATCCCCACTATCCCACACCCCCACGCCCTGAATGACAGCACAAGGACCTGAGGACTTGGAGTGGTGGCAGTGTAGCTGTGGCACCTGGCTGGGCATTGGTACCTGAGAACTTGGGTAGGTGTGGGGGTGAGGGCTGCCCAGCAAAACCCGGCCAGCGGGGCCAGCTGGAAACCCTCAGAGCCCAGGGATGAGCATCTCCAGAGTGAGAAAATGCAGAGGGGCACAGTTCCCAGGCGGACAGTGCCGAGCTGGGGGAAGGCATCTGTGGGGATGTGACCAGAGGCAGCCTGCTCCAAGTGGTCCTCACTCACCGAGGACAGGTAGTCTCGGGCCCAGGCCCGCCGGCAGCCCCAGTCTTGACGCAGCCCCTGTAGGGCCCCCATGGCAGCCACTTTTGCCTTGATCTGGGCCATGTCAGAAGGGGGGATGTTCTTCACCAGCTGTCGGGCACGCCACCTGGCAAGAGTGGGCAGTCAGAAGGATGCTGGCCTTTCGTCCGTGCCTCAGCCTGGTGCTGGCTGCCCACCCTCTGCCAGCCTCTCTGGTGTTGGTCGCCCCCACTCAGTGTTTGCCCTGGATTGGAGTGGCCAGACCCATGGCTGTGCAGTGCCCTCCACGCTCTTTGCTCTGAGTCCCCCCTGGAGAACTCCTCAGCCTTTACAGCCCTGCTCTGAGGCAGGGTGCCCCACCCCTAGCCTTGACTGGCCATTCCCCAGTCCCCAGCAAGCCATAGCCCTGGTTTGCATGCCCAGCATGGTGCCAGGAACCGTCAGGCCACTGCCACTACCCGTGGGATGAGGGCACTCAGCCCCACTGTCCCACTTCTTTCTGTGGCCACACCCAGGGGTGAGGCACAAACTGGCCGAAGGTGGTACCTGCAGAATAGTGCACGGCAGGTGTCCTGGAAAGGCTGCAGCACGGCAGGGGGCAGTGGCCACTCGACGTCACGGCCATAGAGAGGGGGCTGCCGTGCAGCCTGGAATCGCCGCTGCAACTCGGCCAGGTGAACACGCACCTTGTGCCTTCGGAACCAGCGCATGATGGTGTAGACGGCCCGAAGCCGCCGGCAGCGCTGCCTGGCCAAGGTGCCCCGCCATGCCTGTGGAGAGGGTGGAATTGGGCACACAGGTGGGTCCAGCCAGCCTCAGCAGCCCAACTCCAACCCTTACCTCAAGTCTTCCCTGAGCACCCCCTGCGTGTCCCCAGGGAGGCCAATACATCCCCTGGCCCCCGGAAACCACATCCTTCTGGCAGGGGTAGGAAGTCTGAGGCACGTGGTCTGCTGGGCTGCTGAGCCTCAGGGCTTGCAGCCCTTCGGGAAGAGCTGCTTGCCTGTTTCAGGCTTTCTAAGCTGGAACCCCAGATACCCCCAGGAGAAAGCTTGCCTGAGAACGGAGGTGGGAAGATGGAAGTGCTTCCCACCAACAAGGGCACCTGCCATGAGTCTTTCTGGAATCTGAACTGGTATAGGTTTAATCTCCAGCTCCCCAGAGACCCCGGGACAGAGGGGCACCCCAAGAATGTGATCATCCAAACCCAGAATGGAAACCCTATAAAGTAGGCAGCTGGCCCAGGGACCCACAGGTTAAAACAGACTTAAACAATATAGCAATTGAGCACAGTGTTCAGATCCTGGCTTCAGCAGACCCAGGGCACCATCCCAGGATGACCGGGCAGTTAAGAGCTGACTGGGAGTTGATAGTAACTCACAGAAACACACAGTGGGAGCTTTCTGAACCATGATTGGGTGCTGTGGTCATGCACAACAACTTTGCTGCACTCGAGGGGACAGCAGAAGTCACAACAGACACAGAGCCTGGTCACAGGTTGGCTCCTGGGCTTTAAGAAGACATGATGGGTAATGGTGGAATAACTGGACATTTAGAGATGGCCTACACATTGGACAGTCAGATATGTAGAGCACTGTCTTATCAGCATTAGGTTTCTTGAATGTGCAAACATTATAAGGTTATAAAGGAGAATATGTGGGGTTGTCTTTACAAATTCAGGAAATACATAAATATTGGGTTGTCAGAAAAGTCACAATGTATTTTTCTGTGTGAACATGCATCATGACTCTTTCAATGACCCAATAGATACATATATGAATGTGTATGTATGTAGAAAGGAAAAAGAAAGGGATAGAGATGTAGGAAGACAGAGAGAGAGAGAGAGAGAGAGAGCGAGCGAGCGAGCGAGAGAGAGAAACAGAGGGAAGGAGGAAGTGCCACTGCAGCCTCTCAGACCAATAATATATGATATTTGCTGTAATGATCTTTAAAGTTTTCTGTAAGTTTGAATTGTTTCAAAATAAAAAAAAGTTATGAGTGGAGCCAGATTATGACAACTTTCTGAGAGAAGGTTCTGGGTTTGTATCAGGAAACCTCACTGCGTATGCCTGGCTGCCTGAGGCTTGGGGTGGATCACAGAGTCAGGACCCTGTTGGAGATGCTGTCTCTGTCTCTCTGCCTCTGTCTCCCTTACATATGGAATAAATAAATGAACTTTAAAAAGTTATGAGGAGGGAGCCAGCAGGTGGCGTGGTAGTTAAAAGTGCAGGACTCCCACATGGCTGACCTCAGTTCAAATCCTGGACTTGGTGGCTTGCCTTCTCACTTTCTTTCTCTCTCTGGTCAAATTAAAATAATAATGATAGTAATGATTTATTTATTTATTCATTTATTTTAATTTGACCAGAGAGAGGCAGAGAGAGAGAGAGAGAGAGAGAGAGGGAAAGTGAGAAGGCAAGCCTCCAGGTCTAGGACTCGAAACGCAGTTGGCCATGTGGGAGTGTCCAGTGCCTTAACCACTACACCACCTACTGGTCCCCAAATAAAATAATTTTTAAAAAAAGTTATGAGGGGGACCAGCAGGTGGTGTGGTGGTTAAAGGCTCTAAATTCCCACATGGCCGACTGTGGTTTGAGTCCCAGAGCTGGTGGCTTGCTTTCTCCCTCTTCCTTTCTTTCTCTCTCTCTCTGGTCAAATGAAATATATAAATAAATAAATAAATAAATAAATAAATAAGGAATTAAGATAAATAAATAATTCTTTAAAAAAAGTTATGAGCAGGACCACAGGTGGTGTGGTAGTTAAGGCACTGAATACTCCCACATGGCTGACCACGGTTCGAGTCCCAGACCTGATGGCTTGCTTTCTCACTTTCCCTCTCTCTCTCTCTCTCTGTGTGTCTCTCTCTGGTCAAATTTAAAAATAAGTGAATGAATAAATAAAATGAAATAAATAATTCTTAAAAAAGTTTAGAGGTGAAGAGAAAGAATCCTTATCCCTTGGAAACACAGTATGTACTGAAATTATATGGGTGAAAAGGTTTGTTGGGATAGAGGTGCAGACTGCCAGACTGCTACATGAAAACATACTGTGAGCTGAGAGGGTGGAAGTGGGCAGGGGAGTGTGGGAGGCTAGGACACAAGTCTGTATATTCTTCCCTGGGTCTGATCTTTCATAGGAACGAAGGTAGAAAAGAAAGTGGAAAGGGAGGGACCAGCAGTTAGCGTAATGGCCATGTTGCTGGACTCCCATGTAGTCGACCTCAGTTCGTGCCTAAGACCAGTGGCTTAAACTCACTCTGGGCGCGTGTGCGTGCGTGCCCAAGATCCCAAGAGGAGAATGAAGGAGAAGAGATTGTGGTGTGGCTATCCCCCCTGGGGGTTGATTTCTCACTTTCTGTCTCTCTGTCTCTCTCTGTCTTCCTGGTGAGTACACGAACCCTATAGCAAAGACCTCTCCCAGCATGTGGCATGGTGATTAAGGCACTGGACACTCCCACATGGCCGACCATGGTTCAAGTCCTGGATCTGGTGGCTTGCTTTCTCGCTTCTCTCTCTCTCTCTTTCTTGCTCGTCAATTTAAAATAAATGAATGAATAAATAAAATTAAATAAACACTTCTTTTAAAAAACTCTCAAAAAAAAAAAAAAAAAGAAGAAGAAAGAAAGAAAAGAAAGAAAGTGGAATGGGAGAGAGACAGGAAGAAGCTAGATTCCTGAAAATCTTGTTCTGAGCACCTGGATCCAACTGGGCCTGAAGCGGTAGCCACTGATTGAGCGCCTCAACTCTATGCATACTTTGGCTTAGTCTGTTTCAATCCTGGCCTGCCTCCATCAAGCAGAGACACCTGCAGAACCTACCTGTGTGGTTGTGGCCCCTGGAGCATTCACTCTCTCTACCCCAGGCACCCGTACCTCTCGCCCCAGGCACATGCACTCCTCACTCTGGGCACACACATCCCTCACCCTCAGGCATGTGCACCCCTCGCCCCAGCACACACATCCCACCCTCCTCAGCACTCGCAGCCCTTGCCCCAGGCACCCCGCCACACCTTCTGCAGCAGCAGCACGATGATGGGGATGAGGCGGGCCCGGCTCTGCTCCAGTGTTACCAGTGTCCGTGGTGAACGGATGAACAGCTTGTTGTGCCCAAAGGCCACATCCTCCTGCAGCCCATGCTGTTCCAGGAGGGCGCTCACGGCCGCTCTATCAGAGCCCAGCAGGTGGTTGGGCCATGTGTACTCACAGGTCATCTTGTATCTGTCCCCACAGGGCAGGGCAGTGAGGGCCAGATTCAGGGAAGGATGTGGAACACCCCACTGCCCACCCCTGGGGACATACAGGGCTGCAGCCACTACCACCACCCCTGCCCCTGGAGTGAAATCCTCCTGGCGCATTCCTGCAGCACATGCATGTCCTCCCAGACATTTCAGCCTCGAGGCCAGTGGTGTGCAGCTTCTCTTTGCATGGGCATCCCTGCAAGGGCTGGCAGGGACCCTCTGTTCCTACCCCAGGCTCCACACAGACATTGTGACGCAGAACCGCAGTGCTGGGTGCCAGTACCTGAGCAGAAATCGCGGGTAGGGCTGGCGAAAAGCAAAGCCGGCCCTGCGGACCCTCACGTTCTCCAGCAAGCCCAGGTAGGCCACCTGATGGCGACAGTGGTCCTCGTCCAACCTCCCGGCCACCTTGTCCTCATTGGGCTTGATGCAGCGGACATAGAAGGGCTCCTGAGGAGGCAGGGGGGCTTGGGTAGCCCAGGCCAATAGCCATCATATGCTCTGATCCAAGCCAGGGGCTTCTTTGACCCCCTGCTATACACACACACACACACACACACACACACACACACACACACAAGGCCCAGACCAGGAGCAGAGTCGGGTGGAAGGAAGTCACGGCAAGCAAGGGTCCTGGGAGCCCAGGACATCCGGGCAGGGTCCAGCAGGGCAGCCACACCCAGGGCTGGGTTCTAGCCCAGGAGAGCAGGAGCGTCTAGCCCCACCTGCCTTTTTTTTCTTACAGGGGCCTGTCTGAATGTTCTGTTGTAGAATGACACTATAATGACACCTCATTACCCCTAGTGACTTTGTGCCCAGAGTGCCCCAGGAAAGCTAGGGCCAATTCCTGGTCCCTGTGGCCCCAGCTGCCAGAAGGATCCCACCTGACCCAGGGTGAAGCCTGGTGTGCTTGGTGACGTGCCCAGCCTCTGCCCACTCGGAGCCCCACATCCAACCTGGATCTAACCTGAGCCAGGGGCCCTGCCCATGGGAACTATGGTGCTCAGGTAAACAGGACAAGCCCCATGTGTGGAGGTGTCACTGGCCCCTAGGGAAGGGCCCAGGGGGCTGGGGTGGGGTGGGATGTACCTTAGAGGCCAGGTTCTCTACCAGGGCCACCATGGAGTTCTTGAAGAGTGTGCCGGCTGTCAGGGGACGCTTGGTCACCTCGGTGATGTCCTGCTGCCCATCAGGCCACATGGCCCGCAGCGTGGGGTCCATGCTACAGACATGGGCACATATCCAGCTGCCCACAGGGCAGCCCTGCCCGCCCCATCACCACTGCTGTGACCATCTGGCCTGGACTTGAGCCTCAGTGGCGGTCAGACCCTGGAGTCCTGGAAGCCTAGGCCCTGGCCCTCGAGCGCCCACACACTCACCTGTTGTACAGCAGCCGCTTGAAGTCCTGGAAGAGGGAGTCTCGGTTCTTGTCAATGAAGCCCTCCACAGAGTACCTGCCAGAAGCCAGGCTGGTGAGGGGAGGACGGATGGCGCTGGGAGCAGAGACAAACCCGGGACAGCCCTGCCTCGGGTTCTACAGGGCAGTCTCTCTCCCTTCTTGCTGCGTGGGCTCCTCCTCCCACACACATACTGTCAGGAGAAGCTTCTCTCCTGATGGCTGAATTGAGTGGTCAGTCATCCGGCTCTGAAGTCAGATGTCAAGCACCGACTCCCACTGGAATGTGTGCACGCCACATGATCTCAGACAAGCTGCTTGACCTCTGTATCTTGACCAGTGCCTACTGGTACATATTGGCATATCAGTAGGTCCATCATAAGCTGATGCCCCTGAGTCTTGGGGCTGTTTTAATTTGTGGCTCCCAGAGCCTCAGGACCTTGTCTTACCCTTGGGCTGCCAGAAAGCTCCATGCCAAAGCTTTCCTGCCCCCATGAAAGCTCAGGGCTGGGGCTCTGAGAACGGGTCTGTCAGCTGACTCCTTGGTCTTCATCACTTATGCTATTTCTCTCCCTGCAAAGCTCACATTCAACACTAGAGCTGGCCCCAGCTTCTCACTTTCTGTGAGCCACCCCAAATCTACTTTGGGGTAAGGTGAATGACAGGTAAATTAATCAATAATCATTGCAATGGCCTCCAGAGGCGGCCCTGGGCCTTGGTATTCAGAGCTGACCGTGTGAGGCCTGGCCTGTTAGAACTACAGACTCTCCACCCCTCTGCCTCTACCCACCAACGCTGGCGCGCTGGTGCTAGACATCAGCCAGGTGAGTCACTGTCCTCCAAACTATCTTGGTCTCTACTGGAAAGTCTAGGAGTGTGCTTTCAGTGTCCTAAAGGGGTAGGCATGGGGAAAGAGAGCAACGCTGTGTCTCCTGCATGCCCCAGGTGCCTGCCATACGGCCCCTGCTGTGTGAGGTGGTGCCTGTGGGGGCCCTTACGTGACATCTCCCGCATAGTGCTTGATCCGGAAGTCTCGGCCAAACTCCATGGTTTTGTCTGTGGGACACAGCTGTGGGAGCAAGGTCAAGGTCAATGAACAGGAGGAATGTGTGGGGTCCGCATGAGGGGACAGCTCTGTGTCCCCTGACCAGACAGAAGTTGCCACGTGACAACAGTGGCCTTGAGGCTGCGTCCCCACGAGGTGCAGGCGGTGTGCACCGAACAGCAGGGTACCTGGCGACTGGTGTAGTGTGGGTGGTGGCGGTGGTGCGTGTCCAGGGTCTGCAGGAAGATGCAGTCGGTGATGGTGCCCGCGGTACTGCAGGCCTCGTCCAGCACGGCCAGGATGCCGCGATGGGGCCGCTCCACCAGGTCCACAATGGCAGCGTTGTTGAAGTACTCCACCTGGGGGCAGCATGGCAGGGGCTCCTGAGGCCACCTGGCCACTTCCCCTTCTCGTCACCCTCTAGGCTGGCTCAGCCAGCCCTTCAGTGGCTCCTGATGCAGCCCCCGCGCCCAGCCTGTGGCCCAGCGCTCACGCTCTGCCAGGTGATGCCCTCGCGTGCATACTCCTCCTGCTCCTGTTTCAGGACAAGCCGGATGAAGAGCTGCTGCAGCTTCTCATTGCAGTAGTTGATACAGAACTGCTCGAAACTGCGGGAAGGGGAGAAAGGTTGGCTTTCGTGGGCTCATTCCTCCTGTAGAGGATACGTGTGTCACATGTCTCATGCACCCTGCCTGGTTCTTCCTGCAAACCAGCCCTCCGTACGCACACCTTCTGGAGCACACATGAGAGTCAAAGCCAGCAGAACTGACCCCACACTTTGGCCTCCCTCAGGGCACAGCCAAGGCAGGCTTGGGGCATGAACCTCGGCCCAGGCCCTGCCAGGAAAAGCCCAGACATTCATGCTCCCAGTGACTAAGCTGCCTCTGCACTAGGGATTAGAGGTGGGCTGTGGGTAGCCGATGCTCACCTGTTGACAGGGAAGACCTCGAAGCCGTAGATGTCCAGCACACCAATGACTGTGTCCTTGCCATCACGCCGAGGGTCCCGGCCCCGGGCTTCCATGATGTGGTTGATCCTGTCCACCACCCACTCAAAGAGCCGCTGGTACACCGCCTGGGGGCATGGCAGGCTCTTCTTGCTGCTCCAACCTCTTGTAACCCCCACTAAGGCCTCCAGTCGTTCTCCCCCCACTGGCCCCCCTAGTACCTTTGCACAGGCGTCCCGGGCATAGCTGGCCTCAGCCACGGTGTGGCCCTTCTCTATGAGTTCCCTGCCTCCAGAGGCCACTGTGCGGGCCAGCAGGGAGCGGAGCACGAGGTCCCGTGGTGTGGCTGTCATTTGAGCCACGTGGTCCACCAGTGCTTCGTCAGCCACTGCCAGACCCCCCTCCTGCAGCCCATTTCCCTCTGTCTCCATGAACTCGATGTTTCCCTGGGGATGGAATAATCATGAACAGTCCAGGCCCCATGTCCTCAGGGAGCCTGGACACCTTTGGATGTGAGGAGGAAGGGAGGCAGGGAGTGTGGATGCAAGGGAGTCTAGCTCCTGCTCAGAGCAACATGGGCAGCTGGTTACCATGGCCACAGATATAGCTTGAGATGGGATGGGTTGGGTATAGGAGTGTGCCAGAGCCTTGGCCATGCCTTGTGTCCACTGGTCCACAGATGATCCCTCACATCCTCCCAGCAGCTGGTGAGCTCTGAACTGACAGGCGCTCACCAATGACAGACCTAAGAGGGTTTTGTGCAGCTGCCTGGCCCTAAGAACCAGGTAGCTGCCAGATCTGGCAGAGCTCATTGCCAACCCAGCTTCAGCTCAGCCACGTTGTAGGAATGTCTTGGCTGACCTCCTCTTCCTGGGCAGCTGCCAACCAGGAAATCTCTGTGAAGAGGCCTCCTGCCCCCTTGCTGCAAGGCCCTTGAGGCCACTCACCAGGTGCAATATGGCAGCCAGGATGCGATGCAAGGAACCCATCTCCTCGGGACTGAAGCCAATGACCCTCATGGCTGCCATCACCACTTGATAGCTCTTCTCATCACTATCTGAGGCCTGGGGAAGGGTTCAAAGCCCAGGGCTAAACTGGACCAGGATACCACCAGCCCTGAGTCTCAACTCCTCTATCCCAGGCACCTGTTCACATCCCATACCCCTCTTCCCTCCTCGAACCCCAATTCTTCTACCCAGGACCTGCTCGCCCTGCACCTTATTCCCATCCTGGGCCACCTTTCTTGCACCCACGCACCCTCCAAATTCACCTGGGTTGTTTGCACCTCCCTGGCCCATGCTCATGGCCACCACTCTCAGGACCCTGGGCTCAAGCTCAGTTTGAGCTCAGGGCCCTCACACTCACGTGCACACTCCTGCTGAGCCCAGCTCCCTGCCGCGTGAAATTGTACAGAGCAGGATTTCTCTCCAAGTGCAGTTCTTGCAGCTCCTTGTCCTCACTGCCCCTCAACAACTACAGGACACAAATCCTCTGGGTTGGGACCCCTGAACCCCAACCCTCCCCATACACAGGCAAGATGACACACAGATACTTTTCCTTCCATGCAAAGCCAGCAACACAGGAGAAGCGTTGGGACAGTGTGCTCTCCATGTGCCAGTCTGCTCAGGGTTCAGGGGTCAGAGACAGCAGGAGAAGCAATCCATATCCCAGAGGCCTCCACTTCAGAGTGGAGCTCAGAGTCCATGAAGACACTGCCCGAGTCCCAGGAAACCCTCATCTTCCCAGGGTCTCAGATGGCAGCTCCCCTGCTGCTGTTCCCTGTGAGCTCATACTGTCTATGTGGGGTGAGAGTGATCTTGGTGTGGGTGATGGGGGATGAGGCTGCCTGGGTCGGGGGGGGGGGGGGGGGGCATGTTCCCTTTTCCTCATGTCAGATGCTCACCTGGTAGAAAATGTGGAAGTTCCTTTCGCCCACATGCTGCTTGAGGACCCGAGACTGAGGAGAGAGGGGTGGCTGATCACTGGCCTGGTGACCCAACTGATGGTACCTAGGCTCAGGGACACTGATGCCGAATCTTTCTAATGCAAGACATCCCAGCCCTCGGGCCTGGGAAGAATGTCAGCTGGGTCCCCATGGGGCTTTCTCAGCTTGCCTGCCCACCTTCTCCAGGAGGTAGCTGTGGATGTGTCCCCCGATGGGGTCCCCTTTGAAGTTGAAGTTGATGTCCATGTACTTGCCAAAGCGGCTGGAGTTGTGGTTGCGGTTGGTGCGGGCATTGCCAAAGGCCTCCAGCACACAGGTGGACTTGAGCAGCACATCCTTGACCCTGTGGGACAGCCCACCCTGGCTCAGGACAAAGCCCTCCCAACAGGGAGGGCTCTGGGTCCTACAGAGTCACAGTACTCAGGATGGGGAGAAGGGCAGTCCTAGAGGGAATGGAGGGCCCCCACCCAGTGCTTCCCTGGGGCTGATGGTTACATGGCCTTCAACTTGCCAGAACAGTGCTTACTGGCCTGTGTGCATGGTCTGCGTGGTACAGTACCCAGAGGTGCACTCTGTTTTGGGGGCTGCTTCCTTGCCTACCTGAGCCTCGGCTGCAGATGGAAGGGGAGCTGACCTGGACCTTAGCCATGAGGGTGAATGGTTGAGTTCCCACCACCTAGGAACTACCATGATGGCCCCCCTCTGAATGCACCTTCACCCCTAGCCCAGCATCTAGCCAGGAGAAGATGGGCTCCCACACAGGAGGGACTGCTGTGAGGCCCCAGGCTGAACAACCAAGGACTGGCCTATTTCCTACTTGACCAGCTGGGCTTCTCCCCGGTGGAAGGCCTAGGGGGCGCCCACTGCCCAGTCTAGAGACCCATCAGTGCCACTTCCTCCCAGTGGGGAGCCTGTGCTCTGACTGGGTATTGCCTGCTTCCATTGAGGCCCTTGGTATGGACAGCCATGTCTGGCCTCTGAGTGTGAGGAGCTACATGGGGCCCCTGATGGACAAGCCTGCTTCCCCTGGCCTGAGCTGGACTCCAGGCCCTGCCCCTCACTTCCATCTGTACTGAGGTCCCTGTGGACTGAGCCCGTCACATCTTTCACTCACCTTTCCACCTCGGCTCGCTGGCTGGGGTTGGTGACAGCAGCGATGTACTGCATGATATGCTTGCTAGCCTCTGTCTTCCCAGCCCCGCTCTCCCCTGTCGGGGGGAGGTGGGATTAGTGCAGCCTAGCACTAGAGCCACGGCGTGCTAGAGCAGTGGACGTTGCAGGTTCCTTGGCCACCCACCCCACCATTTACAAATGAGGGACTGGCCACAGGGACAGGTACCTGAGATGACGATGCAGGTGTCCTGGGACCGGCGCTTCATTGCCTTGTAGGCAGCGTTGGCCACGGCATAGAGATGGGGTGGCCGCTCGTAGAGTTCACGGCCCTGGTACCTGGCGATGGCCTCGGGCCCATACAGAGGTAGCTCCTGGTAGGGGTTCACAGACACCAGCACCTCGCCGATGTAGGTGTAGATGCGGTTCTTCTCGAACCTGGATATGGCAGGGTCAGGCCTCAGCATGTGTGACCTCTAGGTGTTCCCACCTGGAGCAGGCCCAGTAGCCGGCACTCCCACCCAAGGGGCTAAGAGTGGAGAGGTGAGAAGTGGGTGAGGGTCAACCTGGAGTCTCCCTGTTGCTGTCCTAGGTAAGCTGAGCCATTCAGCCATATCCCCCACTACAGTGGAGAGTTTGGGGCCCAAGTTGCTCTCCACAGAGGTCCTGAGGTCACCCCTTTTACAAAGGGAACAGACTTGACCAGGCCCACACTGGGTGCGGCAGCTGGAGACAGCTTCTGGGTGGCTCCCGCAAGGCAGGTGGAGAGGCGGGGTTGAGAGAAAGGGGTTGGGCTGGGAGGGAAGGGAGGGGCCTTAAGCTTTTTCCTGTCTCAAGGCCTAGGCGGGAACCCAGAGACAGAGGGGACCCCGCCCAGCCCCACCCAAACTCTGGGGATGAGATTGGGGACTCGGTGCCACTGCCTTTGTGCCCTCCTCTCCCACCCCCTCAGCGACTGCCACCCCTCTCCTGGCACATCTTCTGACTCTGTGGCCCTCCTCTGCACAAACCCCATTACGAATGGGGCTCTTTCTGCCCTCAGAGGAGGACTGGCAGGCCTGCCCCTCAGACTGGGCTCCCCTTAAGTGTGGGACCTGGTTTTTCCTGGGGGCCCTTCCCTCCCCACCATGGCTTGTCCCCACGGGGCCTGTCCCAGGCCTCCATTCCTTGGCAGCCTGGGGCATGGTTGTTCCCTGCTCTGGGCCTCTCACAGATGGGGAACTAGGGCAGGTTACCCCTCTCCGGAGACAACGATGCCTATTTTTTACTGCTTTATATGAGGTGGAATGATACACATAGGGGCTTAACTCATTTCCTGTCTGACTGTCCTCTCCTCGAGTCAGCCCCGGCCTCTGGACTTAGTGCATAGTGGGGCTCCCAGCCCCCAAGTTCTCCCTGGAATCTTCCTGAGCACATGGCAGGACACCTACACCTCCCTGGGAGCCAGACATAAAGCCCAGCTGCTGGCATGCCACCCTACTAGCTATGTCCCCACCTTTCAGGCTCCTCCCTGCCCTCTGTCCACTTGTCTCGACTCCAAACTGGGCTTCTACCGGCTGTGTCCTAAGCCACCTCACCACCACCCCCAGCATTATCTCGGTTCAGTGGAATCACACAGACCCCAGGGTGAGGCCAGATCACTTCCGGAGCCTCCAGGACTCAGGCCAGGCTCCACGCGGGTGATGCAGTGATCCCAGGAAGGGGCTAAAGGGGAGCACACCCTGGTCCCACAGTCTGGGGCTGTCTCTCTCAGGGTGCTGTCCTCTGAGCCATCAGGCAGTGGTGGGAAGCACCTGGCCCAAGTCGGGCAGGGATGGGGCAGCTCCAGGGCTGGTGCTCCCGACCCGCCTCCACCTGTCTGCTAGTGCTCTAAGGCTCCTTTCAGGTCCACGTAGTCTGGTGGGTGTCTCCCACCCCTTCCCCAGCTGAGGTTTCCCTCAGGGCTCTGTGTGGATTTGGGGACATGGAAGAGGAGAACTTAGGCCCCTGCTGGGTCTACCTGAGCTGCAGGTTCCTCATGAAGTCCTCCATGGTCACTTGGTCCAAAAGCACAAAGTCGGGTTTGCCATACTCGGGGCCTTCCTCGTCCTCCATCCTGCCAGCTGGAAACACCAGGCCAGGTTGCCCTGACCTTCCTGACAGGAGGGTGGAGGGGCGGGAGGCCAGGGGAGGCCCAGCCCCCTGCAGCCTGCAGTGAAGTAGGAAGTGGGTTCTGGCCCTGGGAGGGGCTGCCCTCCCGCGAGGTGCTCTGAGCCCTGCTTCCTGTTCCCTGCGCTCCACAGCACGGCCAGCCCAACGGTCTTCCCCGCTTGCATGCCAGGGCTGAGTGCCGGATGCTGGGTTCTTCCCGATGTAGAGGGTTCCCTGCTGGTCTCTTCAGAAATGTCCCACTCAGCCTGGCAGCAGGTTAGTCACCTGCGGGACTTTAAAGACCCGCTGGGATTACCTGCCAAGGAGAGCTGAGCACTAGCTGAATTACACCCTATGTGCATGTGCCTGATCAAAAAGTTACTGACTCAAGGCCCAGACACAGCATAAGCGTGTGCAGGCACACTGGGGTGCAGGTGACAGCTGCTTGTCTGCCCTTGCCAAGGGGCCAGCAATGAGGACTCACGACCAGGGAGGGAAAGAGGACCCTCCCCTAACTGTTCTTGCTGTATTCTTCCATCCTGCCGACCCTTCGGTGACAGCAGCAGCACCAGGCACGCCAGGATCCTCGCACCTCCTCTCAGAGGCACCTGCAGTTACCACGCTTGGTAGACAGGCAGGACCACTAGGAAGTAGCCAGCCTAGCCACGGTGCGGGTTTGTCTCCAGACAGCACTCCTAATGGTAGACCTCTCCTCCAGGCACGCAGGGGCAGCTGAAGATCACCCCGATCTCCACACACAGAGGCCACAGGCATGTTCCCCTCGTTTCAAACTTGAGGGAGGTCACCTTTGAGATTTTCTGTACTCACAAACACGGTTTACAATTCTTTTTTTTTTTTTTGGAGAGGTTTTCACTATAGGGCGCGTGCACTCGCCAGACAGACAGAGAGAGACATAGAGACAGAAAGCGAGAAATCACCCCCCAGGGGGGATGGTCACGCCGCAATCCCTTCTCCTCCATTCTCCTCTCGGGATCTTGGGCACGCACGCACACGCGCCTGGCGTGAGTTTTAAGCCACCGGGTCCGGGACGCGAACCGCGGTCGACTACGTGGGAGTCCAGTGACATAGCCATTACGCTAACTGCTGGTTCCCCATGCTTTTCAATTCTATCATCTCACTTTTTAGCTGCCAGATGGCAGGTACACATGCCAGAGACAAAGAGAAAAAATACCCCCAATGGGGCGTAGTTGCCCTACAATTATTTCCTCAATTTCTCCATTCCGTCTGGATCTAGGCATGCAAGCACGTGCACTCGGTACTTTTCAAGCCTCCAAGATGGGGATTCTAACTGCAAGTAACTATGTGGGATCTGGCTACCTATGCACAGGGCTTACCTGAAGCACTGCAGGCCTGTTGCCCACCCAACCATCTTTTGTTTTTTCTAAGCCCTATATATATATTTAAAATTTGGGGGCTGGTGGGTGGTGTGGTGGTTGAAGTGGTGGACTCCCACATGGCTGATGGTGGTTCGAGTCCCGGACCTGGCAGCCTGCTTTCTCTTTCCCTTTCTCTGTCATACTTAAAAATAGTGATAAATAAAATTGAATAATTCTTGGGATCAGCAGATGGCCTAATGGCTACGTCACTGGACTCCCTCATATAGTTGACTGTGGTTTGAGTACCGGACTCGGTGACTTAAACTCACACTGGGCACTTGTGCATGTGTGCCAAGATCCTGAGAGGAGAATGGAGGAGAAGGGATAGCAGCATGGCCATCCCCTGGGGGGTGATTTCTCACTTTCTGTCTCTCTGTCTCTCTCTGTCTTTCTGGCAAGCACATGCATCCTATAGCAAAAACCTCTCCAAAGAAAAAATTGAATAATTCTTTGAAAAATATATATATATACATACATTTTTAAAAATACTTATTTATTTTTATCATATTATTATTACTATTATTTAATTTGACCAGAGAGAGAGAAAGAGAGGGAGACTGAGAAAGCAAACTGCTGTTTGAGGCTTGAACCATGGTTGACTATGTGGGAGTTCCAGCACCTTAACCGCCATACAAGTTGCTAGCCCATCTCTCTCTCTCTCTCTTTTTTTTTTAACAATTTCTTTTTTTAATTGTCTATTTAATTTTATTTATTCATTCATTTATTTTTAACATGAGAGACACAGAGAAAGAGGGAAAGTGAGAAAGCAAGCCACCAGGTCCGGGACTTGAACCATGGTGGGCCATGTGGGAATGTCCAGCACCCTAACCACCATGCCACCTGCTGGCCCTCTCTCTCTCTTTTTTTAAAAATAATTATTTTATTTAACTTTATTTATTTATCTAATTAATTAATTAATTAGACCAGAGAAGAACAGAGCAAGAACGAGAGAGAGCGAGCGAAAGTGAGAAATCAAGCAGCCAGGTCCGGGACTTGAACCACAGTTGGCCATGTAGAAGTCCAGCGCCTTTAATCACTGTACCACCTGCCAGCACCCCCTACCCCCACCGCCAACCTCCTTTTTAAAATGAATTGTCCGGTATGTAAAGTGAGGTTATCTTTTCCTACTGAGTGCCTTAAAATGAATGTGTACCACCTAAGAAAATCAGGCTGTACCCCACCAGTGATAAAGGGTCACTGGCAGGAAAAAATCCCCAGGTCTGGAAATGGGGCCAGGGGGGACTTTCCCAGACAAATCTGATTATTTCAACCTTCCAAGTTCTGATTGTTTCAACCTTCCAAGTTCTGACAAGGCCCTCTTCACCCCAGCCTTGGGCTGGTGCTTTCTGAGGGTTCCCCCAGCTGAGGTCTGGGGAACTCTCACCCAGATTCTTGCTGGCTCATCTGCCCCTGCCAAGTTTTACTTCTACCCAGTTTTACTTGCAACTGGTAAGATCATCTTCACTCAGATTCGGCCCCCGAGTGGGGCTTGCCAGCCTGGTAACCGCAATCATGACTGCCTCCACCCACACTTTGTGCAATCACTCGCCAAGTATCGCCTGGCTGGATTCCTGCAAACTAAGCGGCGGTTACTGTCATGCTCGAGTTCCATCTACTGAAGCCCAGGCCCAGATGATGTCACACCCAGGCAGTTCCTCCTTGGGTCTGGATAGACTCTTCCAGTCCACTGGCACTGAATGTAGTGGCTCCTGCTCAGACCCCAAGGAAAGCCTGGGTTTTAGAAGGTGAGACAAGAGTCAGCCTGTCTGCAGTTTCTTGGGGCAGTCCTCACCAAGCAAAGTCCATAAACTGGTGGAGTGGGTAGTGACTGCAGGCAGAAAGGAAGGGCCCCTCCCTGATGGAAGGGTAGAACAGGGACTGCCACCTGCTGAGGCTGTAGGGAGCAGAGGAAATCTTCCTGGTCTTTATCCGCTGGCATAAACTTCAAGATGTTGCCTTATCTCCAGCCAGCAGCCTGAGTCCCAGGCTGGCTGCGCTGCAGCTGACCTTTGCACAAGCCTCATCCTAGAGACCTTCCCTTTACACATGGTTCCCCTACAAAACTGCAGTGTAGGATTTGTATTTACATCCTATTTTTGTTTCATCTCATGAAACACTGTGACTAGGGACCAGCAGGTGGCATGGTGAAGGTGCTGGACTCCCCACATGGCCAACCATGGTTCAAATCCCAGACCTGGTAGACACATTAAAATTCGCTTTAAAAAAAATATCCCAGGGGACCAGCAGTTAGCATAATGGCTATGTCACTGGACTCCCTCGTAGTCGACCGCGGTTCGCGTCCCGGACCCGGTGGCTTAAAACTCACGCCGGGTGCGTGTGCGTGCGTGCCCAAGATCCCGAGAGGAGAATGGAGGAGAAGGGATTGCGGCGTGGCCATCCCCCCCTGGGGGGGGTGATTTCCTGCTTTCTGTCTCTCTGTCTCTCTCTGTCTGTCTGGCGAGTGCACGCGCCCTATAGCGAAAAAAACCTCTCAAAAAAAAAAAAAAAAAAAATCCCAGACCTGGTGGGTTGAACATTATGCTGGGTGCATGTGCATGCATGCTCCAATCCCAGGAGAATGGAGAAGGGATTAGGATGTGGCCAAATCCATGGGGGGGAGGGGGTGATTTCTCACTTCCCCTCTCTTCAGTGAGTACACATGTCCTATGTCAAAACATTTAAAAAACAAAACAAAACCCCACTGTGGTTATAGAAGGGAAGCCACACCAAGGCACCCCAGAATCCCTGCCACATACTCACAGGTCAACAGCTCATGGGGCATGGGGAGCTCTTGACCTGAGGGTGGCAACATGTAAGCAGTCCATTAAGATTTGTAGTCTCCAGGATTCTTTTTTTTTTTTAGCTAATTTCTCCATTTATTAGAATGACCACATTCGGAGAGGCACAAAGTACTTAAGTTTTACATGACTACAAAGTTATCGCAAATCCCAAACTTTTTAGCCACACATATTTCACCTACTCCTTTTCAAAAACAAGCTTTCAAACATCTGAGTTAGTTTAATACACAGAGACCCTGAATATGTGGGAACTACATATTTTAAATGCTCATACTTCTGGCTCTAATGATGTTTTCTTTAAATGGAATCCAACATAAAAGGGACTGAAATGTCTAAGGTCATGATGCAAATGCTTTGGAGAGTGAAACTAATCTGCATGATGTGGAAGAAGATGTAGTGTGCTCAGAGGGTCTAGCCAGCCTCACTGAGCCATCTGGGCTTCCATGGCTTGTGCTGTCCATTCTGGTGCTGTCTGGCTAATCTTCTCCGAGGTTATTTACTTGGAAACAAAGTGATTGGATCTGCTTGTCCCATGTTGGCAGTGCTTCTCGGGTTTCAAAATAAACTATTCCATCAATCTGGTGAATGAATCCATTCATACGTCCTTCTGTTATCATTTGAGATGCTATCTTTTCCACCTTAGCTGCAGGGATCTCTAAAAGAGCTCCAAGTTCTTTTTTTCTTTTTTCTTAGAATTATTTATTTAATTTTATTTATTCATTCATTTATTTTAATTTGACCAGAGAAAGACAGACACACAGAGAGAAGGAAAATGAGAAAGCAAGCCACCAGGTCCGGGACTTGAACCGTGGTCAGCCATGTGGGAATGTCTAGTGCCTTAGCCACCACGCCACCTGCTGGCCCCTAAAGAGCTCCAAGTTCTTCAAAGGTGATATTATTATATAATTTGCTTGCAGACAACAAATTGTGTTCAATAACAGCTCTGTCCACTATGCTAGAACCATCAGCCATAGTTGCTTTCTGGTGAGGCATCAGCATGGCAGCAAATTCTTGGAGCTGATTTCCTCTGACGATCCTGTCTAGGTACATTTTCTCTAGGATCCCATAAGCAGCAAGTTGCTGGCACCGTTCATCCTTAAAAAGAGTAGCCAGCATCCGAGAACACTGCTGTCCTGCTGACACTAAGATGGTACAGTGCAAACCATGTTTTAAGGCCTCTAGTCTTTCACTTTCATGGACTATCATCTTGTAAGAAAGTTCATTGTACCGCTGTGCAGCTTCAATGAATTTTCTTCTATAATCAAGAACAAGTGCATAGCATACCTTATAATGTATCTTTAACTGTTCATTGATTGATTCATTCTGAAGCAAAGATGCTCGATTTATATAAGCCTCTGCCTGGACAGGATCATCCTCCTCCAAATATAACCTAGCAATCTTGAAGTAAGTCTCCAGTTTATAATCTACATTGTACTGTTTTTGTCCTGTTTCTAAAGGAATTCCTACCAACACTTAGGCTGCATTTCTCCAATCTTCTTTCTCATATATGGATGCAAGATGCTGTCTTACGGAAGCAACCTGCTCCTCAAATGAAATGACTCTAGGCTGGATCTTTTCCAAGGTGAAATGATAGATTTCCTTGGCTGTGCTATTAGGTAGTTTAGGGAGATGTGTGCAAAAATCAGTCAGCAACTGTCGTGAGATCACTAGACTGATATTCTCATTTATCATTGCTTCTACAAAAGCTTTCAAAGCTTCTAGCTGTTCTGTACCAGATAGTTGAATGGCTTTCTCCAGGATCTGACGATACTTGCCTGCCAGATCTTTACGAGAACCACCGAATTCATCAACTGGGCCAAATCCTGTCACACAGCTGCCACCATCTTTCTTCCAGCTCAGTGGCAGCTGCAGGACCTCTAGTCTCCAGGATTCTGAGGAAAGCCAAGACCTCAGGGCCACCTCCCGGACTTTTGGGAGATGGCTGCAGGCTAGAATATCATTGGGTTTATCTAAAGTCGGCCCCTAGCAAGGGAAGGTGCCTCCTGCTGCCTATGTCTGGTGTTGCCCTTTATGGTGCGTGGGACAAGGCCCCAGGGAGCTGGTACATATGGGTCTCTCTCTACCCCCTACATTGGCAGTAAATGAAATGACAGGTCCCTTCCTATCTTCACTGACTGAAGGCCTTGAAGTTTCGGCCTTGCCTGCTGCTACATTCCTCGACAGTGACACTGATTTGGAGCTGGACAAGTTACCTTGTGTGACCCATGGATGGAGTAATCTGGGGAACATCAGAAACATCAAGTGTGACATGCCATGGATTTTGGTTTTACTAGAATCCACTTCAGAATCTCAAGATAAAGCTCCAGGTAATGTCTCTGCCCCATTAGCTAAGGCTCTGGAGTGAGCACTATGGCACACCATCAGCAGAAAGCAGGTACCGCCCCAGGATGGTGTGATGGCTGTGTGGCTGTACTCTCATAGTTGACTATGGTTTAAGTCCCAGACCTGGTGGCTTAAAACTCATGCCAGGGGTCACGCCAGGCACGTGTGCATGCGTGCCCAAGATCCCGAGAGAATGGATTGCGGCGCGGCCATCCCCCCGGGGGGTGATTTCTTGCTTTCTGTCTCTGTCTGGCGAGCGCATGCGCCCTATAGCAAAAACCTCTCCAAAAAAAAAAAAACAAAAACAAAAACAAAAAACTCATGCCAGCTGCATGTACGTGTGTGCCCAAAATTCCAAGGAAAATAGAGAACGGGTAGCAGAGTGGCCATGCTCCCCGGGGGTGATTTCTCACTTTCTGTCTCTCTCACTTTCTGTCTCTGTCTCTCCAATGAACATACGTGCCCTATAGCAAAAAACAATCTTTCTTGGAAAAAAAAATGGGTGGCACATGCACACGAGGAGACCATAACTTTAGAAATTATTTTAACTTTATTTTAATTTGACCAGAGAGAGACAATGCGAGAGGGAAAGTGACAAAGCAAGCCACCAGGTCTGGGACTTGAACCACAATCGGCCATATGGGAGCCCAGGGCCCTTAACCACGCCACTTGCCAGCCCCTAAGTGACCACAACTTCTGAGTAGCCATTTACAAGAAACGAGCAGTGACAAGGTGAAACATCTAGGACTCCTCAAACTCAGATGACAACACCTTCCAGACATGGCAGAATCTCATTCTTCCTGAAGTACATGAAAAAAAGAAACAGAACTGACTGAACCATGTGTTAAAGATGCATTTATTAAATATCCCTGGCTTTTCATTCAGGAGCTGCCAGAAGGGAAAGGCCTAGTCCTGATGTACAGCGAGGCGAGACGACTCATTCTTGAACGGAAAGCACGGCATTCAAACCTGGCGGCAGAGCACAACAGTCAGAAATGCAGCCCAGACCCTGAACAGACCCAACCTGGGCCAAGAACCAGAAGTTCCTGGCACCTATTAGAAGGGTAGCAAGTGAGGTGTCAAACCTGCTCAGACAACGGAGGTGCAAAGACTTGATTTCAAATTCTATTCTGCTCCTCAAGTGTGCCAATAAGGGCTGGCCTCATTCTCAGCATCCATGTCACCATCTGTAAAAACGAGATCAGAAATACCACATGCCTACTGTGAAAATCGGGGATGTTAACACACAACCAGCAGCTGTTATAAAAGCCTATGGCCACCAACAGCAAGAGAAGTGAAGAAGTTCCTGACTCCTGGCCCCACTCTATCAGTGTGCTGCAGTCTCTGCACTGTCTACTAAGCACAGTCCACAGTTTTCTCTTGACACACCACTGACTTAAGGGGATTCTGGAGGAAAGGCTGCAGGTCAAATCTAAACCACAAGGTCATCTAAAAACCATCTCCAAGAGCTCAGCTACCAGATTATTGCAAAGCCATCTTGCAAGTTTCAAGAGAATTTATCTTTCTGGGAGTTGATCACCAGACTTAGTAACACATGAAAGTGAGGCACCTTTCAGGCAGACCCTTCCTGAATACCTACCCTCTTCCAGCTCTGGCATCCTGGGATTGGTGCTGCTCCAACAGTGAAGGATGGCAGGCACCCTTGAACCTCGATGCCATGTGTGAGGCAAGGACAAAGCAGAGCTGCTGGGAGAGCAGCAGTCAGGAACTGGGAAGGTCAGAGGTGGCCCCACTCTTGCAAGTAAGAGGGCAGCCTGATGATTTCACAGATGCTGGAAGAAAACACAGAACCCCTCCATTAGAGACAAACGGTAGTCGATTCCTGGCTACTGCAGCAGGCAGAGCACCAGTAGCTGCCCCACTCTCACCACTGGCGATACAAAGGGAGTGGAAGGTGCCTTAGTGAAGATGCCCAACCCTGGAGACAGCAAGCATGCCTTCTCTTTGTTCTGGAGGACAGCCCTACCTCTCATAGCCCAAACAACTATAAAAAGGTAACCAGGACAAAGGGCAGCTGGTGACTCACAAGGCTGAGGGAACATGAGACTCGTGGACAACTGTCTCCTGACAGCGGGCCTGGGATGCTCAGCGACTGCACCTGGACTGCAGAGACAGAAAGAAATCAGCTGGAAGCCTCAACCTTCAAGAGAAGGTGACCCCACTGCTACCGAGAGAAATACAACCAAGCTGGTGACATGCCGCCCACCCCAGCCCACACCGCACAAAGCAACCCATACGCCAAGACAGAAACATGCGGGCAACTCCCTCCAACCCAAACTTCCAACTGGCATCCAGATTCTGTGCGGTCTTTCAGGCCTTTTATCTTGGAAAAGAGTATAGGCTGCAGGGTTAGAGGTCTGTCATCAAACCTTGACCTACCAGTTTTTATTAGGTCATTGAAATGTATTTTTCTATGCAAAACTACGTCATGACTTTCCCAAAGACCCAATAGAAAGGGAATCCCAGACACACAATTCTGACTTGGGGCTCTTTATTTGCATTGGTGATGCTGCAGATTTAAACTAGGCTAAGAAATAAAAGATGTGGCACAAAATGGGCTCAGCCAACATAAGCACTTTCCACACCCTATGGGGTCTTCCATCTAGACCAGTGCACACTGAATTCACCCTCCATTAGCTGCCGGGGCACTCAGCCCCTCTGCCTTCTAATTGTAGACATCCGTATCATCTATCCTCAGGTCAGGGCTCTTGTGCCGCTCTCTTCTACTTTGATTCAACTCATCTATCCTACCTCGCTAAGCTTCATTTTTAATTAAAATAAATCAAAAGTGTGTGCATGTGGGGCAGCAAGTGGTGTGGAGGTTAAGGCACTGGATCTCACAAGGCTGACTCAATAGTTCAAGTTCCTAGGCCTGGTCTGAGAGTCATGCCGCATGTGTGTGCGCGCGGGCGCACACATTCCTAAAAATCCCAAGAGACTAGAGAAGAGATTGCGGCATGGCCATCTCAAGGGTGGGTGATTTCTCACTGCCCCCTGCATGCGCCCTACAACAAAAACTAAAAAAAGAGAAAATGTGTGGGGGTCAGCAGGTGGCATGGTAGTAAAGGTTCTGGACTCTCACATGGCTGACTGCAGCTCGAGTACTGGATCTTTCTTTCTCCCTCTCCCTGGTGAGCACACATGCCCTATAGAGGTTTTGCTATAGGGTGTGTGTGCTTGCTGGAAAGACAGAGACAGAAAGCAAGAAATCACTCCTTGGCCATGCCGCAATCCCTTCTTCATTCTCTCGGGATCTTGGGCACGCATGCATAGTTAGTTGCCTGGCATGAGTTTAAGCCACTGGGTCCAGGATGCAAACCACAGTTGACTCTCTGAGAGTCCAGTGACGTAACCATTATGCCTCCTGCTGGCCCTGCATACTGTATTTTTGACAGAACTTTGCCACGCTGTGATCCTAATCCAGTCTCCCAGTTAGCTAGGACCTGGTTTACAGGTTCATACTACTGCTCCTGTCTGTTTATGCTGAGTCAGGAAGCAAACCTGGGCTTTTCAGGTAGTCCCAGCTTGCGCCACCATGGCTGCCTCACTTTCAGTTTCTGTACAAGACTTCCCTTTCAAGGATGTGAGAAAACAAAGTTGGTACAGAGCCTGTAGCACAGCAGATACTCAATCCCTCCCTTTGCTCTCTGTCCAGAAGATTATTTTTTCTAATCTTCATGGTCCAATATGGTAACCACTTGCCACACATGCAAACTGAGCACTTGGACTACAGCTAGCATAAGAGATAAACTGTATTTTAAATTTTGCTTTTCAAACAAGAATTATTTTATTTAACTTTATTTACTTATTTATTTAAATTTGGCTAGAGAGGGACAGAGCAGGAAAGAGAAGAGGGAAAGCGAGAAAGCAAGTCACCAGGTCCTGGACTTAAACCGCAGTTGGCTATGTGAAAGTTCAGTACCCTTAACCCACAATGTCACCTGCTGGTCCCTTTGTTTTTTATTTTAATTTGACCATAGAGGGACAGAGTGAGAGGGAAGAAAAGTGAGAAAGCAAACTACCAGGTCTGGGACTCAAACTGCAGTTGCCCATGTGGGAGCCCAGCGTCCTCAACCACCATGCTACCCACCAGTCTCAAATTTCGCTTATTTCATTTTAGAGATTTCTGCTATAGGACATGTGTGCTTGCTGGAGAGACAGACACAGAAAGTAGAAATCACCCCCCGGGGGAATGGCCATACCCCAACCCCTTCCCCTCTATTCCCTTTTTGGGATTCTGGGCACGTACACACACACACACACACACACACACACACACACACGTGCCTGGCCTGAGTTTTAAGCTGCTGAGTCTGGGACTCAAACTGTGGTTGACTACATGGGAGTCTAGCGATTTAATCAGTATGTCATCTACTGGTTCCAAATTTTGCTCATTAAAAAAAAATTGCTAGAGGACACATGTGTCTGCCACAGACAGAGGAAAAGCAACAACAGACCCCACCCTCTATGTGGAGTAGTCTTGCTGCAATCCTTTCTTCATTCAAAATTTTGGCCAAGCATAAACACATGCCCAGTGTTTTTTTCCAAGCCACCAGGTCCAGGAAAAAATTGTGCGGTCGGCCACGTGGGATTCAGCTGCCTTAACTCCCTACAAGGCCACCAGCTGGCCTTTAAAGTTTATTGGGTCATCAGAAAAGTCATGATGCATTTTTGTGTTTGTTTGTTTGTTTTTTCCCTACAGGGCGTGTGCGCTCGCCAGAGAGAAACTGAGAGACAGAAAGCGAGAAATCATGCCCCAGGAGGATGGCCACACCGCAATCCCTTCTCCTACATTCTCCTCGGGCTCTTGGGCATGCACACACACATGCCGGCGTGAGTTTAAGCCACTGGGTCCAGGACTCAAACCATGGTTGACTACATGGGAGTTCAGCAACATAGCCATCACAGCAACTGCTGGTCCCAAGTCATGATGCATTTTTGCATAGAAAAATATGGCATGACTTTCCCAATTATTTAATATTTAACCATTTGTGGTTGCTACCTCAGACAGTACAAATTTACATGATGCCCAGCACATCAGGTCTGGGAGGGAGCAAGCAAATTGTCTGAAATTTCTATAACCTTGCTCTGGAAAGAGCAGGGCAAGGCCTCAAACCATTTCAAAACTGCTTTGGCAAGCACTGTAGGAATGCATAGGGTCACCACAGACCCAAGCACGCTGGAGGCTTGCTACCATTCACGCAAATCTCCCAAACCCCAGGCATCCTGAGTGCTGAGGTGTGAAGAGACCAAAGGGCTGAACTTGGTTCTAGAAGCCCACTGCTGCAGAGAACTGAACCAGCCTCTGTGGTGCAGTCTGCAGTAGACTACTCAGCTGGAAGCCACATGCTAACCAATATCAAGTTCTCCACCAGATCTGCCTGAAAAACACTCATGGTGTGTGTATGTGTGCCCAGGACACTGGTAAGCTGGAAGACTGGAGGAAAGGGATCTCACGGTGACAGAATTCTGTGGAGGGTGCTCTCTGTCCACACTGGTAGGTGAGCACATGCCCCAACATAGAAGTTTTTATTTTTTTTATTTTTGGAGAGGTTTTTGCTATAGGGCTCGTGCGCCTCGCCAGAAAGACAGAGAGACAGAATGTGAGAAATTATCACCCAGGGGGGATGGCCATGCCACAATCCCTTCTCCTCCATTCTCCTCTTGGGCACACATGCACACGTGCCCAGTGTGAGTTTAAGCTACCGGGTCCAGGACTTGAACCATGGTTGACTACATGAGAGTAACATAGCCATTATGCCAACTGCTGGTCCCCCATCATAAAGATTTGTAAAAAACGAAGAAGGGGAGGCAATTTAGTAGTGGTGGCTAAGGTAGCCAGATTCCAAGGCTGGAATCCCCCACGGAGGCTTAGATGTGTGCATGCCCAAAATCCCAACAGGATGGGAACTGGAGAAGGTAATATGGTGTGTCCACACTGGGGGTGGGGTGGGGGTGCTTTCTCTCTGCCTATCTTTCCTGTGCAGGCATGAGCTCTACCATAAGTTAAAAAAAAAAAAAAAAAAAAAAAAAAAGACAGAAAGCAAGCCCAGGGCCAGGGTCTGCCTCTGGGTAGTGGTCAGGACAACTGGGTCCACATGGCCGACTGCACGTGGGAGTTCCCGACTCTACAGCTTGAAAAACATGCCAGGTGGGCCCAAAACCCCCAAAGGAGAAATGGAGAAGGGCCATCCTCCCTGTGGGGTAGGGAGCTTTCTCACCTCTTTCTGGCAAGCACACAAGCCATATGGCAAAAACAAAACGAGAACAAAGAAACCCAAACTCTCAAGAGCAAGTACTTTTTGGCCGAGGGAGCAAGGGAACGCACGTTGGGAAGGTAACCGTATTAGCCCTGACAACGACTTTCCCCGATGAAGTGATGGTTCAGAGACAACGCGGGCCCAGCTCCAGGAAGACGAAGCCGGGCCTCAGAAACGCGACTTACCTGGACATTGCACACAAAGTTGCCGGGAGCCCTCCACCGGCCACGGCGGCCCCACCTGGAAAGAGACAATGCGGTCAGCTCCGGCCTGCTTCCGATCCATGGCCCAGCCCCTGCCCCAGTCCCGCAACGCCAAAGCCCGCCGCGCAGCACCTCTGACTGGACCGTCCATGCGGCCCTTGGAGGTCACGAAAGAAACCCAGTCTCCGTCCTGCTCGGCCGCTTCTCGCGAAGCGGCACGCATGGTGAAGGCCTGGGCTCCTGCGCAGCCGGCTTCCCCTTCCCCAGAGGCCCAGCCTCCCGCCCCCGAGCGCCTACGCCCCTACCCAGGCTTGAAACACAGCGGGCACCACCTGGGCTCTCCGATGGCCTCAGATGGTAAGACGCCTGACAGCCGGCTACACGAGTTACCCACGCCAGCCATGGCCGCCGCCGCACGTCTGACGTCACCGCGCAGTGCGGTCCGGCAGCCGCGCGGAGCGCCACGTGACCACACCCTGGACGAGTGACGTCATGCGGGAAGTGCGCGCGGCTCTTAAGTCCTGCTCGGAGGGGCCTCCCAACTGCCTTGCTTCTCCTGGCGACCCTGTGGGTGGGGAGGGCAGTCTTCCGGTGGGTGGGCGGTCGCAGGGTTTGTCGGCCACACGGCGGTTTGCGTTCCCTGCCTGCAGAGGGCTGGCTGGGCGGGAGCCGGCAGGCCGAGGGAGCCTAGCCGCGCCCGCAGCAGTGTGGGTGTGCCCTGGGAGTGCGCCCGGCACTTAGCAAAGCGCGCACTGAGTTGTCACTAGCTGTGTGGGGCAGGGATTCCTTTCAGGTTAGCAGCAGGGCCTGGTACACGAGTGACAAGAGGGTCGAGGAGGTAAATGATTCCCAGGGGCCAGAGGAGGTGTGTGACCCTTTTTTGAGAGGTTTTTGCTATAGGGCGCGTGTGCTCGCATGAAAGACGAAGTTAGAAAGACAGAAAGCGAGAAATCACCCCCCCGGGGGGGGGGGGCACGCTTCAATCCTTTCCCCTCCATTCTCCTATCGGGATCTTGGGCACGCACGCACATGCTCTCAGGGTGTGTGACCCTAGAGGGACACTGGAAAGGTAGGGAAGAGAACAGGTAGCTTCTGGGTTGTGAGCTGGTCTCCTCCACCTTCTGGCACCTGGTAACTAGAAAAGCTCAAGATATTGCCAAGAGCTAAGGTGAAATCAGACTTTGGTTTATGAACATTCTTCCCTCCTTTATGTCCCTGTGTGGGTCGGTCCTTGAAGTGTCAACAGAAGCTTCTAGAACAATTTTAATTTCCTTGCATAGATCTGAAATCTGTCTTTTTCCTTTATAAACGCTTAATTCCCCCCACATTTTTGCACCACTCACTTGGTTTCACCCACATCTGTGCTATCGTCGAACTAATGAGAGAGGATACCAAAGCATAAAAATCTAATAAAGTCCAGTTGCAATTATGGCTGGAAGCAACAAGGCTGGTGCAAAGAGAGACAGACATGTCAATTTTTTTTTTTCTTTTTTGGAGAGGTTTTTGCTATAGGGCACGTGCGCTCGCCAGAGAGAGAGAAAGAGAGACAGAAAGTGAGAAATCACCCCCCACGGGGGATGGCCACACCACAATCCCTTCTCCTCCACTACTCCTCTCGGGATCTTGGGCATGCACGCACACGCATCCAGCGTGAGTTTAAGCCGCCGGGTCCAGGACTCAAAACGCGGTTGACTACATGGGAGTCCAGCGATATAGCCATTACACTAACTGCTGGTCCCACAATTGGCTTTTGAAGTTTATTTCTTCTATGGGGGTGAAGGACCTCTAATAGGGTCTTCAGTCCACAATCCACCCCAGCCTCAGCCAGCCAGGATCGTGTGTGTGTGTGTGTGTTTGTGTGTCCGTCCTGCTGTGTATAAGACCTCAGGATGGAAGCCTCGGACCTTCACATATGACTTCAGCATTTTGGGGCATTGGCCAGGACAGCATTTTAACTGCTATCAGAATACTGAAAATAACTCTCCAAAACGGTGTCTCAAATGAGAAACACTATTGTTCTAGGTTGACTGGCATGTGTGTGTGTGTGGGGGGGGGGGGGGGGCGGCAAATAATCTTCCCATTAAATTCTAAGCTGGGGCCCCTATAAGAGAAAAACAAATTTTTTAAAAAAGTTATTTTATTTAACTTTATTTATTTTAATTTTGACCAGAGAGAGAGAGAAAGTGAGAAAACAAGCTGCCAGTTCTGGGACTCTAATTGCAATCAGCCACATAGGAGTCCAGCGCCCTTAACCATCATGCCTTCATTCTGCTTCTGGGGTTTTGGACACATAGGCACACACGCCTGCTATGATTTTTCAGGCCACTGGGTCTGGGACGGTCGATCATACATGGGGAGGCCTTAACCCCCACCCAGTATGGAGATTATGGCGCTAGACTGCACACAACTATGTAGTTCAAATCCCAGATCTGGCAGCTTGTAAATCACATTGGGCGTGTGTGTGTGTGTGTGTGTGTGTGTGCGTGTGTACCTAAAATCTTGAGAAGGGATTGTGGTGTGGCCTTCCACTCTGGGGGATGATTTTTTTACTTTTTCTCTGGCAAGCACATGCAAAAAAACAAAGCATAGCAAAAAATCTAACAACAAAATAACCACACCTGCCTGTTCATATATGCCCAAAATCCCAAATGGAGGGAGAAATGGAAGAGAAAGGATTGTGGTGTGACTGTTCCCCATGGGGGATTTTTCCCCCTTTCTTTCTCTTCCTGGCAAGCACACACACCGTTTGGCAAATTAAAAACAAATAGACAGGGGCTGGCAGGTGGCGTGGTGATAAAGGTGCTGGACTCCCAAGTACTGGACCTGGTGGCTTCCTTTCTCACTTTCCCTCTCTCTTTCTCTGTCTCTCTCTGATTGAACTGGAAAATAATACTAATAAATAAAGTTAAATAAAATAATAGTTTAAAAAAACAAATAGAGAAACAAACAAACAAAAAACACAAAAACATTAGGAATTGGCCCAGCAGTACAGTGGTTAAGCACTATGTATGCAAACACAAGACCATTCATATTTTGAGTTCCACACTCGGCTTGAACAACATGTTGGACATATGTGCATGCCCTAAATCCTGATGGGATGGAGAAATATAGGAAAAAGGATTGCGATGTGACCACGCACCATTGTGGGGTGCTTTCTCTCTCTGTTTCTTTCTCTGGTGAGCATATGCACCCACTGGCTATAAGAAAGAAAACTAAAAAAGCACTGTCTTTGAGCAGGCCAATCAAGGGTAAGTTTTCAGTGTCTAGAGTTTTCTTGAAAACCCAAAGGTCTAGCTAGTAAGCATCTGTGTGAAGTGTTCGGGTGTCATTGCCAGTGCCTTACTCTCTCAGGCTGGCCAGGTGTACATCGTCTCCCATTAGAATTTCTCAGGTAAGGGGAATCCCACCTAATTGCTACCCTCAAAAGAGCTCATGGAGACCAGCAGGTGGTGTGATGGTTGGGGCCCTGGACTCCCACATGGCCAACCATTCAAGTCCTGGACTGGTGGCTTACTCTCTCTCTGGTGAGCACATGTGCCCTGTAGCAAATTAATAATAGTAATTTTTTTAAAAAAAGGAGTTCACAGTCAGGGCTAGCAGGAGGCTTGATGGTACTAGACTCCCATGTGGCACATGTAGTTGGAGCTCCAATCCTGGCTGGTGGCTTGAAAAATCACAACAGGCGGGGCCAACAAGTGGTGTGGTGGTTAAGGGCACTAGACTTCCACATGGCTGACTGTGGTTCGAGTCCCAGACCTAGCAGCTTGCTTTTTCACTTTTTCCCTCTCCCTTTCTTTCTGGTCAAATTAAAATAAGTCAATAAAGTTAAATAAAATAATTCTTTAAAAAAAAGAAGAAGAAAATCACAACGGGTGGGTGCCTGTGAGTTTGTGCACAAAATCCTGCGAGGAGAATAGAGAAAGGATTGTGGCATGGCCATTTCCCCTGGGGAATTTTTTCTCACTCTCCCTCTCTCTGTGCCTCCCCCCCCTCATGGCAAAAACCTAGGGAAAAAAAACAAAAAACAAAAAAGCTCACAGTCCAATAGACAAAAGACCTGAACCATGGTTAGTTAACTCTAGCATCACAGACAATGAATCAAGAACTCTGGGAACTGGAGGAGGGAAAAGTTATATTAAAAGACTGGAAGATGGGACCAGCAGTTAGCGTAATGGCTATGTCGCTGGACTCCCACGTAGTCGACCGCGGTTCGAGTCCCGGACCCGGCGGCTTAAACTCACGCCGGGCGCGTGTGCGTGCGTGCCCAAAATCCCGAGAGGAGAATGGAGGAGAAGGGATTGCGGCGTGGCCATCCCCCCTGGGGGGTGATTTCCTGCTTTCTATCTCTCTGTCTCTGTCTGTTTGGCGAGCGCACGCGCCCTATAGCAAAAACCTCTCCAAAAAAAAAAAAAAAGAAAAAAAAAAAAAAAAGACTGGAAGAGGTGATACTTGAGCTGGGTGACAAAGCCTAACATCCAAATTCACTAGGACTCAGACAAAGTTGGGTTTATTAACCAGCTGGAAGCACTCTAGAGGAAGATGGGGAGTAAGGAGGAAGTTTTATAATGTTTGGGGTGGGCCTGAGTAATTCTTTTAAAAAAATTTTTAATGAGTTTTTTGCTATAGGGCACAAGTACTCCCAGGGAGACAAACAAAGCATGAAATCCTCCTCCCTCCATGGTGGATGACCACACTGCAATCCTTTCTCTTCCATTCTCCTCTTGGAATTTTGGGCACTCATGCACATGAGCCTGGTGTATTTTAAGCCACCAGTTCCAGGTCTTGAACTGCAGTTGACTACGTGGGGGTCCAGCAACGCAACCATTATACCACCTGCTGATCCCAAGTAATATTTTGAGAGGTTTTTGCTATAGGGCGCGTTTGCTTGCCAGACAGTGAGAACTCACCCCCCCCTCCCAGGTGGGATGGCCACAGCACAATCCCTTCTCCATCTCCTCTCAGGATCTTGGGCACGTACGCACAGGCACCGGGCGTTGAGTTTAAGCCACTGGGCCCAGGACTCGAACCGCTGTCGATTATATGTGAGTCCATCGACATTTACGCCAACTGCTGGTCCCCCGAGTAATTTTTTTTTTTTTTTTTTTTTTTGGAGAGGTTTTTCGCTATAGGGCGCCTGCGCTCGCCAGACAGACAGAGAGAGACATAGAGACAGAAAGCGAGAAATCACCCCCCAGGGGGGATGGTCACGCCGCAATCCCTTCTCCTCCATTCTCCTCTCGGGATCTTGGGCACGCACGCACACGCGCCTGGCGTGAGTTGTAAGCCACCGGGTCCGAGACGCGAACCGCGGTCGACTACGTGGGAGTCCAGCGACATAGCCATTACGCTAACTGCTGGTTCCCCCCCCCCCCCCCCCCCCAGTAATTTTTTTAAGAGAGGTTTTTGTATAGGGCACGTGCAATTACCAGAGAGACAGACAGAAAACTAGAAATCACTCACTGGGTCAGCAAGCTCATCTCTCAGAATTTTGGGCGCACATGCACCAGCCGCTGGTCCAGGACTTAAACCGCAGTTAATTATACGAGAGTCCAGCGACCTAACCATTACACCATTTGCTGTTCCCGTGGGCCCGAGTAGTTCTGAGGGAGGGCCCAACAGGCGTGATGAAGCAGTATTGTACTGAATAACCACAGACTACAGAACTGTTGAAAGAGGTGCTGACTGCAAGGTGAGCAGACTGCAAGGTGAGCAGACTGCAAGGTGAGCAGACTGCGAGGTGAGCAGGCTGCTCAGCAACCGGGGATCCGGGTACCCGGAACATCCCCTTAGCCCCACCCCTTCCCGCCGGCTCCGCCCCCTTCCCAGGGCCGAAGCCCGGGCTCTCCGAGCGCAAGGCACACTGGGAAGTATCCGCGCTAAAGATGGCGGCAGAATTGAAAAGTCGGGATCACTCCCGTGTTCCTCCCGTAATCTTGAGGGGCGCAAGGCGGGCTGGGGGCGTGTCCGGCACGCTCTCGTCCTCTCTGAGGTGGGCCGATCAGAGGCAGGCCAGGCGCGCTCCCGCGGCCCTGAAGTAAACGAGATGAGCCACGGCGCTTCCGCGCCTCTTGCAGACAGGCACGTTTTCGGCCGCTCAGAAGGGTCGTGTCCCGCACCCTCGGGTTAGGCAGTGCGAGTGCGCAGCGGCTGTAGGCGGGGCCTGGTCTCGGGGCAGGGCCTGCGCCTTCTGTCCGGAAGTGCGAGTGCGCGGCGGCTGTGGGCGGGGCCTACGCGGACGGGGCGGGGCCCGAGCCCTGGGGCCCGGAACTACGGGCGCGGGGCGCGGCCAGGGCGGAGATTGCGGGCGGGCTTTCTCTGGAAGCGCTGTGGCTGCGGCCCTGAGCGAGCATGTAGCGGTTGTTGGTGGCGGGGCTCCCGGGGAGGGGCGGGCCGGGCGGGCCGCGGGGGCGCACGCGGCGACATGGAGGAGGAGGGCAAGAAGGGCAAGAAGGTGAGCGTGCGCGGGCGGGTTCAGCCCCGGGGTCTGCGGGCGGGGTTAGGGACGGGACGGGTCGGGTCGGGTGGGGTGGGCAGGGGCCCCTCTACTGGGGCGGGGGCGGGGGCGCGGCCCAGGCTGGGGTTGGGGCCAGGGCCGAGGCTGGGGCAGAGGCAGGAACTGGAACTGAGGCAGAGGCAGGGGCAGAATCAGCGGCAGGGGCAGGGCGAGCCTGGACAATGGTCAGGTGGGCCTGCGCGCCCGGCGGGCAGCGGCAGGAAGCGCCGCGCCTTTCCTCGTTGCGCCGGGGCTGCGGAGGGGTGGGCCGAGGACCGGCGATGTGTCCAGGCTGGGACGAAGCTCCAAGGCCTGCGTTCGCGGGCTTCGCGTCCGGGTGTCCACTGGTGGGTGCACAGCTCTACCTACCGCAGCTATGATTTCAGTGATGTTACGTTTGGCAGTGGGATTTAGGACAGAAGTTCAAGAGGCTCCTTAATTTATGTGTCTTTAAAATGTGGTTTTAATTACAGGCTAGAGTAGTTTATAAAGAAACAACATTTTAAGGAGAGTGGAAAAACGATGTGGGGTAAGCAACTACTAAAGTGGAAAATGGGTTTTGATAAGATGTAACGTTTTCAAATAAATGCTTTATAATCTTCATGTCTTGGTTATCATTTCGTTTTGGGTAAATGCGTGTGCGCATACGTTCATGCACATGTTTGAAGCAGACCTTGATAACCCTAGGTCTCTGTACCCTGCATTCTGCAGAGCAGTGTCCTTTTAACTGGTTGGTTGCTTGTTCTAAGAGGCGCCCCACTTCTGAATAGTCCTATTAGAATCTGATGCAGCCCTGAGACACCGATGGTGCTCTTCACTGTCTGTTCATTGCTTTATGTTAGCAGTACATGTGTCTGATTTAGGTGCGTAATGGATCGCAGTTAACTATAGACATGTAAGTGATTGTGCCCACAAGCGGTAGACTACAGAGGGGTGCACATCAAAAAGGGGGTGGTGAACAGTAGAAAAGGAGTTAGTTGGGAAGGAGAAGCCACAGCCTGGTGACTACTTAGCAGGGGCCATCAGGCTTGAGTGTGACCACACTGAGCTTTGTTTGAACTGAGCCAACTCTCCTGTGACTTGCTGGCAGTGAGGGCGCTGAGGATGCCACCTTCTGCATGTGCACCACTTACACCTGGCTGTGACAAGCAAAGCTGTAGTCTACTGAATTTTTTCTGGAGCTGTTCCCCAGTTTTGACAGGCATATTAAATATTTAGCGTGAGAGAGAGAAAGCAGAAGCAGTAAGACATTTCCAAGCTTTTGGAATGGAAGTGAAAAGCAAGTAAAAATCAAGAATTTTAGTTGAGGGCAATGAGAGGAATTTGGGCATAGACAAGGTTAATGATTATCTCATTGTCTGTTAGAACATAATTGGTACGTAGTTGCCTAAGCCCTGAGTTTGGTTTCTCTCTATTCTGCCACTTGCCTTAGCTTGTTTTGCCATGGGCGGGCCGGACAGAGAGCTTTGGGGCATGAATTCTTCCTGTCCAGGCCATGACTCAACACTCTACCTGGTGTGCCTTACCCATGGTGAGCTGGCAGAACCTTCCTGCTGTGCTCCCTCAGTCCATGTGAGATCACCCAGCGTTTGGAACTATAGCGCTTAAGTCATTCTTACGGCACATTAACCAGATACCTATTTTAAACTTAAGTACAAACTCCAGCTCACACAGAAGTGATGACTTAATAGTTCTACGAAAGTATAGTTTGGATGTTTAAGTTCTCTTTTTAAGTCAGCTCTTTCAAAAAATGCAGGTTTTAAATCTTTTAACAGTGTAGCCTGGTGGGCCTTTCCCAGGTCAGACGCTGGCCTTAGTGTCAGGTCGAGCAGTGATTTGGCTTGTTTTATGAGGCTTGCTTCCCTCAGGACACAGGAATTAGCCAGCCTTCAGAGAGCTGGTGGGCCCAAGTGTAGCTTGCCCTCTCCTTTCTCAGGCTACCCTGGTATGTGTACTGCACACCTGGTTTCTGGAGTGGACCATAGTCCATTTCACATTTCTCCATTGAGCCCCTGGCATCCCATGAAACCTTTCGGTGTTCAGGGTGCAGGAAGAACTGACGACCAGCATAAGGGGCTGGGGGCTGGACCGCTAGTGGCTACATCTGTAAGGGATGAGTGTATTGTGAGAAGACCACTGGCCGCTTGGGGCCCAGGGAATTGAAGTAATCCCTTGGGGACTTCTCTCCTGCCCTGGTGTCCCTGGAGTGACAGGTCCTTTTCAGACTAAGTCTTGCCTTAAGATTTGTAGGCTAGGCCCCTGTTTACAGATTGGACCCACATTTGTGCATTGTGGCACTAATCTGTCAAGATCTAACATATTTTTTCCTTAAATTTTTATTTTTTAGAAATTTTTGCTTTAGAGCATGTCTCTCGCTCACCAGAGACAGACAGAAAACAAGAAATCACCCCCTAGAAGGGATGACCATGCCACAGTCCCTTCTCTTGGGATGTTGGGCATGCACATACATGTGCCCAGTGTGAGTTTTAAGCTGCTGGGTCTGTAACTTGAACTGCAGTCAGCCACATGGGAGAGTCCAGTATCTTAACCACTATACCACCTGCTCGCCCCTCTAACTCCTTTTTTACAGGAAACCTGGTGTACCCTTGAATTGGGTTATGAGTGACTCACGAGGACCACAGTCAATGGAGGTCACTGTTGGGTACCAGGTCTTACAGTCCGAGGTGGCACTATGTGGTTCTATGATTTTATTCAGAACAAAGTTAAGTATTTTTTTCATTATATAGTATATTTGTATTGTTTAAAGATTATAAGGTGCCCTAGACAGGTAGTACTGGGTACTAAATCATCATAAGGAATTAGTAATTTTGTTAGGCATGGTATTTGTATTATGTTTTCTCAAGTTTTGATCTGATAGTCACATATGCTGCAGAGGTTTTTTATTTAATTTATTATTATTTTACTTTGCTATAGGGCATGTGCACCCACCAGACACACACACACACACACACACACACAGGAAGTGAGAAAGCAAACTGCCAGGTCTGGGACTTGAACTGTGGCCAGCCATGTGAGAGTTCAGCGCCTTAAGCGTCACGCCACCTGCTGGCCCTTGCAGAGGTTTTTAAAGTAACATAGTATGACTTCTGGGATTTGCTTTACTCGAACTAGAAGAAGAAAAAAGAAAAAAAGACAAGTAGTGAAATGCTTTGGTGGTGGTTATATGTTCTTTATCTCCTTTTATGTGTCTTTCAGCGTTTTCATGGTGAAAAGTGGGGAGGAAAGATGGCCTAGGTCAGGGCAGACCTGCTAAGAGGCATCGCAAGGCATTGGCCTTCGTGAGGAGTAGGGAGTTGGGGTTGCACCAATGCCTCCAGATGGGGAGCCGCAGTCCTAGGGAGCTGGGCATACTGAACATGTCTGTGGATAAGTGTGTGACTGTAATTAATATGTGAAGGAATGGAACTTAGAAACCAACACACTCTAATTTTCAAATTCTGTTATTTTTTTTCCATTAGGAAAACTACTGGTTGGGCCAGCAGGTGGTGTAGTGGTTAAGGTGCTGGACTCCCACATGGTTTGAGTCCTAGACTGGGCAGTTGAAAACTCACACTGGGTGTGTGTGTGCGCAAGCCCAAAATCCTGAGAGGAGAGAATGGAGGAGAAGGGGTTGTGGTGTGGTCATCCCCCCTGGGGGTGTGATTTCTCTCTCTCTCTCTCTCTCTCTCTCTCTCTCTCTCTCTCTCTCTCTCTAGTGAGGGCACATGCCCTATAGCAGAAATCTCTCCTAAAATTGCTGGTTGTGACCTACTAACTTGAACTTGTAACTACCCTGATTCTGTAATTGTCATAAGCCATGACATGGGTAAAGAAAGTGGGGCCAGCTGATAGTGTGGTGGTTAAGACAGCTGGATCCCACATGACTGACTGTGTGGTTTGAATTCTGGACCTAGCAGCTTGAAAAAAAACACCAGATGCGTGTGCATGTGTGTCCAAAATCCTGAGAGGAGAAAGGATTGCAGTGTGGCCATCCTCTGGGTGGGAAGTGAGGGGGCTGCTTTCTCACTTTCCTTCTGTCTGTCTGTCTTTCTCTCTGTCTCTGGCAAGCTCAAATAGCCTATAGGAAAAACTAAAAAAGAAAAAAGTGAACTTGGGGATGTCATACCTTGTTTGATTTTTCCTCTTGGATAGTTGTCACAGGGATTCTTGCTGGCAACCTGGCTACCTGAGGTCAGCAGGCTGGCAGACCTGGCAGGAGGCACCTGTTGGAGACCCTAAGTCTGATGACTGTTAGATGAGGCCCACCACTGGAGACTCCTTACTCTTCTGGGTTGAAGAGTTAGCCTTTACGTACTTCCAGATCATTACTAATTTTCCATGTAGAATCAGATTCTATAGTTGTAACTTAGGTTCAGGAGGCATATCAGAATTCTTCAGTGCTTCTCTGTTACTATTCTCAGCATCCTTTCAGAGGAAGATAAAGGAAAACAGCACAGTTAGCACTGGTACTGCATTGGGGGCTGCTCTGTGGCTGAAAAGGGCCCTGGGCTCTCTGCCTGGGGAAGTCACTTGCTGTTGACCTTCAGTTTTTGCATTTCGGTCCACCATGTGCCTCATCGTCTCTCTGTAGCAGAAGTAACAGGTTAAGTCTTCTAAGTTTCCTGCTTAGCATTTCCATACCCACTTCATTTCCTCGAGTGCCTATTACATGCTTAGTGTGGTAAGAAAAGTTAAGGACACACTTTGGAAAGTAAGCCACTGAAACCTAAAATTAGAAAACAAGGGCAGATGCTTCAGTGTGTTGGAAAAAATGCTGGGTAGGCGTCAGTGAGTTTCCAGTGGGCCAGGACCATGCACTGCAGTTCAGAGGCAGAGACAGGTGGAGACAGCCCTGTAGTGTAGGGAGAGCTGTGACTGGGAAGTGGTGCTTGTCCTGTGTGCGCTTGGTGCCCCTGGAGGTGTTGACTGTTCATCATCTGTCTATTAAATGACTGTTGGTCAACCATGACTGCCAGACAGACACCAGGAGACTGGGATGGGCCTACAGTCCCAGAGTGGGGAGCAGAGTCAAGGGCAAATGAAAGAACCAGCTTCAATAATAATGACTGGAAAGCCTTTCTGATGTGAACACTCAGGTGGAAATGTGGAAAAATCATGGCAAGAGGCCCCCTGGCCCAACTTCAGGGGGGCAGTCTGATTCATGCACACTCCTCAGCCTGGCTCACTACCTATGTGACCTCCCCCAACCCAAATTCATGTGCTAGAGCCATGACTCCCCAGGACTGAGAGGTGTCACCGTATTTAGAGATGGGTCTTTCAAGAGGCAGCTAAAGTAAAATGTCCTTTAGGGAAGGCTGATACTTTAATTCAGTGTGACTGGCTCCCTTGTGAGAAGAGATTAGGAGCAGGACAGAGGCGCAGGGATAATACCTACGTGGGAGGGTTCTGGGTTCGTGTCTGCAGACCTCCATCTGCACAATGGGCAAGCACACCCCTAAACTGGGATTGGCTAAGGCTGGGGTGGATTGCTGTGTCAGGCCCTATTGGAGATGTTATCTCTGTTTTGCTGTCTCTGCCTCATGGAAGAAATAAACTTAATCCCTTCTTCTCCTGGGGTTTTGGGCATGCACCACATGCTCCTGGTGTGATTTTCAAGTTGTCGGGTTGGGACTTGTACTGTGGTCCACCACTTGGGAGTCCAGTGTCTTAACCACTACACCACCTGCTGGCCCCAATAAACTTTTTTCAAAAAAGAGATGAAGACCCAGACACACACAGAGTGATGGCCACTGCAAGTCCAGGAGAGGGGCCTCAGGTAAACTTTGATCTCAGATGTCCGACCTCTAGAGCTGTAAGAATAAATTCTTATTGTGGAATTGCCACATCTGTGGTGCTGTGCTTAGTCCTGGTGCCCCAAGTGCAGTAATGGGTCAGGTTTTGAAAATAGTTATTTAATTTTTCATTTATTCATTCATTTATTTTAATTTGATCAGAGCAAGACACCAGGTCTGGGACATGAACCGCAGTCGGCCATGTGGGAATGTCCAGCACCTTAACCACCACGCCACCTACTGGTCCCCACGAGTCAGGTTATTTTGAAGTAGACCCGGAGGTCAGTTTATCTGTAGATGGGAATGTAGATGTCTTGGGGCATGTTCTGAGAATGGATCTACACTGTTGCCCTGGACTTGGAAGAGCCACCCAGAGAGACAGAACGACCCATGTTCTGTGTGGACCATAAACCACAGCTCACTTTTTTCCCTCTTCAGGTTGCCAAGGCTGGAATTTGAACTGTGTAGACAACCGTGTGGGATCTAGCTTCCTTAACCAGCAGGCTAAAGGGATGGCCCCAGCTCACTTTTCGGGGTCAGAAAAACACACATGGTGTTTGGCGTCTCAGCGTGGTGGTGGCCACATCAGTGTACACCCCACTACTTGGCGTTCTCATCCGTCTTCCCAGAATGGCAGTTCTTCAATAATTCTGCAAGGCCGAGGGAGTTTACACTGGAATTTGTCAGCTGAGTAAGGTGTTTGGGATTTCTTTTAGTAGAAATAGGACATTTTTTTCTTAACTCTGTGCCTTTGCCAAAAATGTGGCACTTTTTTCTTCTCCCAAGTGTGCCTGAACAGTAACAGTTTTTTCCCTCCTCCCTTAGATTGTATTAAGAATTAGGGCATTGGATCTCAGGCATTAGGTGTGCGAAGATAATCCCATTAGTAAGCATAGTAGGAAGTTGGAATTTGGGCTTTTGTTTCCAGTTTAGGGTAGTATATCTTGTAACCTGGGGAGGTGAAAAGAATAGTTGAATTTTGAAAGTGAGAAAACTGCTCAGACTAAGCTTGTGGTATTACTGGTCTGAAGGGGCCGAGTGTGGCTAATGTGGGTGTCACTCAGGCAGGAGATACTTTTTCACATGTGTTGTTACTTGTAACTTTGAGAAGAAGAAGAAACCCCTTTATTAATTTGCTTCATTGTATTATTACAGTGAACTCTCTGGTCAGGCATGGTTTATAGTACAGCTGGCCCTTGAACAACACAGGTTTGAATTCCATAGATTGTTTTTCAATAAATATATGGGAAAATACAGTCTAGTACTGTACATGTATTTCTCTGTGATTGACTGACTTTCTTCTTTCTTTCTTTCCTCCTTTCCTTAAGAAAGAAAGGGTCCCAGTATGTCACAATCCTCCCGCCTCAGACTCCAGAGTAGCTGGGACTGCAAGTGAACGCCACTGTGTACAGCACTTTCAGACAGAGTCTTGCTATGTTGCCCAGGCCAGTCTTAAGCTCATGATCATCCTGCTTCAGCTTCCACAAGTTGCTGGAATTACAGAGGCATACCACTGTACACATTTTTCAGTTTAGACCAAAGCTTGAACCCTGGCCTCCCATGTCCCAGCCTGCGGGACACACAAGCTCAGCTAGGCTCTTAGGATTTTCATAGTAATATCAGTAGTTTCTTTTCTTTAGCTTACTTTATTGCAAGATTACCGTATATAGTACATGTAATATATGAAATACGTGTTAATCAACTGCTTATGTTAACAGTATCTAAATTTTGGGAGAGTCACAAGTTACACACAGATTTTCAACTGTCCATAGGGGCTGGTCCCTCAAGGATTAAACAATCCTCTTTTAAAAAAAGAAATTATTTAATTTTATTATTTAAAATTTCTACAAGGGTACATGTACTCACCAGAGAGACGGAAAGTGAGAAATGGAGCCACCAAATCTGGGTCTCAAACTGTAGCCAGCCGTGTGGGAATACAACGCCTCAACCACCATGTTACCGGCAGCTCCCGCCTCCTTTTAAGGGGAGGAGCAGCTATAGTGCATGTACTCTTGCCAGAGAGAGACAATAAGAAGAAAAATAAATCACTTGCCAGGGGTGATGGCCATGCCACAATCCGTTCTCCTGGGATTTTGGACATGTGTGCACATGTGCTTGGTGTAGTTTTCAAGCTGCCAGGTCTGAGACTTGGACTGCAGTTGGCCATGTGGGAATCTGGCACCCTAACCACCATGTCATCTTCTGGCCCCTAAATTTTCATCCTCAAATCCTGTTGCAATGATTCAACACTTGAATTTTTGCTGGACATATTCAACCTATAGCATTCCATTCCTGGTCCCCATGACTCTCATACTTTCCTCATATAAAACTATCCTAATATTCCCCAAAGTGTCAACTTGTTCCAGCACCAGCCCCAAAGTCCTAAGTTTTACCTAAAGTCAAGGTAAATTCCTTCCAGCCAATAGTGTATAAATTAAAAAAAAAAAAAAAAAAAAAAAAAAAAAAAAGGTGGAACAGGCACAGGGTAGAATTTCCCATTCCACAAAAAGGGAATAATAAGCCATAAACAAGTCCAACACCCAATTGAGCACACATGTGCCGGCTCCTGGATGTGCCGAAGGGGTGGGGCCCCAAAGCATCTTGGCTCCCTGGCAGCCTTGTTACCCAGGCCCTGCTGAGCTTAGACCGTGCCTTGTCTCTCCAGATGGAATCTCCTGGAATCCGCAGTTCTTTTAGGCTAGCACTACACATTGATGGATTCACAGTTCTGGAATCTTGAGAATGGTCCTACGTCTGTGGCTCCCTTAGGCTGCGATCTGATAGGGACTCTCTGTAGCAGATTGAACCCTTTATTTCTTTTTTTTTTCCCCAGAGATTTTTGCTATAGGGCACAAGTGCTCACCAGAGAGACAGTGAGAAATCATTCCCCAGGGAAGATGGCCATGCCTCAACCCCTTCTCCATTCTCCTCTCAGATTTTGGGCACTCACGCACGTGCACCTGGCGTGTTTCAAGCCACTGGGTCTGGGACTTGAATCACAGGTGGCCACGTGGGAGTCCAGTGCCTTAACTACCATGCCACCTGCTGGCCTGCAAAGTCCTTATTTCTGCTTGGCCTAGCACTTGGCCTAGCACTCTGTGGTGGCTCTATCCCTGTGACAAGTCTGCTGAGGCCTCCAGAATGTCTAAGACCTGCTTTGAAACCTGGTGGAGACCTTCATATCTCTTTAATTCTGTAAGCCTGTAGCATTACCTCCATGTGGGACCAGCAGATGGCATAATGGTTACATTACTGAACTGCTACGTAGTTGACTGTGGTTCGAGTCCCAGACTTGGCATCTTAAAACTAAAGCCACGCATGTGTGTGTGTACGTGTGTGCCCAAAATCCCAAGAGGAGAAGGCATTCTGGCATGGGCATCCCCCCGGGGGGTGATTTCTTGCTTTCTCTTTCTCTGTTTCTCTGTTTCTCCGGCAAGCTCATGTGTCCCATAGCGATAATCTTTCTTAAAAAAAAAAAAAAAAAAAAAAAAAAAGAAGAGAAAAAAAGAATTACCTGCATGTGTGGTCCACCACAACGTGCTGCTTGCACGCTCTGCAACAGAGGGTCATGGCAGGCCTCTGGGCTTGTGCTGGGAGGGGCAGTGCCCTGGACTTTTCTCCCATTTTCTTTGCTGTGATGTAACATGGATGATCTTTTTCCCAGTTTCCAATATAATGTGCCTCATTTCCCCCCAGGAACCTCTTTAGAATGTGCTTTACTTATTTTTCAGTTTGTTTAGTTTTTTTTTTCTTTTTCTTTTTTAAGTTTTCTATAGGAAGTATGTATTCACTGGAGAGACAGAAAAAAGGAAAGTGAGAAATCACTCCCCAGAGGGGATAGTCCCTTCTCCATTCTCCTCTTGGGTTTTGGGCATGAATGTACATGTGTTTGGCATGTTTTTCAAGCTGCCAGGTCTGGGACTTAAACTGTGAAGTTGGCCACATGGGATCCAGCTGCCTTAACAACCACACCACCTGGGAGGCTCCTCTGTCAGTGTTATAGCCACCACTATTTTTATCAGTTTCTTAAAAGGTCCACATTTTCTAGAGTCTTTTCATCTGATCCTCCACCAGAATCACCCTTAACCTGTTCTAGACTTTCTCTTTTGCTCCTCTGAACTTTTCCATCCTTGGCCAGTTACCCAGTTCCAAACCCACTTGCATGTTTTTCGGTGTGATATTACATATATATATATATATATATATACACACATACATACATATATATGTGTGTGTGTGTGTGTGTGTGTGTGTGTGTGTGTTTATTTATTTATTTATTTATTTATAGAGAAACAGTTCTACTTTCTAGTACCAAGTTTCTGTTCTACTCCATTCTATTGCTGTTAGCAGGAAATACTTGAAACTGATCACACCATAAAAATAGAGATTTAGGGACAAGCAGGTGGCATGGTGGTTGAAGTGGTGGATCCTACATGGCTGACTCCACAGTTCCATTCCTAGACCCAGTGGCCTGAAAAACATGCTGGGCACATGTGTGTCCCTGTCCAAAATCCCAAGAGGAGAATGGAGAAGAATGGATTGCAATATAGTCATCCTCCCTGTGGGGTTATTTCTCACTTACCCTCCTTCTCCAGCAAGTGTACTCTCCCTATAGGAAAACAAAATTAAAAAACAAAACAAATGAAAAAAACCCAAAAACACCAGCGGTTTAATTCAGCTCATGGGTTGGAGACCCAAGGTCCAGGAGCCCTCTCTGGTGGGGTTCTTCTGGCTGTATCACAACATGGCAGTGAGCAGGAGAGTGTAGCCTGTGTTCTGTGTGTGTGTCTCTCATTTGCTTTCTCCAGGAGAAACCCTCCAGGACACAGTCATGGGCACCCCACCCTCATGACTTTCGTCTTAATCTCTTCCCAGAGGCTCTGCCTTCCAACATCCTAATTGAATTAAGATCAGATTAAGTTTAAATTTTTTCCATCTTAATCTTGTTACAGTGGTTCATAAATTTTGTGGGGATATATTCAAACCATAGCAAGCGTCTGCTATTCTGCCATGTTGGTTTATATGATGGAGATGCATGTTGATGTTAATGAGGTGTTTTGGGTAAATCTAAGTGTCAGTTACATTTCTCCTGCCCGATGACTTTCTGTGACATGTCAGGAGGTACCCAGGTTGGATTCTAGCTGTTTTATTACTGCCGGATTCTAGCTGTTTTATTACAGCGCTGAGCTGTATCCCTCTTAGGTTTTATCTTCTTGGATGTAAACAATAATTGAAGCCTACCTACCCATGCATGTCTGAAGTCAGACCCCATTCAGGATCCTCGTAAGTCTCCTCTCACCTAGTATAGTCCATCGTCAGCAGCCTGCTGTGACAGGAGTATGTGGCCTCTGTCTCTGCTTATTCCAACCACAGTCCCTTTAGCCCCAGAGCTTTTTTTTCCCTTTTTTTCCTTAAATTAGCTTCAGGGCAAGAGAGGGAAAGTGAGAAATCACCCCCCTAGAGACATGGCCTTGCCACAATCACTGTCTTCATTCTCTTCTCAAGATTTTGAGCATGCACCCATGAACCTGGTGTGTTTCTCAAGCAACCTGGTCTGGATGGGAACTTGAACTGCGCAGTTGGTCATGTCAGAGTCAGCCGCTGTAACCACGATGCTACCTGGCTGCCCCTGCTCCAGTGCTTTATTGTGAAACATTTTGAACATCCCAGAGTCAAAAGAATTTTGCATTTAATGTTCACACACCCACCACTTAGGTTTTAGCACTGACATTTGCTATACTTTTTCACCTGGTATCTTGCCATCTCTTCATCCCTTTATTAATACATGTTTTAGCTATGACCTCACTTCAATCTAAATACTTCAGTATGTAGAACAGTAATTAGACTTCATCTATTTGGTTAAATTTTCTTTTGATGTAAAATTTATACATAATGGGACCAGCAGATGGTATAATAGTTATATTGCTGGACTCCCATGTAGTTGACTGTGGTTCGAGTCCTGGACACAGCAGCTTAAAACTCACACTGAGGGGCCAGCAGGTGGTGTGGTTAAGGACATTGGGTTCCCACATAGCTGACTGCGGTTCAAGTCCTGGACCTGGCGGCTTGCTTCCTCTCTCTTTTTGTCCCTTTCTGGTCAAATTAAATAAATAAAAACAAAAATGAAAACAAAGCCCGCTCTGAGATGTGTGCGTGTGTGCCCAAAATCCTGAGAGGAGAATGGAGGAGGAGGGATTGCTGCGTGGCCATCCCCCCCACCCCCATCCCGGGGTGGGGGGATGATTTCTTGTTTTCTGTCTCTCTGGCTCTCCAGTGAGCACACTCTATAGCAAAAATATCTCAAAAAATTTTTACATACAATGAAATATCTTAAGTGTATCTTGGTTAAATATTGACAAATGCATGCATCTGTGTAACCCAGACCACTACCAAGAAATGAACAGTACCATTGCTGAGAAAGTACCCTTAGGCCTCTCAGGAAATTTCTCCCTCACGGTACCACTGTTCTGGCTTTTTTCAACCATAGTTATTTGTTTAATTTTTAAAGTTTTTCTTGCCATAGGGCACATACGCTCTCTGGAGAGGGAGGGGAAAGAAAATAAGAAATCACCTCCCTGGGACAGCAGTTGGAGTAATGGCTATGTCGCTGGACTCCCATGTAGTCGACCGTGGTTTGTGTCCCAGACCCGGTGGCTTAAATTCATGCCGGGCACATGCATGCTCTCGATCCCAAGAGGAGACTGGAGGAGAAGGGATTGTGGCGTGGCCATTCCCCCTGGGGGGTTGATTTTTCTCACTTTCTGTCTCTGTCTTTCTGGCGAATGCATGCGCCCTATAGCAAAAACCTCTCAAAAAAAAAAAGGAAAAAGAAAAAAAGAAATCATCCCTCAAGGGAGATGGCCATACCACAATCTTGTCTCCCCCATTCTCCTCTCAGGATCTTGGGCATGCAAGTACATCCGCCCAGCGTGATTTTCAAGCCACAGGGGCTGGGACTCGAATTGCAGTCAGCCATGTGGGAGTCTAGTGATAGAGCCATTATGCCATCTGCTGCCCCCCTCCATTCTTCTCTTAGACTTTTGGGCATGTACCTGCTGTGTTTTTCAAGCCATTGGGTCCAAGATTTGAACCGTAGAGTTGGCCATATGGGATACAACATCTTAACCACCACATTACCCTACCATAATTTAAAAAAAAAATTATTTAATTTTATTTATTCACTCATTTATTTTAATTTGACCAGTGAGAGATGCACAGAGAGAAGAGAAGGAAAGTGAGGAAGCATGCCACCTGGTCCGGGACTCGAACCACTGTTGGCCATGTGGGAATGTCCAGCACCTTAACCACCATGCCACCTGCTGGTCCCCACCCTACCATAATTTAATGGTAATACTAGTTTTTGTACAATGAACGAATCTGTCAACAGTATTATTTTATTTATACCCTTTCTGTTTTTTGCATAATTTTTTTCCCTTCTCCTTTTTTTTTTTTTTTTTTTGGAGAAGTTTTCACTATAGGGCGCGTGCGCTCGCCAGACAGACAGACAGAGACATAGAGACAGAAAGCAAGAAATCACCCCCCAGGGGGGATGGTCATGCCGCAGTCCCTTCTCCATTCTCCTCTCGGGATCTTGGGCACACACGCACATGCGCCCGGCGTGAGTTTTAAACCACCAGGTCCTGGACGCGAACCGCGGTTGACTACGTGGGAGTCCAGTGACATAGCCATTACGCTAACTGCTGGTTCCCTGTTTTTTCCATAATTTTTGAGATATATTCTACTTCTGTATCTGCCATAAAACCAACGTTAAAGAGTTTTTTTAATAATTGTTTTGTTTAACTTTATTTTTAATTTGACCATAGAGGGACAGAGAGAGAGAGAGAGAGAGAGTAAAAATAAGTGAGAAAACAAGCCACCAGGTGTGGGACTCAAACCATGGTCAACTGTGTGAGAGTCCAGCTATGTAACCATTATGCCATCTGCTGGTCCCCAGATTCCTTAATTGTTAACATTTCTGAGTCATTTAAGAATAATTGGACTGGGGACCAGCAGTTAGTGTAAAGGCTATGTTGCTGGATTCCCATGTAGTCAACTGTGGTTTGAGTCTTGAACCCGGTGACTTAAACTCACGCCGGGCGCGTGTGTGTGTGTGCCCAAGATCCTGAGAGAAGAATGGAGGAGAAGGGATTGTGGCATGGCCATCCCCCCAGGGGGTGATTTCTTGCTTTCTGTCTCTCTGTCTCTGTCTGTCTGGTGAGCACATGCGCCCTATAGCAAAAATCTCTTAAAAAAACAAAAAAAAAAACAACTCTTAATAAAAGAATAATTGGACTGTCCTCATTGTCCATCTGTGGTTTGTATCCCAGCCCTGGCAGCTTGAAAAATGTTCCGAGTGTGTGTGTGTACATGCCCAAAATCCTAACAGAATGAAGAAAGAAGTGATTGGGGGCCAGTAGGTGGCATGGTGGTTAAGGTGCTGGACTCCCACATGGAGAACCATGGTTCAAGTCCCAGACCTGGTGGCTTACTTTCTCCCTCTCTCTCTCTCTCTCTCTGGACAAATTAAAAAAAAAAAAAAAATCATAATGATAAATAAAATAAAATATTTTTTTTTTAAAAAAAAGAAAGAAGTGATTGTAGTATGACTGTCGCCCATTGGAAGTGCCTTCTCCCTACCCCCCCCCCCATCTCTTTCTTTTCTTTTTCTTTCTTTCTTTTTTTTTTTTTTTTTGAGAGGTTTTTGTTATAGGGCACGTGCAATTTGCCAGAAAGACAGACAGAAAGTGAGAAATCACCCTCCAGGAGGGATGGCCATGCCACAATCCCTTCTCCTCCATTCTCCTCCCGGGATCTTGGGCATGCACTCACACGCGCCCAGCGTGAGTTCAAGCCACCGGGTCTGAGACCCGAACCATGGTTGACTACATGGGAGTCCAGTGACATAGCCATTACACATTACACCAACTACTGGTCCCCCCCCCCAACTCCCCACCCATCTCCTTCTGATGAGTGTACATGTTTTCCAGCAATTAAGAGAAAAAAAGAGACTCAGTAACACTTCCTATAAATAGATAAATTTTGGACCAACCTATGTTGTGGTAGTTAAGGTAGCTGGGTGTCGTATGACAGGCTGCATTCTTCAAGTCCTGGACCCAACAGCCTAAGAAACATGCTAGGTGCATGTTTATGCATGTCCAAAATCCTGAAGAGGGAGATAGAAGAGGGGATTACAGTATGACCATCCCCTATGCAGGGTGCTTTCTTGCTTTTCTTCTCTCGCTGGTGGGGCAAAAATTAAAAAAAAAAAAAAAAGGAATAAACCCGTAGGTAGGTATGTGCCCTATGAACCTTACACTCAGCAGGGTCTTGGCATGCTGATGCAGAAAGATTATGATGCAGGAAGTTGGAAGCTTGTTTCCAACCCAGTGCAGAAGCAGCAGCGAACCTGATTCTTTTTCTCACACTCACAAAGAATTAGAGATGCTGACACAGAGAAGGAATAGTGCAGTGGAGAGTTGATTAAGAGAGGGAAGGTAGATCAGAGCTTCCAGGCAGGATTCCCGAAAATGGTTGCCTATGAAAAACTGGGGCAAGGGGCTCTTATTTGTGTTGGAGGGGATTTGTTCAGGCTTCTTGTTTTTATTTAGGCTTGTTCAGTCTCTGAGAAGCTGACTTTATGTGAGAAGAGAGAAGCAGCTAGCAGAAGGACTGGCAAATATTGAGGAGAAATCCCTCTCGTTGATAAGCCTAGTGCTGCTCCCAGGAGCTTGCAGGGAGTGGGTTGCCTGCAGGGAGTGCTGCTGTAGGATGGGGAAGTTGAGTGACATTATGTAAAAATTCCAGGTCTTTAGGTTCAAGTCTCTAGGTTTAGAGACCTGTCCTGAAACGCAGGATGCAAACCCACAGACACGTGAAAATGGGAAAAGAGAAATTTTAATAGAAAATGAAAGATTTTTCAATAGAAAAGAAATAAACCCCTATACCTAAAAGGCATGTGGGTGAGCCCTGCCAGAGAAGGACAGCTGCCCTGAGCATGAGGTTAGGTGGTACCTTTATCCTGAGGTAATGAATATTTAGCAGGGGAAGATCTGTCATAAATACTTGGCCTCTTCCTTAGGTTTCTCAGAGTTTTTCCTGCACTTACACATCTCTTTCAGGTGAGAAATTTAGCATGCCCAGGGTGGTCTTTTCTGGATGCACTGCCTGATTAGTTTATTACCCCAGTGGGAATCAAGATACTGATTTAAGTGTCCCATCCCAGGTGGTGAATTTTTATGTATATTCCTGGAACTGCAGGAAGGAAGATAACCTTCCCTTGTGGCAAAAGGCAGGAGGGAGGAAGATGTGAGAAGGAGGAATTTTCAAAGAGGGTCTGGTTGTATTTCCTAATAGGCTGTAATTGATCAAGCAAGCTGTAAAACAGCTCTGGTTGTAAACAGCTCTCTGTGCAAGCAGTCAGAGCTAGTACTTGAAATCTAGTGAGAGCAGTGAATGACCCTTCTCAAAACCTTGACCAGAGTGACTCCATTTTATAAGTTGACTCTATCTTGATATATGTGTGTGTCCATCTCCTATCATACTGATTCTTCTTCAGGGATCCCTGACCTATTTGCCTTCTCATTGGGTTTTATTCCTGTCTCAGTGCCACGGTTCCCATCCCAGCCATCCAGCCAATGAGAATTGCAGATATGTCCAGCATATTAAGATTGACCTGGGATCTAAACCCTAGGCCTTCCCACATGGCTCCAGTATTGTACAGTGGCACTTTTCTACTTATGCCACCACAGCTAGGTCACCAATTTTTCTTCTTAACTATATAAGCGTGCTTGTTTTCAGACCAGCAGATGGCAGAATGGTTGCATCACTGGACTCCCACATAGTCGACCGTGGTTCAAGTCCTGGACCTGACAGCTTGAAACTCATGCCGGGTGTGTGTGCGTATGTGCCCAAAATCCTGAGAGGAGAATAGAGGAGAAGGGATTGTGGCATGGCCATCGCCCCTGGAGGGTGATTTCTTGATTTCTATCTCTCCAGGGAGTGTACACACCCCATAGCAAGAATTTCTCTCTCTCTAAAAAAAAGAGTGCTTATTATTTTATATACCTTTGGTATATGAAATATATAACATTTTCATATATCTTTGCTATATAGCCCATTACCAAACATTTAAATACTTTCCCTATAGATGAAAATATTATTTGCTAAAAATTTTGGATTTCATTTTCTAAAATTAAATTAAAAAATTTTTACTAAATAATCTGAGAAAAAATAGTAAAATGAAATTATAAACAGTCTTTCAGATTGCTTTCTTATGTGTGTACATGCTTCTGTTTGTGTGCACAGCCTTATTACCTTGGCGTCATTTGTTTCAACACTGAATTAATGCCCCATAGGCAAAGGGCGTTCCAGGGAGCTGGTGATGCTTACCTGAATCTTCCTCACTGTGTGTTGGAGAGTGTATGGGGGGTGGTCTTAGTGTCATGAGGCTGGGAGAGTTGAATGCTGGGGTGGTGGGCCAGGTGGGTTTAAAGCTGTGTACCAGTCACCCTTCTCCCTGTGCCCACCCACTCCCTCATGCCTGCAGAAGCCTGGTCTGCAGGGTAGGTGCGGTGAGGGTAGGAGAGTAGGTGGGTGCTGAGTAGCAGCTAGGTGCTGAGAAGCAGCAGCTAGTTATGTCTGTGGGTAGAGATTTTCTTTTTAAAGTTTATTTTAGTTCTTTGATGAGAGAGACACCTTGACAGGGTTTCTTCATGCTGTGATGTGTGTCCCCTTTCCTCAACCTTTTAGCTAATCAGGATTTTGTGTGCATGTGTGTACCTGGAAGGAACACACAGGTTGGTCCAGGAACTGAAGCCATGGTTGACCATGTGGCTTCCAGTATTACAGATCAGTATGCTGCCATTTGAGCCACTGTGGCTGGGCCTTTTGAGCAGAGTTTTGCCAAACTGTGCGTCATTTCTCAGGGGGTCATAAAATTAACCATTCTCTGGTAACCATTTTTTTGGTGTAAGAATTAAAAAGATAATATAGTCGACCTTTGACCAATGAAGGTATTGGGAGCATGGACCCCCAATACAGTTGAAAATGTGTATGTAATTTTGCCTCCCCCAAGTTAACTATTGATAGCCTACTTTTGACCAGAAGCCTTAACTATAATGAACAGTTAACTCATATTTTGTACATTAATTGTATTATCTGTTGTATTCTTAGAATAAAGTAAGCTAGAGAAAAGAATATGTTATTAAGAAAATCATGGGCCAGCCCCCATAGCATAGTGGTTAATGGAACTGTATCTCATATGGCTGACCACAGTTTGAATCTGCTTGAAAAACGTACTGGGTGCATGTGTATGTGTGCCCTAAATGGGGGATGCTTTCTTCTTTCCTGTCTCTTTTTCTGGCAAGCACATGTGCCCTCTGGCAAAGAGAGAGAGAGAGAGAAAGAGAGAGAGAGAGAGAGAGAGAGGGAGGATGAAAATAATAAAGAAGAAAAAATACATTTATATTATTTACTGAAAAGGTAACCATACATAAGTGAGCTCATGCAGTTCAGACCCATGTTGTTCAAGGGTTAACTGTGTACAATCAAAGAAATCAAGGCCAAATCCTACTGGATTCATTTTCAATTAGAGCTATCTGCTTGAATTCATAATTTTTCTTTTCTTTTTTTTTTTTTTTTGGAGAGGTTTTTCGCTATAGGGCGCGTGCACTCGCCAGACAGACAGAGAGAGACATAGAGAGAGAAAGCGAGAAATCACCCCCCAGGGGGGATGGTCATGCCGCAATCCCTTCTCCTCCATTCTCCTCTCGGGATCTTGGGCACGCACGCACACGCGCCCGGCGTGAGTTGTAAGCCACCGGGTCCGAGACGCGAACCGCGGTCGACTACGTGGGAGTCCAGCGACATAGCCATTACGCTAACTGCTGGTTCCCCGTAATTTTTCTTTTAAAATCCTCTATTTCTTGGGCCATCCCCCTAATCAAGCAAGGGAATTGGATCCCACATGGTTGACTACGGTTCAACTTCTGGTCCTGGTGACTTGAAGAGCATACCAGGTGCCCATGTGTACTCCACATCTTTAAAGGATAGAGAAATGGAGGAGGTATTATACACAAACACTTCACATTGAGGGAAAGCTATCTCCCTCTCCCATTCTGTGGTTCTCTGTCTCTGGTGAGTACACACAAATTAAAAGAAACAAAAACGGGCCAGTAGATGACATAGCAGTTATATTGCTGGGCTCTCACTTGGGTGACCATGATTTGAGTCCTGGACCCAGCGGCTTGAGAATCATGCTGGGCATGTATGAGTCCATGGCCAAAATTCCAGGAAGAGAATGGAAGAGAAGGGACTGTAGCCCATCACTCCCCTCTGGGGGGTGATTTATCTTTCCCTCTCACTGTCTCTGTCTCCAGCCAGGTACACATGCCCTAAGGCAAAAACATCTTAAAAAAAAAAAAACATGAAAGTCTTGGCTGTATTCACTGAAAGCAGTAATAATCTAATAGCAATGAGCACACCTAGTAGTTTATTGTAGTCTGAGTTCTAGTTCAGATAGAACTCAGATGTTTTGGTTACACTAAGTGGGAGACCGTGTCAGTGAGATCAAGGGTAGACTTTTGGTCTGTGCTCCACCTAGTGTTCAGAAAGAGGCCACATCTTGGTATGTTTCACATACATGGAGATCATATTGGGTCATTGGAAAAGTCATGCATATTTTTTCATGTTTTTCTATGCAAAAATGAGTCATGACTTTTCTGATGACCCAATATTACCTTTTGAAAAAATTAGCTTTTTGCTTTTCCTAGAATTTTCTGCCCCCTCCCCCCCTTCATCAGAGGGCATGTGCACTTGCTGGAAAGAGACAGAGAGAGAACATGGGAAAACATCCCCTCACCATGGGCAATGGTTACACTGCAATATCTTCTCCATTTCTTCCTCCTTTTTGGGATCTTGGACATATACACACATGCCTGGTGTATATTTCTCTCTCTCTCTCTCTCTCTTTTTTTTTTGGGGGGGGGAGGTTTTTGCTATAGGGCACATGCACTCACCAGAAGGAGAGAGAGAAAGAGAGACAGAAAGCGAGAAATCACCCCCCAGGAGGGATGGCCACATCGCAATCCCTTCTCCTCCATTCTCCTCTCGGGATCTTGGGCACGCATGCACACATGCCCGGTGTGAGATTAAGCCACTGGGTCCAGGACTCGAACCACGGTCGACTACATGGGAGTCCAGTGACATGGCCATTATGCCAACTGCTGGTCCCAATATTTTTCTCTTCTGTTTTTTTTTTTTAAGAGAGAGAGAGATTTTTGCTATAGGGCGTGTGTGCTTGCCAGAAAGGCTGAAAGTGAGAAATGATATCCTAAGGGAGATGACCATGGTGCACTCCCTTCTCCTCCATTCTCCTCTCAGGATTGTGGGCACACACGTACCTGTGCCTGGTGTGAGGTTTAAGCCACCAGGTTCAGGACATGAACCGCGGTCGACTACCTGGGAGTCCAGTGACACATCCTTACATCATCTGCTGGTCCTGTCTGGTGTATTTTTCAAGCTGACAGGTCCAGGACTCAAACTGTGGGATTCAGCTGCCTTAACTACCAGGCCATAGGCTATCCCTCATTGATCCTTCCTTTTTTCTTTTTCTTTTGGAGAGGATTTTGCTATAGGGCGTGTGTGCTCACCAGAAGGACAGAGAAAGACAGAGAGACAGAAAGTGAGAAATCACCCCCCAGGGGGAACAGCCACGCCGCAATCCCTTCTTCTCTATTCTCCTGTTGGAATCTTGGGCACGCACGCACACGTGCCCGGCATGAGTTTAAGCTACTGGGTCCAGGACTCGAACTGCGGTCTACTACATGGGAGTTCAGCGACATAGCCATTACGCTAACTGCTGGTCCCCTTTTTTCCTTTCAAAAGAGATATGTTTTTGTTGGGTTGTTGGGAAAGTCAGGATTCATTGTTGCATAGAAAAACATGTTAAGACTTTCCTGATGGCCTGATATTATCAAAAATGGCTAGACCCTCAGTCACATGGTTTATGTAATAGAATCATCTTCGAGATTTTCTTCTGTTGGCTTGCTGCACAACTGTTATTGTCACCTTGGGATTTATTTTTTCTGGCTTCTCTGTTGAATCCAAGAAATCTACATCTTTTTTTTCTCTCCTGGGTCCTTTTTCTTTTATGGTATGTTTTTCAGAAAGTATTTTTAGGCTGTAACTATTCCAAGGCACCATAGGTATGAAAATAACTATTTTGCCTTCAACAAAATACAATAAAATATAATTGATTGACAGCCTAGTTTTAAAATTGATTTCTAGGTTTAAAATACAGTCTTGTGGGCCAGCAGGTGGCGTAATGGTTACATCACTGGACTCCCATGTTAGTTAGTTGATCGTGGTTTGAGTCTCGGACCAGGTGGCTTAAAATTCACGCCACATGCGTATGCATGTGTGCCTGAAATCCTGAGAGAAGAATGAAAAAGGGATTGTGGGGTGGCCATCCACCATGCAGGAGGGGTGATTTCTTGCTTTTTTTGTGTCTCTGTCTCTCTGGCGAGCGCACGTATCCTATAGAAAAAAATCTCTCTCTCAAAAAAAATACAGTTATGCATTGCTTCTTGGCCTTTCAGCTAAGGTCATGTGTTAAATGCAGCCTTGTGTCACATAATGAGAGGTGTCAATAAGTGATTTCATTGCATGAATATCATAGATTGTACTTAAACTGGGTCATTTTTAAAATACGTCATGACTTTCCCAATGATTTAATACAAACCTAGACTGTCTAGCCTGCTATACTTCTTGGCTAACAGGGTGTATATGTGGCTATTGTTGTATATGCATCCACCTCACAGAAGCATCATGTGGTTCATGACTGTTGTTGCCCCTAGGGACTTTAAAGGGATTACCAAATTCCCATCTAGTATGACACCTTTATTACTGATTTGATTCTTATGCTTTTATAACTGATCTTTTCATTCTTTCTTATTGGAAACAGAATTCTCTTAAAAGTTGTTTTCTTTGTTGATGATAGAATATGTGTATATGTGTGTGTGTGTGAGAGAGAAATAAGCACCCCTCCCCATAGGGTTTGGTCACACTGTGATCCCCCTCCTTTGAGGCTCTGGGCAGCCCATTGGGTCTTGCACACTCATGCAGATGTCTGGTGTGTTTTCAGGCTTACCAGGCTGGGGATTTGAACCATGGTCTCCATGAGGGATCTGCCTTCTTTTGCACAGTGCATTACCACTATGCCATTGAGCAGGCCCCAAAAGATTCTCTTTAAATTCTTCAGTTTTACAGGGATGACCCTAGAGTTTGTCTCTTTTACATTCAGCTGCCTTCAGCTGCCTTGTAACTGTACTGTTTCTGTCCTTAAAGTTGAGTTTTTTTTTTTTTTTTTTTTTTTTTTTTTTTAAGTTTTTTTTTGCCATTAGGGCACTTGTACTTACTGGAGAGACAGAAAGAGTGAAGGGGAAAGTGAGAAATCACCCCCCAGAGGGATGGCCATGCCACAATACGTTCTGTCATTTTTTTCCTGGGATTTTAGGCACACATGCACACGCGCACATCTGGTGTGAGTTTCAAGTCACCAGGCCCAGTACTCTAACTGTAGCTGGCCATCTAACAGTACAGTGCCTTAATCAACACGCCTGGCCCCAATCAAGTTGAGTCTTTTGTCAGTGGCTTTTGTTCTTTTTTTGTCCCTGTCTTGACTCTACCTGCTCTTGTTCTCCTCTTAGTTGGGTCCTTTATGAATTTTATGGACTTGGCTCTGGTGGCCTATAGTTTTTCTCATATTTCCTAGCTTAAAAAATTTTTTTTGCTTTAGTTTTTAGACAGGGCTGGCAAAATTCATGTAAAGGTCCGGAGAGTAAATACTGGGTTGTCAGAAAAGTCATGATGTATTTATCCTATGCAAAAATATATCATATCTTTTTCAGTGATCCATTAGTTTAGGCTTTGAGGGCCATGAGGCAAAATTGAGGCTATTAAGTAGGTACTTATATAATAATAGAAAAATAAATTTCTACAGTTTTTTGTTTTCATTTTTTGTTTGTTTTTAGTTTTGCTATAGAGCCCATGTAGTCACCAGAGAGAGACTGAAACAGAGAGAAAGAGAGAGAGAGAGAGAGAGAGAGAGAGAGAAATCACTTTGTAGGGGGGTGACCATGCCACAATCTCTTCTCATCCATTCAGAATTTTGGGTATACATGCACATGCTCCTGGTGTGTCTTTCAAGCTACTGGGCCCGGTCTTGAACCGCACAGTCAGCCATGTGGGATCTAACTGCCTTACCTCCTCCATACCACTTCCTGGTCCTCCACAGAATTTTTATTGACAAAATTCAAAGTCTAATAATAATTGAGCTTTTTTTTTTTTTTTTTTTTTTTTTTTTTTTGTAATATGGCTCTGCTACTGAAAATGGATTTTTTTGGGGGGAGAGACTAACGTTTTATTTAATTAAGGTGTTTTTATTTGGAGGTTTTTGCTATAGGGTGCGTGCATTCACCAGAAAGACAGAGACAGAGAGACAGAAAGCAAGAAATCACCCCCCAGGGAGGATGGCCACGCCACAATCCCTTCTCCTCCATTCTCCTCTCAGGATCTTGGGCACGCATGCACACGTGTCCAGCGTGAGTTTAAGCCACCGGGTCTGGGACTCGAACCACGGTCGACTACATGGGAGTCCAGCGACATAGCCATTACACCAACTGCTAGTCCCCTTAATTAAGTTTTTTTTTTTTTTTTTTTTTTTTTTTTTTTGGAGAGGTTTTTCGCTATAGGGCGCGTGCGCTCGCCAAACAGACAGAGAGAGACAGAGAGATAGAAAGCGAGAAATCACCCCCCGGGGGGATGGTCACGCCGCAATCCCTTCTCCTCCATTCTCCTCTCGGGATCTTGGGCACGCACGCACACGCGCCCGGCGTGAGTTGTAAGCCACCGGGTCCGAGACGCGAACCGCGGTCGACTACGTGGGAGTCCAGCGACATAGCCATTACGCTAACTGCTGGTTCCCAAGTTTTTAAGTTAGTTTCCTGGGCCAGCTCCATAGTGTATTAGATAAGGGAGCTGGATCCCATATGGCTGACTGCGCAGTTCGAATCCCAGCCCTGGTGGCTTGAAAAAATGCTGGCATGTGTGTGGATGCCTCAGATACCATCAGGGTGGAGAGATGGGAAAGGGATTATGGTGTGACCATGACTAGTCAGGGGGACTATCTCCCTCTCTCTCCCTCTGTCTCTGTCTCTCTTTGGCACATATACCCTCTGGCAACTAAAAAAAAAAGAAAACATTGCCCTCATTGAATTATTGTTTGTAAATGTTCCTTTGTTGCTCTCTATCTTTTTTTAAAATTTTGCCAGGAAGGCACACTGGGGGGAGAGAGAAATCACCACTCACGGGGTGATTTCACACCACAGTCCTTCTCCTCCATGTCTCCTCCCTTTGAAATTTTGGGCATGCATGCATACGCAGTTGGAGTGTTTTTTCAAGTTCTGGGACTCGAACTGTGTAGTTAGCCATATGTGATCCAGACATCCTAAACTACCATGCCATAGGCTGGTCCCACGACTGTTCCTCTGTAAAAACATTGACAGCCGCAAGCTGTAAGTGGCAGGCAGGCTTTGGCCAGTCCCTCAGCTCTGTTCTCTAGGTCACTCATTTGTCATTTGTTATTGGTTATTTTTTAATTTGACCAGAGAGAGACAGAAAGAAAGGGAAAGTGAGAAAGCAAGCTGCCAGGTCCAGGACTTGAACTGTGGTTGACCATGTGAGAATCCAGTGCCTTTAACCACCATGCCACCTGCCAGCCCCACTCCCCATTTTTAATGTTAGCATCTTTTTTTTTTTTTAAGTGTGTTTTCCCATGAGGGAGACAAGTACTGCCAACAAGATCCCTATGCCATGATCCAACCCCAGGTTCAACAGCTCTGGGTCCTGGGGACACATGAACCTGCCTGCCAGAAGCAGAGAGGTCTTGAGATGTGAATCCAGAGCTTCCTGGGGTGGAGGGGTTCAGTCGGATTACCACTGTGTCAGCACCTGGCCCCAGCTGTGTCCATTTTATTATTCTAGTGAATCTGTGTTTTGATCATCTTCCTTGAAATTCTAAGGTAACTCTTGGCCTTTGTTCTTTACACAACCGTCCATTCTTTTTCAGGGGTGCAGTTCTCGTTGTCCCTAAGGATGCTAACTAGAGTTTGCATTTTGCATTCTCATGTCTGTCTCATTTGCTCCCTGGGCTTTCTCGTTTGTGCCAATCGTGGGATGGTGCTGACTAGTGTTTGGGGTGTGTGAGTTTTTATTTGTGTCTGTTTCTCCATAACAACCCCGCCCTGCCCCTACAGTAGTCAAGCGGCATCTGGTTCTGGATCTTATTCTGGTTTCCTTTTCCCCTTTAGCTTGCAGGGCAATGGGACTGTGCTCTATAGAAGAGGAATCTCTTCTGTGACTGCTCTGGGTTTTATTTATTTATTTATTGGAGAGATTTTTGCTATAGGGCACATGCGCTCACCAGACAGAGACAGAGAGACAGAAAACGAGAAATCACCCCCCAGAGGGGATGGCCACGCCGCAATCCCTTCTCCTCCATTCTCCTCTCGGGATCTTGGGCACACATGCACATGCTCCCGGCGTGAGTTTTAAGCCACCAGGTCTGGGACGCGAACCGCAGTAGACTACGTGGGAGTCCAGCGACATAGCCATTACGCCAACTGCTGGTCCCGACTGCTCTGGGTTTTAAAGAGAGAAAGGGACAGCCCAGTTAATACCAGGTTCAGACAAACCTAGTTTTAGTACTTACTGCTTTTCTCAGTGTCTGTACTTTGTGCACTTGTGGCATGTGGACTAATAATAAAAACACATTGTTACTATTCTGGAGCAATCAGTCTTTTCAGAATCTGGAGATATTAAACTTTGTTACAGGTTATTGAAGTACAGCCACTTTTATGGGCAGAACAGTGTTAAAAATCAACACTTCAGGACCAGCAGGTGGCGTGGTGGTTAAGGCACTGGACATTCCCATGTAGCCGACTGCGGTTCGAATACCGGACCTGGTAGCTTGCTATCTCACTTTCCCTCTCTCTCTCTAGTGTGTATCTCTCTCTGGTCAAATTCAAAAATAAATAAATAAATGAATAAGTAAAATTAAATAATTAAAAAAAAAATCAACACTCTGGGACCAGCAGTTAGTGTAATGGCTGTGTCGCTGGACTCCCATGTAGTCTACCGTGGTTCGAGTCCCGGACCTGGTGGCTTAAACTCATGTCGGGTGTGTATGCGTGCGTGCCCAAGATCTCGAGAGGAGTATGGAGGAGAAGGGATTGCGGCCTTTGCCATCCTCCCTGGGGGGTGATTTCTTGCTTTCTATCTCTCTGTCTCTCTTTGTCTTTCTGGCGAGTGCACGTGCCCTATAGCAAAAAATTACCTCTCCCCCCGCCAAAAAAAAAAAAAAAAAAAAAAAAATCAGCACTTCTATTTGGTTTTAGACAGGGCTGGCAAAATTCATGTAAAGGGCCAGAGAGTAAATACTGGGTTGACATATTTTTTCTATGCAAAAATGTATCAGATGTTTTTCAGTGATCCAATAGTTTAGGCTTTGTGGGAGAGAGAGAGAGAGAGAGAAAGAGGGAGAGAGAGTGAGAAAGCAAGCCGCCAGGTCCGGGACTTGAACTGTGATCAGCAATGTGAGAATGCCAATGCCTTAACCAACACAACACTTGCTGGCCCTGTGTTTGTTTATTGATCTGCAGGTGTACATCATCATTCTGGTTAATCAGACACTTTATTAAGGAGCCTTTTCTTTTTGCAAACAACAACCCCTACTTCTCCATTTCTAGCTCAGGACGTTTAACCATAATGAAGTTAGAGTTCATTTGCTTAGGGCACCCAGTGCACAGTTTGAAAGTGGTGACTTGAGGCTGGCAGGTGGCATGGTGGTTGGGAGCGCTGGACTCCCACATGGCTGACTGTGGTTCAGGTCTCAGACCTGGCAGCTTGCTCTCTTGCTTTCTCTTTCTCTCACTCTGTCCCTCTCCGGTCAAATTAAAATAAGTAAATAAAGTTAAATAATTCTTCATAAAAAAAGAAAGAGAAAGAAATAAAAAGTCGGGACTCAACGCATAGGTACTGGAGGCAGGCGGAGGCACCTGGAGGCTGGAGGCTTGAGAGCTGGGTGTGCCTATAAGGGTCCTGCCCCCTTGGAGCAAGTGCCAAGGGCACAGCATGTCCGGAACAACCTTACCCTGCGTTCCGCCTCCTCCGAAGGATTGTGAACTGCCACAGCAAGGCTGGTCGTGCCAAGAGGGGGCAGCCCCAGAGTGTTTTCTGTGTGCCTGTTTAGCTTTGGCATTGAATTCACAGAAGTCAGGGTTCCAGAATAATGTGCTCTAGTGACCACATGTGCCAACTAGAAGCACAGCAAGGCTGCCTGCGGGACCCAGCGCCATGTGGAACAGGAGGGCATGCAGGGATACTGGGGGTCCTTTGGTGCTGCAGCCTGTTTGGATTTTACTACCACTTTCTGGGTGTTCCCCGCTCTTCAAACTTTTTAAATACTGTAAACCGCTTCAGTGGGCTTTGTAGAAGGAAGCTGTGGTTTCTGGTCTTCCTGTTCACTCCTGTTTTTGTCAGAGGGAGGGCTGACATCTGCTCTGTCTTTCGACAAGTTCAGAAGTGAATAGAGAATGCATGGCAGTTCTGGGACCGGGGGGAGGAAGCAGAGCTCCTCCAAAGAAATTCCTCCTCAAACACAGTTTCAAATGAGGTGTTCCATGGAGAATGAGGTAGGCCCAAGCCCTGCGGGTACAGAGTTGTCTAGGAAGTCATGTAGGGTCCTTGTGAGTGGCAGTTGTGGCTGTTTCCCAGGCTTACACACTGGGAGCTGGGCCGGCCTGGTTCCCTGACCTCTGCCTGGGAGGGGCTGGAGGGCTCTTTCACAGCTTCCTGGACCAAGGCCCCGTGACTTCCGACAGACTAATGTGCTAGAGGCTGGTCAGTGGGGTGTCTGCATGGAGGTGGGTGCTGTCCCATCTGGGTGAGCGTTGGGTTCTTTCATTCTAACCGAGGGGTTCAAGGGCAGAGTTAACCTCTTCCAGAGTCTTTATCCTATGGGTCTGTACTCAAGACCTGAGGTCTAAGGTGAACCAATGATGCTGGGAAAGGTCTTAGACTGGAGAGATTCATGCCTGGAGCCTTGTCTACAAGGGCCCCAGTAGGACTGCATGAGTGACCCCGCCCACCCCTGTTGCGGTCCCCTGTGCATTTGTTGCTGGAGCAAGTAAGCTTCTTGTCCTAGAATGTGCAAAAGACAATTCGTAGGGTAGCAGGTGGTGTGGTGGTTGAGGTGGCTGGATCCCACACAGCTGACTTTGTGGTTTGAGTCCTGGACCTGGGGATTTGAAAACATGCTGAGTGTGTGTGCAGGTGAGCCCAAGATCCAGAGAGGAGAATGGAGGAGAAGGGATTGTGGTGTGGCCATCCTCCAGGGTGTGGAGTAGAGAGGTATGGTTTCTCACCTTCCCTCTTTCTCTCTTTCTTCAGTAGGTGCACAAGTCCTATAGAAAAGTAAACAAACAATTACAATTTGTCACAGGGCCTGTGCTATGCACCTGAGGCAGTGTGCGATTTATGTGGGGACAGCAACCTCTCACCACTCACCTGGACACACTGCAGCTTCAGGTTTCCACTGACGCTGGGCTGCTCCGAGTGGTCTTTGCGAACCCACCTGCGAAGTTGGGATTCGTTTTTCATCATTCCCCTCCTCCATGCTAGGCCCTAATCACCCTGGGCAGCTGCTGTTTGTCCCTCTTTGGACTGGAGGTCCCTGGGAGCAGGGATGGTGGCTTCTCTGTACAGCCCTGTGTCTGCACATAGCGCATCCTCACAGACTGCTGAATATTGAACTTAGACACTCAGGGCCTTTGACTTGGAATATCCTTTTTCACAGATAGACTTCTATTAATTAATAAAACCTACCCTGTAGTTTATCATAAAGATTAATATGCACATGTGAAAACACTTAAACATTGTACCCACAACATACTGGGAACTCAGTGCATTTTCATTTCTTTTTTTTTAATTTGTAGGAGGGTGTATGAACAGGACGAGGGAGCAAGTACCCTTCCCATTGGGGTATGGTCATGCCTCAATCCCTTTTCCTCTGTTCCTCCACCCTGTCAGGAATTTAGGCACACATGCACATTTTCCCAGCATGTTTTTACAAGCCACTGGGTCTAAAGTTTTTTTTTTCCCAAGAGATTTTTGCTATAGGATGTGTGCGCTCACCAGAAAGACAGAGAGACAGAAAGCGAGAAATTACCCCCCCAGGGTAGATGACCACACCGCAATTCCTTCTCCTCCATTCTCCTCTCGGGATCTTGGGCACACACGTACATGTGCCCGGCATGAGTTTAAGCCACCAGGTCTAGGACTTGAACTGTGGTCGACTACATGGGAGTTCAGCAATATAGCCATTACGCTAACTGCTGGTCCCTGAGACTAAGATTTGAACTGTGTGGTCGGCCATGTGAGATCCAGCTTCCTTAACCACCAGACCATGGGGCTGACCTGCATCTTCGTTTTCTTCCTCTGAAGTCCATAGCACTCTTTCTGGAATATGCTGAGCGTTGCATCTTACACAGAGAAAGGTCTGTGTGCACAGTCCCATGACACTCCTTGGCCCTGTGCAGAGGCCACCTTATGTCCTTATGTCCTTAGTCTTGTTCTGGCTCTTTGCTGAGTGTGTTGTTCACTTTAAACTAAGGAGCATGCCCTCCACCGTAATGGCTGGCCTCTGAGGATTTGTTCAGTAGATGAGTTACTCAGGGTTTGTCACTCACCCAAGTGAGTGGTTAATCCAATAAGGCTCTAGACCTGCAGCCCCTGTGAGGGCCAGCCTGGGTTGGACACGAGGAGGACACTCTCACTGGGAAACTCCTTGGTCAGGCTTAGCTCTAGTTTTTGCTTTTTGTTTTTTTGGAGAGGTTTTCGCTACAGGGCGCGTGCGCTCGCCACACAGACAGAGAGAGACAGAGAGACAGAAAGCGAGAAATAACCCCCCAGGGGGGATGGTCACGCCGCAATACATTCTCCATTCTCCTCTGGGGATCTTGGGCATGCACGCATACGCGCCCGGCATGAGTTGTAAGCCACCGGGTCCGGGATGCGAACCGCGGTCGACTACGTGGGAGTCCAGCGACATAGCCATTACGCTAACTGCTGGTTCCCTAGTTTTTGCTTTTCAATTGAGAATTGCATTTTAAGTTCCCAACTGTGAGAGTTATTTTAAGCTAAAGATGGAAAATATTGGGAAAAATGTCTTAAGGGTCAGGCAATCTTTTCAGAGTGAGTCCAGAATGTTCTTGACAGTTTTCCAAGGTGGCATATATTCCATGTGGATGTCTTGGTTCCATGCCATGGCCCTGGTAAGTCCCTTCAATCCTTATGGCCTTAGTTTCTTCAGGAAAAACTCCACTTCCCAGCTGGTGTGGGATCCACTAGTGGAGAAGCCACACTTAGCCTTCTGGGGGCTGAGTAGGTCCTTTGGTCACCTGGAGTCAAAGGCGATCAGATGACATTGGTGGTGATGAGCACACACACTCACTGAAGTCCTGAATGAAGGGTAATGGTTGAAACTACCTCTATGCTATCAGTCTGTGGAAAAGAACCTAGGTTTACTAGAACTCTGATTCGGGGTGGGGGGATGTTGAAATAATCTCAGCTTGCTTTTGTTATTTTGTTTTTGGAGAGGTTTTTGCTATAGGGAACATGTGCTCACCAGAAAGACAGAGGGAGACAGAGAGACAGAAAGACAGAAAGTGAGAAATTAAACCCCCCCACCCAGGGGGGATGGCCACACCGCAATCCCTTCTCCTCTTTTCTCCTCTTGGGATCTTGGGCATGCAATCACATGCACTTGGTGTGAGTTTAAGCCACCGGGTCCAGGACTTGAACCGTGGTCTACTACATGGGAATCAAGTGACATAGCCATTACGCCATCTGCTGGTCCCAGCTTTTTTTTTTTTTTTTTTTTTTTTTTTTTTTTAAACCAGAACTGCCCTTTATATTTTCATGTTTAAAAGCAACTTAGTTCCAGGCCAGCAGGTGGCATGGTGGTTAGGGTGCTGGATGCCCACATAGCTGACTGTGGTTCAAGTCCTGGACTTGGTGGCCTGAAAAATCACGCTGAGCACATATGTGTACGTGCCCAGAACCCCAAGAAGAGAATGGAGGAGAAGGAATTGTGGCATGGCCATCTCCCCTGGGGGATGATTTTTCATTTTCCCTCTCACTGTCTTTCTTTGGTAAGCATGCCTGCCCTATAGAAAAACTAAACTAAACTAAACTAAACTAAACTAAACTAAAAAACAAAAAAGCAACTTAATTCCAAAAATCGGGTCTGGTACTTGTTCAGTTTTGATGCTGAGACAGCAGTGAGCCCACACAAGTGCCTGCCTTCCCTCCCTTGCACCGACAGCTGTAAAGTGCCTGTCACCCTCAACCAGGGCCATAGCTTCCCTCTGTGCTGTGCTGAAGTCTCCAGAGAAGCCAGAGTGGATGAGCAAGGCTCTGTCTCCTTACTTCATACTATCAACATCCTGCTTTCTAGGAGGACTTCATCCACCTGTTGGAAAGAACAGTACATGGTGCCGCCATCCTCAGGCAGAGGAATAGGGCCAGAGATGTGCTTGCCTCTGAGTGGTGGCAGGGGTCTCACTAATGCTGCCATGATTTGGAAGCCATTGGGTGGAAGGGGCAAATTCCTCACAGGCACCATGGCATTCGCTGTCTTTGGCATTATGGTCACTCTGTCAGTCTGGGAGTGGTCAGTGGTTACATCACCTGTTGGTCCCCTCTCCTGTCCCTGGCTATTCAGGGAAACATCTTTGGGGCACCCTGCACCTGTTCAGTGCCGACTGGCTGTTTCACTATGGACCTAGTTCCTAGGATTCTGCTCTGGTGTTATCCGTGCAGCTTGATGAAAGCGCCCTTGAGGGCATAGACTGTCCCCCAGCCCCCTGTGCCTCCAGATGTCTGGCCTGATGTAAGCACTGAGACTGGGTCAACACCAACATCCCTGCTCCTTGCCCCAGGCAGGCTGCAGGTGGGTGCTGGGGCATACAGCAAAAAGGGCAGAGGGAGACAGGGCTGACCCTGGGGAGGAGCTGGGCCTCAGCAGGAAGAGGTAGGCATGACTGTCCTGGCACCCTCACCCTCTAGGGGCCTGACAGATGCCATCTCACTCCTACTCGTGGAGGGCCTCTTTTTAGACGAGGGGTTGCAGATGCTGTGGGTCCTGCCAGCACGACTAGGTTCCATGCTAGGACCTGCACATCAAAATGAAAGGGACAGTGTGGTGACATGTGGCTTGTGGGTCTGTTGATTTGCATGGACTTTGTGGTTGGAGGTTGATCTTGGCAATCCTTTGGTCTCAGAGTGGGATGCTGTTGCTTCTACATGTAGATTTGTACCTAGCTTGACTAGTAAGCGCTTTGGGCAGGCCGGACAGACCAAGCTTGTGCAGTGGGGCTCAGACCAGCTGCTGGCCCTGCCCAGCCACCTATTTAGGACAGCTTTGTGGGATTGTAATAGAAATGTATAGGGACAGCTGTTTACCTCTGGCTTGAGGATGTTGGCACCTGTGGGAATGTGGGCTTCCTATGGCCAGGCTCCTGGGCCACACACCTTTGTACTTCCACCACCGGGGCAGGGTCTCTCATGTCGCAGGAACTGGAAACTAAAGGGATAACTGAGTGCAACTCGATTGAAGGGCCATTCATGTGCCCTCTGGAGGGAGTCGCAGCTGAGCATAGCTGTTTCTGGTGGGGCTGATGAAACATGATTTTTTTTTTTTTTTTTTTGAGAGGTTTTTGCTATAGGGCGTGTGTGCTCGCCACAGAGACAGAGAGACAGAAAGCAAGAAATCACCCCCCAGGGGGGATGGCCACCCCGCAATCTCTTCTCCTCCGTTCTCCTCTCGGGATCTTGGGCACGCACGCACACGTGCCCGGCGTGAGTTTAAGCCACCGGGTCCAGGACGCGAACCGCAGTTGGCTACATGGGAGTCCAGCGACATAGCCATTACGCTAACTGCTGGTCCCATGAAACATGATTTTTCCATTGCTAAGAATATGTCCCCCCCACCTTTTTTTTAATTGCATCTTTAAGAGAAGAGAGAGTGAGCACCCCCAATACTCCGGTCCAATCTCAGCCTCAGACAACCTCAGATCATGGCCTGGAGTACTGAGAGAGGTCTTTGGACTTGAACCTGGCACCTTCCATGTGGGTCAGCCTCACAGAGCATTTTATTTTACCACTATACCACTGTCCAGCTCCTCCATCCCTAGTTTTTGAGGGTTGTTTTCAACTTGAAGTGGTTGTTTCCAACCACTCTGAGGCTACCTCAGAGACCAGAGGTGACCATTTCTCATCATAGCCCCCAGTGAACCTCACAGAGCAGCCTTCTGACCACACGCTGCCTATCTTGGGCTGTCACCTCACTTGTGCCCCCAGGTCAAGGAAGGTCTGTTCTCTGTCAAGAGGGGTCTGTTCCAGGTCAATGGGGGACTGTCCTGTATCAAGGAAGTCTGTTCTAGGTCTAGAGTGGACTGTCCTGGCTGAAGGGAGGACGTTCCCAACCCTAGGGAGACATTCTGTGTTGAGAGGTGATGTCCAGCAAGGCAGGGCTGTTCCAGGTGAAGGAGGTGGGACCAGGCGGGTCCTGCCTGCCTTTGTGAGGGCAGCGTTTCAGTGGGTCCTGGGGCTGTGAGCCTAGGTCACAAAAGATGAGCTCAGGCTGGGGTCAGGCCAACTTTTGCTGTGGAGGCTACAGTTGATGTGTCCAGCGGGCGGAGATCTGCTGTGTGTCAGGTGACATCAGAGAGGAGGAGGTGGAGGCACAGGGCTCCTTCTGCAGTGAACCAGCTCTAAACGTAGCTGTGAGGGTTTTGGAGGTGAGGCTTGTCATTGTGCTCTCCCTCTTACTTTTGCTCTTTATAGTTGCCTTGTTTGTAGAGTCAGCCTCAACCCCTTCCTTAGATGCTGAGTAGGGTGCCAGGAGCTGGCCAGTACCTTCCCATGCCTCTGCCCCATTGATCCACTTTGGGACTGAACATCCTACCTGTTGGCACCTGTCTGGGGTGTGAGGCCCTGTCCGAAGGAGGAGGAGCTGACCTGCGCTGCTGTGCTGGCTCCAGTGGTGCCGGCCCTGGCTGCCATCCGCCTGCGTCCAAGTTTCCCAGGATAGAGCAGAACCAGGAAGGGCTGGAGCTACATTTGTTTTTGTTGCCTGGGAGCCTCCCCCTTTTAGTCCTCTTCTCACCTGTTAAGGTTATACCCGAGTGTTGGAGGAACAGGTAGGGATGAGGTCCCTGCGCAGAGACTGTGTGGCAGCCCTGCCTAGCTGTCAGGCCCTGGCTGGCTGCAGAGCCAGAATCACACAGATCTATGTGTTGTCAGTGCCTTTCTTGCCAGTCTGGCAGATGCCAGCCCTTGTTTGCATGGGGATCGCCGTAGTGGTTTTGGCCGTTTGTTAGCCATAGGTTCAGTGCAAACCATTTGTCAATAATGAACTCCAACCATTGCCGTTTCTGCCTGCAGCCTGGAATTGTGTCGCCATTTAAACGAGTATTCCTAAAAGGTGAAAAGAGTAGAGATAAGAAAGCCCATGAGAAGGTGACAGAGAGGCGCCCTCTGCACACTGTGGTGTTGTCATTGCCTGAGCGCGTCGAGCCAGACAGACTGCTGAGCGACTATATTGAGAAGGAGGTGAAGGTAAGTCGTCATGGGCCACAGGGCGTACCTGCCAAATGACAGCGAAAGTCACATTCCCGCCCATGGAACACTCAGTTCATAGGGCACGTCCACATGAGCACCCTGGTGGGTGATCCCACCATCTTGCCTGTGGTGATATCTAATAGCTGGGAAGCTCAGACCCAGACTCCATCTTCTGACCCCAGTCTGTGGTTCTGTCTGAAATAGCTTGCATCTTCTTTCTCTTGAGGGCCTAGCAGTGGTGCATGTGCTGCTCAAACCCTTGCCACCTCTGGTCTGCAGCTGAAAGAACTCCTTGGCCTAGACTAGGGGTTGTTGAGCGAGGCTCAGTCAAGCTAGGACCTGTGACCTTGATCAGGCCACGTGTCTGAGGCCTGTCATCGTTTATGAGACCTGTGGCCTGCATGAGGTGATCGTTAGTCCCTCCCCTGAAATGGAAGTAAGTGACTAGAAAGTCATAAAGCTGTGAGTCAGAGGATGGGACAGCGTAGTGTCACGTGAGGTAGTCTGTAACTCGGAAGGAGACTGTGAAGGTGAGGTAACTGAGTTAGAGCTGATGTGGCCTCACCTGGGTCCTCAGAGGCAGGGAATACAGGGACTCAGAGGTCGTGGGCCTATTTGGATGTCCAGGGAATGCTCTCTGGTCTCACCTGGCCTGGCCAGATGAGCAGCTCATTCCCAGTGCAATGGGATGTGGGATTTTGGGTATTGTAGACACCTGGCAGAGGTGGAAGGGCCCATCCTGAAGATGAGGAGGGTGAGTCAAAGCCCACCATAGAAGGGTGAGGGTCCCTTCCCCTTTCTCTGTCAGGCTTCCTGAATACCTGTATTCAGGCCTCTCCCTCAAGGGAACTCTTTTTTTTTTTTTTTTTAAGAATTATTTTTTATTTAACTTGATTTATTTGCTTGCTTACTTATTTATTTATTCTAATTTTACCAGAGAGGGAGAGAGAGTGGAAGAGGGAAAGGGAGAGGGAGAGGGAGAGGGAGAGGGAGAGGGAGAGGGAGGAGAGAGAGAGAGAGAGAGAGAGAGAGAGAAAGCCATTAGGTCTGAAACTTGAACTGTGGTTGGCCATGTGGGAGTCCAGCACCTTTAACCACCATGCCACCTGCTGGCCCCCCTCAAGGGAACTCTTAAAAGGGAGTTTAATGAGGAAATGGAGCAGCCCTGGGGCCCACCCACCAGCCTAAGTGCAGCCTGACACTTGCTCTTGCCATGCATCTGTAGCTTTTCAGAGCCTCGTTTAAACATAGGCAGCCAAGGGTGAATACAAATTTGAGGAAAATTTATAATCTAATGACAGAACCTGTGGCAGACATGAAAAATAGGTATGAATGAAACAGCAACAATGTAGAAAAATTGGGGGAGATACATTAAATTATGTAATATTCTTAGAAAAGTAAAAGGAAATACTTTTCAAGTAGAAATAACAGGATTCTGGGACCAGCAGTTGGCATAACAGCTATGTCGCTGGACTCCCATGTAGTCGACCGCGGTTCAAGTCCTGGATCCAGTGGCTTAAACTCACACTGGGCTCGTGTGCATGCGTGCCCAAGATCCTGAGAGGAAAATGGAGGAGAAGGGATTGTGGCATGGCCATCCCCCCCGGGGGGTGATTTCTCACTGTCTGTCTGTCTCTCTCTCTGGTGAGTTGCATGCGCCTTATAACAAAAACCTCTCAAAAAAAAAAAAAAAAAAAAGAAAAGAAAAGAAAAGAATAAGAACAGGATTCTACTTCAAAATAGAGGAAGAATGTTTGGAATTAAAAATATATAAGTTATATATCTTTAAATTTCAGTGGAGGGGTTGAAACATAAAAAGCAGGAAAATCTTCCAGAAAAAATAACAAAAAGACAAAGTTAGTAAGCAAAACTGAGAAAGAGACAAAAAGAAAATTAGAGAATTAATCTAGGAAGTTCAACATTTGACTCAGAAGAAGAAAGGATAGAGGAAAGAATGAGAGGGAATAATTAAAACAGCACAGCAAGAATATTTTTCAGATTAACTGGTAGACATGGTTCTCTACATAACTAGGAAGCCAGGCCTCTAGAACTTGAATGTGCATGAGCCTGTTCTGAGAACTTACTGTAGTACTTGCTACATCGAAACACACAGACAAACCAAGGAGTAGGATAAAGATTTGGAGCTCAGGGTGTCTAATGCAGAAAAGAGCAGATAGTTGATTCTCAAGATAATGGTAAAGTAATGTCCTGGGGCGGGCAGGTGGCATGGTGGTTAAGGTGCTGAAATCTTACATGGCCAGCTATGGTTTGAGTTATGGACCTGGCGGCTTGCTTTCTCACTTTCCCACTTTGTCTCTTTTTCATCAGATTAAAAAAATAATGATGATAAAGTCAAATAAATAAAATTTTTTAAAAAAGAAAAGTAACATTCCAGGATAAAAATTTGAGGGACAGGCCCAAAAAGCTCTGGAAGGGACCAGCAGTTAGCGTAATGGCTATGTCACTGGACTCCCACGTAGTCGACCGCGGTTCGCGTCCCGGACCCGGTGGCTTAAACTCACGCCGGGCGCGTGTGCGTGCGTGCCCAAGATCCCGAGAGGAGAACGGAGGAGAAGGGATTGCGGCGTGGCCATCCCCCCTGGGGTGTGATTTCTCACTTTCTCTCTCTCTGTCTCTCTCTGTCTGTCTGGCGAGCACACGCGCCCTATAGCAAAAACCTCTCCAAAAAAAGAAAAAAAAAACTCTGGGAAAGGAAAACACAGTGTTTTACATGTTTGGGTAGAAGAATATAATGAGATGCTGCAGAAGAGTTGGAGAGGAATTAGAATAATACATAGAAAATAGCAATTGGAGATGGGAGGATCCATATTGAGCTATGAACAATTAAAACTTAAAGATTGGAGATTTCTGTTTCTGGGAAGAAGTAGACAAACTTTCTGTATTCTTCCTGTTAAGTACAAATGAAATCTCTAGATGTGATGTACTCAATGATAGACAATGACTTTGAAAGCTAGAGAAGGCAGATCAGCCAGGGACCTCAGGACCCAAAGAACTACCTATATAAAAATCTGTGCTTCAGGGTTCAATGAACTCTTGGAAAACATCTTCTGCATCCTACTCGTGGAAGAACTACCCAGTGGCAAGTCCCTCACATTTTCTTCTCGGCCCATGTAGCTTAGATGAGGAACGGAAGAAGACAATAACCTGGAAGCACCAATAGGTGTAGGCACAGCCCCAACAGAAACTGCCCACTCTGTCTAAAGGACCAGGGAGAAGCAGCCTCACAGGGCATAAAGTGTTAGATGATAAACTGCTCAACTACAAACACAGCAGAAGCAACCACCCCTGCCCCTACCAGCAAAAGCCATGGAGGGAGCAGGGACTTTTATCCCAGCCAGGCAGTAGCAGATCTCTAAGGAAGACTGGGAGCGTTTTGCGGCATTAGTGGAGGCCATGTTGGGGGGCAGTAATGAGGCCTACCCTCCCAGCAGTGGAGGTATCACTGGAGGCTGTAGGGAGAACCGGAAGTCCCCCTATCTCCATCAAGTGTCATTCAAGGCCAAGCGGGGAATCTGACCTTCGACCCCTACCTGGCAGAAGGTAGCGCTCACCTCACTCCCCTCTGGGGAGAAGAGCAGATTTTCTAACAGTTGTGACATCAGAGTCCCAGAGGGAGAAGAGAAAGAGGGCAGGGCAGAACAACTTTTCAAAGTTACTGGGTTGTTGAAAAAGGCATGATGTGTTTTTTCTGTTTTCTATGCAAAAACATGTCATGACTTTTCTGACAACCTAATATAATGGCTGAAACATCTCTAATTTGGCAATAGTTTATAAACTTAGAGATCCCAAAAGCTGAGGAAACCACAAACAGTATCAACCCAAAGAAATCCACACCAAGGCTCATCATAGTAAAACTTCTAAGAAATAAAGACAAATCTTAGAAGAAACACTTGAAAATAGCAAGAAAGAGACACTTTACCCATGGGGAAAACAGTGAGGTTAACAGATTTCTCATCAGAAACCATGGGGACCAGAGGAAGTGGCACAAGAGACCCTGAAGAATCAAAACGATAATGAGAGAAAACTAGCAACTCTCCACACATGAAAAGTTGACCGACTCCCTGGAAAAGCACAAACTACTGCAGGTCACCCCATGTGAGATAAATAATTTGAGTAGCTCTATAACAATAAAAGTGAGTGATACAGTTCCCATCAAAGTCCCAGCAAGATTTTTTTTGTAGCCAGAAACAAGATTATTCCAAAATGTATATGGGAAAGCAAAAGAAGTAGAATAGCTAAAACAATTATAAAAAATAATAATAATAATAAAAAAAAGCAGTATAAAGGGAACCAGCAGGTAGCATGGCAGTTAAGGACAACCATGGTTCGAGTCCTGGACCTGGGGGCTTGCTTTCTCACTTTCTGTGTGTGTGTGTGTGTGTGTGTGTGTGTGTGTGTCTGGACAAATTAAAATAAATAAATGAATAAATAAAATTAATTTTTTTTGGAGAGGTTTTTGCTATAGGGCATGTGTGCTTGCCAGAAAGACAGAGAGAGACAGAGAGACAGAAAGCGAGAAATCACTCCCTAGGGGGATGGCCACGCTACAATTTCTCCTCCATTCTCCTCTTGGGATCTTGGGCCCGCACGCACATGCTCCCGGCGTGAGTTTAAGCCACTGGGTTCAGTACTCGAACTGTGGTATGTTGTGTAGACCAAGAAAAGACGATACTTCAAAAAGCCAATTTTAAAATTTCTGATCAGCTCATGAGGCACTAACTGAGTTTTTTCACCTTCCCAATTTGCTTCAAATACCAAACAACTTAGTATGATAGACATTGAGTTCTTCAGCAACTTCTTTCACAGTTGTAGGAGGATCAGCTTCAATGATTGCTTTCAATTGGTCGTTGTTGACGTCCAATAGCTGATCTAACACCATTTCCACAGTATGCACATCTATGAGACCAAGGGATTCAGCCTGGGCGTGTTCCTGCTCAAGAGCAGCATGTCCATCCCTGCTGACCGTTGACAGAGTTGCAACCAGTCAGTGGAGAAAGGACAGCCTTTCAACAGACGGTGCTGAAGCAGTTGGACATCTATAAGCAGAAGGTGGATGTTGTCCTAAATGTCACATCTTATACAAGAATTGACTGAAATGAAAAGTAGAGAGGCAAGACATTTATAGGACACAGAAATGGATTATTATCTGTTGATGATAACATGTATAATATCCTCAGCTGGATTGGTGTGAAGTGTATTCATGTTGAGTAAATTCACTTTACAAGCTAAGTAATGTATAGTGATTGGATATATAAAATAAATTAAAAAAACAGAGTTGACTGAAATGGACACGGGCCTACATATAAAACTGTAAAAGTTCTAGCAAAAGATGTAGAAGCTCTTCCAGGTGTAGAGCTAGGAAAACAGTTCTTAGATTTGTCACCATATATACAACCCATAAAAGGTAAAACTGGGACCAGTAGGTGGCATGGTGGTTCAGGCGCTGGACTCCCACATGGCTGATCATGGTTTGAGTCCTGGATCTGGAGGCTTGAAAATCATGCTGGGTACATGTGTGTGCATGCCCAGAATCCCAAGAGGAGAATGGAGGAGAAGGGATTATGGCATGGCCCTACCACCTGAGGTGTGGTTTCTCATTTTCTCTCTCCTTCTCTCTGTTCCTCTTTGGTGAGCACATGCACACATGCCCTAGAGCAAAAAACTAAAACCTAATATTCAAAAAGGAAACAACAACAAAAATAAACCATGCAACTACCAGACAACCAGGCAGTTGTGCTCCTGTGCCAGGGAAATGTGTTCACATGGTAACCTCCATATGAATATGCAGACTAGTTTTATTCATATAACTAGAAACTGGAAACAACCCTTGTCCTTCTGTGGGTAAGTAATTAGCAAACTGTGATCCATCCACACCCTGGAGGACTACTCGGCAATAAACAGGAAGGAAATAGTGATGCATGCACAGTCTGGACAGATCCAGAGACTGATGCTAAGTGGCAAGAGCACTTCTACAGGGTTCTGCGCTGTGTGACTCCCTTTCTGTAGCATTCTTGAAATGACATTGCTACTGAAATGGAGAGCACTCAGCACTTGCTGGGATGGGGGCGGGGTAAGGCTCAGGTGTAAAAGGCCAGCCACGAGTGTCCTCACAGTGACGGATATTCTGAGTTGTGTCACACCCATCTCCATGAACGCTGTCATGCTGTGGTTCTGTGTGACGTTCCCTCTGGGGCTGGTAGGGGCCAGAGCGCAAGGGCACTCCCTGTATTTCTTATAGTAGCATGTGTGGATTTACAGTGATCTTAAACCAAAAAGTTTAAATAAATATGACTACTGATGAACAGAAGTATAATTTCACTACTGTTCAGCACTGCAGTAAAATAGAGTACATGAAACAAAATTATAAGCACTAAGTAATAATTAACTAAAAAAATTAAATTGCGAATTTAGTAAGCAATGACCAACTGTGCTTTAAGTCCTGGACCTGATGGCTTGAAACTCATGCTGGGCACGTATGCATGCATGCCCAAAATCCTAAGAGGAGAATGGAGGAGAAGGGATTGCAGTGTTCCCCCCGCCCTGGAGTGATTTCTTACTTCCCTCTCTCTGTTTCTCTCCAGCAAGAGCAGGAGCTCTATGGCAAAAACCTTAAAAGGAAGGAAGAGGGGAGGTGGGAGGGAGGAAGAAAAAGAAAGAAAGAAGGGAGGGAAAGAAGGAAGGGAGAAAGGAAGGAAGGAAGGAAGGAAGGAAGGAAGGAAGGAAGGAAGGAAGGAAGGAAGGAAAGGAAGGAAGGAAGGAAGGAAGGAAGGAAGGAAGGAAGGAAGGAAGGAAGGAAGGAAGGAAGGGAGATGGAGAAGTGGGAGTAGTGATACAGTTGGAAGTCAGCAAGTATTGTCTTCAACTGCAAAGCCAAACAGCAATAGAGACCCATTATTTAGAGAAATAGCCTAAGAGGCTGATGGAAATGGGAGACTCCAGAGTGGTTGCCTCTCAGAAGTGGTTTATAGGGTTGTCTTAGTTCTCAGTGCACTTTTTTTTTGTTGTTGTTTAATCTCCACTAAACCTTCATAAAGTGGAAACATTCTTACAATATTTTCTACTATAAACCAACTTGCCCCAGTAGGTGCAGGGTAGGACTTGCTATGGTCAGGTAGGTAACCTGGACTATGAATGGACAGGCATGTTGTGTGGTGGTTTCTGGGAGAGGCCATGGAAATTAATCACATCTGTAATGTCAAACCCAAAACGCTTCTGGGTAAGATATTTTAAATTTTTTAGACATCTTTTAAATAGGTAATCTATGCCCGTGACACAAAATTCAGATGGTACAGAGTCTTAGTATAAGAAATTGTCCACTCCCTCTTAGACAGTGGTCTCCAATCTTCTCAGCACCAGGGACCGGCCTTGTGGAAGATAATCCCTCCATAGACCAGGGTAGGGGGGATTTGTCTTGGAATGACCCAGGTGCTCCACATCCACTGTGCACCACATTTGCACCACTACCACACTGCAATATACAATGAGGCAATCATACGGCAATAGGTTTGTACTCCCATGAGAATACGGCACTGCCGCTGATCCCAGGCGGCAATGGGAATGATGGGGAGCCACTGCCAACACAGATAAAGCCTCACTTACTCACCTGCTGCTCACCCACTGCTACGCAGTCTGGGGGCAGGCAGCAGACCATGGACTGGCACCAGCCTGGCCCCCAACGGTTCATGGAGTCACACTGGTCCATGGCCCTGAGGTTGGAGACCTCTGCTTTAAGGAGTCCCTGGCCCAGTGTCTTTTGTGTCCTTACAGAGTTTGTTTCTGTACAAATATACATATTCATTTGTTCTCCAAATGGCATACACAGTTTGCACCAGGCTTTTCCACACCTAGCATTGTATCTCAGTGACTGCCCATTTATGACACATGAATATAAAGCTGCCTCATGGGCAAGTCAGTGGTGCGGTCGAGGCAGCTGGGTCCCATGTGCATAGTTTGAGTCCTGGATCGGCCATCCTCCATGGAATGTGCTTTCTTACTTTCTCTCTCTCTCTGTCTCTCTATGGTAAGCATACATGCCCTCTAGCAAAAAACAACCAACCAACATTTTATCTGTTTTAAATTTTTAAAAGCTGTTTTAATAGCTGCATAGTATTCCATTGTATAGTGATAATATGTTTTATTTAATCAGTGATCTAGCAACACATGTCTAAGTTGTTTTCAGTTGTTACACACAAGCTCTACTATATCTATAGGACAAATTCTGGAAGTAGAATTTCTGAGTCGAAGGCTAGATTACCTTTTATTTTCATGCCTGAGTGTGCATGTGTATACGTGTGTACATGTCTGTACATGTGTGAATACAAGCACCCCCTAGCAGGACCTGGTCATGCTGCAGTCCTTTATTCCAGTTCTCCATCCCATCAGGATCCTGGGCATCTATGCACATATTTTTTTTCCCCAAGTTGCTGGAGCCAGGACTCAAACCCTAGTCAGACATGTGAGATCCAGCTTCCACTGTGCAGTGCTTTACCACTGTGCTATGGGGCTGGCCCATGGTTAGTTTTTAATTTCGCCAAGTTCTTCATAGAGGATTTAGGCCAACATATGCCATCAGCAGTCTGTGAGGGTGCCTGTCTCCTTCACTCTAAGCAACAACAGTCTGTACTCACACTCTGATCTCTGCCAACATGTTTTTCTGTTATAGTTTGTACTTAGAAGGGAGGTTGAGAGTCAGATCCCTTTTCAAATGGTTGAGAGTCAGATCCCTTTCAGTTAGATCCCTGTCTTTCTATTAATAGATCCACTGCCCATGTATCCATTGAGTTGTTGGTTGTTTTCTTATGTGTTTTTAGTAGCTCTCGGTATGTCGGTAAGTCAGTAAGTCAGCCCTTTGCTGTGCAGTTAGATGCAGATTTTTTTTTCCATTTGCCATTTGTCTTTGTTTGTAGTTGTCATCAGTTGGTTCTTTTACAGCAGAGCCTGAAACTGGAGATGGTCTTCCACTGGTCTGTTAAGGGCAAGGTAGGAAAAAGAGTGAAGGAGGCAAGGTGGGGCGGAGGAGAAGAAGGGTGAATATTGTAGGCTCAGTGATTACCTGCAATTGGGCCCCATGCTCCAAGGTGTGGAATGTGGCATAGACATGGGTCTGGGCTTGTCAGTCATTGGCTGAGGAACACGTGGGTAGGAGGTCTGTGGGAGTCCCTAGTCACCTCTATGCATCTGGAGGCAGCTGGGGCCTTGTGTCCCCACCAGTGTGACAGCCACTGTGTGCTGTGTTCCACCCTATACTCTCTGATTCACTAGTTTCTCACATTAAGTTCCCTTCTTCCATGCTCAGATTCTCCAGAGGCTGTAACTTGTAGAAACCTGCCCAGGTGAATTGAAGCCTCTATGGCTTCCAGGAGTCCGTGACTGTGACTGGCATTCCTCGTCTCCCTCCTTCCCTGCTCATACTTGTGTCTGTTCCCCTGGCTGGTGGTCCCTGTTGCTTCACGGTCTCAGCCCTTGCTTATCCTGCCCTTGCCAGGTGATTTCTGATTTGTAGATATGCCTTAGGGGATCTCCTGACTTTTCTGATCCACTGCCATGGAATGATGGATTCCAACTACATTGCAGAAGAGTGGCTTCTTTGCTTGCTTATATGCTGGCTTGAGGAGCCCAGGATGACCAGTTAGCAACTGATCCTTGTCATGTCTCCTGTCAGAAGATACATTTTACCCCAGGCCCTCAAAACTCACAGAGCTAGATCAGCCAGTGGCATGGTGGTTAAGGTGGCTGGATTCCCTCCCCACACCCCACCCAGGGATAGTCACACCACCCACAGTCCCTTCTTGTTTTTCTTTCAGGATTTTGGCTATGCACACAGATGGGCCCAGTGTGTCTTTCAAGCTGCTGGGTCTGGAACTTGAGCCGTGTAGTTGGCCATGTGGGATCTGGCTGCCTTAATCTGCATGCCACCTGCTCTGACATTAATGATAATGTTTTTGATTTAGTACTTTGGCCAGGAGTAGGAGAGAATGGGGTAATTTTTCAGGGCCTTCCAGCTGGCCTTTTCTATTTCAGTAACTCTTGTTCACAGGTCAAAGAACCAACATGAGAAGGGCCAGCGGGTGGCGTGGTGGTTAAAGGCGCTGGATTCCCACATGGCCAACCACGATTCAAATCCGGACCTGATGGCTTGCTTTCTCACTTTCCCTTTCTCTCTCTCTCTCTCTCTCTGGTCAAATTAAAAAATAATAATAACAAATGGAATTAAATAATTCTTTTTATATTAATAAAAAAAAGAACCAATAGGGAACCAGCAGTTAGCGTAATGGCTATGTCGCTGGACTCCCACGTAGTCGACCGCGGTTCGAGTCTCGGACCCGGTGGCTTACAACTCACGCCGGGCGCGTGTGCGTGCGTGCCCAAGATCCCGAGAGGAGAAGGGATTGCGGCGTGACCATCCCCCCTGGGGGGTGATTTCTCGCTTTCTATCTCTCTGTCTCTCTCTGTCTGTCTGGCGAGCGCACGCGCCCTATAGCAAAAAAACCTCTCAAAAAAAAAAAAAAAAAAAAGAACCAATATGAGGACTCTGTCAATTGCTAAACTAAGTATGTCTATTTCTGTTCCTGGTCTGTTATCTTCAGGAAGTGGACAGATGCCTGCTTATGTCTTGATCCAATGGACGCAGTTTGAGGTTGATGTGGCTTGGAGTCTGTTGGTATCTGACTCCCAGGGTTCCCTGTTCCACAGAGGGCCTTGCTGGCAGGTTGGGGCCCTGAGCATCAGCAGCAAATGTTCAGAGAGGGAACCAACAGTTAGCATAATGGCTATGTCGCTGGACTCCCACGTAGTCGACCGTGGTTCGTGTCCCGGACCCGGTGGCTTAAAATTCACGCCGGGCGTGTGTGTGTGCGTGCCCAAGATCCCGAGAGGAGAATGGAGGAGAAGGGATTGTGGTGTGACCATCCCCCCCGGGGGGTGATTTCTCGCTTTCTGTCTCTATGTCTGTCTCTGTCTGTCTGGTGAGCGCACACGCCCTATAGCAAAAGCCTCTCAAAAACAAAAACAAAAAACAAACAAACAAACAAAAATGTTCAGAGACTCCCCTATTTCTTCTTCTCTTTTCTTTTTTTAATCTTTATTTGTTTATTTATTTAAATTTGACCAGAGAGGGAAAGAGAGAGAGACAGAGTGAGAGAGAACATGAGAAACCAAGCCACCAGGTCCGGGACTCGAACTGCTGTCAGCCATGTGGGAGTCTGGTGCCCTTAACCACCATGCCACTGCTGGCCCTGAGATTGTCCTATTTCAAATGTTCAGAGATTCCCACTCCTGGAGGCATTTTTCCTGGGTGATGGAGTCCCTCTGGGTGCATCCTTACTCCCAGGCAGGTTGGCCTGTCGTTCAGTTTGTGCCTCTGGGTCTGAGAGCTGCTTCAAGTCCAGAAGCTGAGTCAGGGATTGACCCCTCTGACTGCAGAAGCTCATCCCTCTGTATGTGTGAGGTCTTCAGAAAGTTCATAGAAACTGGGTATTGTGAAAAAAACTATGTGTGACTTTCAAACATTTTTGCACCAAAATGAACTCAGACTTTAATTCCATCCTTTCACCAGTGTTTTGAAGTCTCCTTGTCTGTGAGGCAGTACCCTGTTGACTGCCCGTGTGCCTTGTCTCTGGAAAATCTAGCATTCTGTGAGCCATCTGCATAGGTCCTTGTGACTGTCGTGGTTACCTTGCTGCTTAAGAACACCGCAGCCATCCCCGGCCAGGTGCCTCAGAGCTGCTCTCTGACTTCTGCTGTTCTGGGGTCCTGGCACCCCCTTGTTCCTACGGAGCCCAGTTCTGTACGGGCACATCTGACTGCGAGCTTTCTTGGCAGGGGCTGACCAGCACAGAAGTTCTTGGGTGCTGGTGCCTGTCCTAGCACGTTCCTCAGTGCCATGATAGGGGGTGTGGTTCAGTTCCTCCCAAAGCACATGGGCCACAGGTAGATTTTCCTCTCATTTTGTAGATCCACTCCAGCCTGGCCACTTCCCTGAGCCTTTGGATACCTTCATGCCATTAGCCAGACATGGGCTCTGGGCCCTTATTTGGTATGAGATGCATCAATGAATGTGCCCTGGTCGAGAGTGACCCTCTTTCACCTGAATATCCAGCCCCTAGGCCCAGGCTTGCTGCACATGTGCAGGCCAGCTCCCGCAGTACATGTGTGGTTCCAGAGAGGGTCCTGTAGCCACCAGGGAGGGCAGAGCAGACTGCGAGAGCGAGCACCGTCTAAAAGATGCCTGTTCACGTGAGGCTTGTGTGTTACCTTCAAGCAGGGGTTACTGGGGGAGGAGTTCTACCAACAAGAAGAGTGGGCCCCTTCTGCAGACCCTAAGAAGAATTTGGGGACTGAGGTTTTTAGGCATCTACCCCTAAATTCCCATCCCAACTCTCAGGGTCCTGTCCTTCTCTCTGGTTCCAGACTCTGTCTCGGCTGTGGCAAACATCTCAATTAAGGCCTGTCAGATGGAAGTTACTAGGAGGCTGATGTGGGCTCAGTATAAAAATGGAGTTCTATTGGGCCCAGTGGTGTGGTGGTAAAGGTGCTCGATTCCCACGTGGCCAACTACAGTTTGAGTACTGGACCTGGCAGCTTGAAAATCATGCCGTGCGTGTGTGTGTGTGTGTGTACATGTGCACATACCCCTAACATTTTGAGAAGAATGGAAGAGAAGGAATTGCGGAGTGACCATCCCTCCTAGGGGGTAATTTCTCATTTTCTCTCTCTTTCTAGGGAGCACACGTGCTCTGTGGCAAAACCTAAAAATAAATCAATAAAATGGGCTTCTACTGGCTTTTGTTTAAAAATAATTTTTGGAAGAAGTTTATTTAGAACTGCCTCCCCCACCCCGTCCACCAAATGAGACTTGTGAGGTAGTAAGTACGCTGGCCTGCAGGCTGCAGTGCCGCATGGCAGCAGTGGGGTTGGGCATGTAGGAGGGCCACCTGGTCCACTTTCCGTCTCACCAAGGCAGGAGCTGACTGAGCTGAGGAGCAGCTGCTCAGGCGCCCTTGCTCACTGTCGCATAGCTGTCTTCCCCATGACCCTGCCCCTGACGTGCTGGTTCTGCCTCACTGGCACAACACACGGGCTGAGCACCTTCATCTGGGAGCAGATAAGAAGCCATTTTAAGAACTCCCAAGATCCTTTCGGCCAGAACAACCATCTTCCAGTAATGAACCAAAATGACGAACACAAAGGGAAAGAGGGAAGGCACCCCATGTATGTCCTCTAGGCCTTTTAGAAAACACGGAATGGCTCCTTTGGCAACATATATGTGAGTTTTCAAGAAAGGTGATATTGTAGACATGAAGGGAATAGGTACTGTTCAAAAAGGAATGCCCCACAAATGTTACCATGGCAAACCTGGAAGAGTCTACAGTGTTACCCAGCATGCTGCTGGCATTGTTGTGAACAAACAACTTAAGGGCAAGATTCTAGCCAAGAGAATGAATGTGCATATTGAACATAGTAAACATTCTAAGAGCAGAGATAGCTTCCTAAAACGTGTGAAGGAAAATGACCAGAAAAAGAAGGAAGCCAAAGAGAAAGGCACCTGGGTTCAACTAAAGCGCCAGCCTGTTCCACCCAGAAAGCACACTTTGTGAGAACCAATGGGAAGGAGCCTGAGCTACTGGAAACTATTCTCTATGAATTCATGGCATGATGGGTGTTAAAAATAAACTAATCTGTGGTCTATAAAAATGTTTTCCTTAATTGAGTGGAATTATGTTCCCTCCCCAAAGCTAATTTTTATTGGGCTCTAATTCATTTTGTGACATCTTTATTCAAATTTAGTATTTTTTCTTTTTTACCTGAAAGGTGTTAGGTGGCTTATTATGCAACAGATAAAACTCAGTTGGTTAGAGAAAAATAAAGAACTCCCCAAGAGGGGTGCTTTGTCCCATCTGAATTATGACAAGTCAGAGCTGGGATTTTTCTTTATCTGAAAAGTGATTTTATTGGGGCAGAAGGTGGTGCGGAGGTTGAGGTGTTGGATCCCACATGGTCAACTGGGCGGTTTGAGTCCTGGGCCCAGCAGCTTGAGAATTACACTGGGCATGTGTGTATACATGCCCAGAATCCTGAGAGGAAAATGGAGAAGGGATTGTGGCATGGGTATCCCTTCTAAGTGTTGATTTCTCACTTGCCTCTCTCTCTCTCTGGTGAGTGCACATACCCTATGGCTAAAACCTAAGAGAAGAGAGAGAAGAGAAGAGAAGAGAAGAAAGAGAAGAGAAGAGAAGAGAAGAGAAAGTGTTTTTACTAATACAAATATTTTACGACAAAAAAAAATCTCAAATGAGTGAGGGCTCATCCCTATGTGAAGGAAGTAGAATCCTCTTTGTAGATCTGTAAGCCTGAGTTTGAAGCATGGTGGCAGATTTTAGATGACACTAAGAAAAGCAAGATAGTGATGGTAACTTTGTGTCACTCTTGGTCACAGAGAGACAGGGGAATTCCTGCACAACCCTTTGACATCCTGCCAGGGTACTGTTGTGTCAGCAAAACATTGACATATGACCTTATCTTAGTCAAACCTTTTTTTTTTTTTTTTTTTGGAGAGGTTTTTGCTATAGGGCGCGTGCGCTCGCCAGACAGAGAGAGAGAGACAGAGAGATAGAAAGCAGGAAATCACCCCCCAGGGGGGATGGCCACGCCGCAATCCCTTCTCCTCCATTCTCCTCTCGGGATCTTGGGCACGCACGCACACGCGCCCGGCATGAGTTTAAGCCGCCGGGTCCGGGACTCGAACCGCGGTCGACTACGTGGGAGTCCAGCGACATAGCCATTACGCTAACTGCTGGTTCCCAAGTCAAACCTTTTTTTAAAAAAGGTTTTGCCATAGGGCACATGTGCTTGACAGAAGGGGATAGTAGAGACAGAGAGAGGGAAGGTGAGAAAACATCCCCCAGGGAGGATGACTACACTCCAATCGCTTCTCCATTCTCCTTTTGGAATTTTGGGCATACACATACATGTGCCTGGCTTGATTTTCAAGCTGCTGGATCTGGGGCTCAGATTGTAGTCAGCTGTTTGGGAGTCTAGTGCCTTAGCCACCTGCTGGTCCCAGTCAATATGTATTTTAAAAATTTGCAATAGTGCCTGTGTGCTTGCTGGAGAGAGAGAGAAAGAGAGAGAGAAAGAGAGAGAGAGGGAGGAACCACCCTTGGGGGGTAGCCACGCTGCAGTCCCTTCTCCATGCTCCTCTCAGGATTTTGGGCACACATACACATGCACCAGTGTGTTTTTCCAGCTTTTGGACTTGGGACTCAAACCACACAGTTGGCTGTGTAGGATCCAGCTGCCTTAATTATCATGCCACTGGTTGGCCTAGTTGATTTTTTTTTTATTATTCATTTACGTGAAAACAAAATAATAGTTTTGGGCGGCACAAAGCTAGGAGGGGTAGCTAATACACAGTAATTGATCACTGAAAAAGTTTTCGATTGGGCTGGCCCCAAGGCCTAGTGGTTAAGGCAGCTGGATCCCACATGGCTGACAGCATAGTTTGAGTTCTGGCCCCGGTGATTTGAAAAACATTCCAGGCATGTGTGTATGCCCTAAATCTCAACAGGATGGAAAGATAAAGAAGGGATTGTGGCGTGACCATTCCCCACTGTGGGTGCTTTCTCTCTCAATCTCTCTCTCCCTCCCTGCCTCCATATTTCTGTAGACATCATACACCCAGTTTAAAAAAAAGAAAGGCAAGTTTAAAAAAAGAAAAAGTTTTTGGCAAATGAAACTTGAATAAAATTAATCAGATAAAATATTTTATTGGGGTGAAATACACACAACCTAAAATTTACCAACTTAACCATTTTCTTTAACACATTTTTGTTTTATTTTTAGAGGTTTTTGCCTTAGGGTGCATGTGCTTGCTGGAGAGAAACAAACACAGGCAGATACAATGAGAAGGAAAGTGAGAAAACACCCCCCTAGGGGGGGTTGACCATGCCACAGTCCCTTCTCCATTCTTCTCCCAGGATCTTGGGCATACACGCACACACACCCAATGTGAGTTTCAAGCTACTGGTTCTGGGACTTGAATTGTGGTCAGCCACTTGGCAGTCCAGCAATGTAACTGCTACACTATCTACTGGTCCCATTGTAACCATTTTTAAGTGTACAGTTCAATAGTGTTAAGAACATTTTCTTTGTTGTTTCATGGTCACCACCATCCATCTCCAGAACTTTTCATGAGTTTACACGAAAACTCTGTATGCATTATTCAATGACTACTCATTTTACCCTCTTCCCCACCCCATTTAACCACTGCTATTCTTTCCATCTCTGCCATTTGTCTCCTTTAGGCACCTCATGTAAGTGGAATCATCTAGTATTTGTGCCTCTGTAACTAGCTTGTTTCACTTAGCACAATGTCCTCAAGGTTCAGGTTCATGTAGTAGTATGTAAGAATTTCCTTCTTCTTTAAGGCTGAATAATATTTTTTTTGAGAGGTTTTTGCTATAGGGCGCGTGCACTCTCCAGACAGACAGAGAGAGACAGAGAGACAGAAAGCGAGAAATCACCCCCCAGGGGGGATGGCCACGCCGTAATCCCTTCTCCTTCATTCTCCTCTTGGGATCTTGGGCATGCACACACATGCACCCGGTGTGAGTTTAAGCCACTGGGTCCGGGACTCGAACCGCGGTCGACTACGTGGGAGTCCAGTGACATAGCCATTACGCTAACTGCTGGTCCCAAGGCTGAGTAATATTATTTATGTACTTATCCATTGGTGAACATATGGGTCATTTCTACCCTTTTCTGATTATGAATTATGCTACTCTGAACATGGGTGTGCAAATACCTTTTGAAGTTCCTGCTTTCTTTCTTTTGTATGTATACCCAGAAATAGAATAGCTACATGATATGCTAATTCCATATTTAATTTTTTTTGGAGAGGTTTTTGCTATAGGGCATGTACGCTTGCCAGAAAGACAGAGAGAGACAGAGAGATAGAAAGTGAGAAATCATCCCCCAGGGAGGATGGCCATGCTGCAATCCCTTCTCCTCCATTCTCCTCTTGGGATCTTGGGCACGCACGCACACGCGCCCAGCGTGAGTTTAAGCCACCAGGTCCGGGACTCGAACTGCGGTGGACTATGTGGGAGTTCAGCGACATAGCCATTACACTAACTGCTTGTCCCCCTCCATATTTAATTTTTGAGGAACCATAATAGTATTTTCTACAGTGGCTGGACTATTTTTTTAATTATTATTTTATTTAACTATTTATTTATTTTAATTTGACTGTAGAGGGACAGAGCGAGAGCGAGAGAGAGAGAGAGAGAGAGAGAGAGAGAGAGAGAAAGTTAAAGTGAGAAAGCAAGCCACCAGGTCTGGAACTCAAACCATGGTCGGACATGTTGGAGTCCAGAGCCCTTAACCACCATGCCACCTGCTGGTCTCAGTGACTGTACTATTTTGCATTCTCACCAGCAATACATAATTTCTTTCTTTCCTTTTTTTTTTTTTTTTCTGGAGAGGTTTTTGCTATACAGCACATGCGCTTGCCAGAAAGACAGAGACAGACAGAGAGACCAAAAGCGAGAAATCACCTCCCAGGAGTTGGCCATGTCTCAATCCCTTCTCCTCCATTCTCCTCTTGGGATCGTGGGCGCACACACACACACACACACACACACACACGTGCCCAGCATGCATTTAAGCCACTGGATCCAGGACTTGAACCACCGTCGACTACATGGGAGTCTAGCGACATAGCCATTATGCCATCTGCTGTTTCCAGCAATGTACAATTTTTGCATATCCTCACTGTCACTTATTTTCCCTTAAAGCTTTTTTTTTTTTAAATTTTGCTATAGGGTGTGTGTGCTCGTCAGAGACAGACAAACAGAGAGAGTGAGAAATCACCCCCCAGGGAAGATGGCCGTGCTGCGGTCCCTTCTCCATTCTCCTCGTGGGATTTTGGGCATGCGTTCACATGTGCTTGGTGTGTTTTTCAGGCTGCCTGGTTCAGGACTTGACTTGCAGTTGACCATGTGAATAACCATCATGCTACTGGCTGGCCTGCCCCCTTTTAAAATAATAGCTATTCTAGTGAATGTGAAGTTATATTTCATTGTAGTTTCAGTTTGCATTTTCCTAGTGAGTAGTGGCATTGAGAATCGTTCCATGTGCTTATTAACTTTCTGTGTGTCACCTTTGAAGAAATATCTATTCAAGTTATTTGCCCATTTTGTTTTTAATAGGATTGCTTTTTGTTGAGTTGTAGGCATTCATTATGTATTTTGGATATTAACCCTTTATCAGAAATGTGATTGTAGGGACCAGCAGATGGCACTACGGTTATGCCACTGGACTCCCATGTAGTCAACCACGGTTCAAGTCCTGAACCTGGTGGCCTAAAACCCATGCTGGGGGACCAGCAAATGGTGTAATGATTATGTTGCTGGACTCTCATGTAGTCAACTGTGGTTCAAGTCCTGGACCCAGTGACTTAAACTCACATCAGGCTCATGTGTGTGTGCCCACCCAAGATCCTGAGAGGAGAATGGAGGAGAAGGGATTATAGTGTGGCCATCCCTCCTAGAGGATGATTTCTCGTTTTCAGTCTCTCTGGCGAGTGCATGCACCCTATAGCAAAAATCGCTCTTAAAACAAACAAACCCCCAAAAACTCATTTTGGGCACACGTGCATGCATGCCCAAGATCCAGAGAGGATAATGGAGGTGAAGGGATTGCGGTGTGGCCGTCCCCCCCTTGTGGGTAATTTCTTGCTTTCTGTCTCTTTGTCTCTCTGATGGACACATGTACCCTATAGTAAAAATACCTCTTTAAAAAAAAAAAGAAAGAAAAGAAAAGAAAAGAAAAGAAAGAAAGAAATGTGGTTGTGGTGATTGTGATTATTATTTTGATTTGCCAGAGGGTGCCTAGACTCACTGGAGAGAGATGAGGGGAGGATGAGAAAGCATACTGCAATCTTTTCTCCTGCATTTCTCCTTCCTTTTGGGATTTTGAGCATACATGCACAAATGCCTGGCATGTTTCTCAAGCTGTCAGGTCCAGGGCTTAAACCATGTAATTGACCGTGTGGGATCCAGCCACTTTAACCACCACATCTGTGTCTGGCTCAATTTATAAATATATATATATATATATTTTTTTTTTTTTTTTTTTTTTTTTTTTGGAGAGATTTTCGTTATAGGGTGCGTGCGCTCGCCAGACATCACCCCCCAGGGGGGATGGCCACGCCGCAATCCCTTTCTCCTCCATTCTCCTCTCGGGATCTTGGGCATGCACGCACACACACCTGGCGTGAGTTTTAAGCCACCGGGTCCGGGACGCGAAACGCGGCTGACTACGTGGGAGTCCAATGACATAGCCATTACGCTAACTGCTGGTTCCCAATTTATAAATATTTTTTTTCCATTTCACTGGTTGTCTTTCACTCTTGATTTGTTTTTGTTGTTGTTGAAGTCCAGTAAACCTAAAGTTTTAGACCCATTTGAGTTAATTTTTGCATATGCTGTTAGGTAAAGGTTTAAGCTTCATTGTTTTGCGTGTGAATATCCAGTTTTTCTAACACAATTTGTTGAAAGATTGTCTTTTTCCTCACTGACCGGTCTTAGTACACTTGTTGAAAATTTGACCATCTGTGTTTCTTATTCCTGGACTCTTTATCTGTTGGTCTATATGTCTGTCTTTATTTGAAATCAAGACATTTGAGAATAGATGTTTAATACTGATAAATATAAGAAACCATCTGCATTTGTTTTACACAAGAGATAAGAGGAGGATGGAAAGCCCTCAGCTAATAGCAGATCCATGGAAACATTTCAGAATTTTCATGGATGGCAAGCTAAGTGTGCACCATTAGTTAGACGTGCTCTTATTTATTCTTGAACTGCTCTAATGGTCAGAGAGGGATTCCCAACCCTGTAGAGATTTGATAAACCAACATACACTTTTGTTTTACTCCCTTCCCCCTTTTGCTCACACCTTTCAGGATGATGAAATCTAGAACTTTTCAAGATAAATAAGCATTTTCCTGTGGAATTGCCCAGTGCACACTGACAGCTTTTGAAAATGGCTTCTCTGAAGTTCAGGGTGCCCATCTGACTAAGCCAAAGCTCAACTTGTATATACTAGTGTGCCCTGAATGCCGGTCCTTCTGTTTACTCCTCCAGCCAGGGAGAAGCTGTATCCTGTGGCAGTGGGTAGACTAGCACATTTCAACTTGCTGGGATTTGGAAATCCTCACTGACCTCCCTACTGGTTCCCCAGTCAGAGAGGTCATCTGTGAATAAAGATAGTTTTGTTTCTTCTTTCCCTACCTATATATACCTTTTAGTCCCTTCTCTTGTCTCATTGCATTATCTAAGACTTCCAGTGTGATGTGAGGTCATAGTGGTGAGGGGACATTCTCAGCTGGTTCCTGATCTGTTTTTTAAAAAAAATTTTTAGAATTATTTACTTCATACACACATATATATATATATATATATATATATGTGTATATATACACACACACACACACACACACATATATATATATATACACACACACATATATATATATTTGCTATGGGGCATGCGATTTTTAAAAATAAGTATTTATTTTATTTTATTTATCCTTAGTATTTTTAAATTTGGTCAGAGAGGGACAGAGAGAAAGGGAAAGTGAGAAAGCAAGCTGCCAGCTCAGGGACTTGAACCAAGCTTGGTTGTGTGGGAGTCCAGCGTCCACCACACCACCTGCTCTAGAAGGAGTAAGAGAAAGGGAAAGTGAGAAATCACCTGGGAGTGGGGGGGTGGCCATGCTGCAATCCCTTCTCCCTGTCAGCCCCTGGGCATGTGATCTTAAAGGGACAGTATCTGATTTCTTATTAATTAGTATGTTAACTGTAGATTTTTTGATGTTCTTTATTGAGTTCAGGAAGTCTTTATTCCTATTTTGCTAAGCTTTTTTTTTGTCACGAATGGGTTTTAGATTTTATCAGATCCTTTAATTTTTTCATGTCACTATCATGTGACTTTTCTTCTTGTCGATGTGACGGGTTGCATTTATTGATTTTCCAGTGTTGAATCAATATTGTACACCTGGCGTAAACCCACTTGGGATACAGTTGTTTTTAGATATTGTTGATTTGATTTTTGTTAATATTTTGTTCTATTTCTGCTTATGAAAGTGATCTCTAGTTTTCCTTTCTTGTGATGTCTTTGGTTTTTACTTTATGATAATATTGATTTCATCAAACTGGTTAGAAAGTATTTCTGTTTTTGTTTTCTGGAAGAGACTGTAGAGAATTAATATAAGTTTATTAAACATGTGGGGTGGGGGGAGAAAGCATCTCCCAAAGGGACAATGATGATGCCACAATCCTTTTTCCAGCATTTCTCTATCCTATTGGGATTTGGGGCATGCATGCACATGTGCCTGCCATATTTCTCAAACAGGGCTACAGGTCCATTTCTGGATCTTTTTTGTCATTTTAGTTTTTTGTAATAGGGTGTGTGCTCTCACCAGAGAAAGGGAATGTGAGAAATCACTTCCTGGGGGGAGGGGGATGGTCATGTTGCAATCCCTTCTCCTCCATTCTCCTTCTTGGATTTTGGGCACTCATTGCACGTGAGCCCTGGGTGACTTTTCAAACTGATAGATCTGGAACTCGAACCATGGTTCGCCATGTAGGAATCTGGCACCTTAACCACCATGCCACCTACCAGTCCCATCTGTCCCTTATTTTATTTTATTTTATTTTATTTTATTTTTTTGAGAGGTTTTTGATAAAGGGTGCGTGTGCTCACCAGACCAACAGAGAGAGACAGAGAGACAGAAAGCAAGAAATCACCCCCCCAGGGGGGATGGCCACGCCGCAATCCCTTCTCCTCCATTCTCCTCTCGGGATCTTGGGCATGCACGCACATGCGCCCAGTGTGAGTTTAAGCCACCAGGTCCGGGACTTGAACCACAATCGACTACATGGGAGTTCAGCAACATAGCTATTACGCTAACTGCTGGTCCACCATCTGTCCATTAAGTTGACTTTTTCTTGGTCATTTTTTGTTCTCTTACTTGTCTGTGGTTTTCCTGGTATAATACTCCCTTAAGAACTTCTCGAAGAGCTTGTCTAGTGTTGGTAAATTCTTTCAGGTTTTGTTTATCTGAGAATGTTTTTTATCTTTTCTTCCCATATGAAGGATAATCTTGCCAGATATAGTATTTTTGGTTGAAATTGTTTTTCATTTAACACTTTGAATATATTTTTCCATTCTTTCTTTGCTTGCATTGTTTCCAACGAGAGGTCCGATGTTAGCCTGATGGGATATCCTTTGAGAGTAACTTGATGTTTTTCTCTTGCCAATTTTAGTATCTTGTCTCTGTGGTTTTGGTCAATCTGGCTATGATGTGCCTTGGAGAAGATCTTCTATGATTCTATGGGGTGTCCTTTGTATTTCTTGGATCTGGATATTTGAATACCTCTCTGTGTTTGAAAAGTTTTCTTGCAGGATTTCATGGAATAGATTATCAATGCCCTTATGAGTCTCTTCACCTTCTGGGATACCAATTATGTGGATGTTTGGACATTCGATGGTATCTAGTATTTCTTGTATATTATTCTCATTTTTTTGGAAGGGTTATTTTCTCAGTCTTTTTGGTAAATTTTTCTAGGTCAGAGGTTCTGTCTTCTACACCTGAGATTCAATCTTCTGCATGATCTACTCTGCTTTTAATACTTTCAGTGGAGGTTTTGATTTCCTCTATTATAGCCTTCATCTCTGAGAGTTTTGTTTGATTCTTTTTTATGGTGTGTATTTCCTCTTTCAGGTCGTGGAAGAACTTCTTCACTTCCTGGAACTCGTTGTCTTTTCTCCCGCACTCTTTGGAGTTAATTGTCTGTCTTCCTTGCATCTCTGTTAGCTTTGTCACTATGAATATCCTAAATTCTTTATCTGACATTTCCCTGAGTTCTATTGTACTGTCTGTGGATTAAAAAGGGCTGTTCTTTCCCCTTGGGAGAGAGATATTTTCTTGATTTTCCATATTTCTTGTGCCTCTATGGTAGTTTCTGGTCATCCGATGGATTATATGTTATTTCCTACCTTTCTGAAGTTAATTCTGAGTGTTAGAGGCATGCAGAAGGAGATGACCTGCATTATTTCTGCAGTTTCGTTTCCCTAATCCTTACCAAGCAACCTGCACTTTTGCTAATGGAACTGGATATTATAGAGGCCTCACAGTTTCGGGGAATAGGTGCATCTGGGCTGAGCTGTGACGTTTCACTAAGAATTCAGAGGTCTGGGGGAGGAGATGAGCCATGCTCACTGCAGCTCTGTATTTTTCCCAGCTGCTCACTTTGCAGACTCTCTTATTTGATTTTTAGTCATTTGGCATATTCACATTTGGCTAATTTGTTAGAGATTTCTGCTACGGTAAGCTCATATGCTTCATTTTACTATGAGGCACTTCTATGCCTATTTCTCCTCTACTACTGTGTTTTGCAACGTGGTATCTACAGAAAGGAATTTCAATTTAGATTTATAAAGGTAAGTTTCTTCCTTTTTGTACCAGTTCAGTGGAGGTTGAGGTTTTCTATGACCCTAAAAGTATTCAGATGTTTCACTACTGTGCACCTAGACCTGCCTAGACACTCAATGTGTGGAAGGTAAGAAGCAAGGTGAGAAAGTCAGGCAAAAGAAATGAAACAAAGGGAAAAAAAAAAAAAAGACAAAACAATAAAAAGGGGAAAATTTTTTTTAAGAAAAAGATCCCCCAAAAAGGGACAGAGGCGTTTTAGTTAAAGGCGCAGGGCTAGGCCCACCTGAGATGAACATGGATTCTGAACTTAGTAAGAGAAAGGAGAGATAAGAGACAAGAGACAGTACCTACAGATTTTTAAGAAACATATATATATATATAAATTTCAAGAGAAAGGGAGAGAGAGAGAGACAGAGACAGAAAGAAGACAGAGACCACCCTACCTGGCTTTTCACTGGTTGTTGTGTCAGAAGGAATGGTTTAGGGGAGAGGCTTTCCAGTTAAAGGGGCAGGGATAGGCCCATCTCAGATGCACATGAATTCAGGCTTTTTGCTCCACTTTCTTTCTTTTTTTAAAAAAAAATCAGTTTCTTTCCTTCCTTCCTTCCTTCCTTCCTTCCTTCCTTCCTTCCTTCCTTCCTTCTCTCTCTCTCTCTCTCTCTCTCTCTCTCTCTTTCTTTCTTTCTTTCTTTCTTTCTTTCTTTCTTTCTTTCTTTCTTTCTTTCTTTCTTTCAGTAGAGGGCACCAAGCATTCTCTGGAAAGAGATGGGGAGACAGGGAAAGTGGGAAAACACCCCCACGGGGCATAGTCATGCCACTGTCCCTTCTCCTCCATCATTCCCCACTTTGGGGATTTTGGGCAACACACATGCATGCATGGACATGCCCCTGTTGTGTTTTTTAAGCTGCCAGGTCTGTGACTTCGACCACACAATTGACCATGTAAAATCCAGCTGCCTTACATCATGCCACAGGGTAACCCTAAATCCACTTTCATATAATGCCCTACTGTTTCATGAGTAGTGCAAGGACCTTAAAACCAAGTGTTCCCAACTCATCCTTGACATTCCTTATAGTGTTGCTGTTGCTTATTTTACTTATCCCTAAACTACAGTCACTCATTGCACTGTTGCCATTTTTATCTTGAATAAATTGTTACCTGTTAGATCAATTAAGAGGAGTAAAAGACTGGGACCAGCAGTTAGTGTAAGGCTATGTCGCTGGACTCCCATGTAGTCGACTGCGGTTCACGTCCCAGACCCAGTGGCTTAAAACTCACCCTGGGCGCATCTCCGTGCATGCCCAGGATCCCGAGAGGAGAATGAAAGAGAAGGGATTGCGGTGTGGCCATGCCCCCTGGGGGGTGATTTCTGTCTCTCTGTCTCTGTCTGTCTGGCGAGCACACATGCCCTATGGAAAAACCTCTCAAAAAAAAAAAAAAAAAAAAAACCAGAGAGAGAGAGAGAGAGAGAGAGAGAAGTAAAAAGACTTTATTTTATCTTTGTTTATTTCTTCTCTGTTTTTTTTTCCTTTTAGACATAGATCAGTTTCTGACCAAGTCATTTTCCTTCTCTCTGAAGGTGTTCTTGTGGCATTTCTTGCTAGGTATCCCTGAAATTTCTCAATTTTCATTTGAGAAAAATCCTAATTTTTCTTCACTTTTGAAGGATAATTTCACTGGGTACAGAATCATAGATTGGTGGTTTTTCCTCTCAACCCTTTCTATAACTCACTCCTCTTGCTGTTTGTGTGAAGAGAATACCAATGTCAATCTTGACATCATCCCTTTACAAGTGTTTTTTTTTTTTTCTTGTGACTTTATCACAATTTTGTCTCTTCTTTTTTTTTTCAATTTGAATAAGATACAACTTGGAGTAGGCTTTTTGCTTTAATTTTGTCTAGTGTTCTCTAAGCTTCCTGGATCGGTGGGTTGGTGTCTCACATTAATCCTCAGTTACTTCAAATATTTTTTTCTGTTCCTTTCTCTGTTTCTTCTCATACTCCTTGTACACATATGTCACACCTTTGGTAATTGCTTCATAGTTCTTGAATATTCCATTCTGTTCCTTTCATTCTTTGTTCTTTTTGCTTTTCTGCTGTAGAGATTTCTGCAAGTACATTTTAGGCTCAGAGGTCCTTTCTTTGGCCATGTTTAGTCTACCAACAAACCCATCAAAGGCATTTTCACTGGTAGACAGTTTCTGTTTGTTTGTTTGTTTTTTAGCCAGAGGGCATGTACACTCACCTGAGAGGGGCAGACAGAGAGGAAGAGGGAGAAAGCACCCCCCATGGAGTAGGGCTCACACCACAATCAGGATTTTGTGCATGCATGCATACATGCTGGTGCGTTTTTCAAGTTGGTGAGTCTGGGATTCAGACCTCACAGATAGCCACGTGAGATCTGGGTTCCTTAACCGCCATGCCATGGCGCCGGCCCAGTCAGTTGTTTTAACTCCTAGTCTGATAACTTGAAAATCTTTGTCATGTCAGAGTTTGGTTCTGGTGCTTGCCCTTCGTCTCTAAACTGCTCTTTCCTTTTAGTATGCCTTTTAGTTTGTTGTTGAAAGCTGAGCTTGAAGTGCTGGGTGAAAGGAATCTAGGTAAGTGGGCCTATAGCATGAGATTGTCTGTTTACCTGGCTAGGAGTTAGTGTATGTTTACTGTTTGCTGTAGCTGTGCTTGTCGGGGGGTAAGATTACCTTTTCATATCACGTTGTCTTTGGGTTTTCCTTGTGATTCCTCTTAAATCAGGCCTGGGACTTGCAGTTCTTTCTGTGGTCCTCCCTGTTGCTACCCAGGAGTCCTGTGGTTGTGAGTGTGGGGGCAGGGAAGTATGCTGTAGAATGTGATCAGGTCTCAGTGTTTTAGTGAGCCTGTGAACTTCACAAGTGCTTCTCCGTTTTGTTTTGTTTTCTCTCCCTCAGGAGAGACAGAAATGTTAGAGGTTAGAGGCTAGTTGAGTATTTCCCTTCCCCTGAGTGGTGTAGATTCTGGCAGATGGTGCTCTTTGAGGAAAGATCTTTATTAAAGATAATAAACTGTTGCGGTCATGTGTTTTTTTGTTTTTGTTTTTGCCACATAGAGTTGCCATATAGAGTGTGCACTCACTGGAGAGAGAGAGAGAGATGGGAAAAGTGAGAAGTCACTCCCCAGGTGGATAGCTATGTCACTATCTCTTCTCCATTCTCTCAGTATTTTATGCACACATGCACACACACACCTGGTGTGTTTTAAAAGACACCAAGTCTAGGACTTGAACTGTGTAGTTAGCCATGTGGGATCCATCTCTTAACCTCTGCACCACTTGCTAGCCTCATGGTGGTCCAATATTTAAATGGCTTCTTTTCTTCTCTCTTGCCAGGAGCATGAGGGTATTTTCTCCCAACCTTCACCCTGAGAACCTGATGGGGCCCCAGGAGTCATGTCTTGAGCTGTCTATGCTCAGTCTCTAGAACCTGCCAGTCTTCCTTTCTGCTCCTCCCAGTGGCAGCTCTGGGCTTGCCATCTCTAGAGACCTGTGACTCTTGGTATCATCTCCCTGTCTGTCTCCCCAGTTTTTTGTGCAGTGGTTTTCCCTGTGGCTTCAGTTATCTAATGGAGCTGAGAACAGTTGTTGATTTTCAGTTTGTCAACTTTTCTTTTTATTAAAGTTATTTATTTCCATGAGAGAGAGAAGAGACAGAGAAAAAGAGCACCCCCAGTAAGGTCTGCATTCCACAATCCACCCCCAGTCTCAGCTAGCCTGGATCATGAGTCTCAGGGAGGTCCCAGGATGTGAACTTTGAACGTCGCCTGTGTGGGTCTAGTTTCATCACTACTGCACCACTGCCTGGCCTGTGGGCTTTCTTTTGATCTCTTTTGTCATGATGGGAGTGAAGACTTCCAAGCTCTTTATCTGTCAGACCAGAAACTAAAAGTTTCACTTTATCCCTTTTTAATACAAATTTTAAGTACGTGAGTCACTGAGAAATGTTGTGTATAAGAAGTCTTTTCTTGGGACCAGCAAGTGGCATGGTGGCCAAGGTGCTGGACACTCCCACATGGCTGACCATGGTTCAAGTCCTGGACCTAGTTGCTTGTTTTCTCACTTTCTGTATGTGTGTGTGTGTGTCTGGTTAAATTAAAAGAAGTGAATTAATAAATAAAAAATAAATAATTTTTAATAAAAAGAAAACTTAAAAAAAAGTCTGTTCTTAGGACAAAGTTACTAGCCTATTTTTAAAAAATGAAATGTTGGGGCCAGTAGGTGGCATGGCAGTTGGGGTGCTAGACTCCCACATGGCCGACCGCGTTTCTAGTCCTATACTTGGCAGCTTGCCTTCTCACTTTCTCACTCTCTCTCTGGTAAGCACATGTCCCTATAGCAAATAAAATTATAATAATATTTAAAAATAATTTAAAAAATGAAATGTTAAAAACATTGTGTTACTTGATAAGACGCTGATGCAAACAGCAAGTCACAGCCTTTCTCATTAAGGTCCTTGGTCATGGAGATTTATTGAGCCAGGTGACTCACAGCCATGTGTCACAAAAGAAACCTATTCATTCTTGTCTTGGTTCATTTTGTTCTGCTGTGACAGTACCACAGACTGGGCAATTTTAAATGAAGAAAAATTTATTTCTCACAGTTCTGGAGTCCAGGAGGTCCAAGGTCAGAGGAACAGCCTCTGGTGAGGGCCTTGTTGTTACATTGTCCTGTGCCAGCAGTGGAAAGGCAACAGAGGGTGAGAGGAAGAGTAAGAAGGGTCCAGACTAGTCTTTTATAGGGAGCCCACTTCCGAGATAACAGCGTTAATCCACTTGTGAGGGCAGAGCCCCCTGGCCTGATCATCTTTTAAAAAATCTCTCCTCTAATCCTGTTGCAGTGGGGATTAAGTGTTTGACATATTTTGGGGAGGACAGGTATAATTTGTAGCACTTCCTTTCTGTTCTCATTTCTCAGCTGTGTTGCCTATTGGAATATTGGAAACTTATGGAGTAGTGCCCAGTGTCACTGTCTTCAGTTCTCCTGACAATGACTGGGAAGCACCAGCCATTCCTGTTTTAGAATCTAGATTCTACCAGAACTGGTTCTTTTTTTTTTTTTTAATTCCCCATTTATTTATTTATTTTTACATTTTTCCACAAACATTTACTTTACATATCAAAAAGTTTTTGCTCATACTTCATAGTTCTTGACAGTTAATAAACAACTTTCAAAATTTCACAATACTGAATTTTAAAATTTAAATTTAAAAAACATTCAAAATATTTCTTATAATTTTGTTTGTGATTCTATAACAACAGAGACAGTGTGGTTTTAAATATTTTTGAGAAAATATTTATATGTCAACTACTCAAACTGTTGAAAAGCAAATGCCCAGCACACTAGTCACACATAAACTTTCTCAATTCAGCTCTGCCTACCGAGTATTGTGTGATGTACCATCTGCTAGCAAAGATCAGTCTCCTTTTCTTCCTTCAAAGTCTTTCTCAAGGTAATGCTCTGGTGTGGTTCCTCTTTTGCAATCTCTACTGATTACAATGCTGGGCTGGAAAAGTCCAGGTTATTTTATGTTATAAATTCTTTCATATATCTTCTCTAATCCTCTCTGTCAGATAGAACTATTTATGGTGCCAGGCCATCTTTCTAAGAGCTTCTGTTGGCTTACTTGAGATCCACCTGAGTTCCATAGTTTTCTGATTAATCTTCAGGTATGACATTGCCTGTCCAATAATGAGTATTTCCAATTTATGATTCAATGCAACAAGCATTATTGAACTTATGCAAATAACTCTTCTGCCACAAAATAAGAATACTCCCAAATATTTCCAATTCAAGAGGGGTCAAGAAGGAAGAAAAGTTTATGTTTCCGTTTAAAGAAACAAACAAGAAAAATATTTTAACAAATTGCTGAACCTATCAACAAGTCAAACGAAAGTAAAATGTTTAAATTGGGAAAACGAAGTATAGTAAAAAAAATCAGTATGTTTTACTCAAAAGTCGTAAAATTCTATTTCATGATTTCAGTCTTATGTTCAAACTCTCTTCGTTATTGTGGTCCAATCTTTCTGTTTAAATCCTGGAAGTTAACATTCAACATTATTATTGCTATTTCTTGTCCTTAGCATTAAATTGGTCATTTTCTTGGTTGCCTTTTGTTCTCTTATTTCTTTTTGTGTCTTTCATTTTCCTGGTAGAGCACTCCTTTCAGAATTTCTTTTTTTTTTTCTTTTTTTGGAGAGGTTTTTGTTATAGGGCGCGTGTGCTCGCCCAAAAGACAGAGAGAGACAGAGAGACAGAAAGCAAGAAATCATCCCCCCGCAACCCCTTCTCCTCCAATCTCCTCTCGGGATCTTTTACACGCACGCACACGCACTGGCGTGAATTTAAGCCACCGGGTCTGGGACTCGAACCACGCTCGACTACATGGGAATCCAGCCACATAGCCATTACGCTAACTGCTGGTCTCACCTTTCAGAATTTCTTGAAGAGTGGGTCTGCTATTGGCAAATTCTTTCAGGTCTTGTTTATCTGAAAGTGTTTTTATCCTTTCTTTCCATATAAAAGAAAGGATATAATATAATATAATTACATAATATATAATGTAATTATATATAATATTAATATAATATAATCTTCCATATAATCCTGCTGGGTATAGTATTTACGGTTGAAACTGTTTTTTCACTTAACACTTTGAATATATTTTCCCATTCTTTCCTTGCTCACGTTGTTTCTGATGAGAAGTCTGAGATTAACCCGACTGGATAACCTTTATAAGTAACCTGACGTTTCTCTCTTGCCAATTTTAGTATCTTGTCTTTGTCTGTTGAATTGGCCAGTCTGGCTATGATGTGCCTTGGAGAAGATCTTCTTGGGTTGATTCTATTAGGGGTCCTTCATATTTCGTGGGTCTGGATATTCGAATGCCTGTCTAGATTTGGAAAGTTTTCTTCCAAAATTTCATGGAATAGATTATCAATGCCCTTATTAGTTTCCTCACCTTCTGGGATACCGATTATCTGGATGTTTGGGCACTTAATGCTGTCTAGTATTTCTTGTATAGTATTCTTGTATTTTTTTTTTGGGGGGGGGGGGATTATTTTCACAGTTTTTTTGCTTGTTTTCAGAGGTTTTGCCTTCCACATCCAAGATTTGATTTTCTGCATGGACTAATCTGTTTTTAATACTTTCAGGGGAGGTTTTGATTTCCTGAATGGCAGCTTTCATCTCTAACAGTTCCATTTGATTCTTTTTTATGGTGTGTATTTCCTCTTTCAGATCATGGAAGAACTTCAACACTTGCTGGAACTCGTCTCTTTTCTCCTGCATCTTCTGGAGTTCATTATCTCTCAGCTCTTACATCTCGTTTAGTTTTGTCACTATGAATATTCTGAATTCTCTAACAGACATTTCTGTGAGTTCTACTGTACTGTCTGTGGTTGATGAGGGATTGTTCTTTTCCCTTAAGGGAGAGATATTTTCTTGATTTTTCCTGTTTCTTGTGCCTCTGAGATTGTTTCTGGTCATTCTGTGACAAAATCTCTCCTTCACTTGTCTGAATATTTCCGGAAACTAGTAGATGGAGTTTAGAGCATAGCTTCCCTCAACACGCCAGGACACACCTCAGCTTTAAAATGACTTCTTGTCTGAATATTTCAGGAGTCTCTACCAGAACTGGTTCTGAGATGCCCTTCGTGGGGCTTTTGATGATGATTTTGAATGTGGCACAGTAAGATAGGTCCTCAGCCTGCAGAACTTCCTATAAGAATTCAGGGCTTCCTCATGGCAGGCCTCCACAGGAGCTGGGGTGCAGCTGTGGGCCTGCTAGCCACCATGAGGCTCAGGTCTGTATTGTCTGGGAGCGAGGGTGGCTTCAGCTCATCTCCCTTGCTCATGGCACATTCTTCACTTCTTTCAGTATTTAGGTCAGCTAACGTCCATACCAGGGTACCTGAATCCTTCCAGTCGGACTGAAATCCTGCGTTTCATAGACAGTGCCAAGGTAACCTCCTCCTAGCCCATCTCTATCCCTTGCTGCCCCTGTCCTGGACCCCTTGCTCTTGGCTTTATGGCCCTGAGAGTTGGCTCAGTCTCATCATAGTATGAGTGCCCTTGGCATTTAGCCATAAAGACTGTTCCTCAGTCTGAACAGTAACATTATTCTCTAGACATGGTCTTCCTGTTTTCTGGGCTATTCACACTTTCATGATATTGCAGACAATGTGCTGTAAGTCCAAATCTAGAACCGGTTCTAGAAGAACCCCCTAGATGCTATGAGTGCAGTGGTGTCCCTAGAGTGGGCTCCACTGTGTTTTGGGGTGTGACGTGTGCCTAATGCACTCAGTGCCAATCGCATGTGACCCAGGCCACACAGTGTTCCCAGATCAGTCAGGTCTATGTTCCTGACACCCTGTGCTTCCTTGCAGAGAGCCCACCAGCTTCCTGGGCACCTGACACAGGAGCATGACGCCGTGCTCAGCCTGTCTGCCTACAATGTAAAGCTAGCCTGGCGGGACGGGGAGGACCTCATCCTCAGAGTGCCCATCCACGACATCGCTGCTGTCTCCTATGTCCGGGATGATGCTGCACACCTAGTGGTCCTGAAGACAGGTAAAGGCCTGGGAGGCCAGGGTGAGGAGACTCCTCATCCCCAGGGTCACACCATGAACTTCATGATGCCCTGGGGAGGTTCTTCCAGCTTTATACTGGCTGCTGAAGGACTAGAGATTGGTCTCTGTGCCCTGGGGTCACTGTCATCCTCCAAGAAGACTCAGTGAGGGATACAATGTTGGTTCTGCTGTTAGAAGAGTTAGCATCCTGTCCCTCGCCCAGCAGGGCCCCTGCAGCACCTCCATTCCCCCACTGACACATGTACACTGTAGTTGCCCACTGCTCAGGCCCAGGGAAAAGCCTGCAGACAAGGACCCTCCTTGGTTTGGTGACGCCTTGCTCTCTATACCTGTGCATTCTCCCGGAACTAGGCCAGCAGAGGTGAGACCCAGACCCCCGGGGACCCTTAGAGGTCACTCCGTACCTGAGCTTGCTGACAGTTAGCCGCCTTCATGTTCAGGTAAAATTGTGCAGGACACCCTCATGCTCCATTGAGAAGAGCAGTGTGCCCTCCTGGGCGCAGGTGCACAAGCTGTCCGTGAGCTTCTGAAGCCTACAGCCTACATTCGAGCCTCTGAGACTTGAGGGGATCACCATAGCTCACTGCACTTTGTTCCTGGGGAAACCAAAAATTTGAGGCTGGCCTTGCAGTGGGGACATGACCTGGGCTCGTGAGGTTAGTGCTGGCCTGAATTTCCTGGTGCCCTTGTTTTAGATGGCTAGTGAAAGGCTGAGGGCTCATTTGTTTCAGGTGGTGCAGAAGGTGGTGCTCTTCCACATGTGCTCTGAGAATCTGGGAGCAGTTTTGTCACGGACTCCCTGAGCTGGGAAGTCACGTTGGTGAGCTGTCAGGGACAGTCCACCTGTGAATGTGGTTGGGGCTGCCAAGGTCACAGACCATGTAGGTAGCCCTGGAGGGGATTAGGCAGGGAGTGCCTGGAGTTAAAGCCACTCAGCCTTGTCTGTTCAACCATAGCTTCGACTTGCCCACCCCTCCCAGCACATACCACATACATTCACACTCATTGCCAGTCATACACAACATGTTGACACCCACACATCACACATACACATACTCACATTCACCGTCAGTCATATACACATAGTGTGCTCACACACACACATTACATACACACGCACTCTCACTGTCACACACACCATGCTCATACACACCCATACATACGCACCACATATATCTGCACTCACTCGCTGTCACACACACACACACCCCATGCTCACACATGCCCATACATACCATGTTTACACCCTGCACTGCACAGAGCACATCTGAGCAAGGGCCCTCTGTGCTCTGCTGTCTCCTTTCACTTCATGGTGTTGACTGAGCATCGACTCTTCAGTGCCAGGTGTCAGATTAGGTTGAACAATATGAAACTGCAGCCATTTAACCATTTTAATCCATAAAAATGGCAATTTGATAAGGCTCAAAGTAGTACGGAGCATTTGGCATGAATTCTCTCATTTAATCTTACCAATAAACCTATAAGGATAATCCCACTTACTCCCGCTTTACAGATGGAGTAACGAGAGCAAGGAGATTAACTTGTAGGAGGTCACACAGATGGTGAACAGTGGGGTGGCTTTAACAGGCCTGCTCTGTAGCTCCTTCCTGTCCGACACTACCGACTGACCCACCATCTCTGCTCTGGGGCCCTGTAGGAGGCCTTAGGGCTGGGGCATCCTCAGGGACAAGGTGTGAAGAGGCCAGCTCCAACCATTTTCCTGCTGGTGCCTCAAGTTGGTGAGGAGGGGACTTGCCTTCCCCCATTGCTTCATGCTGTGTGACAGTTGCTCAGCTTTAATCATTGGAACAAATTGTAAAGAAAAATGGACAATGGATTTGTTAAAAGAGAAAATGAGATCCATGGGGGAATCTCCCCCCAAATAGAAAACAAACAAACAAACAAAACCCCAAGACTCAGGGGCCAGCAGTTGGAATGGTGGTAAAGGCAGCTGTATCCCATGTTTCCAACTGCACAGTTTGAATCCTGGACAGCTTGAAATACACACTGCATGCATGTGTGCCCAAAATCCTCAGACGATAATACGGGAGAAGGGATTGCTGCATGGCCATTGCCCCTTAGGGGGTGATTTCTCACTTTCCTTCTCTCTTTGTATGTTTATTGGCGAGCACCCTATAGTGAAAAAGAAAAGAAAAACAGAGCTTAGGTCTTTGAGAGAACTTTTGATTTAAAGGAAGAGAACGAGCCCCTCTTTCAGGCCTGCCCTTGTTTGAGCAGATTCTCATGGAAGAGTGCGTCTTTGTTAGATGCGTGTAGATGTGTGGAGGCACCTGTGTGCTGAGGTGTGCTGTGCTAGAATCAAGGTGTAGGCCCAGAGTGTGCTAGCATTCGGACAGCCCAGGACAGGGGATTTGGGGGTCAGGTCTGGCTGCAAGAGGCCCATGTGGCAGGAGCCTCTATTAGAGGGTGATGAGTTGGTACCAGATGAAGCATGGTCTGCCATCTCAAGGTGGCCGTTCTGCCGGATGTACTGCAGGGTGGAAGTGGCCGTGTTGGAGATGTGACTTTCCAACTATCACCCCATTGGTTCCTTGAGAATCACCATAGGCATGAGGCAGGGAGCCAAATTAAATATCTGAAAAATAAAGAGAAACGATGAAGTTCATTCAGTAATGTACTTTATGTAGGCCTCCGTACCCAGAATGCGATCAGGTATAATCAGTGTGACCACCTCTGTGCAGTGACCTTCTCTGTGCCAGCTCAGAGCCCTGGTCCGGTTTATACGCCCCACGTCTCAGTGTGGATGTGTTATATTACGCATGCTCAGCAGCCCTCAGGCCAGCGGCTGCCGCAGGTAGGGACAGTGCAGGCCCACGTTTTACCACGTGATCCTCAGAGCAGCCTCTGCAGGTTCCAGGTCTTGTGCTCACACCCACCCAGAGACTGGCCTGGCACTGTCATTTCTCATCTCCCCAGCAGCTTCCCAGTTTGCCCTGTGACGCCCACTGCAGGGTGCTCCGGGTGGTTTCCAGTCCCCACTTGGTCTGAACTGGTGCACACTGGCTCCCCCCCTGCCATTGGGCAAGCCTGAAATTGCCCCTCATACTGCTGGGAACTTCATTTGTCAGAGAGGTGGTGGCTGGTGACAGCAATGAGGGTGGCCATCTGTGTGGGCCCTGGGCTCTGCCTCTGACATGCTGTCAGGCCTGGCCCTTTGCCCCTGCCCCGCCTCAGTTTGTCAGTGTGTAAGTAGGGAGTGCTCAGGCCTCCAGGAAGCGGACTACTCTCAGGATTGTGTTCATGGTCTGTGTATTGAATTGTGGGAAGTTACCTTGTTTTATATATACCAAAAGCAGGTATTGCCAGCAGTGTTGGGGATCTCTGCCATCTTTGCGAGGATCCTGGAAGGTCTCCTGGGGTCATGCTGCCTGTGTGAAGATGGAGGGTGGCTCTGGTACCCTGGGGCTCAGGGCTCCCTATCCCTGCCCTACTTTAGAGGAGTGGGGGGAGGGGGCTTATCTAGAGAGTTTGCCTGGTGCAGGCTTGTCGCTGGGATTGTTGGCAGACCCTTGATCCAGGTCAATGTCTCACAGTGACCTCAGCTGGCACCTCGAGTGCCCTATGCCTGTCCTTCCACTTTGCTAACCTGAGATGTTGACTTCTCAGCCCAGGATCCAGGCATCTCCCCAAGCCAAAGTCTGTGTGCAGAAGGTTCCCGAGGACTCAGCGCAGGCTCCCTGTCGGAGAGCGCGGTGGGGCCAGTGGAGGCCTGCTGCCTGGTCATCCTGGCCGCAGACAGCAAGGTGAGACCTGTGCCACCATGCCTACAGCCCGCCATAGTCCTGCTCCCTCACAGCCACAGCCGCCATACCCACAATCTGTCCCTTGCTGCCACACCAGGCCCATCGTCATGCCACACTCACAGCCATGCCATACCCATACCCCTGGTCCCAGTGAGCCCCTTCTTCCCCACACCTGGCCCACCCAGTGCTCCCTCCTCTGTCCAGCACTACCCTGGCCCATTCCCCTTGTCCTTTCTAGCCCACTGCCCTGTGAGCTGGCTGGGCTCTCCCACCCTCTGGGACCACCAGGTTTGGCCCAGAGAAACACTTCAGCAGAGCTTTTGCCCACTCTGCCCATCATTCCCTTCAGGGGAGGGGCTTCTCCCAACCCCTGCCCCCACATGACAGGCAGGTGGGCAATGGCCAACTGGTGGCAATACCTGGCTCCTGGTGTTCAGGACTCTGCTTGTAGGTTTCTCATGGGAAGAGCCAAGGGCCTGGTGTTTGCGGGTTAGACTTTGGGCTCCCCTCAGGTACAGCAATCATAGGGTGCTCAGTGTGTTACTTAATACCCTTCCCATAATTTCCGCAGTTATCTGCAAAAGGAATAGCAGGGACCACTCACCTTAAGTATCCACCCTCACCTTCGGCGTTCTTCAGCCCTGGTGTTAACATTTCCAGCCTCATCATTCTTGGCTGGAGGTGGGGGGTTCCCTGTGCACCATGGGACATTGAGCAGCATCCCTCGCTTCTCCCGGTGACAACTGAAAATCTCTTAAAAATGTGTCACATGTCCCCTGGGGACACAGCCACCCCATAGAGATCCCTGACTTAAACAGCCCGAGTTTATAAACTGTCCTGAGTGGACCCTGGTGCTGATGTGTCAGCCTCTCCCTTTGTTCTCGAGGCTGGGATGGAAGTTCTGGGGTATTGTCAAGTCAGAATAAATGGGAGGACCCGGGCCCCAAGCAGTGCACCTGTGGGGCCACACTTGGGTACCTTCAGCCCAAGACCCCACCCTTTATTTTTTTTAAGAGGGATTTTTGTTTAGTGCGCATGTGCTTGGCACAGAGAGAAACAGAGAGACAGAAAGTGAGAAATCACCCCCCCCCCCAGAGGGATGGCCGCTCTGTAATCCCTTCTCCATTCCCCTCTCAGGATTTTGGGCACGCACGCACATGCGACCAGCCTGAGTTTTAAGCCGCCAGGTCCAGGACTCAAACCATGCTCTACTATGTGGGAGTCCAGCAACATAACTATTACGCCATCTACACATTCCCCCAAGGCCCCCCCTTTTTTTTTTTTTGGAGAGGTTTTTGCTATAGGGCGCGTGCGCTCGCCAGACAGACAGAGAGAGACAGAGAGATAGGAAGCGAGAAATCACCCCCCAGGGGCGATGGTCACGCCGCAGTCCCTTCTCCTCCATCCTCCTCTCGGGATCTTGGGCACGCACGCACACGCGCCCGGCGTGAGTTTTAAGCCACCGGGTCCGGGACGCGAACCGCGGTCGACTACGTGGGAGTCCAGCAACATAGCCATTACACTAACTGCTGGTTCCCCCCAAGGCCCTTTTTGATACCCCCACCGTGGCAGTGAGAGGCAGAGAGACGCTGGGGTCTGGTTTCTGGTATTTATCTCGTCTCTGAGACCTGCTGTGCTGGAGAGAGCCAGGAAGGCTGGATTTCCAGGCAGACTGAGTGGAGCTGCTCCTCCACCCTCCTCCCTTCCTCTGCTGCAGGTGGCTGCAGAAGAACTGTGCTCCCTGCTGGGCCAGGTGTTCCAGATGGTCTACACCGAGTCCACCATTGACTTTCTGGACAGAGCTATATTTGATGGGGCCTCCACACCCACCCACCACCTATCCCTGCACAGCGGTACGTTGGCGGGAAGGGCTGCCGCAGGAGCTAGAGAGGCCACAGGAGGCTCCGTGTTCTGGAGCCACGTGTGGTCAAAGCCACACCACCTAACTCGGAGCAAAGACGGGGCTAGAAGGCCCTTAGAGACCTGTGACTGGATGAGGAGGCTGGGGTGGCGGGGCTCCTCACAGGACCCGGACCAGCCCCACCTGGGCTGCTCTACTGCGCTGAGGAGGAGGCTGAGGAGGGAACCAGGGAACTTCAAGGCTACAGAGTTGGAGGTGGGGGCTCCCACCCACCGTCAGTCTGTGCAGGACTGCACTCAGACATGTTCCCTTGTGCTGAATCTAACACAGAGCATCTGTTTTCAAATACGTTGTTCATTGAGGATTAGTGGCTTGTGTAAATCAGATGCATAAGGAGGAAGATACTAGAAACAGTGCAGCTTGTTACCTGTAACTCTTTTTCTTTATGCCTTTATGAGAGAGAGGGAGGAGGGGAAGACAGAGATAGGTGTCTTTGATGGGGTCTCACTGTGTCACAGCCCAGGATCCTGCCCCAGCCTTCCCATTAGCCAGGGTCACAGGCATGCGTGCCCACACCAGGACCAGACCCTGGCCAGCCACACAGCTTCCTGGGATGGTGCCGTATGTGCACTGCCATGACTGGCCTTGAGTTTCTAGTTTTTGTGGAGATGAGTCCCAGCCCTCTCCAGTAATTCATGCATCTCGGAGGGAAGCTATGAGACTTTCTGCACGAAGCTGGGAGAGGGTCTTCGGAGGAGGGCATCCTGCATTGCCTCTCTTTTGTGCCACTGGTCTGAAGCCCCTTGGGCCAGAGCCTTGTAAGTGCTGCTCGCTGCCGGGGAGAGCAGTGTTGCTGAGCACACAGATACGCCCTGTGGCATAGATGTATCCACTCACAGTTCTTTAACCCTCACACAGCCTCACCTGGTTCAGACTTAGATCGATTCCACAGGCCTCGTTCCTTCTGGAGGCTCCTGTCCCATCTCTAGCCACCAGGTGGCGTCTCCATGTTCCCCTTCCAAAGTCCCCTGTCAGCCGCCGCCTCTGCATTCTGGGATGGCATCGAACCCACCTGGGATCCAGGCCCTCTCCCTGTGTGAAGGCCAGCTCCTCAGCAGCCTTCCACCCCCTTGCCCAAGGAACGTGACTCTCAAAAGTTCTGGGGATTAGGATGTGGATATCTTTGGAGGCTGTTACTCTGCCCACCATATTTAACTTGCTCCCACTGCTGGGAATGTCCTTTTTCTCTCCCATTCTCCCCGTTCTGCTCTACACATTCCCCAGGCTCGGGGTTGTTCTCACGGAACTTTCTTACTCAATACCCATTCCCTCAGGCTCAGAACAGCAAGCCACAGTCTGGCCCTGATGCTGTCTGCTGAGTTATCTGGTAGCTGCTCTCTGCCAGATCCTGTGATCCTGTGCTGGTCTGACAGTCTTAGGAATCCTGTGGCCTTGGCTGTGTCCAGACTGGGGGGTCACACTGCCTAGCTCTGACTGGCTTCTTCTGAGTGACATGGGCCAAGTTGCCTAGCCTTTCTGGTTCCGTTCACTTACAAGTGAAGACAGGGATGACAGTGCCTGAGTCAAAGGAAAGCAAAGCCCCTGGCCCCCTGCCTGGTACTTATTTGACACTCCCAAAGCCAGCTTTTGTTACCTGCAGCCCTGGGGAGTACCCATGGACAGGATCCCCAGGAAAGGCGTGTGTGGGCTCCAGCTGGGGCAGCCCTGCTCTGGGGCACCTGGTACAAAGGACTGTGGGACACTGGGGCCAGGGCTGCTGACCTCTCGTGTGTGCGTGTCATGGTAGCCATCTTCCAAGCATGCTTGTAAAGCTTGGCGGTTGGCCCTGATGCCTGCTCCCCCATGTGGCTGAAGCCGCCTCTTTCTACATCTCCTGCAGATGACTCTTCCACCAAAGTGGACATCAAGGAGACCTATGAGGCAGAAGCTAGCACTTTGTGAGTACCTGTGCCTTCAAGCCAGGGGTGGGAGGGATCTCCAGACAAGTGCCCAGCCTGATCCTGGCTCCTGTCAGTCACCCCGAGCTCACTGCTCCCTTGCTGAGCCCGATATCCTAGCCCACAGTCCCTGCAGTGGCCTCCCTCGCTACCCCATCATGGGCATTCAGAGCCCCGCCACCCCACCCCATTCCCACACCCACCCACCTCCCACGGCCTATAGAGAATAGCCTATGAAGACACAGGGTCTCAGGTGGGACCCTGTGCCTTCTGACCTTGTCTCTGCTGCCACCTGTACCCTCTCCTTTCCTGCTGCCCCACTCCTCAAGGTACCCAAGCTTCCCTGGGAGCCTGTGCCCCCCAACACATAGTGTGACCCATGTGCTTCCAACTTTTACTTGGAGTCAGCCATGCTCCTGGGGAGCCCACATCCAGGCCCAGCCATGGTTCTCTGGTCACTGTTGTTACCCCAGCTGTTGGCACTGTCTTCTGCACACATTTCTCTGCTCAAGGACACACCTGGCACTGATGAGACACCTTAGCACGTGTGGGATGATGGGTTGGGGAAGCCATCCACCCACGGACTGTGCCACGTTCCTTGCAGCTCCTTCCCGGACCTTGCAGACGCCAGCGGTGTGTCGCCCTTCTGCACACAGCCATCACCTCACAGCAAGACTGCCAGCGAAAGTGAGCTGAGCACCAGTGCTGCAGAGCTCCTGCAGGACTACATGCAGACGGTAGGGACGCCGCCTTGCCTGCATACACCCAGAGGCCTTTGCCCACATCCCACAACTTCTCAGGCAGCCAGGGACTCGGGGGGTGGGGCAACACTGCAGCCAGTGCTGCTGGGTCTTGCAGGGAACTTGTAAGTGGCTCCCCACCTTACACAGTTTTCTCATTGAAAACTTAGTCCTCCGGATCTGCATGTGCTGGTACTCTGAGGGCGTCGCATTGGCTCTGGGCCCCAGGCTGTCCCGCGTTCCCCTCCCTGCTGCCTGTGCCAAGGCAGTGACTGCCGTTCAGCTCAGGAGAGGCGCTGATGGGCTGGGGATGCATCGTGGGTTTGCTGGCCCCACAGTGGGAGCAGACATGAAGCCAGCAGTGGCAAGTGCCCTTGTGCTCGCCATGGGAGCTCCACCCGGGTCAGCTGCCAGCAGGGCAGCCGTGCCGCTGGCTCTCCTGCCCTGCCCAGCCAGGCTCTGCCCTCTTGCAGCTGCGCACCAAGCTGTCGTCGCAGGAGATCCAGCAGTTCGCAGCACTGCTGCATGACTACCGCAATGGCGCCTCCATCCACGAGTTCTGCATCAACCTGCGGCAGCTCTACGGGGATAGCCGCAAGTTCCTGCTGCTTGGTGAGTGGGACAGAGCGTGATGGGCCTGACCCCACACCTGGTGTGCACCCCAACCTCTGAAGCGGGCGGGTGGGGCTCCATAGGGAATGGAGGTTTGAAGCAGAGGGGGTTATCCGTATGTCCTGAAGCTAGGGGTCCACTTTGACTGGTTGGAGGCCTCTTCCCAGAGACAGGCAGGGATCAGCAGGCTTTCACTGTCTGGGAACCCTGAGCGGAGCTGGGTAGGTCCTACCAGGAAGCAAGGAGTAGGCCTGGGAGCAAACAAAACCCTAAAGTTTGAGAGGAGAGGACTGGAGAGGAGCCAGAGAGGCTCTTCAAGGATGTTACATGAGTGGGTCTTGGTGAGTGTGTAGTAGGTGTTTTCTGGGTGGAGAGACAATGCCATTTCCAAGTGGATAGACCAGCGTTTGCTAAGACCCAGAAAGCCCAGCCCAGTAGGTCAGAGCAGCTGGTAGGCTGGATGCTCATGGCCTGCCACAGGCCCCTGGAGCTTGGCCCCTCAGCATCTGCCTAGCACAGTTCACACAAGCCCTACACCTTGCAGGTCCATGGTTCTCCTTTCTACAGACATGTAGGCTGGTGTGTGGCACTAGCTACTTCAGGGCTCCTGAGTCCTCAGCCTTTGCCCCAGGCGGGTTTATTACCCAGTACACCTAGCTCATGTGGTCGCTTGTCTAGCACTTCCTCTTGGGGGTGGGAGTCTGGGCCTGCTGGAGTCCAATTAAAGCTCTCGTCAACCCCAGGCCTTCTGTCAGTCCCCAACTCAGAGACTCAAATCCAGAAATTTCCCGCCTTGTTTCCAGGTACCACCTTTCAAGAAGTGGGTAGTCTCCCTAGGTGGGAGATGGCCTGAACAGGAGACATCCTGCTTGGACCCCACCCCAGGCCTTAACCACTCCCTCTCTCAGCTCCCTGGGGCCTTATCCCCTCTATCTCCTGGCTCACACCCCTCCACCTCCCAGCTTACCAGGAACAGACCACTCCCTTTCACTTAAAATCCTTGCAAAACTTGGGCTAGCCAGTGACGTGGTGGCTGAGGTAACTGGATCCCATGTGGCCAACTGTCCAGTCTGAGTCAGGACCCAGTAGCTTGAAAAAACAAGCACATAGGGACCAGCAGTTAGCGTAATGGCTATGTCGCTGGACTCCCATGTAGTCGACTGCAGCTTGAGTCCCGGACCCAGTGGCTTAAACTCATGCTGGGCGCGTGTGCGTGCATGCCCAAGATCCCGAGAGGAGAATGGAGGAGAAGGGATTACGGCGTGGCCATCCCCCCTGGGGGGTGATTTCTCGCTTTCTGTCTCTCTGTCTCGCTCTGTCTTTCTGATGAGCGCACGCGCCCTATAGCAAAAACCTCTCCAAAACAAACAAACAAAACAAAACAAAAACAAGCACATAAATGCATCCCCAAAATCCCAAGAGGAGAATGGAGAAGAAGGAATCCTTTGGCCATCCCTCCTGGGGAGTACTTTCTAAACTCTCTTTTTCTCTCTGGCGAGAGTGTGCACCTTGTAGCAAACTAGAGAAACAAAAACAAGCCTTGCGGAGCCTTCCCCACACAGTGGATGTCTGGGCTTGGGAGATCCTAGTCGGGGTTGGAGCAGTGTCTCTGCATTTTCTGGTTAAGCTGCATCACCCTTTCTGTGCCTGGGTCCTACATCCCCTCCTGCTGTGGGACTCTGTCCGCCACAGTGGGGAGTAGAGGTTCTGTGCCCGGTCTCTAGCAGTCAGGGCAGTAGCCCTGGGCTGGGCTGCAGCAAGCCAACCGCAGACTTTGGCATGAGGTCTGGGATATCAGCGGGCAGCTGCCGGGGGCACTCTGGGCCTCAGCTTTCTCACCTATACAATGAGGACTCCATGAGGAATGATGGTGAATGAGGGGAAATCGTGGGCTCCTGGCCAGGGAGGGCTGGTGTGATGGAGGCAGTTGCTGTCCACGGCTGGTAGTACCTGTCAGAATTGAGCTTTCAGCCATACACATTCAGGGGCGGCTGTGATCTCGCCAGCTCCAGCCCAGGAGCAGTGCTGAGCCTAGCTGGAGGGACAGTTCTGGGTTGTATCTGCAGGTCTGAGGCCCTTCATACCCGAGAAGGACAGCCAACCCTTCGAGAACTTCCTGGAGACCATCGGTGTGAAGGATGGCCGTGGCATCATCACCGACAGCTTTGGCAGGCACCGGCGGGCCCTTAGTACCACCTCCACCTCTACCACCAATGGAAACAGGGCGGCGGGCAGCCCGGATGACCGGTCGGTGCCCTCTGAGGGGGACGAGTGGGACCGCATGATCTCGGACATCAGCAGCGACATCGAGGCACTGGGCTGCAGCATGGACCAGGACTCAGCGTGACAAGTGGCAGAGACCACCCATGCCCTGGCAGGAGGTGCCTAGACCTGGGGCTGGGTCAGCCCTTCCAATGATTGGGACCAGGCCAGGCTCCAGCACAAGTGGCTCCAGGTGGCCCAGGTCCTCAACTGTGAAGGAGCACAGAGCTGCATGGGACACACGTCCCTATGCGGGCAGACAGATCTGGCCAGCAGGGAGTGCAGGCAGGCAACACTTGCACATGATGTTCCTGTTGTAACTCTCAGAGACCTTAAAGCGAAGTTTACTGCAATGTGAATAATTTAATCTCTGGCTGCCAAGCATGTTTCTGATCTGCATGGGCACTGGGGGTCATCCACTCTGCTCTGACTCTGGGCCACATTGGTCTGTTGCACCCAGGGCCTGGAGCAATGGTCTCGGGGCAGGGCAGAAGCAGTGGGCTCTGGTGGCACAGGGGGGACCTAGGCACCGGGCAGGGACAAGTGTCCCAGGGCCTCTCCTGGGCAGCAACATCTGTATGGGGCTAGTGGCAGCGACACTTGGCTCTTTGCATCTCGTGCAGAGTCCTTCAAGGATACTGACTCTCCTCTGGCCCCTTGCCTGAGCTCCTCGACATTCCAGGTGCTTTCCTTGAGAGCAAACCCCACACCCCCGAACCGAGCAGAGTGCCACCTGCAAGACCTCGTTTTCTTGCAGCCCAGAGCTCGTGCCCCTCTGCCACCCTCCCCATGTCTTTATTCCATTCTCACCCACCCCAGCCCCATTGGCCTTCATCTGGCCCTTGCCCTTCAGGCCCCTGCACACCTTCTATGGGACCTGGGGAGAATAGGGGAGAGATGATTCAGGATGTCCCAGGCCTCTCCCTCCACCACCGAACAACCTCAGCCTTGCTGAGACCCACAAGGGCACATCAAAGAAGCCCCCAGGCTGAGGACACTGATTGGTCACATCTTCTGCCCATGCTGGGGACCCAGGGACTTCACCTGCCCAGGCTGTGAGTGCCTCTGGGACTCTGGACACACCAGCTGTCTTCTGCCAAGTCTGAGTCCCTGGGGCACCTCCTGAGCAAGGAAGACAGGCCCTTGTATTAGGTTCAGAATAGGAGGGGCCGAGACAGTGCCATGGGTGGCTTTCCCACTGTCCCAAGCTTGTTTGGGGCCTAGACCAGGCCATTCTTTCTTGATGCTGTCTCTGGATTTACATGTGATAAACCCTGTCTTGGGAGCAGCAGGAGACAGAAGACATACCTGAGTCCCCAGGGCCCCTGCCCTTCCAGCACCCAGCTGTGCCGAGCAGGTTATAGTGCACCCTACACAGACCCCATATGGAGGCCTGGACCCCTTGCACCTGTTCCTCCAAGACCCTGTCCCCAGCCTGGTCCCTCTACACAGCCCACTGGTCTGTGACAGCAGTAGGAGTGGAGGACATACAATGGACAGCCACTCAGAGTGGGCCTGAGGGCCAGAGAGTGAAGAGAGATAGCAGGGCAGGGAGGGGATGTCAAAGGGCACCGAGACGGCCTCAGAGATCAAGGAGGGGAAACCAAAGGGCAGTGAAGAGACACCAGGGGGTCTGGAGGGGACCTGAGGTCAATGGAGAAAAGCCACTGGGGATGAGACCACCTGAGATCAAGGAGACACGAGATCAGTGAGGACACTGGAGAGCGATGAGGAAACTTCAGCGTGTGATGAGGGGACACCAGGGGCTGATAAGACCACCTTAGAGATCAAGGAAGGTCAGGTGGGGACACCAGAGGAAGATGAGGGGAATCAGAGATAAATTAGGGGACATCAGAGCCAATGAGGGGATGACAGGGTGGTGAGAGGACTTCAGTGAAGTGACAGCAGAGAGTGGTGAGGGGTTGTCAGTTTATTGAGCAGCAGAGCTGGGGACGGGGCGGGATGGGCCGAGTTTCCTTCCGGTCAGCCGCTACATCGTCAGTTCCTGCAGGAAAATTTGGAAAAAGGTCATGGTGGAAGGGCCCTCCCCAGCAGAGCCAAAAACAGGACCAGTTCAAGGCCCTTGGGGACAGCTGAGGAACAAGAAAGGGCCAGCACTTGCTCACCATGATGGCATTCACGATGTCACTGTGGTTGTCCCTTAAGGCCTGCACAGCCTTGGCTCTGGACACATTGGCCTGGGCCATCACTAGCTCAATGTCACGAAGCTCTAGCCCTGCCTCGTCCACCTGGGGAAGGGCAGAGGTGAGGTTGGAGCTGCCCAGAGTCCACCCACACCGGGAGGCAACCACTCCCCAGGGCTGGTTGGTCATGCCTCACCTCCTCCTCCTCCTCCTCCTCTTCACATTCCTGCCTCACCCGGGGCCCGGGCGTTGACTCAGGGACCAGGGCCGAGGGCTCTGAGGGCACCTTGAACTTTTCTGCTGCGGCTTTGTGCACTTGTTGGGACAGGTCCTCAATCTGCAGCATGGGAAGCTGTGTTAGAGGGGGCCCGTGTTCCCTGTCCCCCTACACCCTTCCCCATCCTAGGCCAGGCCTGACAGACCTTGGCCTCACCAAAGACCACATAGGTGTCCGAGGCCGGGCTCTTGAAGACGTCAGGCTTGGCGATGACAAAGAGGATGTTCTTGGACTTCTGGATGGTGATCCTGGTGACCCCCTGCACCTGCCGCAAGCCCAGCTTCGACATTGCCTGTGGGCAGAGGCGGGGCTCAGCCCTGCGTTGCCATGGGGCACTGGAGGAAAAGGCTCCACCATCAGCTCCCCATGCCCTTGGCCTCAGTTGTTCAGGGAAGTGTGTGGGTTCCGGCCTTGACCCCAGTCCCGCAGTGGGTTACCAGCTGTCGGGTGTGAGGGGTCTTGGTAAGGACGTTCCCCATGCAGATTGCCCCCAGACCCAGGCTCCCAGGGCCCAGCCCACCTTTCGGGCTTTCTTCTCACTGCGGCTCTGCTTGGCTTTGGCGATGGTCTCTTCACTGTCACCTGTCAGGGCCTGGGAAAAGGTGCGGGCTGAGCGCTCGTAGGCAAGGTGCAGGGCCCTCCCAGAGGCCCACCCACTCCTCCGGACCAGGCACCTGGGGCGACTGTGTGGTCTGAGGTGCTGAGACATCCTGCTCGTCCAGCTCTGCCGATGATTCCCCGTGGCTCTCCGAGAGCTGGCCGGAGCCTGGGGCCCGTGATGAGTCTGGGGCAGGGCAGGGGTATGAGAACAGTCTCGCTCCCTCATGGACTGGGCAGCCCCACCCCCATGCCTCTTACCTTCCTCCAGGCTGTCCTCGTCCTCTTGCTGCTCAGATGCTGGAGGCCCTTGAGGGCCAGCTGGGCTCCGAGGCCCAGGGCGGGGAGGCACTTGGCAGGGGGGTGAGATCCGCGAGGCCAGGTTTTTGGCCAGGTCTTTGGCATCTGTGGGGGCTACCTGGGAGCTGATGAGGGGGGAGTGCAACGAGAGGCTGACCCGCCGTCCGGTCCCCAGAGGCTGTGCGGTTCCTGAGACGGCAGCAGTGGTCTGCCGGGCTCCTGCTCGGGGCAGTGGGAGGCCTGGAGAGCCTGGTGGCTCTTTGTCCTCCCCAGAGTCCTCCATGGGGGCCTGGTCCAGGCAGGGGATGAGGGACCCTTGGAGAGGCAGAGCTGCCTCAGCAGGGGCACCAGGAGCAGAGGGGTCAGGGCCCTGCAGCCTGTCCTGGGGTATACTGGGCAGGTCCCTGGCAGGGTTTTCTGGGGGCTGTGGTGGGGAGGGGCTGAGAACATTGAGGACCTTGCGGGGCTGCTCTTCCCTGCCTGGACCTGGCACAAGCTCTGGCTGCAAAGAGGGTGGTGTAGATGTGGGGGTGGGCTCTTCAGGGCAGCCCTCGTCTGGCGTGGACACTGCACCTGCTGGAGATTCTGAGCAGGAGTCCCTGGTGGCCTGGGGAAACCTGGATGTGAGGGTAGCCTCACTGCTCAGGACTCTCGCCTCTCTGACTGGGCTTAGAGGCTGCACCTGGCCAACCTTGGGGCAGGCAGCAGTGGGCTGTGCCTCAGGAGCCTCCCCTGCACCTCCGGGTGCTGGCTGGGGTCCATGAGCCTGCGCCAGGGACTCTTGGCTGCTGTCCTTCTGGTTCTCAGTCCCCAGGGCCTCCTCTGGGGGTGCGTGGGGCTTGGCCCCATCATCAGTGTGCACAGGGGCTTCAAGATGTGCTTCCTGTTCAGGCACAGAAAGGCCCTCAGCTGCCTCCTTCCTGGCACCAGCGGCCTCCTCCAGGGGGTCTGGGGTCTCCATGTCCAAGGCAGGACCTGCGTCTTCCTGTGGAGCCCAAGTGGTCTCGACTTCTGCTGTTGGCTCTGGGGCACCCTGTGGGACCTGGTCCAAGGCTGCAGGCTCCAGGACTCCAAGGAGGGCTGCGCCCCACTCCTCGGACGCTGGCCTCAGTGCTAAGGCCATGCCTACGTCTTGCTGGGCCTCAGAGGCCACGGGCTCTGTCCCACTGGCTTCTGTCTGCAGGGCCTCAGGGGCAACTGCAGGCACAGTCTCACTGTCTGAGGATGTTCCTGCATCTTGCAGGGCCAGAGGTGCTGCCATAGCAGAGTCCTGGATTAAGGGGACATCTGCTTCAGCCTGCTGGGGCCCAGACTCCAGGTCCAGTCCTCCTCCCTTCAAGTTTTGAAGGCAGCCTAGGCATGAGGCAAGGCCCAGTTCCTCCTGTGGAGCCAGAAGCGCTGCTGCAACCACAGGCCCCTGGTTGATGGTACTTGCCTTCTCCTGGAAGGGCTGAGGCACCTCTGCAGGGGCAGCAGGTGCTTGTCCATCAGTGGAGTCCGTGTCTTCCTCCCCAGCCTGAGGAGTCCCCTCACTAGCCACCTGCACCTGGGGGTCTGGGGCTGCCTGAGGGGCTTGAGGGGTCACAGTGGCAGCGGCCTCCTGATCTGGGTTGAAGCCCTCTTCTTTGACTTCTGCTACAGCTTCCTTGGTTTGGGTGGGCAAGGCCTCTTCCTCTGCAGCTTGGGGGGTGGGCACCAAGCCAGTGGCCTCAAGGCCCCAGGAAACAGCCCCCTCAAGAGCCTGTAGCCCCTTGGCCTTCCTTCTGGTCTCCTCCTCTGCCTGCCGCACGCTGTCCTGGGGCAGCACGGTGGGCTGCGCGTGTGGCTCCCCACTGTACAGTCTCTCGTCGTCTGCCCCCGTGTAGGAGGCCGACTCAGAGTCTGAGGAAGCCGCTGAGGTGTCATCCCGGAATGCAAAGGCCTCGTCCATGCCCTCGATGATGGACAGGTCAGACAGTGACTGCAGGAAAGAGGCAGAGGTACTGTCCTCATCGCCCTCTCCGGCCAGGTCCCCGCCTGCAGCGGGAGCCGCTGCCTCCTCCTTCCCCTCTTCCTCTTCCTGGGGCAGTGGTGTCACCTCCAGGGCCTCCACCTGAAAGATGAGGCTGCCCTGGAAGGGTAGGAGAGCCGCAGGGATCATCGGGTCATTAGCCAGGAAGTCTAGATCGAAGAAATGGCCCTCTTGACCCCAGGAAGAGCTGCTGTCTGCAGAGAGGCTAGACTCGGAGGACGGAGACCTGGCGGGATGCAGCTCCTGTTCTTCAGCCACCGATCCTGGTGGGGAGAGGCCCCAGCCTGACGGGAAGTCAAGCCCTTCAGCTGGGGCCAGGAGGCTGAGGGAGCAGGATGGCGAGGAGGCCCAGCTGTCCCCATCAGCTGTGATGTAGGAGCCTGAGGGCGAGGCGGGCGGCGAGTCCAGCAGCTCAGCAGGCAGCTCAGCCTCCATGTCCCAGGGATCCACAGGGGGACTGTGGCCGGAGAGCAGGGCACAGGTGGTCTTGGTGGGGGTGGAGGGAGGCGTGAAGTAGGAGTCATGGTCGGGGGACGGGGAAGGCACAGGAGGCTCTCCCTGAGAACACCACTCGGGGGGTGGCGTCAGGCCTGCGTGCCCACCCTCCCGATCCCTGAGCGCCGGCCGGGCTGCCCTGGGTGACGGGGGCACCTGGCATGTCTCCTCGCCCATCACGATCCGGGGCTCCAGGGTGGCAGGCAGCAAGGCCTCAGGGGGCAGCTCCTGGGGGGGTGGGCCCTCAGGAAGGAGGGCTGGGCTTGGGCCGCCCTCCTCGGGGTGGGCCCAGGCTGAGGGAGCCCCACCGGGCCCTGCATCCCAGCTGGCCCCCTCAGGTTGGGGCCGGGTGCCTGGCTTGCTGGGCAGGAAGGTGAGGACCAGGGGATTGGGCCCTGGAGTCAGGGCAGGGGTCTCCCGCCGGTCCCCCTTTGGAATGGTGGCAGCAGCCGAATCACAGGAGAGATCTGTGGAGACAGAGAGGGACGTGAGGCCCTGAGGCTGTACCTGCAGGGCTCATGCCAGGCGGGGCAAGGAGCAGAGGCTGGGCAGGGGAGCCAGTTTCTGCTGAGAGAGCCCCCAGGGAAGCTGGGGGGGAGGGCAGCCGAGGTAGAGGAGGGGCCGGGCAGCTGCGTTGAGGGAGAAATCCTTGTTGTGACAGAGCAGAGAGCTGGCAGGGGAGCGTGGCGGTGTGGTGAACACACCCTCGGGCGGTCTTCCTCAGGGCCTTCAACAAAGGTGCAGCTAGCATTTCTGTCTCCTTCCAGAGACAGGCTGGCTACTTTCTGCATGATCAGCATGGCTGTCTGGGTGTGACAGAAGAGGCCACTATCTGAATCTGCCATGACAGGACAGGGCCCTGCGTACACAGGCATGCGCTGCTCTGGAATATTCCAGGGCTCACTCGTGCCTGCTGCAAGATCTGGGATGAGCCTTTGGCTCTTCTCCCTGTCTGTGAAACTCACACTTGAGGTCAACCTACCAGAGCTCACGAGGCTCTGCCCTGACCCTGCACCCTCCTGTGGCACCAGGTGTGGCTACACTTCTAGAGAGGAGTGATGGGCAATGGCAGTGACCTGGAGCCCAGCAAGCACAAGACCACTGTGGAGGGCCAGCAGGACTGTGGCCAAGGCCTCTCAAAGGGCAGCCCTCCCTTCTCGCCTTGTGATCATCTCTGGGTCCCATGCCTTAAGCCATGCTTCACCACAAGGCCACGGTGCCCACACACCTCCAGCTGGCCTCCACTCCATATGCACAACGTAAGTCCTTTAGGAACATGGAGGCGGAAGAACCCTGCAAAGTGCCTCCTGATCTCTTACTGGCCGCTCTTCCCACAGCTGAGGTCACACTCAGGTTTGCCTCTTGCATTTTCACCGAGAATCAAATCCCAGGCTCCATGTGTTCACAAGTATTTTTTTTTTCCTTCCAGTTTGCTATAGGGTGCAAGCGCTTGCCAGAGAGAGAGGGAAATTGAGAACCTCCCCCCCAAGAGGGATGGCCATACTGCAATTCCTTCTTTTCCATTCTCCTCTAGGGATTTTGGGCGTGTATGCACATATACCCTGTATGTTTTCCAAGCACCAGGTCTGGACTCAGCACGGTCAGTCATGTGGGATCTAACCGCCTTAACCACCGCACCACTGGCTGGCCCACAAACCCCACTTTTAATGGCTTTATGATGTCCCTTCCCTCATTTGCACCAAGGACAAGGATGACTGAAGCACCTGCTCAAGGCTCACCTGCTCCCCCAAGAGCTCAGGCCAGATCCTGCCTCCTGGAGTGGGGAGAGCAGTGCACAGGGGCCGAATTCTAGGGCTGCAGACCCCTGCCTTCCCGGTGGTTCCTGACCTACCATGTTCACTGGTGACAAGGACATCTGTCCTCAGCTTTCTCATCTGCAAAGTAGAGTATTGGCCAGGATTAGAGGAGAGCTGAAGAAGACTGGTCTCCTTACTATGCTGCTCATCAGCCCCAACAACGTCAGGGCCCTAAACCCTCAGCCACCAACCAGGACTCGGCACCTAGGGCAGTGCTGGTGGGGTGCTGGGGCAGCCAGGGGAGAAGGGGGCTGGTCTTTTGGGTCCGCGGGTACACCTGATGTCCCGCACTGGGCGTGGGTGTGGCTGCGGTGCATCGCTGGCTGCCCTGAGGATGAACTATTGGCACTGACTCCTGGTGTGGTCCCTGGGTGGGGGCAGGGCAGAGCTGGGCTGAGGTAGGAGTACAAGGAAAACCAGAATTCAAAGCTTTTGAATGACTCACTCAAGGTCACCAGGCAAGCTGGACCAGAGAGGGCACAAGACCCTGCGTCTGGGCGGCCTGGACCAGCATTGCCTGCCTACCACACATAGTAGAGGCTGCAGCACGGTGCCCTCCCTCGGCCAAGCAGCGGAGCTCTGGCCCCATCCCCAGGAGACTTCGCCCGCAGCAAGGTGCCCTTGGCCCCGCAGAGCCACATACAGCAGACCTCCACCGGGAGGGCTACCACCAGGCTCTGCTCTGTCCAGACCCTGTGGACCCCAGCAGCCTGCCCCAAGGACACAGGCGTCTGCACACCGGCACCACTGCAGGCCAGGCCCCTCCCCCAGGGCAGTCCACCTCCCAGACCGAACCTGGCCTCTTCTCGCAAGCCAGCCCTCGGCCGGGCCTTGGCCAGGCTCCAGACAGTCCTGCTCCTCCTGCCCGAGCTGCGACCAGTCGCCAGCCCCGGGCAGCCCGGGGTGCAGTGGAGGACCTTCCCGGAGCTGCCAGTGCGGCCCTGAGGGAACCGCGGGGACCCCGCCCCTGGATCTCACCGCCCTGGTCCAAACCGGCCCAGCCCCTCTGGCTCGCTGGCCCGCGGCTCTGTGCAGACAATGGGGGCGCGACTCGCGGCAGCGCAGCGGGCAGGATGCGACTGGAGCCACCGAGCCCCCACGACCCCCTGGGTCGGAGGCCAAGGGCGAAGGCCCCCACGTTGCTTCTGGCTCGCGGAGGGCACACCCCCCCTTCCCTGCCGCCCCGAGTTAGTGGGGGCAGGGTTCAGGTGGAAAGGTCCAAGCGCAGAAAGGGCCAGGAGTGGACAGCTTGGGACGAGGGTGGCGACAGATGTTGAAGGAAGAGGGACGGAGAGCCAGACCGGATTGGGGAGCGGCGGAGGTAGGGGAAGGCGCAGCCACGGCCTCACCTGTGCGGGGCCTGGGCCCGCCCGCCTCGGGCAGCAGCAGCTCGGCGCGGGCAGCTTCCCCCGGCATGGCCTGGCCGTGCGCCCGCCTGCCCGTCCGTCAGTCCGTCCGTCCGTCCGTCGGTCCGTGCCACCTCCCGGCGGAGCCTGCGCCGCCACCGCCCCTCGGCCGGGCTGGGGGGAGCGGGTGACGTCAGCGCCGCCCCGCCCGCCGTGCCCTGAGCTAGCGTGCGCCGGCGCGCGGGGCACTGCGGAGCGGGTGGGGGCCTCGCTCCTCTCCACCTGGCCGCGGCCTCCCTCCCGCGGCCCCGCCCTTCTCGTAGCATCCCCCCTGCTCCTTTACGAGGGAGGGGTTCGGGCCAGTAGGAAACTGCCCACCCACCACTGAAGCCTCACTCCTTAGTCGGGAAGAGGAGGGAGCGTCGCCAGAACCCGCGCTGTGGGGGCCCGGGGAGCTGGTTGGGGAACCGGGTACAGGGGCATTTTGGGGGCACGTGGCGGTGCGGCCCTCCCCACCGTCGCTCGCCCCCTGCAGATCGGGCGGAGGGTGCGGGGAGCCGGGGAGCAGAAAGGGCCCACCCGGTCCCATGCTTCCATCCAGAGGGCGAGCTGGAGCCGCAGCTCCAGAGTGATTGGCTGGTCCTAGCAGTCGTCGGTCTCCACGGCAACCGTCTCCAGTCTCCGTGACAACCGGAGACGGAGCTGGAGGGAGCGCAGCAGGGAAGGCCGCCCCAGGCCCGCTCCTGGGCTCGACTGGGCCTAGGGCTACCGGGCTCTCCCCAGCTCGGTGACCTGCCCCTGCCCCTCACCCCATCAGTTATCCAGGCGGCGGAAGGTAAAGAAGAAACGCGCCTCCGCCGGAGACTCCAGGCGGCCGCCTTTGCCACACCTCCCAGCAGGAAGCGCTGCGAGTGCTTCCACAGAGGCGGCTCACCATCCAGATCCTCTGAGCACGCCACCCTCCCCTCCCCCCAGTGCCAGGCACCGGGAGAGGATGAATGAGAGACTGTCACCCCTGAGCTGGGGTGCAGAGATCAGAGCAGCCATTGTTGCTGGCAGGGAGGGTCCTCCAAGTCTCCAGTGTTGTGCTGGTCAGGCCCCAGAGCTCATGACCAGAGGCCGCCCTCCAACTGCCCCAGACCTGCCTCAAGGTCAGCGGCTCCCGCATACCTGGCTGCCAGCTGGGCATCTCTCCCTGCTGTACCCCAGGCATCAGTTCCAGTACATCCAAACCTAAGCACAGCATCCTCTGCAAAACTGCCCACCCCTACATCTCTCTCAGACACTAGAAATATGTCCGTTTTTATACTATTCAGCCATAAAAAAAAAAGAAGACCCTGGCATTTGATTGAAAGTGGTCGAATATTAAAGATCTATTGCAGAGTGAGCCAGGATATGAAAGAAAGATACTGCATGTATCCACTTAATATATACCTATTTGCACTTTATGGTAGAGTTGGAAATACTGGAGGGCATAAAAGCAATGAAAATAGTTATGGACGCTGAAGACAGTGTGGGGGAAAGAGAAGGGAAGAGTATAGAGAAGTATAGCAAGAGAATAGGCATGACGTTAGTGGGACACAGATGGTTTATTACCTGTTGATGATAACATGCATAGTATTCTCAACTGGACTCGTCTGAGAAGTATTTCATGTTGGGTAAATTCTCTTTACAAGCCAAATGATGTATAGTGATTGAATGTTTTAAAAAATAATGAGAATAAATAATAATAATAATGATAATCTGGAAAAAATGATGAAAAGCTAGTTGATGATGATGTGAATAGTAATGTTTTTGTCTTGACTGATACACATGGTAATCGTGCTGGAAAAAGAAATGTAATACACTGTAAAGATATATATGATAGGGCCAGCAGTTAGCATAATGGCTATGTCACTGGACTCTCACGTAGTTGACTGTGGTTCGAGTCCCAGACCTGGTGGCTTAAACTCATGCTGGGCGCATGTGCATGCGTGCCCCAGATCCCAAGAGGAGAATGGAGGAGAAGGGATTGTGGCCTGGCCATCCCTCCAGGGGGGTGATTTCTCGCTTTCTTTCTGCCTCCCTCTGTCTTTCAGGTGAGCACACACACCCTATATTAACCCCCCCAAAAAGATATATGTGATTAAATGTAATATAAAAATTATGATAAATAAAATTTTAAAAACATCCATTTTTCAACATTGTTTTGAGACTCCTCCTCACCCTCCTTTATTTCTTCTCACTCTCAACTTAAAGACCATCATCTTCACCTTCCAAGCATTTCTTTTCTTTTAAAGAGATTTTTGCTGTAGGGTACATGCGCTTGCCAATGACTGAGACAGAGACAGAAAGCAAGAAATAATCTCCAGAGGGGATAGCCATGTCGCAATCCCTTCTCCTCCACTTTCCTCTTGAGATTTTGGGCATGCACACATACATATGTACCCAAATGAGTTTTTAGTTTTTAAGTCGTCGAATTTTAAGTAGCATGAGTTTTAAGTCACCAGGTCTAGGACTTGAACTGCGGTCGACTATGTGGGAGTCCAGCAATGTAACCATTACACTGTCTTCTGGTTCATTTTTTCTTTTCTTTTAAAAAAATTTGCCAGAGTGGAAGCCAGCAGGTGGCGTGGTGGTTAAGGTGCTAGATTTCCACATGGCTGACTCTATGGTTCCAGCCCTGGACCCAGTGGCTTAAAAATCATGCCAGATTCATGTGCGAGCGTACCCAAAATCCTGAGAGGAGAATTAAGGAAAAGGGATTGTGGCATGACCACCCCCCCTGGACCTCAGGATCAGATGAACAGCATGGCAGCAGAGCACCTGTGACCCCACCCCAAAGAAGGAGACCAAGCCTGAGATTTTCTGCCTGAAACCCACCCAGAGGAGGACCAGGTGGGCATCTTCATCCCCGTGTGGAACTGGAGTCCCACTGATACCACAAATTGAGCCTGAAACTCATTGGAGAATGAAGGAAACAAAACAAAACACTTTCTCATAAAGGAAAACCAAAGGAATTGTTTCTATAGACCTACCCTTAAAGATCAGCTAATGGAAGTTCTTCAAACAAAAAGGAAATGATAAAAGAATGAATCTTGGCCCTTTGGGAAGAACAAACAATAGAAAAAGAAGAAATGTAGTACGTACAATAGAATCCTCCTCATGAGTTTTTTGTCCTTTTTTTTTTTTTTTTTGAGAGAGAGAAAGTGGCTTTTTTTTTTTTTTTTTTTTTTTTTTTTGGACAGATTATTGCTGTTATGATCTACCTGCCCCAGTCGCCCAGTAAACCAGGATTATACGCACATGCCACAGTGCCCAGGCTGTTCAGGTTGATCCAAGATCTAAACCCAAGCCTCCTGTGTGGCCTCAGACCCATGCAGTGGGACTGTGCTGGGCCTCATGAGTTTTCTAAAGTATATGTGATGATGGAAACAACAAAAAATTGTACCACCTGATACTCAAGACAGTATTTAAAAGTAAGAAAGATAGAGACTGAATTGAAAGTAAAGTTTCCACACTTAATTCAGAGTGATAAACATGACCATAGACTGCAACAAACCACATCTGTCCATTTTAATACCCAGGATGACCTTAAGAAAAGTATATGAGATGATATACTCAAAAACATTATAAATAAGCCAAGATAGAGTCTTTAAACATGTTCGATTAATACATAGCAAAGTAAGAAAAGAGAAACAATGGAACAAGCAACAGGTGAAAAACAGAAGACAACAAAATGACAGACTCAACATATGCAAATAGGCTGAATACACAAAAAGACTAAACTGTGTGTGGTTTACGAAAACTCATTTCAAATTCAATGACATAGGTACGTAGGCACTAAAATAACAAATAAATGTATCATATGAACATGAATCAAACAAAAGAGAACACTAAAAACCAAGCCAAACCAAACCCACTTGGAATTGGTTATGTTAATAGCTAAGAAAGCAGACTTGAGAGCACAGAGAATTGTTAGAAACAAAGAGAGACATTATGTAATGACAAAATCCTGAGAGGAGAGTGGAGGAGAAGGGACTGTGGCATAACCATCCTCCCTGGACCCCAGGATCAATTCGTCAGGGAAACAGACGATGCTTAATGTTCATACACCAAACAACACAGCCTCAAAATAGGATGGAGCTATAGGAGAAACATACAAGTCAACAATTATATTACTAGCTGAAAATTTTGACTTATTCCTATGATTTTTCATAAAAAGAGCACTTTAACTCTTGTCCTCAGAAATGATAAAGTCTATACATGATTTGGAAATGAGACTGTACCAAGCAATGGCCGAAGGAGAATCATCCATTTTACACCTTCTCTTTGGTCTGGTCACTCAGAAATAAAATATTATCAGCTATGATTGTTGTTGTCTGTCACCTCACATTATTTTTATCTGTGTATTCACCATAGTCTACTTTCCCTTCCACATAAATTCGAGATCCCATTTTTTTTTCTTTTGGAGAGGCTTTTTTGCTATAGGGCATGTGCACTCGCCAGAAAGACAGAGAGAGACAGAAAGACAGAAAGCGAGAAATCACCCCCCAGGGGGGATGGCCACACCGCAATCCCTTCTCCTCCATTCTCCTCTCGGGATCTTGGGCACGCATGCACATGCGCCCAGCATGAGTTTAAGCCACCGGGTTTGGGACGCGAACCGCAGTCGACTACATGGGAGTCCAGCGACATAGCCATTACGCTAACTGCGAGATCCCATTTTCACATACTGATATGCCACATCTCTGAAGCCTGGCCAGAATTCTTTTTTTTTTTTTTTTTTTTAATTATTTATTTATTTATTCATTTATTTTTTTAATTTGATCAGAGAGAGACAGAGGGTGAGAGTGAGAGAGAGGAAGTGAGAAAGCAAGCCACCAGATTCAGGACTTGAACCACAGTCGGCCATGTGGGAGTGTCCAGCGCCTTAACCACCACGCCACCTGCTGGTCCCAGCCTGGCCAGCATTCTGATATTCTGTGCCATGTTGTCTTTGTCTACCATCACCAATTTGGTATACTTCACTGTCCCCTGATCTCCACATCTCATTTGTCGCCAAAGAAAATATTGTGACTGGATTTTTTTCCTTCCACCTGTCTCATGACAGGGTCCTGATCCATTTGCCCAAGTAACTGCACACGATTCAGAGATCTTCCAAGAACTGAAACTAGAAATGGAAAATTATTGATGATTGCATGTATGATTAAGCCACTATGCAGTATATGCTGGATGGGAATTCACATTTTGTATGCTGTGACAATTCTCAGTGAATGAATGTAAATTAATTAATTAAAAATAAAAAAATAAGGGCATCAGTAGGAATGAATGTAAATTAATTAATTAAAAATAAAAAAATTAAGGGCATCAAAAAAATTGATGCCATCCATCATGGCTTCAATGCAGAAACGACTTCAGAAAGAACTGTTGGCTTTGCAAGATGATCCACCTCCTGGGATGACTTCAAATGAAAGAAGTGTTCAAAATTCAATTACACAGTGGATCATAGACATGGAAGGTGCACCAGGTACCTTATATGAAGGGAAAATTTTTCAACTTCTATTTAAATTTAGTGGTCGATATCCTTTTGACTCTCCTCAGGTCAAGTTTACTGGTGAAAATATTCCTGTTCATCCTCACGTTTATAGCAATGGTCATATCTGTTTATCCATTCTGACAGAAGACTGGTCCCCGGCGCTCTCAGTGCAGTCAGTGTGCCTTAGCATTATTAGCATGCTCTCCAGCTGCAAAGAAAAGAGACGACCACCAGAAAATGCTTTTTATGTGCGAATGTGTAAGAATCCAAAGAAAACAAAATGGTGGTATCATGACGATACTTGATGCCACTGTTATCATCCTCCTAGCCGAAGATAGTCCTCCTGAGAAAATGAACATTTGGTCATTCAGTCTTTGAACTTTAACCTTTGACTGGAAGTGACCTATAGGCAATGAAGACTACTTCCTTTTACTACATTTTCACTCGTGTGCATTCTGGGCGCATGTTGATCACTGGTTCAGTCCAGGCAACTGACATGCTTTTATTAGTCATACAGTATTAATGCAGGTGTCAGGAAATGTCAAATATAATTCCATTTTTTATTTTTATTTTCTTAAGCTTTTGGAGAAGTTCCAGGTCCTCATGTGTTATGCAATAACAATGACTTCCTTGGCGTTTTTGGAGCGTTCATTGCCGGCAATGGACGCTGTAACAGGAAAAGTTTTCATTAACTCCTGCCACTCGATAATTAATGCATGATAGGGCCTATGAAATAAACTATTGGTTAAAATGGGATTATAAGTAAAAGTGAGGGCAACTTTAAACGTTGCCCCAACTGTTTATATTTGGATCCGATGCACTGTGATCCTAAGGTTAATGGCATGAATTTACATGTGTCTTTAAAGGACTGTAATGAAAGATCATTGCGTATTTATTTATTGTTTATATCTGCTGTCAAATTGTTTTGACATGGAAGGTTTTCAAGTAACATTGGCAGAGAGGTATAATATATTATCCCTGTGGTGAAAATAAATTCATTAGTTGTATATAGTTCTTCAATCTCTGAAGTAAAGGTATGAATAATAAAGGATATGAATGGTTTAATCAAGGTTTTATTTTGGAAGTAAGAGAAATGGCAGTCATGATTAAATTGCTGTCCATAATTTGGGCTTGTTCTTTGTACATGAAAGATTTTTTTCCAAGTAGATTACACTCTGTTACTTCCTGCTAGCCATCAGCATGCGCTCTATTGCCTAAACACTATTTTATTTATTTATGTTTGGAAATCCATAATATTTTTGTTTGTAATCTTGTTTGCTTTGTTATGTTTTAAGTCAAGTTTGAATGTCACAAAACTTTGAAAAACTTTTGTCAAGTTTTTTCTTGTAAATTTTCTTTATTTGGGAACCAGCAGTTAACGTAATGGCTATGTCGCTGGACTCCCACGTAGTCGACCGCGGTTCGCGTCCCGGACCCGGTGGCTTAAAACTCACGCCAGGCGCATGTGCGTGCGTGCCCAAGATCCAAGAGGCTGTTGGGGATAAGAGCGTCAGGAAAGAGCTAAAGATTAGATTTAAGAAAAGAAAATAGAAGCCATGTTTCGAATACCTGTATTACAGGTAGTTACTTTTCTACCTTAGTGCTCAGATGTATTATCAGCCATGGAGGTCAAGTTCCTTTATGTTTTTGACCATGAGCAGAAGCCCTTTGGGCCCACCCACTGGCTTAATGTGTATTCATTTGATTTGGAGAGCTGGAATGGGTTTTGCATGTGTAGGTACTTCGTCAGTTTGTAAGACATGAATCTGAAATAGCTAGCAGTTTGATTGTTTTTTTTTTTTTCAGATTATTATTTTTATTATTATTTATTCTCACTATTTTTTAAACATTCAATTACTATACATCATTTGGCTTGTAATGAGAATTTACCTAACATGAATAATGGGTTTATATATTTTTTTAAAGAATTATTTTATTTAACTTTATTTATTTACTTGTTTATTTAAATTTGACTAGAGAGGGACACAGTGAGAGAGGGAGAGGGAGAAGGAAAGTGAGAAAGCAAGCCACCAGGTCCGGGACTCGAACCATGGTCAGCCATGTGGGAGGCCAGCGTCCTCAACCACCATGCTACCTGCCAGCCCCAATGGGTTTATATTTAAAAAAAATTTTTTTAAACATTAAACCTCTGTCAAAAATGTATTTCTTATTTTAGGGTACAGGATTGAAGTACAAGATAATACTTAAAAATAAAGAAAAAAAATTTTTTTCTTTTACTTTTTTTTTTTTTTGAGAGATTTTCGCTATAGGGCACGTGTGCTCACCAGACAGACAGAGAGAGACAGAGAGACAGAAAGTGAGAAATCACCCCCCAGGGGGGATGGCCACGCCGCAATCCCTTCTCCTCCATTCTCCTCTCAGGATCTTGGGCACGCACACACACGTGCCCGGCGTGAGTTTAAGCCACCAGATCCGGGACGCGAATCGCGGTCGACTACATGGGAGTCCAGCGACATAGCCATTACGCTAACTGCTGGTCCCCCGACTTACTCCTTTCAACAACTGATAGAACTTATTTTTTATTTTATTTTATTCTTTTTGAAACTTTTGCTCTAGGGTGCATGCACTCACCAGAGAGACAGACAGAAAGCAAGAAATCATCCCCCAAGGGGGATGGCCATGCTACAATCCCTTCTCCTCCATTCTCTTCTCAGGATTTTGGGCATGTATACACACGTGCCCAGCATGAGTTTTAAGCAGCCAGGCCCGGGACTTGTACTGCGGTCGACCTTGTGGGAATTCAACCCCTTAACCACTACACCAGCTGCCGGCCCCAATACCTGACAGAACTCTTAGAAGATCAGCATGGGTGCATAAGATCTAAACCACACTATTAACTGACAGCATATAATTGTCCCATACAGAATACTCTGCCTAACAGCAGAAAACATACTTTAAAGGGCCCTTGGCTAATTCCCCAACATGCACCAAATACTGGGCCATTTAAAATATACAGGGTATGTATTCATACCACAATGAACTCAAACTAGAAATCAATATCAGAAAGACTACAGAAAAATCTCTCCAAACTTGAGAATTAAACAACACACTTCTAAAAAGCTCATGGATCAAAAAGGGAGTACCTGGGTTGGCAGGTGGCATGGTGGTTAAGGGGGCTGGACTCTCACATAGCTGAATGTGGTTCGAGTCCTTGACCTGGCAGCTTGCTTTCTCACTTTCTCTCTCTTTCACCCTGTCCCTCTCTGGTCAAACTAAAATAAATAAATAAAGTTAAATAATTTTTTTTTTAAAGAGGGAGTACTTAAATAACTTATTTATTTTTAATTATTTTATTTATTTTTATTGATTCGTTCATTTATTTTAACTTGACTAGAGAGAACCAGAGAGAGAGAGAGAGAAAGTGAGAAAGCAAGACACCAGACCCAGGACTCAAACCAGGGTCTGCCATGTGGGAGTGTCCAGAGCTTTAACCACCACGCCACCTGCCGGTCCCCAATAAATTATTTTTTTAAAAAAAGGAGTACCTGGGGTTGGCCAACGGCATGGTGGTTAAGGCACTGGATTCCCACATGGCTGACTGCAGTTCAAGTCCTAGACCTTGTGGCTTGTTTTCTCATTTCCCCTCTCTCTCTGTCTCTCTCTGGTTAAATTTAAAAAAATAATAATAAATAAAATTAAATAATTCTTTAAAAAGGGAAGAGATACCTGAAGAGTTTTTTTTAAACACAGAAAATAAAAATACAGATTATCGAGATATAAATATATTGCCAATGCAGTGCTGAGAGGAATATTTCTATCAATCTTAAGAGGAAAGATCGCAAATCAATAGTCTGAGTTCCTGCCTCATGAAACTAGAAAAAGAAGAGCAAAATGAACTAAAACAAGCAGAAGAAAGGAAACCATAAAGGGAAGGGCACGAATCAATAAAAATGAAACTGGGGGAGGGGGGAGATACATAGCAGGTAGCATGGTGGTTAAGGCTCTGGACTCCCACGTGGCTGACTGCAGTTTGAATCCCTGATACAAATCACTTTATGCTCATAAATTCAACTCTGAAGTAATGGATTAATTCCTTGAAAATTACAAACTAAAACTTAAACAAGATGAAGTAGGTAATCTGAGCAGTCTTAAAATCATTAAAGAAATTTAACTTGTCAGGACCAGCAGTTGGCATAATGGCTGTGTCACTGGACTCCCATGTAGTTGACTATGGTTCGAGTCCTGGACCCAGTGGCTTAAACTCACGCTGGGCATGTGTGCGTGCATGCCTAAGATCCTGAGAGGAGAATGGAGGAGAAGGGATTGCGGCGTGACCATCCCCCCCAGGGGTGATTTCTCTCTTTCTGTCTCTCTGTCTTTCTGGCAGGCGAAATTTAACGTGTAATTTAAAAGCTGCTCAAAATAAATCTTTAGGCCTAAATTATTGGAGAATTCTGTGAAGAATTTAAAGTGGAATTAACATCCATTTTAAACAATCCTTTCCAGAAAATAGAAGGGGAGGGAACACTTCCTAATTAATTTTATGAGGCAAAACAATACCCAGAACAAAGATAGTACCAAAAATCCTCATGAAACTACAAGCTAGTATTTCTTACGAACTCAGGCACTAAAAATTGCAACAGGGCTGGCCTTATAGCCTAATGGTTAATGGAGCTGGATCCCATATCATGGACTGTGATTCAAATCCTGGCCCTGGTGGCTTGAAAAACTTGCCAGGCTCATGTGCATGCATATCTAATATCCTCATGGGATGGAGAAATGGAAGAGAAAGGATTATGGGGTGACCACGCCCCATTGAGAGGTCCTTCCTCTTTCTCTCTCTGGAGATAACATGCATACTTTGGCAATAAAAAATAAAACAAAACGTACTATTACGTCAAATTCAACAATGCATACAAAGAATTACACATGGCCAGCAAGTGGCATGGTGATTAAGGCGCTGGATTCCAACATGGCTGACCATGGTTTGCGTCCTGAACTTGGCAGCCTGAAAATCATGCTGGCATGTATGCATGTGAGCCCAAAATTCCAGGAGGAGAATGGAGGAAAAGGGATGGCGGCATGGCCATTTCCCCGGAAGTGATTTCTCACTTTTCCTCTCTCTGTCTCTCTCCAGCGAGTGCATGTGCCCTATAGCAAAAACCTAAATAATAATAATAATAATAATAATAATTACATGTCATGGCCAAGTGGAATTCATTGAGGCATGCAAGACTGGTTCAAGATCTGAAAATCAGTGAGTAAGCTACACCAACAGGCTAAAGAAGAACAACCATCACAGCAACTGACACAGAAAAAGCATCTAACATACCCAACATCATTTATGATAAAGAAATAAAATAAAATTTTAGCAAACTTTAAACTCTATAAAGATAATATACTGGGCACGTGTGTGTGCGTGCCCAAGATCCTGAGAGGAGAATGGAGGAGAAGGGATTGTGGCGTGGCCATCCCCCCTGGGGGGGTGATTTCTCGCTTTCTATCTCTCTGTCTATCTCTGTCTGTCTGGCGAGCACACGCGCCCTATAGCAAAATCTTCTCAAAAAAAAAAAAAAAAAGATAATATACAATAGTCTTATAGGTAACATCATACCTAACAGTCAAAGACTGAACACTCTCTAAGACTGGGAACAGGCAAAAGTGCCTTTTCTCACTTCTTTTCAACATAGAACTGGGATTTCTAACCTTTACAATGAGGCAAGACAAAGAAATAAAAGTTGGATATGATGGCATGCACTGTAGTCTCAGCTGCTCAGGAGCTGAACTAAGAAAATTCCAGGTTCAAGACCAACTTGGGCAACCTAGCAAGGCCCTGTCTCTAAAGAAAAAAAGAAAAGGCAGATTCACTTTCACAATGAAAGTGTGAGCTCTACTGACCAACTCTTCAGAGAAACTGATAAAATCTATTAAAAATATATAAAGCTTCTGGAAATGATCCAAAGGGCAAACAGCAGATGAAAAAATACTTATTCAAGGGAATCTATGAGTCAGCTGGCAGTAGCACAGTGGTAACACAGTGGGACCCACATGGGAAAGGTCCTGGGTTCTTTCTCTGGTGCCACCCACCTGAGCACGTGATCCTGGCTGGCTGAGACTAGGGGTGCATCCTGGTGTGAGGACCTTGTTGGGGGTGTCTGTCTCTCACTCATGTAAGAAATAAATCTATGAACACCTGTAGGAAAGGTAAATTTGCTGTACTGGAACCAGGACTGCCCCCTGCCCCCAGCTAAGGGGATGAACTCTAGCCAAGAATGCAGGGTTCCCCGGTCTCCCAGCTCCCAGATAAAGGACTTTCTTTCCTGGAAGAGGAGGATGTATATTTCTCATCCTGTCCCTGGCTACCTGTTCCTGAAGTTGTCTTGGGCGAGTTGGTGAGTGTGGTCAAGAAGTGTGAGTTCCTCCTTCTATGTAGCCCCCACTGTACAAAGGGAGGCTGCCCCAGCACAGGCATGCTGAGGATATTAGAGCCAGCCACTTCCCCACACCAGGAAAGGCTGCTGCTTTCCCCAGCTGAGCATTCAGTTCCTAGAGGGGAGTGTTCTTTACAAGCTTGTCACTGAGCTGAGATTTTCCCTGGCAAAGAAACAGGCTATGAAGTAGATAGCCCCTGACCTCTTCCCCAAGGAACAGACTTCACTTGCAACAGAGTATGGGAAAGGCCAAAGGACACTCTCAAAAGCAGTGGGACCAGCAGTTGGAATAATGGCTATGTCGCTGGATCTCATGGAGTCGACCATGGTTTGAGTCCCAGAGTTGGTGGCTTAAACTCACACTGGGCGCGTGTGCGTGCATGCCCAAGATCCTGAGAGGAGAATGGAGGAGAAGGAATAGCGGCGTGGCCATCCCCCAGGAGGTGATTTCTCATATTCTGTCTCTCTGTCTCTCTCTTTCTGGCGAGTGCATGCACCCTATAGCAAATAAATTCTCTCTCTCTCAAAAAAAAAAAAAAAAAAAAAAAAAAAGCAGTGGAGGTTGTGGTGAGAACAGAGGGAAGGAGATTCACAGACCTAATGAAGATACAACCTAGGCTAATGTTTGGCTAGTTTGCAGAAAATTTGGGGAAAACACAGCTGGGTGGAGCCCTTCTGAGATTAGAGAAAATATCAAAGACTGACCACAGAAACTATTCTATTCAAACAGTTTTCATTAGTGTCAGAGAAACATATGCCCCAGCGCATTACTGAAAACAACAGAGCAAACACTGAGTTTAATAGCTGGCATGGCCAGGGAAGAGAGCCTTGCAGCCCACGGTTATCCCAGGGTGATTGAGCAGGCCCACATGTGTCCCTCCCTGAGGAGGAATATCAGAGGCTGGACTCTGGGGAAGTGAGGGGAAACTTCAGCACAACAACCCAGTTGGTCACTAAACAAATAAGCAAATAGCAGTAACAAGCCCAGAGGGGTGGGAGGCTGGGCTAGTACCCACAACTGCTATAATGTTATTAAAATGTCTACTTCCCAACAAAAAATTACTAGACACACAAACAGGAAATCACGACCTGTACACTAGAAATAAAAAGCAGGTGAAAGAAACCGTCTACAGGACCAGCAGATTGCCGGACTCCCACGTAGTCGACCACGGTTCAAGTCCTGGACCCGGTGGCTTAAACACGCTAAGCTTGTGAGAGCACATGCCTAAGATCCCGAGAGGAGAATGGAGAGAAGGGATTGCAGTGTGGCCATCTCCCCTGGGGGGTGATTTCTCATTTTCTGTCTCTTTGTCTCTCAGGTGAGCACATGCACCCTATAGCAAATATCTTTCTCAAAAAAGAGAAAAAGAAAAAGAAACTGCCTATGAGAGTAATCAATGTTGATTAAAAACATTTAAAAAAATTTATTCATGGGGCCAGCAGGTGGCATGGTGGTTAAGACATTGAACTCCCATGTGGTTGACTGCGATTTGAGTCCTGGATCCAGCTTCATAATTTTCCTGACAACTTAGTATGTACAGAACCGAAAGACATAATTAAAGAAGAACAGGAAGGACACTATGATGTATCAAAGTATCAAGAAGACAGAACAAGGGGCCAGCAGGTGGTGCAGTTGTTAAAGTGCTAGACTCCCACATGGCAGACTGCAGTCTCGCTTTCCCTCTCACTACCTCTCTCCAGTAAGCACATGGGCCCTATGGCAAAAAAAAAAAAAAAAAAAAACTTAAAAAAAAAAAAAAAACAATAGAATAAGAGAACAGAACTTATTGAAAATAACCAAATGGGGCTGACACCATGGACTAGTGCTTAAGGCAGCCAGGTCCTACATGGCTAACTGCATGGTTCAAGTCTTGGACCCAATAGTCTGAGCAACATGTCAAGCATGTGTGTGAGTGCCCAAAAGTCTGAAGGGAGGGGAAATAGAGAAGTCATTGCAGCATGACCATCCCCCATGGGGAACCGGGGTGGGCTTTCTCACTTTCCCTCTCTCAGTGTCTTTCCAGCAAGGACACACACCATCTACCAAAAACAAACAAAATAAACAAAAATAAAACCAACTCCTCAGCAGAATCTTGCCAATAATTTTCTTTTTTTAGATACTTTTTGCTATAGAGCACGTGCACTCACCAGACACACGGAGACAGAGAGACAGAAAGTGAGAAATCAAAATCATCCCCCAGAGGGGATGGCCATGCTGCAATCCTTTCTCCTTCATTCTCCTCTTGGGATTTTGGGCACTCATGCATAGGTGCCTGGTGTGAGATTTAAGGCACCAGGTCTGGGAACTGAATCATAGTTGACTGACTACATGCGAGTCCAGGGACATAACCATTACGCTATCTGCTGGTCCCACTAATAAATTCCTTTTTTTTGGAGAGGTTTTCACTATAGGGTGCGTGCGCTTGCCAGACAGACAGAGAGAGACAGAGAGACAGAAAGCGAGAAATCACCCCCCAGGGGGGATGGCCACGCTGCAATCCCTTCTCCTCCGTTCTCCTCTGGGGATCTTGGGCACACACACACACGCGCCTGGCATGAGATTTAAGCCACCAGGTCCTGGACGCGAACCGCGGTCTACTACGTGGGAGTCCAGCGACATAGCCATTACGCTAACTGCTGGTCCCTACCACTAATAAATTCTTTTAAAAAAAATCCATGGGCCAGCCCACATGGCTGACTCTGAGGTTTGAGTCCCAGACCTGGTTGTTGGAAAAATTACACCAGGTCAGTATGTGTGTCTGTGCCTAAAAATCCCGAGAGAACAGAGAAGAGAAGAAAGGATTGTAGTCTGGCCCATTGCCCCTGGGGGGGGGGGGGGGGGAATTCCTCAGTCTCCTCACTTCCTGTCTGTTTCTCTCCAATGAGTGCATGTGCCCTATAACAAAAACAAAACAAACAAAAAATCCAAATGGAAATTAGAATGGAAAAGTACAATTATCTAAAATTAAAAAAAAAATCAGAGAGGCTCAACAGACTTCCACTGGCCTGAATTAATAAGCCTGAAGGCAGATTAATAGAGATTATATAAACTGAAGAACAGAGAAGGAAAAAAAGATAATTTAATAGAAAATTCAGAATATGGGGGCCTGCAGGTAGCATGGTGGTTAGGGGGCTGACCACGATTTGAGTCCTGGACCTTGCTTTCTCGGCTTCCCTCTCTCTCTCTCTGTCCCTCTCCGGTCAAATTAAAATAAAGAAATAAAGTTAAATTAATTCTAAAAAAAGAAAAAAGCCCTTTAGAAAAAAAAAAAAGAAAAGAAAACTCAGAATATGAACACCGTTGAGTACATTTGCTGGTGGGAATACCAGAAGGAAAAAAAGAGAAAGGAGAAAATATTTGAAGGCCAGCTGTATGGTTCAGAGGTAATGAAACCTTCTGCAATGCTGAGGCCGCAAGGGAATGCGTTCATGTCCCAAGGCCTCCCCTATACATGCCAGGTGTGTGTGCCCATGATCTTGGCTGACTGAGGCTAGGGGTAGGATCAGTGCGAAGACTCAGTTGGGGGTTCCTGTCCCTCTCTCTTTGGTGAAATAAATGAATTTAAAAGTGAGAAAGAATATTTGAAGCAGTAACGATTATTCTTTTTTTATTATATAATTTTATTTGTTCATTCATTTATTTTAATTTGACCAGAAAGAGACACACACACACACACACACACAGAGAGAGAGAGAGAGAGAGAGAGAGACAGGGAAAGAGAGAAAGCAAGGCATTAGGTCTGGGACTCGAACCGCGGTTGATCATGTGGGAGTGTCCAGCGCTTTAACTGCCACGCCACCTGCTGGTGCCCGCGGTTCAATTTTTCTTTTATTTGGAGAGGTTTTTGCTATAGGGCACATGCATTTGCCAGAGAGACAGAGAGACGGAAAGTGAGAAATCACCCACCAGGGGGGATGGCCACACCCTTATCCTCCATTCTGCTCTTGGGATCTTGGGTACACATGCACACGTGCCCATTGTGAGTTTAAGCCACCGGGTTTGGGACTTGAACCGTGGTCGACTACATGGGAGTCCAGCAACGTAGCCATTACACCAACTGCTGGTCCCGATCATGGTTCAATTTGGGCTAGCCTGTGGCCTAGTAGTCAAGGGAGCTGGATCTCACATGGGCTACTATACAGTTGGAATCCTAGACCTGGTGGCTTAAAAATATCACACTGGGCACATGTGTGTGCTTAAAATTCCAAAAGGGAGAAGTGGAGAAAAGATTTAGGGTTGACTATTCCCCATTGGGGGTAGTTTTTTCCTCTTCTCTCTGTCTCTCTGGTGGGCTCATGTGCCCTCTGTCAAAAGTTAAAAAAGATAAGGCAAACTAATTAAAAATGAGCAAAGGCAGGACCAACAGTTAGCGTAATGGCTATGTCGCTGGACTCCCACGTAGTCGACCGTGGTTGGAGTCCTGGACCCAGTGGCTTAAACTCACGCCTGGCACATGTGCATGCATGCCCAAGATCCCGAGAGGAGAATGGAGGAGAAGGGATCGCTGCGTGGCCATCCCCCCTGGGGGGGGGTGATTTCTCTATCTCTCTGTCTGTGGAGCGCACATGCTCTATAGCAAAAACCTCTCCAAAAAAAAGAAAAAAGTGAGCAAAGGCTCTGAATAGACATTTCTCTAAAAAAGCACACAAATGGCCAATGGGCACACAAAGAGATTTGCATATCATTATTACCAGGAAAATAAAAATCACAACCACGAGATGTCACACCATACCAACTTGCAGATAACAAGTGCTGAGAGACTGAAACCTTTGTTGGTGGGAATGTGAAATAGGTGGTGCTCTTTAGCGAACTGGGCAGGCCCTCAGATGACTGAACAGTTGCCAGAAGACTACAATTCCACTCCTAGGTGTACACTCAAGAGAAATGGAAACACACACACATAAACTTGTATACAGATATTTATAGCAGCATTTTTCACATTAGCCAAAAGGTAGAAATAACTTAAAACTCCATAAACAGGAGAATAAACAAAATATGGTATGAACATGCAATGAAATGTTATTTGGCTGCAAAAAGAAATATGTTCAGTGAAATGAACCATGAGAACATTGTGCTAAATGAAAGTCACAAAATACCATGTCCTATATGATTACATTTACAATGTAAATTCAGAACAGGGAAATCTACAAAGATCAGTGGTTGCTTAAACCTGGGGGATACGGAGGTGATAGCTAAAGGGTTCATGGTTTACTAAGTGATGAAAATATTTGAAAATCGATTGTGGCTGTTATGGTTTGGATAATGGTTTCTCCCCTCAATGTTCATGTGTTGGAATCTGATCCTAGTGAGAGGTGGTTGGATCATGTCGGTGCTGGTCTCATGAGTGGATTAATACCATCTCACGAGAGGCTGAGTTGAATTCTAGCTCTCATGAGAAAGGGTTAATTCTTTTTTTTTGAGAGGTTTTTTTTTGCTGTAGGGCGCGTGCGCTCGCCAGACAGACAGAGAGAGACAGAGAGATAGAAAGCAGGAAATCACTCCCCAGGGGGGATGGCCACGCCGCAATCCCTTCTCCTCCATTCTCCTCTCGGGACCTTGGGCACGCACGCACACGCGCCCGGCGTGAGTTTAAGCCGCCGGGTCCGGGACTCGAACCGCGGTCGACTACGTGGGAGTCCAGCGACATAGCCATTACGCTAACTGCTGGTCCCAGAAGGGTTAATTCTTGCAGGAGTGGGTCATTACAAGAGATGGCTCTTTCTGCATTCGTGCCCACCAATCTCTGCCTCTATTGGCCATGCTGTGGGCCAGCCTGATGCCGCTCCCTTCACCTTTAGACTGCCACCAGAACCATGAGTCAAATATGTATGTGTATACACACACACACACACACACACACACACGCACACACATTTGGCCAGAAAGCATGTACATTCACTAAAGATGGGGGGGAGAAGAGAAAGTACCCCACAATGGGACAAGATCATACCATAATCCTCTTCCATTTCTCCATCCTGGAGGAATATTGGGCACACACAGGAACCCAATGTATTTTTCAAGCCACTGGGGCTGGGTTTGAACCACAGTCAACCACGTGGGATCTGGCTCTCTTAACCACTATACAAGGCCAGTTCAATCTCTGTTCTTTATAAATCACCCAATTTGGGGTACTTCTGTTAGTAGAATAGTAATAGACTAAGATGGTGATGGTTAGAGCTGTTTGTGAAAAGATTAAAAACCACTGAATTGTAGGGGACTGGCAGTTGGCGTAATGGCTGTCGCTGGACTCCCACGTAGTTGACCACGGTTCCAGTCTCGGACCTCATGGCTTAAACTCACGCTGGGCGTGTGTGCGTGTGTGCCCAAGATCCCAAGAGAAGAATGGAGAAGGGACTGTGGCATGGCCATCCTCCCATCCCCATTCCCCCTGGGGGAGTGATTTCTTGCTGTCTTTCTGGTGAGCGCATGCACCCTATAGCAAAAACTTCTCCAAAAAAATTTACATGGAAAGGCAAAGGAACTATATTAGCTAAAACAGATCTTGAGGGCCATCAGGTGGTGTGGTGGTTAAGGCACTGGATTCCCACATGGCCAACCATGGTTCCAGTCCAGGACCTGGAGACTTGCTTTCTCACTTTCTTCTCTTTCTCGTCAAATTAAATAGTAATAAATAAGTTAAATAATTCTGAAAAACAGAGATCTTAAAAATTGGAAACCACTTATCTTACCCAATAGCAAGGCTAGTCACTGAGAACAGCAATACTGGCCTAAGGGCAGGTAACATGCCCAATGGCACAGAATAGAAAACCCAGAAACAGGAGCTATTGAGTCGTCAGAAAGTCACGTATCTTTCTGTTTTTCTATGCAAAAACATGTGATGATTTTTCTGATGTTGGCATGGTGGGTAAGGCAATCGCACCCCACATGGTCAATTGCACAAAACTGAGTCCTGGATCCGGTAGTTTGAAATATGTGTGCTTGGGTACCCATAAACCCCAAGAGGAGAATGGAGAAGGGACTCTGGTGTAGCCATCCCTCCGGGGTTGCTTTCTCACTTTTCTGTCTCTCTGCAAACATATGCCCTGTAGCAAATTTTAAAAAAGAAAAGAAAATCCAGAAACAGACTCATACAACTAACTTTTTATAAGTTCAAAAGGAGGGGACCCGGAGCCAGCAGTTAGTGTAATGGTTATGTCGCTGGATTCATGTAGTCAATCACAGTTCAAGTCTCGGACCCAGCAGCTTAAACTCACGCCGGGGGCGTGTGCGTGCGTGCCCAAGATCCCAAAAGGAGAATGGAGGAGAAGGGATTGCGGTGTGGCCATCCCCCCGGGGGGTGATTTCTTGCTTTCTGTCTGTCTGGCGAGTGCATGCGCCCTGTAGCAAAAACTTCTTAAAAAAAAAAAAATGTCCCATTGTGGGGTGCTTTCTCTTCTCCCCCCATCTTTAGTGAATGTAGATGCTTTCTGGCCAAATGTGTGTGCGTGTGTGTGTGTGTGTGTGTGTGTGTGTATACACATACATATTTGACTCATGGTTCTGGTTGGGGTGCTGGACACTCCCACATGGCCAACCATGGTTTGAGTCCTGAACCTGCTGGCTTGCTTTCTAACTTTCTGGTCAAATTAAAATAAATGAATCAATAAAATTAAACAAAGTAAAAAAAAAAAAAAAAAAAAAAAAAAAGAAGTCAATGGGAGAGAATGGCCTTTTCAACAAGTGGCTCTGCAGCACCTGGACATCTAAGGAAAAAACAGAAACAGCTCCACCTTCTCACAAAAATGATGCAAGAATACCTCCATTTGAAAAGTAACTCAGATGTAAAATACAAAACAATCTTAGAGGGAGAAAACAGGAAATCAAGGACCTTGCCATCCAAAGTATGACTCACTAAAGGGAAAACTGACAGGACTTCATGAAATATGACCTCCGCTCTGCAAAAGACCTCAAGATGGAGACAACCTGGAGTGGGAGAGTCCTACGCCCAGGAACAATTGGTTTCTCAGATACATGAAAATGTCTCAGAACTCACCAAAACCAGGAAACAATCCAAGTATGACCCTGACAGAAGACAGGAGACATTTCCCCAGAGAACAGATGCCAAAGAGATGTGTTCTCATGCAGTTTATCTGAGATGAAGACGTTCTATAGTACTAGCTATGAGGGAAATGTAACTTGGAACGGTGTCACTGCGTATTTTTCTTTTACTACAATTTAAAACATCAGTGACACCACCAAGAGTGGGTGAGGATGAACTGCTCCCCACCACCCTGCTGGTAGAAATGGAAAATAGCACAGCACTACAGCCAGATGGGTCTCAAGAGCTCAACACCTCAATTCCCTACAATGTGCAGTTGCACTGATGGATGACTGACTGGCTACTTCATTGATAACCCCCTGTAGGTGAGTGGGTACCAGTCACATCCATGGAATAGAGCAACAGGCTGCATGGCAGTGAGACCTGTTAGTGACACAATGATTCAGGGTTCACCTATTTGAACTCAACTCCTATCCCTTCTTGTGACATCCTTGAAATGACAACATGGTAGGGACAAGAAAGCTCCTGGGTGTTTGCAGGAAGACAGGCAAAGGCTCTCCTGGTGAGGGTTGTCTCTGGCACCTGCTCCTTCTACACAGGGTGTGCCTTGCACCTGTGACCTGCCGGGGGAATCAGTGGGTTGTTCCAACTGTTCAGGGAACCATGATCGCCTCAAAACAAGTCAGCTGCACAAGTGGTGGACAGGATGAGCTTTTATTTCTGTAGTAATAGATACACAGGGACAGGTAGCCCTCCCGACCTTGTCCCTGCAGACCCTGTGCCATCCCAAGAACCAAGTTGCAATGCTTGCTGCCACTGTCTCCTTGAGGGAATTCTGTGTCCCTCATACCAGGTTAGGGGACACTTGTCTGTAGCAACCTGAACACCCGTGCCAGGGAGGACCTGTCTTGCTTGCTGGAGCAGTTCCCAGTGAACAGCACAGCTGGTCAGACTGCAGGCCAGGCTTCCAGCAGGAGGGTAAGACAGCTCTCCAGGGAATGGTGGGGCAGGTCCCTGCTCACAGCTCTGCCCCAGCAGCAACCTTGTGAGGGATTGTCAGAGTTCCCTTTAATCAGGCTCCTCCCAAGGCTGTCTGCGGCAACCCTGCTGCTTCTCCACATCTGGCCCCCACATTAGTCAGTGGTTTCCCTCTCCTGCTCCTCCCAAGAGCTCATCTGTTCTTGTATCACCTGTCACCAGAGCCACTGGGGGCCCCTCCACTCCAAAGATGATGGGCTCAGTGACCACAGCCCCTTCTGAACTCCGTTTGGCCTCTCTGGAAGCTCCTCGGCTTGGAGGCTCAGAATCTTAGGGTACCCTCTACCTGCTTGGGCTGACCTCAAGTCTGTAAGCAACAGGGAATAACACAGGACAGGAGCCCTATGTACCTATGGGAAACAGAAAGACAAGGACAATAGATGACCTGGGTCTGAGCCCACTTTCCTGTCCCTCCTCTGCTCTCGACAAGCAGGGTCTTACAGGGGGTTGGGGGATGCACAGGACCATACCATGGGGAGTCATTCCCTGCTCACAAAGCACATGAATTCAGGGGGCTCACAGAGCCTGGACGCCTCCTGACATCAAACACCAAAACCAGATTTATTACCCACAGGACAGGCCCCAGTGACTGGGCCACCCACACTGTGGCCAAGGTCTTATATGGAGGTTTTTTCTCAAGGGCAAAAGCCCTCTGCTGCCCAGTGCCCATGACAAGGACTCTGGGCAGTTGGCCCTGGACATGCATCCCACGCTGCTGGCCAGGTCACTTGGCCAGTTCCTCAGCCACTGCTTTGCGCATCTTGTCCTTGAGGTAGGCGCCTTTCTGCCACTCAGACTTGAGTTCCAGCCATTCGTAGTATGGGACCTGGAGGAGGGCAGTGTGAGGGTCACATGGCCAGGGACCCCTTCCTGCTCCTGCCTACACATGGCCTCTCTGCAGCAGCACCAGCTGGAGAGCACGGAACAACTGTCCTGGGCTTCTGTGTCTTCCAGGGAGACCACCGGACTCCCAAAAGGCTTTGGGATCTTAAAACATTGTTAAAAAAACAAACAAAAAAACACAACCCAAAAAATATCTGACAGGATCCTTTTGTGTCTGGCTCCTCAAAAAAGGTATTCCCTGGTGCTTTATAGGAAGCTGGCGCCCTACAGACTGGGCAGGTGGTGCTAGATCAGGACATGATGGGGAGTTCCATGACAGCCGCCTGTGGGCATCCAGCTGGTGCCATTCTGAGAAGAGGCCCTCAGGAAGCAGAGAAGTGACTTCCTGGGTCTCAGTACTGCTGTGGTGCTGTGGGGAGCCCAGTGCAGCCCCTCTGAAGTAGCAGGAGCAGGCTAGGTGGGGTGCCGGGACCAGGTACTCGGAGTAGGATGGGGCCTGCCCGCCCAGTGGGTACTCACATCCACCACCAGAAAGCCTGCAGCCAGGATGTGGCGCCTGGCCAGAACAAAGCGTCCCAGCAGGTCCTTGCTTCTGCTGGTGAAGTTGGGGAACTCCCATCGCAGGAAGGCCAGCCTGGAGGAGGTAAGAGTGACACTGTCTGGTCTTCCAGCTTTAGGAGGTGGGCAGCAGGGGAAGCTGTGCAACCACCCACCTCTTAGCCCCGGGAGGCAGTGGCTTGTCTCCAGCTGGCTGGATGAGGTGTGGTGCAACGAAGCTCCTCAGGGGCAGAAACTGGCTGTCAGCATCCAGTAGCACCTCAGCATCTAGGGAAGGGGCAGGGGATGAGAGCATGCTGGGGACCTGTCTAACTCTCGAGGCTGCTCCCAGGAAGGATGGACAGAGACGGATGGGAGGCCCAAGCCCACACCCTGCAGGGGTGGGTCAGGCCTTGCTGCAGAGGGGACGGAGTCAGAACATTCTAAACCACTAGATGCAGGCAGACCTGCCCTGGCTTGGGGAGCCCTTACCCAACACCCAGCCGTACTGTGTGGCCACTTCGAAGCTGCCCTGGTCAGTGTTCCCCAGAAGTCCCTTCAGGGTGCCCTGCAGCTCCTTCTGCAGAGGGGTCACCTTTGTGTCAAGGGCTGGGGATCTGAGGGAAAGGGCTGAGGCCGGCAGGAGGGGGCCTGTGTACTCGGGGTGCTCCAGCTGGGCAGTGGCGTTGATATGAAGCAGCTTCTGGAAGGTGATCTGATCCTTCTGAGACTTGGCCCCTGGCGGATAAGGACAGTGAGTGAGGAGGGCAAGGGCCAGAGACAAAGGAGGGTCCAGTGGACAAGTAGCAGCACCTCCCCCAGCCCAGATTGAGGCAGGAGGAACTGGGAGTAGACAGAGAAGGAGCTGCGACAGCACTAGGGGCTCACCTAGGAGCTGAGCATGGAAGTCAGGGTGGAGGATGGCCCGTAGCTCTGCCTCCTGCACATGTTGCAGCACACATAGCGCCCATACCAGGTCCACCTGCAGAGCTGGCTCGAGGCCAGCCAGCTTTGGCCCTAGCCTCTCGTGCACCTGGGAGAGAATGGGTGTGGTGGGGAAGGTGTGAAGATACCACAGGACCCACTGAGGCCAGAGGCAGCTCTAGAAAACATCCTCAGGACCAGCAGTTAGCGTGATGGCTATGTTGCTGAACTCCCATGTAGTCGACCACGGTTGGAGTCCTGGACCCAGTGGCTTAAACTCACGCCAGGCGCATGTGTGTGCATGCCAAAGATACCAAGAGAATGGAGGAGAAGGGATTGAGGCATGGCCATCCCCCCGCGGGGTGATTTCTCACCGTCTCTTTTGTCTTTCTGGAGAGTGCACATGCCCTATAGCAAAATACCTCTCCAAAAAAATAAATAAAAAGAAAGAAAACATCGTCATGCCCTGACCCTGTGTGGGGTGGTGGGGGGCATCGGGCGAAGTTTACTCCTGCCTGTCCAGCATACAAAATACCTTCCCTAGTAACGTCCCCAAGCGTGCAACTGGGATGGCTGAGGGTCAGAGCATTTGTGAGGAAACAGCTGGCTGCTACCTACCAGTCTTTACAGTAGGCCTCTGAAGAGGCCCAGCGAGGCTTCTGAATGTCAGCGTGTCAGGGGACACCAGGAAACTGGATGCAGGACCCACCGGCCCTGGGAGGGAATCACCCAGATGGCACAAAGGGATTTCCTGTCTTTCCCCAGGGACGCCTGGCTCCAGGAGGCACCCCCTGCCCCATGCCAGGCCCCTCTCCTCTGCCCACCTAAGCTGCCCCAGGAGGATGGTTCACAAGCCAGAAGCTGGCAGGAAAGGGGATAAAGAATGGGGAGTGGGAGCCTAGGGACCATACCAGGCTGAAGAACTGGTCCTCTTGCTGCGGACGGAAGTTCAGACAGGCGAAAGCCAGGAGCACGTTGCACAGGTGGGGCAAGGCGATGTCCTGGGCCCTGTTCAGGACATGCTGGGCCGGTCGGCACGGCAAGGGACAGAGTGAGCACTCTGCCCAGCAGGCCACACTCCCACCCAGCTCTGAGTCTGAGGGATGCCTGGTGGCCAAGAGCAGCTGCAGGCTTCCCAGGTATGCCTCACAGAGGGTCAGACACTTCCTTACTCAGCAGCAAGGACCCATGGCGGATGGGGGATATCTAGAGGCCACCTCCCTCCAACAATGGCTGTAGAAATACTCTCCAATCGGTGCACTGGGATTAGCCCCCACTCATGACCTAAGCAGACAGTGTTTCCTGGCATCCAATCTTAGGGCAGTCCATAGCCTGAGAGCTCAGTGGTCCTCAGACTCACCTGTGTGGCTCCAGCTCCAGCTGCCACATGATGACACTCAGGAGGGGATGGGGCGCTCTCAAAGCCATTCCCACCACTGAATGCAACACTTTCCACGTAAACCAGAAAGTGAGAATGCCTTCTGCCACCCTAAGGATGCTCTCAGACAGGTTTTCCCCAATCAAGGCAATAGTTCCCAGCCAATGCCTGGAAAGTCCAGGCCAGGCTCACCTGGGCAAGGGCCTCAAACAGGGGTAGGCTGAGCCACTTGAGGAAGGCGAAAGACTTAACACAACTGGCCACCTCGCTGGGTGTCAGGCTGGGCACGAGGGATAGCAGGTCAGTGGCCAGGCGCTGGGATACCTGGGTCTGCTGGAAGCTGAGTTTGCCTTTGGGACAGAGGCAGGACACAGGGGTTTAGGTGGGGAAGGCTGCAGCCAGCCTGCTTGCCACCTTGACCTTGGTCTAGGCTTGGTGTCTGTGACCAGATCTATCCCTGAACCTGGGAGGGAGGAGCAGGGCCCATGGGTCACAGTGTTTCTGTTGCAGCCTTTGGGGCCAGTGCTTGCCACAGGTAGGGCAGGCACTGAATTTGACACAGCTGCAACCCCTCCCTCCATCCTCTGTCCAAAGGCTCACCGTAGGCATAGGCCAGGTCCAGGAGCACATGTTTCGTCAGTGGGAAGGGCTTCTGTACCAGGTGGTAGGAGACAGCCCGCAGCAGGGGCACCGACCTCCGGCTCTGAGCTGCCAGTGTCACCAGCACCTTCCGCAGCTCATCAGGGCCAAACTGCTCCACCAGCTCCAGGCACTGTCAACCACAGCCACGCAGAGGTCAGCTTGATGGCCTGGGTCGGCGGGGAGGAGCTGGGGGCAGGGGTCCTGTCCAACGTAGGCCCTGCGAGACAGCAACTGGGCCTGAGCTGAGTAAATGTAGGCCTGTCTGTGCAGGGCCCACCCCGGAGTCCCTGAAGCACCGTGTCCACAGCCACACTTATCTTCAGGTCCCAGGGCAGGGAGCCAGGGCCCACGGACTCTGGGGCTTTCTGTGGCAGCCACTGGGCCAGTCTGTGCCATGGCAGGACAGGAATGATTTGACTAGACTTCAGGGCTACAGCGACAATACCTCCAGGAAGTCTAGCCAGAACTTGGTCACACAGGGCTGGCCCAGGCCCAGCAGCACCTTGCTACTACCTCAGGAACTGCCCATCACACCCACCTCTCGAGATCACACACAAGGGCTTCTGGAAGATGACAAAGGCACAACCAAGGGAAGCGCCTTGTGTCAGGAGAAAGTGTGAGGTTGCTGCATAGTGGCTGCCCCTTGCTACCCGAAGCCCCCAGCCTCCCTATTTGAAGCCCAAGACTCTGACCAGAAGCTTCAGAGCTGTCATCAAGCAAACACACACCCACTCCCCTTCGTCTAAGGACTGTCCCAGGAACAAGCCCACAGCCCTGGAATGCAGACCAAGTGCTGCCCGCCCTAGGCCCAGTACCTTGTCTTCCAGACGGTTCATTAGTGACTCAGAGAGGTGCCCTGCCTTCGTCATGATGGCCACCACCATGCGGCCATCCTCAATTTCTGTCCAGCGCCTCTCCAGGTGCACCAGCAGCTCGGTCAGCAGCTCCTGGGAGTGCTGCTCCTGCATGGAAGCAGTGCAGAACTCTGCCAGGAAGGCCAGGTGCTTGTACTTGAGCCTCCGCAGGCGCCAGCGCACCTCCTGCTCCACGGACTGCAGCTCTTTGGAGCCCTCGGGGAGTGCCAGTTTGTATAGGCTCCGCAGCAGCTTTACGAGGGTCCCGTGCCAGATCAAGGTCAGCTGGGTAGGAGACAGACACAGGCAGGTCATTTGCGGCACCTGCTGATGCCGTGCCTGCCCTGTGAACCTGGCTCATAGGCTTGACTGAAACCCTCAGGGCGACAGCCCCCCACCCAGTTCTCACAGGGCTCCCCACAGCTGCATTTGGCCTATTTCCTGAGCCTGGTCCTCCAGCTTCCAGTAAACCAGTGTTTCTCACTGAGGTAGCCAGAACAGCTTGCTAGTATTTGCCAGCAAAATCTCTAAGCGGTATGAGAAGTTCTGAGTTCCCCTAATGCAGATCTGATCCGAGGTGGCTGATTAAATGGGAGACTGAGCCACTGCTGTGTGCACCTGGCTACAGCTCTGAGTGGACATGCAGACTGCAGCTGCAAGCAGCACTGGGACTGCAGGCCAATGTGAGGCTGCACCCGAGGGACGGGAGTCCCTGGCAGAGCAGGTGGGACTTAGAATATCTCAGGTTTCTGTGACCAGTTTGCTACTTTTACTGGCAATGACAAACTTTTTAGCTCTTAAAAGTATTGATGGGCCAGCTGGTGGCATGGTGGCTGGATCCCAGATGACCAACTGTATGCTTTGAGTCCCAGATCTGTTGGCTTGAAAATTACACTGGGCGCGTGCAAGCGCGTGCCCAAGATCCCAGGAGAACAGAGAAGGGATTGTGGTGTGACCAACCCCCGGGGGATGATTTCTCACTGTCTCGATCTCTCTTTGGCGACTGCATGCTCCTGGCAAAAAAGCTCAAAAAAAAGAAAAACACATCTTGTGTGATAAGCAGGAGAAGGACATCTTTGCAGGGAAGGTACAGGCTCAAGAATGGCGCCAATGGGACCAGCAGATGGCGTAATGGTTATGTGGCTGGATTTCCATGCAGTCGACCGCAGTTTTAGTCCTAGACATAGTAGCTTAAACTCACGCCAGTCATGTGTGCCCAAGATCCCGAGAGAATGAAAAAGAAGGGACTGCAGTGTGGCCATCCCTCCAGGGGTGATTTCTCACTTTCTGTCTGTCTCTGTCTTTCTGGAGAGCGCATGCATCCTATAGCAAAAACCTCTCAAAAAGAACGGTGCTGATGAGACCAGCAGATGATATAATGGTTATGTTGCTGGACTCCCACATAGTCGACTATGGTTTGAATCCCGGATCCGGTGGTTTAAAACTTACACTGAACAGTGCTTGCCCAAAATCCTGAAAGGAGAATGGAGAAGGGACTGCGACATGGCCACCCCCTCAGAGGGTGATTTCTCTCTTTCTGTCGTCTCTCTGGTGAGCACATGTTCCCTATAGCAAAAAAAAAAAAAAAAAAAAAAAAAAAAAAAAAAAAAAAAAAAAAAAAAAAAAAAAGGTGCCACTACACCCTTCAGTGGTGTGTAGGCCTTGAAGGCCAGCCAAGACAAGACTTCCCCAAGGCACTAAGGTTCGCAGGAGAGCCTTGACATCTGGGAAAAAAAGACCTCCTCGTATCCCTAAGGCTTGCCCACCCCCAAATGCCAAGGCCCTGTGAGGTACCAAGCTGCCACCACTAGTACCATCTCCCCACAGAGTCGCTGTAAATACCAGGTGCCCTTCTAGGAATAGACCTGCATCCTAGCCTCACAGACCCAAGTCAGCCTCATTGCACCTGGAACCAAGGTGACCTTGTCCTGGAAGTCTCTCAGTCATCTGGAACCAGCCCTGCTCTCCTTGCTGGTGCCTGCTTTCTTTCTCAGTATGTCTCCTCTCTGCATGCCCCACCTGTGAGGGTGTGAACCCTTGCTGCCAATGCCCGCCCTTCTCAAGTTTCAGGGACCTGTTCTTGGCCAGGCTGGGAGGCGTGGTGGGGCAATATAAGTCAAAGCTGCCTGGAGAGAAGAGGCACTGTGGATCTGAGAAAAACCTAGCCCACTGCGCACATTCCTATTACCAGGAGTCCTGTTCTCTTGTCTATAGGAGGTGGTGGCAATGCTTATCTTACAGAGGTCTTATGAGGGTAAACTGAGAGGAAGCACAGGAAAGCGTTCTGAAATCAATACAAGATAGAGACATCACTAGGTGTCGAGGGAGCCTGGCTGCTGCTGCTCATCACCTACTGCCGCAGATCCGGGTGCCTCTGGCTGTCCCATGGCCCAAGCCCTCAAGACTACATGCTAATGCCCACCTGACTATTGACTAGATGGAGCAGCTGCTGGAAGCGTGCATCCTGAATGAGTGAGGTCTTGTCTTCTGGCTTCTTGGATAGCAGGCGAGAGAGGCGGATGAGTATGAGGGCTGAGTGATTGGGGTACAGGTGGTGATCTCTGCCCAGGAGCTCCAGCAGCTGCTCTGGCCTGGTGGCCTTCTCGATGAGCCGGTCTACCTCCTGGGGCTCTGGGTAGGGAGTAAACACTGGTTCCTTCTCTACCAGCTCTGTCAAGGAACCTTGGAAGTGGGAACTAGGTGAAGTGGCGGAGGAAGTTAGAGTCTTATGGGCTGCCCTGGCGATTCTAAGCCAGCCAACTGGAGATGCAGCAGGGACCGGGGCCAGACGGGCAGCTTCTCTCAGGAGGCACGTGCATCGCTTCACCAGGCGGGCTGCCATGATGGCTGAGGTGGCAGGAATATAAACTCCTAGTAAGTGGCTCCAAACCCCTGAGAGAAAGGAAGGAGAAAGAGAGGTAATCAAAGAGCAGCTTAAAAAAAAAATTATTTAATTTTATTTATTCATCCATTTATTTTTTATTTATTTATTTTTTTCTTTTTTTTGGAGAGGTTTTTGCTATAGGGCGCGTGCGCTTGCCAGACAGAGAGAGACAGAGAGATAGAAAGCGAGAAATCACCCCCCAGGGGGGATGGCCACGCCGCAAACCCTTCTCCTCCATTCTCCTCCTGGGATCTTGGGCACGCACGCACACACGCCCGGCGTGAGTTTAAGCCACCGGGTCCGGGACTCGAACCGCAGTCGATTACGTGGGAGTCCAGTGACATAGCCATTATGCTAACTGCTGGTCCCAATTCATCCATTTATTTTAATTTGACCAGAGAGAGGCAGAGAGAGAGTGAGGGGAAGTGAGAAAGCAAGCCACCAGGTCCAGGACTCGAACCTGGTTGGCCATGTGGGAGTGTCCAGCGCCTTAACCACCACGCCACCTGCTGGTCCCCCAAAGAGCAGCTTTTTACTAACTTGGGAGAAAAACATGAGAAATGAAATGGGACCACGGCCACCATCTCTGTAAAATCTGCCTGCCTTTTTCATTTCTCAATATCTGCAAGTGCATGCTAGTGTTTTCAGAAGCAAAAATCTCAGGTTTTTGTTTCAGTATGCACTGCCATCAGATAGCAACACCCAGGAGCATTATAGCTTGAGCCGGAGTTTTCAACTGATTGTGCCTCAGAATCTCCTTGGGAATGGTTTAACAATTCAGATACCCAGAAGCTGCCCAAGATCTCCTGAACAGGAATCTCTACTGATAGGGCTTGCACATAATTGATTTTTTAATTAGAAGCAACAGGACAGAACATTTTAAATAAGAATGACTCTGGAGGGCTGGCACCTTGGCCTGCCTGGTGGTTAAGGGAGTCAGATCCCACATAACTGATCACAGTTTGAATCTTGGCCTCAGAGGCTTGAAAAACACACCAGGCATGTTGTGTACTTGTGCGCCCCAAATTCCAGAAGGAAATCCCAGAATTTCTTTAAACAAGCAGGTAAGTGGAATGTTCAGCTTATATGAATAGACAGTGCCCTGAAGGGTCTGCAACTAGCAGGAATCCTCTTTCCTGGCCTTTATGTTCATGAAAAAGAATATTTGGGGACCAGCAGTTGGCCTAATGGCTATGTCGCTGGACTCCCATGTAGTTGACCATGGTTCCAGGCCTGGACCTAGTGGCGAGTGTGCGTACGTGCCCAAGATCCAAAGAGGAGAATGGAGAAGGGATTGTGGTGTGGCCATCCCCTCTGGGGGCTGATTTCTCACTTTCTGTCTCTCTGTCTTTCTGGCAAGTGCATGCCCCCATAGCGGAAAAAAAAAAACTCTCCAAAAAAAAGAACAAAACTTCTGAACCAATTATAAAAAAGCTCCTCATTAATATGTCCCAGAATGATCTTCCTAGTTCTATTTCTTCTCCCTTCCCACTATAAACACCCACTTTCTAATCAAGACTTGCACTCCTCAAACTCCACCTTTTGCAGGGCTAGCTATCCTTCCCACACATCATGGGACCCCCAAAACACATTTCATCTTTCCAAGCTCAGATAAATGTACTTCTTCCAACAGTTTGCTACATATGTCTATTTTACTTTTAACGTTTTGCCAGTCTCCCAGTCTAATGTGATTAAATGACCTAGGCAAGGCATGTAACCGACAATGTAAAACATTAACCTAAGCCTCATTTTTGCCAAAGCAGAAAGCACATTTGATTGCCTTCCGCTTCCCGGAGCTTGATATATGTCTGGCACGTTTTATTTTCACATGAGCGGATTACTGCAGCTGTACAAACCTTTTAGTCTTAACTACACACAAAAGGGAAAAGCTCGACTCAGAAGGAACACCTGCAAAGTGTAACTTCTACCACTTTCCGAGCCCAGGTGCAGTGGGGAAGCACTGAAAAGCTCTCCCGATTTTTAAGATGATTCTAAGAGCAGTTTACGAGGAGAAAACTGAAGTCTAGAAGCGGGCTTGGGTTTAGGCAAATACCAATCTGGAAAGTGGGTGCTAATATGCACAAAGAATGACCTGCACAAGGTCACGAAACCCGGCTTGCTGGGACACCAAGGGTCAAGGGCCTCTGGGCCCGGCAGCGAAGCCTCCGCTGGGAGAAGGGCCGCATGCGCACTGGCGGGCGGCGCCCAGGAAGGCGGCCAGCGGGACCCGGCGCATACCCAGGCCCACCGTGCCCCAGGGCGCCGACCTGACCGTCTGCTTTCCAGGCCCGGTTGTCCCTTCTCCGAACCGTCAGGACCCAAGCCCAGCAGCCCCACTCCCCGTGGCGCGAGGCGGAGCACCGCCACTAACCTCCATGCACTGTCCGCACTGTCCTCAGCCCATGCGGCGCGGAACTCCGGGATGCGTCAACCAGTGCGCCGCCGGAAACGCCGCTCTCCGCGCACTGCCCGGCCGGAAGCACGTCCTCTGCCTTTCAGGCGGGCGCCATCTTAGCTGCGGGCACTGGACGTAGAGGGAAGTGGGTGGTGGCGGAAGTGAGCCGCCCGGGAGCGAGAGCGGTGACAGTGGAGATCCCGAAGGTATCTGCAGGGCTCCGGCGCGCACTGGCTGACCCGGCCTCGTGGTGTGGGCCTGTGCGCGCGTCCCCGGGCGGAGCGGAGTGGGCCCAGCCGTGACGGGCCCAGGGCTGTCTGCGTGGACCGGTCGATGTGCCTGATTGATGTATCATAGAATCTGTAATTGCCTGGTTTGTTTGATTAATTCAGGCACAACGTACTTTCTACAGATCCTAGCTCTAATTCTACTCCTTGTGTCTGTCAGAAAGCAACATTATAGCAAATAGTTGAAGATCCCATTGGCTTTAGTTTGCTTTTGGGCAGCCTCCATTCTGTCATACAGGGCTACGCGTTTTGTGAGGTGAGACTAAGCAGACACAATTGAAAAAAAGTAGCTGGTTAGCAGCAGGTTACCTCAGTGCTGAAGGCAGAATTCTGACTACTTTTCCTATTCCAAAGTTGTTTCCATGTGGGGCCTGCGGGAGTGAGGCCTGTGAACACTAAGGGAGGCCTGCAAACAGACCACATTAACAGACGGCCTTCCGTCCAGTGACAGTGGGTTGCTGTATAGTCCTAGGCATAGCGTTTTTAATGGTGCTTAGTAAACCTTTGCTCTCTTCCAGTAAAACAGACATTCTTTTACTGATTTCTTTCAGAAACAGAGACTCTTGTTTTTCTTTAGCCAGTTGCTGATTTGAGAATTTCAAATTCAGAGGCCTGCAGGTGGTGTGGTGGTGGTTCAGGCTCTGAACTTGCACATGGCTGACTTGTCCCAGACCTGGTGTCTTGCTGACTCACTTTCCCTTTCTCCCTCTCTGGTCAAAAGAAAATATAATAATAAATAGGGACCAGCAGGGCGTAATGGTTATGTTGCTGGACTCCCACGTAGTTGACCTTGGTTAAGTCCTGGACCTGGTGACTTAAACTCTTACTGGGGATGTGTGCGTGCATACGAAAGATCCCGAAAGGAGAATGGAGGAGAAGGGACTGGGGCATGGCCATCCCCCACTTGGGGGTGATTTCTTGCTTACTGTCTCTCTGGCGAGTGCAGTGGCGAATGCATGTGCCCTATAGCAAAAATCTTTCTAAATAAATAAAATAAAATAATTCTTTAAAAAAAAAGAATTTCAAACTCATCTATAACCTATAGACCTCTGCTTCTATCAATAGATGTCCTATCTTTTTGGGCCATGCCAATGTAAAAGACTCCTGATCTCAGAACTTTATGAAAAGGATCACTATATCTTAGAAGTCTGAGAAATACTTTTGTCTTTCTCCTGGCCAGTCACTCAATCTCATGCTTAGCAATAAACCACATTAATTATTGTTTCTGCAGATTTGGTTATTTCCATTGACAGTACTTTCTGAGAAGGGCTAAAGCAGACCAATCCTCCCTATAACCCTAACTTGGGTAGCTAGAAACGTTTCTGTGTTCAGGGAAGACTGATCTTTTGGGGGCTCTATGCTTCCTGAAGGTTTTGTTTTGTTATGTGACATTCAGCATGAAGGACTCCATTTGTCTGGTCACTTCCCTCCTGGCCTAGGGTAGGAGCTCAGTCCAAAATCACGCCCTTCCTGTATTTTTCGTGTAAGTGTCTGAGGAAAAAATATCGGACTGCTTTTTCCTATTCCAAAATTTTCCTCAAAGGGCCTGGGAAAGTCACACCTACACACATTATATGAGGCCAGCTGGTGGCATATTGGTTAAGGCGCTGGACTCCCACATGGCCGATTGCAGTTTGAGTCCTGGACCTGATGGCTTGAAACTAATGCCTGGCACATGTGCATGCTTGCTCAAAATTCCGAGAGGAGAATGAAGAAGAAAGGACCGTGGTGTGGCCATTCCCCCGAGAGTTGATCTCTCATTTTCTCTCTCTCTGTCTCGCTCTGTCTTTCTGGTGAGTGCACATGTTCTATAGCAAAAATCTCTCCCTCTCCAAAAAAAACCAAAAACAGATCACTTAATGAATGTTAACAGACCACTTTGGTTCATTGATAATAGGACTTTTCCCACCTCCTTTCCCTGGCATAGTATCTTTATGATGCATAGTGTCGACGGAAAATAACCAACTCTGTAAAAATAATAATGCAGTTTATTTCTAAGCAGAATATGAGTGACTTAGGCCAGAGAGGAGGCAAAAAAATGCCTTTCTCTTAGGGTGATCTGGTACAGGGGTTCCTTTTATTTGCTTTTGAGAGCGAGAGAGAGAGTTTGCAATTTAGTAAAAAGTTTTTCCATTGGTCTGGCTCCAAAAGGTGGAAAGAGGGCTTGTAGGTTATAGGTGGGTTTTACAGTTTTTAGGGTGGTGATTAGAAAAGGAAGGTTGCTGAGATCAGAAAGGGATATACTTCAACAGCCATAAGGAGGCTTAATATACATTACAAAGATACTCCACTATCATGCCAGGGGCAGGATGTAGAAACAGTGGGTCAAAATGGTCTGTTAACATTTGTGGGCAAGACCAGCAGTTGGCATAATGGCTGTGTCACTGGACTCTCTTGTAGTCGACTGCAGTTTGAGTCCCGGACCTGATGGTTTAAACTCACGCTGGGCACATGTGCATGTGTGCCCAAGATCCCAAGTGGAAAATAGAGAAGGGATTGCAGGGGGTGGGGGTGGGGTGATTTCTTGTTCTCTGTCTCTCTGTTTCTCTCTGTCTTTCTGGTGAGCACACACGCCCTGTAGCAAAAACCTCTCCAAAAAAAAAAAAAAGAAAGAAAGAAAGAAACATTTGTGGGCATGACTAGGCTCTCTGGAAAGAATTTTGGAAAAATAGGAAAAAGTAGTCAGACTTCTGTCTATAATAGTAAGACTTCTCTCTATTAAAGTAAAACATAGATATTCTTTTGTAGATTTCTTGCCAGGATAAAGACTTTCCTTTCCAGTCACCAACCTAAAAATTTGTAAGCCTGAGGCTGGCAGGTGGCATGGTGGTTAAGGTATGCTAGACGCCCACATGGCCGACTGTGGTTCAAGCCCTGGACCTGGTGGCTTGCTTTCTTACATTCTCTCTCTCTCTCTCTGGTCAAATTTAAAAAAAAAAGATGATGAATAAAATAATTTTTTTTGATAGGTTTTTGCTATAGGGCACGTGAACTCGCGAGAAAGACAGACAGAAAGTGAGAAATCACCCCCCTGGGGGGATGGCCCCGCCGCAATCCCTTCTCCATTCTGCTCTCGGGATCTTGGGCACGCATGCACACATGCCCATCTTGAGTTTAAGCCACCGGGTTGGGGAATCGAACCACGGTCAACTACATGGGAGTCCAGCGACATAGCCATTGTGCCAACTGCTGGTCCCAAATAAAATAATTCTTAAAAAAAAATTTGTAAGCTTTCCTGTAACCTACAAGTCTCAGATTCCAGATGTCCCATCTTATTGGACCAGGCCAACCAAAAGACTATACTGAATTACAAACTTTGTGTCTCTTGTGCTCAAAATCAAATAAAAGGAAACACTGTAACTGAGCACCCCAGGAAACACTTTTGTCTTTCTCCAGGTCTGGTCACTCAGTTTCATGCTTAGAAATAAACTGAATTGGGGCCAGCAGGTGGCTTAGTATTAGGGCACTGGACTTCACATGACCAACTGAGGTGTAAGTTCCAGACCTGGTGACCTGAAAACCATGCCAGACACATGTACATGTATGTGTGCCCAAAATCCCAGGAGGAAAATGGAGGAGAAGGGACTGTGACATGGCCATCTCCCTTGAGGGGGTGATTTCTCACTTTACTTCTGTCTCTCTCTGGTGAACACAGTGTCCTATGATTAAAAACCTTAGAAAGAAAGAAAGAAAGAAAGAAAGAAAGAAAGAAAGAAAGGAAGGAAGGAAGAAAGAAAAAGAAAGAAAGAAACTGCATTGTTATTTCTGCAAAGTCTATTATTTCCATCAACATGTTTAATCTTCTCAAGATGTTCAGGTACATCAGATATGGCACCAGTTTTCTTCTTTTAGAGATTTTTGCTATAGGGTGCATGTGCTCACCAAAGAGATAGAAAATGAGAAATCATCCTGGGGGAGGATGGCCATGCCACATTCTCTTCTCAGGATTTTGGACATGCATGCACATGTACCTGGCATGAGTTTCAAGCCACTAAGTCTGGGACTCGAACTGTGTTCAACCATGTGGGAATCCAGTGCCTTAACCATTATACCACCTACTGGCCCCTGGCATCAGTTTCTCTTACTGAACCACCAAACCTGCTATGGATTGTCACTGGCTGTGCTCTGAGCGCATGTTACCCTGGGTCTCCCTTTGCCATTTTATTGAGTGTCCTTTTTGCCTCTCTGCTGTGTTGGTTCTTTTATTTCCTGTATATACGTTAATGTCAGGGGTCACATAGTACAATGATTCTTTCCCTGGGGATCCCCTTTCCTGTAAATGATGTCTATCTCCTGTTTCAATCCTCCCTCTGAAAAAATACCCCATTAGGGAAAGGGCTGATGACTGTTCTGGCTGCTTCCTGCAGAGATGAGACAATGATGGGGGATGACAGTCAGGGAGTTTTCAACAAAGGTCTATCTAGGCACCATACCCCTTCCTCCATAGAAGTCATGAGGGGTGTTCACTGGAGACTGTTCTAACTAACTACATTTGTAGTTTGATGGATTCTAAACAAGAAGAGCGGTTCATTATAATAATGTTGTGATAGACAAAATAAATTTAACTATTTCTATTGCATATAGCACTTAAAGATAACATCCAGAATTGTGGCTGACAGCATCATATTGGTGCAGTCAGTTTTAGAACATTTATCAACAAAACCTTAATTTTATCAATTTTTGTAACTCATAGACTCTTTTACTATGACTCAAACCTTTAACAACATACTCTAGACTTTCAATTTTATCTTTTCTTTTGTCTTTATCTTAGTTATTTTTCCTGAAGACAAAAACTTTACCACACAAAATTCCTTTTGTACCGGGACCAGCTGGTGGCATGGTGGTTAAGGGTGCTGGACTTCCACATGGCTGACTGGTTCAAGTCCTAGACCTGGTGGCTTGCTTTTCACTTTCTTTCTCTCTCTCTCTATCCATCTCTGGTCAAATGAAAATAAATAAATAAATAAAGCTAAATAAAATATTTCTTAAAAAAAATTCCTTTTATACCAAAACCTTTCCTTTAATTTTTTTTTTTTTTTTTTGAGAGGTTTGTTTTTGCTATAGGGCGTGTGCGCTCGCCAGAAAGACAGAGACAGAGACAGAAAGCGAGAAATCACCCTCCAGGGAGGATGGCCACACTGCAATTCCTTCTCCTCCATTCTCCTCTCGGGATCTTGGGCACACACGCACACGTGCCCAGTGTGAGTTTAAGCCACCGGGTCTAGGACTCAAACCGTGGTCGGCTACATGGGAGTTCAGCAACATAGCCATTATGCTAATTGCTGGTCCCTCCTTTAAACTTTTTTACAAAAAAAAATACACTTCACAGTTGTAACCCTTTTATGTCATCTTTTCCTGTTTACTATTACATTCCTTGTTTTTTCTTTTTTATGTGTATACTTTTAAAAACCTTAATCTCTGATTCAGACAAATTATTTTTTTAAAATCCTTAATTATTATTTGGTACTTTAACGGTTACCTGAGGCTTGTTCAGATGTCTTAGGGGAACTGACCTCATTAGTCCTCAATTTCAAAGGCCGATCAAGGACTTGGAAGTCCTGGGCTCCCTTTGGAGCCCAGGGCATTCCCATCCCTAGTGACTAACTCTTCCATATTGGGGACAAGACCCCGGTGGGGGTACATGAGGTTGCAAGCTGTGGGTATTTTTCAGTGCCCAGAGCTCCCACAGTGTAAACACTTAGTCTCTTCTGAGGCAGAGGCTGCCTTCAGGATTACCACAAGTGACTCTTGGGTATTCTTTAAGTGAAGGTTAAATCAAAGGTTAAGGTGACTTCCCAATTTGTTGTAACATTTTTTTGACTTATTTAAAAAATTTCCTAGATCTGTTCTGATCTGTAAGAGAGATACTGCACTGAGAAGAGAACCTAAACTGAAATATCTTTTTTTTTTAAAATTAAATTAAATTTCCTGTAAGGAGCAGCTGAGTACCATCAGGAGGGCAGAGTCCTTTTTGCAAGTTTACAGAAAAAGAGGGAAAAAAAAGCATCTGCCTTATCAGCTATGTAAAAGCTCCAGCTGGAGAAATACAATCATAATTTAAGCTTTAATTTTTATGGCTAAATTTCTTGGTCATCTAACTTGTATTGGAGTAAGGGCATAGAACTGTCCCAGTCTCTAGGAATATAGCCAGGGGGAGAGTCCAAAGGGAAGAGGTTTAATTGAAGAAAATATAAAAACACTGGAAGAAATGAAGGGAGAAGACAGACAGAAGCTTGGCCTTAACCCATTCCACCCCATGCCTTGAGATTCCTGCCCTAACAGGTCCTTGGACAGGAGTTCCTTAGCTCATCTCACATATCAAAGCCCACCTAGAACCAATCTTGGAATACTCTCTTGTCAAATTAAAAAATAAATAATAATAGCAAATAAAATTAGGTAAATAAATAATAATTTTTTTCTTTTTTCTTTTTTTTTTTGGAGAGGTTTTTGCTATAGGGCGCGTGCGCTCTCCAGAAAGATTGAGAGAGACAGAGAGACAGAAAGCGAGAAATCACCCCCCAGGGGGGATGGACACGCCACAATCCCTTCTCTTCCATTCTCCTCTTGGGATCTTGGGCATGCACACACACGTGCCCGGAGTGAGTTTAAGCTGCTGGGTCCGGGACTTGAACCGCGGTTGGCTACATGGGAGTCCAGCGACATCACCATTATGCTAACTGCTGGTTCCATTATTTTTAAAAAGTGAGGACGTGGTAAAGCCAGTGATTTTATAGACTTTACAAAGTTCTTGATTACAGTCTTTAAAAAAAAATTCATTCCAGAGATAGACTCAACTATAACATTTGGACTTTTTCTTTATTATCTAGTTTTATTTATTTTAAATTATTATTATTATTATTATTTTTAGTTTTTTTTTTTTTTTTTTTTTTTTTGCTATAGGGTGCATGTGCTCACCAGGCAGACAGAGACAAAAAGTGAGAAATCATCCTCCAGGGCAGATGGCCATGCTGCAATCCCTTCTTTATTCTCCTCTCAGGATTTTTGGCACATCATATGCACACATGCCTTGCGTGAGTTTCAACCTGCCTGGCTGGAAACTCAAACCATGGTCAACTATGTGGGAGTCCAGTGCCACAACCACTATGCCACCTGCTGGCTCCAATTATCTAGTTTTAAACAATGAGTAATGGTTATAATAAATACATAAATTGAAACCCATGGAGACAACTGTCTTATCAAATAATTGATGAATTTATATTTAAACTGTGTGTGAAATTGTTGAAGCTACATTTAGCTCTGACATTCAATGTCATTATTAATATGTGTGAACTTATGCCTTTATTCTAGTTTTGTGTTCTCTTATTTTTATTTGTCTCTCTTTAGCTTTCCTCGCATAGTAGTCCCTTAAGTATTTCCTGAAAAGCTGGTTTTGTTTTGGTGAATTCTTGTAGCATTTGTTTATCTGGGAATAATTTTATTTATCCTCACTTGAAGGATAATCTTGCTGGGTATAGTACTCTTGGCTGAAATTACTTTTCTTTTAGAGTTTTAAATATGTCTTCACATTCTTTCCTTTCCTGTACCTTTTCAGTTGAGAGATCCAATGTTAGTCTAATAGGGTAACTTCTGTAAGTAATTGGCATTTCTCTCTTGCCATTATTTGGATTTTGTCTTTGTCTTTGATTATTACCAAGCTGATTATGGTATGCCTTGGAGAGGATCTTCTTATGTTATATCTATTTGGTGTCCTTTGTATTTCCTGGATTTGAATGTCTGTATGCCTCTCTAAATTAGGAAAGTTTTCAGCTAATATATTATGGAAGATGTTTTCTGTGCCTTTACCTGTCTCTTCACCTTCTGGAATACCTAGTATGCAGATATTTGGCTATTTAATGGTGTCTAGAATTTTCTTTTCTTTTCTTTTTTTTTGAGAGGTTTTTGCTGTAAGATGCATGCGCTCGCCAGAAAGACAGAGAAAGACAGAGAGACGGAAAGTGAGAAATCACCCCCCAGGGGGATGGTCACGCTGCAATCCCTTTCCTCAATTCTCCTTTCAGGATTTTGGGCACACAAGCACATGTGCCCGGCGTGAGTTTAAGCCACCGGATCTGGGATTTGAACCCAGATTGACTACATGGGATCCAGTGACAACCATTATGTCAGCTGCTGGTCCCAATGGTGTCTAGAATTTTCTGTATATCATCCTCTTTTTTTTTGGAGAGGTTTTTGCTGTAGGGCACATGTGCTCGCCAGACAGAGAGAGAGAGAGAGAGAGAGAGAGAGAGAGAGAGAGAGATAGAAAGCAAGAAATCACCCCCCAGGGGGGATGGCCATGCCACAATCCCTTCTCCTCCATTCTCCTCTCGGGATCTTGGGCATGCATGCACGTGCACCCGGCATGAGTTTAAGCCGCCGGGTCTGGGACTTGAACCGCGTTCGACTACATAGGAGTCCAGCGACATAGCCATTACGCTAACTACTGGTCCCTCATCCTCATTTTTAATGGTTATTCTTTTATTCTTTTCAGTTGCTTGGACTAGATCAGAGGTTTTTGTCTTCAAGGTCAAAGAGTCTTCCTTCTGCATGGTCTAATGTGCAGTTGATACCCAGGGGACTGTTAGATGAAGCACTGTGCTCCTATAGATGAGCAGAATCTGGAAGTGAGGGCATGCTAAAAAGGCCTTGATGTGGGGCCAGCAGGTGGTATAGTGGTTAAGGTGTTGGACTCCCACATGGTCAAATGAGGTTCGAATCCTGGACATGGAGGCTTGAAAATCATGCTGGGTACGTGTGTGTGTGTGTGTGTGTGTGTGTGTGTGCCCAAAAAATATCAGGAGGAGAATGGAGGAGAAGGGATTGTGGCATGGCCATCCCCCCAGAGGAGTGATTTCTCACTTTCCCCCTCACTGTCTCTTGGGAAGCACATGCTCCCTATGGGAAAAACAAAAACAAAAACAAAACCTAAAAACAACAGCAAAACAATTTTTTTTAAAAGAATTATTTTATTAAACTTTATTGATTTATTAATTTATTTTAATTTGACCAGAGGGACAGAGAGAGAAGAGAGAGAGAGAGAGAGAGAGAGAGAGAGAGAGAAAGAACCAAGCCACCAGGTCTGGGACTCGAAATGCAGTGCCCTTAACCACCATGCCACCTGGTGGCCCCAACAGAAAAAAATCTTTGGTGAGAGATTTTTGCCATAGAGTGCCCGCACTTGTACGTGAGAGAGAGAGAGGGTGAGAAATCACCCTTGGGAGGATGACCACACCACAATCCTTTCTCTTCCATTCTCCTCTTGGGACTTTGGGCATGCATGCACACGTGTCCGGTGCAAATTTCAAGCCACCAGGTCCAGGACTTCAATGGCAGTTGATTGCATGGAGTCCAGTGCCTTAATAACTACGCCACCTGCTGGCCCCAAGCCTTGGTGAATTCTAAAACTCCATGGGGAATTCATTGCCTGACCTAGTTCCAAGGATCTGAGTTACAGTTCGGTGCAGTTGCCAGAATCTCAGCACCATCTAATTTAACTCTTGGCAATCCCCATCATTCGCCAAGTTCCACAGGTTACCTTCCTAGACATCTAGGGATATTAACAGGACTTTGTACTGGCTGAATCATGCCCACCTTTGGTAGTCCTTTTCCTGGAGTGCAAAAGGTCAGCATCCTAAGGTGGCAATGTGAGTCTAGTTGACCAGCAGAACTGAATCTCCCATGCTTGCAGCTAGCAGTGGGTGGATGTGAGCTTACTGCCTCTTGGAGAATGTGCTGCCCAATCCATGTGGAATGGCTGAGCCCTTTCCTAACTCCCAGTTCTAGAGCCTCACCCAGCACCCACACCTCATGGTGAATGAGCCCTATTGGCCAATCTTACAAGTTTCCTGGAGAGATTGGATTCACAGGTTATTCCTGACTTGGGGCTCCCACTGTTACTAATTTTAGTTTATTCAGAATCATTTGCCATTGGTGTTCTGGAGTCAACTTAAAAGACTGAAATTGAGTGTCATGGCACAAGCTTTATTTAGTGGCCAAGGAATGCAGATGCAGGAGCTCAGCTTGCAAATCTACTTGCTTATCTCGAGTAGGGGAATTTAAGATACAGCAAGTAATGGGACCAGCAGGTGGCACAGTGGCTAAGGCACTGGACTCCCACATGGTTGACTGTGGTTTGAATCCCAGACCTGGCAGCTTGAAACTCATGCTGTGTGTGTGTGTGTGTGTGTGTGTGTGTGTGAGTGCCTAAAATTCTGAGAGGAGAGTGGAAGAGAAGGGATTGTGGCATGGCCATCCCCTCTGGGGGGTGATCTTTCTTTCTTTCTTTCTTTCTTTCTTTCTTTCTTTCTTTCTTTCTTTCTTTCTTTTTGTCTGTCTCTCTGTTCTTTCTGTCTTTCTGGTGAGTATACATGCCCTATAGCAAAAATCTGTAATAAAAAAAACATAGAAAAAGGGGTAATGGGATAAGGAAGGGTAATAGAGGGGAGACATATTCAGCACTTTTCCTAGAAAAGGCAGGGACTTCCTGGTACTCCAAGACCTGTCTCCTTTCTTTTCTCTTTCTTTTTTTTCTTTTTTTTTTTTTTCTTTTTGAGAGATTTTTGCTATTGGGTGCATGCACTCTCCAGAAAGACAGAGAGTGAAAAATTACCCTCCGGGGGAGGCCATGCCGCAATCCCTTCTCCTCCATTCTCCTCTCGGGATCTGGGGCATGCATACACACGTGCCCAGTGTGAGTTTAAACCACCAGGTTTGGGACTCAAACCACGATCGACTACTTGGGAGTCCAGTGACATAACCATTATGCCAACTGCTGGTCTCCCTTTTTCTCTTTATAAGGTCATTTCCAGTTGTAGCCGTGAAGATCATCAATAGTCATGGCTCTGCTTGGTACGTCATCTAGGGTATTAACTCAGTATTATGAGGGTTATAAAGAGTTTTGGAACCAGCAGATGGCGTAATGGTTATGTCACTGGACTCCCAAATAGTTGACCGTGTTCGAGTCCCAGACCCAGCAGCTTAAACTCATGCCGGACGCATGTGCGTGCTTGCCCAAGATCCCAAGAGGAGAATGGAGGAGAAGGGATTGAGGTGTGGCCATTCCCCTGAAGCAGGTGCAACTCCATCTTGGAGGAGTGCCTCCATCATAAACTATTAGGTTCCTATGACTGGAAATTTGCCTTCTCATTTGTGCCTAAGAGCAAACAGAGTAAATTAACATTCCTTTTGTTTTTAAAACCCACTTCTCCTAGTTGCCTTAAGATAAGGTCCAGTCACTGGACCTTGCCCTGAGCCATAAAGACCATTAAGATTCCATTGTGTTTAGGTAGGGATGAAACATATCCTCAAAAATGATTAACCTACTTTTCTTTTTTTTTTTGAGAGGTTTTTGCTATAGGGCGCGTGTGCTCGCCAGACAGACAGAGACATAGAGACAAAAAGTGAGAAATCACCCCCCAGGGGGGGATGGTCATGCTGCAATCCCTTCTCCTCCATTCTCCTCTCGGGATCCTGGACACGCATGCACTTGCGCCCGGTGTGGGTTTTAAGCCACCGGGTCTGGGACATGAACTGCGGTCGACTATGTGGGAGTCCAGTGACATAGCCATTACACTAACTGCTGGTTCCCTGATTAACCTACTTTTCTTGCTTCTGTAATGTGCTTTTTTTGCGTTTACATTGTTAAAACCCTACCCTCTACCCTTTTCCCCCATTCAAGCCCACTGCACCTTACCCTCGTGAATCATCACGTCACCCTGGACATGATTGTACATTTTTTTGCCTTTATAAACACTCCTCACCTTGCACTCAGGGCTCCGGCTGTGGGGTTTTGAGAGACATGAGTCCCACTGTATACTGCCGGTGTAATCAATAAACTCCAATAAATTTGTCTGGATGTCCTCTTACTTCTCACTAAATAGACTGTAACACCCCCTGGGGGGTGATTTCTCGCTTTCTGTCTCTCTGTCTCTGTCTTTCCAGTGAGCACATGCGCCCTATAGCAAAAACCTCTCAAAAAAAAAAAAGTTTGAAGATTAGGCAGTGGTCGGTCTAGGTGCCATGTTTGTTCTGACTGGTTCAGGCTTTTTTATTTATTTTTTTAAGAATTATTTATTTAATTCATTTATTATTATTTTTAAAAATTTGTCATAGGGCATGTGCACTCACCAGAGAGAGGCAGACAGAAAGAGAGAAAAAAGAGAAAAAACAAGTTGCCACTTCCAAGACTCAAACTGTTCAGCCATACAGGGAGTCCAATGCCTTAACCACCATGCCACCTGCTGGCCCCTAGCCTAGGTGTTTTTAGTGGAGGCCTTAACTACTGGCATGCATCTCATTACTTAGAAAAAAATGCCATTAGGAGGGGACTGAGGGGTGGTAGGAACATGGACTATATGGTGGATGACATTACCTTTTATTCCCTTGATCCTGTTGTGGAGGAGACTGAATCCATGGGGTCTTTACCTAGGTTTCATGCAGGAAAGAATTCAAGAGTGAGCCTTTGAAGGAGAGTGAAAGCAAGTTTACTAAGGAAAGTGTACATAGGTAGAGCAACCACGTGAGGGAGATGGGTGCCTGTTTCCTTTCTTCCTCTGAGGTGAAGGGAAGACTGTTACCTGGAAGGAAAGATAGAAGGGCCACCCCATAGGCAGGGCCGCCCTGAATTTCAGTGAGTTTCTGGCTTACAGGGCGTAGCTGATGCCAGGCTACATAAGGAGTAGTTTATAACTTCTCTGAGAAAGGAACAATAGTTTTCTTGGAACCACTGTCCCTCCTATTGGGCTATCAAAAAGTCATGACATACTTTTTTCTGTTTTTCTATGCAAAAATGCTTCATGATTTTTCTGACAACCCAGTATTTTCTGGCCTTATTAGGGCAGTTCTGGTTATTGCTATGGCATAGGTAGGAGTGTCATAGCATGCTAATATTGTACAGTGAGAGTATGAGTCTGAAAGCTACAGCAATTGTTCCGGGTGCCATCTTGTTCCAACTGGTTCAGGCTCAGTCTCTCAGCCATTTCTTGTCTGTCAGGTTTTAGATGTTTGGGATGTCCTTTGTCTCAATTCCCTCCTGCCTATTCTCTCCTCTCTGAAATGTGTGTAAATCCTTCCGAGGACTGGGTAGGCTTTCTGTTAGATGTAGGCCCAGGCTACATTTCTCAGGAGCCTGGGAGTGGTCTCTCTGACATGCAAATGTCAAGGAAGATGGTGCCCTTCCTCCTTGTTTCTGTGGAAGGTGAGAGGGTGGAGCCTAACTTCTGAGGAAGGCTGGTGGTAGGGGGTTTCCAAGTTACAGAACTATCTACCTCCTGTCTCAAAGAAATGAGAAATTTGTTTTTCCTCCCATGAAGCCAAGCAGCAGGTGGCTGCACCAATTATCAGGCGACTTTAGAGTGAACGAATGTGCCCAGGCCCTTAGGACTTCAGTGCTGGAACTGGGGACAAAGACCAAATATGATTTCCAGTCTTATCAGGTGTGGCCTGGAGTGTCACCTGCAGGCAGTCCTGCGAGCACTCTGCTATGTCAGGCTATCTCTAGCTCTACTCTTCCAGAGTGCTAGAGGCCACTGTGGCTGTGGCTGTCAAACCTGGTGAACTTTAAAGGCACTGGAGGCATGAAAAACCCGTGCTCAGATTCCATCACAGGCGGCTTGGGCAGCCTAAAGTGGCTGAAGTCTAGGGTGGTCCCAACTCTGGCATTTTCTCAGAGTGTGTGTCTTCCGTCATTCATAATGAGTCCCCTTCTTTTATTTATTTATTTAGAGATTTTTTGCTATAGGGTTTGTGTGCTCTACAGAGAGACAGAAAGCGAGACATCCCCCCCACCCCCAGGGGAGATGACCATGCCACAATCCCTTCTCTTCCATTCTTTTCTCGAGATTTGAGCACACATGCATAAGCGCCCGGCAAGAGTTTTAAGCTGCTGGGTCTGGGACTCGAACCGTGGTCGACTATGTGGGAGTCCAGTGATGTAATCATTATGCCATCTGCTGGTCCCCATAATGAGTCCCTTCCAACATACTAGAGTTTATTCTGACAAGGTGACTTTTGGTGGCCCCTAGATAGCTTCAGATTGTGGCTGACCACCAGACAGATAAACCAGGTGATTACAACATTGGAACTTTCAGCCACCTTCTCTGAAGGGAGGAGGGTTGGAGACTGAGTCCCATCAGCAGTGGTTGTTGACTAATCATACATAGTTATGCCTATGTAATAGAATCACCGACCAACACTGATCCTACCTGGATGGGAGCCCTGCTCCCCCATCCCTCCATGTGTCCCTTCATCTGGCTCTTCCTGATCCACATCCTTTATGATGAATGCATCTTCGTAGGGTGTTTTCAGTGACTTGTGTGTCATTCTAGCGAATTACTGAAGCTGAAGGGGCTGTGGGAATCTCCAAAGCTAGACCCAAGTAGCTTGGATGTGCAGGTGGCCCCCAGGGCTTGCAGCAATCATGTGGGACTGAGTCCCTAACTTGTGGTGTCTGATGTAAACTCTGGTGGCAAATGTCAGAATTGGAATGACTTTGGGATGCCAGTTGCTGTCAGGGCACACACTTTGTTGAAGGTTCTTTTTTCTTCATTTTTTTACGGTAAGAGAGAAGGAGTGAGAGAGGCACCTTGAACTGGGTCCTTTCACTGCAGTGCAGCCTCCGTTAGCCCCAAATCACAGGCACGCACTCACACACCTGCCGCGTACAGGGCACCCAGACAGTCTGAGGTGGTTCAGTCGTGTCACCACTGCGCCACCATCTGGCCCAGCTGGAGATGCCAGCCCGACGGCGAGCTCGCATCCCTCCCCCAGGCCTGCCTTGCGCTGCTTCTTGTAGTCACCTTTGCTCTCTCTACAGGAGTCTTGGACAAACTCTGTGCCCCAAATCCCCCCCGCAGGCTCAGTTCCTGTGCCTGTCCCTGAGCTCGTGTGGGGATGGCAACACCTTTACAGGGGTCAAACCCGGGAGACCTAACTCGTGTGTCCAGAGCTGTGTGGGACAAGAGATATCCCCCTGCTTCCAGGGCGTGGCCGGCTTCCTAGTCTACCCACACAGACTCATGGCCTCACGGCTGCCCAGGCCACTCAGGAGTTCCTGGGGGAAGGCCAGTGTTTGCTCTGACCCTCCTGCAGGAGCCCAGGACAGATGAGACAGACAGACGGGAAGCTGAGTAAATTTTTATTAGCAGCAGGTAGGAAGCTTATGTGCTCTCTGGATGCAAGAGAGGAGGTTCTTGCCCGCAGACTTGGGCGGGTGGGTCCCGGCCGAGTGAGGGGCTTCCAGGGACAGCTCCTCACTGAAGGGGGTTCTCTGTAGGGGGACATAGTTGCCTTAGATGCTGTTGCAAAGCCCAGCAGGGGTGAGGGGTGGTGGCAGGGAAAGAGGTCACTTGCTGTCTGTGATTGGTGTGCTGATGTGTCACACCCAGGACCCAGGGACCACACAACCCAAGATGCCAGTGGGCAGGCACCATTCCTGGCTTCTTGGTGAGCCAGGGGGCCCCAGCAACATACCCTGCCTTCACTGTCGCCCGCAGGCCACAGGGTGACACAGTCAGTCAGCCAGGGGCTCTTTTCCCAAGACTGTCCCAATGTGTAGGAGCCAACCTGCCCCGGGCTGAGCGCAAAGGCTCGATTCTGCAGACTCAGCTGGCCACACCACAGTCCCTCGCCACCCTGAGCCCTTGGCCATCCCTGTGTCATCCCTGAGCCTCCCCCACTCTCTCTACCAAATGCCCATGGGATCTTCAGGTGGCACTGCCCTCAAAGGAAGTTGGGGGGAAGGAGCTGGGAGGGTGGGTGCACACCTGGGATGGGGGTCATACACCTCATGCCACACCGGTCTTCGCAGCACTTCTTGACACCGGTACACTGGCTGTCCCAGGAGCAGGGGTCCTTCTCCTCGCAGGATACCTTGGCGGGCATCCAGGGGCAGAGACCAGCCTTCGGGACTAAGGGAGAGGCAGGCAAGCTCTCCTTACCTACAGCCCTTTATGTTCACTAGTCTTGCTGGGCCCACTTCCCATGTTCTGCAGGTGAGGAGTCTCTGGGGTCCTGAGGTCAGAGGCATCCTTGGGGCCTCCTTTCTGCTAGTTTCAGGGCTTGATTCCCATACCTCCCTGGGTGGCCCAAAGCCCTCAGGGACAGGCTAAGAAGGGGGGGGGGCAGCAGGCCTGCAGGTTCAGGAAGATCAACTGGGCTCAGACAGACTGAGAGCTGCCTGGCATGTGACCATGGACCTTGACTAAGCAGGTTCCACCCTCCTGCTGAGGCTGGAGAGCTGAGGCAGTGGCATTACCTTCAATTGGGGTTTTGCAGGAGAAACCGCAGGCGGTGAGGCAGCACTTGATGTCACCCTGGCAGATCTCGTTGGTGTTGCAGGATTTGCGGCAGGCTATCTCCTCCGAGGATGAGTCCATGTTGGAGCACAGGGCCTGCTCTGTGCACAGTATGGGAAAGTGGACAGGAAGGCTGAGCTCGGCTTCTATCCTAGCTCCCCAGAGGAGGGAAAGGCAGCAGCAAGGACAGAAAGAGAGCCTGGCCTCCAATAGCCCAACACATCATTTCTGAGAAGGCAGAGCAAATCTACCAGAAACGTGATACAGCTGACAAAGCGTCCAGATCGCTGTGAAAATCAGAAAGCAGGGCTGCAGGCCTCTACGAGAGGTGGGAAGTGAAGACCCTGACCAGAAGTGACCAGTGCCCTCGTCCCTATCCCTGGCTTCCTTACTTGCCCTAGCCCAGCACTTCTCATCCAGCAACCATGGCCTTGGGTAGCGCCTTGCTGTCTGTCACCCAGGGCCCTCTCCCTGGGCACCAACCTCTTCTGTTCTTCTCCTCCCTGTCCTGGTGTTAAGATTGCACCGGGAGCAGAGATCTGCTGAGAGGACCCTCCAGGGCACATCCCAGAGAAGTGGGTTGGCTGGCCTACCTGACAAGACGAGGTTTGAATCTTGAGCGAGGACAGCCTCCAGGGCCAGTAGGGCCAGGGCCAGAATGATGAGACAGCGCATGGTGACTGGTAGCGGGTGGCAGGCAAGTGACACACAACGGCCTGAGGCCTGGGGTGCATTTAAAGGGCGCAGTGGGAGGAGCCCAAAGGGGGTTGGACTGGCAGGGCCCCAGCTGGGCTGAGGGCTTCCTCCTTGGATATGTGGAAAAGTCAGGCCTGGCTTACGGAATGGCCACAATCAGGGTCATTTTTGTTTTTGTATTTATGGGCTTTAAAAATATTTTAATTGCTGGAGGGCATGTGTGCTTGCCAGAGAGTAACAGGGAGAGAGAGAGAGAGAGAGAGAGAGAGAGAGAGAGAGAGAGAGAGAGAGAGAAAGTACCATGGTGAGTACCAGAAAGTACCAGACCTGGGGACTGGTTACATTGCAGTCCCTTCTTCAGTTCTTCACCCTGTTGGGATTTTGGGCACACATGCATACTTGTCTGTTGTGTTTTCCATGCCACTGCCAGAGCTGAGATTCGAACCATAGTTGGCTATGTGGGATCCGACTTCTTTGACCATCTGATTATGAGGCCAGCCCTCAAGATCTTTTTCTTTTTAATCTCTCTCCCTGGAGAGAGATGAGAGAAAGAGACAAAAAGAGAGAGAGAGAGAAATCATCCCCCAGGAGGAATGGCCAGCCTTGATCCTTTCTCTCCCATTTTCTTCTCAAGATTTTGGCCATGCACATGCACATACTGGACATGTTTTTCAAACTGTTGGGTCTGGGACTCGAGGTTGGCCATGTGAGATTCAGCTGCCTTAACCACTGTGCCATCAGCTGGCCCATCAGGATGGTTTTTAAAGTTAAAAAAAAGCTGTTAGTCGAGAGGACCATTTTCTCCCCTTTTACAAGTAATGCATGTTTAGTATGAGGAGAAAAGTAAGGGCAGAAGAAGGAGGAAACAGGAGCTGCCACAGGTTTGGCAGTGGAAGGGCTCTGCAGAGACCAAGGGTGACATATTCTCAATTTGTGGGAAGTCACATAGGGAATAAAACTATAGAAGGCAGGTAGCCAGCAACAGGCGACTACCTCAGAGGGTTTCATTTCTCTTTTGGTGCTTTTGGGTGCCATTCAATGGCAGGAATGGGCTGTCTTGTGTCTACAAGCTGTAGGCTCTTTGCAGAGAATGTAGGGCACCTGACCGAGGAAGGCTGGGCTGCACAGGGGCCGGCTGTGTTGGGTGGCACCTGGAAGGCCTCTTCCCAGAAGGGCCCCTCCTGTGCCAAGTGAGCGGGGTGCCATGGGGCGGGGACAGGACTGCTGACTGGGCTTCATGCCGTTCTGCTCTGGGGCATTTCCTTGATCCTCCTGCCTGGAGGGCTGTGCAAGAGAAGGGCCCTGGAGACCCCAGTGGCAGCTGTGGGCCCCACCCCGGTATAGCTTTTACTCCTGTCACTGCTGGCCTATTGCCTCTGCTTTGGGATAGAGCCCTTCAGAGTTTCCCTGGGGTCCTCAGGCCATGCTGCCAGACATTTGATGTTCCAGCCCAGAATGTTCTCTTGTGGCGGTGGGGGCCCCCATCATGCCTTCCTGGGACATCCACATACTGTGTGGCTCACCCACCCCCTGCAGAGTTCTGGTCAGTCCAGCACTCTAGGTGGCCAATGCAAGCTCTCCAGTACACTGGCTACGGTGACTAGGCCCTCCTGAGCGCCCCTGAACACCTGAGTTTACAAACCACTTCCCCATCAGCTTGCTCCTGTCCTGGGCAGGAGGCTATGCACAGATCTGGGGGAAGCCAAGACTTGGAGAAGCAAGCATGCTGAGGCCACGGCCACTTGCTGGACAGCATGGTGGCCTTTTCCTTCCTGATCTCCGTTCCTTGTCACCTACACTGTGAACAGGTTGGCTGGGAGGTCTGAGTCTTCACTTAGATGCTGAGTCTGAGGCGAGAGCTGACTCTTGCTAGGAACTCAGACCCCTAACTGCAGTCGCAGACTGGGACCCCCAGCCTTTGTCCCCACTGTCTGGGAACCATCACTGACGATCTCCCATCTCCATATGCTGAGCCCAGTGTTGGCTATGCAATTGCCAGGGCTCCTCATCTAAGGAATGGGAAGAACCAGCAAGACCCTGAAATGCAAAGATTTTTCTCTCTTCTAAGGTCTCTCTCTGTCTCAGTGCTTTTTATAACATGTCCATCTGGGTAAATAGAAAGTTTTGATTTCCAGCACAAGTCTTAGCGTCACCTCCTCAGCTGAGCAGTGCTGGCTGAGGGGCAAACCCAGGAGTGCTCCGTTTGACAAAACCACCGAACTGCATGGGCACGTTGCATCGCTTGTACATGGGCAACGTGCCTGGTCTGTTTCACTTACTTTCTTCTCCCTTTTTTCGTTTGGATCCACCTGTTCTGTGGGAAGTTTCCACATAAGCAGTTTAGCTTCTTTTTTTTTTTTGGTACAAAAACTTTTTTTTTTTTTTTTTTTTTTTTTTTTGCTATAGGGCGCGTGCGCTCGCCAGACAGACAGAGACAGACAGAGAGATAGAAAGCGAGAAATCACCCCCCAGGGGGGATGGCCACGCCGCAATCCCTTCTCCTCCATTCTCCTCTCGGGATCTTGGGCACGCACGCACACGCGCCCGGCGTGAGTTTAAGCCACCGGGTCCGGGACTCGAACCGCGGTCGACTACATGGGAGTCCAGCGACATAGCCATTACACTAACTGCTGGTCCCGGTACAAAAACTTTTTGAAATTCATACGTAGTTTTCCCATTACACATATTTCCATGAGCTTTTTGAAACCTTTTTTTAATTAATTAATTTACATTCATTCCCTAATCATCGTCACAGTATACAAAATGTGATTTCCCCTCCAGAATATACTGCATAGTGGCTTAATCATGCATGTTATCGTCAATAATTTTCCATTTCTAGTTTCATGTGTGTGTGTGTATGTATATTTTTTACCCCTATTTCTGACCCTCTGCCCTTTCTTACCCTCCTCCTACACTATCTCTGGTGTCTACAGTTGTTTTCCATTCCTTCCCCCCCCCCCCCACATTCTATTGATCACACAATTTCTTATATAATCTAACTACTTTCAATAGCAAGTTCAGCTGGTAATTTCAAGAAAAGCAGTTTTAACTTTAATAAGTCAAAGAAATGCTAAGGAAATTTGCTTAAAACTTAAAGTCAGGAAACAGGTTAGGATTCTGTTCAAATAGTAGGTACATGAATCTATTGATAGCTGAAGACAGGACAAAAATCCTTAAAATTGGAAAACAAAGCCTAGAAGAAAATCAGCAATGTCCTAGTCAAAAGTCATAAAATGCTATTTCACCAGTTCATTCTCATGTGCTTAATCTATCTTCTGTTGTGGTTTGATCTTCCTGATTAAATTCTGGGATATAATATTCAACTCCAGATTTGTCCCTATGATTAAGTTTTCCATTTTCTTACTTTTTGAACTCTTATTTTTGTGTGTCTGTATTTAATTTTCCTGGTATAGCACTCCCTTGAGAACTTCGTGGAGATCTGGTCCAGTGTTGGTAAATTCTTTCAGGTTTTGTTTATCTGAGAATGTTTTTGTCTTTTCTTCCCACATGAAAGATAATCTTTCCAGGTACAGTATTCTTGGTTGAAATTGCTTATCCCTTAATACTTTGAATATATTTTCCCATTCTTTCCTTGCTTGCATTGTTTTTGATGAGAGGTCTGCTGTTAGCCTGATGGGATATCCTTTATAGGTAACTTGCTGTTTTTCTCTTGCCATTCTTAGTATCTTGTCTTTGTGGATTTGGTCAATCTGGCTATAATGTGTCTTGGAGAAGATCTTGCGTTGATTCTATTTGGAGTCCTTTGTATTTCTTGGGACCTTTGAGTGCCTCTCTAGGTTTGGGAAGTTTTCTTGTAGGATTTCATGAAATAGATTATCAATGCCCTTATGAGTCTCTTTGCCTTCTGGAATACCAATTATATGGATGTTTGGACATTTAATGGTATCTAGTATTTCTCGTATATTATTCTCATTTTGGGGGGCAATTTTCTCTGTCTTCGTGGTGGATTTTTCTAGACCAGCAATTTTCTCTTCTATGTCTGAGATTCTATTTTCCGTATGATCTAGTTTGCTTTTAATACTTTCAAGGGAGATTTTGACTTCCTGTATTATAGCCTTCATCTCTAACAGGCCCATTTGATTCTTTTTAAAAGTGTGTAATTACTCTTTTAGATCTTGCAAGAATTTCTTCACCTCTTGGAACTTGTCAGTTCCTTTCTCCTTCCTCTTCCGCAGTTCATTGTCTCTCTTCTCTTCCATCTCTGTTAGCTTCATCATTATGAATATTCTCAATTCTTTATCAGACATTTCCATGAGTCCCATTGTACTGTCTGTGGATGTAAAGAAATTATTCTTTTCCCTTGGAGGAGAGGTATTTCCTTGCTTTCCCATATTTCTTGTGGCCCTGAGGTGATTTCTAGTCATCCGATGGATGGTGTGTTTCTTCCTAATTCTTGAAGTTCAATCTGAGTGTTCAGGAGCATGCAGAAGGAGGTGATCTGGAATCTCTTTGCCATTCTATTTTTCTCCCTTTGTGCAGCAGATTCAGTGGATATTGAGGAATATGTTAACCCTAATAGTATTTGGATGTTTGGCTATGGTTTCCTTAGATCCATTACTCAAGTTTGTGTGCTGGAGGCTGAATTATCAGTAGAAAATCTTCATTTCTCTTTTTTCCCTGAAATCATTCCAGTTTAGCTAGCTTGCTTGCTTTTTTCTTTCTTTCTTTCTTTCTTTCTTTCTTTCTTTCTTTCTTTCTTTCTTTCTTTCTTTCTTTCTTTTCTTTGGAGAGGTTTTTGCTATAGGGCATGTGCACTCACCAGACAGACAGAGAAAGACAGAGACAGAAAGTGAGAAATCACCCCTCTGGGGGGATGGCCATGCCGCAATCCCTTCTCCTCCATTCTCCTCTTGGGATCTTGGGCACGCACACACCCGTGCCTGGCATGAGTTTAAGCCGCCGGATCCAGGACTTGAACCATGGTCGACTACATGGGAGTCCAGCGACATAGCCATTAAGCTAACTGCTGGTCCCCAGTTTAGCTTTCTTGAGTGTAGGGTGCAGGGAGCTTGCAGGCTGACTGTGTGCGTTGACTTGATTTCCTGCGTAAATTGCAAGCGGATGGCGCCTGGTCCTCTGTGTTTGCTCTGCTTCAACAGTTACTCTTTCTTTCTACACACTCTTTTATATCAGTGAGGATAAGAAGCTGCTTTCTTTATTTCTATCTTATTTTTGTTTTCACCGAGAGAGAGGGATAGGCAATAAAATCATTCCTCTAAAAAAAAAAAAAAACAAAAAAACAAAAACGCTCCTTTAAAATGCCCAATTCAGTAGTGTTTGTATATTTAAGAGTTGTATACTTCCCTCTCTATCTAATTCCAGAACTTTCCATCACTTGTGTCTGTGAGCAGTGACTGCCCATTTCTCCTTGCCCCTGGCCGGGGCAACCATAGTATCTTTTCTGTCTTGACGGATTTGCCTGTTTTGGAAGCTCTGTATAAGTGGAATCACACACTCAGTGGCCTATCATGTCTGAGTTGTTACCAAACATGTTTTCGAGGCTCATTGGTGTAGCATGTGCCAGTGCTTCTTCCCTAATCGTGCATTATAGCATCCCGCGACCCAGATCTACGGGCTTTGCTGAGCCGTTCACTGACAGACGCTGGGCTGTGCCCGCTTTAGCCCGCTGTGCGGGGTGCTGAGTGAACACTTGTGGTTTCACTGCTCCAGATGTGCACACTCTGTCATGGAGCTTGCCACCTGGCTCAGGGATGTGCTGTCCTCTCTCTTCTTTCCTCTGTGCCATCATTTTCCATGTAACTGGCTGCTCATACAGGGAAGAAGTCTGCGGTGAAGGGCTGGGTAGGGGCCCTAGTCTCTTGGGTTTCTGGGAAGGCTTTCGTCAACCTGCTGTGGCCGAGCCTGCTAGGGAGCCAGGGCACGGCGTGATCGGTGTCACTGGGACTCTGTGCACATTGGCAGCCAGGCCTGTGAAACGGCAAGTCACATGTGTGTTTCTTGCTACTGTCACAAACTCTGCTGTCCTGCTACACTTCATTTATAAGCACACATTCAGAAGCAAAATTAGTAGGATTTTCAAGATGGCAACAGCAGTCTTGAACCAAGCACAGGCCCATGAGGTACCCTGGAGCCCCAGTGGGTGCCTGAGCCCCTCTGCTCCCAGCCGCTCCTTCCCAGCTCTGCTCTGGCTGGGCCTACCTGGACCATATCCTGTTCTCACATAGCTGGAGTCCAGGCCCTCATCCTCACCCTTTTTCCCAATATACCTCCCACCTTGCCAGAGGCCACCTTTCGAAGTGTCCACCCTGAGCCACTGCCTTGAGTCTCTCTGCCTGGCCCTGGCCACATGACCCCCACATTTGCCCACCAGCTCCTTTCCGACTCTCTTGGAGGCTCTCCCAGGGCCTGTCCTGTACTCCTTATCTCCCTGATTCCAGCAGCAGAGGGCCTGCTCTGTCATGCAGAGAACAGTGAGGCTGAGCAAGGCGTGCTCTCCTGCCATCTGCCTGGGAAGGCCGGTGCTCCTTGCCTTGACCTGATTCCCTCTGTCTGAATCTACCTCCCTCTACTGTGTGTGCCACCTTCCCCCTCCCGAATTCCTTCCATTGCTTTCATTTCTAGAGAAAAGGCACATGAGGATGAAAATGCACACCATCTGGGGCTAGTAGATGACATAGTGGTTGCATCACTGGACTTCCACATGGCTGACCATGGTTTGGGTCCTGGACCTGGTGTCTTGAAAATCATGCTGGGGCTTTTTCGCAATGAGTTTGCCACCAGAACACAGGTGTCATGAAAACCAGTGCTAAATCAAAGCCAAAATGGGAAAAGAGGGACCAGCAGTTAGCGTAATGGCTATGTCGCTAGACTCCCATGTAGCCAACCGCGGTTCGAGTCCCAGACCTGGAGGCTTAAACTCATGTCAGACGCGTGTGCATGCATGCCCAAGATCCTGAGAGGAGAATGGAGAAGGGATTGCGGCGTGGCCATCTCCCTGGGGGGGTGATTTCTCGCTTTCTGTCTCTCTGTCTCTGTCTTTCTGGCAAGCACATGTGCCCTATAGCAAAAACCTCTCTACCCCCCCCCCCCCCAAAAAAAAAAAGAAAAAAAAAAAAGCAAAGAAAAGAAAAAATGGGAAAGGAGAAGACTCACATCAACATTGTTGTCACTGGACACCTAGATTCCCGCAAGTCCTCCACTACTGGCCGTCTGATCTACAAATGTGGTAGGATCAACAAAAGAACCATTGAAAAATTTGAGAAGGAGGCTGCTGAAATGAGAAAGGGCTCCTTCAGATACGCCTGGGTCTTGGATAAACTGAAAGCTGAATGTGAGCATGGTATCACCATTGATGTCTCCCTGTGGAAATTTGAGACCAGCAAGTATTATGTGACTAGCATCAATGCCCCAGGACACAGAGACTATATAAAAAACATGATTATAGGCACATCTTAAGCTGACTGTGCTGTCCTGATTGTTGCTGCTGGTGTTGGTGAATTTGAGGCTGGTATCTCCAAGAATGGGCAGACCTGTGAGCATGCTTTTCTGGCTTACACACTGGGTGTGAAACAACTAATGTTGGTGTTAACAAAGTGGATTCTACTGAGCCTCCCTACAGTCAGAAGAGATTCGAGGAAATTGTTAAAGAAGTCAGCACCTACATTAAGAAAATTGGCTACAATCCTGACACAGTAGTGCCGATTTCTGGTTGGAATGGTGACATGTTGGAGCCAAGTTCAAATATGCCATGGTAAGGATTGTAAAGTCACCCATAAAGATGGCAATGCCAGTGGAACTACACTGCTTGAAGCTCTGGATTGCATCCTGTCACCAACTCGTCCAACGGACAAGTGCTTGCATCTCCCCCATCAGGATGTGTCCAAAATTGGTGGTATTGGCACTGTCTCTGTTGGCTGAGTGGAGACTGGCGTGCTCAAACCTGGTATGGTGGTCATCTTTGCACCAGTCAATGTGACAACTGAAGTCAAGTCGGTTGAAATGCACCATGAAGCTCTGAGTGAATCTCTTCCGGGGGACAATGTGGGTTTCAATGTCAAGAACGTGTCTGTCAAAGATGTTCGATGTGGCAATGTTGCTGGTGAAAGCAAAAATGACCCACCAATGGAAGCAGCTGGCTTCACTGCTCAGATGATTATCCTGAACCAACCAGGCCAAATCAGTGCTGGCTATGCCCCTGTACTGGATTGTCACACAGCTCACATTGCTTGCAAGTTTGCTGAGCTGAAGGAAAAGACTGATTGCTGTTCTGGTAAAAAGCCGGAAGATGGCCCTAAATTTTTGAAATCTGGTGATGCTGCCATCGTTGATATGGTTCCTGGCAAGCCCATGTGTGTTGAGAGCTTCTCTGACTATCCTCCTCTGGGTCATTTTGCTGTTCGTGATATGAGACAGACAGCTGATGTGGATGTCATCAAAGCTGTGGACAAGAAGGCTGCTGGAGCTGGCAAGGTCACCAAGTCTGCCCAGAAAGTTCAGAAGGCTGAATGAATATCCCTAATTCCTGCCACCCCAGTCTTAATCAGTGGGGGAAGAACAGTCTCAGAACTGTTTGTCTCAATTGGCCATTGAAGTTTAATAGTAAAAGACTGGTTAATGATAACAATGCATCGTAAAACCTTCAGAAGGAAAGGAAAATGTTTTGTGGACCATTTCGATTTGTGTGTGTGTGTGTGTGTGTGTGTGTGTGTGTGGCAGTTTTAAGTTATTAGTTTTTAAAATCAATACTTTTTAATGGAAACAACTTGACCAAAAATCTGTCACAGAATTTTGAAACCCATTAAAACAAAGTTTAATGAGAAAAAAAAAAACTCATGCTGGGTGCATGTGCATACTTGCCCAAGATCCCAAGAGGAGAATGGAGGAGAAAGGATTGAAGCATGGCCACCCCCCTGGGTGAGGGAGAGGTGATTTCTCACTTTTACTGTCACTGTCTCTGTCTCTGTCTCTGTCTCTCTCTCTCCAGCCAGCACATGTATCCTAAGGCTAAAACAGATGGCTTTATGGCAAAATCCTCTAGATAAGAAGAGCACGTGTGTGAGAGAAAGAAAACACACACCATCTACAGTGGAGGTGACATCCCCCTCATCCTGGCCTCCCCTTTTCATCCCTGAGGTTTATTTCCTGCTCTTTTCAGAGATAGTTGAAGGATGTTCCAGCTGGGCTGTGAGGATCTGCTCTTCGTAAATACACAGCTTACTTATACATGGCTTCCTCTGCCTTTCCCCCACTTAGAGATGTCTTGGAAACGGGTCCACTTAGTGACACAGAGATGTGCCGCGTGTGCGTGTATACCTGGTTTTAAGACCGGGTGTTGCTGTATCTTGATCCTCTTGTGTCAGTCTCCCAAGTATCTGGGACAAGTGTACCACCAGGTTGGCTTTTTAAAGGGTGAGTCAGGAACTAAACCCTGGCCTCCCCTGTGGCCTCAGCCTGCCAAATAGCAGTGTCCAGTGTGGGCCACCATGGCTGGGCCCAATCTGTTTTTTTTTTTTTTTTTTTTTTTTTTGTAATTGAGATTTATTGGTTGTGTCAAGGATCAGTACAGACATTTCAATTTGTACCCAATTCTTAACATACGTACCAAAAATTTAAAAAGCCAAGTATAGTGATTCTTTTTAAGTTATTCCAGTGACATTCCAGCTTCAAATTTGTAGGCAAATTTTCCTTAAGAGGATATCAAGAACCACTGTCTTGAGATGTTGAAAGCTGTTATGTAAGTCCCACCAAATCACAATTTAGTATCATACAGACTACATACTTCAAATTTCCAATCTTTCACAGCACATTAACAGAATTATTAGGAAAACTGTACTACCACAACCAAAGATGTTACAGAGTGCACACAATTCTGACAGGGAGAGCAACAATCAAAGAGTGGTTTTCTTTAGGAAACAATACTACTAAAAAACATAATAGAAGTCATTTAAAATATTCAAGACACATTAAATGCATGACTGTGACTCCAAACTGCCATTTAGTATGCTTTGTATTTAGGATATAAAAACTACCCACCCGCCCCCACCTATGGAATGTTAAGCTGACACGCAAGAGTCAAAGCCTCCTATAAGTCAATATCCCACTATTTTCTGGTTGTACTGAAAAATAACCAGTAAATGATTTCACCCCTAAAAAAAAGCATTTACACTTAAAAAATGGGATGAGGTGGGATTCTCTCCTTCTTAAAAATGTTTCTAGAGCTACTAAAAAACTTGCATTTACAAAATAGTTGATAAAAATATTCCTCTGGATTGTACAAGAAGGGAGACAGGGACCATTGATAAGACATGGTATATGATATTACTCAGACTTGACTTCTTTCTCGCCTGCTTCATCAGAGGGTGGACTCTCCTCATTTTTAGTTTCTCCATTTTCTGCAGGTAAATCTTCTTTACTGTCTCGGTTGGCCACTTCAGCCTGTTTCCCCTTTGCTCCCCTTTTCCCTTTTGTTTGCACTCTTTTGTCTGAAGATTTATCCTTCCCTGCTGCCTCTTTTGGCTTCGTCTCCACTTTTGCAGGAGGTTTAGCTGACAACCTCGCCGATCTCCTCTTGGGCTCTTCCTTGGCCTCCCCCTCGGCTAAGCTGACCTTCCTCTTGGGCATCTTGGCTGCGGACAGGGTACGTGCTGGGTGCCTGATGAGGCCGCGACGTGCCTAGAACCTTTGCGGAGTTGAGCGGATAAACCCTATCGCTCCTCCCGCCGCCAGAGCTGCTGGAACTCGCTGGCCCAATCTGTTTTTGAAGACTGCTGGTTGCCACAGCATAGACGTGTCTGTGGATTTGCTGGGCTCCTGTTGATGGATATTTAGATTGCTTCTGATTCTTTTCTGCCACAGACACTCCCAGATGTGGGCTTTGTGCTCAAGGGAGAGGTCTCTGCAGGTACAAGCCTTGAAATGGACTTACTGCCCACGTGTCCTCCCAAGATGGGGCCTGATGCCCTCTTCCCAAAGGCGTAGATGAATGTGCAGGGCCAGCTGCCAGCATTACATCATCAACGCTTGTTGTCCACCAGCTGGGCAGATTGATGGTTAATGGTCAATGTTTTCATCTTTACTAATTAATTAATTAATTATTTTTTTGAGAGGTTTTTGCTATAGGGCGCGTGCGCTTGCCAGAAAGAAAGAGAGAGAGACAGAAAGCAAGAAATCATCCCCCCAGGGGGGATGGCCATGCTGCAATCCCTTCCCCTCCATCCTCCTCTCAGGATCTTGGGCATGCATGCACATGTGCCCGGCATGAGTTTAAGTCACCAGGTCCGGGACTTGAACCATGGTCGACTACATGGGAGTCCAGTGACATAGCCATTACGCCAACTGCTGGTCCCTTTTAAAAAGTTTATTATGTTGGGAACCAGCAGTTAGCGTAATGGCTGTGTCGCTGGACTCCCACATAGTCGACCGCGGTTCGCGTCCCGGACCCGTTGGCTTAAAACTCACGCCGGGTGCGTGTGCGTGCGTGCCCAAGATCCCGAGAGGAGAATGGAGGAGAAGGGATTGCGGCGTGACCATCCCCCCTGGGGGGTGATTTCTCGCTTTCTGTCTCTATGTCTCTCTCTGTCTGTCTGGCGAGCGCACGCGCCCTATAGCGAAAACCTCTCAAAAAAACAAAACAAAACAAACAAAACAAACAAACAAACAAAAGTTTATTATGTTATTATTTCCATGAATGAAAGAGATGGAGAGAGCCAGGGAGAGAGAGAGAGACAGGACACTCCGGCAGGGTCCCGACACTGCAATCCATGCCGAGGATCATGGACACACCTGTGGGACACTCAGGGAGGTCTCCAGACACAAACCTGGAACCTCCCTGTGACGGCCATCCTCACAGAGTCACATTTCATAGCTGTGCAACTGTCTGGCTCCCTTTCTTTTTATTATGATTTTGCACATGCAGCAAGGTAGGAAGAACAGAGTGATGACACCTCATACTCTAGTTATTGAAGTTCTTTAACTCTCAGACATTTCATCCCCAGTACCTTTGTGTGAAGCCAAAAACTCCAAAGCGATTTCCTGCATTTACAGTTCTCCCTCATGTAAAGTGACCACTCTTTCTGTCCCATCTGCTGGACATCTGAGGCATGAGCTCCTCATCCGGTCTCTCTCCAGGAAACAGCCACCGTGGGGTGCTCCTACAGAGTACCTCAGCCTCTCTCCTCTCTCCGTCAACATCTATTGCTGCTGCCAGTGCTGGGCCCAGCTGCCTGGGCCTTCTCTGTGATGGTCCCCGAACCCACAGCCTGGAGGCCCTCCCCTGCCTTTCCTGCCTCCCTGTCCTCTCCTGGGTTTGCTCCTAGATTTGCTTCTGTGGGCTCTGGTGGCTGCTGCCCCTGCAAGGGCTGCCATGTGAGGTCTCTGGGAAGCCCCTTAGCGTGGCCTGGTCATAGCTGATCTTGTTTGTTCTTAGACTGTCCAGTTCACAGTCTGCCCTTCCAGAGAATGGGCTCCTGGGGCTGCATTCTTGTCCATCTCCCACTGATGCATCCAGCGTCTGGGACGTTTCCCTCTATTCTATGGGCACTCCATTAGGATTTGTCCAGACAGGGGGAAGAACTGGAAGAAGAGAGGCAGACAGGACTCATGCCTTCACCCGCTTCCTATTAGGTGTCCGTGCTCCGTCTGGCATGACCTTTCACTGTGCACGTGACCATATCACCCCCTCTGAGACAGTTTGATGGTTCACTCTCTGGGGAGTGAAGCCCAAGTGCTGGGTTAGCATCAAGACCCTTTGTAACCTTTGTTGAAGTGGCCGAGGGGAAGCTGGTGTCCACCCCTCTGTGAGTCCAGCCTTGGCTCTACCAGTCATGTGGCCATGGGCAGCTCCTGCCTCCCAGTCTGCACAGTGAGCTGGTAAAGTCGCCTATCAGAGGGGGTAACTGGGAGGGTTACATGAGATGCTCTGTGGAGTGCCGGTGCCCGGGGCCCAGTCATACTGCAATCTCGTCTCCACTGTTTCTCCTTCCCATCAGGATTTTGGGCACGCATGCATGGGCACTCAGTATTTTCTTTTTCTTCTTCTCTTTTTGTAAGTTTTGCTAAAGGGTGTGTGCACTCACCAGAGAAAGAGAGAGAGAGAAAGAGAGAGAGGAGAGGAGAGAAAGAAAGAGAGAGGACTCCCTCAGGTGGATGGCCACACTGCAATCCCTTCTCCTCCATTCTCCTCTCAGGATTTTGGGCAGGCACACACACATGCCCTGAGTGTTTCAAGACACCATGGCTGAGACAAACCACGCAGTTGGCCATGCGGGATTCGGTTCCACTAGAATCCACTAGTATGGGACCAGCCCTCCCCCTCATAAAGATGCATGAAACTGAACCCCTCTACACAGCACAGACTACGTGGCATTGTGGGCCGGGCTGTAGTTCTACAGTTACCGTCACGTATATTCTGATCACTTTTGCCATTGGGAGTCCTGTAGACCATATCGTTAGTGGTTGTGGAACTTGTCACTCCATCGACAGGCTACAACCATTTTAACTGTGTTCTTAGCTTCTAGAAGTATCACCATTACACTACAACTATGGGATGTGTACCACAGACATCTCTCTGGGCTCTTTCTGAAAAGAGGAAGTGGGGATCTGTTCTGTGTGAGGGGCCCAAGCCTGGGAGGGGACATGTCCTGGGTGGCTGGTGAGGGGTGGTGGGGAGGAGCAAGGTGTTGGCCGGACAAGGTGTTCAGGGCAGTTGCTCAGCTGTCCTTGGAGCCCTGCAGGCAAAACGGAGAAGCTGAGGGTTCCAGGAATGAAGCTGTCCCGGGGCTAGCCAGCCCCCGGGCAAAGGACGTGGGGTTCTTGCGCCCCAGGGGGATGTCTGTTGGCCCGATCTGTTGGCTTTAGCCCATCCTCTTCCAAGATGTTCAGGCCCTTTTGTTCCCAGCAGGCTCATGTGCCCAAGTGAACGGGAAAGCAGGCCCAGAACTGGGGCCATCGGAATGAAGCAGGCCTTCCCATATGTCCTGGGGGCTCGGAGAGGCCGGTTTCTGACACTTTCTGAGCAGAGGAAGGGATGGAGGAGGACTTACTATTCTACCCACTGGCCCCTCTCTGGTGACTGCTGCCATCCTGGTACCTGGCCAGCTATCACCCCTGCCATCAGCCTTTGCTCCTAGGCCCTTCCTACTCCCCATGTCACTGAGGGATCCTTCAGGCAGCCTCTGTCCCTGCAGCCTCTAGCTCCTCCCAGATTGTTCTCTCCTTGCTTCCAGCTCCTTGCCCTGGCCTCCACCCTCCTTCATGCTGCTGAGGTGGGTTGGAAGCCACAGCGGCTCTGGTCTGCTCTGGCCTCAGTGAGCTTGGGAGCTGCAGAGGCTGCTGGGCAGGTCCTGGGCTGGGCCCCAGCGCTCGGATGGTTCAGGAGCTGAGACTTGTACTGAGGGCAAGCACAGAGAAGCTGGGACCTTCAGGGAGTTATTTCCAAGACAACGAAGTGAGAGGCTGACAGAGCTCTACCCCAGGTCAGGGCACAGGGCATGACCAGACAGGATTGAGGAGGGTCCTCTGCCAGCTGGGAGCAGATGGGTGAGGGAGAGGGGGAGGGCCTGGACCAGGGAGGAAGGGATGTGAGAGCAGGGCCTGGGCTCAGGAAGGAGAGTTTGGGGTGTAATCGGAAGGCAGGGGCCAGGCTGTGAGGCCATGGGAGGAAGGCTAGCTGGAGAGCCCGGCCCCTGGTGTCAGCAACACTATCCTTCAGAAACTCTTCCCCTGGGAGATTTTGTGGCTCAGAACAATACCTTGTGTAGAGAATTAGCAGATAAAGGTTGACCACCCCAATCTGAAAATCTGAAATCCGAAATGCTCCCGATCTGAACCTTTTTTGAGCACTGACATGACATTGAGTGAAAAATCCCACACATGACTTCATGTAACAGGTTGCAGGCAAAACGTTGCAAAAGAAAAATATTTTATGAAATTACCTTTTGGCTTTGTGTATTTGGTACATATAAAACACAAGTGAATTTCCTGTTTAGACTTGGGCCCCATCCCCTAAGGTATCTCATTATGTGCATACAAATATTCCAAAATCCAAAACAATTCCAAATAGAAAATATTTTCAGTCCCAAGCATTTGAGATAAGGGACAGTTAGCCTCTAATAACTGAGAGGCTTCTCAAAAATCCCAGAGAGCTGAGGGCCCCCTCCTATTTAGATGGGGGCCTGGAAGCCACAGTGAGGAGGATTATCCTGGTATTGGGGAGTGGATCTGGGACGAGCCCGAGGCCTCCTGATTCCCTGTGCAGGCCAAGGGTCAGAGCCCCACCCTGCCCCAGCTTCTTAAGAAAGAAGCTCAAACCATCCTCCCACACCACAGCCACCACATAGAGGTGGGGGTCCATGGTGGGCTCAAACCCCAGCAAAGCCTGGTCTCTGAAGTGGGAGGGGCCTGGGAGGAGCCCTCAGACTGCACCTCCAGCAGAGGCCAGGCTGGGTGCCTCCGTATGGTCTGTAACAGACACCAGTTATTCAGCCAGATTATTTCCTATGGCATTTAACAGTCTCTCTCTCTCTCTATCTCTTTTTTTCCTTGCTTTTATGCCAACATTAAGAGAATCGGGAGACTTTCCATTTTGCAAAGATACAGTTTTATGGTGTGTAAATAAACAAAGACCCGCATGAGAATGGGCAGAGGCTACTTTTCCAGGACTCACCCTAGCAAGGGAGCTGGTACCCTCCCTGCGGTGGCTGAGGATCACAGGTGGGTAGAGGAGTGGGAATACCTCCTGGTGAAAAAGAGAGGCTCTAGGGAGCCCGTGGGGGCTGAGGGCCTGGGTGGGTTGTGGGGGCATCCCCTGTGACGGGTCAGGGGGCACTCTTGGCTTTCTCTGGCTGGGCTTAAGTGGGAAGTGAGGCTAAAATGAGGGGAGTTGCCAGTTATTAATCAAGTGTGGCTATTTGGGGGCCAACTGCTATCTGGGTTGTCTTTGGGCCCTGTGATCATTGCTAGATGGAGGGGCCTGACTTCTAAGAGTGATTTGGGGCAAGCAGGCCCAGGTTGATTATGTGGAGGATGGGTTGATCCCTAGGCAGGTTCTTTGGGTTCTGTTCATATGTGTGGTCCAGCCATTGCCCATTTGATACTCAGTTTCTTCCTGCGTTCTCCTGACAGATCAGAGACAGACTTTTGCCTCCTCCAGTAACGGTAGCTAGGAATTTAGTTCTGTCTCCCCCCTGAGAAGGGCACAAGAAGCTGGGGTGGGCAGCAGAGGGGGAGTGGAGAGAGGTTGTTCACCCTGTACAAAGTTATGGCTGGGAGGAGCAAGTCCTAGTACATGCAGGTGACTACCAAGAATACATTGTATATTCCCAAGTAGCTACAAGAGGGCCAGCCCTGTGGCCTGGCAGAGTAGATTCGCGTGCTGGATTCCACTGACCAACTGTGGTTTGGATCCCAGTCCTGGTTTGTTTTTCAACCACTAAGTGTGTGTGCGTGCCCCAAATCATGACAGGATGGGAAGATGGACGAGATGGGATTGCCATATGACCATACCCCATCGGGGGTGCTTTCTCCCTCTCCTGCTCTCCTTCTCTCTGTTTCTCTCTGGTGAGTGCACAGGCCTTTGGCAAATTAAAAAAAAAAAAAAAAGTTACAAATAAAGATCTTGGATGTTGTTACCACAAAGAAATAGTGTTTGGGGTGATGAATGCTAATTACATGCATCATTTACATGTACTCCATACATAAGTACAATTTTTATGTATCTACTTAGAAATAGAAATAAAAAATTATACCAAAATAAATGCATAAATAAAAAAGCCCAGAGTCTTAAGAAAGCACGAAAAGCTTGCAAGAATGGGAAGTGATGAGAACCCGGTGGGTAAGCCTGGGCAGTCTGCACTGCTTTGAGTGAGGGCATTTCCTGTTCCAGGAAATTAGCCTGGGATGGGCTTCACCCTCCAGGCCAGGGAGGGCAGATGTCAAAGTCCCTCAGATGAGGAAGGCAGCACCTTGTTCGGTATGAATGCCAGCACCTTGACGGTCCTTAGGTGGTGTCTCCACTGTGGAGAGAGATGAGTGGCCCTGGTGCCCGAAGACCAGCCTGAGATGCTCCTACCATGAGCTCTTCTCAGCAGAAGGACCCGTCTAGTGCCTCCTTGGCATTTAACGGGAGGGGCACATTCAAGGCTCTTTGCGCACCTCAAACATTTTCTTTTTTTAGGGATCAACCCTTGGATATTTGTCTCTGATTGAGCTCTGCTAGAGGAAAGGCAACTTTGAGTGTCCTCGGCAGATAAGGAAAAAGGTCTAAAGGGTCATTCTCAGTCTAGGTGATCTCGGTTGGGGGGAACATAGCCTAGTGGGGAATTCCTTGAGGTCAGAGAAATTTTTCCACCTGAGAGGAAGGAAGAAAGTGGGGTTATTTGAAATGATAACAAGGAAACAACTTACGTTTACATACTTTTATAACAACGTCCAGGTGTTATAAAAGACCAGGTGTTATAAAAGACCACCTGGCAAGCTGTCTCAGGACCACCCGAATCACCACACCCTAAACCCCTTTCCTTTAAAAGTTCCTAGTCCCCACCCTTCAGGGCTGATGCAACTCTCCACGTCTGGCCCCTTTCCTCCTTTACCAAATGAATAAACCTTTTTCTACCCACTTACTCTCTGAGCCTGTGAATTCTTTTACAGCTTTCAACACAGACCACTCAAGACATGGGTCTGGCCTGAGTGAGTCTGAACTCAGGGGAAACCACAAAGTGGCCGACAGTGCCCTCTGCTGGCTCGGACGGGTAGCTGCTGCTACCTCCACCACAACTGGTTGGCTTGCTGGTCTCTGAGAGCACCGGCTGCCAAGATGTAGAAACTTAGATAATTCTTTAAAGATACCCAATCATAGGAAACTCCGCTGCCCATCCTCCTCCCATCCAGGGTTGAGCAACATCTCCATATAAAGGCTAAGTCCTCCTGGCCTTCCTGACACCCTGTGCCTGATGGGCTGCGGTTCTCCTTTGCTCTGTACTAATAATCCACTACTTAACCACTTGGGTCCTGGTGGCCTTGACACTGCGAGTGACTACAAGTTTCCCTTTGCTATTAATAAATGCTTTGGGAGAAGGACCTTGAGAGTATACAAATGTCCTTGTTCTCCTTGAACTTGTGGCCACTAATTTTAACCTCTGCTAGTGGAATGCACTGGTGCTGTTTATCATGGTGGTGTCTGTCTCATGGCGACTTTCCGTTTCCTTTATGTTCAACTAGAATTCTTCAGAAAGGAACAACAGTCCCTTCTTTCACTACTGATTGATCAGCACATGGTTCCAGCTTTGGCCACAGGAGGGCGCCTTGAGATCAGTTCTTGTGTTCCTTTGCCGCCCTCTTTGAGTACCTACTTTCTGACATGGGAGGAGGTTCCAGGCGTATCTTCTAGCCTCCGTACTTCCCTGGAATGAGTCATCTTTCCCAGGACCCCGGTGCTTTTTACTGGAGAATGATGCTTAGAAACTGTTCTTGTCTGTTCTGTTGCTAATAACAAAAAGTACCCGTCTGAGTAATTCATAAAAATGGAGGTTTATCCAGCTCATAGTTTGGAGGTCCAAATCCAAAGGCCACATCTGGAGAGGTTTTCTGGCTGCGTCCCCACACGTCAGAAACAGGAGAGCACGTGTGTGTCTCTGTGTCTCTGCTCTAGTCTCCTTCCCTCTCCTTATAAACCTGCCAGGCGTCATTAGTAATGAGGGCCCCATTTAGGAGTAGGATGGCTTTAATCCTAATCTCTTTGCAGAGGAAAGCCCTGCATTTCTTTTCGAGAGAGAGAGATTTTTGCTATAGAATGTGTGCACTTTGCCAGAGATAGACAGAAAGTGAGAAATCACTCTCCAGGGCAATTCCTTCTCCTCCATTTTCCTCTCAGGATTTTGGGCATGCACTCAAGTGAGTCCAGTATTTTAAACCTCTGGGTCTGGGACTCAGACTGTGGTCAACTGTGTGGGAGTGCAGCAACGAAATCATTATACCATCTGTTGATCCCAAACCCTGCTTTCCAACACTATAGTCTGTTTTAATTTTTTTTTTTTTTTTTTTTTTTTTTTTTGTGTCATTGGGCATATGTGCTTGCTAGAGAGAGGCAGAGAGAGAGAAGGCGAGAAATCATCACCCAGTGGGGGATGGCCACTCTGCAGTTCTTTCTCCTCCCTTCTCCTTTCAGGATTTTGGGCATGTACGTGCACATACATCTGTATGATTTTCAAGCCACCAGATCTGGGACCCAAACTGCAATTGGCCATGTGAGAGCTCAGCACCCTAACCACTGCAGCTTAACTAACAGCATTAACTAACTACTGTGCTTAACTAACAGCATTCCACCCAGACCCCCAAATTCACATCCTTCTCACACAGAATTATCAGTTCAGTAGTCTGAAAGTCCTAACTCATTCCAGCGCCAGTGCAAAATCCAAAGTCTCATCTGAGACTGAAGGCAAACTCTTTCCAGCTATGGATATGGAAACAAAGTGCATACTCCCAAAGTACAATGGTGAAGTAGGTGTAGGGAAGAAAGTCTGATTCTGCAGGAAGAAAGGAGTAACAGGCCTCAGGTTTCTGAAACCCAAGAAGGCCGACATTGGATCCTGAAACCCCAGAAGAACCTTTTCCTCCCTGTGCCAGATCCTGGATACACGGAGGGGCCTGTGCCTGCCAGCCATCAGGCAGCCTTGCTGGGCCAGGTCCAAGCTTCGGCTCTTTCTACTTGGAGTCTGTCTCCCGCCTGCAGTTCTTTCAGGCTGGTGCCGCACGCTCATAGCCTCACAGTTCTGGGGTCTCCAGGGTGGTTCCACTCCTGCAGCTCCACTAGGCTTTGCCGTGGTAGGGACTTCATGTGTCAGCTCTGACCCTATACTTCCACTCCATATTGCCCTCGTGGGGCCCTCTGTGGTGGCTTCACCCCAGGTTGTCTGGGACATTGAAATCTAGGTGGAGACCTCCACAACTTGAATTCTGCGAGCCTGCAGAATGACCTCCATGTGCATCCCATCGGTGTCTGCGGGGTGCATGTTACTGAGGGCCATCCTTAAAGGTTGGTTGTGCCATACCTGTGGCAACTGGAAACAGCTGCTTGGGATTACTTTATTGGGATGTGGGGAGCAGAGCAGCTCAGGACAGTGCATCCACCCCAGGCCAGCCCTCCCAGACCATTCTCTTTTTCATTCACTCACTCAACATACGTTTATTATGCCTTGTGACAGGTTCTGACAGAAAACAAATAGGAATAAGACAGACCATTCCGCTCTCCTCAGCCTCTGGATTTGGGCAGAGCAGGGGAAGAACAGTATCAAAGATCTCAGAACTGCCCACAGGCTTTTTTCCTTTGGCTTGACAATTATCACCTGGATCCTTTCTATCCCCGTTAATCTCTGGGAGTTAAGAGCATCAAGAGGGGCTGCTTGGAGGAGGTGACCTTCCATCTCCATCTTGGCAGGTGGAGTTGAGCCGAGAGATGATTTGAGAAGCCAGAGGGAGGAGGGGGGTCCCAGGGTTCCATGAGGAAGAGTCAGTGTATCTAAGAGAAGGAAGGAGTCTGAAGCTCAGTGCACACAGAGGGCACACGTGACAGCCTGGATGGAGAGCAGGTACTGAGCTGTGCAGAGCAGGGAGCAGGCCCAGAGGGTGCTTGGCTTCCCCGGAGGCTCTCACATCTCTCACGTGGGGGTGAAGTGGGGGGTTAGTTGGCAGCACAGGATGGCAACTAGAAGTTGGTCCCTTCTCTTCTTTTTAAATTTTTTTTGAGAGTTTTTTTGTTACAGGGTGCGTGCACTCACCAGACAGACAAAGAGAGACAGAGAGACAGAAAGCGAGAAATCACCCACGGGGGGATGGCCACGCCGCAATCCCTTCTCCTCCATTCTCCTCCCAGGATCTTGGGCACGCATGCACACGTGCCCGGCATGAGTTTTAAGCCACCGGGTCCGGGACTCGAACTGCGGTTGACTACATGGGAGTCCAGTGACATAGCCATTACGCTAACTGCTGGTTCCCTGTCTTGAACTCTTCATCTGGGGTCCAGCAGGTGGCATGGTGGTTAATGTTGCTGGACTCCAGCATGGCTGACTGTGGTTTGAGTCCCAGACCTGGTGGCTTGCTTTCTCACTTTCCCTCTCTCTCTGTTGCTCTGTCCCTCTCTGGTCAAATTAAAATAAATAGAGGTAAATAAAATAATTCTTTAGAGAAAAGAATCTTCATCTTTTGTTTCTTCTGCTTATATTTTCTTTTCAGTAACTGGATTCTTTGAGCCCCAAATTTTATCTATATCTATATTTATCTATATCTATTTGAATATATAATTCTTTTATTTAGCTTTTATTTATTTATTTATTTATTTATTTATTTTTAAATTTAATCAGAGAGGGAGGGAGAGAGAGAGAGAAGGAAAGTGAGAAAGCAAGCTGCCAGGTCCAGGACTTGAACTGTGGTCACCCATGAGGGAGTCCAGCACCCTTAACCACCATGCCACCTGCTAGCCTCCTGAGATATATTTTTTATTACTGCAGATTACATGTCGTTTTGCTGGGAATACAATACAATGAACTTTATTTTGCATAGTGCATTTCATACAAGCTGCATCTGAAATGCTTTACAGAGCAAAATGCTGTTTCCATTTGTTCCTCTTGCTCGCGTTTTCAATCTGCTGCTTCTTTCTCATGTTGGCCTTTCAGCATATTCCTTCTGTGAGCAGTCTGAAAGTTTCTTCCACCTTTTCTCTTCTTTTCACCTTCTTGATCATCTTCAGACTCAGAGGCTGGTGTGACACCTGTTTTAGCTACATTTTTTTCTTTTAGATTCAATTTCTTCCCTTCTTTTTTGTCCAGCTCTTTTCTTGGTTTATTTTCTTCCTTCTGGCCGTCTTCATCCTTTTTAATCTGCCTTTTTATGTTGTTTTTCCTCTTTCCCTTTTTCTTAATGTTGTCTTCTTCAGTGACCATGTCAGTCTCTGAAGGACAGGGCTGTTTTACCATTTCAGGTCTGCCTCCTGGCTTTGGAACCTTCTCTGTAGCGGCAGGTCGTTCTCTTCCAGGACTCACATTTCACGTAAGAGAGGATGTCGCTGCTGTCGGATACGCCTGCCTCCTCGGTTTCTACTTGTTTTTCTGCCTTTCTCTTCCTCTTCTGGCAGCTTTGGGAGTGGCTGTGTCAATTGCCTTAGTCACATCTTCATGGCTGTTTTTTTCTCCATGGTCAGTATCTTCCTTTGAAACACTAGTTTCTTTTTCTTCAATTTCAACATTAGAAGTGTTCGATTGTTCAGTGAATGCCTGTTGACTTGAAAATTTCACGTTTGGATTGTTCTCTATCTCCCATAAACCTTCATTAAAATCTTTCGTTTATTTGGTTTGCTCTGTTTTTCCTTATTAGTAAGGAGATATATCCTTTGATCCTAAAAAAGCAGTCTCATAAGTTCCAAAGAAGAAAATGGGTAGTTTGTGGGTGGCTTTACGGCCCCATCAGGAACTTCATCCATCCACTTGAGCTGGCCAATGAGCATCACCTTTCGTTTTGGCGAAGAGGGGGTCTTCAGGCTTAAAATTGCAATTCATGTTTTAGGGGCAAGGTCGGGGGTCTGAAGGAAGCCCAGGAAGGGAGGCGACGAAGGGACGCCTGCGGAGCTCCTGGGCCAGGACCAGTGACCACGGAGGATGCTACGGGGTGTCCCGACACGCCTGCCAGGGACGCAGGCTCTGAAATTGCAGGGTTTGCCGGCTGGCCAGTGTCCTCTGGCCAGTGTCCACACAAGCCACCTGCACCACCAGCTGCTGCAGGGGCATCTCAATGGCTCCGAGCGGCAACCACAGCCGCTGCTGCTGGCTGCTCAACGCCTGAAATTAGCCATCATCTTTACAGTCACTTTTTCTTTTTTTAAGAGGTTTTCGCTATAAGGGCGCGTGTGCTCGCCAGACAGAGAGATAGAGACATAGAGACAGAAAGTGAGAAATCACCCCCCAGGGGGGATGGTCACGCTGCAATCCCTTCTCCTCCATTCTCCTCTTGGGATCTTGGGCACACACGCACATGCGCCCGGTGTGAGTTTTAAGCCACCGGGTCCAGGACACGAACCACGGTCAACTACGTGGGAGTCCAGCAACATAGCCATTACGCTAACTGCTGGTTCCCTTTACAGTCGCTTTTTTGCTATGAGGTGACATTTTCAGGCTCTGGGCCTTAGGTGTGCACATCTTTGGAGCCATTGTTCTCTGAACCCCACTGGGGTTCCCCTTTGTCACTCTTGCTGAAACCTAGAGGTACGTCTTCCCCAGGGACTTTGGAGCTAACTGAGTACGTAGGGCTCTGAGCTTTCCTGGGCAGGTGCTTCCTCCGACTCCCTCGGACAGCTGTCCTGGGCACGGGAAAGGGGCCTGGGAGCCCTGTGGGCTTGGCGAGATGGCAGCTGCTTTGTGGTGTCACGTGGGGAGGCCCCTGTCCTGTTCCATTCGGCCTCCTGCCTGAGTGCTACGTCCTTGCAAGTTGGGAAGCATAGTCATTGAAGAACATTCCCTCGGACCAACAGTTAGCGTAATGGCTATGTCGCTGGACTCCCACGTAGTTGACCGCGATTCGAGTCCCGGACCCGGCGGCTTAAAACACACGCCAGGCGTGTGTGCGTGCGTGCCCAAGATTCCGAGAGGAGAATGGAGGAGAAGGGATTGCAGTGTGGCCAACCCCCCGGGGGGTGATTTCTCGCTTTCTGTCTCTCTGTCTCTCTGTCTCTCTCTGTCTGTCTGGCGAGCGCATGCGCCGTATAGCAAAAACCTCTCCAAAAAAAAAAAAAAAGTCACCTGAGGCTGGCCTCATAGCCTAGGGGTTAAGGGAGCCAGATCACATACGACTGATAGTAGCTTGAATCTGGCCCCAGTGACTTGAAAAACGTGTTGGGAAGAGAACGGATTTCAGCATGACCACATCTCATTGGCGAGGCCCACAGGGGTGCTGTCTCTCTTTCCTATATCTCTCTGTAGGGGAGATATATCCCTTTGGCAATTGAAAAAACAAATGCGAAAACAAAGAAACCACCTCACACCTTTTCAGATTCAGAAAGAACCACAGATGACATTTAGTGTGCTTTCCTCAAAGCATTTTCTGATTTTACAAAAATGAAATCAAAAGAACGTAAACTTGCTTTGTTCATTTAAAAAGGAAACGAGGGACCAGCAGATGGTGTAATGGTTACATAGCTGGATTCCCATGTAGTCAACTGTCGTTTGAGTCCTGGACTTGGCAGCTTAAAACTCATGCTAGGTTGGGACCAGCAGGTGGTGTGGTGGTTAAAGTGCTGTACACTCCCATATGGCTGACGGTGGTTTGAATCCCAGACCTAGTGGCTTGCTTTTTCACTTTCTCTCTCTCTCTGTCTCTCTCTGGTCAAATTAAAATAAATGAATGAATAAGTAAAAAGTTAAATAAATAATTCTTTAAAAAAAAACAAAAAAACTTGGGACCAGCAGTTAGCGTAATGGCTATGTCAATGGACTCCCATGTAGTCGACCGTGGTTTGCGTCCCGGACCTGGTGACTTAAAACTCACTCCGGGCACGTGTGCGTGCGTGCCCAAGATCCCAGGAGGAGAATGGAGGAGAAGGGATTGCGGCGTGGCCATCCCCCCTGGGGGGTGATTTTTCGCTTTCTGTTTCTCTGTCTCTGTCTGGCGAGCGCACGCGCCCTATAGCAAAAACCTCTAAAAAAAAACAGAACAAAACAAAACAAAAAAACAAAAAAACCCAAACTCATGCTGGGTGTGTGTGTATGCATGTTCAAGATTCTTATAGGAGAATGGAGAAGGGATTGTGGTATAGCTGTCCCCTCTGGGGGGTGATTTCTTGCTTTCTGTCTTTCTGGTGAGTGCACACGCCCTATAGCAAAATATCTCTTAAAAAAAAAAAAAAAAGGAGATGGAAGGACCCAGCAGGTAGTGTGGTGGCACTGGACTCCCACATGGCTGACCAAGGTTTGAATCCTGGACGTGGCAGCTTACTTTCTTACTTTCCCTTTTTCTCTCTCTGGTCAAATTAAAAAATAAATAATAATAACAAGTAAAATAAAAGAAATAGATAATTCTTTAAAAAAAGAAAAGGAAAATGGTTGATAGTCCATTTGATATCCACACATCAAAATGTTCCTCAGTCTTAAGAAGGGAGAGAATCTTTCCCCAAGCTGCCTGACAAAATCTCGAGGACATGATGCTCAGGGAAACCAGTCGATCACAGAAGGACCAAGGCCGTATGACTCCAGTTACACGGGGACCCCAGGGAGTCAGAGTCAGGGAGCCAGAAAGTGGAAAGAACTGCTAGGTCTGGGGGGTGAGCTGGGAGTTGGTGTGTAATAGGGATGGTTTCAGTTCGGGAAGATGAAAAGTTGTAGAGATGGATGGTGGTGATGACTGCATAACAGCGTGAATGTTCTTTCTTTTAAAAAATATTGCTATGGTATGTGTGCAATTGCTGGAGAGAGAGAGAAAAATCACCCCCCAGCATAGATGGCCACGCCGCAGTGCCTTCTCCTCCGGTCTCCTCTTTGGATTTTAGACACACACACACACACACACACACACACACACACCCAAGCACCCAGCAACATTTTCAAGCCACCAGTCTGGGACTCAAACTGTGCAGTAAGACATGTGGAATCCAGTGCCTTAACCTCCATGCTACCTGCTGACCTAAGAACATGAATATTCTTTGTTTTTTAAAATAATTTATTTTATTTTATTTATTCATTTATTTTTTTAAAATTTGACCAGAGAGAGAGAGACAGAGGGTGAGAGTGAGAGAGAGAGGAAGTGAGAAAGCAAGCCACCAGATTCAGAACTTGAACCCTGGTGGGCCATGTGGGAATGTCCAGCGCCCCAACCACCACGCCACCTGCTGACCTCAGAACACGAGTGTTCTTAATGTCACAGAGCTGTGCACTTCAAGATAGCTAAATGGCATACATATTTTATGTTATGTCTCTCCCCATCCCCCAAATTAAAAAGCAAGTAAATAAACAGAGAGGAAGGGTTGTCTCCTCAGTGGGGGTGGATGGGAAGCAGCTGGGGGCAGAAGCACCCCTTCTTGAATCTCCCCTGTCATCTTTTCTTAGGAGACGGGTCCTCAGCCAGTGCTCCACGGCTGGGGGTACCCTGCTGTGGCAGCCATAGGATGAAAGGTGAGGCACCTGTCAGTGATGAGAATGGAGCTGCAGCTATTGGACCATCTGCCCAGCAGGGGGAGCCACGTGAATGGGAATAGCTCTCCTGGCAGGCTCATCAACAGCCCAGGGTCTCACCCCAGAGCCTGTGGAACTGCTCAGGAACTTCCTGAGCTGGATGTGTGGGCCTAGGAGTGACTGTGGACATGGAGTGGTACAAGGTAGAATCCTCCAGGTCCAAAGACCATGAAGGCCGAGATGCTGTGCACTCCTCTGGGTACTATTTGAGTCTTCTAAGTAAAGGACCACTTGGGGGCCGGCAGGTGGAGTGGTGGTAAAGGGCGTTGGATTACCACATGGCTGACCACGGTTTGAGTTCTGGACCTGGCGGCTTGCTTTCTCGCTTTCCCTTTCTCTCTCTGTCTCTTTCTGGTCAAATTAGAAATAATAATAACAGTAATAACAAATGGAATCAAATAAATAAATAAATAATTTTTTTTTAAAAAGAGAAGGACCACTTGAGTGACAAATGTTCTTTTACAGGGATTTAAGAGTAGGAAGAATTACAGGGCAAATATAATAGTCTATCAGTCAGGGTTCGATCAGGAGAGATACTATGCAGAAATCTGAACTGGGAATTTAGTGTACAGAATCAGTCTGTAAGAGAGAGAACCCCTAAAGAAGACAGGATCACACACATGGGGCATTTCCTGAAGGAGCAAGCCCCAGAGGCCGGCCTTTCTCACAACGCAGCTCCTCATAACCTGTGAGACTCTACCTGTAGGAGTGGACACCAGCCCTGTACAGGCGTGGGGAGCGTAGGAGAACAAGAGTAAGGGCTCTGGTTGCCAGAGAGTGGGGCCCAGGACAGGATACAGGGCAGCCTGCTGGCAGTGGTCGCAGAGGCCTCTGGCATTTCCTGGGAGACACAATGGCTTTGTGAAGTTAGGAGCATCCTTGGGGAGGGACCTTGGGGAAGTGCCTGAGCCACGCTCTAGCACCTGATCTCCACAGCCTGGCCTAGCTTGGGGCATTGGTCCCAACCACCGGCTGGCACTGACCAGACTCCCCATGGCTGTGCAGAATATGAGGTCCTGTCTGGCCTGCTCCCACCCAACGACCCTATCCTATTGTCCTGACCTGCAGGCTGAGTACAAAGGCCCCTGGGACTGTGGGGTTGATCTGGCCTGAGCCTCTCTGTGTAGGGTGGCAGGCTTCCGGGCTCTGGGTAGACCCTACTCCTAGGCTGTCTTAGGTGTTGCAAGGGCCAGGGAGCAGTTGGCCCCCGAGCCCTGACCTGGGGGTGGCTGGCCTGCCTTGGGCAGGGCAGGAAGGCTGACCAAGTTTAATGAGCTTTAAGTCTCTCTCCCACCAATACTGGCTCTAATCTGAATTTCTTCAGCAAAATGCGTGGAAAGCTTCAACCCCTCACAGGAGGGAAATAACATAGGTCCTGTCAAGTCAGACAGGATAGTTTGGCCTGGGGCAGTCTCAGAGAGGTGCAGGCTGGGCCTGGCCTTCAGGATCGCACAGACCTGACCCAGCATCTGCCCGGGACAGGGCGACGGAGATTACTGTCCCTGCTAAGTGACCAGTGGCCCCTAATGCTCTGTGATGCCAGGACCTTGTCATTTTCCTACCCCTCCACATGGTCATAGTTCGGTCCCTTGTGTGTGCACGTGTGTGTGTGCACAGCAGCCACACATGCTCACTTGCACCCACACTGTTTTGGACTCACAAATGTCACACACATACCATAGGTACATACACACCATTCACACACACACACACACACCACACACCGCACATAACACACACAGACCAGTCACATATTCCACCACTCCTCCCTCCATCCCTCAACACACAGCACTGCAGCAATCCCCTCGCCTGTCCCTGGGAGATCTGGCCTGTCCCTGGGAGATCTGGCTCGAAGGAGCCCTCCTACTTAAAGGCCCTTCCCGCCAAGGCCCCCATCCTGTCCTAGAACTATTCCCTGCCACAGGGCCTGGCTCCAGCCCCTGCCCACCCCTGCCTGCACTCTCATCACAGCTCACTTGGCGGTCTGCTCCCCACTCTTCCCCTCCCCCGAAGTGCAGCCCTTCCCGACCCCCGTGGTCTGCATCCCAAACTGTCCCTAGTCCACAGCAGACTCCCATGCCAGCTTGGACCCGGGCCAGTGAGCGGCCCGCGCTCCGGCTCCCACCTCCTGCCCTGGGAGCCGGTGGAAGGGTCGGGCTTCTTGCGCGCAGCCAGGAGAGAGCTGGGCGTGGCGGGGCACGACTTGGGGCGCGACTGGGGGCGCGGTCTGAGAGCGCGGCCCGGGGCGCCATTGGGGTAGGGCTCCCTGAAATCCCGCCCCAGCCCTTCCCAGTCCCGCCCAGCGCCCTGCGCCGGCACCGCGCCCCCAGCTTAACCAAGCTGGACCCAGTCCCGTGGCCGGCCATGCAGAAGCGAGTGCCAGGGTGCCCGCAGCTTCTCTCGCTGCTCCTGCTGCTCTGTGGTAAGAGGGAGCCGGATACGTACCGGGGTGCCTAGCCTCTCAGGGTCACGGGACCCATGCGCCCTCCCTCACCTTTCCGTGCGGCGCCTGGGCTGCGCTTCCGCCCCTGCACCGGAGCTTGGTAGGGTGCGTGTGACCCGGGCGCAGTCGCTAGGCTCTGCTGCATCCACTCCGGAGGAGCCGAGGGCAGCCCTCTTTGCCCAGATGCCGATGCCCAGGGGTTGGGGTCACCATTGGGCAAGCAGAGGCTGGCCAGGTCTAGCTCCCTTTCCCGGGACGGGCTGCCTGTGAGGTAGTGAGTCCCCTGTCCTGGCCTCGAGAGCGGGCGCAGCATGCTCAGGAGTGTGGAGGGGAGGTCGTTTTTCCAGGGCACACCTCAGTTGTGCAGGACGGCTGAGTGTCTGGGGGGCTGGCGGAGGACCACGGGGGCAGCTGCTGAGCCCTTCCCTCCTTCTTCCTTTCCCAGCAGGAATCCGGGACCCCAGGGAGAATTTTACTCACAAAGTAAAATGGTTAAATGAAGAACTGATTTGGAAAAATCTTCCCAAAGTGGTCCAAGAACAAGTGTGCACGTACGCGTGCATGTGAGGGCTTTATGGAGACTCTTCTCAGAGGGAAGCAGGTGCTGGGGGTGAAGGGACTTGGGGCCTGTCCTCCAGGACTGCCCACCACCCCCTGGGTCCTTTAGGACACATCTCTGCCCCTGGTGGGCCCCAGCCTTCCTGCCTGTAGGACAGAGAGCTGGGCCTATTTGTGGCAGGTGGATCAGCCTTGATGCTCTGAGATTTGCTAAGGGGGTGGGAAAGGTGGGCCACCAGGCCGGTCATGCCGCTTCCATTGAACTGGTCTGGATGTGCTTCATTTCATGTCCCAGGGCTGGGCCTAGGGTGAGGGTGGGGGGAGGAGCTTGCTGACTTGGGATTTCATCAGCCCCCAGTGCCCAGCCTCTCTGGTGGGGACCTCCTGTGGTGTGCAGGAGCCCTCAGGGCTGCTCCCAGACCTCCTTGGGCAGCACAGAAGCCCTCCTGATGGTAACTCTGGTCCTTTTATGAACATGCTTCTGGAGGGTCCCCTTTTTGTCCTGTCCACCGGTCACCACTGTCCTCCTGTGATGGGGCATAGGCTCAGGCCCCCTGGACAAGGTGGGGGGTAGGCTCAGCCTCACTGACCTGCTGGTGGCCCAACCAGAGTGAGATTCAGCGAGAGGCCAAACCTCCTCATGGTCACCCGCATTTGTCAGAGGTTTCACCTGAGCCCACATCTACCCAGACACTGCTAGAAGGAGAGGGTGGAGCATGCCAGCTCCCAGCAATGCCTGAGCCCTGGATCCTGACAGCCTGCTGTCCCTGCGTTGCCTTTGGGCTGCTTGGAGTGAGGGCTTGGCCGTGCAGGTTCTGGTTCCCTTAACCACTATGGGGCTGACCCATGGTACTGTGATATTTTTTTAGAGATTTTTGCTACAAGGCGTGTGTGCTCACCAGAGAGACAGAGAGACAGAAAGCGAGAAATCACCCCCCAGGGGGATGGCCATGCCGCAGTCCCTTCTCCTCCATTCTCCTCTCAGGGTCTTGGGCATGCACGCACATGTGCTCGGCATGTGTTTAAGCCACCGGGTCTGGGACTCGAACCGCAGTCGACTACATGGGAGTCCAGTGACATAGCCATTACGCCAACTGCTGGTCCTGGTCCTGTAATTTTAAATTATTACTGAAAGTATGATGTCCTGTCAGCAGTGATCACATTAGTTTTGTCGAGTTAAATGGACCCAGGGCAGTGGGTGACTTAAAGACTCAAGGCAGTGGGGACCATGGACAGGGCCAGAGACTTAGCATCAAAGGTTCTCCGACGTCATCTGGTCCCCCTACTCATCTTACAGATAAGGAAGCTGAGTTATAGGGTAGAGAGGGACTGTCCTGACCACGGGGATGGGGACAAACCACCCAGGCTGACGTGCTTATGGCCCGTTGGTCCTCATCTTCCAGAGGAGGAGGAGGGGCGGTGTTTCATTCCAAATGCCTGGCCACAAAAGCCCTTTCTCTAGGAAATGCATCTGTTTGGCTGTTCATCATCCCCTGGCTCTGGAAGTTCCCGAGACAAAAGAAACACAGGCCTGTGTGTTCTCTGTTTCCTGGCGGAACCAGCAGGAGTGGGTTTCTATTTTGGTGCAGTTCCTGAGCCCTTACTGATGCAGGCTTGAGGACAGTGATCCCTGTCCCTGTTGTTTCCGGGGCCTGTGTCCCCACCACATTGTTAACGGGTGTGTTGTTGGGTTGTGCTGGGAGCCCTGAGCCCCATGGGCATGGGAGATGATGTGGGAATGGCCCCATGGAGTGCTCACAGGCTGCAGCCCCTCAGGGGTGTCCTTGTGCCTTGGACATCTCGGGGAGGGAGATTATTCTAGGACACCTGCCTGAGGAGGGCACCTTAATGACCTGCCAGGTCAGGACCTTGCTGCCCAGGGCATGTGGAGATTCTGGGGTACATGGGATTCTGGGGCATGTGAAATCTGGAGTTGTGGGCATGTGGGGCACAGAGAAATCCTGGGATACAGGGAGGTTCCAGGACACATGAAGAATAAGGGTAGAGTAAGAAAGGGGTGTGAGGGGTCCTTTCTCTTAGGCAGCTGGAGTGGGCTGAGGTTTACAGAGCTACAGGGGAGGGGCAGGGTGATCCTGTTCTGTGCAGCCCTGCTGTGCCACTGAGGGTAGAGGGGCAAAGATGTTGTCTGTGCTCAGTCCTCCCACCCTCCCGGGGGGAGGCCAGGAGTTGTGGGAATGAGCGTCACCTGAGGGTTACTGTTTTACCAGGACCTGCCCCAGGGTTGTTTCAGAGCATCACGGTGAACGCAAAGATGCACCACGCAGGCCTTGCCAGGGGAGATGGGTGTCAGAAGTAGCCAAACTTGGGCTGCTTGGCTGTGGGGAGAGGGGGCTGTGACTCAGGCTCGCACTCTGGAGCCTGGTGCTTGGCAAAGTGAGGATTGGAGTTGGCTGGTGTGATGTGCCACCTGGGGGCATCTGCGGGCAGGCGTCTTGGCCTTGCATCCTGGTCCCCAGTGTGTTTCACTGGGCAGGTGGATGATCTCCCTGGCCACAGCAGCCTTGTCGTTAATACCTGCCCTGCCTGGTTGTTACTGGTGTGACCACACTTAGAACAGGGTACTCAGGAACCACTACTCATTTCTGAGGGAAGGCCAAACTCAGAGGCTGATAGGAAGGGAAATGGGCCACCAGTTAATGCCACTAGTTGTTTCCTCTTTTTTTTTTTTTTTTTTTTTTTTTGAGAGTTTTTTGCTACAGGGCACGTGAGCTTGCCAGAAAGACAGAGAGAGACAGAAAGCAAGAAATCACCCCCAAGGGAGGATGGCCACGCCACAATCCCTTCTCCTCCATTCTCCTCTCAGGATCTTGGGCACACACACACACGCGCCCAGCGTGAGTTTAAGCCACCGGATCTGGGCCTCGAACTGTAGTCGACTATATGGGAGTCCAGCGACATAGCCATTACACCATCTGCTGGTCCCCACTGGTTATGTTTCCAAATGGGGCTATCTGAGTGCAGATACGTTCCTTTTTGTCTCTGGTTCCAGTTCGGCTGCACACTGGAATAATTTGGGAGGTTTTAGCAAGCATGAACTCTTGCGTCCCACCCCTGAGACTGCTGAGTGGTGGGCCTGGACTGTGGCCTGGATGAGTCTAGTGTGTGGCTGAGTTAGCCAGCTCTGCTCTGTCTCATCTGGCTTCTCTGAAAGTCAGAAGCTCCCAGAAGGATTGGGAGGGAGCGCCCTAGAATAGGGCTTTCCTGCTGGGCTCATACATCATGGTTCCCACCCCATCAGGGAGGACTGCTTTGCTCTGCCTTCAAAAGGCTCACATTGTAACTATTCTTTCCTTCAAAGCACTTTAGACTCTAGATCTGTGTTAAAATAGAACTGAGGGGACCAGGAGATGGTGTAATGGTTACATTGCTGGAATCCCATGTAGTCAGCTGTGGTTCAAGTCTCTGACCAGGAGACTTAATACTCATGCCAGGTGCGTGTGTGTGTGTGTGTGTGTGTGTGTGTGTGTGTGCATGCCCAAGATCCCAAGAGGAGAATACAAGAGAAATGATTTCAGCGTGGCCATCCCTCCTTGAGGGGTGGTTTCTCACTTTCTGTTTCTCTCTGACTCTCCAGTGAGTGCATGTGCCCTATAACAAAAATCTCTCTCTCTCTCTCTCTCTCAAAAAAAAAAAAAAAAAAAAAAAAAAAAGGAAATTAACAGTCTGGGATGCACAGATGCCCACATGTGCTAGAGCCCAGGGAGGGAATATGGCCATCGGACAGTCTGGTCTGTGGAAGAGAAAGGGCCGGATCTCCCAGCAGCCAGAGCTCTGTGAGCAGGGACAGCGGAGGCTGGGGTAGCAGGGTGGCAATTGGAAGGCGGGGTCAGTGGTGTTAGGCTTAGAAAGAGATTTTGTAGGTGCATGATTACTCACCACTGAAAAAATTCAGAATCAGTCACTGTTTTTTACTAATTAGAAGATAAAAGCCCTAAAGGTGAAGTAGAGCCACACAAAAAATCTAGGACTAAAGAGGACAGCGTCTCACACTGGGCGGGGCACCTGGTGGGTGGTGTGGTCAAACTTCAGCAGCATTCCATTGTTAACAGAGACATCTGTGTCTGGCTAATTTAAGAGACTAGAGGTTTACTCAGTCTACCGTTCTGGAGGCTGAAAAGTCCAAGAGCTGCTCTCTGGGGAGAGGGTCTGCCTTCTGCATCACAACCTGGCGGAGGGCAGGAGCCTGCACAGGACAGGGTCTGTCTGTTTCACTGCCTCTCCTTATAAACCCACCATGCTCAGTCACGGGGCTATCTCATGCCTAATCACCTCCCAAAGGCCCCACCTTTCAACACTATAATCAGATTAAGTCTCCTCATTGTCCCTTCACCACATAACAAAGTGCCAACACATGAACTTTGGAGGAGCACATTCAAACCACAGCATATGGTAACTCTATGTAACATGCTGAGAAACTGCTAGACTATTTCCCAATATGGATGCATCATTTTACATTCCAGTCACTAGTACGTGAGGGTTCCAATTTCTGCACATCCTCACCAACGCTTATTATTATCTTTTTAATTATAGCCCTTCTAGTGTGTGCAAAGTGTATCTGACTGTGGTTTTGATTTGCATTTCTCTGATGGTTAATGATGTTGATCATCTTTTCTGATGCTTATTGGCCATTTGTATATATATTTGGAGAAATAGCTATTCATATCCTTACTTGCTTTTAATTGGCTTACTTCTCTATTATGGAGTTATAAGAGTTCTTTGTATATTCTGGATACAAGCCTCTTATGAAGAATCAAAAATGTATGATTTGCATATATTTTCTCCCATTCTGTGGGTAATCCTTTTCCTCTTTTGATGGCATCCTTTGAAGCACAAAGTTTGAACATCTGATGCAGTCCAATTCATTTTTCTTTTGTTGCTAGTGCTTTAAGTATCATATTGGAGGCTTTGTCTTAGCACAGAGACTTACTCCTATATTTTCATTTAAAAGTTTATGAAACTGGGCCAGCAGATTAGGCCAGCAGGTGGTGTAGTGGTTAAGGCACTGGACTTCCATATGGCCAAATGCAGTTTGAGTCCCAGACCCAGTGGCTTGAAAATCATGCCTGGCACGTGTGTGTGCACGTAAGAACCCAAGAGGAGAAGTTATTGCAGCATGGCCATCCCTCCTGGGGACTGATTTCTCACTTTCCATCTCTCTGTCTTTCTCTGATAAGCACATGCACCCTATTTTAAAACCTTAAAAAAATGATACCAATATATCAATATATAAAAAAGAGAGTTTTAATAGGTTAACTCTATACTTAGGTCTGGTTGATTTTGAGCTTATTGCTGTGAATGATATTAGAAAATGGTCCACTTTATTATTATTTTTTTCATATGTATATCCAGTTGTTTCAGCACCATTTGTTAAAAAGACTCTTTTTGGGCCAGCCCCTAGTCTAGTGTTTAAGGCAGCTAGGTCCCACATGGCTAACTGGTTTGAATCCTGGCCCTGATGGCTTGAAAAAATACATAAGGCATCTACGTATGCATGTCCAATATCGCGACAGGATAGAGAAATGGAGGAGAGGGGATTGCAGTGTGACCATGCTGCCTCATGGGACTCCTTTCTCTCTCTGTTTCTCTCTGTGTGACAAATGCACATTCCCATGGCAATTAAAAAAAAAAGAGACTTTTAAAAATATTTTAAATTTGCTGCAGGGCATGCACACTCACCAGACAGACACACACACACACACACACACACACACACAGAGAGAGAGAGAGAGAGCGCACAAGTCACCAGGTCTGGGACTTGAATAGCAGTCGGCCATGTGGGAATCCAGTGCTTTAACCACCATGCCACCTGCTGACCCAAACTATTCTGTATTCTTTCTCTATTGAAGTCCCCTTACTGAAAATCAATTTGTCATAAACGTGAGGGTTTACTCCTGAACTTGCTATTCTTTTTCATTGACTTACATGTCTGTCCTTGTGCCAGTAGGCCACTCCCTTTATTACACAGTAACTTTGTAGTAAGCTGTGAAATTGGGATGCACGAGTCCACAACTTTGTTCTTTTCCAAGGTCTTCCTGTTGATTGTATCATACAGCCAGAGCAGTGTCAGGTGAGGAAGTTTAGGAGCAGTCAGGGCCTGTCAACCTGGCGGGGACGTCTGTGGAGAGGGATGGGATAGGATATCTTGGTGGATAGATGTTGAAGTCCTTGGGTGAGGAGCTTGTGCCGGGCCCCAGAAAGTCTGAAGACCTGGTCTTCATTGCTGGGAATAGGAGTCTCTTCAGTGGCTGCTGTCCCAGACCCCCCTGATCCCAGGCCTCTGTCAGGGGTGGGAGGTCCTTACAGGCCCAGAGCCCTTTTCTGCTCTGGCAGGCTTTGGGAGGCACCAGATCCTAAAGTACTTCTTGGGATGTGTAGCCCCCTAGGTTGGAGTTGTGCCTCTGGCCTGATCTCCCCTGGACTCTTACATCTCCTGAGGCCTCGGTCCAGGATCTCACTTGTCCAGTCTCAGAGGCGGCGTCCCTGTGAGGGAGCCTCCTTTTTGCAGTGACAAGGAAGGGCTGAAGGAGGCTGGCCTGTGAGGCTCATGATTGGCAGGTTCTGTGAAGCTCGCCTTGCAAGTTGAACCTTACCCACGAGTCCCGAGATAGCCCCTCGAGCCTCCTGTGCCCTGGGCACCCCCCAGCGTGAGTCCCAGTGAGATTCTCACAGTTGTCCCCTCTCCAGGTGGGTGCCCTGGAGTGGGAGGCTGCAACGAGACTCGCATGCTGGAGATGCTGCCCCGCTGCGGGGAGGCCTTCGCAGACATGATGCGCAAGGTGGACGTCTGGAAGTGGTGCAGCCTGTCCGAGTTCATAGTGTGAGTGCCTCGCCGGACCCGGACCAGAGCACTGAGCCCCCGCCACACCTCGCTCGCCTTCCACCCACGCCGAAGCCGACGACGAAGCCCCGCTCACCGCACGCTTCCGATCGGCTCACCTTCAGCCCACGCCCCGCCCACCGCCCTTTGACTCCTCCCTCACCTTCCGCCCGTGCCCACGCCCCGCCCACCGCCCTCCGACTCCTCGCTCACTTTCTGCCCGTGTCCCGCCCCGCCTCTGGAGCACGTCCCAGCACTGTCCATGCCCCGCCCAGGGGCGCGGCCTGCAGGCTCACCTTCTGCCCACGCCCACGCCGACGCCCCGCCCACGGCACTCCTTCAGCTTGCTACCTTCCTCCTCCGCCTCGCCTCTTCCCAGCATCCTGTCCCCCATCTGGCCCTGCTCACTCTGGCGTTCTAGCAATTCCACACCGACGTCCCAGGGACTGTGCGGCTCCTCTGTATTGTCTGGGAGTCCTGCTTGGTAGCCACGTCCCTTCCCGACCCGGGTTGGTGCCCTTCCCTGAGCCACGCGTCTCCGCACAGCCCTGGACCGGTGGAAGTCGTGGTGTGTGGTCTTCCCCGCAGCACCGCCTGGGGGCGGTCTGTCATCGGTGGACAGGGAGCCCCAGAGGAATTGGGTCCCACAGGTTCATACCGGGTGTGGTGGGATGGCTCGTTCTGAAACCTCCCGAGCTTTTCATCTGCCGCAGTCACGCTTAGCATCAAGCCTCAGGACCCATTGTCCTTTCCTCCTTGGAAATAGCCCACGGGGCCTTCCCCACGACCTGCTGTACCTTCTCAGTTCTGGCGTCTGCTGGCGGCTGCAAGCAGACCTGGGCTGTTCCCTCCCTGTCTCATCCCTTGCTGGCGTCCCTGCCTAGAGCCTCCTTCCCTGGGTGAAGGCGCTGCCCGTGGCCCCTCCCTGGGAAGCTGGTCTTGTGTCTTTCTCACTCCCACCCAGCAGCCCCTGGGCTTTCTCGTCCCCACATTCTAGTGTCTTCTGTGTTCATTTCACAGGTAGTGAATGAAGTATGTGGGTATGTGGACCCAGCCTGCATGGAGGAACTGTTAGCTGAGTCTGCTGGGAAGGGGACTGGGGAGGGGGGGCGAGCTAGGACTCAGCAAGGGGTTTGGCCAGGCTCCTCTTTGTCCTTGGGGAGCCAGGTCCAGAGGGGCTGGGGTGGGTTGGGGAGCATGAGATTGTAGCTTCCAGAGAGGAGAGAGGCCAGGAGGGAAGACAGGAGCAGGTGACAGGAGCATTTAGGAGAGCAGGTATGCAAGTGGTACAGACGGGGAGCTGGGAGCTGCCGGAGTCCTATTGATGAGGCCTCCTAGGACCTGGCCTACTTGCACCAGGTGTCCAGGGAGCTGCTGGGGGAGCAGCAGGGACATGCTAGAGCAGGGACATTCTTGGAGCTGGTGAGACAGAGGCTCCTGTCCCAGAGGGAGGTTGGGACAGCAGCTGGCAGCATTCTCATGGCTCCAGGAGGGTAATCCTTAGGGTAGGGGCTGTCCTTGCTGAGAGTGATACCAACCTTGAGGAAAGACCTGGAGACAGGGACTCCCAGGAAGCTCCAAGACAAGCCCCTCCCAGGCTCCAAGTGTCCTTGCTCCCGTCGCTAGTGTCTGAGAATGGTCCCTGACATCTGGTGAAAGGCTCTGACCCTGAAGATAGAGGCCTAATAGATGGACCTGTCGGCGTCCGCCCCAGGGCTTGGGTCTGGCTGAATCATGATCAGGGGGCTGCTGGTGAGGAAGAGAAAGAGGACGAGAAAGAGAAAGCCCTCCATCTTACCAGGACCTGGGAATTGGGAAGAATGAGGCAAAGGGATAGAGTAGAAATGGACACAGGCAGCCTGAGTCTAGGTAGCCCAAACAGCTTGCGCCGCCCAGATGAACTGGACGTCTTTATTTATAGAACAAGGAGACATTACATATGTATGTTTTACAACACTTCATACATTGGTTGCCAGGTTACAGATAATAAGAAGCAGTTAACAAATCTATGAGGGCTTGGTCACACCAGGCCAGGTGTATCCCTTGGTAATCCCATCAAGAGAAAATCTCATCTTCCTTTCTAATGCAGAGAACTAGCTGTAAGGTGTGGGGAAGGAGCTAAAGAACTTCTCCATAAGGAGTGCACCACCACACCCAGAGTAGGCTAAAGAACCTTTCAGATGCAGAGCAGGGATTGGACTTTACTAATTGGGGTCAAGATGTTTCTTGAAGTCCATCAGATGTGTCTGTTGGAACGCCCCTAGCAATTTCCACCCTTGCTTTGTCTGCAGCCAAGGTCAAGGAAAGACAAGTTACAAGGTTCTGCCAAACCCCAAAAGAGCATGTGGTGTTTGCTCAGAACATGTCCCCACACCTCAGATTCTCTCTTAAACGTGTCCCCACATGGACCGAACAGCAAGAAAAACCCAGCGTCTCCATCAGAGTCTTTAGAGCGGCAGACTACTGCCCCTTGTGGGATGAGAAGGAAAGTGTTCTGGAGCTAGGACTGGAAATTAACATGATAAAAATGGACAAGAGGGCCAGCAGGTGGGGTAGTGGTTAAGGTCTGCACTGCCATATGGCTGACCACAATTCAAGTCCCAGACCTAGAGGCTTGAAACTTACACTGGGCACGTGCACCCTTCTAATCACAGGGGCTGGGACAAAAATGCTCATGCCAATCCTTCTCTGGAAAGCTGTGGACTGGCCTCGGCTGACACTTGCCCAGGGCCATCCAGGGTCTCCCCCTTCCATGGGGCTCCCCAGAGCACCTTTGCTACAGAAGATGCAGCCTTGGGCTAGCTGCAGCATGGCGGCTCAGGCAGCTGGGTTACACATGGCCCAAAATCCTGAGAGGAGATTGGAAGAGAAGGGATTGCAGCATGGCCATCCCCCCCAGGGGTGATTTTGAGCTTTCTGCCTCTCTCTCTGGTGAGTGCATGGGCCCTAATAGAAAAAACATTTTAGACAGACAGAGAGAGAGAGAGAGAGAGAAGGTGAGAAAGCAAGCCACCAGGTCTGGGACTCAAACTGTGGTCAGCCATGTGGGAATGTTCAGTGCTTTAACCACCATGCCACCTGCTGGTCCCCCAAAAATCTTTTTTTTTTTTTTGGAGAGGTTTTTGCTATAGGGCGCGTGCGCTCGCCAGACAGAGAGAGACAGAAAGCGAGAAATCACCCCCCAGGGGGGATTGTCACGCCACAATCCCTTCTCCTCCATTCTCCTCTCAGGATCTTGGGTACGCACACACAAGCGCCTGGCGTGAGTTTTAAGCCACCAGGTCCGGGACGCGAACCGCGGTCGACTACGTGGGAGTCTAGCGACATAGCCATTACGTTAACTGCTGGTTCCCGTCAAAAATCTTAAAAAAAAAAAAAAAAAAAAAGGAAGTGGGTAACAGAATGGAAAGACATACAGTGAAAAGAGCTCCCAGGATTAGGAGAGAGAAGCTGATTAGGGAGTCAGAGGTCAGTCCTGGTCTAACTCTGGGTGGTGGGAGTTCTAGAAAGATCAAGAAAGAGAACAGGGACCAGCAGTTAGCGTAATGGCTATGTCGCTGGACTCCCACGTAGTCGACCGCGGTTCGAGTCCTGGACCCGGCGGCTTAAACTCACGCCGGGCGCGTGTGCGTGCGTGCCCAAGATCCCAAGAGGAGAATGGAGGAGAAGGGATTGCGGCGTGGCCATCCCCCCTGGGGGGTGATTTCTCGCTTTCTATCTCTCTGTCTCTCTCTGTCTGTCTGGCAAGCGCACGTGCCCTATAGCAAAAACCTCTCCAAAAAAAAAAAAAAAAAAAAAAAAAAAAAAAACACTGTCAATACAGAATTGTGTGCTCATGAATTTTAATAGGTAGAAAAAAAAAAAAAAAAAAAAAAAAAAAAAAAAGAAAGAGAACAGAGGTGGAGGGATGCACAGTGCACAGTACTCTCCTGGGACTGAGGGCACGAACCTGCAGACTGCAACTGTGGAATATCAGGGCTGCGAAAACAAAGGAAAACATCACTACATGTCCAGAGAGAGAGGAAACAGGGCCCACCCTGGAGCTGAGGGGACAGGAGGACTTCAGGCTTCCCCATGGCTGCCCTGGAAACCAGAGGACAGCAGTTCATGGGGACATGAAAATCCTGAAGGACTCTGATTTTTCTCAAGTGGAAAGTTATTTCTTTTAACCCCTCAGGGCAGCCAAAGTATCTCTCTTCTGGGAGTCTCCCTCCAACAGCAGGGCGCTGGCTTCATACCCAGTCAAGAGGTGGTTGCCACCGGCTCCCAGAGACAACACTGTTGCTGGGAATATGAGCTCAGGTTGTGAAATGCCAGCATGCAGTGCTTACATGTGCAGAGGCAGGCTGGGGAAGAGGGAGTCTGACTGGGGGTTTGCGGGCTCTGCTGGGCTCTGCTCCTGCTGTCCTGAGGTGTGGGTGTATCTTCTTTGTCTTTTAAAAAAATTTGCCAGAGGGTGGGTGCACTTGCAGGAGACAGAGGAAAGTGAGAAAGCACGTCCAAAGGGGCATGGTCATGCCGTAATCCCTTCTTCCTCATTATTCCTTTTGGGATTTTGGGCACATAAGCCCGTGTACCTGGCTTGTCTTCCAAGTCACCGGGTCTGGGACTTGAACCATTCAGTTGGCCATAGGCAATCTGGCTCCCTGAGCCGCCGTGCTGCAGCTAGCCCAAGGTTGCCTCCTCTGTAGCAAGGGTACTCTGGGGAGCCTGACGGAAGGGTTAGGCCCTGGATGGCCCTGGGCAGGTGTCAGTTGAGGACAGTCCACAGCTGTCCAGAGAAGCACTGGCATGAGTGTTTTTGCCCTGGTCTCTGTGAGTGGAGAGGTGTTGTGCTCAGTTCTCCCCAGAGCCCAGAGCCAGGGCAGGCTCACCCAGCCCCTCACCCAGACTGGTTCTGTGCCAGGCACTGGCTGTGCATGTGGAAGCAACTCATTCGGTCCTCTCAGCTCCTGATGAGTGTTATTTGCCCCATTTACAGATGAAGAAACAGGCTCAGGAAGGACAAATAACACAGCAGAGGCCCAGCTGTAGGGGCCATTGCATTGGTGCTGCCAGTTGGGCCCCACGCCACTGTTCATGCTGCCTCTGGGCTCACCCCCACATGTGGGCTTTCCTGGGTGGCCCAGCTCTGGAGGAGTGCATGTGGGGACTGGGCTTCGAGCCTGGTCTTGTCTTCTTTACGACATCCTAGGGCTGTCCACATCGTCTCTCCTCCTAGGCTGGCTGTCAATAGCAGGTTTCCCCCTCGGGCCCAGCTGGCTGTCGTCCCCCTTGGTCCAGCTGGCCATTGTGGGTGGCACCCCTGGGTAGGAGTTGAGTAGAGAGTCCTTGGGGCGTGGGGGTACAGCACCTGGTTCTCATTACATGCCAAGGTGCTGGGGACATCTGAAGGCCAGGGTTTTGCAGGTGTTATTAGATGGCTCCCTTGTTCCCATATTGGCTGGCTAGGGGTAGGTTGGGGTGGGCTGAATCTGGCTCCCTGTGGGAGGAGCACACGAGATGAGGAGATGAGGGTTTGTCCATGAACTGTTGGGGTACTCGGAGCTTGACACCCCCTGGGACTGCATTGTGCAGAGGCCTAAGAGAGCCTACTGCCCGACAGGATTCAAGGATGGTCCCTTTGTTTCCAGCTCTCTGAGCCAAGGTCACCTGGAAGAGCGTAAGTCTGTGTCTGACCTGTATTATGGAGTCGGCCCCGAGAGCCAGCCTCAGATCAGCCAGGAGGTGGGCCGGCAGACCAGGCCCAGAAGGGGTGGGCACCAGGAGGGCCCATTTCTGATGTATTGGGAAGTGAGCATGAGACCGTGTTCCATTCCGGAAGCTCTGGTGGGAAGTGGTGCCTTCCTGTTGACAGGTCACATCGGTCACTCCCTCCCCAGGAAGTGCAGGAAGGAGGAGGGGGCACCACCCTGGCTCCAATGAGGAAGCCAAGGCAGGGCCCTGCCCTCCTGCAGCTCCAGGTGGGAAAGTACTGGCCTGAGCATGGCTGGGGGGCTCTTAGCAGAGGTCCGTCTGGCTGCCTCCAGAGCATCTTGAGGGGCAGCTGCCAGCCTAGGCCTTGCAAACCCCAAGGTGGGGAGGTTGTTATCTCCAGAGGCTGCTTGTCACATCCCAGACCAGGTAGCCATCTGGACAGCCTTCTTTACCTTGGACTGCACTTGAGGCCCTGTAGATATAGCCTGTGGTTGCCCATGAGGCCCACCCAGGGTCCATCTGCTGGACAGGCAGGCGTGGTGCATCATGGCTGGTTTGCTGAGTGATGCCATCCCTATGTCTTAGCACAGGGGTGGGAGGGCTCCTCGGTGTCCTGCCACATGTGGCCAAGGAAGGCAATCTCTGAGTACGAGACAGGCAGGCAGGGACTAGACTTGCAGGTCTGTGGCCCACCTGGCCCAGGAGGGCAGGTTGGGAGGTGGGTGACTTCTTGCACCAGCGAGACCCTCCTTTTGGGCCCTTAGGTTGTCCCTAGAAGATAAGACCTTGTAGGCCCAAGCTGTGTGACCCACACTCCCTTTCACACAGAGAAACATGGGTTAGTGTGTCCTCCAGAAAGACCTGAGTGGTGCTGGGGGCTGTGGGAGGTGGCCTTAGGAGCCCTAGGCCTCAGAGGGTCATGGACAGTTATAGATATGGGCAGAGGCACAGGGAGTGGGTCACTGGCATAGATGACCCATGTGGCCAGGAGCGTGAAGGTGACCTTTCCCAGGCCATGCTGCCACCAGAACGTCAAGTGGGACTGGACCCAAGGTGACCCACCTGTGTTGCTGGGCCCTGGAGTGAGGGCGGGCATGAGGGGACATGCATGGCAGGAAAGTCTAGCCATCATGACTGTGCCTTCACAGGTACTATGAGAGCTTCACCAACTGCACCGAGGTGGAGGCCAACATGGTAGGCTGCTACTGGCCCAACCCCCTGGCCCAGAGCTTCATGACTAGCATCCACAGACAGTTCTTCTCCAACTGCACGGTGGACAGGACGCACTGGGAGGATCCCCCCGACGAGGTTCTCATCCCGCTGATCGCTGTGCCAGTGCTGCTGACGGTTGCCATGGCTGGTCTGGTGGTGTGGCGCAGCAAGCGCACCGACAGGCTGCTGTAGGCTGGAGGAGGCGGCCTCGTCCAGAGAGCTGACACATGCTCTGGGCTGGGAGCTGAGGCACTGCTGCTGTCCTGTTTGGTGTGGCCGCACCCCATCCAGTCCTGGGCTGACTGTGCCCAGGCTGATCTGGTCCCTAGAGCTGGCCTGTGCCTGGTGGGCCCTCAGGCTGCCTACCTAAGCTCTGCACCCTTTCTTGGGTCAGTGGAAGAAGATGTGAGCAGGCTGTAGCTGCGTGTTGGGATCAGAAATTATTTGTTGTACTCCTAGGCTGGGCCAGGCCTCTGCCCCAGGCGTCTAGGCCAATTTTTAGCCCAACATTCTGCCCCAGCCCTGGCTCTGGCCCCATCTCCAGTTCTGGGCTCTGCCCTTCCCATAGGCACTGGCCCAGGTGGGAGGGCGGGCGAGGGTATCTGGAAGATGAACTTGCTGTGGAACTCTTGAGCCTTCCTGGTAGGGAAGAACCCAGAAGACCTAGGGACATGGGTCCCTGTGGGGCCTGAAGACCTGCCTGTCTGCTCCATTGTGATTCTGTGACCGTTGTGGCTAGTGTCTGTGATCACGGGCCTCCTTCTAGATGGGGCTCCTCGTGGGTGGGGCACCCTCGGAGTAGAGTCCCATGCACTCACATGTGGTGTCTATGCTTTCTCTCAGTAAACAGTTATCCTACTCCTGGGATGTCCTCTTTCTTTCAGGGTATTCAGAGACATGGGGGTCCCTTGGGATTGACGAGGTCCCAGCATCTCAGAACTCAGGGGGCTCAGAGAGCTTTGTAATGGAGGAGTGTGGTGGACGAAAGGGACTGCTCACCCTGTTTGCAGCACCCTGGGCTTTTCCCACCATACCCTTTTGGATAAAGGAGAGGATTAGTCTCCTCTATTTCCTCTTCAAGGTTTTCTTGGGACTTGCCAGGATGCCCACCTGGAGAGCTTTCTGGGGAGGCGAGGCCTGGACAGGCAGGCAGGTCTGGGCACCATTGCTCTGTGTGATGAGCCTGCTGGTGAGGTCTGTGTGGCTGGCCAAGCCTGCACACATGGGGATGGAATTGGAGTCACTCTGAGCCTTGGCCAAGGAGTGAAGGTCACAATCTGAAAGTGAGCTAGCTGGTAACTCCAAGCACATCTCCTGCCACAAGTCTTGGCAGACCATCTCAAAGACGGGACACCATTTGGCAGATAAGATTATGAGGATACCTGTAAGGTCATCGTGTCCCTGGGTGTGGGACTGGGCTGAAGCGTACACCCGTTCTGAAGTGGCATCCTGGGGCTGGCCTGCTCTCCCCTTCTGAGCATTCTTGGAGCACAGCTTGGAATGTGCTGAGGAACCCCCATGCCCTTGCCCTTCAAACAGGTGCCTGCAGTCCCTTTCTGGTCCCATGAAATCCAGGATCCAGACAGCTGCAGCAGGGGGGAAGCTCAGAGCCCTCTCCCCAGCCTTCCGAGCTCAAGGGAATTGCTGTCCCATCTGTCATCTCCTCCCGCCTCTAACCATCATTCCAATAGCAAGGCCCCTTCTCTCAGAGCTGAGCATGGTCTGAGCCTCCACCCAGGCTTGGGGAGCAGCCACCTATGGGAGTAAGGAGGTGGCTGAGAAGGGGCAGGACATGGGAACCTTACGGTGTCTTCTGTGGGCAGGGAAGCCCAAGGGCAAGGGACCAACTGGGGGCTTGGGGGTAACCTGGTAGAAGGAGGGCATAACAGGGTAAGAGGAAGGGGCTACGGTTAGCCCCCGTGTGGGTGCCACCCTGCTCTTTCCTCCACCTCCCATGTGATTAGTTTGTCTTGTCTTCACTCCCCTTACCCAGTGCTGTATCTCAGCACCCTTCCTGCACCAGGCCATGCCCTCATCCCAGGGCATGGGTTCCCTCCCTTCCACCAGCTTCAGGTCTGTGGATCTGTGCTTCTGTTCCTGGGCCTGGCTCCTCTTACCTTCCCTCTCACCATCTTGTTTTCCCTTGGCCATCCACCCTGTTGTCATACCTAGATCTTGTCATTACTAAGGGTAGTGACCCCCACAATCTCAGGTTCAGGTACCCACTCTGGCCTCCCTGCTGAGCTTTCCAGAGGGCTTCTCGGTCCTGGCACCTACGACTCCCCAGTCTGCTGCCTCTTTCCCACTTGGCTTCCTGCCCTTCTTCCAACTCATTTCTAGTCAGTTGCCAGTGACTGGGCTTGTCCATGCTCTGCCAGCTGCCTTGGCTTCTCCGTTTTCCCTGGGCTTGCTGGCAGAAGCACAGCTTGGTTGACCCAGCTTCTCACCCCTTCAGGGGCTATGCCAGGGGCAATGAATGTGGCCGAGGAACACACACCCTTCATGTGTCAGCACTAACTGCTGTGTAACAAGCACCACAGCCTTCGTGGCTCACAGTGGCACTGAGTCTGAGGTTGTGTCCTGTAGGTCAGGGGTCAGTCTTCCTTTGCTGGTTCTCTGCTCAGCGTCCCATCTAGCTAAAGTCAAGTTGTTGACTGGAGCACGGGACCTTCTTCCAAGCTCGGGTGTAGGATGTAGGGTCCCGGTTCCTCGCTGGCTGTCAGCTGGGGCTGTCCCCAGCTCCCAGAGGTCCCCCCCTGTATTCCTGGCTACATAGCCCCCCTCCATATTCAAAGTCAGCAAAAGAGACTCCCTCACTTCGAATTACTGTGACTTCTAGACCCAGATTTAAGGGTGTCCTCTGACTATCAGGGTCCTCTCCGTATCTTCAGGTCAACTGATCTGGGACCCTAATCATATCTGCCAAATCCTGTCAGCACGATTAGGATTTGGTTGAATCACAGGGAGGAGGTGAGTGTCCACAGTGGTGGGAGCCCTGCCTGTCCCTGCATGTCCCAGTTTTTACCTTCCCACCCACCTCTGGACCTTGGCTCTGCATTTTCTCCTTGTAACATCTCCTAACTTACACGCTCAGCTGAGGACTTGCAGGAAACAGCAGTGGCTGAGTGGAAGCACGGGTGGTCTAGCCCTTCCATGCCTGCTGTATGCTCTGCTGTCCTGGCTCCATCTCTATTGAAAACATTGTGCTTGGGCAGGTTGGGGGCTGGGGGTTCTGTGGGGCAGAGTCCTGGGGAGATGGGGATTCCCCAGGGTTGGGGCAGGGGTTCAATGGGGTGAATATCTTGTTGAAGGAAGGGTGCTGGGAGGCCCACTGGGGAACATGGGGGTGGGGACGCCAGGTCCCAGGGCACCATTTCGGGCTGCAGGGGCAAATTCTGTCCTTCCTGACTGCTTGGTTGCTGGCATACAGGTGGCTGCCAGGGTTCTCTGTGAGCAGCCTTTGCACCGCGGCCCGGGATCCTGATGTACGGTGGCAGCCGCTTCTGGGAACGGCGCCTCCCATGGCTGTTCCACTGGAGCCTGCGCAGCTGCCTCTGGAGCGTGCGCCTGGCCATAGAGGATCACTGCAGGGGCCTTCCTCGCGGCCACCTCACCTGACCCTAGGCACAAGGCCAGGAGGTGGGCCTTGCACTGAGGGAGGTCTCAGCCGCTAGCAGCACTCACCCTTGGCAGAGGAGCCCAGCTCAGCTGCTGCCACCCTTGTCCTGAGGCTGGGTGGATGGGAGCAGCAATGACCTTTCTTCCTGCTGTGGCCCTGAGTGCCATCATCTGAGGAGGTGACATACCAGGGCTTGAAGAAGTCACGTGCCAGGTGGGCAGGGACTCCAGAGCAGGCAATTCTTTTTTTTTTTTGGAGAGGTTTTCGCTATGGGGCGTGTGCGCTTGCCAGACAGACAGAGAGAGACAGAGAGACAGAAAGCGAGAAATCACCCCCAGGGGGAATGGCCACACCGCAATCTCTTCTCCTCCATTCTCCTCTCGGAATCTTGGGCATGCACTCACACGTGCCCGGCGTGAGTTTTAAGCCACCGGGTCCAGAACATGAACCACGGTCAACTACGTGGGAGTCCAGCGACATAGCCATTACGCTAACTGCTGGTTCCCAGAGCAGGCAATTCTTGATGGCACCTAGGGCAGTTGGGGACAATGGGCCGCAGGGGTTGAGCCGCTGCCTAGTGAAGGGCTCGGCAAGGACTTGGCTCTGTTTACAGAGGGGCTGTGTGGTCTGAAGGAAACTGCCTGCATCTATGGGCCTGTTACTGCCAGTCTGGGCACAGGGGGCTAAGATGGGCTTCAGTGTCACTAAGCTTCGTCCTGGTACTTGGCAGCGATGCTCGTGGAGGGTCCAGACATCCCCCTCGTTGCGGGGCATTTAGTGGTTGAAAGCATTTGAACACCCAACTGGTGAACTGAGCAGTTTTATGACTGTAGGCGACCCAGTTCCTTCTGCCTGTATGAAGAGAAAGGAGAGTGTAGAACTGTACACAGGGCCACCTTCTGGAATGACGCGAGAAACTGTGTGGGAGGGATGAACACACACACACACCCAAAAAATAAAAATAAAAATAAAATTAACCATTTATAGTTTCAGGAAATTGTCCTAAAGCCACACAGCAGATGACAAGCGTGTATTAGGACAATGTACCAAGCCCGGATGAGAATAGAGAGCTCTCTATCAAGGCATACTGACCTGCTGTCTCCTGGGGAGGGACAGGTTACAGCACCCCAGCTCCATGTCACAAGCACTAAACTATAGGCAGGGGCAAGGTGTGATTCCCACAGGTGCTGGTCAGAGAGAGGTGTGCGGGGTGACTCCCAGCAGGGCAGTGGCCATGACTGCAGGGCACACTTGTAGGATGAGCCCTGATCCCCATATGACTATCAGAGAAGGTTCCTGAAAAAGTGAGAGCCGGCAGGGGACAGGAATAACCAGAATCAGGGACTGTATCGACCCTAAGGGGCTGGAGAGTAAGGTGGGCTGGTCCCGGCCACTGGCTCATGCCAGTTGCCAAAAGCAAAGTTCACTGAAATGCTGTGCTCAGAGTGCAGCCAGCACGAGGGGAGCTGCACACCCACAGGGGCAGGGGATCTTGAGGGTGTCTTGGGAAGGGGGAACGATCCTTCCTGCTCTGTGGCAGGGGACAAGTAGGGAGGGGCCAGGACATCCTCCTGGGGGATCAGGAGGCCCTGCTAGGAAGTGGGTGGGTTGGAGGGACGGACCCCTCCGGGCACAGACAGCCTCTTACCATTGCTTCTGCTCAGGCCTCTCAGCTCCCAGTGGCCTTCAAGCTGTTTGTGCCCCTGGTTGGCCACTTAATCATGAGGTGGCTTCTGCCAGGGAGGACATTTCCTCTGGGCCCATGGTCATTGCACAGGGCAGGCCAGAGCTGGCAGGTAGCAAAAGAGGGGGCTGGATGTTCCCAAGCCACATGTGACACCTGGAAGGATAAGGATGCAAGGCGACAGGACCCATCTCTTACCCAGACGTTGGTTGTTGCCTGGGTGTCCACTGCTGTTGGCAGCCACCAAGAGAGCAAGGTTGAGGAGACAGCAAGGTTCTTGTAAAAACCCATGTTTAGGTAAGATTGGACTCACTCAACTTGAAACAGCCAAAGCAAACGTGGTGAGAGGAGGGGGTCAGTCAGATCAGGAGGGCAAGGGAAGGCTGGGGAAAAGGCCTCCTGAAAGGAACTGTCCAGGAAGCTGAAGAGATGACCAAGAAGGCCAGTCCTAGTGGCTGACATCGATGATAGTGGCACATTGTTGGTCACTGTCCATCCCTGCAGCCAGCCATGTGCCAAGTCAGGGAGGCAGCCTGGACTGCTGCAGTATCAGGCCTGGGGCCTGCAGGGACCACATGTGTCCCCCAGGGAGGCAGCCCAAGTTGGCTGTGACATTAGGTTCTGGGGGCTGCAGGACCACTGGTCCTCCCAGAGAGGTGATCTGGGCCTGTGTGCCCCCTCAAGGAGATGAGATTGGCCGGCTGCAGCATCAGGTCTCGGGGCTGCGGGACCACTTGTGTTCCTTCCTCTATTTCACTTTCTTTGGTGAGCAGTGGGTTGGTTGGAGAGTCTGCATGCATCTGGGGCCCTGCTCTTCTTGCTGTCTTTTCTCTGGTTGACAGTCTCCTTTTGTCTAGAGTCCCCACCCCCCTTTTCTTTTTAAAGATATTTTTGCTATTTGATATTTTTGGTATTTTTCCTATTTTGATATTATAGGGCATGTGTGCTTGCTGGAGAGACAGAAAGAGTCAACCCCTGGGGAGATGGCCATGTTGCAAATCCCTTCTCCTCCATTCTCCCCCTGAGATTTTAGGCATGCATGCATCCATGCCTGGCATGAGTTTCAAGCTACTAGGTCTGGGATTCAAACCGTGATTGGCAATGTGGGAGTCCAGCACCTTAACCACCATGCCACCTGCTGGTCCCTGAATCCTTGATGGCTGCCTTAGCAGAGAGCATTTCCACTAACTATTAATACATGTACTGGCAAGGCCAGCAGTTGGTGTAGTGTTTGAGGCACTGGATTCTCACATGGCGGACTGTGTTTCAAGTCCCAGACCTGGCAGCTTGCGTTTTTATTTTCTCTCTTCCTCTCTGTCTCTCTTTGGTAAGTGCATGTGCCCTACAACAAATTAAAAAATAATAACAATAATAAATAAAATAAAATAAAAACGAAAAGCAAAAACATGTACTGGCAGAGCCAACTCCTTTGCTTTGGGGCTGGGAGTGTCAGGAACATAGTAAGAAATCTCCATGGCCTGGGACCAGCAGTTAGCGTAATGGCTATGTCGCTGGACTCCCACGTAGTTGACCGTGGTTCGTGTCCTGGACCCGGTGGCTTAAAATTCACGCTGGGCACGTGTGCGTGCGTGCCCAAGATCCTGAGAGGAGAATGGAGGAGAAGGGATTGTGGTGTGGCCATCCCCCCTGGGGGGTGATTTCTCGCTTTCTGTCTCTCTGTCTCTCTCTGTCTGTCTGGCGAGCACACGCGCCCTATAACAAAAACATCTAAAAAAAAAAAAAAGAAAAGAAAAAAAGAAATAAAAGAAGTCTCCATGGCCAGTCCTGACACTGGGGGAGGATGGTGCTTGTCCACGAGTAGGTCTCCCAACTATTTCTCTGTCCTGGGCGCTGATGGAACATGGGACTTGGGACCAGAAACAGGGAGCCCTGCCCTAGTCCCACCTTAAAACGAGGTAGCAATCTTCCTTTCACATACTGCAACCCTAAGGGTCCAGGACATTCCCCGATCTCCTCACTAGGAAAGCACGTCTCTATTCCTGTACATTTCTACCAGAGCCTACTGGCCCCCAGGAGCCCTGCACTGCTAGGAGTGTCACGTGTTTGTGAACCGACACACTCTAAGGCCCCTTGCACTGGGCACTGTGTTGGTGGAGCTCCGAACCCACCATGCTTGCTCCCACACTCATCCTCTCTTCGCCTCCTGCTCAACCATCAGCCCCTTCTGTGAATTTGCCTCACATCAAACATTAGTAAATGCTGCCTGGATCCAGCTGGAGAGAGAAGTTTCTTTGGCTGGAGCGGCTGTGCACCATATGTTTTGTTTCTGAGCATTTTGGTTCAGAAGGATGTGCAAGTGTCTCTGTCCACAGTGACACCAACTCATGGGGGAGTAATTAAGACAATACTGTTTTTTCAGTGTACTCAGGCATTGTGCATTCACAGGAGCCTCTTTGTTACACAGAGAGAGGCAGCTGTGTGTCACATCATGGCTTTCGAGGGTGCAGAGCAGAAACTGTTGAAGGTAGGGATGAGAGATTGATCAGTCATGACCATCATGAGAGATTTGAACAGATCGCTTTCAGAAATCAATACATCAAGTAAACATATCCCCCCCCCCCCGCCCAAAATTTGAGACAGGTTTTGAATAACAGTGAACACGCTCAATTTATCATCCATCTATCAATCATCTATCTATCATCATCCATCCATTTGTCATCCATTCATATATTTGCTTTGCAACAGAAGCGCTATTTTTCTTTTCTTTCTTTTCTTTTTTTTCAGGAGAGATTTTTTTGCAATAGGGTGTGTGTGCTTTCTGGAGAGACAGAGAGAGACAGAGATACAGAAAATGAGAAATCACCTTCCGGGGCCACGCTGCAATCCCCTCTCGTCCGTTCATCTCTTGGGATCTTGGGCACGGATGCACATGTGCCTGACGTGTTTCAAGCCTTAAGGTCTGGGACTCGAACTCTAGTCAACTACTTGGGAGTCCAGTGACGTAACCATTACACCATCTGCTTTTCCCTAGAAGCACTATTTTAATCTTGCAAGTGGAGGACTGAGTTCTCAATCAAGGGATCAGCTCCAAGTAGACTCTAGGTATGACCAATCAGCTACGTGGAAAGTACAGATGTTCTTCCAGCCTTCTAGCGCTAACTAAGCAGGTGCAAGTGCTGTGAGGGAGGGGCTCATAAAGACCACCCTTGCTCTCATGGGCTCCTGAAGTGAGCCTCAGAGATGAGGCTGGGGGTACAGAGGATCTCTTGTAGGGTAAACGAAGGCCAGTCCATCAGAGAGGTGGGTGGAGAGCAGGTCTAGGAGGGCTGAATGGGCTCAGCTCAGAAGTCTTGAGGAGTCACAGAAGAAGCGGTGTTTAAGTTAGGCCTTGGGTGGGGTGTGTGGGGAAGAGACACACAGAGAAGCAGCTATGTGTCACATCATGACTTTGGAGGGTGCAGAGCAGAAATTGCTGGTGGTAGGGATGAGAGATCAATCAGTCATGATCATCATGGGAGATGTGAAAAGATCACTTTCAGAAATCAAGACATCAAGTAAATGTACCCTGCCCCCAAAGTTGAGGGAGACAGTTTTTTTTTTTTTTCTTTTTTTGGAGAGGTTTTTGCTATAGGGCGCGTGCGCTCGCCAGACAGACAGAGAGAGACAGAGAGATAGAAAGCAGGAAATCACTCCCCAGGGAGGATGGCCACGCCGCAATCCCTTCTCCTCCATTCTCCTCTCGGGATCTTGGGCACGCACGCACATGTGCCCAGCGTGAGTTTAAGTCGCCGGGTCCGGGACTCGAACCGCGGTCGACTACGTGGGAGTCCAGCGACATAGCCATTACGCTAACTGCTGGTCCCAAGGGAGACAGGTTTTGAATGACAGTGAACATGCTCAATTTATCATCCATCTATCTAACATCTATCATCATCCATCCATTTGTCAATACTCTCCAAAAATAAATATTAATTCTTTTAGAATATCCATGAGAAATTGACAAAAATTGAAGTGATACTGGCCCCATTTTTAGACTAAAAGCAAAAGAAAGAAAACTTTTCACTTGAAAATTACATGACAAAAATTTCTCTGTAATTTGGATCCATGAGGAAATAAGAGAACTCATAAACTCCTTAGAAATTTGTAATGATCAAAAGCACCAGACACACAGAAAATATGGGAGATGTTTGCACACTTGATGGGGGTGAAAACAGTATCTAGCACCTAGTGTGGCTTGAGCAAAGGCACTGACCATCCTTGATAGATGGACACCCCCCCCCCCACTGGTCCTTGCCACACATGATGGGGTACACCAAGAAAATGCTGGGAACTGTTGACCAGGGAGGAGATTCACAGAAACCCTGCATGCCCTTGTCAACATATAACCTGAAATGCAGTTTTCAGGAAATACAAAAGATTGAAATAAAATTAATGAAGCATTCAACTCAAAAGGCTAGTAAAGAGGGACAGCAGGTAACATGGTGGTTCAAGTCTTGAACCTGGTGACTTGAAAATCACATTGTGTGTGTGTGTGTCTGAGTGCACAAAATCCTGAGAGGAGAATGGAGGAGAAAGGATTGCAGTGTGGCCATCTCTTCCACCCCTCACTGGGTGGTAATTTCTCACTTTGCCTCTCAGTGTCTTTCTTTGTTTCCCTCTGACAAGTGCACATGCCCTATGGCAAAAACTTAAAAAAAAAAAAAGTTAGTAAAGAAACCCATATATAGCTAAGAAACACAAAAAAATGTTATGAAGGAGAGGCATTGTATGTCCCCACTTAATATATACCGAGTGTCTGCACTCTATGACTGAAACTAATTGACTAAAGGATATAGAAACACAGTAAATAAATGTAAATACCAGATATAGTGTGTGTGAAAGAGGAGGGTCTGAGGAAGGACATTTGGGGGAGGGACAGGGAGACAAAACATTAATGGCACAAAGAGGTATGGTATTATCTGTTGAAGATATTTCGTAGTTGGGAACCAGCAGTTAGCGTAATGGCTATGTCGCTGGACTCCCATGTAGTCGACCGCAGTTCACGTCCCGGACCCAGTGACTTAAAACTCACGCCGGGCGCGTGTGCGTGCGTGCCCAAGATCCCGAGAGGAGAATGGAGGAGAAGGGATTGCGGCGTGACCATCCCCCCTGGGGGGTGATTTCTCACTTTCTGTCTCTATGTCTCTCTCTCTCTGTCTGGCGAGCGCACGCGCCCTATAGCGAAAAACCTCTCCAAAAAAAGAAAAAAAGATATTTCATAGTTTTATCAACAGTACTAGGGAGAAATATTCACCTCTTGAAATATCCATTTTGTAAGACAAATACTAATGTGATTGAATGTATGGAAGAAAATGAAATGAAAAAAATTTTAAAAATAAAAGGAAAAAATAAATAGTTAAAAAAAGGAATAGAAAAAAAGACACAAATAATGATAAAAGCAAAAATAATGAAGTGAGAAAGAAAGAGATTTGTTCAATAAAATGATTAGTTTATTTTGAAAGACCAATGATGGGGTAGAAAATATGAACAGGGGCCAAGCAGATGGTGGAATAGTTATGTTGCTGAACTCCCACATGGCCGACTGTGGTTTGAGTCCTGGACCTGGAGGTTTGAAACTTGCTCCAGGTGCATGTGGGTGTGTGTTCAAAATCCTGAGAGGAGAATGGAGGAGAAGGCATTGTGGTGTGGCCATCCCCTCTGGGGGGTGATTTCTCACTTTCTGTCTTTTTGTTTCTCTCTGTCTCTCTGGTGAGTACATGTCTTAACGGCAAAAAATCTCTAAAAAAAGAGAAAAAAAGAGAAAATATGAACAGAATAACAGCTACAGAAGAAATTGGGAAGGTACTCAAACATTGCTTCTAAGACTGATCCCATGACCTAGGGGTTAAGGGAACTGGATCCCACATAGCTCACTATGAGGTTCGAATCCTGGCCTCTGGTGGCTTGAATAACAAGCCAGGCATGTGTTTATGTGTGCCCGAAATCCTGACAGGATGGAGAAATGGAGAATGGATTGCAATGTGACTATGCTCCACTGGGGTGCTTTCTCCCTCTCTCTCTGTCTCTGACAAGCATACAGGCCCTCTGGCTTATAAACACAAAAACAAACGAAACTATTATTTCTAAAATATGACAATAGGCCCTATGGGTATATGAGTGGGACTACTGTCTAACTTTTTATAATGGTTTCAGGTCACAGACATAGATGGGAAGCACCCCAGATAATTCTACAAAGCCAATGTCAGCTTGAGCCATTATGACCCCTTCTGCTGAAGGTGACAGCCAGCCCGAATGTGCGGCAAGGAGGCTGACAGTGTGCAAGGATATCACGAAGGAACCCAGCAGAGTCCAGCCTGCCGCAGTGCCACACTGAAGCAATTTATCCACGTCCAGGCATGAGGCAAGGACAGCCGAGGGTGGAGGGAAGAAGCTTTTTTTTTTTTTTTTTTTCTTGAGATTCTCCCTTTTGATCCTGGATGCCAGTGCTTTCCAGGTTATGTATCCATGACTCCTGCAGTTGCAAGGCAG